>CM037471.1:4067091-5413183 GCA_021014325.1 Plazaster borealis | reverse complement strand
GCGGAACCGGCTGTTGAACTTCTCTGGATTAGCCTCTGAGAAAAGTTAATACAGGAATATTTCATTTTCATTTGTTCATTTCATTTATAAATTTCACAGATAAGGATATAAAAGTACAATGATAAAAAATGAGAATAAAAAACAGTACAGATATCATACACAGACTAGCCTTGATCAAGGCAGTCGCATTTTTCACTCCAAAAAAGACGCCATAAACACACCCGTATACACTGTGCGTGTGGTGTATGTATCACGCGCGACGACCCCCTCACACACACACTGTGCGCAGTCATCCCCACTCACCACTCTCTCCGGGAGGCCCGTCGCCCCGACAGCCTGACCCTGTTCTGGTAATAATGTGTTTTGTGATGTTTTGGTTTTTATTTTTCATATAATAAAGACCTAAAATGTAGGATGCAGTATGCAGCTCATAAATATTTAATATTTGAATATTTAAATTGCAGGCAGACAAGCAAATGCAAAATTCATTTTGAATTATTCAATTGATCGTTTCATCACTCTCTTTGTTCACCATCACCATTGCCTGCTGTATGTGATGCATGTGATATGTTGTGTATGTGTTACGACTTAATGGCGTTTGTGTGTATTTGTGTCTTGGCCATTGTGGACCGGACCCGGTAATTGTCAGGCAAAGTCTGCAGCTCAGCGGCCCCTGGCCCTTTATGGGCTGCTGCACTGCCCCTGGGCATAGGACTACTGCACTCAAGTTCCTCATAGGACTATTTTTTCTCTTGGTTATTAGTTTCTCTATCTGTGTGTTCCTGACATGTCCTCTTCCCCTCATGTTCTCTCTAGCCACTCACTCACACCATCTTTTCATTTTTTGAGTTGTTCATCTTGTCTCAGACAGGGTCTTATTTACTGCTAAATTTAAATTAAAATTACATGACACAACCACAAATAGAAATTGATTAATTTTGAGTGACCCTGTGGAAGAGTGTGAGTGTTTGAAGGCTTTTTTTTTATAGCTTTTTTTTTTTTGAAACAACCAAATGTAGCTTTATGAAACAATTTTGTTTTGTATATTCTTGTTTTTAATGTTTTTACCTCTTTTTTTAATTTAATGAAATGATGATGCAAGATGGAGAATGTGAGAATTGATGATGTACGATGTCACAAAAAAACATCGTCAAAACAAAAAAAATGGTCTCAAAAAATGTTAATGGCTGATGAAATGGTATTGAATAATTGTTTAAATTTGTTTTTGTAATCCTGTTTGTTAATTTGTGCCTCATCTCTCATTGTTCTATTAGCTGAGGATTTCATTAGATATTTTTTTATAACACAGTATTCCATAGATATTATTTCGCCATATATTAGCACGTAGCCACAACTGGATACATATGCATAAGACCATAAGAATAGTAAACATAACTGACTGACTCGGTGCACAGAATTTCAGCCAACAGTATCGATGAGTAGAGAAGTCATCGTCGAGACGGCTAGTGCATTGTTCCGTTGCACGTGCACACACACACAGCACGCACAGCTCGTACACAGCAGACACACACACACACACATCATGCACACACAGTAGGGTGGGTAGTATGGCGCGCAAATAAAAAAAAAATAAAAAAATAAAAAAATAAAGAAAAAAGAAAAAAAAAAATCAAAGGCTATACACAGACCAGCAGTAGCACCCCTTGATGGATTACAAAAAAAGTTAATTTAATTTACTTTCAGGTTAGTCTCCTGATGCTACAATTTAAGAAACAGACAAACATTAAAGGGCATAAAATATAGCAGCATAGATTTGTAGTTACAGTCATAATAATCACAAAATGACAAATAAAAAGGTTCGAGTTGGCTTTAAGAATGACATTTCCTTTATACTTAAAACGATTTGTGTCTTGCTTAAAGAGTTACATCAAGGACACATTCCGTAGAGCTGCTTAAGCATAAAAACTAGCTCAGCACCAAACAATTCTGCTTACCTAAAAAAAAGGTTACCAGCCAAAATGGTCATGTTTCCGGTTCATGACTGGTTCTCTGTTCCTCTTTCCTAATCACCATATTCTGCTTAAGCAACTCCATGAAATGTACCTCGGGTATCAGCAAAATCATGACAACTGTTAAATTTGGATTAGCAGACTTCCGAGTCACAGTGTTTGAGTACACTTTTGTTAATCCTAGCCAATTTGATATGGGCCTTCAGGTTTTTTTTCTTCCTTTTTCTTCTTTCAAAGAGAATATTTGTATACTGTATGTTTGTTTTTTGAGAAATGGACGAATAAATAATAATAATAATAATAATAATAATAATAATAATAATATTTGAACATCATAAATTGCTTAGAGTGTCAACAATAATTCAGTATACATTCATCTGACTGCTTGGAGAAAGCTAGCTCTGGGCTTCACAAAGAGATAAGATTGATCTTAAGATGTGCATCAATCTTAATTGCTAAGCAACGTGTGATGTCACAATACAAATCACTATGGTAATACTGACAACTCATCTTATGATGAATCTTCATGTTTTGTAAAACAAAGCCCTGGTCTCACAAGATTAACAAGCACTGTCAATGAAATTATGAGAACAATTAAAAGTCCAATAATTTCTCACAACCATTTCTTTCGAAAAGAGAAAGGAATTGTAACCCCTTACCTTAAATAAAAAAAGTAATAAAACAAATTAATCAAAATAACCTCACAAATATTCATCCAAGATTACACTAACCACTGCAGTTGTTCTCAAAGACCTTACTGCTTCCAATTTCTGACAATCTCTTACCCCTTGATTCGTGAAAATCCAAGACAGTTCTTGCATCTGCTCCAATGCTAAAGTAATTATTGAATACATCAAGTGGTCCACTATTATCTGGTTCTCTGTCCTCTTTGGTTAGTTCAACATCAGGGTTTTTGTCCACAATCAAATTCCATCTGTACCACAATAAATGTAAAAACACACTTAAAGGCACTGTACACGTTTGGTAATTACTCAAATTATATATTAGCATAAAAATTTACTTGGTAACGAGCAACGGAGAGCTGTTGATAGTATAAAACATTGTGAGAAACAACTCCCTCTGAACATAGTTTTTAAGAAAGAGGTAATTTCTCACTAAAATATTAAAATACTTCAGGCCAGAAGCCTTTTTCAGGCATCTGAAAGCGCACAAATTTGTACAACAAGGGTGTTTTTTCTTTCATCATTTTCTTGCAACTTCGATGACCATGAGCCCAAATTTTCACAGGCTTGTTATTTTATGCATATGTTGGGATACACCAAGTGAGAATACTGGTCTTTGACAATTACCAGTGCCTTTAAATCAAATTTATATACCTGTTATGCTCAATGTTACTTTTTGGTTTTAACCCTATACCGATGTGGATGTGTGATAAGCACTGTAAATTCAGTGTTTCACAGGCTGTTTGGGTGGGAATTAAACTCACAACTATTGGCATTCAAGAGGATATGCCTTATCTGTGAGATCACAGAGCGGTAAAGTGACCAGAGACCACTTGGAATCTTAAAGGGACACGTCACCAAATTTTTGACTCCACAAAATGGCGGACCGTGTTGGTTCGCAAAGTAAAAGGAAAACCACGTAATTTTGAGGCATATTTGTGTGGATCATTGTATTCTAATTTTAAAATATCTTTCTATATGCATTTTATAACAGACGGTTACAAACGCTTTTCATAGACCAACTCGCCCGACCCAAGGCAACGTGTCCCTTTAAGTAGTGCACAGAAAGAAAAAAACAAACCTTATAAAAGAAAGTGAGGTTGGGGCTAAGAAAATAAAGTTTAAAGACTGGGACAAAAAATACAATTCTAAAGGGGTTAAGTGGTAGAATGTTACATCACCTGTCCAGCTGTGTGACTGGCCCCTCTTCAACTTGAGTAAGAATCTTTGATATTGGTTCATCTGTATAACCCTGTGAGGAATCAATGTGGGTAACATGAGGTTTGAAAGCAGTCTTGAATTGTCTTGAATTGTGTCTTCTTATTACACAATAAATGCTTTACAGAGTTAATTATTTGCTGATGTCTGCATGTCAATAGATATCTAATGTTCTGAGTAGGCCTATATGATATAAAACGTATCAATTTTATTCTTTATATCAAGTTATAAACCACAAAGGAAACTGACTGGGTATTTTGGTTTTATGATTTGGGGTTGAACAAAGATATTAACAAATTAGGGAGACCGCCAAAACAGGGCTAGACAGCTCAGTTGGAAGACTGCTGGCACGTTAAACCACTGGTTCAAATCCCGCTCTAGTCTATTTTTCTTTGTTCAACCCCAAATCATTTATACCTTAAATGTGTCCCATATAACAGACTGTGAAAATCTCACATGTATTCAAACATTTTGGGAAAATTTTGATTCCAAAAGAGCAATGATTTAAATTGTGAAGGAAACAAAACCATGTAGTTCAACAGGGCAAGACATTTGAATGTGTAGGAGACTTCATACAGATCAGGTGCATGCATCACATGACCAGTATCATGTGACATGCGTCATAAAACACAGTAAGTACAATATTGGTGGAAATGATAAAAAGCATACTTTGATTAAAGATGCTAGGTCTGTTTGCGGTTGATTTGAAACAAAAATTTACTCTTAAATTTTAAATGGCAATTTTTTAAAGATTCAAAAAATTGACAAGCTTTCATTTAAGGTATTGCACGAAAAAAATCTGCCAACTTTCCAGGTAGTTAATTAAAAACTAGAAATGACTTATTGTCAGGATCCTGACATTGTCTCACATTCATTGACCATGTTACATGTATTTTGTGTATGTCCGTGGCATCTGCAAAACTTTGTGTATGTTTTTCATTTCAAAACGGCAATCTGTCAAAATTCGTTCACAGACAAAAAATCTTTTAAAGAATTTCTTTCGGCGAAAAAAAGGCCATATTAATTTAAACGTTTTGAAGCAAATGCTAATCAAGAAGAACACCTTACTTCTATCTCAAGGAGAGTAAAGTTAAGTAATATTATAAACAATATAATAAAAATAACTTACCCTTCCCCAGTTCGTTGTTCTAGCAAGGTCATTCCCAGTTCCGAGAGGTAGAACAGACACCGGTGGAAACGGCTTGAATTTTAATTTGTCGATTTCAGAGAGAATCCAGCCAACTGTGCCGTCACCTCCACATGCCAAAATTCGTAGATTGGGAACCTTCCTAAAAATCTCCAGGCTGAACGAGAAAAAAAGAAGAGAGAACACGATCAAAAAGTGTAGAAGGAGATTCAGGGAATTTCATTTTTAGATTTATGTTCAAATACAACTCTGGCAGGGCATTCTTTGACAGAAGCTGGTTTGGATATTGGTTTGGTATCTTACGATACCGTAATTTGCAATTTGTCTACTGCAGTTTGAGGTTTGATAAAAAACAAACCCAAACTTATCTAGTGTATTGGATGACCTCTTGTCATCTGTTCAAGTTAAGGTGCCCCTCACCCCCACTTTCAACCTCCTTGGTCTGCCAATAAAGGACCTTTTGGGGTTCGACTCCTTACCCTTCTTTTGGTCCACCTTGTGACAAGTCAAACACCTGTCTTGGGTTCAGTAGCCATTGGAACTTGGACATCAACTTTGACCCCTGAGTGAAAAGAAGAAGACATTTATGCTCCAAGAATGTTTTTGTAAATATTGAAAATGAAACAGAAAACAGACTACTCCTCTTACCTGATTACCCCCGCTCTTTGGGTTGATGAAGACAATGACTGGTTTCATCATCGGTGATGGAATGGGCTTGATGATGAAAGGTCTCATCTTCCCTTCCTCCTTTTTGGTAATTGACTTCCGCTTGAAGGATGGTCTCTTCTTCTTCCTCTGGGATGTCTTGAAGGATCCCTAAAAGTGAATAAATAATAATAATAATAATACGCAGTTCTTATATAGCGCTTTATAATCCCGATGGGTGCCTCAAAGCGCTTAGTATTTTTCCTACAAGGTAAGTGGAGTTACGTGTTGAAGTATGAGACCTATTCCTTTACATAGCACCATGTAATGGTTTACACGGTGCTGTGGCACAATATGCAGCCAATCAAACCAGGAACACCAGGGCGAACCCCTTCTCTTTACGATAAGTGCACTGGATTCTTTTACATGCATTACACAACACACGGGACCTACGGCTTAACATCCCATCCGAAGGATGAAGCATGTGGTTAAGTGTCTTGCTTAAGGACACAAGTGTCACGACTGCGATTCGAACCCACACTCTGCTGATCAGAAACACCAGAGCTTGAGTTCGGTGTTCTTATCCGCTCGGCCACGACACGCCATAGTAATATAACAATACAGGTAAAAGGGACCAAGAATGGAACCTTGAGGTGGCACTGTCATAGCTTTGTCTACAACCGAAATCCTCATATCCAAACCTTAACCCCACTTTCCTACCGATCTTCAAGAATATATAAATATGGATTTTTCAAGGTACATGTAAGGAGTTAATTCAGGCTGTTTGACACACAATCAATTTGCCTAGAAATAGGAGTAAGGAATTGGGGAAACAGCCAAAGGTTGACTCTCAGGACTTACTGGCAACAATGAAGGGTACCAGCTAGGGTGTTCAAAGAATACATTCCTTATGACTGGTTCCTAGGGAGTTAATCCTTTGCGAATAAATCCACTAACGATATTCTCAGCAACAAGAAAATCAAATTAGAAAAAAATCAGTCCAGCGTCTGATATGAGTTTTTGTGCAAGTCCTTTACCTGTATCAATCGAATGTTACGGGTATAGCATGTAATAGTCTCCTCTATTTTGTTTGAGCAAGTGATGGCTCTGAGAAGATTGATTCCAGAATGTTTCCACTAATTTGCTCTAGTCATATCAGGTGACTGAGAGAACACTATTTAGAGCTCCGGCACGTTAATCCGGTGGTCGTAGGTTCAAGTACCATTATAGTTAATTTTTCTTTGTTCGACCAAAACTTATTTACAAATTTACCCAGTCAGCTTTTCCGATTGGTTTATTACTTGATATTTGAAATAAAAAAGTTGCAGCCCCTTAATGATCCCTCTTCTGCCGCTTCCCAGGTTGTATCTTAAACTTGGGTGTGATCCCTGGTTATACAACAGTTACAGGTTGAATGGCTTCTGACTGGCACTCTGAACAAAGATATTGACAAAACAGGGAGACCGCCAACATAAGGCTAGATGGCTCAATCGGTAGAGTGCTGGGACATTTATCTGGAAGTGCAGGTTCAAGTCCAACTCTAGTCAGTTTTTCTTTGTTCAACCCAAAATTAAAATAATATTTGAAAATTGAAACCAAACCAATCGGCTCTTCTCATAGCAAGAACTGTTTATAAAATAGATTATTACAAAGTGTCAAAAGTAATAGAGCGGTAAATCCACCATCTTACATACCTGTATTCTTTGTTTTGGTAATCTTATAATCCAAGATGGAGGGATGATAATACCAGCATGTATCCCTAGTGTACAAGGTTCTTCAATCTGCTGCATCATAAAGCATGCTACTTTGTTGTGATACTGAAGCACAGAAATAAAGCAACAACAATATTTATTTATCAATAAATTATATATGGAAAGGTTTGCGGTAATAAATTATATGATTTGTAGACAGACAATATTCAAAAGGGTAATTTTATAGATATTTTTTTTGCCCTAGATCTCTGAGGATAAAGGCCAATATTGTAGACTGTGTAGACCTTTGATGACAATCTAAGAGACTCTCCATTAGCAAAAAATCCCCTCATGAATCAGAATAAGAATAGGAAGAATACCAAGCCTGCTTAATGCAATAATGATCCTAAGCATCCTTTGTACTGTCAAGCTCAAGTGTACAGAAAAAAAAGCAAAACTCATCCCATGGATTATGTAAATTTCACATGTGTGCATAAACACTACTGGTTGGCAAAATGAGGGAACTTATGCCTTTTTGTACGGGGATGGTGGCGTTTGCCATGCACTAGTGTCTGTAACGCAGGCATGAATGTAATTAACATATTTGATGGGAGGGGCTTAATTGCACAATGATACTACTGCTTGATTAAATTAGACCCGAACATCTCTATAATTTGATATTCTATTGGAAAAATTTCACTCTTGTAATCAGTAAAAATCAGAATTCAATTAATGTAATAATGACATCGAGGATAAAAGTTTTTGCCCTGATGTGTGAAAAGTACTGTACACCCAGTGCATTACAGTCTACTCAGGTGGGACTCAAACCCAACACCTCTGCATTCTAGAACAGGTCTTTACCACTAGATCACCGAGCATACCCGGTGATGTGACACCAGTTTGAATCCATAAGAGTTTCAGAATATTTCAACCTGTGATACGTTACAATTCTTTAATAGACTTCTGCAGCATTTAGCACAAACAGCCTGGGATGTTATTCTTGAAGGAGCCATTCCACTTTATCTGAGTACAGGGCTGTTTAATTAGGACATTTCTATAGGGTGCCAAAGCTAAGTCTATATTTGCAGCAGTCTCTCCGCTAAAAATAGACTGCCTGGCACACGTATCTTTTTACGGTGTTTTTCAGGAGAGTCAGGAGACGCATCTGAGAATCTGCGAAACCTGAGAATCCAGGGAATGGTCTCAGTGCAATTCAATGCCTGTGCAAACCATCCTGCGTACTTACAGCCACTTTACACCACGAGCAGCTGATTGCTATGATCTCTTTCTGTTGGAATAGCTTCTGTTGGAAGCTCTTGCCACACTGTTTGCACTTGCCGTCCTGACGTCTCCGATGTACCCAGTGGTGCCGCACCACCTGGTTCTCTCGGTAGTTACGGATGCCTGCATCCCGAAAGGTTGGCTTACACTTGAAGTTAATCTGTAAAGATAGAACCCATTAAGAATGCCAGGAGATCAAAATAAATGTTCCTTTGAACAATTTTGTGGAAAAGCATTAGTTACCAAGCTCTTACAAACCATTTGTGATGGGGTTCTTACTAACAGGAACAATGATGACCGACAATCTTCTTTTAGAAGGCCCCTCGATAAACCCAAGACTGACCTCAAAATTTGTATTTAGGACATTTCAGACCAATGCATGACACGTCTTTCACAAGTTACTTTGGATTACAAAGTAAAACAACTATGACAATTATGCATATTTTGAGTAAATGGTTTTTAACTTTTCTTCTTTTCAAGCAGTCTTTTTGCTGTTTAATTTCATGGAAAATCACTTTGTAATTTAAATTGCAGTTTGCAATGAATATTTCTGTACCATCAAGATAAAATTTAAACAGTATATAATATATTTTGTCACCAATTTCTGGAAGGTCCTGGCATATCAAAATGCGTTAAAAGACTATTTTGATTTATGCATTTGAAAAGGTGTTTAATTTGAAAGTGTTTTTTTACCAATAATATAAAACACAAATACCAAAACATTGATTAATAAACACAACTATTAGTCAAGCATGCCTGTCTCTTCGTGAAAACGCAAAATCATGGTGACTTACTTTTGCGCACATCTATAGTGTATATTTTTACATAGTGAAAGGGCTGGCATGTCACATGATCATACGCACGCTGACAAGCCCGTCTCTTAGTGAAAATGAAAATACGACTAACTTGCCCGTCCATTTTTGAACAATGTATTTTGCACATGTTTGGGGATGCCCGTCTCTTTGTAAAAATTGCAAAATGCAATTACTTAGACGATTGCCCACTAACCAATTAATGTAATTATGAAATTAAGCATAATTTTGATTAAGCAGTAATTAAGTATGGCTTAAAACCATACTTAAAGGCATGAGTGAAAAACTAAAAAACTGTAGGACATGTGATTTTTGATAAGCTCATCCCTTCATGAAACAGTTACGATTTATGATAAAACATTTTTTTTTATAATATAAAAATAGCTGGATTAGCCTTCTTCATCAAGGAAGGCACACAGATTCTTAATTTCCGAGCAAAATTTGAAGACCAATCCTGGAAAACTTACTCTCTCTAGTTGGAGCATACATGCTGTGTGTACGATGATCTTACAGGCGGCACATTTCCTTCTTGATCCAGTTTTCTAGAGAAGGTTAAATATCGTCTTAACATTAAGATTTGTACTCATGGGTTTCTTGAAATAAAATAACAATAAGGAGAATCATAAGAAAGCATGCATGAATAATACTGGCTGATGAACTTGTACATGTAAAGCATTGGCTAGCCAAAGATCTCATGCACTTCCAAGAGGATTACTGGTTTCAGCCTTTTTGATCACGCGCAAAACCATAGAATATTGGTCTTTTGTGCATTGAAACATTCTACACAATATCTGTCCCATGTTAATCCGGAGGTTGCAGGTTCAAGTCCTGCTCTAGGTAATTTTATTTTGTTCAACCCCCCAAAAATCTGTCTTGGTGTACAACCAAATCTTCTTAAAGAAGCAATTTTGTCCAGCAATTTTGCATAGCAATACATTTAACCTGAACATGTTTAGTACACACTGAATGCGTTGCAAACCAGTGTGTGTCCAAAAGGCACAAAAAGCACCGTTTGTCCCTTACAGAAGGACGTACATGTAAGCATTAATAATAATAATAATACTAATAATACGCAGTTCTTATATAGGCCTAGCGCTTTATACTCCCGATGGGTGTCTCAAAGCGCTCAGTATTTTTCCTACAAGGTAAGTGGAGTTACGTGTTGAAGTATGAGACCTATTCATTTACAGCACCATGTAATGGTTTACAAGGTGCTGTGGCGCAATATGCAGCCAATCAAACCAGGAACACCGGGGCGAACCCCTTCTCTTTACGATAAGTGCACTGGATTCTTTTACATGCATTACACAACACACGGGACATACGGCTTAACGTCCCATCCGAAGGACGAAGCATGTGGTTAAGTGTCTTGCTTTTAAAGGACACAAGTGTCACGACTGGGATTCGAACCCACACTCTGCTGATCAGAAACACCAGAGCTTGAGTTCGGTGTTCTTATCCGCTCAGCCACTACACGCCTCCTGACAAAAATGAAAGGCATTACTGCTACATTTTTGTGCTAGAATTACCACAGAGCCATGTTTTTCCATTCCCATGCAGAATTTAACCTTCTTATAATGTTATTGAGTACAGGAGCTGAACTGCAAAATGGTATTGGCTTTCGTAGAAAATCTTACAGATTTTCTGAGGTAAACGAAACCGGAAACCAGAATGAAACAGGAAGAATATCATGCCTGTACAAACCTTATTTGAATACATTTTCATTCAAAAAGGGAAACTAGAACAAGCAAAAACTTAATTCTTATGCATATGAGTGGAATGAAAGCACCAAGGCAGTCTCTAAGTGTACAGTATTTATTTTATAGAGCAAAAAGTCTCGCACATTTCAAAACTTTGGGTTCCTTGTACATTGCTTTGTGAAGGAAACAAAATTGTGCTCTGTAACGCATCCAAATATTTGAATACACGCAAGACTTGTATAGTATATAACTCAATAATGAAGAAGACGACAGACAATGTCTAAAGTTGTCTGACATTGAGCTTGCTCAGTAAAGATCTGCATCTATTGTTCGCCAGTCATAATTTATGTATCATGCAGAAAGTAGGCTTAATTTGAAACCCACTAACAGACAGGGTCAATGCATGGAAAACCTTCCATGCTCATATTTAAGTGCTTTTAGCTTTACCACAGATTATTGTGTCATTGAAGCTGGTCAAGTCTTAATCACATTCAAAATTTATACCAAAATTAGATATTAACATAGTCAGCTTCCCTTAACTCTGGCAAATTACATTATTGCATATGTATGAATATATATATTTATACCATGTTGTAGTAACGAGGACTTAAAGCCAATTTATGATTATGAATAGTGCTGACTGCCGATTATTCCCACTATCTCAATCTGTAAGTTTCCCAGGTTCTTTTTAACTCTATTATCTGTTTGAATGTATTATTATTATTTCTTTTTTTAAACTCTCATTATATCAACTTCTTATGTCATGTTCATGTACATGGCTGAGTCTTAAGTGACATCTCTGCCAGCGTCTATGGCTGGATCACCTGCAAAGGCATATTCTTTTACCCTTTAGAGACAATTCATTTCTGTATAATAATCACCGTACGCCCAGACATGGTTTTATTGTTGATATTTTTAAACGATTTTTTCTTGTAAAAGTGTATGAAAAAATTAGAAAAAATCACAAATTTCGTTTTGTTTATAGAAACATAGATACTATGTTGAAATGAGAAACAATAGAAAATGTTATTTCAGGTCACTCATGACCTTTACTTTGACCATTGTTGAGTGGAAATAGGTCAGATCTTGCAGCCGTTTGCGGCCGCTATGGACATTTTGGTACAAGCCGTTTTTGGCCGCTGTGGTTTCTAAAGAGTTAATGTTGCTGCAGCCATAGCCATAGCCGTAGACAAAGTTTGGACATGGCCTGCGAAACATACTTCTCTTTTAAATACCATTTTTACTTCTGTTTCCCCCTACTCCATGTCTCTGACGTAGGTCTGTTTGTACCGTGTTTATACTAACCTCACTTTTGATTTGTATAAATCAGGAACATGAATTCCCTTCTTTGTGAAGTCAGACACAAACTTGTTTTTGTTGTTGCATGTTATTGTACATAAACAATGAGCAGAGAGATAAATAAAACATAGTACGTTGTAAGTGAGTGTATGTTCCTTCAGAAGGGAAAATGCCAATTTCCCTTCTTTCTACAAAATATGACTACGCCTCAAAAATAGTTACGTTGTCAGCTTCCTCCACACTATGAAAAATGTCATTAAAATATGACAAGGACCTCTATGCATTAGGCTTTAATTTAGCTCTTAATAAAAATATACAATGTAGACTGAAGTACAAGGTATTGTGTATGTGAACCACTGTTATTAGTTACCGAGGCATTTAGACAGCGCAAGCTATCAGTCATTATACAATGGAGTACCGGCCAAAACGTTGGCATGCTAGCAGATTCTGTTATGTACATGTCGTGGGCAAGTGAAAAATTCTTTAAAATGGTACACAAAGAAAAAATTATAAATAAACTTGATGCCTTAAATTGTTTTACAAGCGTAGACATACATGTAGGAATACAAAATTGTCTTTTCTCAGCACTATTATTCAATCGCATAAACAATTTTGATATCGGAAAATTATTTTAGGCTAACAATTTCTGTAATAATGATAATAATAAAGACAATCACCGTAATGAAGAGAAAATAAATTACACATTTTGTGTCAATGTTTTTCATCATGAACAGACCTTTATCTAGTGTCGTATGGTTCCCATATCATACACATTGACAATGACATCATTCACTATTCATGGAAAGGAAGCTGACTATTTTCTCCCTTCCAGCCTCCGTTTGGTCAAATAGACCCCTTGCATATGACATCACAGGCCCAAACTGCGACCTCACTGAGGTAACTGAAGACCTATCAACGGCTGAGAGTTGTGCGTTGGGGCGCACATTGTTTGACCTCACGATGGCCGCCAATGCAAGGGGTCTAGGGTCCGTGTATACGTTTGGTAATGACTCTGGCAATTAAAACTGACTTGGTAAGAAGAACAGCAGCTTTGGATAGTATAATGCATTTTGAGAAACTTTTCACTTAGAAGTACTGCGGTTATGGAAAAAGATATCACTTTTTATCCCCCAAAATTTGAATATGAGAAGCGTTACTGCAGTAACGTTTCTCAGATTGTGTATTCCAATTGCAGATTATTCTTCCTGCGTGGACACAACCGCTCCAGATTTTCGGCAAAATCTCAAAAACGCTACCACCTTTTGAAATGAAATTTTCACAGGTTAGTTTTATGGTATATATCTACAACTATAAAGGATTGAAACAAACCTTGGGTTCAAATTACCAAACGTGTACAATCCCTTTAAGTGAATGAAAGAAAAGGAAGAAGATAATCACACCATGATTCACCCAAAAAGAAAAACATACAATAATCGTATGAGCCATCTAGCATAAATAGAGAACAAAATAATACAGCAATTTCAAACAAAAACCAAAATAAAATTGCAGTAACTAAAAGTGCAGTAATGATGTGGTTTTCTAAAATAATATATATATTTTTTCATGACATTTTTGTAAATGTTTATCACAATTAACTGATGCTGAGTGTAAAATGTGTAAATCTAGGTGTGTCATGTCACTATATATCACTGGGTTGACACAGTTCTTATCTAACACTCTTTGATACTCAAGTCATTTCTTTGTTTCTTACTGTAAGATTATCATACGCCCTTTCTAAAAGTGTACAAACCCCTATCTTTCTACTTTCTGTAGCCCTGTAAAAATCTTAAGCAACAAACAAACCCTTACTAAGCATTGACTTCATTTCGCATCAGCGTTCTATCAAGGAATTAAACAAACTATGACAAAAGTATTCATTATTTCTTGTTTCTTGATCACTGTCTAAAAATAATAATAATACAAAACCCACTTTCCTTTCCCCTCTCCCCGGAATTAATCTTGCAAATTCATTGCTTCCGAAAGCCGCAATGCTGGGAAACCCCTTCACTGGAACACCCTACAATCCCGGAAATGGGTATGACAAAAGTATCTCAATCACAGGTGGAAATATTAATTAATGGTTTCAAGGCCTGCTTCACACAGTGTTTACTCATGTCCTAGCAGGATATCACGTAATTCTTCTTCCCGAAGCAAGCTCTCAAGCCAAAAGGATAGTGAAACTTATATAATAAAAAGAAAGAAAAAAAAAGAAAAAAAAGAAAAAAGAAAAGAGAAATGAAAATATTCCAGTTTGCCAAAGTGAAAATAGTAAAATCATTAGACGATGACAATTACTTATGCTTTCTTTAAAAGAATAAATATAATTTCCTTGTTTGTTTTTTCCTTGAAAATATGAAATGTGGATTCAAGAATGGAGTAGGGGATTAAATAACGACAACTTGCTGTGTTCTTTAAAAGACCTTGTGATTTCTAAAGAAAATCGTCGACAGCTGTTGCTACTTTTCCAGGAAATGTGGAAGGCGAATCTGAAGGACTCAGAATAGAGGACATTTTTGTTTTCAGATGGGAAAGGAAATCAGGTTGGACAGGTGAATTGGACTGATTGGAAATGGGAAATTATTTAGTATGTTGCCAGCATCCACTTAATAAACATTCAGTTGGCATCCTATGCATGACACTTTAAAATTGGATTGATTTATAAGGAACAGAGATTTTCAGTGCTATCAATAAGTAAGGTCCCTTTCTCAATGATCCAACGCAAAAAGGATTCGGATATCCCAAATACAGTATTCCGAACCTTTCTGAAATGTGACCATTTCATGTTCAAGGAACAGAGGTCCTGTGCTACTTAACATTGTACAACTTCAGTCTGTAGGGAATGCTCTCAATGTGTTGGTTTTATCTTCGCTTAAATGCGGAAAGATAAAGGGCTTTCTACAAGGGATTTCAGATATTGGGTATTGATTTTGATTAGAAACATTGTACCTCTCATAATATATTTTAAAAAGAAAAGAAAGAAAAAGACACTTTATCAGGCCTGGAATTTCATCTTTGAGAGGGCAAGGCCATTTTCATTTTGCAAAGAGGGCACTTCCTTTGGAAAATCTTAAAGTCTATGGGAAACTTTTGAAGGGGCACCAAGGCCAAGACCAGGGGCAACAGAGTCCGCGGCCTCCATGGCCTCCGTGTAATTCCAGGCCTGTTTTTTAGAAAATCACTTTCAAAACGTATGTCACTGGATGTCACTTTTACTTTCACGAAGTCAATGCAATGATCCCAGTAAATATTCATCAGTCTTATGTAAATTTGCGATCATGTATCAATCAAGATAATGGACGTGCATGAAATTACAAGACATCTTGTCAGAAAGTAGTGCCAGCAGATTGGATGGAGGTGATGATAAAAATAATACAAAAGATTTTGCGACTGATAATAAAAAACATAACAGAAATCAAAGGCATGCATACCTGGGTGTTTAACTGCAAAAGAAATTGAGACGACAGAGCGTCAACCAGCAAACACACGAACATAAAGATCACTATACACAAAGCAGACGCTGTATCATCGGTACAGAGATGCAGTCCATGCTTGTTGGAAGTGACAATGGACTTGAAGAGAGGAACCCATAGATACGTTCATTGTACGCATGAATCTTATTTTGATCTATTTGCAACGCTACAATCTGCAAGTTACTGGCAATAATGTTTTTTCCTCTCTCTTTAGGATGGTTGTGTTTTATATCATTCCATATCCCTTGGAATATAAACCAGTGTTGGAATATGGGAGTTGTATTTAAATCAACTACATGTACTTAATAAAATAAACAATACAATAAACTCAGAAAAGCCCCTTTTCTTCCCAGTTGCTTGCATAAAAGTTCTATGCTTATTGCAGTAACATTGCAATACAAAAAAAAAGATCAAACCTGTGAACTTTTTCAGTGCACCACATTCTTTAAATTCTATCATAAAAAGCTCCCCATTGGTAATTGAAGGAATTCAACATTAATGTTGGAGGGAAGATGTTGATAGGGTCTCTAAGCAGCTGCAGCAATGACAATGTCTATTTTTATTCAGCACATCCCGTTGGGCTCACCCCCTTCAAGTCCAGTGGCCGAGTGACAGCATTTTTGGTTGGACACTTACCCAGTACTGACTTACCAAGCAATCTTGCTCACCGACGTAGCAGAAATCGCCCGAGGCGTTCGTCTCCGTCCATATATGGTCACCGCTGATGGCGTTCTCCTATATGCAGGGGTCAAAGAGAGGTCAAGAATAACATTGAGTGAGGATGATATCGTTGATTCTTTAGCTGGAGGAATTGCTTTTCTTATAAGCAATGACGACCGTTGACGCAGCTGATCACACTGTCTTGAGTCACTTCGTTCCTTTCTAGGTTTTTTTTATGTTTATTTTTGTACGCATCTTAAAGGGACACGTTGCCTTGGATTTAGGCGCTTTGGGCTATACAGTTGAAAAGATGGTTTAAAAGTAGAATATAATGATCCACACAAAATATGCTTGAAATTGTGTGGTTTTCTTTTTACTTTGTGAACTAACACGGTCCCCCATTTTGTGGAGTCAAAAATGTGGTTTTGCAAAATGGCGGACTGTGTTAGTTCACGAACTAAAAGGAAAAACACACAATTTCGAGGCATATTTGTGTGGATCATTATATTCTACTTTAAAACATCTTTTCAACCATATTCATTTCATAACAAACGCTTTTTATAGCCCAAAGCGCCCGATCCAAGGCAACGTGTCCCCTAAAGGCACTGGACACGTCTGGTAATTACTCAAAATATTTATTAGCATAAAAACTTACTTGGTAACGAGCAACGGATAGCTGTTGATAGTATAAAATATTGTGAGAAACGACTCCCTCTGAAGTAACGTATTTTTTTAGAAAGAGGTAATTTCTCACTAAAATATTTAAAGACTTCTTGCAAGAAGCCTTTTATTCCTATCTGAAAGCACACAAATTTGTACAACAAGGTGATTTTTCTTTCATCGTTTTCTTGCAACTTTGATAACCAAATGAGCCCAAAATCACTAAATTGAGAAATATTTATGTCAAAAATACTGCCCTTTGTACGAACACTTTTACCCAAACACTTGATTTCTTTATTTAGTTTGCCAAATTTAAGTAAGCACAAAATATCTTTATTCAAGTAAACTGGATATATATTTCAAATCATTTGCTAATTCCCATGGTAACAACACTTTATTTAGTGAAGCCGGACAACAGCCAAATACTAAAACATGAAGTTGAAATGGCATTTTTAATCAAAGGCATCTATTGTTCTCTAGCAAAGCTCCAGACAATTTTCATGAGCATCACTAAAATGTCTGGAACTTTGTGAGCGAGCGCAGACATGGCCTCATAAAGCAGCCAAATAGACCCAGAGGCTGTGTATATTTTCCTCTCACGACGAGGGTTGCGTGGGCTGCCAGTGCAGTCGTCATGCAGCATGCAGACCACGCTCTTCTCTTTTAATCTAATTGTAACCCAAACGCACTGCCATAATGCCTTCATGGCATCACATGTCAACTGATTCCATCATGTCTTAAGTGGATGTTAAACAAAACAAAACAAAAGCTGCAAAAAGACATCACAGCTCTAGAAATTGTATAAATTTGAAGAAAAAAAGAAGAACAAATACATGTACCCGGTATATGTTTCATAATTTGTGGTTCCAATCTCACGCACAATACAAAAATGAATATGTAGGCCTACCCTGAAGATGGCATTGTTTGCAGATTGGGAGGGGGAAGGGAAAGGGTGTGTGTGCATGTGAGGGAGGTGTGTTCTTACACACACAGCCGTACAAATCCGGTTTGTGGGGTACTGCTATTGATGTTCTATTATTCCCTTTTCTGTAGAATTCCCTTGTGGGGCCCAATTGTTCCTATTGAAATTACCTTGTGGGGTCCATTGTTCCATTGTTAAAAGTATCCTGTATTTTGGCATGCACTTACGGGTACACAGATCCACTAATGGGGTACTCAAACAAGGAACTTCAAAGGCACAATACTAACCCACAGAGTCATTTCTAAAGAAAGCGGACAATACAGGAACAATACCGGCATCCCTAGTATCAATGATTTTAACAGTCCGTGGGTATCCAGCATGTGTGTGTGGGTACTGGGTAGGTATTCAAACGGGGGCCTAAAAAGAGGACATTAGGTCCCCAGTTAGAAAGTGTGTACAAAACCAATAGATGCTGTTGCCAAAAAGTAAAGAGTACAAACAAAAGAAGGACAATAGGAGGTCCCCAATTGCAGGTATTTACACACTTGTATGTGTGTGGGAGGGGGTGGGGGGGGAGGGGTCACTGTGAGGAAGGGGTCACCGAGAGGAAGGGTGCTGGGGGGAGGGGTCACTGTGAGGAAGGGTTCACCGAGAGGAAGGGTGCTGGGTGGGGGGAAGAGGGGTCACTGTGAGGAAGGGTTCACCGAGAGGAAGGGTGCTGGGTGGGGGGAAGAGGGGTCACTGTGAGGAAGGGTGCTTGGGAGGGGAGCAGTATTCTACTAAGATGACTTCAAATAATAAAGACAAGAGTACATACACTCCAATCCACAGTAGTCCTAACCTCCTTCTCTGTGGCTGTGTAGTCACGCTGGGCTGGGAGGTGATGTGAAGGGAACCCGTGAAGCTGGTTTGCGTATGCATTGGATTTAGAGATTGCTTTCCTGTAGGAAATAAAAGAAAGCAAAACAAAGATTGCCATTTAGTATTTTCATCCACTGTATGAAGAGATCTACTAAGAGACAGCCAAAGTAATCCCGAAAAGATGAACAATGGAAGCTTTCAACTTGTTTTCCTAAGTCAGCATAACTCTTTAAGAGATATTGAAATGATCTGCAACAAACCTCCATTGATTTATCTCTCCATGATGTAATCAATTTAGCAAAAAAACACACACAAAAAAACCCCCGAAAAACTAAAAAGGAGGAAATCAAGACAAGCCAGGCTTCATTGTATTTATGCAGATCAAAACAAAATTCAATTACATGGAACTGCTTAAGCACAATTTTTGCTTACCAGATTAAGGTTTACAAAAAAAATATATCATGTCACATCTGCCATCTGTGACTGGTACTCTGCTCTTTTTTTGCTGAGCAGAAAATTGTAAGCAATTTTACGGTCTGCTTAAGCAGCTTTATGAAATGGCTCCCTTGTCGATTGTTCCTAAAACCTCAGCAGGTTGCAGTTGATAAAGGTTTGAAATATAGGCTTGAGGACACCTTTATAATTTCCCCCCTTCTTTATCTTCAGGGCCCAATTTCATGGCTCTGCTTACCGTAAGCAAAGAATCAGCGCTTACAGAAGCAGGGAATTCCACGCTTACGTAAAGTGTATTTCACGGGTTCGCAGGAAATGTTTGCTTGTGCGCGTACGTACTCCACGTTACTAGGCATTCTTCGTTTACACAGGTAGCGCAGAAATTCGGCGCTTGCACAGTAAGCGGAGAATGGTGATCATAAGCGCAGAATTCGACAGTAAGCAGAGCCATGAAATTGGGCCCAGGTGTAGGAAGAGACACACCCTTCCCAAGCTGCTTGCCGCTATTAACGATGCAAATTAGGGATGAAGGCATGCAAACATGTACATGTACGCAACCCCAACTGTTATAAAGGAATGCTTCGGTTGATTTTTTATTCACTTGAGTAGATCTTTTCTGCTATGGGAAGCAGAAAATTTCCTTTCCAGTAAGGTTCGCTATTTTAAAGGGCTCCAGGGAAATAACGTCCCCCTGAATGAGCTTTGGAGCGTGGGAATTTTCTTCTTCTTTTTAGATAGCTGCTGATTACCACATTCAGTGTATTTTACATTTTACACTTACCGTCCCCCAGAGGGAAATGTGTAACTCAGGCTGTCATAGCGATGTGCAAATTGGTGTTACAAGATTATACCACAGGTCCTTGATTATACACATTAGGGTGTTACAACATGCATAGACTGTGCAGGTCTGCCATGTTTTCAACGTTTGGA
The DNA here is from genome assembly GCA_021014325.1 of Plazaster borealis. Classification (NCBI taxonomy): domain Eukaryota; kingdom Metazoa; phylum Echinodermata; class Asteroidea; order Forcipulatida; family Labidiasteridae; genus Plazaster; species Plazaster borealis. The sequence continues at coordinate 5,392,781 of CM037471.1, read as the reverse complement.
AACGTACAAGTGCGCAATTTTATTCCTTCACACATTAAAGTAATGGAACCAAAGCTTCTCCAAAAATGATTGAATATTATGCAAAGCTTATGCCGGCGCTAGTAACGCATAACGCAATCAATACATACAGCTCTCAGTGTAGAAACTATCAGAACGTGCACGTATGCACAATGCTTGCAATTTGACCCTTGGCGAAACAGCCTGAGGAAAGGAGTTGAACAATTTAGGTTTTTCCTTTATATTGATGCTTTTTAACAAAAAGGGTATTGGTGAATGGGGATAAAATAGTAGTGACTAGGTCTTAAACGGCCGTTTAAAACCTCGCAGGGCCTTGTCGTGCGATAAAGGACCGAGCCAAAGGCCAGGTCCATCGCACGGCCACGACCCTGCCGGATTTTAATGGCCATTTATGACCTCACCGCCACTCTTTCAATTCAATTCAATTCGATCGACTTTATTATCCCTAACGGGAAAATCTTTTCGGCCTTTTACATCAATTAATAATTGATGAGCAAAATGTGACGTCACAATTTACAAATCACCATGGGGATACAGACAACTCATTTTTAGATCAATCTTAATACTTTGTGAAATCAAGCCCTGATGTTCTTAACTATTACTAAGCAAAAAACCTGCAGGCAAAATGAAATCATATTGTTCCCACCCCAATGCAATATTACATCACTTACAAAATGACTGTAAGTTGATGAGTTGATCTCAGTTGTGTATTTAAATTACAATGCAACTCACTGGCAAGATTTGACTTTCTTAAAGAGCCCACCCGGTGACTGCAAGTACTTACATCCTACTGCCCTGTCTCTGATGCAATTTTGCATCCCTTAAAGGAACATTACAGAATTGGTTTTTGCTAACAAAACAGTTGCTGGCAGTGTAAGCACTTTATATAATCCACCATATACATAAACTGACAAACCTGTAGAAGTTTGAGATCGATCGGCCATCTGGGTCACGAGAAAATAGTGAAAAACCGATTACACATTTGCATGTGTTATACAATGCATGAATAAAACGCTCATGAGCGATAAACTCCAATCGGAAATTAGTTTTATTTATTTCTCATCAAATATGGCATTTCAGACAGAAATATTTCTAGGGATGTTTTCTACTATCATCATCATTAGACCGTGTAAGTTTTATGTAAATCTGTGATCTTAAAGAAAATTTTAATTACCAGTTCTGTAACGTTGCTTTAAAAGATGTTTAAGCTAATGAATTGATCTGAGTTGTCAAGTATTTCAATCACAACTCAACTCACAAGCATGATTTGACTTTCACTCTAGACATGAATAAGGCACATCAACCCTATAGAGTCCATAGCGGCCAGCCACAAACAGCTTGTACTTCCATCATGCCCAAAGCGGCCAGAAGTCCACTCAACCAAAAAATTCAAAGGAAAGGCCATGTAATGAATCCCTGTGTCCCAAACATACACCAACTGTTCTATTCTATAACAAAACCAAGTTTTGTGTTATTTATCCATACATTTTTATTGAAAAAAGGAAGAAAAAACCTCAAAACAAAAAACCCCAAATCCGACAATATTAGCCATTACCTGGCATATGGTGATGGTTACACAGAAGTGAATGGTCTTTAAATAACTAACTGTACATGCAAACAATGATAAATAGAAAAATATCTTATGCAACCTACTTAAAACTATCTGGTCGGTGAGGCAGGCCAGAGGAAAATCTTATGTCTGTCTCAGCATCACTATCAGCATCTCGATGCACAGATGCAATGGGTATCCCTGAACGTTGTAGTACGGTTAAATCCAAGGAATGAGACCGCGGTTTCATTCGCTTCATGAAATAGCTGCTGCGACGGGCCATCTTGTTGGCAGCACGGTTTTCTTTGGCATGAATTGTTGACATCCGATCAAAAGGTGAGCTTTTGCGCAAGTACGGTCAGACGGAGGCAACATAAATCACCAGAACATGTGTTCAAATACAGTTTCGTCACACGATGCACTCAGGAAACATACAACAATAAGGGTACAATGTGAAGGCATAGTTGTAGTTGGTAGCACCAATCGCAAATGACGAAATCAAACATGAGGTATTTCTGCTATTTCTATAGAACATTAATCAATGCCGGAAAGCAAACAAGATTTCTCAGTGCCATCCCCGATCCACTGAATTTGAACATCACATGTTGTTACCACGGTAACTGGGGGGACCTTGCCAGGTTTTCACTGCACCGTTATACAGACATCTTACTCCAGATCCTTTCCTGGGTGATGACGTCTGTTTGGAAGATGGTAATCATGAGGTTAAGTTCGTGATCTCTGCTGTGTTAAATGCCAAATGAATGGAATTCCTTCCATGAAAAGAAGAATGTGAGAAATGTGATAATCCAGAGATGTTTTATATTGTGCCGACGATTATCTCCCAAACTACACCATACCATTCTACTATTGGAACTTCAAAGTAATTCATAAGAGAGGCATAACTCCACTTCAATAAAAGAACTATCCTAGTTCAAGTTTCACATCATTCTAGGACAATGCTTCAGGAAACTTTACATATATTCCATTATGTCACTTTCCCTTAGCCTGTTTGTGAACAAATTTCTGGGGGAAAAAAAAGAGAAAAAGAAACTAAACTCCACCAGGAAAAGAATCTAGATATATATGCATTATATGTAAGATCAACTTACATGTATGATACATGCTAATAGTGTCATACAGTGTAACAAGGAACTAAATACATAATTTTTACAATAAAGAAAAAGTTGTCTCTTCAGAGGGACTGCAAGGAAGAAGATAATTTTAGAATACATGTTTATAGTGTCTTATTATAGAACAAAGATTTTAATCAACAGAAAGTATCTTATGGTAAGAAGACAAAACATTTCTTATCAGAGTTAAAAAAACAAAAAAACAACAACCCGATATCACATTTAGAATTGTGACAAAATATTGTTTCTAATCATCATATTTACAAGCTTTATTTTGTGAAAAAAGAGTCGGTTGGATGTACCATGCCATTATTTATGACCTTTTTTTAATTATTCCCGTTTCCTGCTGAATTCTGCAGCTAATTTGCAACAAAGAGATTATGGCACTGACAACAAAAGTGTAATAAGCAATAGCACTAATTGTGACCATAAAAATTAATGGTTCTGTCAGAAAGAGTCATAAAGCCTCGTTCATTTTTTAGTTCTGAGAAAATGTCTTAAAGCCTTGTTGAATTGAAGTCTCCTCCTTTATATCGAATGGCAAACAGACAAAAAGTGACAGATTGACACCAACAAAAGTGTTTCAGCCAGAAATTTTGTGACATCTTCTTTTAAAATCTGAGAGAGCTGGGTGTAAATCAAATAAGAGCTGGTAGATTTTTAAAAAGTCGTATAATCTCATAACAAAGCTGTTTGTAATTACAATCCATCAAAAGGTTGTCAAAGTTTTAAGTTGGCTGTTTGTGTAATATGATGAAATATTAAGTTATAATCAAATCTGACATTTCTTTTGAAGTCTCATGGTTTTATTTCCCATTATTACTATTATTGTAATTTTTGTTCTTCTTCAATTTCTTCAGACGAAAGGTTCCAGAGTTATCAACGCAACTACAGAAAGAATTTGCCAGCGGGCTGATACTGTATAAAAATAACTGAGCGTCTCTCAGATCTGACAAAACAAAAATATAGCAATTCCTTACATACTTGCTAGTTCTACACTCTACTGCTTCGGGTCGGAATCTTGATTGATTCCCTTTAACTGAGTCAATATTTATCCAAAGTCAGAGAATTTAAAATATGAAGAAAAAACCCCAGATAGAAGACAAACATCCAAAGAAAACAAGAAAAGTTGATTGTGCATACATGTCCATGTAAAGACTTGATTGAGAAATGAACTGTAACAAATACTTGCAAAATGGCAAAACAACACTCTCAACCTTTAGATTAATTCACTCATTGCTCATAAGTGACACAAAATGTTCTCCACATGGCTGAAAAAATACAAGTACATGTCAAAAACGTCAAAACCACAACACAAATCATTTCATTTGTTTCCCAAAATAGCACTCGACTTCCACAGGCTGAATTTGACAAACAGAAAGGGAGAGAGTAATTTCCGTTCTATTTTTAGATGGCTCGCCATACACAGGAACAATCACGGTGGGAAATAGACAAGTAATTTGTATTAGTGGTGGCCAACATTCTCTAGCATCGTTCAAAGAAGGCATGAATGTAAACAAGCGTATGATTGTGAGGCCAGTTCTTAAAATAGTTGCATTTATTTTCGTCTTGTTTGGCCGGATGTGGCATTAATACAAGGTTTATGAAGTAACGCTTGGTCAATTTAAGGAAGTTGTTGGTGACCTACTGTTCTGTCTCCGTCTATGAGCTTTAGATGAAGGAGCTTTTGAAATAGTATCAAACCTTAAGTAGTGTCTTGATATCCATCCATACTAAATAAAGTTAAAAACACCTACAGGATAGGCAGATGACCCTGAAAGACTTTCTGCTGATTTGAACAAGCTGTAAATTAGACGGAACAAAATGTTCATTATTTCTTGTGCTAAAAAAAAAACGATGTCCTATTTGAAAGTAATTTTACATAAGCCAAAATTTGGACTCAAAATGATTTCTCACTTTGATGTAATATTAGTAGCCGACCCCCCCCCAAGAAATAACACTTTAGTACACTAAATATAAAAAAAAGGAATAACACTTTAGCCAAAAACTCAACTTAAGGTTTAGTTTCAAAATTGGGACATGGAAAGAGGGAAACACTTAAAACCTTCGGTCACATTCTGAATTTCCTTAAAATCCAAGATTCATGTCAAGAATAGTATACACAACAAGCTTGTATTACCTTGTCGCGTTTTAGTTCTACGGTTACCTATACCTCTAGGTACAATGTACATGTATGCCATCGCACAAATTTATATTACCGGTAGCAGGTGTCTATATTTAGTCGCAGTTGTTTGTTTAGGTTTCCGGCTAAGTCGCTAAAATACCTGCAGAATCATCCTGTACCTCATAAAATATCAAGACAGGTGTGTAGAAATTGACCAGTTAACAATTTAATGATCTTCCTGTTTCAATTTTTTCAAAAATTATATCTGTTCATTTCCGCCTATGTCATTTAGATGTATTTTGTAAAGTTACTTTCGCACAAATTGATTATGTGTTTTACTATTTTACACGTGTAACAAATAGTTCTGTGCGGAGTTGAGCAACTATACAAAGCCCATGTAGTTGATTTGTTTCAAATGTTTGGTCAACTTATTGGAAGATTTGTCCAAGAGTAGCTTTTAAAGAGGGTCTCCAAGGTTAAATTCAGTTTTGAGATGCACTCATTTTCCAATAGATAGACTCCTTATGAAAATAGGGGGAAATTACAAGTCTCTAACCTTATTTTAAACTGTGTAAAACCTCATTTTATCTGATACTCTTTCATAGTGAAATTTGAAACATGACATCATCGAACAACAAAAACAAAATAGGTCTGTTCAGTCCAAAGAGGAAATTTTGTGTGCCAGTCAAAAGGTCAAATCCAATGCTGTTTTGATTGAATATCATCAAAATTCAGGAATGAACTAAAATTTCTCTGTACAAAAATGTACAGACCATATATATTTGAAATGTGACTTCTTTGATCGTTTTTGGATTTCGCCAAAAAAATTGCTCTTGAAGGGTATTAAATACAGTGGGCATTTGACATCGTTTTATTGTAAAGTTAGAGACTTCTAATCCCCCCCCTGTTTTCATAAGGAAAATGGGTGGATCACAAAACTAAATTTGACCTTGGAGCCCCTCTTTGAGATCAGCGAAAGGGAGTTTGCCAAAAATATGCTTTTGAAAAAACCCAAAAACTGTACATTCCCTTTAAGAAGACAGTTTTCATAAGAAAAATGGGTGAATCACAAAACTAATTTGACCTTGGAGCCCCTCTTTAAGATCAGCGAAAGGGAGTTTGCCAAAAATCTGCTTTGGAAAAAAAAATACTGTACATTCCCTTTAAGAAGACAGTGATTCAAATGGATTAATTTCAGTCTGCTTAAAATTTAATAAAGTGGAACCTGATACACAGTGGCTAGAATGAGTACAAATCATTACCCAATACAGCCTTAATAATTACCACAACTAGTGGCCCAACCAGCATCATGTAACAGTATACAGTATGGGTCTATTTTTAACCATATCAAATAATTGTTTCTTGTGGATTGAACCCGCATGAGAAAGCAAGCAAGAGCTGAGGACTATTGACATAGGTCTGCTCACTACTAACAAGAAAATCCATATAAAATAAAAAGCAAGTAGAGTTTTCTGTAATTACCACAATCGATTCAAGGTTTCAAATACATGTACTTTTTAATCATTTATAAGAAGTTCATGAAAAAACAAAAAGTGTTCAAACAAAAACTACTGTAGGTTTCATCTGCTCCTGGGAAAAAAAAACAAAAACAAAACTCTGATGGAAAAAAGTTTTAAAGACGTTTACAAACGCAATGTTTTCCGTCCATCCGTGCATTCCAACTGAGGGAAAGTAGTCTGGTCGCTTTAATTTCTTATGAGTATCCTATTTTATATCATTGAATACTAGAAACAAGACAAAGATGGTTGTTTCATTGCCTGACTATACAGATGTAAGGCTTGCTTGGTTTGACAAGCTCTGATTGGTAGTTCAAGTCTCCACTTCTCAAAAAACTGACCAATCAAAATTTGTACCGTTCCTGGTTAATTGCTTTGGAGTGGTAAAAAGATGCATGAAATGTTTACAGTACGTCTTGTTTCTTATAAAGCTATAGCTCAATCGTCACAGTGTTTTTATCACTGAAAGCTATTCAATTCCTTTAGGAAGTAGGCAGGAAATTACTCAAGCGGTATACCGAAGATAATCTTGAAGATGTTGCAAAAAAAGAAGGAAAAAACCTCAAAACAACACTTGGTTGCTTAGAGTGTTGAGTGCATAGGAGACTTCCAAACAACATCAGATTCTCTGCATCACATAGATACTATGACATGTGTATCTTATTTCCTTTGCACTTAGTCAACTCGAAAACAAAAATTACCTGAAAGACATATTTCTATTGGCCTAGTAGTATGGTTAGATTCTAAGACATTGAACTAGAGGAGTAGGCATCCTGTAAGCCTGTATTTATGACCTCCCTAAGGCATTGATAAGTGGATTGGGAAGATATTGATGATGCCTTTAACAGCCTGATGCACGTACCTAAATATCAAGGCAGAACCAAAGTCCCACAAGGCATCAGCTCTCCATTAAAGACCATGAATGATGCACTCTAAAGACATATTTGTTCCAAATAAAATCCTCAGAAAGATCATAAAAGAAAGAGACGTCTTGCGTTTGTAGTTGGATGCAAAACATGAGGTTTATTTTATTTCTAAGGGTAGTCTTTGGAGGAAAGGTTTAAGTCGGACATGCAACGACGATATGTCTATAAAAACTGATTACTCAGACTTAAAATACATGATTATCCAGACTTAAGAACAAATTTAAAACAATCTCAGTCATTGGTCACCACTTATAACTGCAGTTTAAAATGACACTACATCTATGAAGTGTGGAAATTATGTAAAATATAATTATCCTATTGTACTATGAAATAACGTTCATTAAAGGTAGTCTAGATTTGAGGAAATAGCGGCGAGCGTGAGTCATGTATCGGAACATTGTCGACTTTATTATTCTAACAAAATTGACAACATATTTAAAAGTAGTCGAATTGTTTCAGACTGGTTAAAAACATTTATTTATGAACCTACAATGCCTTCTGTTGTTGTCTGTTTACTCTTTGAAGTCAACGCAACTCAGGCAATGGAGCGAAAACACAAACATGCATGCAATCGGGCACGAAGCAGACAATGTGCGAATGTTCCCAATTGAACGTCCGGGCAGATGGTTCCCTTGGGAACGTTCCCACGGGAATGGTCAAAATATCATGCCGCCCTGTCCCAACGGGCATGTGGACGCGGTCCACCGAAAAAGGAACATTCAAATGGGAACGTTCCGTTTTGACGGGAACGTTTCCGACTATTGAGACGCTCCCTTGTTCGGGGATGCTCGTCAGAAGCCATTCAACTAGCACCATTCTGACTGGCACCTCCAAACAAAGATTTTGACAAAATAGGGAGACTGCCAACGACAGGCTAGATAGCTTGGTTGGTAGAGCGTCAGCATGTTAATCTGTAGGTCGCAGGTTCAAGTCCCGCTCTAGTCAATTTTTCTTTGTTCAACTCAAAAGGGTATAACAAAGCTCTTCAACAAGGTAATACATGAACTGTGTGAGGCACGAACTGTGTGAGCCATGACATTTCTTAGTTTGGTACATACTCACAAATCCCCAACAAGAAAAAAATGTAGGTTTAAGTGTGGATGAATAATAGGTGCAAATATCTTAGCCTTGTTAGTAGTTTTCCCAAGACATTTCTGCGCAAAATGTATCAAAAAATACCTGACATTTCTAAGGACCAACTGCAACTATGTGAAGCAGCAATTCAATGACTGGTGTTTTGGATGATAATGTAAGTCCCGATAGACTGTGCAAGTCTCACGCATATCGAAAAACGAGAACAACACTTGAACGAAGACTATATTTTTCTATGAAATCAACTCTTCTTTTTAAATTATATTTATAAAAATTCTTGAAAATAAAAATACCCATAACAAGTTGTTGTAAATAAATTTTCAATATTTGTATATAACTAATAATTTGTTTAAATTGACATTGAAACAAAACTAATACTCGGGACGAGGATGCATATTGTAGAAACCCCATTTGCCAATCACACCCGAATGTGCGCATATACTACACATGTTTAATGACAACATGACCGTCAGTTGGGCAACATTCTTAAATTTTTACAAGTAACCGGAATCGGAGGTCAAGTCTATTCTCAGGTTTTCTTTGTTATTTTGTTGAATTGATTCTACTTTCATTTTGTTAATCACTTAGTATTACATCCCCAACAACATTATATAATTTTCATAGCCATAAACTACATTAAACTAAAATAATTTACAAAACAAAATCCCGCCCCACGTAAAACTCCATATGGTTGGGACCACAATGGTCCCGGAAGTTTGAATATGCGCGAGACTTTCACAGTCTATAGAAAAGTTAAATTTGAATCGAGTCTGTTACGACCTTAAAAAGTACCGAAATGTATTAAATAGGGTAATTTTGACATAACAATGGCATTGTGGTGGCAGGCAAAATCTATAAATATTATAAATAAAAAAAGACGGGACATTATTCCATCCTATGATAAATGTAAAATTCAAAGACAATTATAATACACATAGGACACATTCCCTACATGTGTATGTCTGAAGTTCTTCAAACGAATTGTTATCCACCGAAAACAAAGAACTATAAATTCAAAAGATTTCTTCCTCCACGATCCACAGTGAGACTACCAAACACAAAATGAACATGCGAATACCCTACACGTAATGAAAAAAACCTTAATGCTCTACTGATTGTCATGGAAATCTTTTCAGCGTAAATGATTTACTCGAAGGACAAATCACTTGATTGACAAAACGTTGGGAAAAATAAAAATAAAAAATACCACAAGCTCAATATCATTTCCTAAATCCTGGTTGTGAGTTTTTTTGAAACGTTAGCACATTCATGTAGCTGAACTCAACAGTTAGACCAATTAGGTTCCATGTATCTAGTTATTGATTGGTGCAATGACCTGTATGAGACTAATTGATTTAATTTATTAAAATGTACTTCAAAAGAATTGGATCTCTAATTATGGAACAATCAAATTCAATTTTGTCGTCGTTTGTTGCCACCTTCGATCTTATTGTGGACACCACCCAAATTACATTACAAAACAAAGTCAACAATTGCTGGACTTTCCTTAAAGTGTCCACACAGGTATTTCATAAAATTATGATGAATTGCAAGTGACAAATACAAGAAAAGATAATAACAATAATAATAGTATTAATAATAATAATTACCAAAAACCTATTTTCATAACTTACTTAGATGTACACCACAGTAAGAACAAAAATATCCCTGCAAAATTACTATTTGGCTATTTTATATACGGAAGATTAGTAAAAGCTAGCCTTTGCTATTCCGTGAAAGAGGTAGACTCCTCAAGCAGATTCCGTCAATCCAATCTGAAGCTTCTTTGCTGCTTTATCAACACAAGACCTCACAATTTAGTATCGTATGAACAAGATGTTCAAAGAATGAGATACCAAAATGGGCTCCACAATAACATTGCCAACGGTTCAAACTCCGTGCTGTAATTCCCCAATGGCGTACACCCATTCGCTGATGTCTGTAAAATCTCCCTTGATCTCAACAGATAACCTTCCTTTCTCTCATCCACATGTGTCACAAGTTTCTCGGCGGCGGTGCTTGTACACACCGTGACGACAATAAACTTGCAGTTGGTGGTCGGACTACGCACAACGTACCCCACTGTTAGCATATACAGTGTAGAAAAGCACAACCTGACAGCCGCTGACGCAACTCATCTAAGCATAGTCACATACAAGCACTTAGATTACCCATACTGCAATGTAAAACAAAAAATAATAACAACAAAAACAAAACAGTGTCTTTAGTGCGGAAGAAGGAAACACAACATCACGCATCCTGATGCTTCTGACATCATCTCCTCGGTAAACACTATTGATTATGTCTCCTCAGTACAGTCATAATTAATTCATCCTAAATTGAATATGACCCCTGTGAGGTCATGTCCACCATGAACGACGACGATGACAAACACCACCAGCAGCACATGCACTTGCACATACACTACACCTCGTTCCGATACCACACATACAGTGTGTAATGCAAATGTATCACTGCTGCCCATGTACAAGCCATGGCTCAAAGACGGCAAATTGTAATAATGGCTTTCTTTAGTGATGATTCTGTGCACAGGTTATGCTGACAAGATGCGGCATGCTGTAATCCAACTGTCAATCAGATACTGAGGAGCTTGTCAGGCGTATGGCACAGGCTGTGTATCAAAATTAAATTAATATTTGCCTTCATGAATCGTGGCAGATTTGTTTATATTGAGGTATTGTTGTTAGAGCTGTGCCATTTAAATAATCAACAATGCACTCTTTAAGTTCAACAACGAATTTGTTGTTGAATTTTTCATCAAGGGAAAACAAATCATAACTGTCTAGAAAAAGCAAGATATTCTTTAATTTTGCAATTTACAGAGGTTCATTATTGATCAAAATAAACGTGACTCAAAAATAGATTAAAAAAAAACTAACGACAAAATCTGTTCATGAATGCCATTTGACAAAAGAATATTTTGTTGACAGTGAAATAGTTATCAGTTATTTGTGGGTTACAAGTGGGTTAAAGTATTGAATTGAGTTTAAAAAGAATAAAATGGTGACTTGGGTTGTCAGTGTGTTCATGCCAGCATATTAGGTTGTTAAATAAATTCAAAATAAATGTGACTTCAATAAATAAATAAATAATGACCAATAAAGAAAGACAAAATTATACAGTGAGTAAATGCAGACCTAGCTTTTTTAAAATTCATTCACCTATGAAAATAAAATGTTCCAGCTTGCAAAAAATGGGACATGTATGACCTTACAAAGCTTGTTTCCCTGATTTAATGGAATGTTTTGGAGAACCCAGAAATTCACCAAATACACAGACATAAAACTTTGTAATTGCAACAACAGAGAAAATGGCTGACTATAAATTTATGCAGTGTTTTTAGTTTTCTTTTTCTAAAGTAAAAACAGAGGAAATCAGTTGATCAACTGAAAAGTTGCATGCCTAAATACAAAGTCAACAATCTCCCCAAAAGGAAGTGAGGAATAAAATTGAAAACCACAGATGAACAAATATTTAAATCAACACAGAGATCTTCTTGGTATTTCATTAAATCCAAACACTTATGTTTTTAGTTTCTGCCAACAATATCAATTTTTCAATTATGAGACATATTTTGCTGACCAGCAGCCTCATTATGTTAATGATTGACAAATTTGATTGATATACAATTGACGTTAGTTGGTCCAGCTGTTCACTAGAGTCAAATAATGCTCATTTATTCTACTGGTATAATTACAAAACCAACCTCGCTACCATGGGCAGCACACCGTATCAATCTTTCTTGTCACTAACCCCTGGTAGGGATGTACTGCAAATCAATGCTGATTGGCTCCAAAAGGTTAGTGCTTTGCGCGCACGCTTGTTACAATTTTTTGAGCGCTTGTATGGCACCTGTAGGGTGCTTTTAGGACGTTTGGTACGCGCATGTCAAAATGCTAGTATTTTGACGCGATACCCCCCAAAACGCGATACCCCCCAAAATTATCATCTTCTTACAGGGTCACCCTAAACTGCATACAGTTAGACATGCCACAAGATCACAGAAGATGGAGAGGGGACCAGTTGCTTTTTGATTTGATGCCTCTTTTGCAGGTTACCATACTTGAGCCCGCGCATAGAGTGGATCAGCCACAGGCCTAATTAAAATATGCCATAGATTGGCACATTTGAATTAACGAATACCCTGGGTTATGAGCGAGCATTGCATGCTGGGAAAAAAATGTATGCGGCGAGATGGATCATCTCTGGGAATGAGGTTGTTACAAAATTACTTTGATGATTACGCAGGTCCTACTTATAGATTTGCCATTACAATTTTCTAGTTTGAGCCATGTGCATTTATTTAATTATTTTTAAACGTAGGCAATGAGAACACCACTACCATCATAAAGTATAAGCAATTAAATGAAACAACAGTATCAAAATGAAGTCGATCAACCCAAATATCAATTGCCATAAGGCCACATAAAAAAAACAAATTGTTGACCGTCCCCGCCCGACCCTACCAAACCCTGACCTCCTTTTTGTCTTCTTTTTACTTTTTTCTTTTTTAAATCTTAAAATTGGACTTTTCAATGATCTTTTCAGTCAAATTTTGCTCTGTTCTGAGTCGCACACACAGTTAGGTTTGAAGAACAATTGCATTTTATTATTATTTAATTTTCTGTTTGAATTAAATAATTTACTTTGTACCTTATTACGCTTAAATGTAAATCATCTAAGAGCATTTTAGTATACCTTTTTATGATTTTTGTGAAGCACCTTAGAGTATTTAACAAGCATTGATTTGGCGCTATATAAATGTATAATTATTATTATAGTTTGTTATGTAAATATCATCATATAATTAAGCAGTCAGCAAATTAAGGGTTAATAAACAGACTTAGAAGCCTTGATAAACCAGATGAGAAGACAAGAACAAAATGATACTTAAACTAAGTACATGTAACCATGGAGGCAACAACAAGGTCAAATAAATTTAGATACGAGTGAATTGAACGAGGGATACAGCCTTCTTGGCATACATGTATGGTATTTATACAGGCTGTCTACGCTTCCGTAATTTATTACTGTGAAATGTATTACACTTATAATGTAATGATTGGGCATTTTTTAAAGATTTATTTTTACTAAGGCTCCAAAATGATCAGCTTTCCCCCGATATGTGATTTTATGTGAGGCACGGAACACGTTTGGAAATTGTCAAAGACCAGTGTTCTCACTTGGTGTATCCTAACATATGCATAAAATAACAAGCCTGTGAAAATTTGGGCTCAAATGGTCATCGAAGTTGCAAGAAAATGATGAAAGAAAAAACACCCTTATTGTACAAATTTGTGTGCTTTCAGACAGGAATAAAAACTTCTTGCAAGAAGTTTTTATTATTTTAGTGAGAAATTACCTCTTTCTCAAAAACTACGTTACTTCAGAGGGAGTCGTTTCCTACCTTGCTTATACTATCAACAGCTCTCCGTTGCTTGTTACCAAGTAAGTTGTTATGATAATATTTGTTTTGAGTCATTACCAAACGTGTACGATACCTTTAAACATGAACAAATTTAACGTCATGAGGCAGACAATTTTAAAAGCCAAAAAAAATAAAAATATGTTGCATTACAATTGGAAGCCCACTCCAATACGGTTTCTATCAAAAGAGAAAACCCCAAATGTTCTCTGTTGCCTTACTTCCTTCATTTAAATTTATGCTGATTAATGTAAAATCACAAAGTGCCAGGAGATGGAAAGGCAAAGCGCACAAGCTTTTTAAACTTGCAGGGAAAAAAATGCATCCCTGAAGCTATCAATCCATCATGTATCGCATAGAGACCACATCACTCCATATCTTCGGGCATTCGTATAATTGCTAGCAACAGATAAATCAAATCATGTCTCTATCAGGAATGGCTTTACTTATCTTTGATTTTCTGACGGAGGGGAAAAGAAGGGGAGAGTATTTTTTGTAATTATGTACCGGGGACGATGAGGGTCCACATACTAGGGTTACCATGGTAAAGGGGACCATGCACTCCATATTACTGATGATTTGATAAAGAGTAACCAACTTAAATTAAATGAATGTAATTGCAAATTAAAAGAGAAAGCATTTTTGGCGTAAAGAAGTTAAAATATGTGGTATTAATCTGGACAAACTCAGGGCAGTTTTGGCTCGGCAAAGCACAATGAAATGCTCTAAGCTGGTAATGAGTAGTGTAGCGTTACTGTAAGATAGTTAACACCAAGAGTTTCTATCCCCATTGGAAGGACAAGTTTCTAACAATATACCTTTGTTATGCTGCCACCATCTTGGTCATGTTTCCTGTATCCAATAACAGCACTGAATGCTAATATTCACTTTAAAAAAAAGAACCAGACTATTCTCCTTCCAGCCTCGGTTTGGTTGCATTGATTTGAATGGGAGAAAATCAAGATGGCCGCACCATGATAAAGGTCTATAAAAATAGCTTCAATGCAGGCAAATTCACCTTGTTTTGAAAATTTAGGACTGTGGATTTCCTCATCAGGAGAATCGAGATCCCATTTAAGTAAAATATATCCCAATTGGGATAGTTTTTTTCAACTGTTGTCATCCAGGCATCTCCAGATGGAGACCATTTTCCCCTGTATCCTCATGGTAAAGTCTCAATCGAGTGATAAAAGACCACTGAGCATAAATAATGTGAAGTCCTAACATAAAGGAAGAATGACTGGCTGGTCTTAAAGTGCACCTGCAATATTAAATTATTCTGAGATTTATAGTTAGTCAAATTTTGGGAATTTTATCTAAATTTGAAGACTGAGATTTGCTTTATTAGATTCATACGTCAGTTTTTGACAACAATTCTTTGAATATTTGAATAGAGTGTTTAGGTTCTCAAATCTTCAATTTGGTAGTTTGAGTGCTTCCCAGCATTCTGACGGTAAACATAATCTAAAATAACATCAGTTCAGATGAGCAGATAATTGTTCAAGGTTAAAAAATCCCTAACTAAAAATTACCATCTCACTCAGTCAAATAAAACCAATTGATGCATACAGAAGTATACGCGAAATTGAAATTCCTTAATAATATTATCTGTTTCAATTGACACAAACTAGGGGAGTGCATTATATTTCCGCGAGTGTTGGGTCATTTGTTATGCTGGCTGGCCACTTTTACTCAACAGAGGGGGCTATTTACTTTGGTAACACTGTCACCAGCTTTAAATTGTAGTTAAGTGTTCATTGCCAGATGAAACTAACTGCTGCCATCAGTTGAAAATTCCACTGAAGGCATGTATCGTAACTTGCAGAATGATTTGTTCATGCATGTACTTTTGGTTTTTGTAAAAGGGGGGTCATACAAATCATCAATGTTTTCATGGATGGACGGGCATGCTGAAAATAATGATTTGGGGGGGAATTTTTTGTTTTCCGCTAATTATGATTAAAACATAATACTTTACAATCCTGAACCATTCCCAATGAGAATTTTTTTTGCTAATTTGTTAATTACGCTGTTTATGTTTTCACGAAGGGACGAGCATCCCTAAACATGTGCAAAATCATTATCAGCAATTTTTTAACTGTACCTCTGCGCGTGCGCCAACTTCGCTCAAGCAACTCCATTGGGTTTACACAACGTTTGCACATAAAACGGTCGTTTGATTGCTTTAGCTGCCGAAAATACAAAGTGCAATTAGCCTATGTGGAAGACAGATGATTCATGAAGTTCCTTTGAAATTTTTTGAAAAATCGGGGAAAAAAAACTAATTGTACATCATATGATTGGAAGTTTACAAGCGTGTTTCAATGTAAACGCAGTAAAACCAGGCCTAGAACAGAGTAAAACATGAATTACACTTTTTAAAGTCAATAAAGCCATATAAACAACCTTTCGGATTGTTGTTTCAATTAGCGTAAGTAAAGGACATTGTTGTAAATTGTGTTCATGACATATTTTTTTTTGATTTAAAGAAACTTTATCATTGTACATTGGGGTGTTGAAAATTGGGTCAAAATACTCAAAGGTGTACTAAACTTATTTTTTGGGCGCCATGTTAACCGTTCGGCAGCAACAACCCTCGACTAAAAAACATGTAGCTCGAGTTTTACACATGCTAGTGGACTACACAAAACAGCCGAAGATAGAGCGTGATCTGAACCTTACTATGGTCTAAAAATATCATGGTCACAATTGACAAGAAATCAAAGGTTCAAAAGTCAGTCATCATACCACACATTCACACGAAACGCCAATCTTCCGACATGTCTGTGTGTGTATGGACGTATCTAATGTCCAATGTACTTCACGTGCAATCTTCGCACAACAATGGCGACGGCGAACGTCCTAGTTTTTTTCGCAATCGTACCGGTGTTTTTACACATGGAATAACATTAATTGAAAGGATATGAAATAGAATTATGTGTAAAGAAGATATCCAAACATTATTATGGCATTGGGTTCGTTTCAAAGGTACAGTTTGAAAGATTTCAATAACTTTTTCCCCGCGTTGTCATGCATTGGGCGCCGCCATTTTCTCTCATTGATTGGCAAAGCCCAGCACGTGACTAAACACACAGCGCCCTCAATCGCTTGATCTAGTTCACGAATTGCTGGTAATGTACATTGTACAAAAACAGACGGGCAAATTTAAGTTTTTACTAAGGGACAGGCATGTCAGCATGCGCGTGATCATGAGACATGCCCGCCCTTCACTATGTAAAAAACATGGGTATTTGTTTTTTATATTATTGACAAGAATTAACTCTTACAAAAACACCTTACAGCATTTAAACTGAAGAAGAATACTTTTTCATACTACAGAGTTTTCAGTTTCAATTTTAACACCTTTTCAAATGCATATATCTCAAAATGTTTTCTTTTAAAGAAATTGTATACGTTTAGTAATTGGAGCCCACTGTTTGTTTCAATCCTAAACAGTTGTAGATACATACCATAAAACTAACCTGGGAAAATTTCATTTCTAAAGGTGGTACTGGTAGCGTTTTCGAGATATTGCCAAAAATCTGGGGCGGTTTGTCCACGCAGGAAGAATAATCTGCAATGTAACGCTTCTCAGATTCAAATTTTTGGGGATAAAAAGTGATATCTTTTTCAATAACCGCAGTACTTCGAAGTGAAAAGTTTTCTCAAAATGCATTATACTATTCAAAGCTGCTGTACTTCTTACCATGTAAGTTTTTTTTATTGCCACTAATTTTCAGAGTCATTACCAAACGCATTTTGACTTAAATGCATTTTGATATGCCCATTCCTTCGTGAAAACCTTGATGAATAATGGATGGCATCAAAACCTAATGATATGTAAACTAAAGGCCACATGTTTGGATTGTAGCCTTAAGTTATTAAAACAAACAGTTGTTTTTTGTTTTTTAAGTGGTTTTGTTTTACATGGATAATGTTCTATTTAAAAAAAATAAACAAGATAACTATGTACCCAGTCCAAATAAGACAAGGCACATTTTCATAGTATAAGGTAACAATGGATACAAACATATGAAAATGAACACACATTATAAAGCTGACCATTGTTGTTATCCAGTAAAGGCCAAACATCTTAAAGGCCATGCCAGCTACATACAGCATTGTAGAAAATGAATTAATTTCTTTCAATGGACCAACTGGGGATTCCAAGACTGATCAAAAGCAAGCTGATCGACACAGCAAACAAATAATTGATTCCCTATGGCCAAATGGAGAAGGGTCTTGATCAAACATAGTACTTTAAGGTCAAGATGTGCAGAGTGATCTAATATTAGAAAGCTACGGAGACACTTCCATGAAAGTAATCTTAGGATATACGTCAGTGTGCGGTAATTGAGCAAATCTTAATACCACCGGTCCTCTTTTATCGTATCATCAACTGACCCCTTGCTAATACTCTCGCTGTCTGTGGTTGTGTGCTGAGGTAATTAGTGAATATCAAGCAATCAGATTCCAGCAGAGGATCACATGACTTGTTATGATGGAATAATATGCCTCCGAGTCAACTTGTTTTTTTTACAAGGTATATTTTTGACCGGATTCCGAACTGTAATAAATACAGAAATAATATTAAGTCGGCCTTGACAAGAGCAAATCCTTAGATATTTTGAGTCAGCTCTTGAATCTCACATCCAAGTTTACTGTTGTTGATTTTAGAGTTCGATTTTTTTGGCCTGCCTGAGGTTGGACAACTTTTATGTGACTGGAGTCCCCCCAAACCCCCCCCCCCAAAAAAAACCCCAAAACAAACAAAAAAAAACCCCAAACCCCAAAAAAAAAACAAACAAAACACCCAAAACCCCAAAAAAAAAAAAAAAAAAAAAAAACAAAAAAAAAACTAAACAAACAAAAAAACCAAAAAAAACACCAAAACTCCCACAAAACAAACAAAAAACAAACAAACAAAACAAAACCTAAAAACATCAAAACCTCAGCAGGATTTACCGTTAATATTTTCAATGACAACTCGGCAGAACCATTTCATGTCACTCATTCGGCAGCTTCTTCAATATTCCATATATTCTTTCAGAGTTACAAATTCAATTTTTTTTTTTTTTTTTTCAATTTGGAATACAGTTATATTATAATTCATTTCAAATTTTTCTTTAATTCTGAAAATGGTTCTGAGACAAAGGGTCAAAATTTGAAGGTAATCGCTCCAGTCAACAACTACTGGAAATAATCACGTTAAGTTCCTTTCAATATAAAATTAGATCTTCTTTTACCTTGGATGTGTATTGCCTAATGGAGTCAGTCCTCTTACAGTCTGTAGTGTGCTCCATGAAGAGAGATATCCATTTCAGTCATTTTTAGTATCGGAGCATTCACAAATATAAACAGGGTAAATGGATAACTTCTGCCTAAAGTTTTACATTATAAACTAATAACAATAGTTATAATAATAATATTAGTAGTTATTATAATAACAGTAACAATAATAGGTGTATTTATTATGCGTTTTTTCCCCATTCCAAGTAGGACCCTCACAGCGCCTTCAGTATCTGAAACTATCCCAACTCCTTAGGAGTATGCAGCACCGGCAGCCAAATGGGCATACAGGATGTTAATAAACCACATCAATAGATATGAAAATACCAAGCAGTTAATCAATAAAAAATTCATACAACAATGCCTTGATTCACTTCATTAGAAAAACAAATAAACAGCCATTCTTATCCTACTCTCATTTAAAATACACCTAATTCTGCAAGAACTGATCACAATTGACACAAAGGCACACTTGAACCAAACTTGATGAAAGAAGTTCAATGTGAAGGACTCATCCTGGTTTAAAAATGTGGAAAACTGTTTCCCCGCAAACTTCCATTTTGATGTCATGATGATGTTTTGTATATATTGACATACACTTCTGGGAATGCGAACTGCCTTGTACTGTGTAGGCAGATGATCATGCAATGAAATTGAGTGCTCGAAGTTCTTGCCAACAAACTGAACCTTCCTGCTACCTTCTTAAAGTTTAAACCGGAGGGAACATCCTGGAAGGCATATGCAATACATGTAGGTCCCAAATCATCAACGCACAGCTTCTTCTTTTTCTCCCACAGTGGCAGAAACCATCTACATGTACAATGGAGACAATACAACAGGATTGGCTTCAAGTCAATTTGCAGGATTGCTACCTTGAGAGAGATGTTCCATTGATTACTGTGCTTCTTTGGTTGGCATTGTCATAAAGACAGTAAAGAGACACAACGCCGTTGGCCTTCAGACAACCGCCATCCCCCTGCCTGTCTTTTGAAGAGGCGAGCAGCAAAACAGCAGCGCGCATTAACCCACCCCGGACCCAATTATCAAAATTACTACAGAGACTCTATTTTCTCTAGGTTTCAAAAGGCAGAGGAAAAAAATCTCACCAGTACAAAACAAGATCCATCCTCAGAGACTAGAATCACTACGCTCAAACCAGGTGTTTTTTACCATAAATAGAAACCATTCTACTCTTTTAGCAAAGATGTAGACCAGCTCACGTTGAAATTTGAATGAAACACGTCCTGTCCTAAATTCCCCCAAGCAGCGCTAATAACCCTTTCACAGATTTACAATGGGGGTCGGGAAAAGGTCATCAGAGATGTTTGTCCTAGGCAGATCTTTCTCGTCCCCTCCCTTGGGGACATTAGTGGGGACTGTTGCCAACGGCGATTCTGGGAATCAAAATTTCAAATGCACTTGGCTGGAATTGAAATGAATCATAGAAAAAAGACGACAAGGAAATCAAAACAGATGTGGAAAATGCAGAAGAAAGATCAGTCTGACCTGCAGTAGTTTTATCCATTATGTCAGAGCAAGCTTCAAAATTCAACAGGATGCCAGAACAACAGAAACGATGTCTTTTTAACTTGGAAAAAACAACTGGATTTATAATAAAAACAACTGGATTTATAATAAATACAACTATGCAATGGTGCAGGACAACAAGGAAGAATATGCAGTACAACCATGAAACTTCTTTTAAACAATTCTGTTTCTGAAAAGAAGCAGAATGTTTCCTCTGGTTGTTTTTCAGAATCAATATTACTTGTCTTTCCGAACTGATATAAATGTATGAGAGCACATTTGTGTTATGCTGTTTAAAATATCAACAGGTTAGCTTCCTTAAAGGGATTGTACATGTACATGTATGTGTTTGGTAATTGGAACCCACTGTTTGTTTCAATCCTATATATAGTTGTAGATATATACCATAAAACTAACCTGTGAAAATTTCATTTCAAAAGGTAGTAGCGTTTATGAGATATTGCCGACAATCTGGAGAGGTTATGTCCACGCAGGAAGAATAATCTGCAATTGAATACACAATCTGAGAAACATTACTGTCAGTATAACCCTTCTCAGATTCAAATATTTGGGGTATAAAAAGTGATATCTTTTTCCATAACCACAGTACTTCTAAGTGCAAAGCTCCTCAAAATGCAATATACTATCCAAAGCTGCTGTACTTCTTATCAAGTAAGTTTTTATTGCCATTAATTTTCAGAGTCATCACCAAACGTATAGGCTACAGACCCTTTAAACACTTTTCCATTAGTAATTTCAATCAGGAAAAGATTGATTTTGTTTCTCAAATCTGAGGTAGAGATGGAGGCATTTGTACAGGTTTGGGTGACCCGCCTCCCACTAGAGCACTATTGATGAAAGTATATCACATGTTCTTAATGAATTTTGTCTCCCTCTGTACTGGTGGGGACCAGGGAAGAAAGCTTGCAATAGAGTAAGGTTTGTGACTGGTTGCCTGGAAGCTGAACAAATGATGATGACACATACACTACACGTACTTATTACGCTAATTAAACACTGTCTACGTCACATTTTGCTCCCCTCCCCTTTTGTCTTATTTTTGTTTACAACATCTATCTCGGTCAAAAACGTTTACACACTTAGAAGTCAAAAACAAGCTGGGACGTCACTTGTGTTTCTGAAACAAGGGCTAACACCGTCATGAGTTACTAGATGACAGAAGTCTGTGTGAATTTGACTGATGTCATTAAGTTTGTTATGACTGATTGACTGTCCATGCTTAATCCACAAGTACAGTAAACTCTATCGTTTCTTAGCGACTGTGATGGCCTGTGACTGGTCATGAAATCATTTCAAACACTAACAGTTTTGAAATTTAGCAAAAATACAAAAACAAATGTGTTATGTCAACAATGATGACTTTCAAAGAATGTCGGTGTGAATATTCATAAATTATTCATAAAACTAATAAAATTCATAAAATTATATTCATGAACATTCATATTCATGAATATTCAAATAATTAAGCAAAAATACAAAATAAAATGTGTTTTGTCAACAATGATGACTTTCAAAGAATGTCAGTGATGTTAGTGTGAATATTCATAAATTTTGTTTCATTATAACAATTTTGTTCAACCTATGAATGACTAGACTCGGACCCTTCAACATGATGCCGTGAAGGAACCCCAGATTTTGAATACAAGATGGAAACAATGTAGTGCAATCTCTATCTCTAATTAGGTCAATTAACAAAATGGCTTTTTCTTATGCAGCTGACACCTTGGGACTCATTGACCTTTATCACACTGCCGCCATCTTGGTCATTTTCCCTTCATCCAATAATAGTAATGAATGCCAATATATTAATTGTACAAAAAGGAACCAGACTATTTTTCCATTCAAGACTAAGTTTTTTTACATTGGTTTAAAGGGGAGAAAATCAAGATGGCCGCATCGTGATAAAGGTCTATAGCAGTGTATACATCTCGGCACCGCCTTCATTGATTGATGGAAAATGGCGTAAACAAAACAACCTACGTCAAGAAGAATCTAGTTATTTATAGCACTTGATTAAAAACCAGTTGTGTAAAATTAAAGGTTTAATGATCGTCGTAGGAGAGTATAACGGAACATGTAAGCTACATGTACATGGACACGTTTTATGGAACATATGTTCAAGTTGTTTGCTTAATAAATTGATTTGTTCAAGCCGTAAAATGACAAACAGGAAGGTAATATTACTGGGAAAATAAAATAGAACAGCGTCTGGAGCAGCAACACAAATCATTCTCTACACTTTTTAAAGGCAGTGTGTATTTTTGGTAATTACTCTACAAGTTAATGACCATAAAAACTTACTTGGCAAGGAATCCTCTGAAGAGCTGTTGATAGTATAAAACATTGTGAGAAACGACTCTCTTTGAAGTAGTGTAGTTTTAGAGAAAGAGGTAATTTTGTGCCACCCCAACAATTTTAATCTGAGAAAGGCTTCAGGCATGAAGCCTTTCTTAGAAATCTGAAAGCACACAATTCTATGCAACAAGGGTGTTTTTCTTTCACTATTTTCTTGCAACTTTGATGACCAATTGCGCTCAAATTTTCACAGGTTGCTTATTTTATGCATATGTTGGGATACACCAAGTGAGGATACTTGTCTTGCCAAATATGTACCCTGCCTTTAACGATACAAATCAAATTAATTTGTAATTAGAAGGAACAACTTCTTACTAAAAGTAAACATTATTATAGCACTGTGTACTCAGTGCTTTTTAAGTCCCGTGGGAAGAAAACAAATCACAGGTTACTCAGTTTGGATTCGAACCCATGGTACCTACATTCTAAAACAGTATGCCTGGTGATGAGAGACAAGTTAGAATCCTGTAAACATTTTGATTGATGCAGTGCTGATCAATTTAACACCAAAGTGGACCTTTATCTCACATTGGTGTAACCGGAAAACCAAAATAATATCTTCATCCCTGATACCATTCTCACATTAAAAGGTCTGTATACGTTTTGGTAATGACTTGGAAAATTAATGGCAATAACAACTTACTTGGTAAGAAGTACAGCAGCTTTGGATAGTAAAATGCATTTTGAGAAACTTTTCACTTAGAAGTACTGCGGTTATGGAAAAAGATATCACTTTTTATCCCCTCAGAAATTGAATCTGAGAAGCGTTACTGACAGTAATGTTTCTTAGATCATGGAGGTAGGAATAGATGTATTCCGATTGCAGATTATTCTTTCTGCGTGGACATAACCGCTCCAGATTTTTGGAAATATCTCAAAAACTCTACCACCTTTTGAAATGAAATTTTCACAGGTTAGTTTTAGGGTATATATCTACAACTATATAGGATTGAAACAAACAGTGGGTTCCAATTACCAAACGTATACATTCCCTTTAAATCAAACACGTGAAGTGACATAAGTTTAAGATGAATATGAATTTGTGGCTGTCTCGAATGAAAGATGATTTTCTATCCCCATAGAACTCTGCACGATGCAGCCATATTGTTTCACTCCTATTCACATGTAACAAACACGAGTCTAGACGTGTAATTCTATCCATGTATAGTGAAGCATTTGATGAATTCTACAGGAGTCCATAGTTACCTACAGAACAACTTGAAAAGCATTTCAGCCTAATCCGATGTACCTTTTAAAAAGAAATCCATTTGAATGTATTCAAGTGAACAGTACATTTTTATAATAGGAATACTTCTAAAATAACACAGGAAGAAACTTACCATCGATCATAAAACATTTTGTACTGTAATCAAAATAAATAATGCAAAAAATAGTTAATGGCCTGACGTGTCGACCTTAGCAGAGTCTTCCTCGAAGGCTAAATAAATAATAAAACACTTGATTGTACTACAAGTGAACAGATCTAGAGACGTAGTATGCAGACACAAAGATATATGGAAAACCAGCATTTCTTCATGGTGCTTTTTTGTCGATAATTTATGCATCCACATGACCATCTGATGGCAAAATAGCCGCAGGCCACCCTGGAACTAGCTTTCCATAATACAACAAAATATTTTTATAAAAAACTGATGGCAGACAAGCATCGAGCTAAAATTGAGATTAAGTGTGTAATAAGACGGTTGTGATTAGTGCTACATGCCTCACCTCGGTGGGCAATTCTTATCAGTGATGATAGAGATATCAAGTTGAGACATAAAACCAATAACTATACATGATTATGGGGGGAAAATGAATTACGTGCACTGTACTTGTTCTTAGCGCCTGATGCAGTCCGTGTAGATGATCAACATGATTGAGGGGTACTTGAAATGAATAAAATACCTCAAGTAGGTAGCGAGAATCGATCTGGTAAAAAGAACCCTCTATGCTAGAACCCTATATCCAGTATGATAAGTATGCAGAGATATCATTCATCTTGTAATATTTTATGTCCCCTTACAACTCCACATGGAACAGCCATCTAGTGTGCAGAGATCATTTATCTTGATTAACAATCCCTAAAATATCTTGTAAAAAAAGTTAAGTAGAAATGAATAAAGAAGCTACAAGTCCTCAAAGCTGAGACACTTAACCTGTGATGTTACTTCTGATCAATAGAGTTAGGTTTAAATGTACAAACTGACAGAACAAGTTATTACAAAACGGCCTATTATCACTTCATGCAAGTTCAGTAATTGTACAAAATTGACTTCATCTCATCAGGACATAAAAGACCCAATCTTGGGCAGCTGTTCACTCTTCTTCTTTCAGATCTTACCCCACTGTCCAAATTGTTGTTTTCTCTCTGCTTAAATCATTGTGATCATGTTGAATTTAGATGTCGGACACAAAGATTAAAAAAAAAATAGCTCCTCAACTCCTCGTTTGGTTCGTATTTTGAATAATAACTGAGTTTATTGTCTATGATTGTATTTTTTGAAAAAAAAATAAAATAAAAATAACAATAAAATCCTGTACACACTGTGTTTTGAAATTATTGTATTTTGTTTAACTATTGTTGCAGTGGAGTAACCAAAGGGGGAGGGGGAAGGGGGAGGGTGGTCGCCCCCCCCTGCTCAGAACCCTTGCCCCCCCCAGGAGATAATAACACAAAATTAAAAAATTGCACTGTATCTTCAGCAAAGCGACAAAGTGATTTTAACTTATACAAGAGAAAAGTTGAACGAAAACATTACAATAATTCCATCAAAAGCATGTCATTACAGATGCAATCCAATAAAACTACAGATGGTCATCTATTTACTTGTTTCCCTCTTTATAGACCAACATGAAACCCTTTTTTACTGACAGATCCAAAACTACATTTTCAACCTTCAAAATCCACTTAAATTTTATAAATTCTTTTTTCAGGGTCCCGAGAGCTGTCCATTGTGAATAAAGTACGGTATCATCTAACAAGCCAAATAGAATGACATGTATACTGATGACAGCTCTAATATTTATACTTATTGCAGGACACCTGTTTTTACACAAAGCCCACAACAACAAAGGACCTTCTTTAAAAAAAACCCACACACACAGTTCACCTTGCTGCAAAGATGGTTGAATGTGAGTAATTTAAATTAGATTATCTCAACTTGTTTTTGTATATATTTTTTTAACAAGTTTTTTTAAAAGTTATCAAAAGTGTACACTTTCTCAAAAGAAATAGGTATAGAAGTTGTGTGTATAAGATAATCCCAGCACTGTCCTGGGCAGGCTAAATCATAACCCAGACTCAAAATTCTAAAATATCAAAAACCTGTCTTAAATCTTTTTCACTTTGTTCAACTGCCTTGAGTACCTTATTGGTAGAGGTGTGCTTTATAAGACTCCATTATTATTAAATCAGCCAAATATTTGGACTGTATATAAGGGTTATTAAATACAGTATTAAATCGGCCTTAGTTATAACACATTTTATTTATTACAAACACACCACATGACATCAACACGACCTTTTCAAAAGTTCAAGCTGTGACCAAAATCAAGTTTGGAAAGTCAGAAAGTCAGAAAGTATGCTTTAACTGCAGTCATTGTTTCCATCATTTTTATTTGAAGATCCAAAAAAAGTAATAATCAAAGTTTAAATTCATGGCACTGCTACAAAGTAAACCATCTATGGTTCTTGGTTGATGAAACCTCCTAAATACTCCAATTAGGAGTTTTAAATGGAGGTGATTGCAAGCTAAATCTTGTAAATATTAAAGTTCTTTTAAAAGTCCAACAAACTCAAGGAAAAACAATATCCCTGAGCTCTGTACAAACTAGCAGTAAAAAAATTAGAATGAAAAACTAATTCCGAAAACTCACAGATAGTCATCAACATTTGAAAGACCCTCTACTGATTTACTCCAATAGCAGGGCTCCCTGAGCATCTTAAGCAAGTGCAATAAGATTACTCACTCCACTGTCATACAAATTTACACTGTGCAGATTCAAAGCTTTTGTTTAATTACAGGGAGCAATCAAAACACATTCCTGATTAACTTTCCAGCCAGGCTTTCATTTTCTATTTCAAAAGTCCTTCATATTCAAATTAAAATCTCTAGTTTAATATTCTCTATTTTTCGTCTTAAATAATTGCTTCAATCTGCAGGTTGTCTGAGCAGACACTCTGTACACTTGTACTTGTACCAGAATAGAAGCTGACCTAATTTTTCTACAGAAATTCAATTACGTTGAAATGTATGGGACTGCCTACCTGCATAAAGTAAAATCCTTCTCCAGAATTGTATTAAATATTAGTGGATATGCAATGTACTGCGTACTTGTAGCCTTTCAAAACGCTAACACTCACGTTAATTTGAAAGCTTGAGCAAAAGTGAATAATTTGCAAAAGCGTTTCAAATTATATTTTATTGTTTGAATTTTAATATGGATTAAGAGCTTCATGAGATTTCAATAAAAAACCTCATCAGAATATAAAAGAAGTCCATTTTTGAATTTCATGCTGCCTAACATCTAAACATTTTGTAAATTCAAATCCTGAAACATTTGTTGAACAATACAACTGATAAACAATGCAATTGCAAATACCTGGCTTTTATTACAGCATTTACATTTTTTATGTACATTTTGTGCTTTTTATAATTGCAATTATATATGTTTACACTTTACAATTATGTATGTTTTCTCAAAGCCATGTTTATGTAATACCATCTTGTCACTTCCAACCTGTTACAAAATCGTACGGAGCTCGCTCATTCCAAGCTGCAGCTGAACTTTGGAATGGCACCTGAGTTTGTTATGAGGCAGTCACGGCTGAGCAATTCAAAAATCCCCTAAAAAACTCATCTATTAATTGTTTATCAGTAATTGTTCTTTTGTTGGTATTTTATTTGTATCTTGTTGTTTCTTTATTCCTACAAGCGCATAAGGACTTAGCAGTGATATGCACTATACAAGTACGGTTTATTGTTATTATTATTATTTTCTAATGTTTGTCTGTTTCTTAAATTGCAATTAAGTTTGCTTAAAAACAAAAAGACCCTTAGGGGTATTCTATTTTTAAACCGCTGGTCTGTGTATGTTTTCTGTGTTGTTTTCTCATTGTACTTGTATATCCTTAGCAGTGAAATAAATACGTGAAACGAATGAAGTGAAATTAGTCTTTCATCAAATTTCATAGAAATGGTATTTTAGATGCTGACCATCCTTTAAAACAAATTGAAATTTCTAAATATTAGACTTATTTTAAAGACATGATTACTTGATGAACATGTTCTCCATTTTTGAAGAACTTGTATTACCCAGATTTTATATGATGTTGATGTAAGACCCTTAAGTGTTAATCCGTCTGTCTTACAAGTCATTTTCTAGAAAATATGTTTCAAATTTCAAATCAATATTGTTGTCCTAATACTAGACCCATAGTTTACATAGATTATGATGGTGTACATTGCATTTCTCTGCAAAATAACAAACAAAGTCTGCAGTATATAAATTACCAGTAGTCAAAAACAAACAAGCGTCAGGAATTAAAGAAATTATCACACTATTAAATTTTTTCCGACATTTTCATATTTGGTGAGAGGACATATGGTGGTGTTCACAAAATAAACACAGCAGACATGATTTGATGCAGTCTGTTTACACGTAGAGCTGCGACCATCAATCATGATCAAACTCATCGGTCCATTGTAATGCTTATACCAGGGGTATATGAAAGGGAAGAATAAAAAAGAAATCCTAGATATCCTCATGGGAGCAAAGCCATAGCGATTTAAAATCGTTAGGATATTACATTTCAGATGATTTACAGACAGCATGCCATTATCACAAACACTTGGAATTTTGAAGGTGAAATGCAAAAACGTCTGCTTTCCATTGATGATATGCTGACCGAAGAATTTTACCACCATCAGTCTTGTTGCCTGTATACTATCAGCAATAATCAACACTGATTCTCATTAAACTAAAAAGGCACCATATAACTTTTCTGTGGTTTGGTTGAAATGATTGGTTTTGGGAAGGAGTACAAGATGGCAAACTCACAAAGATCAACAAATGAAAAAAACAGAAATGTGTATCTTAGCACCGTTGAACATTCACTTTATAGGCTACTGAAGAAAAAGTCTACCAAAAACTGGTGTTAATTCTAGAGAACTTGATTACTGATAAATTGGTTTACATTTTTAAATACTTTCCCACTTCCCCTATGCCCCAGAGAGTTTTGAAATTGTATTCCTTGACAATTAAAAAAATAAAGAAAAAAAAAGGAAATTAATGCAAATGTTTTCAGGAATATAATAATTACACATCTTGTCATTCTCAAGTTTGACAGAAACTTTTATAGGCCGACTCTATAATTTTTGTCTGGATTGACAACTTCAGCTAAGGCTATGGCTATGGCTATGCATCTGCCTATACTTCAACATCACTGTCAAAGCCATAACCCAGCAGCTAGAGCCGCTTAATTTAGACAAACTAAAAGTTATTCAAAGATATTTTGTGACATAACTTGAAAAAAAACATGGCTTGACATAACATGGCTTGAAAAAGACGAGAATATGAAACGGAATAGTCACCTTTGTGCAGTGTCACCTGGCGACCAGCTTCCAGATCTGTCAATAGACAACCCGCATGCCCCACTAGAATAGCTGTCACAGTCAGAAGAGCGATCCATATCTTAAGTTAGATTGTTAAACAAAGTCTCAATCCAACTCTTGTATCCCCCCTCCCTTGGCTAGGGAATTAAATTGAAGTAAATACCGTCACAGATCTTCAAAATATAGTGTTAACAAAATTAATGCTTCTGCTGGTTTTTTCTTCTCAAGTGATTTCACTGATGCTGTCCCAAAGATAAACACCAACACTAATAGTTAATATCAGACAGGTTGGACAGCACCTGTTACCATAACAGTGAAAACATTGTCTCTCCTCGGATAGTTTATATTATATTAATTCACTGAATTGTCTGATGGTTTTGACAGGAAGATTTTCTCATCAAACAGCTGAGTTGGCAGTCTGAAGATCCACACAGAGATACAGATCTCTTGCAGCCAGGAAGATGATGTACACCACATGTGTGTCGCAGAATGAGGAGGAAAAAATCAATTTCTACATGTCACACGGGGCACTCAGTCCTTCACCTGCCGAAGCCCCAGTCTCTCTCTCGGTCATCTTCCCTTTTTGCTCCGCACAAGAGTCGAGAATTCAACATGAGATGTCTGATCAAAGAAAAAAAACTCCATCAAGTCCTCTCAGCCGGTGAATAAAATGTCCATATGGCTCAGTCCATTAAGCCAATCTGCGATGACCCATAGAGACACCATGGAGGCACAAACTGGAGGGAGTTGTAATAATATTAGCAGTCAAACACTGACCGTACCACAGGAAGCAACAACACGTCCCGCTAGTTCTCATTCTCTACTGCTGCCCAATCAACTACCTCGTGAACTGACTGCGCTGTGTTTATAAACAGCTCAGGAAGTTCCCAAGACAATCTTGGTTTTTTTGAAGAAGAAAATGACGGGAGAATATCCTGACTTATCCCTGCGACGGGATGATAAGTGTGGATGTCAAAATATAGGCTGGGGGGGGGGGGTGCTGGCATACTCAAATAGAATTCAAAATGAGTAGAAAGCACAGACCCCGATCCCTGTGTGAGTTACAAACCACTGCAAGTGTGTAATTTCACTATAAATAGTAAGCCATGTGTTAAGCTTTCTGAATGTGTGATGCACACACAACAAGCACACACACACAGTACTGGAGTACGTATGCACTGCAGTTTAACATCTCATCACAGAACCAGTCTAACTCATCAACATTATCCTTTGACTGACGTCATGGATAATCCCTAGGGGGGGAGGAGAGGTAAGGTAAAGGTACAGTGTTCTATTGACCTCCCAATTCAGAAACCATCAGAACTCCGGCAAAATTAGACTAATTTCATGCCAGATCGTAAAGGCAGTTCAATCGTAAATCCGATCTGGGAATTAATGGGTATTTTCTGACCTCATTGTTTTCTTTTGTATTCCTTTCTACATTTTAACATTTTCAAATAGCATCTAGTATTTTCTTTGGTTGTTTTTGTGCAGGCAAGTTAAATATTTAATGCACAAAAACATACAAATTTTAATATCAATTTGCAATGAAATTCTTTGGATTTTTTATTGGGTCTTACCATAGATTAAAGGTAACAAAATTTAACCAAAATATTTCTGCATGAAGATCTGAGTGTAAAGATCATGGGTTCTTTTCCTTGAAAGCATAAAACGATGTGATCAAATACAAGTATGTACATGTACATGTAAGTAAACAAACTGTCACAGTTTATGGCGGTATTGACAATGGAAGACTTTGGACACTAGGTGGCAGCAGATATACCAGGTAAATTTCCATTGTTTATGTAATTCTGAGAATGCGCACACTTCTAAGAACAATGAACTTACCTGCTAAGTGCACTGCTGCCCAACTCACCAAAAGCCCCCATTTGTTCAAAAACTGCAAACAAACATTATTTTATTTAAGTGTATTACCAGGCAATTTTTGACCCCAAAATAACTCAACCAACCAACAAGACAATCTGGCTTGGAGCCAAATGTAGGATTTCCACATTAAAGCTGAAAGTATGAGCATTTGAGTGTCTTCATTGGTAGCTCTTAGTCTTACAGAGAGAAAATCAGATTTCTTCCTAGGTAATCTAGTTGGCTTAATCATCCCATAATGACTTACATTTTAGGATGCGCTTTAAAGGTATCGTACACGTTTGGTAATGACTCAAAACAAATATTAGCATAAAAACTTACTTGGTAACAAGCATCGGAGAGCTGTTGATAGTATAAAACGACTCCCTCTGAAGTAACATAGTTTTTGAGAAAGAGGTAATTCCTCACTAAAATAATAAACACTTCTTGCAAGAAGTTTTTATTCCTATCTGAAAGCACACAAATTTGTACAACAATGGTGTTTTTTCTTTCATCATTTTCTTGCAACTTTGATGACCAATTGAGCCCAAATTTTCACAGGCTTGTTATTTTATGCATATGTTGGGAAACACCAAGTGAGAACACTGGTCTTTGACAATTACCAAACGTGTTCAGTGCCTTTAAAGGATTATTAATTAGGCAATAACAGTGTGAGGAGCAGGTCATCACTGTGTGTTAATGACCGTGTTGGTGCCTGGCCAGTGTTAATGGACCGAGCTGACTAGGTTACATGTAGGTCCATTAACATATACCATACAGTTACCATTACCAAATACCCGATATACAGACCAATTAACAACAATAAACCCATTTAATGGAAACAACCAGTAAAACTCATCAGAATTTGTGATTTTTCTTTCGCAAAGACGTTTTTAGAATTTGTTCGATTCATTTTCAAGAGCCATTCTTTAGGCTGACTTTGATTGGTGTTCGGCTTTATGCTTTGCATTATGTCGGTTTCATGCACGAACCAGCCACCATAAATTGATACATTGTATGCGCGTGCACGTGGCACAATATCTCCTTGCCCAAAAAACAGAAAAAACAATCTGAACAAAGAAAACAGTTGATTTGATAGTTCACACACAACCACACAATGCATACAAAACCTTTACACAATATGCTTGTTTAGGGGTCATTTATTTGCTATAGTTCACAGAGCCGCGGTCTTTATATCACATGTTAATACACCCCCACGTGACCGTGACCAGTCTTCGACCAATCAGAGTGCATAAACACTCTGAGGTAATTATTAATTGAAGTTACATGGAGGTTAATTTAGACTTGTGGACAAGTCGTAAGTGTCTGTCGTGGTGATAGCGAAACGACTCTCTCACAACTATCTCACGAGACTGCTACTCCGCGCGAGACTACTGCTCTCACGACTACGGTCCAATTTAACGACTTGTACAATCCGTTAGCAGTTTGTGCACGGCCTTTGGGCTCTTCAGCCGATCTGATTGGTCAATTTTGTCAAATCTATAAATATTCAAACTATAGGCCTACATGAATATTAACAATACATTTTGTACAGAGGGTATGGAGTCATCCATAAGTCCACAAGTCTGTGATAAACTTTTTTTCTGAAATTGCAAGTGCAAATATTTTGACCTTTATACGTCAAAAAAGGTCAGGCATTTTTAGAAATCTACAAAGGTCTACAATTCAAGGTGCATGAAAAGAAATCTCACAGCCATAATTTAAGGAAAAGATTTGCTTAGGTTTCTACTTGAAACAGATAGGTAAAAAGTAAAAAAAAAACCAAAAACCTCATGTACAAATGTAACAATTTAACTTTAAACAAATTAACTTGAGCCAGAACTTATAAGAATTGTAGAAAAACAGCCTTTCGCTGAGGCCTTCAAGGCTGAGACAGCTGTGTAACTGCAAAGCAACTAGAACCCAAGACCACACAAGGGCCATGAGGGCCTTTTCCAAGTTGTCAGGAATTTCTAATGTTTTTCTTTATTTCTTGATTTTTGCCACCCTCCCGGGGTAGCAAAATTCAAAACCTATCATAAGCGATGGGGTCAGCATCCTATTTGGTTAACCTTTCAGCGCTTTACTACTTTGTATATAAATTTAAAAAAAAGGTTGAATCTTAATAAAAAAATAAAATATAAAATTTGGAAAAGGCGCACGCATGCGCATGAGGCCTCCCCTTCCCGGCTACACGTCTGTATCTAAGCTACGAAGGCCTCGATGAAAAGCTATAACAAACAGAGAACTTCGTCACTTGGACGTGGAGTTGTGTTCTGGCTATCTTTATCAAAATGAAGGATGAAACAAAGAAAACAAAACAAGTTCTAATTTTGTGGTGAGATGTTGACAGAGTAAACTTATTTGTGAGAATGACTGTTTCTTGTACAAACTTAAGAACAAGTGAGCGAAAGACGAAGACTTCTATTTGGTTTGTAACCTCCTTGTGCAAATAAAACGTGCACACCTTGCATAAATTTGCAGTTTGGAGTTAAAGTAATTGACAGTTATTTTGGGGAAGGATGGCTTTTTTCTTCTTTTTGAACCCCGCTCACTCACTAAAAAAATACTCTTGTCAGAGTTCTCCACCTTTTTTCTGGCTTTCCAATCTTTCTGTTCAATTTGCTGACTAATTTATCACAACAAGCCCAGCGAAGGTTAGCGGGTCGAGATAAATTGATTTAACAAATTACACATAAATCACCCATCTGATGGATTTTCCATCACTTCGGCACTTTGCAAACAGCTTGTTATTTGGCATCTGGGATCTAGCACGAAGTGTCCCCATAAGGGTGGGGGGGGGTGGGAGATGATGACAAAAGCTGTTTAGGAATTGGAAGAAAGACTCATGGATGCAGTGTTAGGAGAAACCGACATTCAACCACAGATTTTTTCACCTACACTTGAAGACTGCCCTTAAGGAACCATCATTTAACGAACCATGGGAGAAGAGAAGATGCCATTGGAGAAAAAAAGGGGATGCATCCTTACCAGCCTGTACAGAGGAATAATTTTTGATAAACATCTGACATTAACCTTAAAGGATGTGTTTTAAAGCCTGCAATAGAAGCCTTAAAAAAAACGAACCATGGGGGAAGAGAAGATGCCACTGGGGGAAATAAGGGGAAGCATCCTTACAAGCCTGTACAGTGGAATAATTTTTGATAAACATCTGACATTAACCTTAAAGGATGTGTTTTAAAGCCTGCAATAGAAGTCTAAAACCCCAAAACGTACCATGGGGGAAGAGAAGATGCCACTGGGGAAAAGGGGGAAGCATCATTACCAGCCTGTACAGTGGAATAGGTTTTAATAAACATCTGACATTAACCTTTTATAGGATGTGTTTTAAAGCCTGCAATAGAAGCCTAAAAACTCCAAACTAATCATGCATGGGTAAGACAAGATGCCATTGGGGAAAAAAGGGAAGCATCCTTACAAGCCTGTACAGTGGAATAGTTTTGATAAACATCTGACATTAACCTTAAGGGATGTGTTTTAAAGCCTGCAAAAGAAGCCTAAAAACACAGATTTTACCAAGTAGGGTTCAAATATCTTCATATTAATTGACAATTACTGAGACCTCTTTGGTTGGTAGAGTTCTCATTTTATTATTTTTATTATTTATTTCTGGTAATGAAACCGTGGATGCCTCATAAATGAATTTAATCACTGTAGCTTGCAAGCCTGAGGAAACCTGTAAACAAGGGTGCTTGCTATGTGAACCAGAAACACCGGGGTTAACCCCTACTCTTCCACGATAAGTGTTCTGGGTTCTTTTGCGTGCACTACCAATCCTAGTACACGGGACCAACGGCTTAATGTCCCATCCGAAGGACAAAGCAATTATGGTAAAGCATCCTGCTCATGAACAAGTGTCATGACCGGGACTCGAACCCACACTTTGCTTGTCAGAAACACCAGAGCTTGAGTCCGGTGCTCTTAACCACTCGGCCACGACACGCCAGTGCAGACTCTGCTAGTCCTGTAAGTTAATCAGCTATACTTTGCAAATGCTTAGTGCCTTAAACAGCTGTCAAACTGGCGCCATGTACAATTGGATTTTCTTTAAATTCATTTTCTCCAAATTCCATTTCTAAATCTTATCAATCGTTCAGCTTTCTCTGTTTTTAATCATCACGCTTCCAAAAAAAGAAAAACAAGAAAGACCGCCCAAAGGAACTGTATTAATGGGAAAAAAAAAATGTTTCGGCTCTGGCTGTTACTCGTCTTATTTTGTGCAGAGAGACCAAGACATATTGACAAAAATTCCTTCAATTTTTTTTTTCTGAGATGGTATAATTTCACCCAAATCTAATTCTGCCAGAATACCATGTCTGACGACGGGGGCGACTGATCGGAAAATTTCAAGGATAATTCCAAGTGTGCAAAACAAATTTTCTGTCTGTCTGAAACTTGTGAATCAGTTTGGCTAAATTTTGCAGACGGTAGAAGGTAATGACCTTATCACACATTTATATGTAGATGTGTCCATCTTAATGCACATGTACAATGTACCTCATTGGTACTTTGTACATACTTTGTATCACAAAAATTTCCCTTTTTTAAGGCTGTCCGTGAAAGAACAAAACTATTAAATATATCATACATGATTGGTCGAGTTTTAATAAAGTTAAACACAGTTTTACACTTTTTACCAATTGGCCTGAGAATTATAGCCATCTGAAACCCCGGTGCAATTATACATGTACCCATTTACTTCTGAGAAACGAGAAGCAATTGTACATGTACAATGGAGTTATAATGAAGTTATTTCTACTAGTAGGTTTAAGTTCACCACTGTTTATTGTTTGTGCTAAAGAGGTGTTGTACCTCAATATTTTTAGTCACTGGCTGGGCCGGCTTAAACTTTTTATGAGGGTGTATTTTTGTGAATAGTTTTTAACTTTTGTATACGCTTGTTTGCTACCGTTTTTGTTATTTTCTTTATGTATGTATTTTCTGAGAATTTTTATTTTTTATTTTTTATTTGTCTTATTGTAAGGCGCATTTGATCATTTTTAATATGGAATATGCGCGGTATAAGTAACATTATTATTATAACTGAATTTGATTTAGTTTTACCCTTCCACCGATGTGTCACACATGCAGTATATATTCAGTGTTTTCTGAGTCCACAGGCTACTCAGCTGGGATTCAAACCCATAACTTCTCCATTCTATAGCTGGCATCTTTACCGCTAGACCACCGAGCCAAATTAGCGGTTAAGGCTCCATCTCTGGGCATTGGTTGATGTTGGAAACACCGTACAAAATGTACACTGCTACAAAATTGATGAGGGATCCCAAGCCGGAGCCAGAGCCGGAGCCCAAGCCGGAGCCGGAGCAAGAGCCGGAGCCCAAGCCAAGGTTTGGGAATAGACCAAGGTACCACAAACAATTACATATATTACATCTATCAAAGAATGAATAATGCTCAAATACACAAGTGTTTTTGACTGATATTCAGACCCACACGCTCCCGACTCTGCCACCAGAACTCGAGTCCAGTGCACTGATGAACCACCCTCCCTGGCATACCGCAACTTGTAAAGGATGTTTGCAGCTTCCTGCTTGTTCTTCAGTGCAAATAAATTTAACTTAACTTGGGCTGTGTGACAAAAACTAGACACGTCTGTGGGATAACTAAGTAAATATCTACGAAGAGCTGTGACTGAGCTCCAGAAGACAATCACAGCATACTAATCCAAACTTTGAGTTGTCAGGCTACGGACTCTTCTTAGAGTCACCACAACCGCGCAAGAGAAATTGACATTGCGCTAACCACAAACCTCTCCAGCTACATGTATGTACATGTATAATGAGTTCCTTTACAACCGAGTATTATTGAAGCACTATACTACGAAGGTAATAAAGCATCAACACATTACTTCATGTATATTATCAAGAAAAGAAAACACACATCATCCATTATCCAACAGTGAGATACAATTTTTCAAGCAGCTGATGAGCTTGTATAGGTTGCCCCTCCCCCACCCCTTCCCATCTCAACATGTACCACTTATTAATTCAGTCATCCAAGCGTGCCCTGCCAGGACCAACCCAAATAATCTTGTTCTAAATTCATCCCCCCTCTAAATCAATAAACAGCTTCAAATTTCAACACACACAAAAATGTCTCCTTCAATTGCCTCAGACGACGACGACTACGCGCACATCTTGGCAAGCTCACACAGGGTGGGCAATATTTACCAGCGTTTTCATCAGGGAGAATTTTAAGTGCGTAGTAGCTATATATAGAAGTGGCTCCATATTTTGAGCGGGACGTCTGTTGATGATGAATTGGGGGGTACAGGATCGTCTAGTAATCAAGGAGATGTAAAGTTGTTTTGGTTATTGCTTGTGTGTTTTTTTGTCTCCTTCGGCAGTTTCTTGTAATATGGAATCCAAAATCTCCACGGATCATCTGGCAAAACTGGATTGCTTAGAGACTGTTGACTTAATCTTCCTGTATTTGCGGATTTTTTGTACATGTTTACTCTTTTTGTAGAATCTAAACCACCCACAAGTCAAACAAGACTCAGCTATGTCACTAGAGCCAGGATTTCAGGTTGACACTTCTGTTACAAACATTAGCATAATTAAAATTTCAAGGCAATTATTTCATAAATCAGTTTTTTTCTGAGAAAAAAAGAAAACATTATTCTATAAAATCAGAATTGGTTAACACCAAATGAAAGGCTGAAAAAAACTCAAAATAATTATGTACATGAATAAAAAAAAATAGGAAAACCAACAATAATTTAACTAGTAAAAATATTGAAAACAAATTATTTTACAGGGCAGTATTGGTTATTGGAAATATTATCTTTACCATTTTCACAATATGACAGATGAAGGTATCTTCCTTTTCGAGAAAGAAAAACAAGGAGAGAAAAAAAAGAAGAAGTAAGAAATATGTTTTTGGAGGATATTTATGTAAATACTTTCCCAAGTCCTGTGAATTTTTTTTTAGAGGCGTATTACTCGGGTGGGATTCAAACCCTTGACCTTTGCCAATTCTAGAGCATATGTCTAACCATTAGACCACCGAGATTGCCCGGTAGCTAGCGGCAATTTAAATCCTTTATTTTAGCAGCAGCTGCCGCAACAATTCAATAGATGTTAAATTTGCATCGGGCCCCGATGCAAATTTAACATCTACTCCAAGTTTGATTCTTTATGTTCTAGTCTACTAACTATTTATGTCCTACATCCACGTATATTGATGTACGCTTTGTAGTCCTCTCAGATGGCATTCCTGAATTCTTATTCAACACCCATCCAACTGGGCGGCCAAACCTAGGAGAAAATAAGCCACACACACACACTCTGGACTTAAAATAGACAACACAAGTTGCTTCTCAATGGCAAGATGTGGGCCTAAAATCAACAACACGACCAGAAAATTACACAGACACTTGCATGTAAATCTGTTACAATTCAGAGGCAGTGATTCAAACTAATCTTACTTCACGGAACTCATCATAATGGGGAAGGAGAGTCAAATGTGAATACTATTAAAGAGAATCACACGTATGGGGTGTTGGCGTATAGTCTTGTTATGGTCAGTTTCCTTGCTACATGGTTTAAGCAGGATTTGGTTGAATTACCATTCTAAATGAGTTTTGCCAAGAATGCCTAGACTAGCAAAATATCCCCTTTTCCCAAAGGATCTGCTGACTTTTTATTGATCTAACTACCCGCCTGTAAGTGGGGAAATAGAGAAAAAATCAAAGCCACAGTCGTATTATTTTTCTATGTTGGTGTGGGGGGGGGCGGTTACCCACGCACAAAAGCCTGTCCCTTTCCCCCACCCATATTGGCAGTGCCTCTGAAAGTGAACGAATGGATACTTTTTCCACGGTAGTTAAAATAATTGCACATTGGCTTTGGCTGTCTCTAGAGCCTTGGACAAATAGCGAGGCTTAAATTTGACTTACTTAGTAAACACACAGTAACACACTACCTCCTAAACTCCATTGACTCCTTTGTCTCAGTCTCAATGTGACTGTACTTTGGTAAATCATTAACTTGTCTGTTGTCCTCATGGCAGCCAGTTGTACAGAAGCTGTATTTGTGCAGTTGTAATTAAGAAATCTTTTGTCATTTAGAATACTACTAAAAAAAGGACAGGTGCTGGGAAACAGAGCTTCTTTTCAGGTGTTCCTAAGTCGCAAGTGACTGAACGCAATTCCGGCTCTATTGTATTCCTAAACCTTTATCAACACATATTATCACAATTATTGTTATGTTTTCTGTGTGTAAGAGATATTTATCATGCCACTGCAATATCGGTTTTCTTTGCAACATTAGTTGGCAGCAGATATACAAGGTATTATTTTGTTTGTGTAGTTCTGTGCATGCACATATTTCTGAGAACCTTGGATTTCTATACGGGAGAATATTCCAAAGACCTTGCACAATCTATAACGATAGGCCTTTATGACAATATAATTATATCAAATGATGTCATTTGCTTTCATTTAATTCACTCTCCTTCAAAGCTCCAGCAATTGGAAATTTCATAGTTTTCATAATGGATGAATAGAGGACAAATTATGAACAAAAATTCAAGAAAGGATAAAAAAGAGTCATCAAAAGCAATTAACAACAAATGAAGACATTTCCTGCAAATCCTTGATGGATGAAACATTGCCCCGGTGAAGTACAGAAAGAAATGGAACATTTAAATTAATTATATATTTTTCTATTATTTGGAAATTGCATATCTTAAAGGCACTGAACACGTTTGGAAATTGTCAAAGACCAGTGTTCTCACTTGGTATATCCCAACATATGCATAAAATAACAAGCCTGTGAAAATTTGGGCTGAATTGGTCATCGAAGTTGCAAGAAAATGATGAAAGAAAACACCCTTGTTGTACAAATTTGTGTGCTTTCAGATAGGAATAAAAACTTCTTGCAAGAAGTTTGTATTATTTTAGTGAGAAATTACCTCTTTCTCAAAAAACTACTTGGTCATCGAAGTCAAGAAAAAAATGATGAAAAAAAAAAATGTTTGTTTACAAATTTGTGTGCTTTCAGATAGGAATAAATAAGTTTTTATTATTTTAGTGAGAAATTACCTCTTTCTCAAAAACTATGTTACTTCAGAGGGAGTCGTTTCCTACAATGTTTTATACTATCAACAGCTCTCTGGTGCTTGTTACCAAGTAAGTTTTTATGCTAATATTTGTTTTGAGTCATTACCAAACGTGTTCGATACCTTTAAACATTCAGCCTGTCTAATGATGTGTTGAGTCTGTCATACCACACATGTTGCTATAATAATCAACGATTACACATTTTGCTGATAATGCTGTTTTCATTCATAATAGAAAAAACTTAATGCACTTTCACTCTCTGATTTGATGTAATTTAGTTTCGAATGGTGAAAGGCTTTCTATAATTCGACTGATAGATTCAAAATATACACAGAGTTTCTTTCAAACCTTACTCAGTAAAAAGTTTACGATATCATTAGTTTTGCACTTCTGGCAACTTGACAAGTAGCCAATGCTTCAAATTACACTGATTTATTGCACGAATTTCATACACAAATGTAAAGAATAAGCTTGACAAAAACAGACCTTTTTTTTGGGAGTCATCCACAATTACAGACACTTTGTTTTGCCTTGGTTCATTCTTTCAGAAGATCTGAAGTGGCAGATGGGAGCAGGTGTTTCAGCTAGCAGTATATAATTTACAAGAATTTAGACAAAAACATAAAAACAGAGGTGCAAAAATACTTTGCAAATACGAGGGCAGTCGTCAAACGCTGGTTGTCAAGATAATTTTGCATCTGAAAATTTAATGTCAACTCTTATGATGAAAAAAATGAAAAAGTATTGAATGCTTAACTAACAGCTGGAAATGTCACATGGTATATATATGTACAGTATCGAGACTCTAATGTACAGGAATGGTGCTAACATTAATAATACAAATAATTAGTTTCATACTAAAAGCTCACTGATTTTTATAAAGTTCATGCCATTCAGAGAAATATTTTGTGTCGAAATGCCGTCTAAGTAGAGAAAATAGCATTTAGGACCCTCAAAGAACCATTGTTTATATTGATTGCCACAATTGAAATGAACATGACATAAACAAAACAACTTCACAGGATTGATCACCTAATTTGATGACATCCTCACAAGTTGGTTGAATGGTGATATTCTTGAAAACTAGACTATTGGAATGAATTTACTCATCTGTAATCCAGCAGTAAATATACCTCAAAGAGAATGCTACTTGATGCTTCATGGGTCATAAACAAATCAAAGAGGTTTCCATAACGGAATATGAAATGACTTGAAATGCTGATCAAGCGAGGATGTATAAACAAATCAAAGAGAATTCCATAACGGAATATCAAATAATTTGAAATGCTGATCAAGCGAGAATTTACAAACAACTCAAAGAAGTTTCCATAATGGAATATGAAATGATTTGAAATGCTGATCAAGCAAGGATTTATAAACAAATCAAAGAGGTTTCCATAACGGAATATCAAATGATTTGAAATGCTGATCAAGCAAGGGCTTAAATATGATATTAATGTTAAAGATGTGTGTAAATTATCATTATTATATCTCCTAATTGTAATTCTACCAACTGATTCTCCAAATATAAATTTGCAAAGAACACACATAGCTGAGAATGGTCTTCAATATTGCACCAAAGGTCCGACTGACAATCGCCCTCTTTACATTCCCAGCTTAAATTTAAAGTCCCTTTAAAACATATCATTAAAACTACCATTAAAACATTCACTGACCTACAATTTTACCATGGTAAACTGGCCCAAAGAAAAAAATCTCTATGTACCTCATTTCAAGTGCAATTTTCTCTTGAGAAATTGCCATAAACAAAAATTTCCGATCACGTGGCCCTAATTATTTTGCAAAGCACGGGCGAGCCTGTTTTTCCAAAGGAGCCGTAAATGTCAGGGTTCGTCGAACGGCCAGTATTCAGTATTTAGTTTCAACGTTATTTTCTTTGCCATTGAGGATTTACTGATGATCATGTCTACCTGCAGCCACCATTATCATATTGGATGGATAGAATTCTTTCAAGAAAACATGTTTGCGGTACTCTTAGAAGATAATTAAAATCAACAAAAAGGCACTGATTTATGTGACATTTGCTTCTACTCTTCCAAAGTACAACCCAATTTTGTTGCCAATTAGCAATGTTTTCCCCGAATTCTTCCTTCATGGTTAAGTAAATATAAAATAATTTATAAAAAGTAATTTTTGGCGGCCATTTTGTAAAATGGCCGTCAGTGACGGAATCTGCGGTGGCCCATTATCCAGATTTGTTTGTAATACTGTTCTATATGTCTGTGCCAAATTTTGTGCTCTTATCACAAAATGCACAATAGGTTAGCTATATGCCGCCTTACTATATCTACATGTACTACTGCAATTGCTATTCAACAGGCTAATTAAAAGAAGGAAAGACAAAACAACATGTCGTGAACTCCTTCCTGCTATATTTTTTTCCATTGATTATTGTATTACTAAAAGTACTTTGGATGCAGCCACCTGCAGACTCTCTGAGCTTTGAAACAAAAAAAGAGTTGTTTCAATGAACGAAACTGCCAGTCTTAAAGGTATCGTACACGTTTGGTAATGACTCAAAACAAATATAAGCATAAAAACTTACTTGGTAACAAGCAACGGAGAGCTGTTGATAGTATAAAACATTGTAGGAAACGACTCCCTCTGAAGTAACATAGTTTTTGAGAAAGAGGTAATTTCTCACTAAAATAATAAAAACTTATTTATTCCTATCTGAAAGCACACAAATTTGTACAACAAGGGTGTTTTTTCGTTCATCATTTTCTTGCGACTTCGATGACCAATTGAGCCCAAATGTTCACAGGCTTGTTATTTTATGCATATGTTGGGATACACCAAGTGATAACGTGTTCAGTGCCTTTAAGAACTAAACAGGTATCTTCTACAGTTGCTTGGTATGCTTGTAATGGACAGTATTGCAAGTGTCACCTTGTGTACAGTTATTCAGCATCTTCATTTAATAGAAAGCCCTGCCTTCATGTAAGTGTATTAAAATGTATGCAGCCCTCATACAGTCGCTGTTATTCTCCTTAGTTACTTTGGAGTTAACAACCTTCCTTGATTTAGAAAGGATAACTGTTCCACGAGGATAATGTCAAATATTTATAGCCATTGAATAATAGATTAACATAAACAATTAATAAAGATTATCAATAACATCACATCTTTGAAAAGGGAGGTCAAACATCAGCTTAAGACGAGTACATTCACTCAAAGAAAGTTTAGTCAAAAAAATAACCTATGAAAATCAGTGATAATACACCAAGCTGACATTTTCACGACAACGACCCAAATCTGTTACATTCTGAAATCTTAATAGAGTGAGGGCAACCGAAGTCATCTCATGCCATCCTAGACTTTCTGGATTGATATAAATTCCTACTTATTTTAAATGCTTTACCAAACCCATTAAGGTTATCAAAGGTATCGTACACAATTGGTAATGACTCAAAACAAATATTAAAGAGGGCGGGTTCAAGTCCCATGCTAGTCAATTTTTCTTATTCAACCATTATTACAAAATTTACCCAGTCAGTTGCCCTTGTGGTTAATTGATAAATGAAGAAAAGAAAACTAATTTTACATAACATTCACACAAATTTATGAAATATTTCAACTTATTTACAATATTGACTTCTGTAATTTATTTTTAATGTTGTTTTAGATCAGTATTTTTTAAAATTATATTCTGTCCATCACTATACGGGGCTGTCTGTCTGTTTGTCTGTGTATTTGTCTTCAATTACTGTTCCTTATTTTTAAGTTGTCTTTTATTTATTGCCTGAGTGTGAAAAAAGTAGGCCCTATTCTATTTAATTTGTATAAATCAATATGTTTTTGTTGTTGTAGAGTTTTTATTATTTATTTATATATCTATTTACCTGTTTTTAATTTTTTATTTTATGATTTTGGTTGTATTTCCAATGTTTCATTCTATATTTATGCTACATATGACTGGCGGTCTACCTCTGTTAGTTATCAATAAAGAACTAAAATCTTAAATAACAAATATTATTTAACATCAAATTTGCATATGTAAAATGCCCTCCTATTGTGAAAATGCACAATTACAACTAAGCCATACACCATCATCCACACTACGAACCATATGAATGCATACACATGTACAATACTGAAAGGTTAAACAAACAAGTGGCCCTTTTCAATTCAATATTACTATTAGCTATTACATCAGCCAGTACATTGAATATAGATCAACATTTTGCCTGTGGTGGTAAAACTGCACTTGTAATTATTCCTAATTAGTGACAAGAAAAAGGCAGTCTGATTGTAAAAAAATCAAAATGGGAGACCATCTTTGCTCTACTTTCCTCTGTGTAGAAAGGAAAAACAACAAGATGGCCACATCGTGATAAAGTCTACACATTATCATATCAT
Source organism: Plazaster borealis (assembly GCA_021014325.1). Lineage (NCBI taxonomy): Eukaryota > Metazoa > Echinodermata > Asteroidea > Forcipulatida > Labidiasteridae > Plazaster > Plazaster borealis. The sequence continues at coordinate 5,347,823 of CM037471.1, read as the reverse complement.
ACATGTACATGTTGATGGACAGTGGACATTATGCATGAGTTGCCAAGTGCCAAAAGAGGGCGGTATTACATGTACACAGTCTCTACTGAACGAAAAACTGACAGTCTGTCTTATCATCCGCAATACAATAACTATGAACAATTACATGATCACATAGACCAAAGGCCCACTCATCAACAGAGGGCGCTATAACAAATGCATGTGAGGGGAAACACAACAGATCTAGATCTATGAACACCCCCCTCCCCCATAATATTGTATGCAATTAACACTTTGGCAGACATTGTATACTTACAAATTATAAACGAATACAGGACATGATACCAGTTTTATTTCTATAGTGCCAGGTTGTTGGCTACAAGAGCAATTCATAAACTTTCCTCAAAGTCACTTACCTATAATTCGGTGATCAACGGTAGAGCAGTCATAAATATGAAAACAAAACGGAAAGAAGAAAAAAAAAGTAGTACAGAATTTTAAAAAGCTGAAAATATAAAATAGTTAAGACAATTTTCATAGTATACATTTTCTTCAACAGAACATGAACAAGGGTCCACAATACAAAAAGATTTAATGCACTTCGTCTTTTCCAGTCAAGTGCTAGCATTACATTCAATAGCCCCCTCTTGTGCCAGAGCAAATCAACTCTTTAAGTATGCATTTGTGTCAAAAAACAGATTTCCATGCATTACAATGTATTCTTGTTAAGATAAATTCACCTAAATTAACTTTCTTAGAACATTGTTCCTCTCTATTTGTTACACTCAAACTCTATGGAGTAAGTATACACAACTCATGTCTGATGACAAAGAACAAAACGTCAGTGTTCGAGGACCAATTTTCTCTTTTAAAATTACTCTTCCTTGAATAGTACATTATCAAAAAACTTCACACATAAGTTCACATACATACCCTATGCAAGGGCATAGCGACCAGGAAAGGGTGACCCCCCCCCCCCCCGCAATGATTTTACTCAATCATCATTTTGAGTATCAATCAGCGAGGATATCCAATTAAAACTCAGTAATTTTGCAAAATGTTCAAGAATGTTTGTTGACATTATTGAATAAATGCAGGCATCATGCTGGGCGCTCTAGTTTCCCAGTCCTAGACATTTCATGCTTTGAAGTATTTTGGAGAGCATTGGTAGTTGGCGAGTTGGCAAATTGTCTTCCTTAAACCTTCCCCAAGAAAATGCCGACTGCTATAGGCTCCTGACTCTATGTCTTGACATTTCTTTGAATCATATGGTAATACAATGTGCAAATCTCGCACGTATTCGGGACCTGTAATCAGGGCCTGGTAAAGTGCACCCGTTTATTTCCTTCACGCATAAAAGCAATGTACGTTGGACCAAAAATGTTTGAGTATAGGCCCTATGTGCAAGACTTGCATGATCTATAAGAAAGACACATTCTTAAAACCTTTCCCATCTCTGTTGGAAGCTGTCTTGAGAGCTAATTATTCAGCAATTTCACGAAGTGACAAAAAGTCCCCTGCAGCCAAAAATGTATGTTTGGAGAAAATCGCGTTTGAAGTTAAGCTAATTTTGAAATTACTGGTGGTTGACCTTTAGATTAACACCATTCAACGGATCCTTACATGAATAATGTCTATGCTTCTTGATCAACAAGGCAAGATTAAAATCCACAGCTTTCACCCAAATCTCAGACAAGTTTAGAAAAAGAAGAAGCTAAATGTAGGTACTTTGCTCAGCAAAGAATATTTGGTTAATACAAAAAAAAATATCCAGAGCTCAGTTTCAAAGAGCTGATTAAGCAAAGAAGTAGCTAAGCACAACTAATGACACTTAGCAGAATAAGGTTACCGGCCAAAGTACCATGTAACATGCAACATCTGTGACTGGTAATTTTAAATTGGCAGAAAACTGTTAAGCACGTTTTTCTCCTTCAGGACGACATTGTTCAGCATTTTGGTAATTTGTTTTAATTCAATATGCAGTCAGGATTTTTGTGTGTGGGGGTGGGGGGATTACAAAAATGTATCTTTCTGGTTAAGATGTCTAAAGCAGAGTTCTTATTTGTCACCTTCATTATACATGTACACATAGCCCTTCAGGCAACCCATTTTAACTAGTTAGCGCAAATTCAAATTCACACTTGACGAGATAGTCCATTGAAAGGGAAGGACATTGTGAAGTGGAGCGAATGGTTTGAGTGAATTCCCCACATCAGCTTACTCAATTATACCAGAGAACATCACGCCCTGACTACTCAAATACATAGAACACACACTGTGCACTTCAACACACTGCAATGTTTTTACATACATGTTTGCAGACAGACATTTGTGGAATGAAACATTTTAAATCTTTGATACACCCTCACAATTGTGGTAAACCCTTAGAATTTGTTTTGGGTTGACCAAAGAGCGGGACTTGAACCTGCGACCTCCGGATTAACGTGCCAAATACAATTTTTAAACTCCTTCAAACAGATTGTACATTACATAATAGAAGGTTTAGTTACAGCACACTTACGCGCTTTTAAAACACTTAACCAGTTAACCCTTAGCACTCGGTAATCCGTACTCCAAATCAATTGCGCTTTAAACACATAAAGGTTTAGTTACAACAAACTTACACAATTAACCAGTTAACCCTTAGCACTCGGTAATCCGTACTCCAAATGGATTGCACATTACACACATAAAGGTTTAGTTACAACAAACTGACACGCTTAACCAGTTAACCCTTAGCACTCGGTAATCCGTATTCCGAGCTAGGCTCCGAGCGAATTGCGCATTACATACTTCAAGGTTTAGTTACAACAAACTTTCACGGTTAACCAGTTAACCCTTTCCCCTCGGTAATCTGCACTCCAAACGGATTGCGCATTACATACCTCAAGGTTTAGTTACAACAAAATTACACGCTTAACCAGTTAACCCTTCACTCGGTAATCTGCACTCCAAACAGATTGCGCATTACATACTTAAATATTCGGTTACAACAAACCCGACACGCTTTGCTGGTTTACCCTCAGGTACCTTCTGTCTCAAAGCAACCTTGACAACTCTCATTAAATAATCATTCAATATATTGAGATAGTATTATTTCAATTTCCATTGGAACACCTGCTACAAGTAACGCAATCATTGTTTCTTTCTCCTGAATGAACAGTTAGGAGTATGAGGAATGCCTTGGGTGATGGAACCTGGCTCCAATTTCATAGAGCTGCTGAAGCACGAAAAGTAGCTAAGCACAACAAAATTATGCTTACCAGAATAAGGTAACCAGCCAAACTACTATGTCACATGTACAAGTTGTGACCGGTATCCTGCTCATTTCTGTTAAGCAGTATTTTCTGCTTAAGCAGCTCTATGAAATTGGGCCCAGAAGGGAAAGCAATGCCTGACATTCGCAGCAGTGTCATTGGAAGGGGGTAGGATAGAATACCTGCAACACAAAATCATTGAAAGCAGTCCTTGGCCCAATTTCATGGAGCTGCTTAACGGTAAGCAAATTTTCGTGCTAACTGTAGCAAGAAAAATTTGCTTGTTCATAAGCGTATTTCACAGGTTAGCAAGAAAATTAGGCGGCCATCTTGCGCTTTCACCATGGATTTGCATTGTTACGTCATTCATTTTCATACAGTAAGCACCGGAAAGTTAGCATGCCTTTTCGTGTGCTTACGGTTAGCAGCGCTATGAAAAGGGAAACTCGCTCAGTAAGCACAAACTCGGCTGTTAAGCAGCTCTATGAAATTGGGCCCTGACACACCTCTGACTTTGCAGGGCCTTACATTTTCAGGCATGATATTTGGCTAATTGTAAAAAAGTGGCAACATTTTATTGAGTACAAGAACTGATCTGGTATAGGCTTTTATAGACTTTTCAGGCTATTTAATAGTAATTTTACTGATTTTTCTGAGGGCCCCGAAAATCAGAAATCAGACTTACATGTAAGTAGGAAGAATATCAAGCCTGTATTTTATAGGATTTTCATGTGCTCAACCAATATCCCCACAATGGACAGAGGTTGAAAATAGATCAGAAAACTCACAGCTTAAAAGAAACATGTAGTGAAAATGGGATCTACATGTATGGAAAAAAAATGGGATCTATAGAAAAAAAACCCCCAAAACCAGGAACAATCCTGACAACCCAATTACAACCCTATTACATTATGCCCTATTGACCCAATTCACCTGACGTCATCATCACAATAATCTTGGTAGCACCATTTTGGGAGTCAGTATTCCTTTATGTTATGCAGGTTGTAATGCGTATTTTAGGCGATGCTGCATTTCGCACGCATACCATAATTTGTATGTGCAATTTGATGTGCAAAATGGTGAGTGTGGCAGACAGCAGCCGTGTGTGATTTTGGTGCATGGGGTCAACCCGTGCTAATTACTTTAACAAAGGAATGAGCCCATGCTTTTCCAAATTCCATCAAATAACAACATAATGGAAAATCAACTCCCCAACTTGTGGACAACCTGCCACATGGCCAGGTCTGTAGCAACTAGGGGTGTGCGGGGGGACACCCCCTTCAATACTTGTCCTCAGCCTGCATTTTGAGCCTTAGGCTGTATCCAAATAGGCAGCTTTGGCTACAGCTTTGGCTGTTGCTAAGGGTGTTGCTAAGGACATCCTATACCCCAATGCATGATGACGCAGCGATCCAGCCATAGCCATAGCCGCCAATTCGGACACAGCCTTGGTCAGTAAATGAAGCACCAAATAAAGTAGACCAGGCGCATCCAGACTACAATTCAGTCATTTTGATGACTAAAAGTCAATTTATTTTTCTGTTTTAAGCACACTATTTTGCCAAAAAGGTTTGTTGTTTTGACATCAATACAGTAGAGTTGCACGCTAAATGCGCTATTCATTCATGAAATGGCATGTGGAGAACATTCATAGTCAGTGAGTCAACAACTAGGATTCCGTACACCCTCCAAAAGAAAATGCCCTTGCTCCCAATGGCTAGCATGGTTTGTGTCTCTGGGTCAGTCAACCTACCAATTACAATGCAAGAAGACTTCGAGTGGATTTGGTTTCAGAAACGATTTTATTTTAAGAAAACACTTTGACTTAGGAAAGGTTAATAAACTTTTTCCACTACATGTCAAACTAAACACTATGGTGATGTATGTTCAAAACAAAATCCCAACCATAATGGCATTTTGACAAAAAGCTGAAAAGCTCAAAAGATTTCCGACTGTAGTCTCAACTTCCTCCTTAATATCACGAAATTGATAAGTCATCAAATCCAAAGCCGGCTATAAAACTTCCAGCACTGTGAAAAACTTCCGCTAGTAGGATTTAAATACAATTACAGCAGCTGCGGAGAGTTCAATGATCAAACTGAAGATAAATGACATAATATACTGTAACAATGGTTTACCTTTTCATTTGACATGAAGAGAGTCAGTAATTTTTGTAATGCAGTAGGCAAAATTATCTGCCAAGTAATTAACCACAAAGGAAACTGACTGGGTAAATTTTTAATAATTTGGGGTTGAACAAAGAAAAATTGACTATTTCACTAATATTGCTCTGGTAAATTTGTCTTTGTTCAACCCAAAATTATTAAAAATTTACCCAGTCAGTTTCCCTTGTGCTAATTTACTTGATCCCTCTGCTGCCGCTTCCCAGGTCGTATCGTATAACTTGGATGTGATCCCTTGCCATACGACAGTTACAGGTTGAATGGCTTCTGACTGGCACCCTGAACAAAGAGTACTACAGAGATCGCTAACATTAGGGCTAGATGGCTCAGCAGGTAGACTGCCGACACATTAATCCGGAGGTCACAGGTTCAAGTCCCGATCTAGTCAATTTTTCTTTGTTCAAACCAAAGTCAACTGTCAACAACTTATCGGTTGTATCAGTTTGGATTTTATAAAGTAATAAAGTTGATAGTAATTCAGTGTACATGAAGAGCTTCCACAAGAGTGCGATATTAAAACAACTTACATCAGCATGAAATAAGAGATCTGAAGAAAATTATCTGCACATGCAGATAGTTTAAAAAAAACCCTACAACCGACTAATTACAAGTGTCACATCACTTCCTAGTTATCAACAGTGTACTCTATATGATTTACAGGAGGCGTATTCAGGTTGAGTGAACTTAATAAAAACCTGCTGGGAATAGCTGAAGGATGCTAGTGTCATCTTGCTACCTGCTGAAATGAAGTCAATATTACCCTGTCATGTGATATCCTTTTAAATTTGTGTACATAATGTAGAGTCACCTGATTCATGGTTCGTCTGTCCTCATTGAGTTGTTTTTTGTCACCCCCAGTTGTCCTCAACAGGATTACTGCAGCATCTTAATATAAAACAACAGCCCTTACCTTTGTTCTTTGAATGGGCTTAGCTCAAAGTGCCTTGGGAGTCATGTTAATTTGCATATAAATAAGGTTGTCAGTATTAATTAAGTTGCAACCGCACCAAATCAAATGAAAATCCCTGCATCAAATCAAATTATTCCGGCAAGATCTGAGTCGGCTTGTCAGCAACAACCATATGATTCAAATCTCTGTTTGATGAAGTGTTGGTTCTGAGAAGAATTGGGAGTTGAGATGGAGTAGAGTCTCAACGTTTGGAAACGTGTCCTCTCTGGTCACCGAACTCAAGCTCTGGTGTTTCTGATCAGCAGAGTGTGGGTTCGAATCCCAGTCATGACACTTGTGTCCTTAAGCAAGACACTTAACCACATGCTTCGTCCTTCGGATGGGACGTTAAGCCGTAGGTCCCGTGTGTTGTGTAATGCATGTAAAAGAACCCAGTGCACTTATCGTCAAGAGAAGGGGTTCGCCCCGGTGTTCCTGGTTTACAAATTCCTTGTAAACCATTACATGGTACTATGCAAAGGAATAGGTCTCATATACTTCAACACGTAACTGCACTTACCTTGTAGGAAAAATACTGAGCGCTTTGAGACACCCATCAGGAGTATAAAGCGCTACATAAGAACTGCGTATAATTATTATAATTATTATTATCTTCAAGAGGAACCTCTGAAGATGAGCAGATCAGCACACTTAAATCTTGACACACTCAGGCCAAGTTTAAATTAATGGCTAAAGCAATGACAAGTCCTATTCTTCAACAGTGTCATTGCAATCGAAAGCCGCGTCTGTAGCCGACGTCACTTTAAGTCAGACACAACTTTACATACTGAATAGACAAATGAAACCATATGAAAACTACTCTTTGGATGTACACAAGATGAAGTCAGGGAGAGCTTTAGTAATTCTTCCTGTTTCCATCTTTGATATCAAACTTACTTGAAGCAATACTGATTAAGCTTTTAATCTTCCCATGGGACTGTACAATCGTACGTCTGATTTTCCCCCCAAGTGTAGTTATTTAATAAAAGAAAAGTAAATTCTCAAAGATACTGTTGAGTTTGAAGTTACACATTAATTTGCCTTCTCATGTTCCACATTGTCTGATTCAAACCATTAATAATAGCATGGATTAATTAGAGAATTTCTTTGCATGAATACATTTTGTTAAGTTCTAACAAACTGAACCAAAAGAGAAAAAAAACCCATTAATATGCATTTGAACTCCGCAACAAATTGGAATATTCTATTCTGTTTATCGATAAGTGGTCTGATAGCGCAGGGCCAAATTTCATACAGCCGATCGCAAATTCCTGAGCACAAAAGACCTTATACTGTGCAGAATTAGGTTACCAGCCATAATGCCATTGCCAAGTCATTCACACTGTTGAGACTGGTCCCCCACTTTTATGTTGCTTAGTTAAGTAACTTTGTCTTGCAATATGTTTCAGCAACCAGCTCTATTATTATTATAAAAAACTAAAGTTAGAGATACAGTAACACCATGAAAAGCACTGTGTGAAATTCAGTGCTTATGGTCATCATTCACTGCTCACAGGGTTAGCACAACATTTTTGCACTAGCTGTGTAAGCGAAGAATACAAAATAAAATTCTTGCTAACCAGCTGGGTCCAATTTCAAAAAGCCTGTAAGCACAAAAACTTGCTAAGCACACAAACTCTTGCTTAGCAACAATAGGTTACCAGCCAGAATACCATAGAGTTACCACTACTGCGACTGCTACCCCACTAATTTCTTGCTTAGCAAATCAATTTGCTAAGTAAAATTTTGTGATTAACAGCTTTATGAAATTGGGCCGGCCCTGATATGCTAACATTACACATGAATTTGTCTGCTACCGTAAGCCCAAATTAGGTCTTGGTGGTGTAACAACTCAACGTCTCCATTAGTAAAAATTGCCTTGCACTATTTCCTGCTTACCAGCATTTAACTCTCCCCAATTGATGCATGGATATCATTACAGAGGGCATTTTGAAGTGATTAACAGGCTTAACCTGGTATACAAGACGACTAGTCTTATGTTTTCACTACCCATGTTGACATTCATCCATCAGGGAGAGCCACCTAAAGGCTCTTGGTGGTTCTGTAAAGGCCATTTGGTTTCTCGCTGCGCACGTTCTTCTGTAATCTGCAACGTATTGCAGCAAATCAATTGTGACGTTGATTTTTTAATAACCCTCTCCATTATCTGGAGGACATCATTAGCTGCAGGTAAAAGACCAGCATGACGAAAAGAAAATTCATTGACAATTCTTGATATGTATCCTATGATATGTATCCTATGCACTTAACAAATATAAATCTACATGCATGCAAAGGAACACAACAGCATGTTAAATTTTTTTACAATTCTCCATTTCATTCCATACGCAATTCACGAAAGATTGAGAGCTAACGGGCCAGCAATAATAAGGTAACAAAAATGACATGGCTGCAAGGTCCAAGATAAACCAAGGGCTTGTACATGTAACAGCTTGATTACAAACCGATTAGAATTTGGAATTCATGGTTAAACTTTCATTCTAAACTGCTTGATGTTGTATTGCTCAGATTATGTTAAAAGTCACTGTTCATGAAGTCTGAAACTGAAATAGATTTTTAGATTTAACATTGGGTTGTCTTCCTCCTACAAAAAACAAAACAAAACCAACTAAATAAATAAAAGCTTGAAGCAATAAAATAAAATTGCATCAGGAATAAAGAGTATTGATTGTATTTCACCCAGACACCGATGTGTGTTAAGCACTGTACACTCAGTATTTTCTCCCAAGTCCTGTTAAAAAAAGAGGAAGAAGAAAAAAGGCTCCACAATAGCAAAGGTCGTGGATTCGAATCCCACCCGAGTGTTTTGTATGACTTCATTTTGCCAACATGTGATCTCTCTGACTGCAAAGGTCAGGTGTATAGAGAGATCGCACAATTCCTTTAAATCCTCGAGAAGCAAAATCTATTCAGCTTCAAGTATCAGTAACTATATGGAGCTTCTCTTTCCTGCATAATGCCTTCTCATATGCTCTTTTGTAAACTATGGCTTAGGCTTTGGCTCTGGTTCTGGCTTAGGCTCCGCCAGTGTGCTTCTGGCAGTGGTATAGGGTTTTCATTTTAAAGAGGATCAGGTTGGCTCAGTGATTTCTTTCCCTGCCTTCCACCTCTGTTGACCCCGGTTCGAATCCAACCTCAGACCGGAGCCTTGCATGTGGATTGGGTTTTCAGTCTCTACCTGATTGCGTGAGTTTTCCCCCATTGGGGTTTTCCTCCCACATCTAAAACTGAGCATTTCTTCTTGTTTCCTATTCATTCTGTTATTGGCACTAATTGTGCTGTTGGATGTGTAATAATAAAAACAAATAATAATAATACCAGAGTCTTATATATTGGTTGTATAAAACGTTCTCATCTATCCAAACAGGTGTCCGACTATTTGACCCTCTCAGCATTGCTTGGGAGATAGCTACTGATGAGGCCGTATCCGGCGGCTACAGCTACTGCGAAGGGTGTTGCTAAGGACATCCTATACTCCACTCCACCGGCTGTAGCCACAGCTGTAGCCACCAGTTTCGACACGGCCTTATTCTACTTTGACATTCAACAAATTTAAAATCAATTACAACATCAGTTACAACATGGTTGATGAGGTACTGCAAATCTGAAGACAACCTGTCACTCAGGAACCTCTCACTGGATTGATCAAAGCCGCTTCAGGGAGATCATATAGACCTTCTCAAACACAACCCAGGGTCTTAACATACAGCAGTTCAAATATTGACCACTACTCAACATTATTATGATAGTCTGTAAAATGGCCTGCTGAAGACACTCACAAAATATTGGCCGAGACGTCGCTGCGAACAAGAAAAAATCCAGCTGATAGCCACAGCTGTAGCCACCAGTTCTGACGCGGCATTATTCTACTTCGACATTTAACAAATTTAAAATCAATTACAACATCAGTTACAACACTCACAAAATATTGGCCGAGACAATGCTGCTGCCAAGGAAAAAAAGTTTACGTGTAAATTTGTCATTGCCCTCGATCAATTTACCGGCATTTTGCGGCCGGTATACACGTGTACTTGTCGGTAATTTAAATTGATCTGAACGCTTCAATTGCTGGGACAGCTAGTTGCATGTTCACTCAACTTCATGTAAAGGTAGTGATTGGAATTGTAGAACCATCTCGTTGGATTCTAACTCATGAATCTAAGGGAAATGCACAGGTGGCTGCTGTCTGTATAAACACCCTGGATGTTTCTGACATCAGGTTGCAGAGTCTGGCTCCCTTTCTAACTGACAACAAGAACAAGCGTCAGCACAGAATTCTTCACTGTAAAATAATCAGCTCGGTTGTTTTAATGTGTCCCTCCTAACAGAGCTACTACACAGCTACAAAACTTCACATTTAAATCTCAATTAAGGAGGAAATGAAACTATTCAGTTTCTTTAATTATTTCCCCTTAAAGGAAGTTTATACTTTTGGTAAATGTCAAAGACCAGTACCCTCACTTGGTGTATCCCAACGTATACATGAAACAACAAACCTGTGAAGAGTAAGCTCAATCGGTCATTGCAATCAACAGAAAAAAAGTGGGGGAAAACCTTAAGTGTTTTCACTGTTTTCAAACATCGAGTTTTTGACTCATGAGATCAAAACTAATTGTTTTATTTATTTCTAAAAAAATATAGCATTTAAAGCAAAAATACTTCAAAGGGAGTTTCCCATCATAACCATCTTTATACCACGTAAGTTATGTGTGAATCTGTGAATATTTATATTTTTACTCTTACCAATGTTACAAACACCCTTTAAAGAAATATGTGAACCTGACATTAAAGGGACCTAAACTTTCCCAGTCAACCATGAGAAATTTGAAGTGAGAAAATAAAAGTCTAATTCAAATGATGTTCAGACTCCACATCTTCGGAATTCTACTAAATAAATAATTTTGCACAGTCCTAAGAAACTACACTACTCTCAAGTCTTAATACACACATGATATAATCCTTTGCATATTTCATACAAACTGCAGAAAGAGATTTAGCTAGAATAAAGCTAACTATGTAAAGTTTAGGAAGTTTTACAATGAGAAATAATGAGGTTTTAAAATTTATTTAGAGATTGCTTTAGTACTGGCTGAAAGCTGCATCAGGAAAAAAGTTTCCCTTTTTTAAATTGGGGAGAGACCAATAGAGTATAAAGAATCAGGTTTTTAAAACTTTTATCCACCTTTATATGCCATAGAAAAATTTCAAATCAAACAGGAGCGCATATCGCAAAATGACTAAAACGTCGGCCTCATCAGTAGTGGCAAACACTGTACTTTCCTTAATGCGCAGATGTTATGATTTAATATCCATTGACCGCTGACGGGCAACGCGGCGGTTACTATGCAGACAAATGTGTTGACAGCAAAAGAGCAAAATATGAATATATGAATTTTTAAAAATAAGTGTGAAGATGTCATGAATATTTTAGTGACCTGCAGATTGCAAAATTGAAGGCGGACAATAAACAACTTTGTTTTTCTGGAAAAGATTTGTGATGTTCAACCTATGCTTCTCAAACAAAAAAATCAAAGTACACACAGGAAAAAAAGTGCAGTGGCATATTTTTAGTGAGAATGATATTTAAGTAGGATTTGAAACTATAAATGGTGGAAATACGATATGGAAAGGTTTGCGGTAACACCATGTAATGACTATCTGTAAATGAGTTGGGGTGATTCTGAAAAGAACCGTTGGTTTCAACTTGATGTTTCGATCAGTATGCTCTGATCGTCTTCTGGAGAAAGCTGGACTCTGATGCTGCATGCTGCTTAAGTACTGTGGATGCTGATGATATTACAAAATAAATATCTTTCCCCAAAATTTCACTCTACAGAGTCAACCCTCAGAAAATAATACCCCGGGAAATTCCTGGGTAGTTTTAACCCCATCGTCAACCCATGTTCATTTTACTGACCCTACACTCAAGCAGGGCTAGATTTCCCACCCAGAAGAAATTCCCCCCAAAATAGCTACCTCTTTGCCATCTAAATTGTCCCAATGACATAAGATGGTGAGTAACTAACTTTCAAAGTACCAACATTGATATGAGTATTTTTCCCTTGAATATTTATTCAGAAACAAATATCATTTTGGATTTTTTCGAGCAGCAGCAACAAAATATCTTTCATTCCTGAATTTACAATGGATTCATCTGAACATTGCAGGGTATATTTCAGAAAACGTTTTGTATTTGATATTGCAAGCATGTAAAGTATGGATTTATTCATAGTGTGCATGTAGGCCTACGCATTATCAATTCAGCAGGTGGAGAAACTCCTTTTGGCTGTGTTCATAAATTGAGTAAAGTACCTTTCCACCCATTTCCCTTGAGGAAGATTGGATAATTTGTTATAGCAAGCTGCCAGTGATATATTATGCTCCTAGTGATCTATCAATTGCTTCTTGCAGCATGATACAACCTGCAGTTTCATTTTACGGGAGAAGTAATTCTAAGTGTCGGATACTAAACAAAAATAATAATTGTAGCTCTTCACTTCACCAATAAAGCAATGTTTACTGAGTTTCAGCATTCTGAAAAAATATTTCTTGTGAATAAACCCCTTGGGTAGGAACTGCACGTGTACATCCGTCTCTTATCTAGTAGATCAGAAAGTCTTTAAGAATACCTAAAGCTTTTTTTTTTGGGGGGGGGGGAGGGTTGCTGGGTGTTGCCTTTTTGTTTTTATGAAAAATAGTAAAAATCTATGAGCATTATGGGAAAGAACTGCACCTACATGTACAACCTTCTCTGCAACTTTAAACCTGACCGTAACTTGTCCCAGAGTGACCACAACAATATCCAAACTTCAGTTTGTACTACAGCTATATACAACAGGTACTTATGAAAATAAATTTCTGTCCCAAAGCGTTCCAGTCTCAAACACAAAACACGCCTTCCAAAAATAGGCAGCGTGCTATTCCTGCTTCTCTTCAAATCCCGAGACACTTGATTAACTTCCTGGCAGTAACGCAGGCTCACTTCAAACTCCTATGGACCATTTCCCAAATATTGCAAGGAAGAAACAAGACTTACCCAAGTGGCCCGAACCCGACAGTCAGTTTATAGGTCTTCATTTTCCACTGACATTTACATTGCCCTTTTCATTTTTGTTTTCCTTTCATGACAACAGTAGACAAACCACAGAGTGAAAATACAACTGAAAACAATATTAAACACTTTCAACAGCAAACCAACAAATAACGAAGCACGTTCTACACGTGTGAGGTATGCCATAGCAAAAAGGTTACAGGGTCAGGCGGTTGACATTTGCTTTTTATGTGAATTAATACGTCTGTTCGTCTATTCAATACCATTGATCTGTAACTTTGTTTACATGCAGGTTCTATCTTACTAGAAATATTCAACTCATATTTCACGTCTGTCCTTTCTTTTTTTGTAAGATTTGCGAATTTAATCAAATGTCCCATGACCTTTCTCATCATCATGACTTGCAACACAAACTGCACTACTGGAAAGACTCCAGTAATTTGAGCACATGGTCAGTAACCCCACCACCAAACAAGTCTTGTGTTTTCCAAACATAGACTTTAATAAATTAAGCGTTTCAATAAAAGTGAAACAAATGAAGAAATATAAATAACAATTTCAGGTCTGGCAAAAATATTTTTGGTCCAGGAAAAGTTCTGAGTTACAAGAGCTTTAATCTGGTGGAGATTTGTATGAAACGCACATCTACTCAGCTTATCACCTCCTTGGTTTTCAGACAATTTGGGTCATCTTTCCAATGTTAAAGGTATAGATGGGTAAATACTCAAACAGTTAATGACCATAAAAACTTGCTAGGTAAGAAGCACTGCAGCTGTTGATAGTATTAACTATTTCAAGAAAGGGTTTCCTTCGAAGTAGTATGGTTTTGAAAAATATTCAACCAAAAACAGTTGAATCTGAGAAACGATTAATGCATGAATCATTTCTCAGATTTCTGAGGGTTGTCTGAAAATTTAACTTTTCGTGGTGCCAATTCATGAATGCTGCGGTTGGTACCCGCTCTCACCTCATGTGGACTTTCTTGATGAAAATACTGTGACAGTTTTTTGCTGTTATCTCGACAAGTAGACACTGTATTCAGCTGAAACTTTCACAGGTGACTTTTATTGTATCTTTCTTGATAGTTGGCCTATATAAAACAGCATTATGGTGACAAAAACCCAACTATAACCCCAACTTTAATGTTTCTATAACATGAATAAACAGGAAACTATAAACTTTTGACTTGTCATTGGTCTTGCCCGCAGCATTTAACGTGCGAAAACACCATTGATAGTGTCCATTTGTCTTTCCTGTTTTTGTGTGGGTTGTTAGAATCAATGATTTATACGACTTTTAATGTGGCAATAAAACAATAACGACATTTTTATGGTGACATTTTATTCTTGAAATAAACACTGTGCAGATCATCAGAACTAAATCCATTTCATAATGCGAAGAAATATGAGCCAGTTTCCTTGTGAACCCATTGATTCTAAAATGAACTCATCTAAAGCGACATTCTGATTCTATTTGGTTTGGTGTGATATTTGACAATTTCAAAGAGTAGCAACACGTTACAAAACACCATTGAGAAGCGTTTCTCCTTCTACTGAGTCATTACTCTAAGTCAAGTCAAGCTTATGAATTTCATCCAAATACATCTCTATCATTTTATCAATCCGGCCATTCTAGGTTGCTTTTTTCCCCCATTAGAATACATGTAACCAAACAGAGGCAGGAAGTTATAGTCAGGCTCTTTTTTGTTTAATAACTATCAATAGTCTTGATTGCTACTGGGAACACAACATCCATGGTGTGACATGTTTCTTATGTCACGCTATAAATTTGTAAGTCTAACAATACATGTATGTCTACAAATAAAATACAAATCACTTGAACAGCTAGTCAGCTCTGGAAATGTTCCTCTTAAAGGTATTGTACACTTTTGGTAACAGCTCAAAATCAGTGTCCACATTTTGTGTGATTCAACATATACATGAACAAATGAACCTGTGAAGATTGAGCTCAAATGGTCATCGAGGTCACGAGAAAATAGTAAAAAGAGACCTTATGTGTTTTCTGTTTTTCCAAACATCAAGTTTTTGTCGTGCGTGATAAAAACTTTTGTTTTACTCATTTCTCAGAAACGATAGCATTTTAGGCAGAAATATTTTAAGGAACCCTTTCTACCATTACTTACTTTAAATCATGTAAGTTATGTGTGAATCTGTGAACATTTGTGTTTTTCGATCTTACCAATAGTGTACAGGGCCTTTAAATCATCAGCATAAAAAAAACTACGTTGACATTTCCACTGATCCAAGATTTATGTCCGCTGTTACAGAGCAACATTTTTCAGAGGGTCTGAATATTTTACGTACATCAATCTGATACTCATTAAGTCACATGATCAATACTAGAAAATAAACCTCGGCTGGGGAATAAAAAAACCTCTGACATTTATCCAGCATACACAAGTATTGCATTCATG
This sequence comes from Plazaster borealis, assembly GCA_021014325.1. Taxonomy (NCBI): domain Eukaryota; kingdom Metazoa; phylum Echinodermata; class Asteroidea; order Forcipulatida; family Labidiasteridae; genus Plazaster; species Plazaster borealis. The sequence goes on along the minus strand of CM037471.1, from coordinate 5,331,949 downwards.
AAGCTACCTACATGTATACATGTACAAGCTTGCTTGCCAGTTTGTTATATAGTCACAATGCATTCTCAAACACTAGGTATCCAACCTGCACAAGAAACAGGTAAATGTTCCTGCAATGGCCGACGAGGTCAATTTGTTTTCCCCCATCACTCATGTCCTCCCAAAGTCAAAATCCCCATATATATTTTCTTTGCTTTCCTGCTATAAGAATTGAGGGTGTGATTTCCCGCTTTGGGTACAATTGTCAAATTTAGTCAATTTTTAGCCATCAGGAAATATTGACTTATGACTTGTCAATGGCAAAACCTAATATTTGGTACAAGGGTTCGAGCACGTACATTAAGTTGTGGGTGAGTGATCTGTGATTTTATTTGCTATACCAGCCAACACACTCTATTTAATCAAATATTTACTTGCATAAAAGGAGGATGAAAATAAAGTTGAAAACCAGGATTTGCAGAATGTTGTGAGTTGATGCATGATGCATGTGCCATGATTTGTTATGTTTTCCTCACAGGGACATATTGCTTGAGAATTTGCAGACTGATGAGAAAGCTTAAGGAAAACTCAACTAGAAATTGAAAACTGTATGCGGATCTAGAGAGTTAACCATACATCAGATGTCACAGCAACAAGGTTAAATTTTTTTTCTGAAAAGGGGTATATCTTGAAAACTTACTACAGTTAAGTGAGAGCTCCCAACATTTGCATCTTGCAATCAGGGAGATTTTGTACAACAACCAGGGAGATATTAAGAATTACATTCAACATAATACGGACAAAGTTTTTTCAAATTTGTTCATCTGAACATGGAAAGATTGGTTTATTTTCAGGGACCTTTCTGCAGAATCAGGGAGAGTTGGCAGATCTGCTATGTGTATAGGAAACATTTTACTGGACTCTAGGTGGCAGCAGACTGACCACATGAATCGTGCGCATGCTCGTAACTAATCTTCATAATGATATGTTTATTGCCTTATTGCCACCTGGGCCCAATTTCATAGAGCTGCTTTAAAAGAACAACAAAGAAGCTAAGCACAACAAAATTACCGTATGCTTACCAGAAGATGGTTACCAGCCAAACTACCATGTCACATGTACAATCAGTGACTGGTACCCTGCTTATTTCTGCTAAGTAGAAATTTGTTAAGCAGCTTAAGCAGCTCTATGAAATGGGCCTTGCTGTCTGAATGTCTCTAACAGGACCCGATTCCATGGCGTGTCGTGGCCGAGCAGTGAAGAGCACCGTACACAAGCTTCATTGTTTCTGATCAGAAGAGTGTGGGTTCGAGTTCAGGTCTTGACACTTGTGTCCTTAAGCAAGACACTTAACGATTATTGCTTTGTCCATTCAGATGGGACGCAAAGCCGTTGGTCCTGTGTGTTGTGTAATGCACGTAAAAGAACCCAGTACACTTTATCGTTAAGAGAAGGGGTTTGCCCCGGTGTTTCTGGCAGTGGCTGCTGAATGCGCCGCAGCACCTTGTAAACCATAAATGGGTCTCATAATTCAAAAATCATAACTCTACTTATCCTGTTGAAAAAACAAATAATGAGCGCTTTGATACGCCCCTGGGGATGTGATATGGCGCTATATAAGAACCCAGAACCCAATTATATTGTGGCACTGCTTACCACTGCACTTACGGCGCCCATTAGTAACGTGTGTATTTCTTTGGGCTTCAGCAGAGCGTAAGCGCAGAATTCCACAGTAACATATTCCCTGATTTTGATTGTATCACTTTTTCAAAACAACGGCTTTGGGCTCAGGCTCTGTCGTTTTGGAAATGTTCACTTCCAGTACCAGACTTCAAACACAGAGATGCCAACATTTGCATCTTGCAATCAGGGAGATTTTGTACAACATCAGGAAGATATTTAGAATTACATTCAACAAATAGGGGAAAAAGTTGCTATAATCAGGAAGATTTTTGAATCTGTTCATCAGAACAAAAAAAAGATTGGTTTATTTTCAGGGAACTTTCTACAGAATCAGGGAGAGTTGGCAGCTCTTCAAACACGCAGACGGAGCAATAGCCAGAGCAGAAGCTTAAACCATGGTTTAAAAAAGAAAAGGGTCATCAATACAAGCCCTACGGGTTTCTAGATGCCCCTTCGCTCAACATAGGCCTATATCTTTTTCCTCAAAACCATTGTTTTATGACATGCTATTTACTTGACTGGAAAATCAATAAACCAAGCAACTAACCAACCAAAATGGCTTACGAATGCATGATAGATACAGGTAGTAATCCAAAGATGGCGTAAACATGATTTGCATTTCATTCAAATTATATAACGACTTATATGATTAATTACTTGTTTCAAAAGGGAAGGGCAGCAAATAATTTAAATACATACATCAAGAAAACATAATAACAACTCCTGGACAATCCCTTACAGGCACTGGACATGTTTGGTCATTGTCAAAGACCAGTATTCTCACTTGGTGTATCCAAACATATGCACAAAATAACAAACTTGTGAAAATTTGGGCTCAATAAGTCATCGAAGTTGCAAGAAAATAATGGGAAAAATACCCACCCTTGTTGCACAAATGTGTGTGCTTTCAGATGCCTGAAAAAGGCTTCAGGCTTGAAGTCTTTTTCAGATTCAAATACTTCAGTAAGAAATTACCTCTTTCTCAAAAACTAAGTTACTTCAGAGGGAGTTGTTTCTCACAATGTTTGATACTATCAACAGCTCTCCGTTGCTCGTTACCAAGTAACTTTTAATGCTAATATATATTTTGAGTAATTACCAAACGTGTCCAGTGCCTTTAAGCAAAAAACCACACCAATCATGATTTTTGTTATTGATTTTTCGGGCTCCGTCAACAACCTGGAAAGCACAACACTGCCATACACACTTTAAACGTGTTTAAGATTTTTTCAATTTACAAAAGAACAACTGGCCTTTCTAACGTCGCGTCATGGGGATACACGGCCCATGTAACCATATCCGCAGTGCCCTCCTTGGGTTTTAACAATCGATTTACTTGACATTTTACTGCACAGATCCAAATTAAAAAATGCGAGCGTGTACAAGATAGGCTTCATTCATACTTGGCCTGACATGGGCTTCTGGCCTAATTGTACCATCCTAATCCTACATAATACTATCATTCTCATTTTTAAGAGGGGGTTCTTTTACGGCTGCCAAATCATGAGCAACGTCGATGAGCCATCAGAAATAATGAAAGGTCACAATTGTCCTTTTATGCATCAATTTCAATCCATCATGTCATTGGTGCTTGGGTGCGTTCATAAAATAAATTCAAAGTGAGCTGATCGTTTTGCTGGCATCGTTCATGGCATGGCAATGTTGTGCGCGTGTCAGGTTCGGTTGACTAAACTATATGCTCCATATCAAGCTGAAATTTTAATGACCATCTCATCAACCACAAACAAAAGAGATTATTAACGTTTGATGACTTCATTTACGAAAATAAATACAGAAACAAATCAAAAGTGAAAACAAAATTTGTGATTTAACCAAACCTTGGCGATGGCAAGCCTGCTGTTTTTGAGGGTTTTCATGGGCGATTGCTTTTGTTCTGTTTTTTTGCCCCATGAAGTCCAACTGTACAGTGTGTGTGTACTTATTATAAATTAATCTTGTTTTTATTGGACACAGAACTGCACCAAAACAAAATCTGTTAAAATTCTACATATATAACCATTTGTACAATTTTCCAAAAATCTTTGTTGATAATGATCCATAAATTGAGGTGTTTTATTCTTATTGTCAATTTGATTGAGAACGCGATGTCAGGATCTTAAACCTAAGACAGTCTTGGAATCAGTCTTGGTGAGAGGTCCTCTTCAATTTTCCAAGAGATAATTTTAATTGATGCTGCCCATCATGGCATTCTACGCTTTTGATAATTCTTCTCCATGTTACAGGGTTAGCCCCAAATTTATGTGCTAGTTTTGTAACTGCAAATTGCTTGTTAATTGAAATACCTCATCTGCATGTATTTAAAACAATTTTATAGGCTATCCTTTTTTTTTTTTTTTTTTTTTTTTTGGGGGGGGAGGGGAATCGTAATTGACAACTTCAAAAGAACTGTATCAACAAACAGTCAGTACATACCAATAGCTGCCTCGCCGACTGTGAGGGCGCACTTCACTGACCGCTCGGCATCCTGTCCCGGCTGTACTGTACATCATTTTGTCTTCTCCTGCTGTTAATTTATAGCACTCCTACTCAGTCCCAATGATTTTCATCTCTTGTGTGGATTGACCGCGAGACAAAACAATGTCTCAACAAATAGAGTATTTTAAAACTGAAGTTTTAGATTGTTCACCGGTTCGCACGGTCATCAGCTTGAAACCGACCACGGATGAAACAATTTCTTATAGAAATATCTGCACCCATAGTTTGTAACGTCTCTCTGCAAACTGAAGCTGTTCTCCCAGGGTGGTTCCCCTCGTGTCCATCCTTAGCACTAACGGTCAACTTTCTCTGACTACACGCAGCACAACACACACACACACACACACGACACTCGTCGTACACATGTAAATGTCAGTGCTGTGAATGCATGTGAACGTTCAATGTGGTTGAAACTCCTAGACTTGATCTACGAATTTCAAGTAGACCGCTTTACACTTAAAGGGAAATATACAATACCTGGTGTGTGTAGTGTTTATAAGAACACTGGTTGTACTTGTACAAGTACAAAGCTTATTTTATTGGGGGTTACACACGTGAGTAGAAATGCTACTTGCAATGTGGGTGGAATTAACATATTAATACTCAATAGTAATGGGTATTATTGTGCAGCCAGGTACGTTATAAAGGATGTTATAGTCTGCATAACATACACACGTGTACATACTTACACGTGTACATACTTACACGTGTACACTTAAGGCACATGACTTAAAAATGATAAATGTTATGTACTTCAGTAATTAAAATTATCTATACACGCAAACAACCAGCTAAAAAATGACCAATCTTTTAGAGGTTTTCCTCATAAGTGGTGCATTGCCATAAAATATCAATCACATAAAATCTGACTGGAGGTAACCTGGACATAATTATTATTTTTGTTTGCCACTTGCGGCAATGCGAAGCTGATTTGCTGTTGCCTTGGAAATACAATTATTTAATCACTCATGGTGTATACACGATGTGACCTCTGATGTCATTCGAAAATCATAACATGATGCGCGCACATGTCGCCGGGCAAAACCTTTGTGTACTGACAGCCAGCTATAAAGGACATGCAATGTTACCATGAGTACGCGTCTTCTTGCCCGGCGGAAACATGACTTTTGTCAACAGAGGGCAGTTTGAATGTAAACAGAGGTCACATCGTCTATACAAACTGTATGTATCTGTACGCCTATATTTTTTTGCAGACAATGTGCGGGAAATGTTGATGTTACCTTACCTTATTATTTTTCCTTTCTAAAATTATTGATAACAATAATAAATTATTATTATAGACAAGACAAAATTATTCTCAGGTATCTATCCAGGGGCCCCGCTCCTTAAGCAGCAAAACACCACACAATAAAACCCCGGAAATAAGTACGAAATTATATCAACGGGAAACTCAAGTATGAGGCTAGAGGAATTATGAGGTGGGGCTTAGGGTGGTTTTTAAACGGTGATAACATTGCAGTAATTCATGTTTGTTTGGGGGTTTGGGGTTTTTTTTTCTTCAAAAATGGAAGTAATGCAGGTCTGTTGATTTTGATAAGTCCTCTAAAACGAAAAGCAGACGATCTGATGATCATTTACTAAAAAATGTTTCAGTTAAAAAAAAATGTTTCAGTTAAAAATATTGATATGATTGGATCTGAACAAAATATAGCTGATTATAATATATAATTGATTTGACTAGTCTCTTAATCTACCAACCGTAAATGTATTTCATGAAAGTTTTCCAATATTAATTCTTTTGTTTTCTTATGTTATGAGCTAGAAGCAAAATAATAAGCTTCAACTATCCTGGGGTAGAAACTGTAATATGGAAGGTTTACTCTCATAACTTGTTTATATTTATTAGAGGGCCTGATTCTGCTCTGCTGTCCTCTTTGTTTTGATGTTTAATGGATGCGGTATTCTTTAGTAAATTTCATGTTCAATTTGGGTAGTTTTTACCCCCCCCCCATCCATCCCCCCAACCCGAGGTGAAACATTCTTCCTTGTCACCTCTCACCCCAGATCACATTTGTATCGAGTGCCTTGTTTTGCCAAACTGGACTGCTTATGTATTTCCAATAAATATGTTCAAAAACATTGTATTTTTAGTTAAAAGCAGAAACGTAAACCTTTCATATCTTAATAAAAACTTAGGTTAGCTGCATTCTTTTTCACAGTGATTTTGTATTTGTTTTGCTTCATATTTTGGTTTTGAATGTGGGCAGGGTCAGGAGTGTTTTTAACTTGATGCTGTATAAAGGCTAAATTATAAAAAAAATACTATTTAACATTCTGTATTTCAGATATTTCACCCCAAAACCATTTGGAAGAATATCCTACACATAATAAATAAGCATGTTGTTGCAGTGTGAAGCCATCAATTATTGAAGCTCTCAGATAATTACTTTTATGGAAGAAATCAGGAAATGGACAGCTATTTCCCCATCCAGGAAGATTAGGCAAACAAACTCAAGATGGAACAAGAGGTGTTCCGGGCGGATTGCCCGAACACCTAATGAATAATGAATGAAAGTGTTGTCAAGACACGCAAAATGCAGCCCAAAGCTGCACCAAAATTTGTTCTTTCTCTGTGATTTCACAAAGCTGTTAAGCACCACCATCACATGCTTAGCACTGAAAAACTGTATTAGCAAAATGAGTTTACCAGCCAAAATACAATGTAATGTAAATTGTGTGAGGTGGCTGGTTTCCTGCAAAGCTTTGCTTAGCGAAAAATTATGCATAATTTCTGTTTATCATCTTCATGAAAATTGGCTGTGGTTATAAAAAAGGGAAGAAGTAAGACTGTAAGAGCTTCTTAAGGCATAGATTATGAAACAATCTTACTAACATGGCCTGTACATTTGATTTCCAGAAAATACCTTTGGCTAGAAAAAAACCCTTAACAGTTTAGAAAATTTATTCTGATGTAAGAAAATCAGACAACATTGTAAATTTAACGTCAGTTTCTTTCTTGTTTAATTTGATAATACAGAGCCTTGACCTAACATCTAATAATGTGCTCGCTACAAAACAAAACAAAATAATAAAATTATTATATGCTCCCTTTAAAATTTGCCTCAGTCATCAATTGTCCCACCATTGTTGTTTTAGAATTAATATTCAGAGCGGAAATTAAACTGGAGGTTTTTTTTTTAAGTGTTTGCTTGGCGTTAAATCAAAACAAAGTGCTGTTGAACCAACGACACGTTTATGGTTTAATATTTGCCCAATACGCCTGGTTTGATAAAGCAATATGGATTTTACAACCTGAACCAAATAGTTGACTGCATAAACGACATCTGTTTAATACCATACAATGCATTAAAGATACAGGGCCTAGCATTAGTAGATGTTTGCAAAAGCTTTGATTTTCCTTTCTTAATGTATCTTCTTGTTCCCCTTCCTTTTCTTGTAGCCCCCTCCTTAAAGAGTGTGTACAACATAAGGTTGAAAATATAAATGTTCACAGATTTGCACATAACTTACATGGTATAAAGATGGTCATGGTGGACAATTTTCCTTCAAATAGATTTTCCTTGAAATGCTATAGTTTTTAAGAAATGAGTAAAACAATTAGTCTATATCACTGGTGTTATGGCATTGAAATGTATTAATGCGCATGTGCACGTAACACTGGTGATAAAACCCGATGTTTGAAAACAGTAAAATCATATAATGGGGTTTTTCACTGTTTTCTCATGACTCCGATGACCGATTTAGCTTAAACTTTCACAGGTTTGTCATACAATCGCCAAAGTATACAAAATAGTAAATAAATGCAGTTTATAACAAGTTGTTTTAATGAGAGACACATGTTTTTGATCTCAATGTATCTGCTGATTACCAGCCTCACGCCTGGTGGTTTGAAGGTATTGTACAGGATTGGCAAGGATAAAAAACATCATTGTTTAATTTTAGTATAAAAGCTTGCTGATTATGAAGTCCATACTAGAACCATTTTTTCTGTGAAATATTTCCCTATGAAATGAAGTCATATTTTCGAGAAAATTGTATCTGAAAAACCTAAACAAAAAATGCAACAGCTGATTTCGGTTGTTACAGCCAAAATTAAGGACAATGTGTTTACATGCTGAAAAATATGGATGGTTTTTCACTATTTTCTCCTGACTCAACAACGGATTAAGCCCAAAGTTTCACAGGTTTGTTATTTCATTTATGTGGTGGATCACACAAAACATGAACACTGTCTCAGACTATTTCGTCAGCTCTGCCAATCCTGTATAAAACCTTTAAGACATCTGTATTTTGTTTTTTTGCCAAGGACTCAAAAAGCACTGACTAAAGTACTTAGTACACATCAGTGTAAGAGTAAAACCAAAATAAAATCATCCATGAATTTTCATTACAGAACAAGAGTAACCAAATTAAAAAGCTCAGATTATGAAACAATACGACAAACTCATGGAAATATTTTTGAAAATGATTACATTTCATTTATAAAGTGTTTAAAAAATTATTGTTGATGTACAATTTATTTATTTTCAACAGGTACATTTTTCTGGTCCCCTTTCCATTAAAAATCAGTCCTTTGTTAATTTGTTTTCTATTTTTTTATGGGAGATGAAAACCATCAACTTGCAGGAAATGGTTTTTTATCTTGACATTCCTTCTAGCCCATCCACAACATGCAGTCTCAGGGAGTTTACAGCTGTCCATTTCCGAAGACTTTGAGATGTCATGTCTGACTTGTTTGGAATGTTTGAGGGCCTTGAAAATAACTGAACATGGCCATAGTTTGAGGCCAGCTGTACATCATATGCAGTGGTGAGTGAGTTGAATAAAAGCTAATCCTATTCCGTTTACCTCTCCACATCCCCTACTGATGGAAAAGCAATTACTTTCCAGGAGATATGAAGGTAATAAAATCAAGAAAAGGCACATGACCATGTAGGATTGTGGGTAAATGAAGCATGGAAACACCAAGTGGAATCTTAACCAGAATAAGTGATCCTGGGGCCGAGGAACAAACGTGGAAAAGTACCTCTTTACATTCCAGCCTGTTGATTACAATCTCCTTTAATCTTATTCAATGACACTTTTTTAAGATACTTAGCAGCCTATTAAGCATTCCATTAATGGTTGGCAGTGGTGTGACCATGGGTGATGTGATTAAACTATCACCTTGAGAAAGTACATTTGGGTGCTATACACATTTGGTAATGGTAGTATGATTTTGTTTTGTCCTTTACTGATGTACAGTATGATGGGCATAGTATACTCAAACCAGCAGAAACAAAACTATCCACAGATACCATGGATGGGATTCGAACCCATGACCTACTGCATTGTGGAAAAGGGCCCAATTTCATTGCTCCGCTATTTATCACCATTCACTGCTAAACAGGGTCAGCACCAAATTTCTTTGCTAGCTTTGTAAGCAAAGAATGCTTAGTATTGTGCGACACAAGCACAAATCCTTGCTTTCCTCGGATTTTTCTCCTACAGTAAGCTAAAAATGTTCAGTTACCGTATGCGGAGCCATACAGTAGAAAAAATTGAACTGCTGGAATTATTGCATCAGTTAAATTTGTCACTGACGCCACGAACTGACACACATGTACATACTAGTAAAAACTAGCAATCAAATAAAACAGTGTCTAATGTTGAACGCTTTTTTAAAACACCACTCTCCTTCAAAAGTGTCAGAGTTCTTTTAACTAGTTTTCTTATAGTGGACACTTGAACTTGATAAATGTACTGTTTTTTGAATGTTTTATGTCCTAAGTGAATAAGCAGTTAAGTAAGAAAGATGAAACGCTTGGTCATAACTATAATGATCTCTAATACAAAGGCAACGGAAAGAACTGAATTTGCCTTGAAAATAGCACATATCAAGGGAGCTTTGTGGCCATATTATCCACTAAACAAAACATCTGTTTGATTCCTAATGAATAGATAATCCTACAGTTACCATAGTGATGAACTGATTACCTTGATGCTTTCACTGGGGAGGAGGGGGGGGTGTTTGAGATGAAACTGACAATCTCATACAGAACAAAGTCCGAAGGCTGTGAAACACTCATCATTCTTGAAGTCAGTGTAAATTTGCTACAAATTACTTATTGAGGAGGAACACTTGACTGACTGCTCAAGGGCAACCCTGAAGCCTGTACTTAATAGTTGAAGCTGTTGTTGTTTGCTTATTTGTTTCTGGTTTTGTTTGTTTGGTTTTTGTTAATGTGGGTTTGTTTTTTGTTTATTTACTATTATTAATTATTTTTTTGAGGGGGCTGTCAAATGTAGAAATATCATGAGTGAGTTGTTGAAAAATACTGGCTGAGACTTGTTCCACATCAAATTTACAAATTTGGCACAAATAGTAAAGAAGGAGAACTTTATATTAACTTAGAGCGTCTGTATACTTTTAAAAATCAGAGTTTGACTCTGAAAATTTAATGGCAATGAAAACTTACTCGGTAAGAAGTACAGCAGCTTTGGATAGTATAATGCATTTTTAGAAACTTTTCACTTTTTATCCCAAAAAATTTGAATCTGAGAAGCGTTACTGACAGTAACGTTTCTCAGCTTGTGTATTCCAATTGCAGATTAATCTTCCTGCGTGGAAATAACCGCTCCAGATTTTCGGCAATATCTCAAAAACGCTACCACCTTTTGAAATGAAATTTCCACAGGTTAGTTTTATGGTATTTATCTACAACTCTATAGGATTGAAACAAACAGTGGGTTCCAATTACCAAACGTATACAATCCCTTTAAGATAAGAGATCAAGATTACTCGTTGAAAACACACCATGTTATTAATTTATAAGAATTAGGTGAAAATATTAGTCCATCTGAGGACAAAAGCAGGGAAAGTCTTGAGTGAGTTTTGTAAAATATTAATGGCCCTGAAAGGTTCCACATCAAATTGTCTTATGTGAAACAAATTCAGTTATTGCGCTGCAGTATTGGGCTGCAATCCAGCCACGTTGAGGCAAATGGTTCAAGTCTTTCATGAACAAAAAGCAGGGATGTCATAGACTGTGGAAAATATTTATGATTCCGAATTGTCCCAGGGGAAAAGTAGCAACCGTATAATTTAGTCTGTGTTTTTGTATGTATGTATATTCACCATAGAAGGATGAGCTGGGTCTAGGGAGAGCTTCTCACAAAACAGTATGTTAATAATCCTTTAAATTCCTCATAACATAACAAGATTCATGACTATGTTTGATCGATGTTGAATTCTTGGTGAATTCTTTTCATGTGACAGGGTTAATGGAGTACAAAAATAGCACACGCTGCTGAAATTTACCACGTTTTCATCACAGTATTTTTAAACCAAGATTTTGTTTTTGTTTAAAGGGAGAGTTACACCTTTGGTAATTACTCCAAAAATTAAAGACCATAAAAACTTACTTGGTAAAGAGCACTAGAGAGCTGTTGATTGTATAAAACAGTGTTAGAAACGACACCCTTTGAATTGAAGTAGTTTTAGAGAAAGGGATAATTTTTCACCCAAACATTTGAATCTAAGAAAGGCTTCAGTCCAAGGCATCTGAAAACACACTATTCTATGCAACAAGGGTGTTTTTTTTTCTTTCATTATTTTCTTGACACTTCGATGGCCCATTGAGCCCAAATTTTCACAGGTTTGTTATTGTATGCATATGTTGGGAAACACCAAGTGAGGATACTGATCTTTGACAATTACCAAAAGTATATCACTGCCTCAAAATACTTCTTTTTTCAATGGTACATTAAAGGATAAAATGAAAAATACTAGAATGGACAGAAACATGTTTCTACCTGTGATTTTTGTTCTCTTGCCATAAACATAAAATGTCACTTCTAAGCATAACAAGTGGACATACTCATTAACGATTGCAAAGTTTTTCTTATATTTTTACTTTTATTAAAATGTATGTAGCAAGAAAATACCTGCACAAAATATGTGCAAAGTACATAGTAAATCCATGTAAAAAAGCAACCCAAACTAATCTGTTTGGTAGAATAGACAGTTAATAAAAGTTATTTCAAAGATAACATTTTGTGGAAACTTACATTCCCACATTCAGTATGTGAACTTGAAGGAAACACAATCAGGTGCTTGAACATGGTTCAACAGTCTGTGTAAGACTTGCACTATCTAGTATCAACATTAAAGACAATTAAAAACAAGTTTTACAGCTATACATGAAGAAATCTAATTTAAGTAAACTTAATTCTCATAACCACATTGCAAGGAGCATTTCATGTCAGAAAACACATGTGTCAGAAAACACATTACAAAAATTCCTGCATTGAAGACTATAAAACATAAGTTTTACAGCATTACATGAAGAAATCTAATTTAACTAAACGTAATTCTCATAACATAACCGCATTGCAAGGAGCATTTTATGTCAGAAATGTATGTCAGAAAAAAAATGTATGTCAGAAAACACATGACAAAAATTCCTGCAAACAGCCAGAATGTATTATTAGTATCAACACAGTATGATACAGTGTACAGAGTGGGTCTAAAATAAGTGTACAATAGACTATGATGGCAAGATATTTAAACCAGTGTAGGCCTATTCATATCATGGATATGTAAACATACCACACACTCAGTAGTTGTGACTCTCCAAACAGGAAGTTTGTCAGCTTAGACTCTGTAAGCTAGACTTCCATCCAAATCCACCACGTAAATCCACTTACAAGTTGATCCACTAAAAAACATGATACAAATGTACACTAGCCACATTCGTTGCCTGAAAGGAACTTTATGGGCGCCAAGTCGACAGAACTCTCTTGGAAAACATGGCCAACTCTGTTGACGTCAGTGATAAACTAGACAGTTCTGCATGAATGAACTGGGAACACTATGAAGGTATTTTTGTATGGAGGGATAAAAGCCTTGCACCACCAGGATATCCCTAACCCTTTTCAGGAGTGCTATTATTAGAGTGTCCTCAAATTGAGGTCACTCCCCTATTCACTAAGTGAAACACCCTTGCCTGGTCAAAGAACAGAGTCATCCCCCAGACAGATCCATTCCTGTCTGGAGGGGTGTTTAGAACCATCTGTCAGCCATACATTTGTACATTGTACCATGGATTAGTAAAAGTCTCTCATTATTATCAGCAATTCAAGTCACTAACCAATTTAGAAAGTAAAACACAATAATGGACCAATTGGAGAGAGATCAAGAGGAATATACCACTCATCAAGAGGGGAAATAGGGTCAGGATAACATGTCAGCCGCTCCAAGTAAAAGACCACTCATGTGAAAAGAGAAAATTATCCTAAATCCCACAAATGGGCAATCAATTTACAATATAAAAGCCCATTGTACAGTATCATCAACAATAGGCTCAATAGGCCAGCATGCATCATCCTGCCTCAACATTCCTACCTCCATGCTCAAACCAAAGTATCAGAAAAAGAATTACACAATGTGTATATATTTTGTTTACATTCAGATAACAATCAAGAAGCTGTCCTTTCATTTTCAAATAATTGGACTGCTTGGAAGCACTAGGTGGCAGCAGACTATGGGCAAGCTGCCACCTCCTATTCCAAAGTGTCCAATTGAACGTGGTGTTAGGGTACCCATTAACAACATGTTTCAACTAATATCAAACGGCATGTGTAGCTGACAAAACCTTACAACATTCATTCCTTCTTCCCTCTTAAAATTTAGACTGAAATTAACTCTATTCAATTGAAACTAGGGACAAAATCATCTGCAGTTGTCACTAGTTTCAATCGATCAGAGAGTGAGTTTCAATCTAAAACTATAAGAGAGTTCAACTAATCTCTTTTTCTGTAATGCTTTCTGTTCAATCTTCAAGAAAGCCTATATTATATCCAGACAAAATATATCTAAGAGAGCACGTGGCCTCCGGAATGACTGCCCTCCCCCTCCCCTACTCTGTCCTCGCCAATCTCCCCCTGTGACCCCCCTTTGCCCTGTCTTGATGAAATCAAGAATCACTTAGATGTCACACAAGTCCCAAAGATGTCCCATTCAGCCAATTACAGGTACTCTCCCCAGCCCACAATCTAATCAAGCAACCCAAACCTGAAGAAAGAACAACATCATGTGACCTCAATTAACATCCACTTTGAATGTTAATTGCACGCATCACTGGCCACACGGTTAATGAAATCTTGTTTGGATCTACAAACAGGAGGCGAGGCTGTTGCTCTCTAAGAAATTTAGCAAGAGCTTTTATTTAAAGAATTCTACCTCCATGTTTAAAGGTAGGGTCAACGATTGGTTTTTGTCAAAGTAATGCTGATTTATAGGCTGATTTATATTAGATTTATAAGTTTCAGCTGAATACAGTGTCTACTTGCTGGAAAAAATCCAGCAAAAACTGTCTTTGTATTTTTTACAAGAATGTTGAATCCATCCACGTTTAGCGAGGTGACAGCAGGTACCGACCGCATCTCTGGCCGCAGCATTTGCGAACCACCCTAAAAAAAATAAGGATTCGTGCATGAATCATTTCTCAGATTCAATGTTTTTATGTGAAAAATTATCCAAACCATATTACTTCGAAGGGAATCCTTTTTCAAAATAGTTAAATACTATCAACAGCTGCTGTGCTTCTCACAGTAAGTTTTTATGGTTATTAATAATTTGGAGTATTTACCAATCTATGATCCAACCTTAAACTACAAATACATTCTTACTAGCCTTGGAGCATGGTCATTACAGAAACAAACAAGATGAAGAGGAGGAACTCTTACAATTCAGTGATGTGATCGCTTTGATTTTAAAAACTTCAGGCCATATGTTATTACTCTTAAAATTCACTTTTGCTAATCCATAGCACCAAAGGGTGCACCGTACTATAGAGATTGAATCAAGCACCAAGCCTCAAGAATATTTGGTGAACCCAGAACAATTTCTGTAAATCAAAGATTACAGGCCCAATGGATAAACAATTGCAGTTACGTAAGCTTTCCATATCTGTGTTATGATTGGTCCGAGGTGATGTGGCCTTATTTGTCAGCTTGCACTTTCGATCGTCTGCATGCAGTGTGTGCATAATGTTTGTACATCATATTCACTATGTCACTATGTCACTTTGGAAGTGTCGTGGCCGAGCGGTTAAGAGCACCGAATTCAAACTCTGGTGTTTCTGATCAGCAGAGTGTGGGTTCGAATCCCCAGCCGTGACACTTGTGTCCTTAAGCAAGACACTTAACCATTGCTTCGTCCTTCGGATGGGACGTAAAGCCGTTGGTCCCATGTGTTGTGTAACGCATGTAAAAGAACCCAGTGCACTTATCGAAAAGAGAAGGGGTTCGCCCCGGTGTTCCTGGTTGTGGCTGCTGAATGCGCCGTAGCACCTTGTAAAAAATATTATAAGGTGCTACATAATTGGGTCTCATAATTCATAACTTCAATAACCCATCTTTCTGTTTAAAGTATATACTAAGCGCCTTGAGTACCTTGTTTGGTAGATACGTGCGCTATATAAAACTTTGATATTATTATTATTATTATTATGTATCATGTGTACATGTACGTGTGAATTGACTGCGAATCTCCGTGTTAAATGAATGCGAGGTCAAAGGTACATCTGGCAGCATCCGGTCAGGCAGGTATCTGGCGTTATTCACGTGCCTCAAAGTGTGACGTCAGATGTTCAGGCTAGGTGCACCCATGCAGTAGAGATGGCTTGGAAGATTTTGAAGCCAAATGAGGGCGGTATATTCTTTGCAGTTGGTTGACTACAATAAATCTAGACGGATGCTTTAAATCAACAGAGGGCACCAACTGGCACTTTAAATTGTTGTACGGTAGTACGGTTTGTTTACATGTACGTCAACAGGTCAGTGAAAAATCACAAAAAAAATGATTATAGTATTAGTCACTAAAAAAAATCCCAATAAAAGGTTTACAAGTCAACAATGAACATTTCTTAAGAAACTGCAGAGAAAGCCGTTTGTAAATCTGCCCTCAGTAAATAATGATGATCACTGACAAGCACCTGCTCATGTTAAAAGCCCATGAAATGATTGACAAGGAAAACGTATTGAAATATTTGCTGGCAACGAGCTCAAAACCTGTCAATATTTAAGTTTGAAAAATATGAATTACAATATTTATTTTGGTTTCTACCCTTAGGGCTTACATCTACAAATGTTTGCAATACCCACAGCTAAGTACATGATTTGAGCTAGCCTGCCATCATCGCTAGTCTAGCGTTTCAAGATGTTTAGGTCTGATTTAAATTTTAAATAGCTTTATCTTTTAATTTTTTAATCAAGACGGTTAAAAGCTTGCATTTAAGTGATTTCACACACAAAATCTGCCAAAGATCAATGACAGTTAATTAACTCTTTCAGTGCCATTATTGTCATGTACGATCTTTTTAATGTACTCAAAAAGTGTCATCAATCGTACATGTATGACCCATAATATACACAAAAGGGCAATATCACTCAAGAAATACTATTGACTTTGGGATGTACCAAAGCAACACAAATCAGCAAGATACATTTTGTTTGGTGTGAAAGACTTATTTGTTTTTTCTAATACAGAATTTCAAAAAAGCTAAAAAAAAACCTGGGCATTTTAGGTTCCAAGCGCAAACAAATCAGCGGGCACTGAAAGAGTTAACAATTTAAATATTAAGTAATAACCCCAAATTACTTTAAAATGTTAAATGAATTATTGTCGGGATCCCGACGATATATCTAACGTCATTCATACAAACATTTGTGCATGTTTTTTGTATTTTGCGCATTGTCTGTGGCGTGTGCAAAGTTGTTGTATGATGTTTTTTTCATTTTGGAATGGCATTAATTGTCAAAATTTGTGCAAATAATAAAATTTCCGGCTTAAAATCTAGCCATCAACTTTAAGACATCTTGGCCCAATTTCATGGCTCTGCCAAGCAAACTGAAGCACTTACGTCAAGCATATTTCACGAGTTAGCAGGGAATTTTTGTTTGTGCGCGTGCGTACTCCACGTTACTAGGCCTTATTTGCTTCACACAGCTAGCGCAGAAATTCGGCGCTTGCACAGTAAGTGCAGAATGGTGATCGTAAGCGCAGATTTCGGCGGTAAGCAGAGCCATGAAATTGGGCCCTGCCCTAGAATGAAGGTGTCATGGGCTCAAAACCCACCCACGTTGCCTCGGAATTTTTGTTTCTCTGAACTTAAACTCCCAAAATATACACAGTACTTAATCACACATCAATGTGAGGCTAAAAACCGAAACAGCATTATACTTTATCCCTAATACAAATATTGCATAACACAGGCTGTCAATTATACCTAATGTACTGTAAGGAGTCACAGAAAAGAACACGACTGGATTCAACAAAAATAGATTTATGAAGTCTCTCCTTTTCAGCATTTGTATCAGGGTTTTTGCAAAAAATGTGAAATTGTGTGTAAACAGTCGCTAGTATATCGTAGGAGGTCCTGTTTTCAGGGCGTCCCTGAAATCGATGCAAATCTTTTACCTCTCTGCGCGCGATGTAAACAGTCCCTAGATACAATTTTTGTGGTTTGACTTGCCAAGCAAAGAGTCTCCTCTCCTTTGACCAAAACTTAGAATTATGTGAGGCTCCACTGGCAAGTTGCACTTGTATTGCAAAAATTTGTGGTATTTTAGGCATTTCTACAAGGTACAAAAATATGTCATACTGTCGGGGCCATAAAAAAAAATTTGCCCGCCGAAAAAGTTTCATCGAACAATTTTTCAATTCACAATTCACGATGATAAAATCATGTGACTTAAAATTCTGCTGAGCATTCTGGGGAAAAAATACAAAGGCTTAAAGAAGCCATGTGCCTTATATCATTTTCTAACAGTCTGGAGAATTTTTTTTTAAACCCTCATATCATTTATTATTAATAACATTAAAATTTAAACATTGGCTTGGTGATTCAAATATCACTGTTTATTGATATGCTTTATTATAAATGTTAAGAAACATAAAAAGATTCAAAACTTTTTAAAAAATCAGATTTGAAAGCCAAGACTTATTGACACTTTTTTATTTTTTAAATTTTTTTTTAGTTTTTGCAAATTACCATCGTAATTTTTAAAATTAAATAAAAAACATTTTGAATAAAACGAAGAAAACTGCTGGCTATAGAGTCATACACAACGTCTCACAGAACACTTGAAGTCACTGCAGATGTTTCTTCTGCGTATGGCTTCACCAGGACACCATACTTTCCTGTTTGCCTCGAAAACAGGTCATACTCAAAACACGGGGACGCTATTGAAGTCATCGAAGATCGGTGCGTGGTGTGAAAGTTTCAATGTCTATCAAGTTTTAATATATTTTTACATACTTCTTATAAACAAAGGAAGGTAATTAGGGCATCAGTTGATATATGGCATCATTATTTTTTTTTCAATTCAAAGAAAAAGGCATAGTACATCGAAAACCGGACACGGGAGGATAAATTAAAAAAATGGAAAGAAAGTTTTGTCTGTCACTATGTGTAGAGTAAACGTAATGTAAGTGGACAGTTATACTAGACAGTGAAATTTGTTTCAATCAGCTGAAGATGCAGATACCATATTTTCAGATCCTGATGATAAACACATCCGTTGAAACTAGACATTATGGGTCCTTCAGGGCGCTGTTCATGTACAGATCCCCCGCACATCATCACACTCTCTCTGCATACTACTAGATTATCTGAACCATCTAAATTATCATAGCCCCCTCTGTTGGCCTGATACGGGCAGTTTAATTTTTCATTTCATTTCAAGACATTTATTTTCCACTCCAACAGATAATCATCATAACAATCAGTAAGAGGATTGGAAAAGGGGGTATAGCCAGAAAAGCCAAAGCTTGTGGTAGGTATGCCCGGACAAATACAAACACAAATGGACTAACATTAACCAGTACAGTGTGAGTAGGTTCGATATTTAACTGAGACAGAATTTTGTGTGAGCTAAAGTGGCTACAGAGGGATGCAACATAACAATACATAGATAGGACAAGGCGTGAGGGTTCAATAAGGGAATAAAAGAGTGGCTAGTTCTTAAAGGCCCGAGCATGAATGCACTTTTGTTTAAAAGCAAAACAAAAAATACAGTAGGCCTACAGACAATCTGTTTGTTTAGCAAGTTTTTTTAAGTTTGTACATTTTCAAAAACTTTTGTGGGGGTGGGGTGTGTGTACGCGTGTGTACAAAAAGATTACGCGGGGTACTAATAGCTATATATTGCGTTCCTCGCAAGTAAATTGGCATAAATGAGCTTGCGCGCCCAACACGCAAAGCCAGCCCATCTAAACAGCTCCAGCTATGTTTTTATCAGCCGTTTAAACACCCCCATATGATGTGCTCTCCACCAATAGGAATAGCGAAACTTTCTGGGGTATTTATGAATTAACAATAACACAGCGTATACAGGTGAAATAGAGAAATCACAGTAAGGTGAAAACTAAGAGGAAGCTCTGTGGATTAGAGGAGATTTTTATCAATATGTGCTTTAAGCTTGCTCAACGATGGATTACTACCGCTAGATATGTATAATCATTATAATAACATAACTGAACAACAAAAGTGAATTTATCAAATCCATGTGAGCCAACATCCTGCATCTGGTTAAGTAACATCAATAATATTAAGTAGGATTTGAAACTTTGCATGGTGGAAATACGATATGGAAAGGTTTGCGGTAACACCATGTAATATCTCTAAATGAGTTGGGGTGGTTCTGAAAAGAACCGTTGGTTTCAACTCATTTAGAGATATTACATGGTGTTACCGCAAACCTTTCCATATCAATAATATTAATAATAATAATAATCAATTTGAAATTGGCAAGAGCAACAAATTATACACTTTTAATCCTATCTGCATGGTATAGGTGTAATTACCAATCAGTTTTTATAATGGTCAAAATGATAATAAATGAAGGCTAACCAGTAAGGTGCATGGGTTAATTACTCACAAGATCTAATTAAAACCTAAATCAATATTTCACTTAAGGGTTCAGGCTTCGACGTTGTCAGCATTTAACAGCTTCCAGCCTTGTAAGGTGAAATTAATTACCAGCAAGGACTTTTTATAAAAATAGATTTTTGATTTCTCAGTTAAGAAAAGGTATAGAAACTCATCTCGGGTCTCCAATTTCTAACCCATCACGCATTCTTAAGCGTGAATGGAAAGTGAAATTTGCAGTAGCATATTTGTGAGTAATTTTTCAAGTTGATATTTTTTGGTTTTGGTTTTTTTACTTTTGCAAGGAATTCACATGAATATTAGTTTTTGATATTACAGTTTCATTTCATTTCATTTATTAATTCTGGTTGTGAAGCCAAGGACTCTCAGAGAAGCGAACTTAATCACTAAACTAGCCAAGAACCCAATGGAGAGAAGACAAAAAAGGAAAATTCAGTTTTAGATGTGGGAGGAAAACCCCAGACAAATACTCCAGGGAAAACCCACGCACTCAGGCAGGGACTGAAAACCCAATCCACATAGTCCCCCCGGTGGGATTCGAACCGGGGTCCTAGAGGTGGAAGGCGAGGAAAGATACCACTACACCAACCCAACCCAACCACCAGTTGCTTTGGCATTTTCATTTGTTTGACGTTATCTACGGGAATAAAATTCATGTACACAACACGGCACTGTCTGGAATACAGATGAAGTGTTTGACAAGAATTAAAGATTATAAGAAGCTGATTTCACATGGTGCTTAGACATGTGCCCAATTCACAAATTATTTTATTCCTTGAATTCAAAAGTTTTCCGGTGCAAACCTGTTGGTGTGTGGGGGTTTAATCAAAGAAGCGATGAGTCTGCCCATGCAGCCAATATGCACATATGGAACCAGACTAATTACATTCGTTTGCAGGGGGCAACCACCTTCTTAAAATATCATTTATTTTGGTGAGTAAAATGAAAAAAGCTGCATTTACTTCTTGCTGTTAGGAATAAAAAGGTTGCTTGTTAAGTATTTGATTTTCAGTAGTTTCCACCAATGTATGTAGCTTGTTATTTAAATGAGAGGGGTTAGTTATATGCCAGCGTCACTTTCAAATCAAGTGTGAATAAAACAATGGTAACTCTTCAGTCTTCAGTCTTCAGTGGAATAATCCCTATGCAGCACTTAAAGGCACTGAACACGTTTGGAAAGTGTTCTGACTTGGTGTATCCCAACATATGCATAAAATAACAAGCCTGTGAAAATCTGGGCTCAATTGGTCATCGAAGTTGCAAGAAAATGATGAAAGAAAAAACACCCTTGTTGTTCAAATTTGTGTGCTTTCAGATAGGAATAAAAACTTCTTGCAAGAAGTTTTTATTATTTTAGTGAGAAATTACCTCTTTCTCAAAAACTACGTTTCTTCAGAGGGAGTCGTTTCCTACAAGGTTTTATACTATCAACAGCTCTCCATTGCTTGTTACCAAGTAAGTTTTTATGCTAATATTTGTTTTAAGTCATTACCAAACATGTACGATACCTTTAATAGGCTATACTGGGATGCATTGAAACTTCACCATGTAAACTCTCATTAAATGTGTCTAAAATGGCTGACAACGCCAGACAGAGCCTTGATAATGAGATGTGCTTAACTTAATATTACCAGCTTAGAGTCCATATTGGGATGAGATTGTTCAGGTATCATCTGTCACCTAGAGATGCTGCAGAAGATACCGCATAAAGTGTCCGGACAAGGACGCTGCAAAATGGAAAATGATACTAGAACTTAAAGGGAAAGTTGGATGTTCAAATCCAACCTCAAACTGGCCTTCCATGTGGATTGTTTTTTCAGTCCCTTACTGATTGTGTGGGTTTTCCCCAATTGGTGTTTCCTCCCACATGTCAAATGGATATTTCTTCATCATCTTCCCTTCACAGGTATCTTCAAGCCAATGGATTACAGCTCAAGGCACTTTTGAGGATTCCATGGTTTTGTAGCTCCGTGGTTTCACTACCACAACGATTAATAATAACGACCTAGTAATTGTTGATAGAGGTTAGGAAGAGTATCATACCTGACTCAATCAAAACCAATTATAAATATTGGAATGAGGAAGCTCCCCAAAAAATAAAAAATAGCAAAAGATAATTTAAACAAACTTTAGTAATGGACAGAGGGACAGAGGTCTTGAACACTTTGGTTGACTGTGACAAAGTGAGAATTTCCCGCAAAAGCATACAACCCACGCTAATCCGCAAAAGCTGATTGGTTAAAAGTAATACACACAAATACTGTCCGATCTATCATTCATTCGCAATAAAAATATGCAACACATAAACCAAAACAGTATAATCACTAAGCCAACGCTGTATACATACATACACACAGCTGTCGGCCGTGAACTTCAAATCGATATTCCAAGGTCACCAGGTAAGCAGCACAGACCTTGACCCAGAAAACCACAAGTCCCCGGTAAGCTTGTTACTTGTTACAGTCTATGTTAACATAAATGTAAACAGAAAACACTAGATAGCAAAATGTTGGCAGGTGTTGAAATGTTAATGTTCACTGGTTATAAGGCAGTTTATCATTTATTGATGATAAACTGAATTAAATGAAAAATAAGAAGTCATGCTTTTCAATTTTTCAGTTAGAGTTTCAAAAATTCCATCCATGGAACAGAGTAGCTCTCCTTAAAGACAATGTTGCACAATCCCTTTAAACATGCAGCAGTGACTAATCTTAAGAAGTGCAAGAGTGATGAAATTAAGTCTGCTCCATCCCGTCTTTAATTTCATTATCAACTATTAGATTTGCAATCTTGACTCTGGAAGGATAATATGGATTTGGGTGTCTTGTAGTCATGGTCAGTCAGTTGACAAGATGACACCAAGATGGGGACCAAATCCTGTCTCTCTGTGCGCATAAGTTTGCATAATCACAACAAATCCACGTAGACACTTCATGCTGAAATTAAACTTATCCAAAAACCTCTTGAGAAATGCTCTTCTCAGCTTGGATGTTGAGACTCTCATCTGACACTTGGTAGAGAAAACAAAAGAAGGATAATCCCTATGGATGAACCCACACAGATCCCCTTCTGTAAACAGTTTTACAAATCTATAAAAATAAAAACCTGAGGGTGGGGGAACCTGTACACTTTCACGAGTTCTTTTCATGCGTAGCATATCTTAGCATATCCACTTCTACAATACCTCTAGAGAAAACCTACAACAATCTTCTTGAGGCTTAGCCATCAGTTTCAAGTAACCATCTCTGTTTGTGTACCCTTTCGGTTCGGTTAAAGATAATGGTCTTTTACAGTATTCTGATAGTGTAGATATCCACACTGTATTACACTGTAGGTACCTTGAAGCCAAACAGCGAGAAATTTACAGCGGGATGGGGGGGGGATGTCTAATTAGTGAACTCCTCCATGACCCCCCCCCCTCCCTCCACCACCACCAAAAATGGAATAACATTTAAATTGTGGTCAGGTGATGGTGAGTAAAGGAAGACAATTGCGGGGGATGGGTGGAAATACCCAACCCTTCCTTTAAAAAATGCTCATTGCCTGAAGGGCAGTAACGTAAACATACATGTAGCAGTTTTTTGCCCAGGGCGCAACATGCAACGTGGTAGTACGAAATGATTGAAACTCAGAGTCCAACAACCCCATGCTTGTTATGAATTTCTCTCATCCTGTTTTTCAGGGTGCACCCTTCCTCAACCCATGCTACACGCCATGAATCCAACAAATGATGAATACAAAACCCACATTATTTTTGGCTGAAGCTGACAACTTACTGTATCCACAGGTACACTGATCCTGTGTAAGACTAGGCTGATCTGTTTTTCTGGTTTGAGCAGATAGTACGCTAAAAATCTAATCACAACCTGATTAAGGTCTGAAGATGCGATACCTTTGAAGACCTTCAAACATAATCACAGTCCTCATTTGCCAATCTACCACCTGCTTGCATTAACTGAATGTAAGCTTGATGGTCTATTATTTTCTCCAGGGCCCGTAGGAAGATTTGATGCACAGTTAGTTTCAGAATGGAAAATGCACTGAGCTTTCCTTATTTAATTACAATGTCAATGTATGAATTATGAAAGTCACTGTAATGACCAAAAGTGCCAAATTAAACCTACAACACTTGAACTTCTAATTGTACTCGTTAAGAAACCCTCCCACTGGCTGACTACTCCATATCATCATCCTCTGGGGTTTGGAAAGATAGATGAATGAACTACACCAGCCCTTTAAAGTTATATCATGTCATGAATGCATCTGCACAGTACACAGTTGAAGTTCAGCGCACAGGTGTTCCCCTTTGCATAATAACTTGTGCCGTTGAGTGGCTTCTAGTGGTCAAGTCAATGCAAAATGTGACCAAGAGTACTAGGGCTGTAAAACGGTGCATATTAAATCACGACACAAAGCATACAAATCTCAAAAGGTGAATTAAATCCATACCAAGTGATATAATAAAGGGCAAGAAACAAAACAAAACAACAACAACAACAACTAACACCAAACAAGCAAACAAGCTGTGTTAATTTAATTCCTTATTCCTCCCCAAGAAGAAGAGAAAATGAGGGGGTGAACAAAAACTACTTGCGCAAACCAGAGCTGGATGCAGACAATGTGAACTACATGTAAGTGTATAGCCATCTGAACTTATGAATGATGGAGATCCAAGCATTGTGTAATACAAGACAGACGATGAATTCCCGAAGAGAGTCATTACTCCATGGCAACACAATGACAGGGATGATACTTGACTCCCTGCTTAGGGAATAAACAAAGCAATGAGCATTTACCACTGGGAGACTGGAGTCTCAAGATAGCTTGAATTTGATGTCCTTAAAAGACCATCTATACAGATTGTGTACTTCCATCTCATGCCAAAACAACAAAGTTATGGAGATAGAAGCTGAATGCAGCAGGGAAGATTGATAAGCACAACAGTTTAAAAAGATGTACAGTATGAAAAGGTTTTTTTATACACATGTTGGGTACAATTAGTAACAAACTGCTATGAGAAACATTTCTGTCTGAAATACAACGTCACTCTGTGCAAAACTTGTGATGTGCACAATTGAAATAGGCATACATAAATAAACACAAAATCCCCCCCCCCCAAAAAAAAAATAAAATAAAAAATAAAAATAAAAAAATAAATAAAAAAAATACAAAACAAAAATACAAAAAATACAAAAACAAATAATACAAAAAAAAATAATACAAAAAAAATACAAAAAATAAAAAATAAAAAAATAAGAAAAATAAAAGGTGTATTGACCACTTACACAACACAGTAGATAAATTTAAAATCAAAAACATTTTTTTCTGGGCAGAGTCTTGTAATCATTGGGCAAGTAACATGTTAGTGTTCAAATTTTTAACTTGGAGCAAGTTCGGGTGGGTGACTACAGTTGACTAGACTTAAAGGGTGTGTACAACATTGGTAAGGTTGAAAATATAAATGTTCACAGATTTGCACATAGCTTAAAGATGGTCATGGTGGAAAAAATCCCCTGAAACAGTTTTGCTTGAAATGCTATATTTTTTTTTGGAAATGAGTAAAACAATTAGTCTCTATCACTGGTGATAAAATCCAATGTTTGAAAACAGTGAAAATATATAATGGGTTTTTTCACTGTTTTCTCATGAATCCGATGACCGATTTAACTTAAACTTTCACAGGTTTGTTATTTCATGTATATGTTGTGTCACATCAAGTGTGGATACTGGTCTTTGACAATTACCAATGTTGTACATTTGCTTTGACCATAGTGGATCCAGATATCACTCAGATGCTGAGTGGTTTGACAGGCTAGTCCAACTGGATCAACCTACCCCCGGAGCACTGTTTCTCTAGTCAACTAACAAAGTTACGTCACTTTGTCAAGACGACAGTGAGGTAATGTGACGGAGAAAGTTTTGTTATTGTTTGCAATCACACACAAAGTAAATTTTAACAAATTTCCTAGAGTAGTGGTAATAACGATATAAAGGGTAGGTTTTTGCAATAATAAATTATGCAAATCATTAAGATAATATTTATTATTGCACAATTATGCAAGTTATTTTTTTTCTGTTCACTACACCGACGCCTTGTTGCCATTATTGACGAATCAATAGACTAGACTCGTTCGAGTGTAACACAGACCACGCATGCATGATTTCAACGACAAATTGACTGAAGGTTAGCACCCGAACTGACTGATATCCTACAACAGACCAGAAAGACGCAAACAAAATGAATTTAGAAATACTGCCACGATGTACCATGCATTACTTGTCCCCAAAGCTAGACACCCATTTCATACCCCCTATGTTAAAGCACAATGCGCATATTACCAAGTCAATTATGTCTTAATGTTCAATGATAAATTGAGGGTACAGGATGTAATATCTATTAAGGGAGAACAAGAGGGTTGTGTAACGCCACACAGCCGGGCTGGTTTCTTCCGTTTTACAATTTAAATTGAGACGAATGAGCTATCTGCTGGGAGGGGTATCCATTACATAGCAGTTCAGACTTTACCAACAACATGAAGGAGCAATAGTGAGAATCTCAACAAACATATCCAAAGGTCAACCAGTCAAGACCACCCCCCCCCTCCCCTCTCCCCCCCTAACAGCCTGAGCTACAGTGTGGAAGCAGTCAATGTTTTGAAAGCTGTAGTAAATGATGCACAATGTTTCACTAAGCCTGTACAACTGAACACTAATTACATTTTAATCCAGACAATTATAAATGATAATAATTTGGGAGGCTAATCATCCTTACTCACAGCTGAGAAGCTGAATTGTGAAGGACGTGGCTGCAACGTGTTCGAGAAGCAGGCATGCAAGGGCGCCTTTGGCAGCCAGCCACATCGATCCATGACCGCAGACAACAGCCTGAGATCGAAAGTGTTTGATTTTTCGAGTGAGAAAAATCAGAGGGCCCGGGGACAAAAAACCCTGTGGCAAAAATAGAGAACCAACACACAACTGTACTCACATATGGCCATAGCCGGGAATCGAACCAGCCCCCGATTTCACGAAACTCATCGCAAGTAGCGACGCATCGTAAGGTTTGCGATGCGTCCTAGACCTAAGACACATCGTGGCTGCGACGAGTTCTACAATCCATTTCACCAAACACATCGTAAGCGCGACGAGTCGCAACTCAAACCATTTTCACTCTTAATAAAAACAACCCTTTGGACGAGGATGAACTGCTAAAGTTATGCGGCTGTTTCGTGTTGTTGCAACTTGGTCATGAAACAGTCCTATATAGTTCATTCAAGACGGCAGACACTCAGTACCGTTCCACGCACATGGCCTATAGGTCTATATGAAAATTTTACCCCCAAAAAACTAATAGGGGCCCGCATTGGACGTTTTAAAAGCTTACCCTTGTGACACAATCAATGTCTCCACGAACCCTCTCGACGATGTGATAAATACCTTGTCTGGTGAATCTATACCGACGGAATATTTCATCATCAGTTAGACTGTCGAGAGGGTTCTGTCGCAAAACAGTCTTTCTCTTCGCAACGCTCTTCCGGCTTCTCGATTTGCAAGCAGCATTAACGCCATTTTGCATGTATTTGTGCGTTATCAAATGACACATTGCATCTTCTAAGACGACCCTTTGGGTAGTCGTAACTTACGACGTGCTCTTCCTCGTTGTCAAGGAACTTGCGACGTATCCGACGCATCGTAACTTAGATGAAATCGTTTTTATACGCATCGCAACTTACGACGTGTAACCTGTCGCAACTTGCACTTGCGACGCGTCGCAGCGCTTCGTGAAATCGGGGGCAGGGCCACAGTGGTGAGAGGCGAGCGCTTTATAAACTAGCCACTCATGCGCCCTTACATCAACCACACTTTGAATTTTTGCATGAAGACTACTGCATTCAGTGTAACAATTAGGAAGTTATATAATGAAGGATAATTTTGTTGGTAAATTGCAAATCTGTACTTGAGCATTTAGTCCATTCAATCTAGCCTATTTTAGGGCTCATTGTTTTTACTTCTATGCAGTTCAGAGGTGTCCCCTGAGCACCATACTAAAAGTCTATTTAAAGGAACATTACAGAATTGGTTTTTGCTAACAAACCAGTTGCTGGCAGTGTAAGCACTTTATATAATCCACCATATACATAAACTGACAAACCTGTAGAAGTTTGAGATCGATCGGCCATCTGGGTCACGAGAAAACAGTGAAAAAACGATTACACATTTGCATGTTTATACAATGCATGAATAAAACGCTCATGAGCGATAAACTCCAATCGGAAATTAGTTTGATTTATTCTCATCAAATATGGCATTTCAGACAGAAATATTTCGAGGGATGTTTTCTACTATCATAATCATTAGACCGTGTAAGTTTTATGTAAATTTGTGATCTTAAAGAAAATTTTAATTAACAGTTCTGTAACGTTCCTTGAAATATAAATAGTGGAAAGGGCTAAAATTTGCATAATATGCAAATTAGCTGCTGCCATTATACAAACATTGATTTTTTGCAATAACTCTGTATTTCAGCATCCAGTCATGACAAATGAAGTGGCTATACCAGGTTTTAAAGGTCATTAGATATGATTGGCACAATTTTGAATTAATTGGTAAGGGTCTAAGTCTGTAGTTCATATACAGTCTTTTGAACTGAACTGTATTTATGAACTTATATTGTTATCCTGCTTTGCATTTTGCTTGTTTCCAATGTGGTTCTAAGTTGAGAGATAACGACGCTGAACAAATTTACATTATTATTTATTTTTATTGTTGAAGGAGCAAAACCAGCAATAAATAACTACAAAGATGTTTAAACAAAATTTAAAAATCAATAAAATTCAAAACAAAATTCTGTACAAGTATTTCAGAGAATAATTGCCACAACAATTGAACTAATTCTTCTCTACATTTTATAGTCTTTTTGGAAAAATATTTTGTTGGTTGGATAATGGGATAATCCCCAGGGCTTCCTGATCTTTTCACACCCACTTCCAAGCTGCCCCGGTCAATGTAATTCAAAACTTTCCACTCTTTTTACGGTCATAAGTGGCCGATTAAGTACTATAGAAAATACATGCGGGCCATCACATGTCAAAACTTGACATTTGTAACTTAAGATATTTCGTCAGATAACCCTAGAGTATTACTTACTCTTAATGACACTCCTTGCACAACACATTTTACATGAATTCGGAGGTCTAGTTGTGTCACTACTTCAGCAGTGTGCGATAAATCTAATCTTACAGTTGTTGGTGTTACACTCACCACCTTGTCTCTGAGTCAGTCCCATAACATCCAATGCAAAATGCCCGTCTCTGTGATTGACATTTGGGTGGGCCATTCATGTGGGATGTGCAAGGGTTTGATCCTACAAACATGAAATACCCTGAAAAGTGTCCTCCAGGTGGAAAGATGAAGCCCTTGATATAAAAGATGTTGCATTTTAAAGGTATTGCACAGGATTGGTAAGAATAAAAACACCATTGTTTAATTTTAGTCTGAAAGCTTACTGATTATGTAGTTCATACTATGAAGTCATATTCAAGAAAACTGTATTTGAAAACCTAAAAAAGAAAAAGAAAAAACACCCAAGAGCTGATTTCGTTTGTTACTACCAAAATGAAGACCAATGTGTTCACATGTATGCTTAAAATTGTGGGTGATTTTTCAACAGATTACGCCCAAATTTTCACAAGTTTGTTATTTCATGTATGGTTGATCACACAAAACATGAACACTGTCTGCGACTATTTTGTCAGCTCTACAATGTTAGCTCAACCAATCCTGTATAATACCTTTAAGCCCCATTCCCAAAAGACAATTTTCTCTGGAAACTTAAAATAAAATAAAATAAAAAACTTTTAACTTAATAAAAATATCCACATGGGCAGAAGGCCACTCAAGGTGAGGGCCCCAAGGAAAATATAGAAAATGTTAGGAGAGAAGATCTCAGTTCACAATTCTCTTGAAGTAAGATCGAGAGATTATCATCATCATCATAACAAACAACCAAGATCCCGTTCACAATGTCATGCCAGGAGTCTTTATCCCTCGTCATGTTTGGAAGGTCCTCAATTTCAGATTCTGGGATTATAAGATACCGGTACCTCTCTTAAAAAATTCTACATTTGTCTGCCAAAAGTCCACAACTTCAAATTCATAGTTGACTTGAGTCTCCCTTTTAGAGTAGAGATCTAAGATGCTAGTGAAGGTATAGAATAGGGAATACAAGAATCACATAGAACATGTGCAAACACTTCTGAGTTCTTTTTCAATCCCATGTTGTGTATTCTAAAAGCAGACGAGAATCTGTAAATATGAGTTGGTATCTCTGTGGGGTGTGAGGGATGAGGGCTAGAAAGATCACCATCCACTGACATCACTCCAGTCTGGTCAAAATGGCATGGTGACGTATCCCTTTTCATTTAAAGGCACTGTACACATTTGGTAATTACTCCCCCCAAAAATAGCATAAAAACTTACTTGGTAACGAGCAATGGAGAGCTATTTTAATATGAAATGTTGTGAGAAACGACTCCTTCTGAAGTTACAGAGTTTTTGAGAAAAAGGGAATTTCTCACTGAAATATTTGAATCTGAAAAAGACTTCTGGCCAGAAGTCTTTTTCAGGCATCTGAAAGCACACAAATTTGTGCAACAATGGTGTTTTTTCTTTCATTAATTTCTTGCAACTTCGATGACCAATTGAGCCCAAATTTGCACAGGTTTGTTATTTTATGCATATGTTGGGATACACCAAGTGAGAATACTGGTCTTTAACAATTACCAAACGTGTCCAGTGCCTTTAAAGATAATGTACAGGATGAAAAATTATGGGGAGTTGGGGTCAGTTTAAATCTAAAAGCTCACTGCATATATAGCTCAAACCAAATTCAGATTTGATTATCGGGGAAAAGTTGTCAATATTTTAACTGGAAATATTCCCTGGGATAATTATCAAATGGTATCCAAATTTCAACATAATCTTTTCAGATTAAAGATTGTTGTTATTGTTTATGATCATTTTGTGATCAAAGCAGTTTATGTGTCTGTGTTTAAAATGTGATTTTTTTTCCTACTAAGATCATCTGCTTCTATAATACAAAAGCTCATCGAAAAAAAAATACTTTTGATGACTTTGGAATCAGGTCAGTAAAGGTATTGTACACTTTTGGTAACGGCTCAAATTCAGTGTCCACATTTGTTGTGATTCAACATATGCATGAACAAACAAACCTGTGAAAGTTTGAGCTTAATTGGTCATCGAGGTCACAACAAAATAGTGAAAAGAGACCTTATGTGTTTTCTGTTTTTTCAAATTATCACGCGTGATAAAAACTATTGTTTTACTCATTTCTCAGAAACGATAGCATTTTAGGCAGAAATATTTTGAAGGAACCCTTTCTACCATTACTTACTTTAAATCATGTAAGTTATGTGTGAATCTGTGAACATTTGTGTTTTTCGATCTTACCAATAGTGCACAGGGCCTTTAAAGACAGTGGACACTATTGGTAATTGTCAAAGACCAGTCTTCTCACTTGGTGTATCTCAACATATGCATAAAATAACAAGCCTGTGAAAACTTGAGCTCAATTGGTCATAGAGGTTGTGAAATAACAATGACAGAAAAAAAACCCTTGTCACACGGATTTCTGTGCTTTCAGATGCAAGTTGATTTCGAGACCTCATCTAATTTTGAGGTCTCGAAATCAAATTCGTGGAAAATTACTTCTTTCTCGAAAACTACTCCACTTCAGAGGGAGCCGTTTCTCACAATGTTTTATACTATCAACCTCTCCCCAATACTTGTTACCAAGTAAGGTTTTATGCTAATAAATATTTTGAGTAATTACCAATAGTGTCCACTGCCTTTAAACAAAATACTGTATCCTCCGAGATCATCTGAGAGGACCTGGTTCCTGAATTCCCCATGAAGACTCTGCACCAAACATCTGCTCCTTACACTACAAACATGGAAGGGACAATGTGTCAACCATAAAACACAAACATTGCAGCTAAATATGGCTGAGTGCGGTATTTACACTGAGATACAATAAACAGTCTGTTTTATTCATTTTGATGTACATTAAATGATGCAGCTTCAAAGAGCCCTTACAGGTCTGCTAATTAAAGCTCAACTTTAATTAACAGGTGGCAATAAGACATTAGCACCCCAGCTTTGACTGTAAAGTATAAAGGTCAATTATTGATGTCTAAATAAATGTTTAATTCAACAAAAGAAAGGATCTCCTTTGTCTCCAGGGGGGGGGGGACCAAATTAAAAAAAACATTTTTCACACCAGTTCCTTTACAGCTGTGGTAGACTGTTTTCTATTACAGACTGAAGTCATCTGCCAAGACTATTCCACTGATCGGACGATCGGATTTGATCAACAATTGAAACAGTTGACTAGGTAAACACGCCCACACACACACATATTCACTTTCCGCAATTCACTTCATTATTCTGATGTTCCGAATGAGTTGCTCTTTGCAAAACAGACAGCTCACCTTAGAGAACCATTCTGGACTGGCTTTTTTATATTCAGCTCGACACGTAATGCACATGATGGAGTTGACATCTTATAATTGCATTATGGCGGGGGTTGCCAATTAAGTTGAAGATCTTATTCTGGAAGAGCATCTGACAAAATTTTGACTGAGTGGGTTGATTAGTGGACTCATCACGCTGAACGAGATGCTGTTTGTGTACGTGATGCCTTCCAGAAGCTAAAAAACATGCTAGACACAGAAAACAGATTTTGCAATTGAAGGGTGGAATGATGATTTTGCAATCTGTTAAGCTTTCTTGATAAAAAGCCGGAAAATATTGAAATCAACCTCAAAATAGCCCTGTGTGAGCAGGTTGACCCATTTGTTTTTATTCCTATATTTGTCTTGGTTTCCACAGCAACACAGCTTAAAAACAACACACAAAAAACAGAGGTTCTGCAAGTATGAAGGTCAGAATTATTATTTTGCAATCGGCTAAGCTTTCTTGATACTAAGTTGTTTTTTAAACCAGAAAGGTGATTGCATGAGCACTGGCTCCCTATTGTTGACAAATATTGTTATAATTAGCTATTTACTAACTCTGTATTTTAAATATATACAGCAAATTTCAACATCCTGTTTCTAAAAGTTGCCTTTAAAGCTTTTACTCCCACCTAAACTTTGACTATTCTGTGTTTGTAGATGATTTATGTGGCATTTATATAAACTGAGCTACTTCAGTAACTGACTTCCATCAATCAACAGCATTAAGTAAAGGCCATTACTGCCCGACATTTGGTCACCGTGTACAAAACCATTTTTTTTTCAGATTTCAGTTTTTTACATATTTTAAACAATGTTAACCGAGGCCTACAACTTCATGAAGTTTCAACGCTTCACTTTTTCAATTACGGTAATTAGGCTTTGCAACTTTGCAACAAACCTGACATTTTTTGACGCCACGAAGCAGCACAGAGATTCAATTTATCATTGAAACACACGGCGCGCACACACCTCAAAAGTGAAAAAAACGTTTTCATGAAGTAGCACTGCAATCTTGTGTGTGTAGCGCGCTGGACCTAGATTATCTAGGTCACCAACACGCATAGCAATACATGGCGGTGCTACTTTGTGAAAACGGAAAATGTCCATTTTCGTTAATTTTCGACGTCACAAAGTAGCACGCAGTTTTCTTACTTTATTGCTCATTAATTTAGGACGAAAAGCATTAAAAAGCACCGTATATATGAAGTTCAATGCATCAAGTCTCCACTGTAAGAAAACTAGTTGAAAATACTCTGAAATTTTTCAGGAAAGCTTGATTTTAAAAAGTGTTCAACTTTAAACGCCGTTTTCTCCGATTGTTACTTTTTACTGGTATCTACCTCTGTGCTACTTTGTGGCGTAGGTGACGATTTATAACTAACACAAAGTCTTTAACTATATTTTTATTTGATGGTAAAAAAGACAATCAGTGCTGTGAACTGTTTACTTTTCCTAAAAGGCTAATTTTGAAAGCACTTTGTAAGCACTTCAAACCAACTATCAAAGCACCTGTTACTATCCCTGTCCATCAAGCCTTTAAGCATTCCTGAAACCATCTCAACTCCTTAGGAGTATGCAGCACCAGCAACCAAACGAGCGCACGGGTTGACAATCATTCACATCAACAATCTCAACCCTCGCAGATACTCATTAACTCCTGGGTGACGAGAAGCAATTACAGTTAAGTGTCTTGCCAAAGAACAAAGCATCATAACTGGGATTCGAATCCGCACACTCTGAAGACTCTGCCAGCAGAATTTGAGTTTTGACACACCAGAACGCTCCACCACTACACACTTTTCCTTATTATTTGTGACTCATAGTAGACATTTCTTTGAGATTATTTGTGCGGTACGTGTACCAAAACAGAAGCTCTCACTTTACAATGTACAGTCACTTACTGACAGGGAAGGGAAGATTGGCTACTTGGCTAATTTAATGTTCACCTTTTAAAAGGTAAAAGCTTCAAGTCTCAAAAGCCTTGAGGTTTTTATGTGATAAATATTCATGATTTTAGCAATTACCTCATCAGGAATCCCCCAGTATTGAATTTGTTTTGCAAGGAGAGCTCTTTGGTTTTTCGCACAAGGTCCAATTTGCGGGGGCCCAAATCAAATCATGGCCACTGAATGTAAAGCATCTCACATCAACACTCCGGATCAACATCTTTAAAAAAACACAATTGTTGCAAAAGGCTGTTCCTCCAGTGACACAGAATATTTGATTGATCTTTCAGTTTGCAGACTAGGCATCACTTGCTGAAATCTAGAGTGATGTATGACGACAAACTCTAGGAAAAGCGACCAAGATTTGCGGTCATCGAAACACAAAACTGAAAACCTCCCCTGCGATATGTCACATATTAATCATGCAATGTATCCGTTTTAACAGAATAAATCCGAGTCCCGGTAGATTTGTCAAACTCCAAACTCTGAAATATCAACAGACTTACACACTAACATTTGTCAATAAGTCAACACCATCCCAATGTAAGTTTACTCCTGCATCGGTGAGACTTTTGTCAACTTTGCTATTCGAGGGCCAGGCATAAAGAGGCAACGATCCTCTTTCAATTCTTTGATGGATCCTCCCCAATATCCTGTGTATGAGAGCTCGTCTTGGCCTTGTAGGCAAGGAGAAAGAGCTTGAACATGGGCTGTGTAAGTTGAGATGACAGGTGGAGGGGGCGGCAGGTGAAGGCAGACAGTGATGAAAGAGCAGACAACAAAAGAAAGACAGACTTGGAACGAAATGTAACAAAGCTTTACAGAGGAACATAAATAAGGCCAGTTAATCAGGCTCCAGGCTCTGATAGAGAAGAGAGAGCATGGATTAGGAACATTCCATGCTGAAGAACATGGAGACAACTCAATAGGTAGGCGCAGACATTGAGGAAAGGTTAAGTGTATATTTGGCAAATTACTTTTCTGCATGGAATTCAGAACAAAGATACCCTTGGAAAAACTGCAAGTAAATATCTTGACTTTATTCAAGCTTGGTTGTTACTTGTAGAAAAGAAGGTAAACAATTCATTGTTTGACAACAAACCCCATATGATGGGGTTTGAATATGATGGGGTCTGAATATGATGGGGTTTGAATATGATGGGGTTTGAATATGATGGGGTTTGAATATGATGGGGTTTGAATATGATGGGGTTTGAATGTGATTGGGTTTGAATATGATGGGGTTTGAATATGATGGGGGTTGAAAATAATGGGGTTTGAATAGAATGGAGTTTGAATTTGATGGGGTCTGAATATGATGGGGTTTGAAAATGATGGGGTAAGATTATGACAGGGTTTGATGGAAGAGAACAATGGTGAGGTTTGATGTGATAGCTTTGAAGCCGGTGGCAGCATTTAGTTTTAGTGCTCCATGAGTGGAGCAAATAGGGATAACAGTTATCTGTAAATCAATCTTGGAATTCCAAAGAGATTTAGAAAGGGATTAAGGGAGATGATCTTGATACTACAATGCTGGTGGAATAAGTAATTTGTACCACTGAAAATTAACAACACTGGTCCACTGAAAAACACAGCAGTCTGAGTTAAGTATTGATAACAATTGCATTGTTAAGGAACAAGCCAAACATCTGGCAACAACTGTCAGAGGTCATCTTGTAGTTACTCTGCAAAAAAATGTGATCAGTGTGGCAACATAGGATCCACAGAGCAACCGATGTTTGCAGAGAGTCCGAGACATTTACCTGGAGCCTTTTATGTGCACTGACTTCCAACCTGGGGAAATCGCCTGATTGCTGTGTACACTTCCTCTGCCTGTCTGTAAACTTTAATTGTGCATTTGAGTTTTGAAGCTCAATGGCAAGGATATCTCTTTAATTACATACTGGTAGAGTGTGTAGCAAAGTCCGAAAGTCGATTTAATTTCCTGATGCAATGTTGTTGTAATTTATACACTTGGGAAAACATACACGCACATATGCAGGGTTAAGTATACACAGTTTTAACATGTAGCCTACAGTCAGTGTTTAGTTTAATCTAGTTATAAACTAGATCTTACTTCCTATTATTATCTTGGGCCTATTTAGGCATTTTCAACACTGTCTCCATTTAGTTGCTTCATTCAGTAAAACCTTCCAAGGTGACCGACAGTTGATTTAATTAAGAGAGAAAATTTACAATGTTTAAAAATGTGTAAAACAATGAGTTAAACACAAGGTTTGCAAAAAGGGTAAGCTAATACACATATGTGATTGCACATTTTTACAGTTTCCTATGCAAATTATTATGTGCTGATGTCATTACTGTAATAAACGTAAATAATTAAATAATATAATATATCATATTAAACACTTCATCACTTACAGTGAAAACAAATCAACCTCCAACATTGTTGCATAATTTCAGTTTCATAGCATTTTTTTTTTTTTTTTTTTTTTGGGGGCTTTTTAGGATTCTGACTGATTCACAGATAACCAAACATCACAATTAACTCCACCCTATACAGCCCCCCCCCCCCAACAGCCTGTAGGAACTCCAAGACTGTGTCACAGTTTTTGTCCATCCTATTTGCTCCAAACATGGATCAATATCTAAATGCTACAACCAGCTTCCCATTATCAAAATTACCTCACCCGACCACCTTTAGAGATTTCATCAAAAAGATTATATCAATATTACTCATTCCACCGGAATTACATTATCAGATCACACTCAACCCTCTTCCCTTTTCCATTCTCTCCCACCCACTATGGATCCCAAGACTGATTACACCAATCTGCTCAATAAATCAGCATTACAAACCCCTTCAAACTAGCTCCTCCCCCACCCCAAGCCCCCTTCCCCCAGGAAACCAACACTGACTTTACCATTCGTGATCATTGTTGAAGTGTGATAACAACCCATACACCTTCCTCGTGTCCCTAACCACCCATGGATCCCAAGACTGATTACACCAATCTGCTCAATAAATCAGCATTACACACCCCTTCAAACTAGCTCCTCCCCCGACCCCAAGCCCCCTTCCCCCAGGAAACCAACACTGACTTTAACATTCCTGATCATGGTTGAAGTGTGATAACAACCCATACACCTTCCTCGTGTCCCTAACCACCCATCCCCCGCCTCCTCCAGGGAAGCGTTACTGCCTGACTGATTCTCTCAATACACCTGCTATGGTCTGAGCATGTACTTTCCAATCACACGTTGATGTGTGAGATTTGACAACTTGTATCCACTGAACATCAATCTTATACAGTGAGGAAAGTTTAATGAGACGTCAAATCTAGACTGTGAAATTGCATGCCATTCCGGGCTTAGCGCCATATTTATCAATAAAGTGGGGTTTATTAATGTGTTAAGCGGTTTATACATGCAGGAAGGCTATTCTCAGTATCCTATAATTGGATCCGCTCAAGACTGCAAATGGAAAATTCATGGCTACTCGGGCTACTCCAGCAATCCACTGACCACAGATATAAATAACTATGTTTTTCGGAATATAATGATGAAACTTGCTGTTATTAATAACATACTTCTTTACACTATTTAAAACTCAGTCAGTCGAGAATGTGCTATTTTTTTTATGTGTAGTTAACTGTGTATATATTCCAAATCAATAGACTGTGCAAGTATCGCGCATATTCAAACTTCCGGGACCATTGTGGTCCCAACCATTAGGAGTTTTACGTGGGCGGGATTTTGTTTCGTCAATTATTTTAGTTTATTGTAGTTTATGGCCATGAAAATTACATATGGGAATGTAATAGGGGCCTACTAAGTGATAAACAATATGAAAGTAAAACCAATTCAACAAAACAACGAAGTGGCGTGTCGTGGCCGAGCGGATAAGAACACCGAACTCAAGCTCTGGTGTTTCTGATCAGCAGAGTGTGGGTTCGAATCCCAGTCGTGTCCTTAAGCAAGACACTTAACCACATGCTTCGTCCTTCGGATGGGACGTAAAGCCGTTGGTCCCGTGTACTAGGATTGGTAGTGCACGTAAAAGAACCCAGAACACTTATCGTGGAAGAGTAGGGGTTTAACCCGGTGTTTCTGGTTCACATTGCAAGCACCCTTATTTACAGGTTTCCTCAGGCTTGCGAGCTACAGTGATTAAGTTCACTTGTGAGGCATCCTTGGTTTCATTACCAGAAATATATAATAATAATAATAATAATAATAAAACCTGAGAATAATAAGACTTGACCTCCGTTTCCGGTTACTTGTAAAAAATTAAGAATGCTGCCCAACTGACATGTTGTCATTTAAACCTATGGGGTAGACGCACACATTCGGGTGTGATTGGCAATTGGGTTTTCTAACAATAAGTATCCTCGTGCCAAGTTTTAATTTTGTTTCAATGTTAATTTGAAAAATTTATTTGTATAATACAAAAAATGAAAATTTATTTATAACAAATTGCTATGGGAATTTTTATTTTCACTAATTTTGTATTTATATTTTTAAAAGAAGATTTGATTTCATAGAAAAATAAAGTCTTCATTCAAGTTTTTTTCTCGTTTTCGATTTGCGTGAGACTTGAACACTCTATTTATGCTCACCACCATTTTAACTGTCTAGCAAAATGTTAGCTTTCCCATTGGGTTTGATTAATGTTGCGATACAGGCATGTCACGTGGCACAGGCTTATCACATGATACTCTTTATCCACAGCTGACATCACAGAGAGCAAGAACAGCAAACACAGAAGTCAATTAAGCTTAGCTTTCTCTGTGTTCTATCTCTTTAAATAGTATTTTTGTAAATGCAATTTTACATGTCATTCTGACATTTATAAAAACCACTTTCTTTAACTGGAACTATTTATACTTGCAATTAATCATTAACCTTGAACAAACTTACCTGTTTAATTGCAATCCGTGTACACACAGCAGGCAAACAGACATGAAAAGAAAAATGAAAACATGAATACATAAGTGGAATGAATAAATTACATTACAGAAAATTATGAATTCAAATCAATCATAATTCATTGGGAAAAAAAATCAGGAAAAAGAAATCAGAAGAAAAAAATGTTTAAAATCATTAAAAACGTTTCCCTCTTTAATCAATTGGAAGCACACAAAATTCACAGCCCAATTTAAGTTGGTTGGTCACATATTTGGCTTGCGCAAATTTGAAACTTGCGTGCGATAGTTTGAAACTTAAGCATGCAAGTTTCGAGGAGCAACTTAGCGCTAAACATGGATAGAACTGGCAGACTCGAGACTGTCAGATTATGTTCTCAAATTTTAAAGGTTTTTGTAAATGGAATAAAAGAGTGATGACTCAGTCTTAAACGGCCGCGACGACCCTACCGGTTTTAAACTGCTGTTTAAAGGTATCGTACACGTTTGGTGATGACTCAAAACAAATATTAGCATAAAAACTTACTTGGTAACAAGCAACGGAGAGCTGTTGATAGTATAAAACATTGTGGGAAACGACTCCCTCTGAAGTAATGTAGTTTTTGAGAAAGAGGTAATTTCTCACTAAAATAATTAAAACTTCTTGCAAGAAGTTTTTATTCCTATCTGAAAGCACACAAATTTGTACAACAAGGGTGTTTTTTCTTTCATCGTTTTCTTGCAACTTCGATGACCAATTGAGCCCAATTTTCCACAGGCTTGTTATTGTATGCATAATGTTGGGATACACCAAGTGAGAACACTGGTTCAGTGCCTTTAAGACCTTGTTGCCTACTCTTTCATTCCCTTATTGTTTCATCTGGTTTTGGAATTGAGTAAATTCATTCCAATCCTCATGTGACAAATCATAGACTGTGAAAGTCTCATCGCATTTGATGGTCATGCAATCAAAATGAGCAATGGTGATTTATTAGTGTTCGATGCTATTTCCTCAACTTTGACAGTGTTCCAGACAAAATGTTTCTCTTAACAATATTCTGCTAAGCAAAAACAAGCAGGATACCAGTCACATATTATACATGTGACATGGTATTTTAGCTGAGAACCTTTTTCTGGTAAGCATAAATATGTTGTGCTTAGCTACTTTTTTGTGCTTAAGCAGCTCTATGAAATTGGGCCCTGGTATGGACTCTATATTCAGTACCCTTTCAGATTGAAACTAATAAAATATAACCACTAATTATCAATCTTATACTTTGCTTTTGATGGGAAAGTAACGTTGTGTACTTTATATCTCCACACACAACTGTGTAGGTTTTTAAAGTAGAACAAACAAAATGAACTTGGAGAGTGCAACATACATGTACATGTACTTTTACAGACTGTATTTTTGTATTATAACAAATTCAGCTCATCAAGTGTGATTACATGCAATGATACAATACAAGTATGCAACTCAATACAAATTCTGCATTTTTACAGCTCATTTTACAGCTCATTATGAAAATATTTCAGACAAAATCTATAACTAGTTTCCG
This sequence comes from Plazaster borealis, assembly GCA_021014325.1. NCBI lineage: Eukaryota > Metazoa > Echinodermata > Asteroidea > Forcipulatida > Labidiasteridae > Plazaster > Plazaster borealis. The sequence goes on along the minus strand of CM037471.1, from coordinate 5,290,968 downwards.
GAAGACTGACGCTACTTGAAAGTACATGTATCATTCAGAATATTATTACAAACATGTCTACATTTTTACAAAGCTTCATTAATTTTAATATACAGAGTTTCAGTCATAATTTATGTGTAAATGGGTCTGTTCACACTAATGGCTATAACCCAAATACACTTTTATAAGAGAGGCATAGAAGAGTGATTTAAAAGCAAGTTAATGTAATGTACACATCATTCAGCGTTTACGACCACAATTGTATGCTTACTGGGGATACTTGGCGCTAAGTGGAACATATAAAAAAAAAATGGTTTTCCTATCATATTTTCAGATAAAATCAACGTTCTTACAAAAACAAAGATAAATGCCGATGTTCCTTCTATCGTCGTCCTTCACAACCGTCAGACATTTGTCGAGAAACTAATATGCCTCACAACGGAGAGAGTATTAAATCCTATATCAGTTTCTAGCATTACGATGACGGTTGGACGTCAGCGAGTGACCCTGCCCACTAATGACAACATTAATGAATGCATCAATTTAATCATTCCAATTTCCTGTGGCAAACAAGAGTATTCAAAAGAAACACACGCTGTTCCTCAGTATGTGACTTTACGATGGTATCAAGTTTGAATACCCTGTTTGCTCCATCCATCATGTAAACCGTTTTTGAAGACAGAATCTCAAATTTGTTTCATTATATAGTTTACTTAACAGTTTAAAGGTAGTTCAGATGAAAGTACTATTAATAAGATTGGTACATGTGTACATGTAATCGCGTTATGTGCCCATAAGAAGGGCATAATTTGAAGGCTCTACGCCCTTCTACCAGGCACAAAAAGTATCTTTTTTCAGTGACAAAAGGCCGTAAGCAATAAAATGGCTCTGACAAAAAAATATGGTATTAGTGTTACATTTTTGTTGCTAGACAACTTTGTCCATACCCTTGCAGAATTTAACCTTCCTATAATGACTTATGAATAGCAGAAAACCGATCAAACTTTCACACAAAGTTTTCTTGAAACACAATTTTGCACAATAATTGCTTACTCCCTTTATCCGGTAACTTTTCGATACGTTCTTCTTCCGGGCACATGACGATGTATGACAAGATAACATGATTATTATCATGCTTACAAGCAGGGGTGAAATTGTTTGACGAGAGTAAAAATTCCTGGAAAAAATTCCTGGCGGGCCTGGGTTCACCGTTGTCTGTTAACACAGAACCTCCCAAAGATTTGATTGAATTCAGGAGGTTTACTGACTCTGTGCATCACCAAAACAAATACAAGAACACAGGTTTGGAAACAATACGGACCATTTCTTTCTCCCTTTGATGACTGCTTTACTTCTTATGAGAAAATTTAAATGCTCAAAGAGATTTTGAGAAAATCCTGAGATCAGGAGAAATCCTGAAATCAGGAGAAATCCTGAGAAATCGCACGCCTGTACAAGGAGCTTTCTGACTCACCTGGAACATCAAAAACAGATATGTCCCTGCATGACGTACTTGACTCTTTCACAATGCCCATTTAGGGAATTTAAATTTAACAAATTCATACATCTTCAAGATAGACTGGAAAGTCTTGTTTCTATTTGAACACTGCCTGCATTAGAATTCACAATTTCCTTCACACCTTCAGTGATAAGAGTGGATGATTGCGAACATTTCTTTAAGAATGGCTCGCTGGCCTTGGTTCCCCCTTATTCTAGACCCAGAACCTCCCAGATATTACAATTCAGAAGCTTTGTGCATCACCAGAACAACAAAACTACAGGTTTGGACACAGTGTGGACTATTTCTTTCACCCTTTGGCGATTGCTTTATTTCTTTCAAGAACATTTTAAGTCTCAAGGGGGCTTTGAGAAAACCCTGAAATTAGTAAAAATCCTGAGAAAACCCATGCCTGCACCTTAAAGGAATTGAACACGTTTGGTAATTGTCAAAGACCAGTGTTCTCACTTGGTGTATCCCAACATATGCATAAAATAACAAGCCTGTGAAAATTTGGGCTCAATTGGTCATCGAAGTTGCAAGAAAATGTTGAAAGAAAAAACACCCTTGTTGTACAAATTTGTGTGCTTTCAGATAGGAATAAAAGGCTTCTTGCGAGAAGTCTTTTATTATTTTAGTGAGAAATTACCTCTTTCTCAAAAACTACGCTACTTCAGAGGGAGTCGTTTCTCACAATGTTTTATACAATACTATCAACAGCTCTCCGTTGCTCGTTACCAAGTCAGTTTTTATGTTAATATATATTTTGAGTAATTACCAAACGTGTATAGTGCCTTTAAAGCAATGCACATAAAAACCCAAGGTTCCCCACTATGTTCAAATAATAATATTTGAACATTTATGGCAGACTTGCCTGATTTATTGTTATTATGGATGTGGTAGTCTTCACATCATTAAAAATTCTCTGTGTTGAACACATGTAAAGTTTGACAGACCTTTCAACACTACAACACAATATGGCATTTAATAGAACGCTCGATCCGTGTTGAAACCAGCCCTGTTCAGGAGGTGGGTTGAGGGGGTTTGACCCATGTAGAGAATTACGAATTATGATTTCGCATCAGGCAGAGTGACAGCAGAGCAGATTTGAAACGTGTTGAATTTTATGAAGTAAATGCAGACTGTAACTGTGTAGCTTTTGGCACGGGTCAGAGCTTGATTTGGTGAAGGTCTACAGAAAGATTCCCCCAAAATGTTCAAATAATTAGTTGAGAGTCTGCCTGCTCTATTGTTGTAATAGTCTTCACATCACAAAAAGTAAAAACGTTTGCTAGCATAGCAAATTTTTGCCCAAATATCTTAATTAAAATGTAACTCATTACTCGCGCTTTAAACAAGCACTTTTCTAAAGGGCAGTGTATTCAAATTGGTAACACTGTTACGTTATGCATAGAACATCTTACTTATGCAATATAGCCAAATCCTCATCTTTTCAACAACACATCCTTAGGAGCTACATCTTGTGATCAATGTCGCCGTTCTGGGTTTTTTTTGTGGAGTGCCGCCTTTTGAAACACCCCTTTACATAGCCAGCTGGAAAATCAATTCTTTTTCGTAAGGAAATCTAGCAGCCCCCAAATGGTGCACATACATTTAGGAAAATACTCCTGGGAAATATGGCAGGTTTACTTCATTTATGTTTTTTGGTTTGTATCACTCACATTTTTCTTTTTTATCAATGCATCCTTTGTCAGGTTCTGAAATTGTCCTAGTTTCCTTAGAAGCAAGGCACGAGGAGATCATTTTTCATTTCCTAATGTCAAAGTGTCAAAACCATAGTCATTTAAAGTAAGGTGAAATTCAAGATTATCAATGTTTGAAAAATGTTGTTGGATTTTCTCTTGAAAAGAAACAAATTTACATTTGAAAACATTGATGATTCTGAATGGAAACAACTACTTGAGTGAAACAATTTTAAACTTGTTTATAATATGTTTGTTTATCATTTAAGTGTAATTTTGATATTTGTACACTTCTGAATTTTTGAAATTATTGATCAAAAAATAAGGCCCAAACCTCAAGGTTTTGAAAAACTAGAAACACTTCTGCCATTGACGGAATGCGTCAAAATGACAAAACTTTGACGTCATGTGTGGGATGTTGCTTTGTTATATTACCTTCATGCTGCAACAAAGCAGCTATACAAAACGGAGCTTCCACATGACGTAACATGAGTGATGACGTAACAGGGCTTTCCGCGAATCTTTCTGAAAAGCAGTGGAGAAGGGTATTCCATAGGATTGTTTTTTGCACAAATAAAATCTGTTTAATCTCGTGTGAACTCAATTTCCTTATTGATTGAAAACATTTTAAATGAATTTCAGCAAAGATCACTTGTTGCCGTTTTCGTTTAAGTAGGTCTTTAAATATGTTGTACCATCACATTATCAAATGAATACTCACTAGAAGTAGACATTTTGTAGCACTCCACCGATAAATCAATGATAAACATTCCCTTTAAAGGCACTGAACAGGTTTGGAAATTGTCAAAGACCAGTGTTCTCACTTGGTGTATCCCAACATATGCATAAAATAACAAGCCTGTGAAAATTTGGGCTCAATTGGTCATCGAAGTTGCAAGAAAATGATGAACGAAAAAACACCCTTGTTGTACAAATTTGTGTGCTTTCAGATAGGAATAAAAAACTTCTTGCAAGAAGTTTTTATTATTTTAGTGAGAAATTACCTCTTTCTCAAAAACTACGTTACTTCAGAGGGAGTCGTTTCCTACAATGTTTTATACTATCAACAGCTCTCCGTTGCTTGTTACCAAGTAAGTTTTGATGCTAAAATTTGTTTTGAGTCATTACCAAACGTGTACGATACCTTTAAAGACTGAGTCACATGGCATCACATGTTCCAGTACCAGCATTATTTCAAAATCTATACAATATTTAACACCTCATAAATGATGCTGTTTGAGTTTTAACCAAGTCTCTTTTCCTCCATTCAAGAATCATTTGAACATGAGAATTTTTGAAATAACATTATGCTTGAGGGAGAAATGTATGAGGGGGAAACTTCAGATAGTTTCATTAAAAAGTTATAAATATAAATGTCCGCCTGATGTAAGACAACACCAGACGGCTATGGGGTTGATCAAAGTCACTTCAGGTGCCATAATTGTAACAATAGCCGCCATCATATAAGTACTACGTAATTCAACACATACATGGTTTCCGGCATGATTGATCTGTGGATTGAGTTATTGTCGTAGTAATTAAGTATCTCTACACCAGTATTAATGGGAGGTAGGGTAGGATATCACGTGTCAATTTTGTTATTCACCAAGGCCTGCATGTAACATGTACGATTAGTGGTCGGGGCCCAATTTTATGGCTCTGCTTAACACAGAATTTTGCCCTTATGGCCCATAGGTATGTGTGCTTTACACGGCACCGCAAGCGCAGAACTTCACGGTAAGCAGAGCCATGAAATTGGACCCAGTTGATGAAGTTCAGATTACATGTACATGCAAAACTGAAATGAAAATATACATTGACTGCACAATCAGTTCGTTTCTCAAAGTAACCATTTGTTTCATTTGTGGCACGTTGACTCTATTTGTTTTTGATAATGTAAGGTCATGTTCAAATTGGCAGTGGCTGTGGCTGTGGGCTGTATGTCTAGGCTGTGGCTGTGTCTGGCTGTAGCTGTAGCTGTGGCTGTGGCTGTCTGTGTCTGTGGGCTGTATGTCTGGGCTGTAGCTGTAGCTGTGGCTGTGGCTGTCTGTGTCTGTGACTGTCTGTGACTGTCTGTGTCTGTGGCTGTATGTCTGGCTGTCTGTGTCTGTGTCTGTGGCTGTGGCTTTTGCTTAGGGCATCCTATGCTTCAATGCACGTTACCATGACGATCAAGCCACAGCCGTTAGTTCAAACACAGCCTAACTGTTAAAAGCCTTCAAAAAGTAGAGCACCGGGTGAAAAACTTCTCTGCATCCTTGAAATAACTGACAACTATTTAAAAAAATGATACTTTTCCAAAGAACGAGACACTCGTGGTGTTGAATTTCTTAGCTTCAATCAAATTAACTTTGGGCTGAGTCATAGAGTTACATAATAGAACTACAGGGAGCACTCATTAAAACACACTCATTGTAACACACACGTAACCGTGCTGTCCCACCATGGGCACGAATCTCTAGCGGTATACCTGGTAATTTACATACAGATGTCCACTTACAAAATGTTGGTCGTGTGAACTGGTGTGTGACCTGTGTTATAATGATGGGTCAGCGCCATTTTCTCAATGGACAAAAATGCTTCTTGTCAGGGGGGTGTCAAATGGTTTCTCTGGTTCTATTATACAGACAGGTGCTCCAGAGCCGTGCCAAACAAAATTATTGAATTAAGTACATGAAAAGTTTGACATCTGAAACAGTTAGGAGCGACTGGACGCGCTGAAAAAACTGTTGCAGCCCTTCAGAATGAATCAGAGCATCTTGGTTTCAGACGTCGATCTTGTTATAAGTGGAACCTAATGCAACATTTATGTTAATGTTTGGTAAAGTAGAAGAAAGCTTGCTTTTAAATGCTATATTTTTAAGCACTCTTCTTTTTATCCGTTCAGCTAATATAGCATGGAGGCTTTTTTGCATATACATGTATGGCTCTCCATATAATTAAGTACTTTTTTTTTTACTAAACTTTTTAATTAATATAATACACAGCAAATTGAACGTCTGTTGTTTTCCTTGTTGTTTACAAATAGTGAGATGGAACACCCTATTACCGTGGTACTATGCACGTTTTCATAATTATAAAAAAACATGTTCAGCAACCTATGAAATGTGTCCTGCTACTATTGTTTAGCGCGTTTGGCGCGTTTGTTTGTATCTCCAGCCAATTTGCATTAAGTTTGCCTGTCTGAAACCCAAATTTATTTAGATCGACCTAGAGTCGCTCCTAATCTATTTGGTTCAGCGCGACTCTGGAGCACCTGTCTGAACCGGGTGTTACTGTATTGGCCGAGTCAAGTTAGGTTTTGTACAGAGCGGGTTTGGTAGCCCTGGTGCAGCAGTGGCAAGCAGTGTTCTCCCTTAACAGTGGTCCGCTGGCCAAATGCCAGTTAGAACACATGAGGACCAGTCAAAATTCACTCCAAGTAATCCGGCTGGCTAGTTTAGTATTGAAAAGCATCCCTTTTTCATTTGAAATATTGACTAGTGAAAAAGTAGACGGACTAGTGAAATGACAAGCTAACTGGTCCTGTCACTAAAAAAGTTAAGGGCAAACCCTAGCAAGTAGAAAAGGCATAGGATAAGGGCAAGGTATGAGAGGTGCTTTAATCTGTACTTTTCTCTCTGAGAATATAAATTAATTTAATTTAAACTGTAATATCATTAATGTAAATCAAATACTGCCCGGGCCCCAACGTCTGCTTACAGCAGAATGCAACTAATCATGTACCCCAAGGCAACTTGACATCCTCAAATAATTATAACACGTTCGCTGTGACCCATCAAAAATAAACACAGTCCAGCAAGTTAGTCTGGAAGAAGATACATTACCAACAGATAATCATAATAAATCAAAGGCAAGTAATTACACAAGGGGGGATACAAAGATTGGGTGTCTCTCTTTTTTTTCCAATGAATAGAGATGTGTGTGTGTCTGAAGAACCTGATGGTCAACGACTAATCTACTTAATGGTTTAGGCGACTGTTATTTGTTTCACTGGGGGGTGCTTGTATTACATTTACGACAAATATTTGGATAATATGACAGAGCTTCGAGGGAATTGAAAAGGCGTAGGAGTATTAACTAGATGCAGCTGGGGTAAAATAAGATGCGACAGCTATGTCCAAAGTATTGAACATCGATACTATCTGCTATGGTGTCTCTGATGGCATCAGGCGTTTGCTGTAAGAGATACCTCAAACGGTCAATCCTTATTGAGTGATAGCTGTGGAGACAGATGATGAGAGAGAAATCAAGGAAATTAATCTAGTTTGAGGAGAAGGAAAAGTCTTGTCCTGGTTTTGGATCTAGAGGAACGTTAACCAAAAGGCCAACACGATATTAATTCATCAATTAGCTAAATGACCATTGAGTTCGTCAAATGTGATGGTAAAAATGTAGTGCGATGGGTAGAATTGTAACACTTTGTAAATAAGAGCATGAAAGTTTGACTCTGAAGACTAATGTTGGTAAGTCATTATGTCTTGCGCACATCTGCTGCTCGTGCAAGGTTTTTGCTACTTCCAGTCCAAACCTGGCATCTGGGCCCAATTTTCATGACTCTACTAACCGCCAAATTCTGCACTTACAATCACCATTCTCCGCATATGTGCAAGCGCCGAATTTCTGCGCTAGCTGTGTAAGCAAAGAATGCCTAGTAACGTGGAGTAACGCACGCGCACGAGCAAAAATTCCCTGCTTACCCGTGAAATACGCTTGAAGTAAGCGTGGAATTCCCTGCTTCCGTAAGTGAGGATTCTTTTCTTACGATAAGCAGAGCCATGAAATTGGGCCCTGACTGTTTGTGTATGATCTTACCAGAAAATCATCCATTTCATTGCTCAAGATAATTTCTTATATGAAGTGGGCATGGCTTACATTGGAATTACATCTCAATTACAACCAGGATAAAGATAGCATGCCACGCCTTATTGTGTTCCCAAGCTTTTCAACCAGGCAGAGAGTCGTTTTTGACTCTTGTCACAGATTTCTGTCAAAATATTTGGGTTGAACAAAGAAAAATTGACTAGAGCGTGATTTGAACCTGCGACCTCCAGATTAATGTGCTGGCACTCTACCAACTGATGTTGGTGGTCTCCCTATTTTGTCAATATCTTTGTTTGGGGTGCCTTCTGTCATCTGAAAGGCTACCCTTAAAAATCAAGACATTCAAGGCGCTGCCTTTACACATCACAGAAAAAAAAAGATAAACACGAAGTGACCAAGTCAGGAATGTCTATACAGACTTGTGAAAACAGCCTATGTTTTGCTTTACTTTTCAACCAAACTGACAGACAAATTTTACCACAACCAAATTGATAGACAAATTTCACCTCAACAAAATTGATAGACAAATTTTACCTCACACACACCGAAATGACTGCACACGCCTACACATATTGTACACGGGGAAATAAGAGTTAACATTGCAAACTCATGAATAAGGCCCATGGCTTTAGTGAAATCTGAGGAGTAAAAAGTGCCCAAGAATGTCTCATTCATGTACATGTACATGCATGATTAAATCCCAACACAAATCGCTTCCTAATTTCTCTCTCTTTCCCTCTCTTACAAATGACAGAGCATCCAACATCACCAAAGGGATTAATTCCGATCAAATACGGACTTTAAGTATCTACAAATAAGAAGACTGAGCGAGGCTGAGGTATCAATAGGGGGCACCATTCTCGTTCACTGACCTATTCTACAATTTAATATATGTGCACAAAGACAGACTTTTACAAATACACAGTAGGAGAACGCAGGGATAGACTAAATCAGCAAAACATCTTATGAAACTCAGACGTGCATCTTGTAATTTTACAGTTAATGCAATTTGAAAATGTCCAGTGCAGCTGTTCTCCCAATCCATTTGCTTGAGGAGATTGAAAAACAGTTCCCCAATGAGGGTTGCCATCATCTAACTTTTACGAACAATTTATCTGTGATATTAGCCAATCATAATCACTGAAATAGATGTTCACACTTCAAGAAGAAAGCCCACATGTTTTGTATGCTTACAATTTTTGTTATGCAAGGAAATTATGGTAATATTTCCTTAACAACTTTCCAGAAGATGACAATATGAGACATACATTTGTTTTCAGGACAACAAGATCAACCTTTTAAAAGATGTTAATTTTGCATCAGGATAAAGAATGTAATTTGTTGTACCCTTACACAGGTGTGTATTATGCACTGTATACTCAGTACTTTCACGAGTTCTGTGAAAAAAATCCGCAGGCGAAGCGCTCAAGTGGGATTCGAACTCACAACCTTTGCATTGCTAGAGCAGACGTCTTACCACTAGACCATCGAGCTAGCCCGGTTGCTAGAGCCCGGTGGCTAGAGGCAGTTTGAATCCTATGTTTTAGCACCGAGTAAGGGTAAAACAAATTATATAAGATCAACCTTTTTGACTGAGTGAACTTTAAGATTGATTGCATCCAGACTCATCACTAGCAGAAAAAATTGCTTGATTGGCGCAATTAACAGAGAAGGATCTCAAGAGTTTTATCAGCTCACGAGGTGCAAGATCCTAATCTTCCAAAATTAAAAAGTTCATTTGGAGTGCGTGGGTTGAACTCTAAACATCCTTTAAAATATTATCAAATCATCGAGTTAGAACCAACCAGTCTCCGAGAGAATATAGGTCGAACTGCTTCTTTAGCCCGAGGGAAAATGGATTAGCTGAGAATAATGCATCTTAGCTTAGAAGCCTTCCATCGGTGTGACCATCCGCTTCAATTACCTTCATCATGTACATGTACACCCTTCCCCTCAGAACACCTACATGTACCATCGGCCAGGATTAAACCTCAAATCAAGCAACTCGCATCTTCTTTCCGAACCCTGGTGAAACTTTACCAGATTTGAAGGCACATTTCTTTCTACTGCTGTTAATCCTAGCCAGGAGCCATTATTGCCTTTTATCAAAACTGTCCCCGCTCATCTTCTGTCTTCATTCGTCTCTCCTTGCCGGCTATTTTTGGTATGATATTTTCCTCCATACAGATAATATTGATGAGATATCATCTTTATTCTTTGTCTTGTAATCCAAAGTTGTTTCTTCGCCCATGACAGTTAAAATGACATTAAGTTTATCTGAATACTGTATCAAGAACTTGTTAAGCACTTCTAATTTTAACACAGTGTGTTTTTCACGGTGTTGTTTGACTACAATTGCAAACCTCATTCAACACAATAAATGTATTTTTAACAAAATTTAAAAGTATAGTTAGTATATAAGATTCTGCAGAATGTGATTGGTGGATTTTTTGCTAAAACAAATTGTTTTACAATGTAGATTATTAACAATGTTACCTTTGACATCACATGTTAACAAAAGAGCCACAGGGCCTGGACTTCCTGCAGGCACAATTTGTACACAGCACAATCAATAGAAGAAAATATAAAATCTTATGTTTTATGGAGAATTGCACTGTCTGTTTTGTATCAACTTTTGATACGAAGAAAGGGGACACATTTTAAAACTTGTCCAGCTGTTATTTTTTACGATTCTTGATTTGATGTGAAAGTTCTCATTCAGACCAGAGTGTTGTATCTTGCCTGCCAGGAAATGCCCCGGAATGTACAAGGTCAATCTTCTTTGTAAGCAAGGTCCAAGGTTAAGTGGAAAGATTTATGAACATAAACAACACATTCATTTAGAATTTAATAATTTCGGTAGGTTTTTTTTTTCTCTCTCTTTTTTCCCCCTAGCGAAGCAAGCATTTCCCAAATGTTTGTTAACCAAATCCTGCGATTAATTAATGCTAATTAAAACACCATCGTAAGGGTAAAACCAAGATAATACATTCATAATGTTTTCTATAAGATCTGTTTATGAAGTGTATTTGGTTGTTCACATGATCATGAATTTAATCATTTCACTATGGGGTTTCCTTTTGAAAATAAAAATTAGGCACCCAAACTTTTTCCAAAAAATGACATGAATGTCAGTCATAGAATGAGAATCGCTGATTCTCTCAGAACCTTCTCCTTGGAATACGAAATCCTTCTTCTGTCCCAAAGCACACCATCTGAATAACAAAAAAATTACTTTTCAAAATGGAATAGAACAGTCCTTTTTTATATATTTTTTTTCATTTCTATTCCGGATAGATCTTTTAAGTAATTTAAGATGTCTTACCTAATTTAAGAACATTTTCATTGGTGCACATACCATGGGTCCCTGGGGAAATTAACGGATTGAAATTGTTCAAATCCCATATGCAGACACATGCACAGACAAATCAGACCAGGAGGCTGAGAGGAAATAGTGTCCAGTTTCTAGTCGGAAAAAAAAAGAAAAAAAAAGACTGAATGTCCAAATGATCATGGTACGTGCATGTACTTGATAGGTGCTTCAATATAAAGTAACCTGCACTGCATTCAATAGATATACAAGCACATGAATGTCAAAACTACAATTACCATTATATGGGTTCGTGTAAAGAATAAAGAAACAAGGGACACGGCGAAGAATGACACTGTTAAAGGGGTAGGACATCATTGGTTTGGGCAAGAAACAATTAACTCCAAGGATCTTAATACGGCAAACAAAATTAAAATGTTTGTTTGTCCTCTTTTGACTGACCGTCACTTGCGTCGCCACCAAAAAAAAAATTAGTTTCAAAATTTTCATTAAAATTCTAAAAAAAAAAAAATCTAAAAAAAATGTTGAATAGGAAGAAACTATATATTGAATATAAAGCAGTTTACCAACCCACGGTGTTTATACCTTCCTGACTTTTTATTCTGGTGAAATTTCAGTACTGCAGAAGTGCTGTGCACTCATCAGCTGGTAGCTCCGGTAAAGCATTCATCTCAACATCAACAACATAAAATCTTGTTAGTTGAACAGTTGTTAGTATTATTCAAAGACATTTAATAAAAAAGTTCAATACAACGAAAGTGTTGTGTTTTGTGTTTGGACTTAATATTTTAACACCAAAGAGTTTGTATTCCCAAAAAACAATATCCATATTAAAAACAAAAAATTAAATATCGGCCGACCGACCCTACCTTTTGAGGACCCTCTATGGACAAACAAACAATTATTTTAGTTTTTGCATTTGAAACAACCTACAAGTGAACATTTCAACAAAATCGCCAGATCTTCAATTGTCCTACAGAAACTTTTCTCTGGAGCTTTGGATATGAACTTTATAATCAGTGAGCTTTCTGAATAAATCATTTTCATTCCTGTACTTTGCTTCTCAGTTCAGATTTCGATGTAGAAAAGATGGCCAAGATACCAGCCCATGGTTATCAGAATAATCTATGCCAACCTTGGTTAATGCCGCATATCTAGTTTACATAATCTAAATGTACATACAAGTCAATTGAAACCACACATTTTCTTTACCAACGATTTCAAACAGCAAGACTTTTTTTCGCGGAACACAAGTTTAAGTCTGGTTTCCCGACTAATCCCATAAACATGTTACATCATGCGAATGTCAACTTGCTCTTCCAATTTCCTCCATGTAGCCAAATCATGACTGTAGGCTTAAAAGGGTCTGTATACATTTGGTAATGACTCTGAAAATTAATGGCAATAAAAACTTACTTGGTTAGAAGTACTGCGGTTATATAAAAAGATATCATTTTTTATCCCCCAAAAATTTGAATCTGAGAAGCGATACTGCAGTAACGTTTCTCAGACAGTGTATTCCAATTGCAGATTATTCTTCCTGCGTGGACATAACCGTTCCAGATTTTTGGCAATATCTCAAAAACGCTACCACCTTTTGAAATGAAATTTTCAAAGGTTAGTTTTATGGTATGTATGTACAACTATATAGGATTGAAACAAACAGTGGGTTCTAATTACCAAACGTATACAATCCCTTTAAAAAAGCCAGGTATCTTTTTCTGAAATGCTACAAAAGTCTAAACTGTTGTTGCCAACGCTACACACTAATAACTGATCAAGCTTACCGCTGTTGTCCAACCTTGAGGTAAACACTTTCACATTTGGCAATCCACTTCAGTGTCAACAAGTAAAGGTGAATTCAATGCGGCCGAATTCAGTTACTGGTTTTCCTCCCCACTTAAGCTATCATCCATGACACCTAGAACCCTTGTTGCTCTACAATCTGACAAGCTTTGCTCTCAAATTTCAAACATTATACTTCTTAAGTTTTTTTCTTGATACTTTTGGAATTCAGATCTGGCTGTCGAAAAAATAATTTATTTTTTTCTTGGAACTTGACATTTTGTAATTTCATATTATCAGTAGAAGAATTTCTTTCTCCTTCTCTTAACACTTCAATACTTTTTGAAAGGTGGTTTGATATTTATTCATCTGAATTGAGGAGACGAGTGAAAATTTGAGTGCTCAGATCTTCAATTGTATATAAAATGTGGATGACAGGTTTTTTCTTCTGAAGTGGCGTGGATAATAACACTCTATCAGCCAACAAACTACCAGAGACCCCCACCCCCCCCCCCACCCCCAACTTCAAACTTACTCTCCCAAACCTCACCCATTCTCCCCGAAAGAAATCCATCCCAACAAAAACCAAAGAAACAGAAAAACAAATAAAATAAACACAAAACAAAAAATTGGTAAATTATATAAATATCCATGAAAAAAAATATATATAATAATGTGAACACAGTTTTATTTGTTTCCTTTATTTTTTTTCGGGAGAGGCTTCCAAATGGGGGTTGGGGTCCAAGAATCCAGTCAGTTCCCTCCTACTGATTTGACTTTGTGATCGCCTACACCGCCTGAAGTATATTTTTTAAACTGTTCAGATTCTATGTGATTTTGCTGCAACACTGTAGAGTGAAATAATTTACAAAATTAGATTCTCAAATCATACACATGAACCCAACGTGAGTGCCGACTGCCGTCCGGGACAAATGTATACAAATCGTTACAGTAACTGTGCTCACTATAAATAACTAAATGGCTCTAGAAGGCAAACGTGTGCTGAGGACTCGTTCGGTGATGCAAGAAATGTTCCGACATCTCAAACGAGTGGCCGAGAGACAAATTTACGAACTTGTAATCAAATTTCGATGTGTGCTGAACACCGGCCCATTCTTTCCTGTGTTATTTGCTCAGGCATTTGCACGTGTGTTTACACTAGGGGTAAAATGCGACTTCCTTTGCGCGGCCGTCCCAAGCAGGCATCCAAATTACTAGGTTGCTTTATTTAACAGAGATGGGGTTTCATTAAAAATAGATTTGTGTCTGAGAAATGATCAGTGTTGTGTATATCTGGTATCTCGCATGTAATTTGTTCTTTGTCCGCCATATCTGTGTATTTAACTTTGCTTTGCTTTAATCAGATTACCTTGTCTCTAACTTTAGCGTTTTTATCAGAAACGGGGTTCAGATTTCCACTTAAAAAGATTGCAAACTTCAACCATTTACACCTAGCTAAAACGGTTCGGTTTTAGACAGTTTTAGAGTTTATGCAATACGTTAGAATCCTACTCAATATTATAGATCTTGTACACATTTCATATTATTTCACTTGTTTACCAACGATGTTGCTCACACAACTTTCACTTTATTCTCTAGACGACTACACCTGGTACACTTGCTTGATAAACAAATCAATAATTCATATGGCAGAACTTGCATGTATTGCCCTTCCATACCATCTCTCCAATAACATCCCTCCTACACCTCCCTGAAGAGGATGTGATCTAGGCCCAGGCAACAACCATAGTGATTGGCGGTACAAGTACTGGCCAAGTCCCTCTTGACTTTTGTGACCCGTCTTGTTGTCTACTCTCTGCTCGAGAGTACGCATTTATTATATTCTAATTATTCCAACCGATTCTGATTTTATTGATCTTCAACCAGACAGTTTGTTGTTGTGACGCTGTGAATCATAACTTGATTTCGGTATGCCACTCTGGCAAAAAGTTGTTCTGAATTTTTTAAGAAAAAATTAGGAAGAAAAATGTGGGAGTTCACTGTGCCCTTTGTTCTGTATAAAATTCTTATTATCGGTAGCTCTTTCCCTTTTGCTTTGAATGAAGTTTGACAAAATACAAGTTCAAATGAGGTATACAAAGTTTGTCAAACTTAAAGCAAAAAAATGTCTCGCAGAAAGTTATGTGAATCACTGACAGAGTTACATGTACATGTCAGAGCTAACAAAACATTTGCATCTTGCAATCAGGGAGATTTTGTACACCAATCAGGGAGATATATTTAGAAATACATTCAACATAATAGGGGAAAAGAATTTCCATAATCAGGGAGATTTTCAAATTTGTTCATCAGAACATGGAAAGATTGGTTTATGTTCAGGGAACTTTCTGCAGAATCAGGGAGAGTTGGTAGCTCTATGTTTGTATTTACACTGATATTACTCTGGAAATTTGATTTGTGCAGTTTTCTGCTTGACATACTCAGTATTCCTCCCAAACAGGGCTAATGCAGAAGCAGAACTACACTTAATCTGAGTCAACTGTTAATTTTACGCCCGTGTGGCCATCGCAAATCCGCGTAAGGGGTTTCTAAAAAGTTAAGATCAAATAAGCATCCTTGTTCCAGAGTTTTAATTTTGTTTGAATAACAATTAACACATTATTTGTGTTTTTATTATAAAAGCTAAAATTTATTTTATACAAATTGTAATGAGTATTTTTGTTGTTCAGATTTTCTCATTAGATATAATTTAAAACAAAGATTTGATTTCCCCCAAAAAATGTTCTTCGTTTCACGTGTTTTCTCATTCTGATACGCGCTAGACTTGCACAGTCTATTTACAAACAAAACCTGTTATGACTTAGAAACTGACCATCAAACTTGGCATCCACTAGACTCTGCACTATCCATTGCTAAATCCCTTCAGTAGACCATGGAGGTATACAACTCCATGAGAAGACAAGCTGCTTGAGGTCATTGAACTGTCCAACATCCTGGTACTTCAATATTTTCACCACAAACATTAAACATTAAACAACACACAGAAGATCCGATTATCTGAATTTGATCAAATTATAAATAAGAAAATAACAAATTATGAAGAATTCAAGACACATTATATGTATTCCCTATATACATACATGTACATGAAAGGGCACTGTGCTTTAGAAGTGATAGAAATAGATGTGGAGTGTTATGAGTTTTTAGTTCCAGTCGTCTTTCCATCTCAGATGAATGCACTGATCTTGTTATTCCTTCTTGTTATCTTAAGAACGTCAGCAATTGCTTCAAGATGATTGCCCACTGTAAGAAAACATGAACACCTCGCCGACGCAACTCAGGTTCAAGTTTCTCTTTTTACAGTCAGCCTTTATAAATGTTTTTTATTGTTTAGCTTTTTTTTCCCTTTTTCTTTTTTAACAACAAATTTATTTCCATCAGCTACAATTCAATGAACAATTCATTAATCAACCCTTTTAAAATTTCCTCACATTTAGATGGTCCCACTTTTCACCAACCTGTGAAATTTTTATGAAATGGGTCTGACTTAAGTGTACACAACCGGAAATATATTGTGTATATTCAAAACATACGTGACCTGTTCATTTTGTTCATGTTTAACAAAAATAATATATAATTCATCCCTAATAAATAGACCCTATTACATCTATTTAAAGGTACTGAACACGTTTGGAAATTGTCAAAGACCAGTGTTCTCACTTGGTGTATCCCAACATATGCATAAAATAACAAGCCTGTGAAAGTTTGGGCTCAATTGGTCATCGAAGTTACAAAAAAATGATGAAAGAAAAAACACCCATAATTGTTGTACAAATTTGTGTGCTTTCAGATATGAATAAAAACTTCTTGCAAGAAGTTTTTATTATTTTAGTGAGAAATTACCTCTTTCTCAAACACTACGTTACTTCAGAGAGAGTCGTTCATACAATGATTTAAACTATTAACAGCTCTCTGTTGCTTGTTACCAAGTAAGTTTTTATGCTAATATTTGTTTTGAGTCATTACCAAACGTGTACGATACCTTTAAGTGTACCGTACACAACCGGGATTATATTGTGTATATTCAAAACATACGTCTGTTCATTTTTTTCATGTTTAACAAAAATAATATATACTTCATCCCTGATAAATAGACCCTATTACATATATTTCAAAACAAAAGGGAAACAATATCTTGTTTTCCTTCTTTCTCTTGTTCTAAGCATAAAAACAAAAGTTCACAAATAAAATTATGGTATGAAATGATTTGATGGGTAATCTGTCAAAATAGTACGAGGAAAGTCTGGGGGAATCTTCAAAAAGGAAAACACACACATGATGGAGAGTTAGAAAGTCTGCAGGGAAAGATGAGTATTTCTATCTCCAGGGGACTTTGGCGGCACTTTGATGAAACCCTTTTTTTACCAAGATATTGCCATCTTTTAGAGAGAGGACACCATCGTGACTTGTGAGAGGGCCAGGGGGGTTTTACGCTATTTCAATGAATTTCTTGAAGATTTTGAAACCAGATAGATGATATGTAGGCCAATTGATACGTTGGCTTATAATTACACATTTCAACCTATCTTTAAATTTAATTTGAGCATTTTCTTGTGAACAGTTCAAATAATATGGACTAAATGTTTCTAAACCAACAAACAAAACAACTTTGGGGGAAAAATCCCACTGGTTCAGTCATTCCAGGGAAAATAGAAACATTTCTTCATGGAAACAATTAGGACAGATGTTGGAGAGGAAATGAGAAAATGAGGACTAGCATTTTCAAATAAATGGGTGTTTTCAACTTTACAGAGCTTCCCCTGTACACACTATCCACTGACTGCACTTTGCTTCAATACTTGAGTTTAAAGGGATAACTGCATCATTGATTTCTGGAAGAGTAAGTAAATTTATTCCCATTGTCTACTATTTGATAAACACCCCCATACAAACAAACAATGATAATTTTGTAAAATTTGGCTTTGTTTCAGTGAAAAGAGCAAAAAAAGGTTTTATGTTGTGTCAGAAATTAGTGCAAGTTGATATTGGGCTTACTTCAGATGTGGCAATCAAAATATTCTATCAGTACCACAATTTTCAAATGCTACATGTATTTTCTTGTCTTACACAGTATTTCAGATTGAAATATTTCTCTGCAGGAATGGTAGGCCTACTGGTATGAACTTTATCATCTTTGTTATTTTAGTTAGGATCAACTCACCCATACACTCTCACTTTGCTGAGATGTAAAACAAAAAGCCATTCCAACAACTTTTTGTTCACGTACAATGTACTGCATATCTTTGCAACTCATTGCCTGGTGCATGTTTCCCTCCACCCTAGACTGTTTTAAGGGGAATATCAATTCCAACCTTCAGCTCCCCTGAGTTATTTTCATCTTAAATGTTTTTCTTCTTGTAGCACTCTTGCCGATAGTGGCTTTTTTGCCTTGTTTGGGGGTGAACTTGCATACACAAAAAAATCCACATGAAAATCAGCGAGCTTTCAAATTAAAAAATATCACTTTTTCTCCAATCCTGTACTTAGTCTGTAAGCCAGTAGATGAATTTGAAGATTGGCATCATTAAAAATAAGAGAGTTTTGAACTCTGACACATAGCTAAGATCCTTTTTCTGTGAAATATTCAGCAGTGATTACTTTAAGAAAATAATTAAAAAGAAAACCAAGTTAGGAAGTAAGACTGGCAAGGGGTTGGTCTCATCCTGAAGCCCAGAGAGATAACAAACTGTGCGCCACGTGCAGAAACAGCAGATGACAGCAAATTATGCCTGTATGCCTGCCAGGCTATTTATGGATGGCTACATGCTGTGAAATAATATTCATGTTGTAACCGGCTAGCTCTGAAAGAGACAAGCCAACGAGCATTTGCTGTTAATCATAACATTGAGAGCCGAGCTTCCGGAAGCGTGTGTTGGATCTGTGTGTACACACTCTAGCTGCCAAAGTCTTTATGTACCTGTAAAAAAAATGCGCTGTTTACTTACTTCAATATTGAAAAAAGGATTATCTGGGTTTTTTGTAATTTGATCGCAGCTCTTCAGCTCTTTAGGTAAAATTGATCGATACATTGAAATATTAAAGGGACGAATGTAACATATGTTTTGACTTTCTGCTGCCCTTAAAAAATATATATTTATTTAAAAAACATATAACAAACAATCTATTAATTAAATACAAATTTAATTTGCTTTCTGCTAAATACAGTATTTTTCAGGATTTGTTCATGTCGTGGTTTTGTTTTGTATTTTGTTAAGCACTTTCGTCTTATTTTTTGTTGTGCCCTTTTATAAGAACTTCCTAAGTACATGTATTTGAAAGTGTTTATCTTTATAGTGACATGTTTTCATGTACATCTGTACAGATAACTAACAAATGCTCAGAAGAGTTGTTCAATAACTCCAATCCCATGTTCTTTGAACAGGTACTTCAATTTAACAGTATTTTCACTACAATCATGAAAACTCAGTGATCTTAATCCAGCCCAGCAGCTCCTGCTCTCTAAATGCAGAGTTTCCTTTATTTTAACCCTCCATCCATCAATCCCATTGATATGGTAAAAAAGTTACCATTCAGCACTTTGACCACTGGGCAAACATCAAGAGAAGTTACAGACACTTAGTAAATAATCTAAGCCACCCTAAGTTATTGTGCAGGTGATTTTGTAAAGCCCTAGCGACAAAATTCAATAGACGGGGAGAATATAGCTCAAAAGAGGGGGCCAGTGGGGAAAATGTGTCAGCTTTTGAATCACTTCTCTAAGAAAAAGTGGCCATTGGGAAAATGTGTCGGTCTTTGAATCACTTCCATAAGAAAAAGTGGCCATCGGGAAAATGTGTGTCGGCCTTTGAATTGTTTACAGATCCGCTTCACTTGCTCAAGGTTCATTTCAACAAGAATTAAGGCCAAGTAAAACAAAATACCAGTTGATCGTCCCCGCCCGCATCCTTTTTTGAGGCAGCTTCTTTTTTTAAATTATTTTTTATTTTCGATTTTTCCTTAAAAAGACAATATTTGTTTGTATTTTTAATCCACCCTTGACATTTTTTTAAATTTTTGATGTAAACTTACCGATATTTTAGAATTTGGGAGCGTGCCGTATCGAAAAGTGCGGCGAGATCGATCATCCATGGGAACGAAGTTTAGCTCTAGGGTTACAGTCAATTCGACCATTGAGACAACTCGACCGGTTATCTTACGTTGTAAGTTTTGATCGAGTTGACTCGACTGTGGAGTTCTTTCAAACGTGTCGAGTTGGTCTTCATTGCCGCGTTGCTGACCCACGCATCCCGTGTGGCGTCTTCTGAATCTGAACTCGGTTTTTCAGAAAAATTTCAAACTGAAGAATTGGTGGCCTGTTTGAATTGTGAAATACTTGGCGGCCATCTTGGAAAAAATTTTTAAAAATTAAATAAAAAGGCCCTCATCCTCCTCTTTTTGGAAAAATCAGGACGATCAACTGGTATATTTTATTTATTTGGCCTAACTATTTCTAGTCAAACTTGCGGGTACCCATGTAAACAAAGTCTCTTATATGTGTATACATGTAAGGAAGGAGTGATGGCTCTTGGAAATGCCATTGGATTGGTCCTGACATTGAACAGTGCACTCTACATACTACAACTTTAGTAAATATACCAGATGAACAAACACACACAATTATTGTCAAAAGAGTTGAGTTTGTTTTATGCCTGCACAATTTTATTTGCATATCAAGAACTGTTGGTACCACTGAAATTTGACTTTAATAATGGATGACATAGACATTGCGATTCATGAGCAATGGAACATAGGCCTGCACAATCGACTCTTTTCAGGTTTTTAGACAAAATTGTACAGTCCATTCTTTGTTAATATAAGTGCTAAAATATTGAGTTCTAAATAATAATAACAATTAATTTTCAATGATTGCTTTTGAAGCTGATGGTCAAAATGGGACATCGCTAAAAATGGTTAGCGAGGTGGTTCTAGACAAAAAAAAAGGCTTGGAAATTAACAGATGGGATGAACGGAAAGTAACTATTCTCTGTTCAGATTCTAACCAAATTTATGTTGAGAGAAAAAAAACCTGTTTCTTGAGGTTACACTTAAAGTATTGTACACTTTTGGTAACAGCTCAAAATCAGTGTCCACATTTTGTGTGATTCAACATATGCATGAACAAACAAACCCGTGAAAGTTTGAGCTCAATTGGTCATCGACATCACAAGAAAATAGTGAAAAGAGACCTTATGGGTTTTCTGTTTTTTCAAAATATCGCGCGTGATAAAAACTATTGTTTTACTCATTTCTCAGAAACGATAGCATTTTAGGCAGAAATATTTTGAAGGAACCCTTTCAACCATTACTTACTTTAAATCATGTAAGTTGTGTGTGAATCTGTGAACATTTGTGTTTTTCGATCTTACCAATAGTGTACAGGGCCTTTTAGTGACAAAGTCATAAAAACACTTCAGTGCACTTCTTATAAGATTCTTGTATTCAAGCAATATGTGACTCCATGCCAAAACTAGCCACTTCCTGACAAAACTCGGAAATGGGTTTATCTGCTCATCAAATAGATGAGAAAAGCTTTCAAATTAGGGTCTATATAAGGGAAGTATTTCTCAACAAATAGAATGCTTAAGACATCACATCACATTGATATCAATGCTGATGGTTGGGTTGTCTTTACTCTGAATGCTATTTCACTATTTAAAAAAGACTGCATGCTTTTGGCATAGCGCGTCACTTACATCCAAACATTTGTACCTAAATGTTCAAATGATTTCATAACAAATAGCCAGCCACCAAAAATTTTGTAAAAAATACGTGTGATAATAATAACAATAAATGACTCTATCATTCACTATAATGTTCATTTAACATAAATTTGGGTTGAACAAAGAAAAATTTACTAGAGCGGGATTTGAACCAACGACCTCCGGTATAACGTGCCGGCGCTCTACCAACTGAGCTATCTATCTAGCCCTATGTTGGTAGTCTCCCTATTTTTTTAATATCTTTGCTGCCGTGTAGCCAGGGATCACACCCAAGTTTACGATACAACCTTGGAAGCGGCAGCCAGGGGATCACCTTAAGGGGATGCAACTTTTATTTATATCAAATATCAAGTAATAAACCACAAGGGAAACCGACTGAGTATATTTTAAATAACTAATATACAAGGCTTCATGAGTATACTGAACATAATGATGATAATAACTACATGTATAGAGCAGGATACCCAGGCAATAAACAACATAAGTTCATCCCCTCTAGATAAATATTTCCTCCTTATTGAAGACACGACTGCTTGCCGTTCGCATACATCACCCCATCACCCCCGCCTCCCCTGTGCCGCCACTTCTCCAATCCCACTGATGGTGACAGCATGGAATAGCTGGAGTCTTATTGACTCTACACATTGTAAAAGATTCTCACGTTCAGCGTGTGTATAGAATCATGAGAGGGTATGTTCGGAGATGAACAACTTCCAAGCCGGATATTGTGATCGGGATGTGGGGGAGTGACGATCCAGAAACTAGTGGCCGGGCTTTTCATCATCTGCTTGCTGGATGGGTTTCTATTGATCTACACACTCGGTACTGCCTTATTCATGGTGCTCTGTTTGCAATTTGGCTATAGATGGATACTATCAATCTATCTACAGGAGTATCTTTCAACATTCATTCCATACAAATTCTTTCTGTAGAATGCACAAACCTACATCTCATAGAAGGCCAGATGTGTAACTGGTAGATAAACATGTATTCCTCTTTCTTAAAGGAATCGTACACATTTGGTAATGACTCAAAACAAATACTAGCATAAAAACTTACTCGGTAACAAGCATCGGAGAGCTGTTGATAGTATAAGGAAACAACTCCCTCTGAAGTAACGTAGTTTTTGAGAAACAGGTAATTTCTCACTAAAATAATAAAAACTTCTTGCAAGAAGTTTTTATTCCTATCTGAAAGCACACAAATTTGTACAACAAGGGTGTTTTTTCTTTCATCATTTTCTTGCAACTTCGATGACCAATTGAGCCCAAATTTTCACAGGCTTGTTATTTTATGCGTATGTTGGGATACACCAAGTGATAACACTGGTCTTTGACAATTATCAAACGTGTACGATGCCTTTAAGCTAAATCGGTCTTCAGAGTCATAAGAAAACAATGAAAAACCCTATTATATAATTTCACTGTTTTCAAAGATCGGATTTTATCACCAGTGATAAAGATTAATTGTTTTACTTATTTCCTAAAAAACTATAGCATTCAAGCAAAACTATTTCAAGGGAAGTTTTCCACCATGACCATCTTCATACCATGTAAGTTATGTGCAAATCTGTGAACATTTATATTTTCAACCTTACCAATGTTGTACACACCCTTTAAGATTTGTTTTTATAGTTTATAAAAATGACTAATTTTTATTAGTGATATTATTGCTTTTACTTGTTTCATGTGTACATACATGTATTTGTTTTGAGGGTTTCTTGTGTTTTGTTTTGTTGCGTTGTTGTTGTTTGTTTGTGTGTTTGTTTGTTTGTTTGTTTGTTTGTTTTCTGGGGGGCTGATATGAGAGTTCAAATAACAGCCCTTCCCCTTCTGCCTTGCTGATGAATTGCACAAGAAATATGCTAATAACTTGTTTACATACACCCAACACCAACACTTTTCAGAGTACCACACAAAAGGCAAACACCCTACTTTATACAGCCTACATAAAATTTATGTTAATGTAAACATGATTTACAGAAGGTATTTGCTACCAATCCACAACTTGAATAACACAAATGAAAACTTGTTATGCCTCACTGAATAACATATGCAAGATCATGGTTCATTTTCACATCCTAGTGGGGCGCGATCAAACATAGCTTTTGGTAACCTCTCTGCTATTTGAGCTGCGCATTTGTTGCAGACAAAGGCTTCCGTTTGTACAAGCTGAGTAACACTCCAGAAGGGTTGTGTGTCATAGGTTCCTCTTTTATAGGACCGGTCCTTTTGTTATGCCAAACAGGTAGCTATTGTATTGCCTTCAAAGCAATAAACGAAGCCCCTTTTCTTTATTCAATAAATTCTTCATACTGAAGTCATTCCGTTATACATACATGATCGGCCATCTTGTCCCTCAATTGACTGTGACATACACAAACTAAAGTTGTTTGGTTTCTTGGTTTCTGGAAGAACTTTACTTCATTCAAAGGTAAAACTTTTAAAGGATTACATGTATAGAGTTGTATAACTTCAGAGAGACAATTTACTTTCTTGTTTTCTGTTCTTATCTGCGTAGGTTGACTGTTCATTTGAATCCAGTATTCAGTATAGCCGATCTGTATTGCCGATTTTGACAATTCGCAAGAGTTTTCTGTTTTATGGTTGTTCGCATAATGTACCTTGTCTGATCGGTTTCATATCATCTGGTTGGTTTTTATTTTATGTACTAGTGCTTGGTGGTGTAAACTTTGATTGTGATATTCTGTTTCTTTTTTTCATTTGAACACAACTTGTAACATTTGAATGTTGTTCTCAATGTATTGTTAGGGCTGCTTGCAAGTTGTAACCTACCAGTATGCTTTTCGTAAAAACTAATTGTTAAATTCAACACTTCAAAGAGTGTGATGAGTGACAACTCTTTGTGAAGTTAAATTCATCTGATTAAGAAAAAGGAGTTACAAAATAATAGTATGCTGCATTTAACTTTGACAATGTTAATTTAACTTGTTCATTTTGTTAAATCTAACCTTTCATAGAGTTGTCACTGACCGCACTCTTTAAAGTGTGAATTTAACACTATAGTTTTAAGAGTGTATATTCTTATTTGTAAGTGGTGTTTGAAGCTTTACATGGTGTTGAAAGTAACAAGTAACTATAAATAGTAGTAAACTTGCGGATACAACCATGTGTAAAATCTCTTGATTGTTGGCTCTGAAAAGAGCCGGTTTGGTCTCAACATTTTTCGAACAGTATACTCTGCTCGTCTTCATTCTCCTGAAACGTTGAGACCAAACCGGCTTTATAGTTACTTCTTATTCTTATTTGTGTTAGTCTTTTCTTCTTCATCAGATAATGGCGTCCAAGATGATGTTTCTCTTTGCATTAATGTGCATGGCAGCGGTCTTAGGTAAGGTTCACACCATCGTTGCTCTGCTACCATAACTTTCATGACCACCCTTCATGTAGCTGGGATTCTGTTCATTTCTAATCTTAAATCTGAACTATTAATACATTTTCCATTGAATTGGTCAAGGTTGCAGTTGCAAACATTGATAATCATTTTCCTTTTCATAGCACAATACACATGTAGATACTGGAAAATAACTTGAAAATGGGACAAAACCTTCAACTAGAATAATATACAAACATAGTGTTTTCTATACAGCGATGAGATTTTTTAATTGACATAGAAACACCTGTTGCACACTGCTTATCAACTGATCAGATGGTACATGTATAAATGCAATCAATTGTAAAAGCCCACGTAAATAATTTTAAAAATATAATTGTATCGAGTATTTTTTGTTATAGTTATTTATTTTGCTCATTGCTGAGTTGTGTTTGTATGTTCTCAAGAATTATTGTTTTATACGTAGAGTTGGGAAATTTTTCTAATGTCCCCTTTGATATACCTATAAACTTTCTTGCCTGACCAATTATCTAAATAATTATGCCGAGATTAATATCAATAACAATCTCAATAACACGTACATGTGTTGTTATTGATGTCTCTTTCATACATACAGTATGTTATGTTTCATGGCGCCAATTGCAATAAGTAAAGTGTGAGGAAATACTTTTAAAATGTTCACAAATATTCAGAAAAAACTTGGTTTCATGATGTGTTGGCAAAATGCAGTGTTTGTGAAATTTTATTTTTATTTTTGTATATTTAAAACCATAATTAAAGGGAAAGTATAATGTATACCTTTGGTTTTTGGAACCATCCGATTGTTTTAATACTATATTTAAATGTAGATATACAATAAAACTAACCTGTGAAAATTTCATTTCAAAAGGAGGTCGCGTTTATGTCCACGCATGAAGAATAATCCGCAATTGGAATACACAATCTGAGAAACGTATCTGACAGTAATATTTCTCAGATTCTTATTTGGGGGGATTTTAACTGATCTATTTGTCCATAGCCACAAAGTTCAAAATGAAATGATTCTCAAAATGCTTTATACAATTGAAAGCTGCTGTACTTCTAACCAAGTAGGTTTTTATTGCCATTAAGTTTAAGAGTGATTACCAAACGTATACCTTCCCTTTAAAGGCATCGTACACGTTTGTTAATGACTCTGAAAATTTATGGCAATAAAAACTTACTTGGGAAAAAGTACAGCAGCTTTGGAGAGTATAATGCATTTTGAGATACTTTTTACTTCGAAGGACTGTGGTTATGGAAAAATATATCACTTTTTATCCCCAAAATATTTTGAATAACGCTTCTCAGAGTGTGTATACCAATGCAGATTATTCTTCCTGCGTGGACATAACGGCTCCAGATTTTCGGCAATATCTCAAAAACGCTACCACCTTTTGAAATGAAATTTTCACAGGTTAGTTTTATGGTATATATCTACAACTATATAGGATTGAAACAAACAATAGACTACAATTACCAAACGTGTACGGTGCCTTTAACAAGGGTAACCCAGCACTACTCTGTTTGTTGGCAAGAGAAGGAGAGAGATTCAGAACAAAACCCTTTTTTCAGAAACATTTTAAACATTTTTATTCTCCAATTTCTAAAACAGTTGAGGTGGCAGCGGAAACTACCTACAGGTGGGTGGAGGTTTCTGCAGCAGTGGGTGGATCAGTTGGAGGCATGGTTCTGATGATTGGAATGGCTTTCGTTATTTATGAATTCAGTTGCCGTAATTACTTCACTGGAAAGGCTGGGGAGTATTTCAGGTACATGTAACATCAATCAAACAGAAACAAAGGGGTAGAAAGCGGGTGGAATAATTCATCTCAGTTGGTATTTTGAGCCCCAGTTGGCAAATAAATAATAAATAATAATAACTAGTTCTTATATAGGCCTAACACATTTTATAACCATATCATTGCATTTACATTAGTGCCTTGGGGCCAATAACATTCCTGTAATCTTTCCCAGCTCCCTGGGGAGTTTACAGCCCCGGGCTGCCGTGGCGCTCCAAAGGTTTTTTCAAAGACAATATCAACCTCTACCCTCACAGGTACCCATTTATATCCCTGGGTGAAGGGAAGCAATTATAGTAAAGCATCTTGCTCAAGGACACAAGTGTCATGACTGGGACTCGAACCGAAACCCCGATGACTTAACCATCGGAACTTGAGTCCGATGCACTAGATTGCTCGGCCACGCCATGCTACGAAGCACAAAATCAAGTAGAACAAGGGCATCCAGACTGTGCTGACCAAAAAACCCAAAATTTTTCATTTAAACAAACCAATCTGCAGCATAGTATTTCGCTTTAACATTTTTAAAAACAGTGGAGTTGCATGCCGAGTATGCTAGTCCATCTAGTCCAAGACAATTTTTATTTGGAAATGGTGTGGTAACCTTAGCAACGGCGAGTCGGCATTCGGCAAACTAGCTTCCATACACCCTCCCAGAGAAAATGCCCGAGATTGCTCGGTTCCTGAACAGGAGTGATTCTCGTATTGACACACACAACAAAGAATATTGGGAAAGTGGTACAACATTGACTAAGTTTGGCTCAGTGGTTTTTCCTGCCTTTCACCTCTGTGGACCCCGGTTTGGTTCCAGGACTGAAGCCTTGCATGTGGATTGGGTTTTCAGTCCCTACCTGACTGCGTGGGTTTCCCCTATTTCGGATTTTCCTCCCACGTCTAAAACTGAAATTTCTTCATTGTCTTCTTTTAAAAGTTGGTGTAATGATCCCATTAGGACCAGATTCTAGACCAGATTCAGATTCATATTCAGAAAGAGAATATTTTTGTTTTAACCATTGACAGTTCTAACCATTGACAGGTAGGCTACATGTACCTACGAGAACTGAAAAATAAATTAACTCTTTTTTCTCTGAATACTTGTCAAATACATTGCACTACAAGAGACCCACTGTTCTGATCAATATTTCCATCTAAATTACTCTCATATTATATGAACGCTGCTCCAATTTCAATTTACCAAACCAAAGTAAGTAATTATGACCATTAATAAAATCCCTATCAAATGACATTTGCCTGTCTGTATCTGATCGGAGATTGTACCATCAATACAGTTTCACAGTTTCACAATAGAATGTCACATAATTCTCAATGATTGCTTTGCCATTAAGATGATTTAATTGACATTGATATCTTCTTCTATCCAAAAGGCTTGATCAGGAGGTGGCTGCAGGTAATTCAACCAAACTGTAAAACCACCACGTCTGTTTCCTCCACACGATGTAGTAGTCTGCATGCTGTGGACCATGTTCTGGAAAGCATTCAAAGTTTCAACTTGCAGTTTGCAGTGTTTATAGCTAGGTATCCAATCATAAAACTTCAACTATGAGTTACACTCTGGCTGTTGAGACATCCTGTCTGACTTCATTCAACTTATCAACTGATATATTAATAATTAATAGTGAGATTATTAAAGATTTTATAGAACCAGGATTTTATTATTTTAAAAAATATGACATGATTGTAATTAATGTTTATTACATGTAAAGAGGTAACATTGTTGTGCATTTTTTCACTGATGCATAACTTGTATTATATGAAAGACACTTTGTAGACATAAGATGTAATGTGTTGATGTTTCTTTTTGCTGCCAAATATTGTTGACAATCTGCCATAAGGTTCTAAAATGTTTAGCTTAAAGGGAGGGTATACCTTTGGTAATTACTCCAAAAATTAATGACCATAACAACTTACTTGGTAAAAAGCACTGCAGCTGTTGATAATGTATAACATTTTAAGAAACAATTTCCTTCAAAGGAATGTGGTTTTAGAGAGAGGGATTCAAAAATCATTTCAATCTGAGAAACATTTCTGCATGAAACGTTTCTCAGACTGTGTATTCCAATTACGGATTATTCTTCCTGCGTGGACATAACCGCTCCAGATTTTCGCAAAATATCTCAAAAACGCTACCACCTATTGAAATAGAATTTTGCACAGGTTAGTTTTATTGTATATATCTACATTTATGCAGGATTAAAACAACCAAACGGTTCCAAAAACCAAAGGTATACTTTGCCTTTAAATAACCGTGCATACCAGGGCCCAATTTCAGAAATAATTGCTAAACAATTTTCTGCTAAGCAGAAATGAGCAGGATACCAGTCACAAGTTGTACATGTGACATGGTAGTTTGGCCGGTAACCTCATTCTGGTAAGCATCATTTTGTTGTGCTTAACTAGTTTTTGTGCTTAAGCAGCTCCATGAAATTGGGCCCTGTAAACCAAAGAGATTTGCACTGATACAATCTTTACGCAAACACCTACGTACTAATTTGTCTTCCAGTTGATAAGCTGGGATCAATTCCATGGTACCCCTTACCAGAGAATCTGCTCTTGTAGCCATTAGGATCAGACGGTTTACAGGGTGTGTTGTAAGCAAAGAATTCTATGTTAAGCAGTTTCATAAAATTGGGACCTGGTTGTTGTACATGAGCAGTTAGAACTTAAGAATAGATTTTTTTTTAGAGATATTTTTTATAAAGATATGAATAAGTAAAATTAGAATCTTTAAACTGTGTAGGAGGTAAGAACTGAGAAGCATTACATTGGACTATGCAAGTCTCGCACATATTTGAACACTGGAACCCGTTAGTGTGCGAGAGTTTGTTTCCTTCTTGCATAAAAGCAATGTACATGGGACCAAAGTGGTCCCAAAAATGTTCAAATATGCGCGAGGCTTGCATGTTCAGTAAAAAATCTCTTTTGTGCGAACTGTTGGTTCTGAGAAGAACCCGGGTTGAGAAACTTGAGGGTCAATGTCTCGAACTGGGTGTACTCTGCCCATCTTTAGGAACTGTCAAGTCTCTACAATATATCTCGAACCCAGTTCTTCTCAGAACCAACAGTTCTTACAAAAGAGATTTTCATTACACGGCTGTTACCGGTAAAACTACCTATGATATTATAGATGTAACATTTGGAGAAAAAAAACAGTTGGTCCAGTTAATGCTTTGATCCGAGAGCGCGTAATAAATTTGGAATGAATATTAAAAGCACTTCAATTTGTTATTCAAAAAATGGGGACCTCAATTTACAGTGTGTACATACTGTATTCATACGTTATACAACTTACAAGAGTAAATAAACGCCAGTATATGAGATGGATATGTGCTTGCTGTTTGAACAAGGAACACAGGAGTAACATCTGACCTACTTTTTCTTGATTCAAGTGTTTTGGATTCTAACCCCTACTCTTCCATGATACATTTACACTTGAGTGTGTAATTGTTCTGGGTTCTTTTACATGCACTGTTTTGTCGTATCCTATTTGTACAAGTACATGAAACCCATCTACAGTTTAACCTCAAAGTACAGTAACAAAACATGGTAGAGTTTTTTAAGTTTAGGGGATCAAAACCCTGTCACAGGCAAGGACCACATTCAAACTGGTAAAATTACTTGGCAATGGTACTCAATCTTTGACTGTTTATCGGTTAAGTACTAGGCAATGTAACTCAATCTTCTTTGACTTTTTATTGGTTAAGTACTGGGTAATGTTACTCAGTCTTTGACTGTTTATTGCTTAAGTACTATGGAATGTTACTCAATCTTTGACTGTTTATTGGTTAAGTACTGGGTAATGTTACTCAATCTTCGACTGTTTATTGGTTAAGTACTATGGAATGTTACTCAATCTTCGACTGTTTATTGGAAGGACTGGGTAATGTTACTCAATCCGGCGACTGTTTAGTGGTTAAGTACTGGGTAATGTTACTCAATCCTCGACTGTTTAATGGTTAAGTACCGGGTAATGTTACTCAATCCTCGACTGTTTTATGGTTAAGTACTGGGTAATGTTACTCAATCCTCGACTGTTTAATGGTTAAGTACTGGGTAATGTTACTCAATCCTCGACTGTTTAATGGTTAAGTACCGGGTAATGTTACTCAATCCTCGACTGTTTAATGGTTAAGTACCGGGTAATGTTACTCAATCCTCGACTGTTTAATGGTTAAGTACTGGGTAATGTTACTCAATCTTTCACTGTTTGTCAATAAAGAATTGGTAATGTTACATACTAGGTCCAAATGTATGTATGTACTCTCAATCTTTGACTGTTTAGTACTTCGTAATGTTGCACTATGCTCAGGTGAAGCAACAATTGATAATCTTTCTGTTTGTTTACTGTTTGTTCAAATGCATAAACTATAATTTTGCTAAGATGTGTCAAATAAAATTGGGCAAGTGTAAATCGGCCAATGTTTCAATTCTGTTAAATGGAGTATCTGATTACTGACTTCAAATGCACTTTAGTCATTTGGTTTCATGGATAGGTCTATGTCATTGTGAAGTATGTACAGATTAACCTTTAATCCATTGCTGCTGACAAATGGTTTTTCATTTCAACTGATTACAAATTTATGGCAGCATGTGTTAACACGCTGGGCTCACAAGATCACTGGAACATCCTATCTGGGGTTATTAACGTAGGCAGAAGTCAAATTAGAGTGAACTAAATGTTGGTGCTAAAATGTAGTGTAGATCTCCTAAAATAGCACTTACAATACGTGCGAGTTTGAAATTGTCGAAACATAGTTTCTCGCCCGAGTGTACACACAAAACAATTACACGCCGAGATAGGACGTTTTTGCAAAGAGCATTTTCGTGCGAGATACAACATTTTTGCAAAACCGAGATGCAACGTTTTTGTACTGACGTGATGACTTACCATTTTTTTAACAGCTTTATGTTTACAGCAAGCAGTACACAAACCAATGACTGTGTAAACTGCAATGAATGTGTCAACAACAAAAAAAACATTCTGTGAAGCTCAAATCAATTAATTATGAGAGGAGCTTCTCTTCAGTTGGCCCTGCTCTTTGGATCGCTAGGTTTCATTTCATATCCCAAACTCTCAGAACATTTAAGTTCTACACAGCTAATCTGCAAAGTCATCTGTTCAATCAAACCTTAAGCCCTATTCACAAGATCCCCCCAAAACCTTGTGGCAAATTTTACGAGTGCGGATTGTTCACTTCTCATCTCACGCTTCAGAGCTTTCGCAAGCTTTCACACGAGGGAGTGCACAATGTTCCTTGCAAAAAAATTCTGCTAGCTTAAGTTTTTGCCGTAGGTCGGTACCTACTACAAAATTTCACAATGTTTGAGAAAATTTTGCAAGGAATGTAGAACATGTTAAAAATTGCTGTCCTTTTCACACGAAGTTCATTTTGAAATATTTCACAAACAATGAGAACATTTCACCAGGAATGTTGGTTTTATTCTGTCGTGTGAAAAGGGCTTTACGCAGCCATTAATATGCTCACAATTATACTTTGCCTCTCTTTCTCTCTCCCTGCCTTTTATCTGAATAGAAAAATTTAAAATAAAAAATCAATTTCCCAGAGACGTTATAAAAGTAAATATGTCCCTTGCAAAATGAAAAAGATCTTTTAAAGTCTAACGGAACAAACTTCACCCTTTAAATGCTTTTAATCACGCCAAAATATTGCATCCCAAACCTTTAATATCACGAGTCCATTTGCCATTAGATTAATTACAGCCAGTGTTGATTTGCCAAGTTCCTGGATTGGCTCTCTGAGTCCGAGTTCAGTCTGGTCTCAGATAAATAATAATCATCACTAATGGCTCTGGCTGGATTGATTGAAGTTTAGGATGACAGCGCTGAGTTGCTTGCCGAAGCATTTGCAATGTTTGCTGACCGTTCTTGCGTTGCTAAGAGATGCTATATTTCCGTAGTTCGGATACATGCATTTAATAATGTCCTGTATTAATGCACAACGTCAACACACCTGAATGTACAGGTAGTAGACATAAATAGGCCTCATGAAGTTTACTCTTACCACTGTGTACAATCAATGGTACATGTAGCCATCCAATTTTTACAAAAATCTCACCGATAATGAAGGTATTCGTTATTGTGGGTGTGGATATTAAACTGTATTTCAGGATTGTAGGAATTTGATAAGAAAGCATAGTTTTAAAAATAGATCAAAATCAGGCCTGGAATTTCATCTTTACCGCCAACATTTTAAGAGCCTGAGAAAAAAAGGTCAAATAATTGACCAGTCTGGTTCCTGCTTGGAAGTCTGGGCAAAGATTTTAAATGAATTGCTTTGGGACTTAAAGGCACTAAACACGTTTGGTAATTGTCAAAGACCAGTGTTCTCACTTGGTGTATCCCAACATACGCATAGAATAACAAGCCTGTGAAAATTTGGGCCCAATTGGTCATCAAAGTTGCAAGACAATGATGAAAGAAAAAACACCCTTGTTGTACAAATTTGTGTGCTTTCAGATAGGAATACAAACTTCTTGCAAGAAGTTTTTATTATTTTAGTGAGAAATTACCACTTTCTCAAAAACTACGTTACTTCAGAGGGAGTTGTTTCTCAAAATGTTTTATACTATCAACAGCTCTCCGTTGCTCGTTAACAAGTAAGTTTTTATGCTAATATATATTTCGAGTAATTACCCACTGTGTTCAGTGCCTTTAATCTCCAAGCAAGAGCAATCAAGAAACCAGTCACTATGATATAACATGGTATTTTGGCTGGTACAGGTGTAAAGCGTATGTGTTTTAAATAAACACTTCCATGAAATCAGTTCTTGATTATTAAGTGGAAGGCCAATCTATGTAGAGCAAAGACACGCCTGACCAAGTTTGAAATTGTCTACGGCTTTGACTAGACGCAGACTTGAGCTAGAGAATCTAGTACCATGAATCCAAGGCAATTTGTAGTAAAACAAATATATGTAGGTCAGAGCCATTAGTCACAATCGAGAGACTGTTGACTTCACTGCCATTATCACCATGGTGAAGACATATATGTAAATCAGTATTTAAGACTGAAGAAACTAGGCCATCTCATCTACATGTAAGGTCATCACTGTTGTACACATTATAATCTATTTATTGGACGACAATTGATGTTGTCTCAAAGTACAGGATTTGTAGATATTGAAAATAAAAGTGAATATTTCAAATCAATCTGAAATCTCAATGATGAAGTTCAAACAATCCCGAAGTGAAATACTTCGGTTCAAAAAATGTTCAGAGTCATCTAAAGACCTCCAAATTCTCCTTTGCTTATTTTGATTGCTACAATCAAAATAAAGAATCTTCACATACATGTATGTATAATACTGGACCTGTACATGAATGATTGTGGTTGACAATAACACAAACCATTTTTCATTATTTTCATTAAGACAGAATCACCTACATTATTATTATTATTATTATTATTATTATTATTGGTTTATTAAACACATTATTAAAAACATACAAACTTTCGCAGCCAAAGGCTGAATTGTGTTTAAAAAACAAGAACAAATTATAAATACAAATAATAAGTATATTGGCTTGGGCCAATGACTGTAATAAAACAAATAATAGAATACTGTCCATTAAACAGGCATGATATTCTTCCTGCAATACTCTAATTGCGCTTTTTTACAAGTGAAAAACAAATAGAAACACAATTAACAATTGCACTCAGAGCAAGGCAGCGAGAGGCAAGTAAACAATAAGGAATTGCACCAAAAACATGTAGTGAGGGAGGGCTTTAAAACACAATGTTACTGCTTATTTAAAAGAGCAGTCAGGTATGGAACATAATGTACATAACTTTCACAGGTTGCCTGGATTGGTATGTGTTCTTTGAAAACTAGAAGATGGACATTAATTTACTCTTCCAAAATACATTATTTGGAGACATTTGCCTTGCACTTGCAGCTAAAATTCACATCTGGTGAGCTTTTTTTAATTGACCCTTGCAGCAGAACACCAATGTGAGCCGGTAAATCTGCAAACACGCTGTCGCCTAAAATGCACAATACACAGTAGGCCTATAGACAATGTAACTTTTGTTAACAAAAAGAGTGACCTTGTACAACCATGTACATTCTAGAACATTTTCCTGGCAAGGAAGATACTACACTGTTCATTAATTATTAGAAATTTTACATTTGGTGTCCTAATTTCAACATAAAGTCGCAATGCGCACTATATGTTACGGCGTAATGGATAGTGCATACTGCATAATCCATAATGTGTTCTTTGCGTAATGAATACGCACATCGCATGACAGACACATGGATTTTCGGCCTAACACAAGGGCTACCATCTCTGAAAATGGCTCAACCAAGATGTATTTTGGTGATGATGTCTGGTGAATTGGGTCAAACTTTCAATTTGGGGAAATTTTCAAATCTCGTCTTTAGGGAATATATGTCAAAGGGTCAGTGTAAACTGATGTGAAATATTGTGAAAAATGCAGAAGGGCAGCTGCATTTTCTCTAATTATACCAACCCGCCAAAGTAACCTCATACATGTCCAAAGTACTTGTCGGCTTGATATTGCTTTGGCTAATTATAGATTCGTTTTGCCTATCATTGTCAATTCTCTGAGACATGATTTGACAAATTTGTCTAAACAATTGTTTATGAAGCATTTAAAGGAATTTTATTTTGACAAGTACTTGCTGTTCTTGCCCATAGGAGCTTGGCATTATTTATTCTTAGTTTAATAGTATTATATTGTATTGTGATTTTTTGCAACTGATATGAATTGTTTACTCTTAACTGCATCTACTTTTTTGTAATTTGACAGCAGTCTTGGGTGCTCCACTACAGAAGGCCTTGTCCTTCTCTCGGATGACACCCCCATTCATACATATTTATTCAATATTGTGTAACTCGGTTTTGTCTATTTTTATTTTATTTAGTCTATCACCTTGTATGAATTTATATTATTTGTTGTATGAATGGAAATAAAACAAACAAACAAACAATAATTCTTATTGTTTCCAAAAGATTTATTCTAAAAGGCAATTAAATACAGAAAACAACTTATGCATCAATTTTTGGAAATTCACATGGAGGCCTCCATTAATGGGTCTCAAATTGCCTTGTTACTTGGCGTTCATCTTCATTTTTATTGTCATTCCTACGTTTTATGAGGGCTTTGTATTTGTAGTAATGGGTGCATTATGGGATCTGGTTTTTCTAAGATGCCATTGCACAACTGCAAGTTCAAACTGATCTCACTAAAATTCCAGTACAGTTTTACACATACATGTAGCTGAGCCCCGCGCCACTTCAATTGCAACACGTAAAGGGATCTGTGTAGGTGGGTGTATCATATGATCTGTGTATTGAGAGATTTGCATTAACTTGCGATTAGAAGCCATTTTCGGTCCAAAAACTCAAATGCACACACAGGGTACCAGACCAGACTGCACATTGGGTTGTGCTGCATTTGGACCAAAAATTGTGTCCAGCAACCACGTGACCAAAGAAAACTGGTCCGGGATGTTGCAACTCTCACAATATACAGCTCTAGGTGTAACCAGTCGACAAATACCCTTGGATTACACTTTGGAAATCTCCATTGAAATCAGTACGCGCAAATCTGAAAGATACTGTAAACCCATGGTTAAATAAACAAACAGGCAAATTGTTTCCTGACAACAGTGAATTCGTGGAAGAGTAAACACAATCATGTCAGACTCCACAGTTTTCAAGAAACGTGATACTTGAGTCATCAAAGTCACATGCACATTTCAAGGTTCAAAGAAAATAATACATTGTGTTTAAAAATATATTGTAAAAATGATTGCCAATTCTACCTCACCTTATGATGAAAGACCCATTATCTAGAAGAAACGCATATACAGTTAAACAATTTAAGTAAACTTATCAAGACATTCCTGCGACAAAGCATTTCGTTGGTCACGCCACGAACTGACGTTATGGTGCACCACAGCCAAAACTCTTGTGTTTGGAGAAAATCTCAGTTGAAGTTAAACTACTTTTCAAACTGCTGTTTCGGAGACTGATTCCCATTTTTTTACAAAAATTTGTAATAACAAAATAAAGCTGACTTCTTTAAGGCCAAGTAAAATAAGAAATGAGTTTCTCGTCCCCGCCCGCCTCCTTTTTGGAACTATTTACTATTTGAAAAAAAAAAAATCTTTTTTTTTTTTTTTTTAATGATTTAAATCAAATCAAGCTGAAATCAAATTTTTGGGAAATAACTGAGTGGCATCTCTGATATTTTGAATCTCCTGAATCCAATTAGATGGGCCAAAATAGCAGCTTTGCCTCAATAATTCCCAACTTTCTCATTTCTGTGTGCAGTCCTAGCTAGTTGAGGGCTAAAAGGGTGATTCTCCTGACTTAAATATCATCAATGTCTCGGCACCAAACCCAGCTGGGCGTTCTTTTCAGATTGGAGAACTGTTGTCGAAGGTGATGGTGCTGCGATTCTGCATTGAAGGGTCTTACAAATCATTTGCTTTGTCATAAATTGCATCAGTGTACTCAAATAGCACAATATCTGTGAATAAATATACCTTGGCCAACCATATTTAGCATGGCGGCCATCTTGGAAAAAATAGCTAAAAATTGAAAAATAGTAAATAGTAGTGCCCTGCCTCCTCCTTTTTTGTTAAAGTCCGGACGAGAAACTTGTTTCTTATTTTAGTTGGCCTAATAGTACCAAAGTGTCAATGTGTTTTCAATCTTGCATCTGTTTTGATGAGTTATTAATTCCTAAACACATATGCACTTTGTGAAAAACGAAAAAACGAGATGTGCACGAAGAGCGCTGTGTACAAACCACATGATGAATACTTTATTTTGTGAAAATGCTAAGCTGCATTAAATCAACAGATACGCCACTCCGACTACGGGTTTTTGGCACCATGCCAGTACCATGTGTTTCAATCCATAAGGTGGCGTATTGTGATGCCACTTGGATATGCCACTTGGTGGAAACACACAATGGAAAATGCCAATTAGTGTAATTACCAAACTACATGTATTACGTATCCATAAGGTCCTGAAACTTGTATATTCGGTTTGCGGTAACACCATGTGTAATATCTACTTTGCTGTGTAGATTTTGTTCTATGAGAACTTGTCTTGCTATTTATACTACTCGGAATTCTTTCGGAATTCGGAAGACTACTTAATTCTGAAAAGAACTGTCCTGCTTATTAACTACTACCTGGGCGGAAGTGTAGGAAATCGGCCGGGACTACTACTTTCGCTTAATGGATCGAGGGGACTTTTCATTATTAACTTCACTGCGGCGGAGTGAGTTTTTAATGGTCTAAACGTCCTGAAACTTGTTAAACATGTTTAACATGTTAAAAGTAATGAATAAATAATTTGTACTAAAACCAATTTGCAAAATGTCGTGATTTTTAACTCATATATCAGTTCGTGGCCCGACGCTGATTTTTGTACATAGAACAAGCCATGATTTATTTGTGTGGGTTTGAGTCCCGGTCATGACACTTGTGTCCTTAAGCAAGACACTTAACCATCATTGCTACGTCCTTCGGATGGGACGTAAAGCCGTAGGTCCCGTGTGTTGTGCAATGAGAAGGGGTTCGCCCCAGTGTTCCTGGTTTGATTGGCTGCATATTGCGCCACAGCACCTTGTAAACCATTATATGGTGCTATGTAAAGCACAAAAGGTCTCATACTCCAAAAACGTAGCTCCACATACCTTGCAGGGAAAATACTGAAGTGACGGATTTGAACGCTATATAAATAGCCACTATTATTATAAATACAAGAACTTCTCAAAATGTGTTCAGACAGAATTCCTCCACTGTATTCAGTCCGATCCTCCAACACTTGACCGACTGAAGTATCAGACGTGTGACCTTCTTTCCTCTTCTCATCCAACCTTCTTATTCCACACACCCTCCAGCCATTTTGAAAATTATGGAATTTAATTAGTTGAAGATATCCCACCAGGGAAAAGAACTGCTGTCATTAGGAAGGTATAAACAGAGATCTAGCCGGAAAAGAGAAAGCGTTGAAGCCCGCAGGAAACATGGGGGTGTCTGGAAGTTCAGTATTTTTTAATTACAAATATATTGAAAGAGTTTGAAGTCCTTAATTAAAAATAGCACTTAAAGTAACCACACTACATGGCTATAAAAAGTAACCCACCCCATTATGTATTGATGATTCTTAAATGAAGACAGGGTAAATGACCAAACATACACAATAATACAACGTTTTGCTTCTACAAAACAAAATCAACATGATCTTGGATAACAAAATGACTTAATTATTAAGAAATCAAGAAATGCTGTAAAAGGAACTGACAAACTATTTTGGCAATATAACATTTGAAAGACAGTTTTGGAAGGCAAATTATACAAGTAGATATGTAGAGAAAGTATCTGTAGAGGCTATGGAAGATGGGAAACAACATCGGAAACTAGACTTGACTCAGACTGGTACCCATACGGAGCTACAGGAATGCAATACAGCTTATCCAGATAGCATGATCTTGTATCTCCTCAAGTCGACTAACTGAGTACTGAACCTATACAAGCCAACTTATTTCTTACATTACAGTTATAATTTATCTCGCCAAAACAACTATAACTGCAACTAAAATTCAAGTTGCCATTAAATTATCTCATCAAGACGACTTATTGAATGTTAAGATGGTGTTAAAGTTACCTTCTTAGTTTCAGGCCTAGAATTTCATCTTAGAGAGGGCAAGGCCATTTTAGTTTTTGAAAAGGCCACTTCCATTGCAAAATCTTAGAAAACCTTTGAAGGGGCAGCAAGGTGAAGACCAAGGTAGCCTCCGGTCGTGGCCTCTGTTTAATTCCAAGCCTGTTCAGTTAGATTTCTCAGTAAGATAATTTATCAGGCAGGTCAACTTTTTGGAATCATTATAATCACAGAAAGTCAAGTTGCTCCATAAACAAAGTCATCTTGGTGAGGAGATAAAATATCTGGTTATCTGGTAGTATGTCATTCATTAAGCTCTGTGGCTCAAGCTATACATGTATTATTTAAAAAACAATGGGTATTTTTTAATGTTGGTTTAATTTCCACAGAAGCATGCACACAAGATAGGTTTCATTTATTAATTCTGGTTGTGAAACTAAGGATTCTCAGAAAAGTGAACTTTATCACCATACTAGCTAAGAACCCCATGGAAAGAAGACAATGGAGGAAGTTTCAGTTTTAGATGTGGGAGAAATATTCAAGGGAAAAACCCACACAATCAGGTAGGGTCTGAAAACCCAATAATAATAGTGACCTGGCGGAGTTCGATGCGGGATCCCAGAGGTGGAAGGCAAGCCCAACCCAAGGTTTGAAAAATCTGTGATAGTCGTAAATGATCTAAAAGAGTGTACAGTTGACTCTCATTATACAACATGTAACAAGATCTCTGGGAGTCTGGAACTGGCCAAATTGCCTACAGAAACGTTGCTATAAAGAGGACAACTAAACAAAGAAACACAAAGTAGAAATGAGATTGGGACTTCAGAATGTAGTCTTTATAAGCAGAACCTCTTCATAAAAGTGCTCTTTATAATGAGAGTTGACTATATATAGAGCTACCCCTAAACACAAGCCTGTCAGAAAAAAATAAACTGACCTCTAACATCTATCACTTTACAATGTAGAAATTGCACATCTAGACATTTTCATTTGATTAAGTCTAATAATTATTGTTTTCTTCCCTTTCCAAAACTTGTATGAAAACAAGTTAGGATTTTTCTTTCCAAAACTTGTATGAAAACAAGTTAGGATTTTTCTTGAAAACCAAAAGATCTTGACTTTTGGCCAATGTAATTTTTTTGTTTTCTTTTTTACCCAACCGAATTTACCAAATGAACTCTTCTAAAAACAAGTCTTATATAATACAGTCCTAAAAATGATAAATTTCAATGTTAATCATGTTTAATAATACTCTGATTAGGAGGAAAAAACATCTCCCCCTGAGTACTGGACAAATGGTACAGACCTGCCATTAAGAACTACTGTTGACTTAATTGACTGTATATCTGATGGTTTGCACGTAGCTGCAAAGTGGTCAAAATTAAATTAGCAAACAGGGAATCGTGCCCCATTGCTTGTAGTCCTACTAGATTCTGGACATCAAAATGCAGCTCCCCCTGCCTCAGGTCCAAGGTGGATGTACATGTACCTGCAAATCTTATTAGAAATAGTATGGGCTTTAACAAGTATTGATGATACCCTGTGCTAGGTTATTTCTTGCTGAAGTGGATAACTTTTGCTTTGTGTTCAGTTTAAAAGGGTCAATAGGCCTATACGTTTGGTAATGACTCTGAAAATTAATGGCAATAAAAACTTATTTGATAAGAAGTAGAAGCATCTTTGGAATAGTATAATGCATTTTGAGAAAATTTTCACTTTGAAGTACTGCGGTTACGGAAAAAGATATCACTTTTTATCCCCCCAAAATTGAATCTGAGAAGCGTTACTACTAAAACGCTTCTCAGTTTGTGTATTTCAATTGCAGATTATTCTTCCTGCGTGGACAAACCGCTCCAGATTTTCAACAATATCTCAAAAACGCTACCACCTTTTGAAATCAAATTTTCACAGGTTAGTTTTAGGGTATATATCTACAACTACATAGGATTGAAACAAACAGTGGGTTCCAACTACCAAACATATACAATCCCTTTAAGGCTCAGGTACAAAAGTACAAAGATGACAAGTGTCAACATTCATGGAGTTGTTTGTTTTGTACAAGTAGATATATATTTTTTTTAATAAGGATTTTTTTTCCCACTTAAAGCTGTAACATTGCTACAAACTATATAAACAGTAGCCTACAAATTTAAAAGGTCTTCTTTTGAAAATGGGGGGGGGGAAATTGCTCACGTATATCTAATAATTACCTAGTGCAATTTTGTACCAAAGTCACTGAAGGTTTCCACTTATGGATCAATTTGAAGGGGTGTCCATTCTGAAAGACTGAGGCCCCTTTTTACTTTACCTTAATCGTAAATTTGACAATTCAAACCTCAAACATAGAGGACCAAAATCATAGTGCCATTTGGTGTCTCCAAGGCCCATTGTCAGCACGATGCTCTCCCCACCACAAAGCTACTTTCTTAGGTCAGCGAAAAGTTGAGAAGTACCATGAAAATTCCCCCCAACCACCCTTTCTATACACGAATCTAGCAAGCCCAAAAGCATGGCTCTTAAAAACTTGTGTAAATTTTGGAGAGACAAATTTAGAAGAAAACAAATAGCCACAAGTGGCGCAGCGATCAAGGTGGGATCTTCAGAGAGACTTATAATATGTGAGGTCTCATTGACAGCACGATCTCAGGAAATGATGGATGCCTGGGCTTAAGTGAAGCTTTTGCTGTTAAAAAACAGCAAACTGAAAATTACAAATTAGCAGGGACAACATTGGCATTGACAAGAAGTCATGCGTGCATTGGACAGGATGGAATGAAGAAGCGCTTTTATAAAAATGATGTCCCAAAGTGACATTGCTTCTGTTTTCTGTTTATTCAAAAAAAAAATCCAGGTGGTTTTTTTCCAGACAAACTCATGGCCAGAGATGGAGAAATATTGACAAACTGTATGTGTGTGGAGACCTGATGGGCCATTTGTCAACTGCAAGCAGAAATGCAGCCTGTGTGAAGTGAGATGGAAAGCATATAGGGAAACTGTCTAGTTTACAGGTACATTTGAGCTGGGCCTTGATTTAAAGGGACACACCGGCTGAATTGGGCTAATTGGGCTACAAAATAGACTAAAATATGACTTCAACGGTTTTCCAGGAATGAAGAAGAACAGTCCATAAAAAAAATCATCAAATTTAGCCGTTTTTGAGCACTTTTAAACAAAAACGAAGGTCGCGTGATAGTTCGAACCACAAACTGGTTCAAATGATCACGTGACCTTCCGAGTTAGTTTTACTTCCAGCCGTTGAAAAGTAACTTACCAAACCAAATTTAAATTTTTTTTTTTTACACAATTACTAACGAGTAATTGACAAAAAAGATCATGTATTCAAATTATCGCTACAAGTTGTAAATAATGGTGAAAAATCCAACGTAAGATTCGC
Organism: Plazaster borealis; assembly: GCA_021014325.1. Classification (NCBI taxonomy): domain Eukaryota; kingdom Metazoa; phylum Echinodermata; class Asteroidea; order Forcipulatida; family Labidiasteridae; genus Plazaster; species Plazaster borealis. The sequence goes on along the minus strand of CM037471.1, from coordinate 5,247,848 downwards.
ATTCAAAGAGTCCGTGTAACAGAGGCGTGTTGCATGGCCCAAAGGCGTGGAGCAATCACAACGTAAGCCTTGGGGGCATATCGCGTCAGCCGGCGCCACATCCCGTGGGGCCAGAGAGCGTTGAAACCTAGGGGCATGAACTCCTCAGCTTGCCAATAGCCGCGGCTTCGGAGCCTGTCTGGGGGGTTGGGAGCCAGACCATAATCACGTTTGGTTCCAAGGGGGTTTTAGGCAGTGCCCGTGTTGGATTGACTGCGCTGCACACACTCGTAGTCGCAGGGCGACGACGTTGCATATGCACCGACGACGGACTGTTTCACGATGTGCACTCCTCCTAAAAAAAATTTCGCTCCGGCCGTCCAGTCAAGTCATCAGCGGAAAAACGAGAGGTTGCCTCAGATAGAGCTCAGATAGAGGCAGACAATGTCAAGTAAATTTGACGGTTGCAACGGCTGGAAAAGCGTATACGCTGACCTTTGACCGCGTTTCGTTTTTTCCACTATTTTTCGTTAATTACGTGCTAATTTTATGATTTCTTCTTTTTAAACATCAAATTATTTATTGTTTGTGACTCTACTTCACTAAGTTACGTAAATGGTGAGCTGGTGTGCCCCTTTAAAGGCACTGTACACGTTTGGTAATTACTCAAAATATATATTAGCACAAAAACTTACTTGGTAACGAGCAACAGAGAGCTGTTGATAGTATAAAACATCGTGAAAAACGACTCCCTCTGAAGTAACGTAGTTTTTGAGAAAGAGGTAATTTCTCACTAAAATAAAAAAAGACTTCTGGCCAAGAGCCGTTTTCAGGCATTTGAAAGCACACAAATTTGTACACACAACAAGGGTGTTTTTTCTTTCATCATTTTCTTGCAACTTCGATGACCAATTGAGCCCAAATTTTCACAGGCTTGTTATTTTATGCATATTTTGGGATACACCAAGTGAGAACACTGGTCTGTGACAATTACCAAACGTGTACGATGCCTTTGAATCATTTTACTCCAACAATTAATGTGCAGAGCTTTCATTTGATAACAAATGAATAAAAATCACTTTTATAAAAGATTTTGTTCAAGAAAACTGACATGACAATAGAGAAGCCTGGTTTTTACCCTGGAATGGCAAAATTTAGCCCAATTTTCTTGTTTACGGAAACCCTGTCAAATCAGATTGAAACACAATTGTGAAACAGGACAAAAAAACTAGGGCAATCAAAAATGAAATATGAATTTAACACTTAGTAAACTTTCCTATCACATTCCCCTGATCATCAAGAAAACACCACATAGCATCCTGAGTCTGTTGGTTTGGTCCAGAGGGAATTGCAATTTATTTCCTGTCACTAAGTTTTTTTCCCTGAACCATAAATTCTCTAATGTTTGTCTGAATACAATGATATAGGATGTCTATATTGAATAGATTGTGCTAGTGTTGCACGTATTCCAACATTGAGATCTGTTAAAATGCATGAGTTTGTTTCCTTCAAGCGTTTAAAGGGGTTGTGTTGTCGTGATCATAGTCTGCTTGTAGCTGGGCATGGAAACATGAACTCTCACGCAGTTACTACAAGTGCGCCCGTTGACCGTCACATCACAACTAAAAGGGAGCCGTCATTATTATCGTGCGGGCGTGTGCAGTAACTGGATGAGAGTTCAGAGTCTGGCCACAGACTCGCTGTGATCAAGACGACACAGCCCCTAATGTTCGTGGGGACCAAAGTGATCCCAAAATGCGCGAATACGCCAGAGACTTGCACGGTCTATAGAACGAAAACTCCAACACTAAATTATAAAGGCCTAAAACCCTAACTCTTTTACATGTGAGTGATTCACACTAGGATCCTTTCTCACTCTTCATGCTCTTGACAAAATCCAACACTATTCTCAACACACACTCTGATCATATGATGATAAGACTGATCCCATGTCAAGTTTTTCATCCTGTAACTAAGGCAGTCCTCAGTTAAAAGAACCAAACAAAACATGCTGCTGGGATTCAATGGGTTGGGGATGGTTTAGGGTTCGTGGGATATTTAAGTCGATGAGCCGTCCAAGTTTAACTGAAAAAAATCTCCAAAACTATGCATGCATTCAATTGTTTTAATGTTGAAGGTAGGATCATACTTTGGTAATGACCCCGGAAAAGAATTGTGTAATTTTTATGTGAAAGCCTTTTATAAATGCCTAAAGATGATAATGGTAGGCATCCTGTAAAATTATTTCACTTGAAGTGCCCCCGTCGATTAGAGGCGACTTTTAGAGATTCAAATTTCTGAGGTGTCCGTTTGTGAATGCCGTACCCACTGTAATACCTGGCTAAACGTGGCTTGGATTTGATGTTTTTGATGAAAATAACGTTTTCTCAACAAGTAGACACTATATTCAGTCGAAACTTTCACAGGTGACTTTTATTGTATCTTTTATTGATAAATCGGCCAATAAATCAGCATTACACTGTCGTTGACAAAAATTAATCTATGATTGACCCTATATGCACCTTTAAAGACAGCACTTAGCATCTAAACAGGATGGGTATATGATTTAAAGGGTCTGTTTCCGTTTGAAAATTAATGGCAATAAAAACCTACTTGGTAAGAAGTACAGCAGCTTTGGATTTATGCATTTTCAGAAACTTTTCTCTACTGCGGTTATGGAAAAAGATATCACTATTTATCACTATTGAATCTGGGAAGCGTTGCTGACAGTAACGTTTCTCAGATTGTGTATCCATTTGCAGATTATTTTTCCTGCGTGGACATAATCGCTCCACATTTTCGGCAGTATCTCAAAAAATGCTACCACCCTTTGAAATGAAATTTTCACAGGTTAGTCATAATATCTACAACTACATGTATATATAGGATTGAAACAAACAGTGGGTTCCAATTACCAAATGTATCAAGTCCCTTTAAAGTTCATTGCCAACTCCTTGCCTACAAATAAAGTACAGTATACAAGGTGACTTGTAAAAAATACATCCATTTTATGGGAAATCTGTTCTTCTAATTTGCAAGGAAAGTGACCTTGGGCCTACATGTATAATGTACCATAAAACACTGTACATTAATGCATTCCTTGCCTGTCATGTGACACCCAACATACTTAAAGACATGTTCTACAATGTTGAGTACTTTCAATGATTCTGCTAGAGGCCTAAGTACTGTACATGAACATCATGTGCCTATACCAAAAGGTTACAGGACCCGGCCAAAGTATACATTGTATGCATTTGGCAAAGTTCAAGTACAACAAACATTTGCACACTTCCTGTATTTGACCATGATGTAGACCAGAGTGTTGTTCTTGTTGTTACGTCCCAACTTAAGAATAGTTGGGAACAGTCCCAAATTGACTGACTACAGTTTGGACAGGGATTGCCTGATGTACTGATGGTGATGATGATAGTGATAGAGGTAACCACAGTGATCAGTGAACATCAAAGTCTACTCCATCTGTCCAGTTTCTCATGAGTCTCAGCTTACATGATAATTATCATGACAAAACTTGAGAAAAAACATGTTTCTACGAATCAATTGTTATAGGCCTACTCCATCACATACACGCAACTGAATTAATACCCTCGCCACCTCTAGCCTACCATCAGCAGTCTTGTGTTAATGTTGCCACCATCCCATGCAATGTATTCACGGACAGATGCATTGTTCCACCTGCTCCTTCACACAGAGAAGAACCTCTGGATCCCACTACAGTTGTACAGTTGGACGGCCAAACTTGGGCCGTCCTGACTGTCACTCTTGGGACCAGTCCCAACCAGTTCCAATTAAAGTTGGGATGATGCTAAAGTTGTTACGTGGCACATTGTCTTTCTCTGGTTAATAACATAATATGAAAAACTCAGAAATTTAAGTCCACAAAAATTAGACTTTTATCATGCTGACAGTGATCTTCTGAATAAGTACTAAACTAGTCTCATCATAAGACCCAAAGCTTCCTGAATCATTCAAAATTATTGGCCATTACCTTGATGGCCCCTTAATGAGTTTGCTTCGGGATTATCCCTTTTCCGTTAGCCGTGCGGGATTATTTTCAGTACAAAAGCTACTTATTTTATACCCATATATGAATAATTTGTTTTATCAACAAATTTCTGTTTGGACACCCATAGATGTTTTCGTATAATTGCAGAATTTAATGCCTATGCCTTGTATTTTTTTACAGTTAAGTATTTCTGAAGGACAATCAGACCAATGGAACTTGATTATGTAACGGCCAATCAAGGTCGAATAGACAGCTTGGGGGGATGAAAGGCCTCAGGACGCACAGCATAATCCGTCTTTACAAAATCTTAGCTGGTACAGGAATCTGGCACAGATCAATCCAAATAGGTAATCCGTTCATTGTCTTGTTTTGTTTTTGTTTTGCTGCAAGTTTGCCCTAAACAATGCTAAAAGCCACTCTTGGTAAGGGCTACAAGAAGAAAAATATTTTTAAAGATGAAAATAACTCGGGGGTAGGAATTGCTCTTCCTCTCTCCAGATTGTAGGATGGAGGGAAACATGCACCAGGCGAGGAGTTCCAAAGAAACATTGTTTACAGGGAGGCCTTTTGACCGGGACCACCGAACCATGATCACGTAGGCACTCCGTGAAACAGTTGCCTGTGTACGCGCGATCCGCCAGCAGTGCCTCACCACACCTGGCGTGTTGACACGTCTACCGCCAAACACGCACAGGAAACTCCACTGCCAGTAGGACCGCCGGCCGCTGCTTGTTGCGTAAAAAAAATTCACGTTAAAGTGTCCTCCGAAGCAAACTGATTAAAATGAGTGGTAGACATTTTCATATCTCCCTCATAACGTGCCCCTTCCTTTGAAAAAAATGCCTTTGCCCTTAAAAGTAAGGAGTCTCGGCCCTATTGGTCCAAAGAGAAAGGACCACCTCTATGATTGGTCTAATAAGAGGCAAGCGTGTCCTTTCCAACTTCAGCTAGTCATAGGGTGCGTTCGATTAGCTTCCCCGGGTCGACCCTGTCTCCCCTCGGTGCGTTCGAATAGCTTGTACGTCATTATTGGGGTCAGCCCCAAGTGCCCTGCTTGTGGAGCGGGTCTCTTGGGGCTGACCGAGGGGCATGACATCACGACGAAAAACTTTCTCAATGGCCACCATTTTTATTGTAATTTAGCAGGACACTTTTAGTAAGTTTGACACACATTTTCTCCCTTAAAACAGCGACTTTGTGAGCATTAAGTATTTTTATATTCGAGTACGAGAACTTGTGTATCAACGTGGGCTTGTACAATAATTTAACGATGCAGTTTTACCTTGAGAATAATTATTTTACGATCTTTTCGTGAATCCATGGACGTAATGCACAACATGAGAGTAGTTCCGGGTCGGCTGTACCAAGATGCATTGGTGTGAATGCTGGGGGGGAGTTGGCGTTCGATTAGCTCATGTCAGGGGCTCACCCGAATGAACACAGTGGGGTCGACCCGGGGAAGCTAATCGAACTCAAATATCAGAAATTCACTAAACAGTTCAGAAAAAGCACAACGAGACTACCCCTTTAATTTAACCCAAATGACTGAGAAGAGAATGTTGACTGCAACTGTAATCACAGAATTTCACTTCACAGTGCCGTGAAATTGGGCCCTGATGCATACGAGCATCTATGGGCGTCCCGTTGGAGTGTTCAAAGAATCCTTGCTCTATGGAACAGGAGTTCATCGTAGAGGTACAGCTTGCAGGGATGATTGAGGAATCAGGATGGTTTGTAGAAGGTCACTGAGCCATCAAATTAGAACCTACATTTATCGCCATACAGACATCATTAATTGCATCCCATCACCTGACCAATCATGCAAAGTAACAACTGCATTCATTAATTTCACAATTACTTAGTGTAGAGTAGAAAATATGTCATCCCACACAGAACAATCATGCAATGTACAATTACAATGTATGGTTAGGAACTAACCCATTGCGTGTGAAATTGTGTCACATCCTTATTACAAGTACAGACACCACAATGTAATAAATTTATGCATTTTTATTTAGGGCACATCCTCCATTGGTATTGCTAACACCGAGTGAAAATGTACAGCTTGTTTTACCATTGTTGCTGAGAGATTCAATGTTGTACAATGTTCACATTAATTATATAGACAGGTAGACAATTCACTGCGTACTTGTACGCACACAAAACAAAGTATATCATTGTATTATATACTGTAAGCTGAAAGAGCTAGGCCTATCCCATGTATAAAAAAAAAGAGCTAATTTTAGACCAATATCCAAGAGCGCAAGTGCTGCACGCCGTGCTGCCATTGCTGGGATGCTGGCAGCACAAGGTTCTGTACACAACGACATGAGAAAACCAATTGTCTTTTTAACTGTTTATGTGAATTAGGTGTCTTGCTCAACAATTTACACAATTTCCCAGAAAGGATAGCAACGATGTATGTAGAACATTGACCATAAATATTTGCAACTAAATATCTTTATTCTTTTAAAACGGAATTCTGAAAACAGGTAGAAGATAGGCTTAAGTGTGATAGACACAGAAACTATCCAGTCTGGTTTAAAATGCATTACATCAGCAAGTTTTTTTTGTCAGAGTTTCTGTATTCACTTTCTGTTTAGTTGCAAATATTTAAAAAGGGGGGGTCTACATCATTATGTCATGCTGTCCTGTACGGGAAATTGTGTAAATCATTGAGAAAGACACTTAACTTGCATAAAATGCAAAAAAAACAAGTTAGACAACGAGTAGGCCCTATTTCACGTCGTTGTGTACAAAACCTTGGGCTGACAGCGTCCCAGATGGCGGCAGCAGGCCGCAGCACTTGCGCGAACGGGTAAACACACCCACCAACACTTTCCGGTACTAACACAACCTTTTATTGAAAAAATCTCTGACTGTTACGTATTATATGTATTTCAGAATACAGCATAAATTTGTTAAAGATTTACTATCCTGCACTTTACATGACTTGTTCACGTGACGATACGGAAATTTTAGAAAGTGAACTTTAACTTTCTTGATTGTTGTCGGAAAAAATAGACACAATCCTATAGAAGGCCAATTTATAAGATGTAGCCTACAATTTTGTTCTCAATACACAGGGCGACACAAAACTAACATTCAGTGTTACTAACAGAGGCCAACGTTCTGCAGACAGTAGCTTGAATGATTGATAATCCACTCCCCTTTATGTCATACAGACATACATGTACTGTATTCAAAGAAATGTACAGACTGCGAATCAATAAAAGATTCCCATTCTTCGTATTCTTTGCCGTCAAACGAAAACTGAAAAGAAGCACGGGTGTGCACGTAGATTTGTTAAATCTATTGTAAACTGTGCATGCTCTTAAGATTTCTTCCTTTAATTTGCACGCAATATTTCATCCAAGGTTGAGATTATTTTATGTCCACGCTTCTTTCTCTATAAAAACGTCTTCTGGGTAATGGTAGAGCGTGATGCTCAATGCCTACGAGTGCCAAGGACCGAGTGGTTCCTTCATCAGAAATACATCAGTTAAGTCTTTGAAGATGTTTCTCTAGACATTCCTAGTCTAGGCCTAAATCATGATGGAGTGCATTCAAAGATGACAATGAGTGGATTTGTAAAACTCTGATATTGTGAATGACATTTTATTAAATTTTATGCAGACCTAGTGTTTTTTGGCATGGTTAGGCCTATTCTTTACTTTTCTTTTCTTTTTTTAAGGTATTTTCTTGCATGGGGGGGGGGGTAAATGAAAATAAAACAAATAGGCCCACAAACTGTTTGGATCTTTTAAAAAAGACCAACAAATAAGAGAGTACATGTAATTCTACAAATTTAGTACTTCACTGGCCAATGTACACGAAGATTCCAAATTGTACTTTAAAATTAGATTTTTGTTCTGTTGATTTACACTTGGAACATTTCAGGTTTAAACAGTTTAAACACTTTTTACATGTTTTAATTCTGTCCATCGTGGTGTTATAGTAAATCTAGAAATCTTCCCTCATAATGGGAATGACAAAATCAATTTAACTTAATTTAAATCACACAGTTATATAGATTTTTAAGAAATCATTAATATATCCTGTATTTAAAGAAACCCCAAGGGTCTTGTTCATAGTGTAATTTCAAACAGGAAATAAACTTGGGAAACTTTAATAACAGTTGTGAAGTGTTGTAGGGTCTGCAATCTCTAGTAACTAAGTACCCTACCCAGTGACCCTACCCCAATGCAGAGTGATCAAGTAGTCCCTGGGACTGTTCAAGGTTCATAATTCAAAAGAGGTCAGACGGCGACTTTTCAATTGAGAATAAAAAAGTCCACTCGATTGTTTCCCTGAGCTACAGTCTTGAACAAAATTGATATAAGACTGTATTTATTTTTGGTTTTTACCCATACACCGATGTTTGTTAGCACTGTATACTCAGAACTTTCCCGAGTCCTGTGAAAAAATATCACAGCTCGAGTAGGGTTTCGAACCCACGACCCTTGCAATTCTAGAGCAGTGTCTTACCAACTAGACTACCGAGATTGCCCGGTAGCTAGAGGCAGTTCGAATCCTATGTTTTGTACTGAGTATACAGTGCTAACAAACATCGGTGTATGGGTAAAAACCAAAAATAAATATTCTTTATCCCCGATGCAAATTTAACATCTATTATGATATAAGACTGATTTCAAATGAAGACATTAACAATAATAAAAAATGTGCACTTTTCATTACAGAGCATGCAGAGTATCTCAGCTAAATTGAACCGCAAAGTGGTAAACTGACATTAGTTTAATAGGCCTGAAAGACCTTTCTTTCAGCCCATGATATTCCCAGTTGTCACAACAAAGTGCTAATCTGGAAAATACGTATGACTGCAACAATCAGTCTTATGTTTTCTTAAATGGTTTTCTTGTCCATGGAACTTCTTTTCTTAACTGTTAACCTAAATCCCTTACAGTCCCAAATCCTACACTATTTTGCTAAAGTGAAGGATTCAGAAGGACTGGGGTCAGTAGGCCCAAATAACAAACTTATCACTGGGTCAGGCATTTCAATCTTATCAAAGTCTAAACAATTTGGTGTGGAGTGACACAGGAGAAGAGGATAATGGGAGGATGAGGCCACATGCTAGAAAAAATGCCCGAGTCTGTTTTGTATTTGTCAGGTTTTAAGAACATGTATGCGAATCCCAGTGGACAATTGTATTTCATGACTTTATGGCCTACTGAGTTTGCATAATAGAGGCAATACACACTGTCATAATGAGAGCAGGCAAAAAGTCTATGTGTGTACACTATGTACACGCATAGAGAAAGTAAAATGCACCTTGGGGGCGTCGTCTGGCAGCAGGAATAAGACAGTATTTTTAAAATTAACAACTCAGCTCCTAGTTTGCCAATTTACAAACTTGTTGGGCAAACTTGCCATCATATCTGCTCTCCATTATTTCTCTGTTAATCTTCTTACCCTTTCTACTTGTTAGTTAGAAAAGTCAACTATTCTTGATTATTAGGGCCTAAACAGATTTACAACTAGTTTGCATGAGAGGATTTGTTTTAAGGGAAATAAAGTCACATTCATCAAAGTGAATGGCACGTTAAGAGAGCTTAAAAAGTGGAAGTTGGATAAAAACTATCTTGCACAAACTTGAGCAAAATTGTTTGGCAAGAGTTGATATCTTAAATTGCTTTGTTGAGTATCTTTGTGCCTAGTCCTAATACATAGACTTGAGGTCAATCACAAAGCTCTGGGTTTTTTATTTGCACTTTATAGCAAATTGAAACTTGAAGTAGGCTGTGCAGAGCTGCTTAATCACACTGCAATTTTTTTTATTCTTCAAATCTTACAATTTATATTTTCAAGACTTTCATTGGAACTTGGAAAGAGTTTTTCCACTCAAGGCATATGACTACAATAAAATATTACATTTAAGAAAAGATCCACTACACTGCCAAAACAAAGGCTGGATTCATTGATTCAGGTACAAATTTTAAAAGTTAACTATAGGCTTGCAAAAAGGCAAATTTGCAAAGAAAAAGTTTGAGATGATACAACCTGGACTGGAGGACAAATTTAAAAATTGTTGAAATAAACAAAATAAATAAATAAATAACAAACTCACCAAGAACTTAAGAAAAGGTATTACTTATATTAGGATAGAAATTTCTTACCGGTATGATGTCTGCTTTTTTATTGTGAAGTGTGCAAAACGGTCCAAACCTGGGTGATGATGGGACGACGATGGCAGCGGGTGGTCACCAGGCTTCACGCTTGAAACAACGGCACCACGGGCAGGCAATGTCGCGCTGCTCCCCGGACGGAGAGCCTCGAAAGAATCGGCACTGGTCAAGCTCGTTGTATCTTCCAGTTCGTCTTCATCCTCCTCCATCAACGGCGAATCCAGGGTGTCCTGTCTCGAGAGATGGAGTGTTCTTTCGATCTGGCCACAGAGTGGTGGAATTCCCGGACATTTTAGAAATCTTGGAGAGTCGCAATCGGAATCAGATTCATCCGTATTTTCGTGGATTGTAGGACAAGCGTTGTTGTTATTGGTGGTAGGCTGTCCCATCAAAGTTTCCTGTGCCGGTAGACTCGACGCCATTACAGATTTCACGACTCACAAGATTAAATAACAGCAAACTTGGATTGCGGAAGCGATGCTCTCTTAGGAAATATGAAAAATGAATCCAATATTTGCTTCAAATAGTTGGATATATACGTGTTCAAAACTGCGCTTGCAAACTCCATATCGTAGGCGTTCCACGTGAACAACCATGAATTACAGCTGCTGTAGTTCAGATCAATACGGACATTACGTTCACACATGCAGCCAACCGTGTTTACAAATTAACAAGATTTGGGAAATACTCAAATTTTAAAGAGGGAACGATTAAATTAAAAACCTTACAAATATGTTTATATATGAATAGAATCTATCTTAAAAACAAAATATTCAATTTTTCTTGTCCAAAACTTATAACCTGTAAATAAAAGTGTCTTATTATTTGTTTTTTTGTAATTGAATTATCCACCATTCCAATCTGTAAAAGTGTACCACCCCTCTGTTTATTTAATAGAGCGACCCACTTATGACCCGATTATTTTTTTCTCAAACATTGACAATAGAGGGCGTCATTTTAAGGAAATGCGCAGAGCCGTAATACACAGCTCTGGAAATGCGTCCAGACCACACGGTCCAGACAGCTAGCAGCAATGCTGCATACTGAGTGAATTAACCGGGGGCTTTGGTGGGCCGAAGTAATGCTACACAACTATTATCAATAAATGCTTTTAAATTTGGTATTTTTGGTAATGGTTGTTGTTTCCTTTAGGGACACATAGGACCGATAAAAGTTAATCAAGGCCGCAAAATGAGACAGTGGGGAGGGGAAGGAAACGATGGGAGCAACTGGGCTGGGTTTCGGAATTTCTGACGCAGGAATCGGGGATGGTTCAGCTTCATAGTAGGCTTAATCTGCGAGTTTTCAGATTGAAATCTGTTTATAATAATTAATTGCCTAACCTGTGTTTTATGTTTCTGTCATTTTTGTTTCTTGCTTGTTACAGGAATGCAGAGCAGTATCGCGTCAACAGCATACAAAGTTTACTACACAAGCTATAGCCGGTTATTCTTCTGAACTGTGTTCTCACAATAACACTTTATTGTTAGGCCTATCACTTAAAGGCAGTGGACACTATTGGTAATTACTCAAAATAATTATTGCCATAAAACCTTACTTGGTAACGAGTAATGGGGAGCTGTTGATAGGCCTATAGTGAACATTGTGAGAAACGGCTCCCTCTGAAGTAACGTAGTTTTCGAGAAAGAAGTAATTTTCCACGAATTTGATTTCGAGACCTCGGAATTAGATTTTGAGGTCTCGAAATCAAGCATCTGAAAGCACACAACTTCGTGTGACAAGGGTGTTTTTTCTTGCATTATTATCTCGCAACTTCGACGACCAATTGAGCTCAAATTTTCACAGGTTTGTTATTTTATGCAGATGTTGAGATACACTAAGTGAGAAGCATGGTCTTTGACAATTACCAATAGTGTCCAGTGTCTTTAAAGGCATCGTACACGTTTGGTAATTGTCAAACAGTGTTTTCACTTGGTGTATCCCAACATATTCATAAATAACAAGCCTGTGAAAATTTGGGCTCAATTGGTCATCGAAGTTGCAAGAAAATGATGAAAGAAAAAACACCCTTGTTGTACAAATTTGTGTGCTTTCAGATAGGAATAAAAACTTCTTGCAAGAGGTTTTTATTATTTTAGTGAGAAATTACCTCTTTCTCAAAAACTACGTTACTTCAGAGGGAGTCGTTTCCTACAATGTTTTATACTATCAACAGCTCTCCGTTGCTCGTTACCAAGTAAGTTTTTATGCTAATAGATATTTTGAGTAATTACCAAACGTGTACAGTGCCTTTAACGAAACCAGTATTCCAGTTTCTCTGAGAATCTCAAAAAAAAAAAAAAAAAGGTATGCGGATCTTATTAAAAATTCTCCTGACACCATCGTCTCCGTCACTGCTTCAGCCCCACAGCTTAGTATTGGCGATGTACAAATTATTTTGAATTCCTCAAACATTTCAAAGTATAGACCATATCCTGATAGTTTTAGTGAAAAAAATTAAAGTAAAATAATTATTTTGTATGTAAGTTGGACTTTTTTTCAGTTTCAAAAACATCCTAATAAATATGTATGTTATAAATACTGCCATCTGCGAGATGGTTTTTTTCTTCTTCTTTTCTGAAAGCCAGTTTCCCACACAGCTTGTATATAAAACATTGCAAGATTTAAGCCTTGTGCTTTTATAGCAAGGTGACAGTGGGTACCAACCACATCTCTAGCCATAGAGGGCAGAATTCAAACGGACACCACGGAAACCTCCAAAAGGCTTTGGCGATTCAAATCTTTGCATATTCAATTAAATGTTCGACATAGTTTGTTTTATATATTTTATCAACAGAAATAGTTTCTCAGAATGCTTACTAAAATACCATAATCATCTTTATAAGAAGTACCGGTACTGTAGGATTTCGGATAAAAATTACACAATATTCCTTTTCGGGGTCATTACCTACATTTAAAGGGATTGTATACGTTTGGTAATTGGAACACACTGGTTGTTTCAATCCTACATAATTGTAGATATATACCGATACCACAAAACTATTTCATTTCAAAATGTGGTAGCGTTTTTGAGATAATGCCGAAAATCTGGAGCGGTTAATCCACGCAGGAAGAATAATCTGCAATTGGAATATACAATCTGAGAAGCGTTACTGCAGTAACGCTTCTCAGATTCAAAGTTTTTGGGGATAAATGTGATATGTTTTCCATAACCGCAGTAGGCCTACTTCGAAGTGAACTGATTCTTAAAATGCTTTACACTATTGAAAGCTGCTGGCTTACGTCTAACCATGTAAGTTAGTATTGCCATTAATTTTCAGAGTCTTTACAAAACGTATACAGACCCTTTAAACGACTTCAGAAAACACACTAGACCACCAAAATAAATTATTGTACCAACCTTTTAATTGTTCAGTTCTAAAACAAATATCATCCATTTATTTATTATGCATTGTATAAATCCACCCCAACTCTCTGACGATGTTTTGTTTTCGAGCTAAACATAAATGACCACTAAATTCTTCTTCTATTATAATAACAGTAATAATAATAGTTCTTCACATGTTCTGTAATGAAAACGTCTATATACAATAATACAATCTACTAAAAATCATCATTATTTGTTTTTCATTTTCTGTCTATCCATAACTCCCTGAGATAATTTTATAACATTATTCGGTATGAACAGAAGAATTCATTTTAGTTTTACAAATTTCACTGAGTGGAAGATGGAATGGAAGATACGGCATCTATGAATATCGCATATCAATTTGATTTTCCATCAAAAAGATAACTGTGAAGTTTAATCAAGTATTCCAACAATTATCCATATCAGCACATAATAAAGTTATGAATGTTGTATACATGATATGAGTATTGAGTATAGGGCCTATCTGTTAATTTGTCCTCAACGATGGTGTTAAGGTAGGCCTATGTGTACTGGAAGCCTCGGCCGTTTCTGCCCAAACAGAATTTTCTGTGCTTTGCAAATTGTATGTATACATTTCTATGAAATTAAACAAAATGATGACAAATTCAAAAACAGATACATATTATAATTTAAACATTAAGAAAACAACTTTAAATGCAGCAGATCTTTGTAAGGACATTTACAGTTTGATAAACAGCGCCATGGCGGATCAAATTGGGTGCGGCACCACCTGTCGTAACACGACCACCTGAAGGTTAGTCTTCATCCAAGGTACATCCAGAAACATTGAATAGAAAATACTCAAGTTTATAGAATAACCGCCTTGAAAATAGACTAACTCTTTGATCCATCACAGCGAAAATGCATTATGAGGTAGATAAGGTGCAAGACATATATTATTATATTGAATTCATCATTTTTGTTTACACTCTTGTACATAAAAAAGTGAATAAATTATCTTCAAAAAATAACGATTTCATTTTTACTGTTTTATACTTAAATTCTCCACTAGAACTTAACGTGGAAGAAAGAAAGTAATATAAATAAATGAAGAATAATGTATAAGGTACCCTTTTGACTACAAAAATTCCCGGGTGACCATTCCAGGTCCCGTAGGGCCTGAACCATTTTTGGACCAGCCCAACCTGGAATCTGTGTAAACGACCCAGAAATGGGTCAAACTGACGCAGAATGCAAGTTCAAATCCCATTTTTAACCAGTTTCCGAGTCAGCCTGCCCCGGCCCCCGGGGTCAGGCCCCTACGACCCGGAATCTGGGTCAATTCTCACCCAGGAGTTTTTAGGGCGTAGCCCCTGTATACTTTATCAAAAGAGCAACCGAATGCACCAAATAACTAAGAGCACCCCGCTCAATGATATCATCAAGAAATATATATGTCCTTCTGATAGTAAAATGCATATTTTGAATTGTTTAAATACAAAACTTAGACCGTACACGGTGTTAATAATGTATATAATATACACACATGTATATGACAACATAGTAATTTAAGTTATTTTCATAATACACGAGTTTTCCATCCAGTATAGTAATAAATCCAGAGTATTTTTGTATAATATTATAATATTAACCTGGAATCACGCTTATCAGACCCTGTTTTATTTAAAGTATCGTACACGTTTGGTAATGACTCAAAACAAATATTAGCATGAAAACTTACTTGGTAACAAGCAACGGAGAGCTGTTGATAGTGTAAAACATTGTAGGAAACGACTCCCTCTGAAGTAACGTAGTTTTTGAGAAAGAGGTAATTTCTCACTAAAATAATAAAAACTTCTTGCAAGAAGTTTTTGTTATTCTATCTGAAAGCACACAAATTTGTACAACAAGGGTGTTTTTTTCTTTCATCATTTTCTTGCAACTTCGATGACCATGAGCCCAAATTTTCACAGGCTTGTTATTTTATGCATATATGTTGGGATACACCAAGTGAGAATACTGGTCTTTGACAATTTCCAAACGTGTACGATGCCTTTAAACACTCATTTTGAACTCAACGCCTATGTATCGAAGCGATCGACAAACTATATGTTGATCTACCCCCCCCTCCATTTTCACTGAAACAATCGTACATTTTCAACACCCAGGTTGTGGATGGCATTCTTTCGCAAAATACTGACCCAAAATGTTTCTTTTTTCAACTCTTTACAAAGCATCTAACAATAAGTCAAAACATTATTTACAAAAACATCTTTGGTTTTTGAATATTATATCTGTCTTTAAAAGTTTGTGTATTAATCCATACAAACAGGTGGGATATATCGGCAGACTTCAATTTGTCCGAATATTATGTCCGTCCATTCGAACTTCTGAGACCTTTAAGAAACATCTTTATGGCCGTGTCGGAATCAGTGGCTACAGCTGCGGCTGGTAGGTGATGGGATATTTGGCAGTCAGAGTATGAGAAAGAATTTTGGCTGCCATTTTGAAAATTTAAAAAATGGCTTGTTATAACTACCTAGCTGTTTTTTAAAGGACAAATCTGCGATGGCCCTGCAGCCAATTTTGTTTCTCATGACATACTCTGACTGTGTGCCAAATACCAGGCTTGTATCACCAAAGGCACAATTACTCAAAATATTCCCCATTCATCTCACTACGTTAGGGTGTTGCTATATGGACATCCAGCCACATCCGCTAATTCGGGCACGGTCTATAATTGCTTACACGTCAAAACTCACAACGTTTTCATATATTTATAAAACACCCATACAATGTTTATAAAATGGAGTGTTAAACACCAATTACATCTAACAATACAATAAAGCATCTAACAATACAATAAAGCATCTTCCTGCTCAACATTCAAAGACGTTTTGACATCAAAAGGTGTACCGCGCCTCAGAAACTTATATTATACTCTTGACTTCCGGATCGTTAACCCGGATCCTAATCAGATTTGCAATGTCACCAAACCGAGGCTGGAAGGAGAAATAGTCTGGTTCCTTTTGTATACAATGCAGGTTATTATTCATTGCTGTTATTGGATACAAGGAGCATGACCAATATGGTGGCATGATAATGGTCTATTCTGAGTCAGATTGGCCTGTTTTCCATGTCAGCAATGTGTACATTTTGGCAAGTCCTGGACTCGAGTCATACAACACTGCATTTTGCCAGCCCTGAGTCATGTCGACCCACTCCAAGGGGTCAGATTGTCAGCAATGATTGTGTACATTTTGTCAGCCCTGAGTCATGTCGACCCACTCCACGGGGTCGGATTGTCTCGGCCAAGGCTCTAGACCCACTGCGTGTAGGCCTACTGGCGTTTCGGAACAGTTTTGTATGACTTCATAATACTAGATACATTAATGGTAAAGATAAAAACTAAATACAAAATAAAAATTAAAAAACAGTTTAGATCACATGAAAGTTTCGATATCTTCTTTAGACGTGAGGCAGATTAAAACACTTCTGCTCTAGCAATGTGAACTGGTAAACAGATTAATGCCAATTACCAGTTTGGCTGGTATACAAGCATACTATTAGCAAACAACAGTGTGTAGTAAAACTGTTAAATTGTAAACGTCCCTGCTATAACATGGCCGCAGGCCTTAACAAATTGTGGCAAGAAAACAAAAGCTGCGTATGATAATTCATTTGTTTATACACATTATCGGGGACAGACTTGCAAGCATAGATCCAATAATTATTTACTTTACACAAAGACTCTGGCATGCAGTTTAAATAACGCCCATAATGAAATTGTACTGTTTGGGTGCTTTAAGGCCACCGGGGAAAAAAAGTGAGCGTTTATTTCAGATTTAGGTTACCCGCCACTCTGTCATACAGTTAATATTGATGCAACCGGTGCCATGCTAATTGTTTTCTGTTGTTGCAGCCTTATAAAACTGGGACCAGGTGTCTGATCTACGCTTGCTCTGTCCCCCAATCAGCCCAATCAAACCACTGAGATCAAAGAGTCGTGTTGCAATCATCAAACATCTCTAGGAACATCTGTGGGATATCCTGCGACTTGTCCAGTTTCATGCACAATACTCTCTCTGCGTGACGAGCACTGATGGTTCGCAGGTCTGTTATCTGCAAGTGAAGAAAAACAATCAACCTGAATCATCAGAGCTAGACTTCTCACTCAAGGTTGAGTTGTAAAAGTGCTATAATGACCTCATCACGTTATGACCCTCACATAAGCAGAGTCTTCCTCCTATTGACGATGTGACCTGTGACATCACATGTTTACAAAAGAGCCACAGAGCCTGGACTTCCTGCAGGCACGATTTGTACACAGCTCAATGAAAGAAAACATAAAATCTTATATTTATGGAGATTGCACTGTATAACTCTTATCAACTTTTGATTTGATGAAAGGGGGCACATCTAAAAACTTGACCAGCTTTTATTTCATAACTCTTGGTTTTATGTGGAAATTATGACACAAAATGTCAACTTTCCCATAGGACCTGTGTAGTATCTTGCCTGCCAGAATACTGAAAGAATGCACAAGGTCACACTTATTGTAAACAAGGTTCACATGGTCTATAGCCTTGAAGAAAGACTCATACTAGGGTCGAAGTTGGGCCATTATTACCTCTATCGTACGTTTTCGTTGGTAAGCAGTATGCTGTTGTAGCGGTTGTTAAATGAAAAACAGGATATCATATTTTGACCCAAATCTTTATTTGGAAACAGGATATCATACTTTGACCTAATTCTTTATTTGGAAAGATATCATATTTTAATATAAATCTTTATTTGGAAACATGATAATTATCATACTTTGACCTAAATCTGTATTTAGGCGCAGTTATCTTCTGTTTGTTAAAAACCCCACAATTAATACATTTTCTGTATTGTTTTGATGATGTTAACTTTTCCCAGCTTTCAATACGATAAGTCCCAATCCCATGAAAACGTTTACGAATGTATTTAAATAAAAAAGAGAGAGGTTAATGTTTTGTTATTAATACGACATTAACGGAGAAATACAATTTACCTTCATGAGTATTTTAGCCCAGTGCACAGGTGTCTTTGGTCGACTTTCATTGATGAAATGTTGGAAGGCAGTCAGGAGAGTGTCTTGTAAAACCTCCACCGATTTGGGATCTTTCAGACCTGGACGATCTGTCAATATGAAGTGGGAAATGAAGTGGAGTGAACAAACACACACAACCCTGAAACAAGAGCTCGTAAATCTAAAAGATTGCAGCAGCAATAATGAAACCCAGCTCCTTCTGGATTCATCCAATCTTCAAGCAGTGAACAAGTTTGAGGCACTCGTAAGTTCCACATCTAAATTGATGCAAACAAATTGGAACCATCTCCTCCCGGTAAGGTTAAAGGGGCTGTGTCGTCATGATCAAAGCAGGCCTGTGACTGTACATTATAATAAGAGACTTTCAGGACGCTAGGTGGCAGCAGACTTACCAGGTAAATCCATTGTTCTCGGCAATGTGCGCATACTCAGAACTACGTAAACAATTGGAATTTACCTGGTAAGTCTGCTGCCACCTAGCGTTCCTAAGTCTCCCATTATGCACGCGCGTTCATAACTCTATGTACAGCAACAGGCCTGCTTTCATCATGACGACACAACCCCTTTAAACGCGTGTAGGAAACAAAATCGTGCATTTTAACGGGTCTCAATGTTGGAATATGCTCGAGACTTGCACAATCTATTCAGTATAGACATCCTATATCATATTCATTGTATTCGTACAAACATTAGAGAATTTATGGTTCGGGAAAAAACCCAACTAATTGACAGAAAATGAAATAGCAAATCCCTCTGGACCAAACCAACAGACTCAGGATGATGTGTATGGCGTTTTCTTGATGATCAGGGGAATGTGATAGGAAAGTTTACAAAGTGTTGAACTCATATTTCAGTATGGATTGCCCTGGGTTTTTGTCCTGTTTCAAAATTTTGTTTCAATTTGATTTGTACAGAGTTTCCACAGACAACGTGTACTGACCTCCAGCAATGAGTAACACCGCAGCAAGGAGTGCCATCTCGGTCTCCGTAAGCTGCAGCCTCGCCAGCCCCACGGCAAAGTCGAAGATGGGCTCGACCAGGTCGGTCATCACGCCGTTGTTAAGGTCGCATTTGTCGACAGCTATGCCGTTGGACAAGATTAACTTGTGCGTCTCGGGGTCGTATTTCTGAGCGATTCGCAGGCACATGATCTCCATACAACAAGACTTGAGGAGCAACACCTGGTCTTCGTGATCCAACTAAAAGTCAAACACACCAACATAAATCCGAAGTGTTAATTGGTATGAATTCATAGCATCTATACGTTTGGTAATGACTCTGAAAATTAATGGCGATACAAACTTACTTGGTAAGAAGTACAGCAGCTTTGGATAGTATAATGCATTTTGAGAAACTTTTCTCCTGGAAGTACTGCGGTTATGGAAAAAGATATCAGTTTCTATCCCCCCAAATTTGAATCTGAGAAGCGTTACTGCAGTAAGGTTAGTGTATTCCAATTGCAGATTATTCTTCCTGCGTGGACATAACCGCTCCAGATTTTCGGCACTATCTCAAAAACGCCCACTTTTTGAAACCAAATTTTCACATATTAGTTTTAGGGCATAAATTATCTACAACTATATATGATTGAAACAAGCAGTGGGTTCCAATTACCAAACGTATACAATCCCTTCAACAACAATCACACGTAGCTTAGGACTGCAAGACGAAATGACTTAATACAACATGGACATTATACAATGTATACTCTTTGAAGATTAAATATTAATCCAATGATAAGTAAAAGTTACATCAATCACAAAATAATTGCTGTGACCTTCTTCATAAATCTGTCCGTTAGTGTCAATGGAGTGCACCATCGGTCAGCAAATCGCATGTAATTTCGAGAAGGTTCAAAACCAAACAAGAGATAAATATTTCTATCAATTATAATTTATTTGTAGTGACATTCTTTTTCCCGGGAAAATAATGAAAGTTTTGCGCAAACTTGAACGTTTTGGGAACCCGCGGAAGGAAACAAAATGGCGCACTTTAACGGGTCCTCAATTTCCAATACGCAAAAGACCTTGCACTTGCATGGACTTACCTCCTTGAAACCAGGTACCCTCTTAGCAAACTCAACTACTTTGACGATAGAGGGCGTCATGATCTCGGCGAGGTTCTGAAGAGCACTCCTTACGTCTTCTGCCTTTGTCTTCTTTATATCTGGCTCACCATCCTTCACAAAGACATGGATTCAGTTTAAATTATTGCTCTCTTAAAACTACAGGGGAACGTAGAGTTTTGGAAGATTATTTAATTATTGCAGGACCTATTAGCCAGACAACTCGACCACAGTATTTTACGCTGAAGAAACGCAAAGTCCTCCATCGGGGGGGGGGGGGGGGTGATTGAATAATATCTTACTGTGGATACCCCGAACGGGATACCATTGCTATCCTTATCTGAGTTGGGATACCATCACTATCCCCGTTGGGATACCCCTATCCCATCCGATTGGGATACCATCACTTTCCCATCTGGTTGGGATACCACTTTCCCATCTGGTTGGGATACTACTATCCCATCCGATCGGGCTACCATCAATCTCATCCGATTATCCCATTTGGAGTATACTTTTCCACCAACTGAAATTTACTATCCCGAACGGACTATATTCGTTTACCTCATCGGGGGACGTCGAGTTTCTCCTGAAGAGGTAAGTGGTATCCTGGTGGGCAATCAATATCGCCTTGATTAGTCCCTCTTCCCCGTCTGTGAGTTGGGTAGCCAATAAGAGCCCACTCTGACGTAACATTTCCTCCCGGGAGCGCTTGTCTCTATTCTCCTGTATTAGACGCCGCTTAGCTTTCCTCTGTGACTCGTTCAACACCACTATAACAAAACAAGGGTCAAAAATTGACACAAAACACAATGAACCAGTAAGGTAATTTCCCCCAAAGACTTATTTAACTCTATCTTTATATCGTATTCAATTCAACAAACATGGCGGCAGGACTAGGAATCATGAAATCATATTGGTCATCCTATAAGAGCATTCTTGGTTGCACGGCTGCAGGACCCAATTTTATAAAAACCCAAAAGCACATAAATGCTGAGTAAAAAGAACATTAAAACAAAATGCATTTCAAAACAAAATACCAGTCAAAATATAATAAAGTTTCTAGGTTGTTGCGGCGACTGGTACTCCACACTTATTTTGGATTACAATACATGTTTTTTTTTCTGAGCAGTGACTCAGCATATTTATCAAATTGAGTCCAGAACTGTTGCTCTTTCCTGTAGTGTAAGGGCCATGTCACATAAGGTATCTTTTACAGGCCGACGAGGTTATCAACCCCACTGCATTCAAAATACTTCAGCCACACAAGAGACGCTTTTTAAACAGTATCTTTTCTGACACTGAGAAAATGTTACGACAATGTTGACAGCGAATGGATTTTCCTCTTGGAGTTTGCCTATGTTGTCTCGTTTGATATGGCCTTTTATAACATGAAATTAGCCCACATTACAATAATAAGTCAAACTGAATTTGTTGATGACTGCTACCAAATCGATCACCATAAAACTTATCGATTTGTATGTGTATTTTAATTTTAGTTCATTAGACAATACACGTCTTTGCAGAAAATGTCTATGGCAAGGCAAAGTAAAAAAATAAATAAACAAAATGTAATCAAAAGGACGTGCACACCCAAACCACGCTAATAAAATGAACAACACTTTATCCAATCAATATGACACTATAGCTCAATAAATTAATATAATATGAGCCCATCGATTAATTGGTTATGACCAAAGTGATTCGTATATTGATTGTATAGGCCTACATGTACTGGCGTAAGAGTGGTGATCAATGCATTGAACTTACAGTCGGGTGCCATTCCAACGTTGATACATTTCTTATATCTGCATTGCTGACACTGGTTTCGCGTCAACTTATCGATGACGCACTCTTCATTCCATTTGCAGTAGTAACTCAATTTCTTTTGAATAGTTCGCCGAAAGAAACCCTGAAAAAGACAAGAAAAAGGCGAAAATGTTCATTGTTTTCTTCTTTTCTTGGGACCAGTCCTGAAAACGTTCGTGATCGTGATTTAACGAGAAAATTGCGTTAAAACGCTGACGCATTTGAATACAAACTGTTCACTTATATGAGCACATTTATTTTAGGCTTCTGTACACTGACAAATCTCAATTGTACTTGAACGATTAACATCGTGACTGTGTGGGGCTCGGAACCTATAAGCCGATACAGAAGACACTTTGATTTTCGTTGAAATTTCTCTATAACCGCCCCCCAAAAAACAAAAACAAAAACCCCACAAACTTCCCCCCCAAAAAACCCAAAAAAAAAAAAAAAAAAAAAAACCAAACCCCACCCAAAAACACCCCAATAAACAAAAACACAACAACAACAAAAAACAAAACAAAAACAACAACAACAACAACCAAATAATAGATAAATGAATAAAAACCAACAAAAGCACCCGCTAACCGTGCTTATAACTTACCTTGCATCCTTCACAAGTCATGCATCGATAGTGGTACCCAGTGGCGGCATCACCGCATACAACACATGGCTCTGGCCCATTGGACAAGTCCATGTAACTCGGAATATACGGAGTCCCTGAGAAAAGAAATCGCATCAGAGTTAAACTTAAAGGCACTGAACACGTTTGGTAATTGTCAAAGACCAGTGTTCTCACTTGGTGTATCCCAGCATATGCATACAATAACAAGCCTGTGAAAATATGGGCTCAATTGGTCATCGAAGTTGCAAGAAAGTGATGAAAGAAAAAACACCCTTGTTGTACAAATTTGTGTGCTTTCAGATAGGAATAAAAGGCTTCAGGCCTGAAGTCTTTTACTATTTTAGTGAGCAATTATCTCTATCTCAAAAACTACGTTACTTCAGAGGGAGTCGTTTCTCACAATGTTTTATACTATCAACAGCTCTCCGTTCGTTACCAAGTCAGTTTTTATGCTAATATATATTTTGAGTAATTACAAAACGTGTACAGTGCCTTTAAAGAGTTCAGGATGGTAGCTCATTGTGAAAAATCATAGTTACTTGAATGCACTTCTGGGTGAAAAGAAACAAAAATGTGGTTACATTTTCCGCAATTGACTACTACCCCTGTGAAGAGAACTGCAAACCTACCAATCATCTCTGCAGTGTATGTCTGATCGGAGAGAAGCATTGATGCTTTCAAGTCACCAAGTTACATTAAATGGTTTTTATACCTTGTGTTTCGGGCGAGTTTTTAATCAAATTGAGGCACAACACACGTGGCATCAAAGAACTAATTTGGCCCTTTTGATCTGACAGAGTACGGTCAATAACCAGACTAATTACACAAAAGAATAAACTATTATCTTATCTTAGTATTTGTATTAAGGATAATGAAGTGATAGTATAACTGTTCACGCATCACTCATAACGAAGGCCGTGGTTGATATTACGCAACCCGTTTCGTGTTATAGGTTACATAACTTGAATATAGCTTTAGGTTCTGATGATAATGGCAGGTCCAACATGAAGTAATGATATCGTTCTTCCCTTAATCCAACACCTCAACAACAAACCATCTCATCAAGAAGTCGGATCGGATCACGTGCTCACCATGCACGCTGACTTCGTTTTCAAATCGTGTTTAAGGTTGTTTGGGTTCTGTACCGTGGGACACGTGCTCTTGTCACTGCGTGATTCTTAGGAGTTGACCACGCAACCATAAATACATGTAGTGAGCTCGTGACTACTTTAGGGATACCCTGCCCATTGTAGGGATCGAGGGCCGATGGCCATCCTCGTCCCTGGGCAAGCTTGGCTAATAATCTTCTGCAGAATACAGCCGGTCGTGGGTTCGTAGCACAACACTGAGTGGACTCTCGTTATGACAAGATCGATGGGACTCTTTATAACAGGAACGTTGTTATAAGAGGACAGCAAAACAAAGAAACCCAAAGTAGAAAATGAGATTTTGGACTTCAGAATGACAGAACGTTCTCTTTTTAAAAAGAACCACTTTTTAACAGTGATCTTAAGGAGAGTTGACAGTATGTATTTCCCAATTTGTCTTACTACCCCCAACAAATTATGCGAACAGTCAAAATGTGTGATTTGTTCTTTTTCTTTGGGGTTTTCTGCAAATAGCATGTGTGGTATCAGCGATGTCTGGACCGGTACACGTGACCATGGACTGCAGCGCCACTTGGTGCAGGGATGCTTACAGGAATAGACTGTGCAAGTCTCGCGCGTATCGGAACGAGAAAAAACGTCAACCGAATAACATATTTTTTTCTAAAATCAAATCTGTGTTTTAAAGGCACTGTACACGTTTGGTAATTACTCAAAATATATATTAGCACAACAACTGACTTGGTTACGAGCAACAGAGAGCTGTTGATGGTATAAAACATTGTGAGAAACGACTCCCTCTGAAGTAACGTAGTTTTTGAGAGAGAGGTAATTTCTCACTAAAATTATAATAAAAACTTCTTGCAAGAAGTTTTTATTCCTAACTGAAAGCACACAAATTTGTACAACAAAGGTGTTTTTTCTTTCATCATTTTCTTTCAACTTCGATGACCAATTGAGCCCAAATTTTCACAGGCTTGTTCTTTTATGCATATGTTGGGATACACCAAATGAGAACACTGGTTTTTGACAATTACCAAACGTGGACGATGCCTTTAAACTATATCTAACGACAAAATCTGAACAACAAAAATACTCATTACATGTTTATAATATTAGTTTAAGCTTTTATAATAAATACACAAATAATGTGTTAATTATTATTCAAACATAATTCAAACTCTGGGACAAGGATGCTTATTTGATCTTAACGTTTTAGAAACCCCTTACGCGGATTCGCGAAGGTCACACCGGCGTAAAATTAACGCTTGGCGCAGTTTATAAAGGACGCTGACGCCTCAACAACCATAGACTGCAATGAAAAGGCCTCGCGTTGCAATTACAGCATCTGGCAATTATCATCGCGCATCCAAAACAAGCGCTACATAAGTTTTACTATCGGAGGTGAGCACAAAATTCTTAATTTTTTGCAGTAACCGGAAGCTGAGGTCAAGTTTAATTCTCGGGTTTTCTTTGTTATATTGTTGAATTGATTTTACTTTCATATTTTGTATCACTAAGTATTACATTCCCAACAACATATATAATTTTCATAGTCATAAACTACGTTAAACTAAAATAATTGACGAAACAAAATATCGCCCACGTAAAACTCCATATGGTTGGGACCACTATGGTCCCGGAAGTTCGAATGAGCGCGAGACTTGCACAGTCTATCGAATGCCCCATTACGTCATGACCTGCTAAGTTGACCCAGCGGTCATCCACCGGTGGTGAAGGGATTTTCTCACCATCATCGGATTTAGAAAAGTTATTATCTCAACGGTAACATGAGTGTATTTGTATACGAGATATGAAGCTAAGTATACACGTGTTCACGCATAGTACATGTATTTCTTACAATGATCACGAGGTGGGCGTGTGATGGCATTTCTTCAGGACACTGATAGTCTGTAAAATAATTGATGAGGATAAGAAGTACATGTATTTGTTTTTGACTATGGAGTTGCAGGGGTGACTATGGAGTTCGGAAGAAACAGCATCATCCTTTCTGCTAATTGATTTATTTATTTTTGTACAGTAAGTATGGTTAACATGAAAATAAACCCTTTTTCATAAAAATGAAATCAGATCCCAACACTATTCTAAGACAAAACTGTTCAGGAAGTATGTTAAGTAATGACTTAACCATCCAACACAACCGAGTGCAACATAAATAGGTGGGTGACAGCATGGTCAACGTTTGCTGATTCGTCGACGTTCAGCTGAGAATAATTCGACAGAGGGCGCTATTTTATAATAGATGTTAAACAAATTATAAAATTACTAAAATTTATAGGCGCTATTTTAGTTAAGCATGACGCGCTAAAAAAAAAAGTACGCCCAAAATCTAAGTGACGGCAATTCTAGTCAAACCGCAGTTCGAGTGTTCCATTTCACTTTTGATCGATAAGTTGAAAATCTGTGCAATAATGTACAAAAGCTTTAGCAATAGTGATTTTCTAAATATCAAAATTAACTTTAGTTTTAATTCTGTCAAAAAAAAAAAAAAAAAACAGTTCTCAATGGTTTACCTTGAGTGACTTCACAGCGTGTAATAAAAAGCGAAATCGCTACAAGTACAAAGAACTAAGACCAAAATTAAAAATGGTTACTAAGTAATTAATCCCCAATGTTTTTTAATTAAAAAAACCCAGTTCACATTAACAAGAGTCGTTATACGTGAGATCGCATGTGTTCTACTTCTAATCTTGTAAAAACACACAATCAATACACTCCGGAACAAACCAGATTTTCCTATCTGCTTTGAGCGTATCGTAGGTTCGGTCAGTAGGCCCTTCGGTCATTGCACTTAAAGACGAACCTACGAAATGATAGCATGGAGTGGAGGTGTGATGGGATACGATCACAATGCACAAGGTCACAGGTGTTTCTCTGCCATCAACAAAAAATGTTATCCCTTTAATCTTTACCTTCCCAGCTCATAAAAAAAGACTGCAAGTTTGTATTTACTGCAGGAAGGCAACCGTATAATAATCGAGCTGCAGTGCCATCTTCTTAATACCAGTATTCATCATCGTTAGTACAGTAAAATCCTGGCAAACACAAAACACAGAAAAAGGAATCGCACCAAGACGAAATGATGCATGAGGAAGGGGTACACGACCTTAAAGGGAATCGGGGGTTGAAGGCCCCGATTTACACCCAGCGGCGTAGCCGGGGGGGGGGAGGGGGCACGTGCCCCAACCCAAATATCCATGCCTCCCACGAAAAAAATCGCGACAGTTCTTGCAATAAAGAAAAGGGAAACAGAGGAAAATGGGTGTTTGTATAATAAACCAATGTCACCGCGGCCACAAAATGCCAAGAAAATAAGAGAATGTGGCCCCTTCCAAAATAAAAGCATTACCCCCACCACTGACAAACCCATTCCCCTGCCCCCCCTTTCAAAAGCATTGCCCCCACCCTGTGCCCCCACCGAAAAAGTCCTGGCTACGCTGCTATTTATGCCCCTTTATTTGTCACCCACAACTAAGATTGACACTGGCAACCTACCCGACAAAAAACAGCTTTAGAGTGAAAAAAGTAACTTCTGGCTGAAATAAATACATAAAATAACAAATTACCGACTGAAAACGTAATCGCCAATGATAATTTGATAATTATTTTGAGCATAGAGCAATGTTTTGAGACAGATATTGTAGCGACAGACCAGATAAACTATACACAGGCCTATTTGCATTGCTCAGGTCATTAAGAAAACGTGCAAAATTTGAACTCCATTCCAAGACCCGTCTTTCATTCATGCACTGTCATGAGGTCTGCGAGTGATTTTTCCCCCAGAGGCGGTCGACCCGTTTGCGCTTTAATACATTGTTATCGCTGTGTCCTTGAGTTGCAACAACACTGCTCAAAATTATGTCACAGGTCGATGCGTGATCAGCGTATGGACCGACCATTGACGTTACCCCCAACACATACGTTACGTAACACTCTGGTCAACCAGCGGAACGTAGCTGCATTCTTGCGGGCATGTCAATAGCGTGGGTTAGACTCGTTACTAGCCGCAAAATTTAGTTTGTAATAATTCACCAAAAATAAAATAAAGCAAATATGGTTTGTCAGCGCCCACTGGCATAATGTGATCATACAATTTGTAATTTGGGTTGTTAGTTTAAAAGGTGATGCATCATTAGCTGTTCAAGTCCCAATTCCATCCTCTACTTCTCAATAAAACCACAATTACAAACATCATGCAGGAAACCGCACCTTTTAATATATATTCCAGTAGTATACAAGAAGATCATAAAAAGGACTCATGAAATTTAGGGAGCCGAATTTATATGAGAATACACAAGAGTAGGCCTATACATCAACTATCCAATGGAAGACGTGATAAGACTTTTCAACGAAGAGTGTGTTTGTTGTGATTCAATTTGATTTAGCTAGGCTTGGCTTGGACAGCATCCAAATACTTGATGAAACCATTTTTCTACCTCCATGATGAAACACTCTACAACTTCCTGCTCAGAGCACACTCTACATCTTCCTGCTCAGAGTTGACCAAGGTCCGGGTCTCAGGAGGCCTGACCCATGGGTCACCGTAACCAGGAATCAGTGTCAAAACGACCCAGTCAGAAATGGGTCAAATGACGCAGAATCCAAGCTAAAAAATCCCATTTTTGACCAGTTTGGATCAGCCTGATCCAGAAGTTGGTTTCAATTCTGACCAGGATGTTTTTTTTAGAGTGCACTGTGATTGACAATTCGACATTCTGCTTGCTCTCTGATTATTATGGTACCACTACCACAACTTACAGAGAGTGAGTTCGGAAATGTCCACACGTGCAAACAAATCGCCTATATTATTTTTCGTGAATAAGTAAAATTAACCTATAATTCTACCTCAATGAATGAACCAAAGAACAGCCTCAGGGAAAAGGAACTCAGAACACGAGAACACACACGAGTCAATCGAAGGTAAAATCTTAGATGTAGGCATAAAATACTATAAGACGTCCCCTAGTGAGTCTTACAACAACCACTTTAATTTCTTCATGAAGAAAGGACGCAAAATTATAAACATTAGGGATGACTTAATGTATTCTGTTTGTCCTCGAGCTGGTCATGGACATTCTATAATAAGACCATCATAAAATGTTGGTTTGTTTGCTGGGCCTGTAGTATGTATTATTCAGTCTCGTTACAAACCAACACTGTATTTCGCTGCATTGGGACAAGTACATAGAAAATTTCCTTATAAGTATAAGTTACAGTTGTAAAATGAATTTCGCAAATGAATGGTATTTTTTTTTAAAGCTTTCAACGTATGACATAATGTAGAACTTGGAAACGTAACTTTCAACCAACATTCCCATCGATTCTTGCCTCGCGTGTTACGTAACTGCACATACATAACCTTTTATGTCCCACCTGGAAGCCACATCCTGTGGTTGAGGTCTAAAGTCCTGCTCACTGACCTCCATGCTGTAACACTCCAAAGTGTATGTATTCAATGTCTTATCTGGTGCAGAGGGTAGATGGGTACCAAGCTAAACGCAAACATAACTGCCAACAATGTGCTTGATACCTCCTATTTTTCTATGTGTTTACAAAGAGCCTTTATCTCGGCCAGTAGAAGCAGACGCCACATGGCCTCAGTAGGGTAACCTCACCTAAGGTCAATGGGGGGTCCCGAAATGACTATCTCAAGCTCAAGCAAATTTCTTCCTTCTAGCCTATTTCACTCCACTAACGACAGAAGATTGTTTTGATTAAGAAGCTGATATAAGCGAAAACAGAGAGTGTCTTCAAAATGTGCTAAGAATATTTAAAGAATAACTAACTATTGGATAACATGGTCTCAAGCCAAATATAAGCATATCTTTGTTTCCTGATGTTAATAGTAAAATGGAGTAGTTAAACCAGTTATCCATTTCACTCTATCCTTGGGTTTTTACCAAGCAATGCCCTTTATTCTCCTGGTTCATCCCTCCATCTTCTGTGTTGTCTTCCTCTTTTCTGATTTGGTTTCTTGGCTTGGACAGAGGACAATAGCAAAATGTTTCTTTAATATTCCCCCGATGGCAACACACTATTCACGTCCCTAACGAGCGTTATTTTACAAGAGCTGGATACATTTCAGGGACAATGAGGCAATTATTTCCAGTATTGAATCTGCTACATGTAAATCGGAATGGAAGATACCAAGAATGCTGCACCACGACGTTGCTTTTCATTACGTAATGTTCATGTAAATGTAGTTGTTATGGCAAACCGGGTCATTCGTTTGCATTCTGCTCGTTAAACTGCTCCATTTCACGATAAAATCAGACCCTATTATCCTATTAGTTAGTTATTCGTTAAATATTCTTGGCACGTTTTGAAGACTCTCTTTTCGCTTAAAATAATTCAGTCATTAATATTGGCTTCTTTATCAACTAGTCTTTTAAATATGTCGTCACATTTTCAAAAGAAATTGCAACAATAGTCTAATAATCGTCTAATCACTATACGCCAGAGCTGCCAACATTTGCATCTTGCAATAAAGAAGATGTTGTACAACAATCAGGGAGACATTACTTAGAATTACATTCAACAATCAAGATAGGCCTAATAGGGAAGTTTCCATAACCAAGGACATTTTCAAATTTGTTCATCAGAAGATGGAAAGATTCGGTTTATTTTCAGGGGCCTTTCTGCAAAATCGGTGAGTGTTTGTTGGCAGCTCTATTGCAATGAGAGTCGAGCGGAAAAAAAAGGAATGGGCGAGCGACCAAACCGTGTTTAAATTTGTAAAGCGTTTCGTTCTCTGTCTGGGGGGGTTCTGTATAGAAAATTGGGAACCATGTCGTAACAAAAGGCCTTGATAAGCTTGCGGCTTACTACCACAGTGAGCCAAGGACACATCCAATTTCCAAGATTACATAACATTTCTCAGAAATAATTTTCCTTTGACCACATTTCTATTATAATCGTAAGTTGTTTCCCGGAGAGCTGACAAAATAATTGGGTGTAAAAGTAAAATAGACCGTGAAGATATGAGTAAAACCAAAGTATCAATCAGGTAATGGATAATTTGGCTCTTTATTTATATTTTTAGGGAGACGGTTTTAATGCGCGGCAAAAACAAAAATTTCATTTTCCAATATGAGAGCAAAGACACGTTTTAAAGGTTGTTCACTTATTGTGAGTTTTCGGGAAAAAAGAAGATTAGAAATCAAAATCTGACTGTTAACTGTGACGACGCCGATCTTCCCAAAACAGCTTCTGGCCAACCACGAGAGGGCGCGGCGCACGAATGTTTTAATGAGGTGCAACGACAATGACAACTAAAAATAATTAATAACAAACAAGGCATATCAATAATACAACATTTTTCTTTGTATTGTCCTTTTCATTTTCCCCATAAACACAACGTCTGAAACGGCGCCCTCTGACGGTCATATGTGGGGTCTTTTGTTTTCTTTGTGCAGAATTATCAAGATTGTTCTGTGACACGACGTTTAATAGCCATTGTTTTTTAGCCTACTGATCAGACGAATAGACTTACCACAAAATTAAACATTGTTGTAACCCGATTTAAAAAGTATTAACTGAGTTTATATTTTGGTTGATGGCTCTTCTGTAATGTTTTGTTATACAAAAACGCAACAAGATCCGCCGGGACAACGACGTCTATTGTCTCAACGAAGGCCTACAATGTACCTACAATTCCAATAATTTGAAATGGTCCCCAACGCGTATTATGGCAAAAATATTGACACCGAGGTATTATTAAAGCTACCACTATTACGTAAGCCACAACCTAAAAGATATCAAAATTTTAATTTTCCGGGAAAACTTTGAGTGGACCTTGAAACATATAGTCATTTTCCATTTAGCATTGGTCAACCCACACGACGGGGTTTCAGCCCGCACCTTATTCCCGCCCACGAAACTAGCCTTGATTTACATGTGTCATGCCATGAACCTTTATTATTCCCTAATTTTCAAATTTTATGGAGGGGGGGGGGAATCATACAAAGCTCAGTGGGCCTAGTTGTAAAGTTTACACCAATCCTCCAGATAAAATGTCCATATCGTCTTTGTTTTGTTTTCGATTGACGCAACCGAAATAAAGAGCGTCATATGAAAATGCATCGAAACCCCCGACTAAACAAAACCTTTCAAGTTGTGTTTAGCTATCTTCTTTTTTGATGACATTTCCTCATATTTATTAGTTGTATGGTGAGTTCATTAAAAAAAATGTAAGGATGGACGAATCAATTATTTCCCAAAACTAGTGTGATGGAATAATCATTGGCAGTACATTTATTTAAAACGATCTTGCGATAAGTTACAACAAGTCAATGTTGAAGTGGCGTTCATCCTATAGCGAAGGCGCTACCATTGATTTCAGCTTCCATTTTTCTTTGTTATTGTTTGCATCTTCTAAACGGTTTCATGTTGAGCGTTACTATCCCAATCCCTGTCCAAACTACTGACGAAAATGC
Organism: Plazaster borealis; assembly: GCA_021014325.1. Taxonomy (NCBI): domain Eukaryota; kingdom Metazoa; phylum Echinodermata; class Asteroidea; order Forcipulatida; family Labidiasteridae; genus Plazaster; species Plazaster borealis. Next base: position 5,215,236 of record CM037471.1, on the reverse strand, counting down.
AGACTTAATTCACGCTAAAGACCAGTCAACTGTTTTGTCTTACTCAATATCAAAAAGAGATTACCGGTATCTCTCTTGCAACACAAAAGTAAACAGAAATCCTAACGCTAACATAAAATAAACAATGTGTAACACAATTTATTTATATTTTTCTTCATAAATTTCGATATCAAACTCCAGTTTCCTGCATCTGAGATGGTCCACAAGAGGTACTTTTTCGTTGTCTAGGTTTAGCACTGTCATATTCCCTTTGTTGACTTTTAATTTCCCCAATATATATATTTAAAACAAAATTGAGGGTTTTTTTATACAAGCGTTATAATATAGCATTGAATATAAAGTGTTCTTCTTCACAAAATATGCCACAAAGGCTCTTGTGGCAATTTATGCCAAGTATTTTTGGTAAAATCTTAATTTATATTAAAATAGTCACATAATCACTGTCCGAGGTTTGTTTCAACGAATGCCCCCAAAACAATAACATACTTTTTGTTTGATTGATGCTGACGTCATATACAACAATATTTCTTTTCTTTTTTCAAATTTCAACCAATAATAGCTTTCATCTGAAATCGTGACCTGTGACCTTGAAACCTAATGCTCCAAAAATGCGTCGGCGGCCAGAATGGAAAACGCATACCATTAATACGTGAAGTATGTTCGCTCCCAAGACCAATAAATAAATAATTATTTTTAATCATACAACTTTCACACATTAGGTAACATAACGGGAATAATTCTGCACCCGAGTTTCATTTTTCACTCAGTAATTACTTTGACCAAAACGTATCATCTATGGGTAAAATAAGAATAAGAAACATTTTTGGAACGGCTTATAAATTGTATAAATTTGTGAAAAATTGGCAGTCGCATCCAGAGTTTTTTCAAAAATTACAATTTGATACATACATACAGATAAAATAAATTGATGATGACGATAATGATTAAATGGTTTATGTCAAACTTAAAAAGACATCACATCAGCAAATTGAATTGCGTCATATAGTACATCGAGTTAATTATAATTATGCATGTACAAACTACAAGTACAATACAACACAAAACAATTAATGAGATTCGATTAAATGACATCAAATTAACAAAATTTCGTTGAAATATGATACGGGAATCTTCTTCTGATCCACAGCAAGGTGACCATTGCAACCTCAAGGTAGATGATTCCCCCTTCTACCTCCATGCCCCTACCCTGCCCTGTCCTGATCCATGGTCAACCATGGAGGAAGCGTATGATGAAGATGCTCTCCATGGTCAAACAACCAACATTCGGTTAAAAGACAAAGACTAGAGTAACCCACGGGACGGATCGTACACAAAGCCTTGAAAATATCTTAGAATAATAACTCCCTAGTTGTTCACAACCAGCGAAAATAACTTACCGAATTTGTACTTCGGTGCCGAAGGTTCCATTTTTTAAGAGAGTCTCTGTTCGGAAATGAGAAGAAGGTTTGCAGAGCGTGGATGGAGAGCGAACACACGGGGGCCTTCTGAGATGATGAAGGTGAGGGCCAAACACACTACACCATGTGACACACACGGACTTCAGATGGTCTGATAAATCTGCCTTCCCCTACTGGCCCTACAGTTACCTCCGGCCGGAGCATTCCCTAATTACGACACTACATTTAGGGCCTGGACAGCAGCAGGCAGCCAATAGCCTAACCCATTCTCTGCCAATCTTCAGCATGCAGGAAGCCCACTCCAATATTGGTCAAGCGCACTTTTATAACAGAAAGAAGGGTGATTTAAACAGGACACATCAGGTCATGGCTATCACGAGAAACCCAGTTGCAAAAGTGTCCAACTCAGAAAACCACCACAAAATAAACTTTATACAGAAACAGACAATTATCTATGGAGGATAGAACCACTATCATTCAAAATTTGATCCCTTTAATGACTAAAATAATACATCTTTGTTCTTATTTAGAACCCCTCTGTTAGGTTGTTTTGAACAGAAACCCCCTATTTTAATAGTCCAGGCGAGTCCAATTCAGGTCATTTGGTCTGTTACGTAATCTTTTTTTTTATCTGAGCGATCGTAATTTGCATTTGGAGGTCACTGACTTGGAACTCAGGGCGTCCCAAGGTCGTTAGTGTGTACTCCTACAGAGTAGTAGCCTCCATTCAATTCGCAGAAAACAACAAGCCACAGAGCTGTCTCGATGTGGATCTTGGTGGGGCACTGGGGGAATGGTGTCGGGGGGAGGCCGGGGGGGGGGAAGGAAAGACAATCGAAACTTTTGTGACTATCGCCTGGCACATGTATTTCCTTCCTCCATGCCTGGCATATCCGCCAACTTTGACTATTTTTTCTGCAGTTGTTGATTTGATCTAGAAAGGTATTCGAACCATTCCCTATTACCAACTATGCCGAAATCCCTTTAATAGTAAACCAACAATATTAGGGTATTTATTTATGAACCCTTGCTCGTCGAATTGTCAAAAACAAGAAAGAATCAATTTAATCAGAGAAAGGGCAAGCACGCTTAAAGGAACATTACAGAATTGGTTTTTGCTAACAAAACAGTGTAAGCACTTTATATAATCCACCATATACATAAACTGACAAACCTGTAGAAGTTTGAGATCGATCGGCCATCTGGGTCACGAGAAAATAGTGAAAAACCGATTACACATTTTGCATGTGTTAAACAATGCATGAATAAAACGCTTATGAGCGATAAACTCCAATCGGAAATTAGTTTTATTTATTTCTCATCAAATATGGCATTTCAGACAGAAATATTTCTAGGGATGTTCTCTACTATCATCATCATTAGACCGTGTAAGTTTTATGTAAATCTGTGATCTTAAAGAAAATTTTAATAGACTGTGCAAGTCTCGCGCGTATCGGAACGAGAAAACACGTCAAACGAAGAACAATTTTTTCTCTGAAATCAAATCTTTTTGCAAAATTATATTTGATGATAAAATCTGAACAACAAAAATACTCATTACATGTTTATAAAATCAGTTTAAGTTTTTATGATAAATACACATTAATAGTGTATTAATTATTATTTTACCAAAATTAAAACTCTGGGACAAGGATGCTAACTTGATCTTAACTTTCAAAGACCACTTACGTGGATTCGCGAAGGTCACATGGGCGTAAAATTAACGTTTGACACAGTTTGTAGAGGACGTTGACGCCTCAACAACCATAGACTGCTATGAAAAGGCTTTACGTTGCAATTGCAGCGTCTGGCGATTATCATTGCGCATCCAAAACAAGCGTTTTCATAAGTTTTGTGACCGGAGGTGAGCACAGAATTCTAAATATTTTGTCGCAACCGGAAGCTGAGGTCAAGTTTAATTCTCGAGTTTTCTTCGTGGTATTGTTGAATTGATTTTACTTTCATATTTTTGTATTACATTCCCAACAACATATATATTTGTCATGGTCATAAACCAGGCTAAACTAAAATAATTGACAAAACAAAATCTTGCCCACGTAAATCTCCATGGCTGGGACCACAATGGTCCCGGAAGTTCAAAATTGCGCGAGACTTGCACAGTCTATTACCAGTTCTGTAACGTTCCTTTAATTGCCCACCACTACCAGAAAAAGATGCATAAAGATACAAATAATCACTGTATTTTTTAAACAAGATGAAATGCTGGTCTGTTTATTCCTACCTCCATGGTTTTATGGTTTTGTTTTATCTGCAGTAGGCCGCTACCAATTTGAACCATCGTGGAACTGGCTAAATTGTGCCTCAAAGTCTCGCCTGATTGAAAGGAGGGTCTCGGTCCATTGCCGTCAAAAGAGGGCGGTGTTCATTATTGCCTGTCACTTTGCTCTTGTGATCATGATTCACAGTTAAATGTTGTCGTTTCATGTAATTATGTCGAGTTGGTTTTTACAGAATTTTCTCAAAATACCGTCGTGAGCACAGTGACACTGCAAAATGGAGGCCGTTCCTCGGATGTGTATGCTAAGTCTGGAGTTAAAATGGAGTCTGGAAAAGGTAGAATTTGGTCCGATTCTTAAACAGGTAAGTAAGGTCATTTTGCAATTTTTACACACAAAGGTTTTGCTGACTTTCTGTTTTTTGATTGATCAGTGTGTATGACTATATAATGTTCCACTGACACTATTTTTTGCATGTTATGTTATGTATGTGATCACTTGAAATAGGGAAGTTGATCTAGTTAGACGAGAATGGTAACTATCCATTAAAATCCAGATATCAATATTGTTCACAAAATATGCTTCGGAACAGCTGCTGATGAACCTGACGCCAGGTTTCGAGTTGTTTCGTCAACAATTAATAACCATATTTTGGTAAATTAAATACTTAATAACAACATTTTAATTTTAGTAACTGTAACGTTACATTTGAGTTGACGTGTTCATCCATCCATGGTTTGTACAATATTGATATATAAAAGTTACCAACCAATTTGAAGGAGTGTCAACTGTAGTGTATGTAACTAAACTCAGAAGGCTGCCTGATCCTTTGATCGCAGCTTCAAAGTGGCCAGAGCAAAGATGAGATTGAGTACAAGAACAAGAATTTTTTTCAACAGCACCTTAATTCCTCCAAAAAAAAACTGGAACGACATCCCATCTACCTTGTATTTGACTACATAGTAGACAGTGAATCACAAACTTAATCCAAATTCAGATAAAGTATGAATAACACCTATAGAAAAACCCCCCAATCCTCATCCAAAATTGGATCCGTTGTTAGTTAACTAGTGACCCATGAATATCCAGCCACTGCAAGGAAATGGTGCATGTAGGCAGTGCATGTATGACCATGACATAGTTATGAAAGGTAGACACCTGTGTGCCTGTTTACCCTCGGTAGCATGGCACTTGGTGACATCGGTGACATCAAACTTACAAAAGGCAAACAAGGAAATCTGTCCATTTTAAGTTCCATCATGTACATTTTTCCTTACAGCAGTGCTCTTTATCAGAGAAAAAATTGTTGAAAATAAAGTTCCAACAACTGTGTAAAAATACAAATGTTTACTTTTAGAGATGAACATCATATCAGATAACTCCCGAAGAAGAGCAAAATACAACGTTCTTCTCAGAACCACTACTCCTCCCAAAAGAGATTTTATACTATTATGATACCATCATACCAATCTACAAAATAAGAAATATTGATGCTGTGGACTAGGCCTATGATATTCCAAAATCTGTTCTAATGTGACATTAATTTGTCTATTTCTTTACAGTACATTCAGAATCACTACATGGAAGATGCAAATAAGTACAATGATGAAATTAAGCAGATTGATCAGCTTAGAGTGGTGAGTTATTAATCTGTGTTTCATAGCATCTTAAATAATTTACGCAGTTCTATAGCGCTTTATGTCCTGTGGTCCAGTTTATAATTCGAGCCCTGCTGGCCATGCCCACTTAGTCATTGTCTTGGTGCGCCTAAAACCTTACCAGTAGAAAATTACATTTCTGTTGTTGCAGTGCCCTTTAAACTTCCTTGCCCTTTCAAAAATGAGGATTCTTGCTACTTTAATTTGATTTCTGATTATTATATGGTTTTTTGGGGGGCTCAGAAAATCAGTAAGATTGTTATTAAATATCATTTGAAACCTGTGAAAGCCTATCCTGTAGGTGAGCCCTATACTCAATAAGAATTTCCCATTCTATTTTCAAGAGTCAATCATGCTTGACTCATATGTAAAAATAATTTGATGAATGCAATTTTAGTTCTTTCATTGGGATCCATTTTGTTGTATCTCCCAACAGAATGCCACAAATGTGACCAGAGACTTCAACGGAATAAGCACCCTGAAGAAATACTACGGCCAACTTCATCTTCTCACGAGTAGGTTCCCGATAACGGACGGTGGAGAAGCTGCCCCTGTCTTCACATGGTAAGAATGAGTTAAAGAAAGATGAACTTGTGCCAGTTGTCCAGAGAAATAATGTTTACTTTAGATAGTACTGGCTAATTGACCCCTTGCAGACGCGGACCGCAGCTCCGCAAAACGCGCATCTTCCAGTTCCACCATTTTGGGGGTCATTTGATTGGTGTACATTTTTACTCCCAAAATGGTGGGCAGGATAGGCGCGTGTAAGTGCATTGCGCATTATGCGAAGGGTCAATAGAAAACAAAACTTGGAGAATGCTGAGTGAGTTGACAGGGAATCAGTGTGCGAGACAATTATATGTCGGCATGTGGCCAATTTACTACACCATGGTTTCAGCGAACTGCTGAATGCTAAATGTGTGTCACCATTTTAGTAAACCAGCATGTCATTTCTTACAGCAGGGCCCAATTTCATAGAGCTGCTTAAGCAGAAAATATTGCTTAACAATTGTCTGCTAAGCAGAAATTAGCAGGATACCAGTCATAAATTGTACATGTGACATAGTAGTTTGGCTGGTAACCTTACTTTTGTAAGCATAATTCTGTTGTGCTTAGCTACTTTTTGTGCTTAAGCAGCTCTATGAAATTGGGCCCAGGACACAGTGCTGTTTTCCAGATGCCAAATCTATGTGTGATCTTCTAACCTCATTATGTTAGCCACCTCGCAAAGCTTCAATTTCCCTGAGGAAGTTTCAATTTTCACTGGTACTTTTATGCCCTCTGACAGGATCGACACATTCCACGAGGAGCCATTCTCACATGCAGATGCCACTTTCGACCAAGCCTGCACCTTGTATAATCTGGGAGTCCTCCACTCTATCTTGGGTGCCAAAGAATCACGAGGGACCGAGGAGGTCAGTAGTGCAAGACAACTTCACCTTTAGTCCTCCTTTTGTCAGGTTAAGGGTTCGAATCCCAGTCTGGTTGGTTGCAATACGCTCTTGTGCTATTCCACAATTGCCTTCTTCTAATAGACTGCAAGTCTCGCGCTCAATAAAACATTGTGACCCATTAGTGCACGAGTTTGTCTCCTTCATGCGATAAAGCAATGTACGTGCAACCAAAGTGGTCCCACAAATGTTTGAATATGCGCCAGACTTACACTGTCTATAATGGGTTGTTAAGTTGAGATCCTTTGTGTTTGTGTAGTGCTCATAAAAGTCCGGAGAGAGTTGTTTTGGTGTGTTTAATGTACGTAGTTTGCCACAATTCTTACCTTAAATATCACCATGTCATTATTACAAAGTGCTGGTTGCGACATTTCATAATTCGCAAATGATTGTTAAAACAGTGCCTTGTGTAACTTGTGGCAGTTTGACGCTGTAGCTAACCCTCCTACTGTCAACCATTCAATACTATCCACTGTGGTTTTGAATGAAATACATTATGCCAGCCTGCAATATGATATCATGTGGTGCATACATCTTCACAGTACACAGTCAACCCTCCTACTGTCTGACCATTCAATATCATCCACTGTGGTTTGGAATTATTTAAACTATGCCAGCCTGCAAAATGATGTCATGTTGAAAATGAATATCACAGTACACAGTCAACCCTCCAACTATCTGATCATTCAATATCGTCTACTGTGATTTTGAATGGTAGATAAACTATGCTAGCCTGCAGTATACTACATACATGTATGTGGTGAATGAACACAATAAGTGCCTGTACAAAGTTAGTGCACAGTTGTGCCACCATGGTTTCAAATGGTTGGTCAACTCACTGGAAAATGTCACCAAGAGTAGAAGGGTTAATCCAGTTATTGTTGTAACTGATTGTAAAGGCCTTGTCACACAGGGCAATTTTGACAGGCAACTTGGAGGCAACCAACTGCAATGCATGCAAAGGAAGCCATTCGGTAGTACAATAGATATTTTTCTAACACTATCTCACTGTCCCCAAAAAAATTATGTGGAAATTAACATGTGAATGCCATTTCTTCTTGGAGATTGCCTGGAACTGGTTGCCTGTAAATTGCTCGATGTGACATGACCCTAATGTTCGAATGATCTTAATCTGTTTATTTCAGGAGATGAAAGTTGCCTGCACCCATTTCCAGTGTGCTGCAGGTGCATTTGGTTATCTTAAGGATCACTTTCAGAGTTACATGAGTCCAGACATCTCATTCGATCTGATGACCATCTACATCAACCTTATGCTGGTATGACCACACTCATACAGTTTCAACGAAAAGAACCTAGACTCCCTGCGTGGAGAGTGTGGAGATATTGTTTTTTGGCCTGTGTGTGGAGTATTTGGAATACATACACATTGTGTATTGTAATATTGTGTACAAACCACCTGGCCCATATTCCATGCGTGATGAGTTTGACCGACCAATTACTGTATGTCGGTGGTCTCCGCGCACTCCACGCATGGAGAGTGTGGAGATCATAAATATTCATTGATGCAAAAGCAATACCCAATGTAAGTGTGCCGAATTGTCTCCGAGCGCTCCACGCAAGGAGAGTGTGGAGATCATGATAGCCATTGTGTTGGCCTATACCCAATACTTTCCACTTTCTCCATGCACAGGGGGGACTCCCCGTAATGTAAAACAAAATATATATCTCCACACTCTCCACGCAGGGAGTCTAGGTTCTTTCGTTTGAAACTGTAGCTTCAGAATTATCTGTGAACAGTTTTGTGAAATTATGGGGTCTTTTTTGCCGTGAAATTTTTAATGAACTTTTGGTGAAAGAACATTCAGGGGGAGGGATAGGGGTAGTGCCTGTGTCTTTTGGACGCCCTGCTTTGAAATGCAAACAGATTAACATATTTACAAGTTTGTGTTCACGATAGATTTTGCATTGTTGCATCACTCATCTGCTTACCAGAACTGATGGCAAGCGAGTTAATGTGCCTTTCAATTTGCTTAGAGTAAGCAGAGGTTATAAAATATCAACTGCTAAGAGCCCTCCGTAAGCAGAAACTGTCTGCTTACAGGCTTTGATGTCTAGAAACCCTTACTCAAAGAAAGAAGTTGATGTTTATTCTCCTTTTATAGAGATCCTGTCATGTAAACCTAGCCTGAACATCTGAGGTCAAACTTTGAGGTGCATGAATAACGCCAGATACCGGCCTTTAGAACCTGCTGGTTTCCTGCCAGATGTACCTTTGACCTTTCATGCCATAATAGACTGTGCAAGTCTCGCGCATATTTGAACTTCGGGACCATTGTGGTCCCAACCATACGGAGATTTACGTGGGCACGATTTTGTTTTGTCAATTATTTTAGTTTAACGTGGTATATGCCCGTGAAAAATACATATATGTTGTTGGGAATGTAAAACTTAGTTATAAAATAATATGAAAGTAAAATCATTTCAACAATATAACGAAGAAAACCCGATAATTAAACTTGACCTCAACTTCCGGTTGCTGCAAAAAATGAAGAATTTTGTGCTCACCTCCGATCACAAAAATTATGTAAACGCTTGTTTTAGATGAGCGATGATAATCGCCAGATATTGTAATCGCAACGCGAAGCCTTTTCATTGCAGTCTATGGTTGTTGAGGCGTCAGCGTCCTCTATAAACTGTGTCAAACGTTAATTTTACGCCCGTGTGACCTCCACTAATCCACGTAAGTGGTTTCTGAAAAGTTAAGATCGAATAAGCATCCTTGTCCCAGAGTTTTAATTTTGCTGCACTAATAATTAACACATTATTTGTGTATTTTTTATAAAAACTAAAACTGATTTTATTAACATGTAATGAGTATTTTTGTTTTTCAGATTTTGTCATTAAATATAATTTAAAACAAAGATTTGATTTCAGAGAAAAAAATGTTCTTCTATTGACGTGTTTTCTCGTTCCGATATGCGCGAGACTTGCACAGTCTATACTGTGTGTTTACACACACTTAAATCATTGTGTAGTATCTTGATCAGTCAGGATCTAATTTAATAGAGCTGCGTAAGCATGTGACTGGTATCCAGCTCATTTTTTGCCAGAAACCAGAAACTTGTTCAGCAATGTTTTCTGATTCGTAGTTGTATGAAACTGGTTCCTAGTAGTTAAGCCTCATTTCATGCATACATGTATGTCTTTCCAATGCAACTATTAGGTTTGTGAGACCAGTGCCTGTCTTTATTCTTGCGCGGGATAAAGACAGGGGACCAGTCTAAGTAAAACCTTCCTACCATGGAGGAAGGACAGAACACTAAGTCCGTGTCCGAATTAGTAGCTACAGCTACGGCTAGGGCTAGATTTCCGCATCATCGTGCATTGAAGTATAGGACGTCCCTAGCAACACCCTTAGCAACAGCTGTAGCCGTAGCTGTAGCCGCCAATTCGGATGTGGCCTAAGACCCTGTCATATTTAAACAGAACATTAAGGCCGTATCCGAATTGGCAGCTACAGCTACGGCTACGACTGTTGCTAGGGGTGTTGCTAATGATGTCCTATACTTCAACGCATGATGACGAACAAATCTGTAGCCGTTAATTCGGACATGGCCATGAAACTTGTTGAATTCTTTGAATGGATACAGGGTCAGGCTCAGGAGTGTCTACTAGAGAAGTCAATGCAGGATAACCGCAAGAGTTCCCTGGTATCCCGCATTAGTATGCAGGTTATAGAATACTACCGGCTTGCCTTAAGAGGACTGGAGGACAGTAACATCAGCAGTCTGATGGGATCAAGACGCAGCAAGACGTGGAAGAAGACTCTACAAGTCAAGATCAGTCATTTCCTCAGTGTGGCATATGTAAGTTGCGACCCGGTTTTATATATATGCTATGCATGTTTGCGAAGACACCACGTATACAAATTGTTAACACTTTGACTGCTAATCCCGAGAATTCTCAGGATAGACTTAATAATAATAATAATAATAATTTTTTTTTATATAGCGCAAAATTACAGTGAAGTCTCAAAGCGCTTTTGGAAAGTCAAGAGAGAAAAACCAAGACTGTAGAATACAAAATACAAATACAAAAATTACAGAAAAAACAGAAAGAACCACAAAATGCGTACAATAAAAAATATAAGTTATTTCACAAAAAGATATGTCTTCAAAAAAGACTTAAAAGACTTAAACTGTTCTAGAGAGGAGACTTACTACCCATAGTAGATGCTATGACCGAGATTTCTTGGACTGGTAATACAATGTTGTGCTGCCCTCTGTAGGTCAAGAATTGAAATAGACGTCTGAAATACTTTTCCTGTATAAAACGTATTGACGTGCATTGGGGGACACAATGGAGTTATTTTTACGATGGTTTCAGCATTGGGCCTGGGGAGGGACATTGTAAACAATTGCAGCAGTCAAAGTGTTAAGTGAATATGTTTGATTCGGAAAAGAACCGGATATTTACTCGATGTTTCAAACAATATTATCTGCTCATCATCAGGAGATGATGAACATAGCATGTTCTTTTTTTTCCAATATTTTTAAATTTTTGGTTGAAGAAGGAGAAATTGACGAGAGCGGGACTTGAACCTGCGACGTCTGGATGAACGTGCCGGTGCTCTACCAACTGAGCTATCTAGCCCTTATGGTTGGCCTCCCTGTTTTGTCAATATCTTTGTTCAGGGTGCCAGTCAGAAGCCTTTCAATATTTTTGTAATGATTGTTTTATGGAGGCCCTTGAGACATCAAGAGCTGAACTTACATAATTTTTCTTCAGATCTGTGCATTGGGCACTTTTTGAATACATTGTACTCTTATTAATTGGTTTGTATTTATCTGCAGACTTATATGAGCAACCAAGCCTTTGAGCAGCAGAAACACGGAGAAAGAGTTTGTTGGCTTCAACAGGCCGTTGACAGACACAACGAAGCCATGAAAATGTCAAAGGTGAGGTCTCAGTTATTATCAAATAAATGAAAGGTCTCAAAAAGAACTTTATCCTACAACTTCATGTTTCTTTTGTACAATGGCTGAACAAATATGTTTAATAAAGTGAGGAAGGAGGGGCAGACTGTATTTCATTTCTGGCGTCTGTCTAGTGTATTTGGAAGTAAGAAAAAAAAAAGTTCAGTAAAATACAAATGAGGACAAATGCTGTCTGCACCATGTCAAAGGGCTGTGCTGGTTCAAAGGGCTATGCTGTGTCAAAGGGCTATGCTGTGTCAAAGGGCAAAGGTTACATACATGTGTACCTATGAAAATCTGTTTGAGTGTTCTTGTTTGTGAAATTGGTGATTGAAGAAATCTACATAATGATGATTTTGATATTGATAAAACTCGTATTAATTATTTTTATATGTTTTTTTATATTGACTGATTTAACATTGATTATTTCCTTTTTGATATCGATTAATTTCACATTGTTTTTTTTCCTATTGATGATCTTACTATTGATCAGTTTCATCATGATTTATTTCAGATTGATTATCTTAAGATTGATTACCTTGTTTTTGATTCTTTTCAGGGAGTACATGATACTGTCTTACAAGCTCTTAACTTCACCAAAGATGTGGTTCTGGGCAAATTTCAGGCTGCCAAGAAAGACAATGAGTTTGTCTATCATGAGTCTGTGCCTGTATTTGAGAATATCCCAGAGATTAAAGGTAAAAATAATCAAAGTCTTGTGCCATATTCATAACGCCATGATGTCAGTAAGCACAGAAATTCCCTTTCATAGAAAATCTCAGCATTAACAGGTTACCAACTAAAATACAGTGTATTGGACATTCCTCGCCACTGGTTTCCTGTTCATTTTTGCGAGACGCAAAGAAGTATTTTCTGCCTAACAGCTTGATGAAATTTATCGTGGTGTTGAGCAACATTGTTCCAGGGAAACTCATCAAACATTGGCTGAAAGGAAACAGTGTACTGTACCTCCCTACCTTGTACATAGCATTCCATTTCAGGGACAAGTAAAACTTGATATTGAAAAGTGCTCCTTTAATATTTGATATATGTTTGAAATTATGTACAGTCAACCCTTTTTTATAAAGAGCACTGTTATAAAGAGGTTCTGCTTATAAAGATGAAGTCCGGAATCTCGTTTCTGCTTTGTGTTTCTTTGTTTTGCTGTCCTCTTATAACAATGCTCCTGTTATAAAGAGGTAATTTGGCCAGTCCCAGCGATCTTGTTGTAACGAGAGTCCACTATGTCAACTTTGAAGAACTCAGAGAGAGATTTTTCCAAACCCTACTAGATTTTATCGCTACCATTCAAAATGATCAATCCAGCTTAATTATCAAATTTGATTTTAAAAACAAAGTTCGTCATGAAATAATGACCAATTTTGGGTTGATCAACAAAAAATTGACTAGAGTGGGATTTGAATCTTGGACCTCCGGATTAACGTGCTGGTGCTCTTCCAACTGAGCCATCTAGCACTATTGTTGGTAGTCTCCCTATCTTGTCAATATCTTTGTTCGGGGATGCCAGTCAGAAGCCATTCAACCTGTAACTGCTGGGGATCACACCCATGGTTACGATACAACCCGGGAAGCAGCAGCAGAGGGATAACCTTAAGGGGATGCGACTTTTTATTTCAAATATCAAGTTATAAACCACAAGGGAAACTGATTGGGTAAATTTAAAAATAATTTGGGCTTGAACAAAGAAGAATTGACTAGAGCAGGACTTGAACCTGTAACCTCCGGTAATATGACTTATATTATTTCTTTTGAACATTGTACAGGTGCCTCGTTAGTCAAAGCCCTCTCATTCCAACCTTATGATGAGAGTATCTCCGGCCCAGACATCTTCAAGAGACTGGTACCGATGGAAGCTCATGAAGCATCGTCGTTATACAGCGAGGAGAAAGCCAAGTTATTACGGAGGATAGGGGATGATATGGAACATAAGACAAAACACCTGGAGTGAGTCCCGCACTTTTATTGTTACTTTGAAAACCTATATTTTTCCTTGGAACTAGAAATATTTCAGCAAGACTTTCAATAGTTCCCTTTTGCACTAAGACCTGGGAAAATTTGGTGGACCATTTTCAAACTTGTATCGCTTACTCCTGGTAAATAGCCGTTTAAAGGCCCTGTACACTATTGGTAAGATCGAAAAACACAAATGTTCACAGATTCACACACAACTTACATGATTTAAAGTAAGTAATGGTAGAAATGGTTCCTTAAAATATTTCTGCCTAAAATGCTATCGTTTCTGAGAAATGAGTAAAACAATAGTTTTTATCACGCGCGATATTTTGAAATAACAGAAAACACATAAGGTCTCTTTTCACTACCAATTGAGCTCAAACTTTCACAGGTTTGTTTGTTTATGCATATCTTGAATCACACAAAATGTGGACATTGGTTTTGAGCTGTTACCAAAAGTGTACAATACCTTTAAGTAAGGTTGATTCTTTGTGGAGAATAGATCTACAATCCCAGCCAAAATGCTTTGGCCACCTGACAATAAACAATATCCTCCCCCGTCCCCCACTCAATTTTGTTATCATTTTATATTTATATGTTTAGTATTCTTTTCTCATTTTAAGATTGGATTAATAGGCTTTTCAAGTCACAGTGGTTTGGTTCACTTTTATTAATCCTGGTCATTTTAGAATGAGTTTGTTTTGTCATCTGGTTTGAATAATTCCATTGCCTTTCTATTACTGTTCCATTACATCATTGTAAGGAAGCAGTAACTGATATTACTTTATTGTATTGCTGCATGTTAGTTGAAATCTTGGCCGAAAAAATCATAATAAATTAGTATGATAATAATAGTAACCACCCCAGCTGGAGCGCAGACTGTGCAATGAAAGTCAACATTGATTGGGGGCCGGGGGACCCAATGTGTTACCACCGGAATTGTAGCTGCTTGTAAGTAAGCCATTTGCGAGTTGTATTTGAATAAAGTCTGGTACAATGACTTGCTCAGTCACAAGTTACCGCTTAAATTTGAATTCCTCAGACTATAGAGACAGTTGCTGTGACAAATGGTTCGGGGCAAGCTTTTGTGTAGCAGCCTCCACATGAGCAAACCCTGGTACCATTGTGCCATACACATTAATTCAAAATTGTGTATGGGTGTTCGCCAACGTTACGTAACTACGCAAAAGCTTGCCCCGAATCATTTGTCACAGCAACTGTCTCTATAGTCTGAGGAATTCAAATTTAAGCGGTAACTTGTGATCAAGCAAGTCATTGTACCAGACATTATTCAAATCTAACACGCAAATAGCTTATTGACTAGTGTTAACATTGCATATATGAATATTGATTTAATTCATGCAGACAGTTCATGGCATCATTACAACTAGAGCAGCTGAAGCTGAATGCCTTGGAGGAACCAGAGAGACTCCCCCAAGCCTTACTGGAAGTGTGTGCTGCCCTCAGTGTCAAGAATGAGCCAATTAAACAGCTCGTTAGCTGCATGCAAGGTTTGTGTTTGAAGCCAGTAAAGAAACTAGTACTGTTGGAAAAACATGATTTTGTTATGAAGACCTTCAATCTAAAATAGTTGCTTTATGAAAAAAAAGGAAAATGTTTTGGAATGACTTTTTTCCTCCCATCTTGACAGAGTTGTCCAATGTTGTGCTTGACGTGGATTCTGATGTCAAAGAAACCCAAGAGCTTCTTGATGAAGAGGAAAAACAAGATGCTGATTTCCAGGTAGGTTTCTGTCTTTATCATGCTCTGGACATCTTTATTTTGTGTCTTTATATCTTACCAGCAAGAAGAAAGCTGGGAGGCAAGTGAGTCTGCACCCTTTTTATGTCAAAGTGCTTTCCCTCAATACAAGTCCAGCGTACATTTGCCAGTAAAAACTGCTGTATGCTAAAAAAAAAACACCACTTGTCACCTGTCTAGCAGGCAACTTAACAATGTGCAATCCAACAGGGCCAAATTTCATTGAGCTTCTTAAGCAGAAAATATTGCTGAACAAAATTTCTGCTGAGCCAAAATAAGCAGGATACCAGTCACAGATTGTACATGTGACATGGTATTTTGGCTGGTAACCTCTGGTAAGCATAATTTTGATGGGCCTAGCTACTTGTTGTGCTTATGCAGCTCTATGAAATTGGGCCATGTTTAAAGGTATCGTACACGTTTGGTAATGACTCAAACAAATATTAGCATAAAAACTTACTTGGTAACAAGCAACAGAGAGCTGTTGATAGTATAAAACATTGTAGGAAATGACTCCCTCTGAAGTAACGTAGTTTTTGAGAAACAGGTAATTTCTCACTAAAATAAAAACAAAATTCTTGCAAGAAGTTTTTATTCCTATCTGAAAGCACACAAATTTGTACAACAAGGGTGTTTTTTCTTTCAACTTCGATGACCAATTGAGCCCAAATTGTCACAGGCTTGTTATTTTATGCATATGTTGGGATACACCAAGTGAGAACACTGGTCTTGGATAATTACCAAACGTGTACGATGCCTTTAGAGTGTTTTATTTGATATATTGATTTGGAAAAAAGAGTAAAACATCAGTCTCCAATACATGTCTCGTCCTGCTTCATACGACAGAAACAATTTGGACAGCATCCCAGCAGTAAGGTGATGAGTGAGATTCAACATGAGTTTGGTAAATACAAGGAAGGTCACAGCAAGGCAAGCAAATCAAATGAGGAGCTACATAAAGCTATGGAGGTCCATATTGTGAATATACGTCTACTGGCTGGCCCACTGGATCAGATTCAAGCAGCTCTACCCTCCCTCAAGGATGCTATCAGTAAGAATTCACACTTTTAGTTTTATTTTATTTTAATATCTTGGACAATCAGGGATGTCAGGTTGGCGTAGTGGTATCTTTCCTCGCCTTCCACCTCTGGGTCCCCGGTTCAAATCCCACTGGGGGGCATTATGTGGATTGGGTTTACAGTCCCTACCAGACTGTGTGGGTTTTCCCTGGAATAATTCTCTGGGGTTTTCCTCCCACATCTAAAACTGAAATTTCTTTCCTTGTCTCCTCTCCATTGGGTTCTTGGCTAGTATAGTGATTAAGTTTGCTTTTCTGAGAGTCCTTGGCTTCACAACCAGAATTAATAAATGAAAAATGAAATGAAAAAGTATGTACACAGTCAAAAGTTAAAAGAAAACTACAATCTAATATCCTGAAAAAAAAAATGAAAAAAAAATGGATGTTTGCATTTTTAGATTTTCTCTCGTTTAAGTTATAGAGTATATAGGATTTGAGGCATTGCATGGTGAGGTATCAATTTATATTTGGTTTGCGGTAACACCATGTGTATATCTACTTGCTAGGTAGATTTTGTTCTCTGAGAACTTGTCTTGCTTTTTATTCTACTGCCGCAGAGTAGAATATTCGGAATTCGGGAGACTTCTAGGTTCTGAAAAGAACTGTCCTGCTTATTAAGTACTGCCTGGGCAGGAGGTAGGAAATCGGGCGGGACTACTACTTTCGCTATGTGGATCGGGGGGGACATCTCGTTAATAACTACACTGCCCGTGGCAGTGTAGTTATTGATAGGTAGTTCTTAATAGGTCTCAACGTTTCGACTAGCTTGCTTTGATCATCGTCAGGAGACTGAAGAGTCTTAGGTTATAGAGTCTTAAGGCAACTAGCTGTATCAAAGCAGAAGGTCAAATAAGATTTATTCATTAATGGCCTCAATAAGTCACACATGTTGAATGACTGGCAGTAATAACACCCCCACCCCCCACAACCAAATTAATTGTCTACTTCATGTCCGGACACAGCCCCCGAAGATAAAGAAGCAGAGTCCAAACTGAGCATGCTCATTAACAAAGTGGAGGAAATGAAGAACCAACGAACGACCCTGGAGGCTCAGTTGAGGGAACAGCTGCGCAAGGATGACATCACTAGCAGGATTGTGACTACAGAGGGCGCTAACTTAAAGGTTGTATGTCCAAGCATAACAAAATAATAAGATACTTTTGTCCAATCTTTTTATGTTTCTTTAAAGGGTGTGTACAACATTGGTAATGTTGAAAATATAAATGTTCACAGATTTGCACATAACTTACATGGCATAAAGATGGTCATGTTGGAAAACTTCCCTTGAAATAGTTTTGCTTGAAATGCTCTAGTTTTTAGGAAATGAGTAAAACAATTAGTCTTTATCACTGGTGATAAAATCCGATGCTTGAAAACAGTGAAAATTTATAATGGGGTTTTTCACTGTTTTCTCATGACTCTGATGACCGATTTAGCTTAAACTTTCACAGGTTTGTTATTTCATGTATATGTTGGGTCACATCAAGTGTGGATACTGGTCTTTGACAATTACCAATGTTGTACATTTGCTATAAAGCTCACATTTAACAGTCTACATCAAGTACAAGTTATTGGTAAATTCTAAAGAGTTGCAAATCTCTGATCAATGTTGTTGTTTTTTATGTGTCATTCCATTGCAAGGTTAAGAATGTTGAAAGTTTTGAGTTTGTGTAAAAATTTGACATGAGAAAATTTGACACCTAGATTTGTTTTTATTTAAATTTGTTTTTTTTTAAATATTGTGATTCTCGTAAAATACCTTTGCTCTCGTTTCTATGTGATTTGAACTTAACTCATTTTCCATACCAATGTTATGGACTGACCTCCTGGGCATTTTTCAAGAAGAGACCCAAAACTCATAAGCATTCTCTATGTAATTTATATATGTATTATGTATTTTGTTGAACATTATTTCGTATGGATACCTGTGCTGTATAAATTATTTTGATTGATTGATTGATTGTCACACATCTCATTTGTTTATCACTCTGTTTGTTTTGTAGGAGATGTTTGCAGATGAGCTACAGAAACACAACGGTCATGTGACGTACATTGAGCAGAATCTTGCGGCCCAAGACGTTATCCTGAAAGCGTTGACGGAGGCCAATGCTGCCTATGCTGATACCAGGAAGATGTATGTTGATCTCACAAAGAAGTAAGATTTCATATCCAGGAAAGAAACAAGTGTACAAGCATGAGAATCTTCCGGTTTAAACCAGAATTTCATTTTTTTTCCCTTTCAAATTTGTGGTCTTTGAGTTCAGTGTGAATTTGATATAGCATTTTTGGGGGTGAGTTTTTAGGGGGAATACATTTGGATTTTGCTAGTCCTTCTTCTCTAATCAAAAATTGTAAGTTCAACCTTTGTAAGCATGTATCGCGGCGGATCGGCACACCATTTTGTTGTGTGAAAAACAGCACGTAACAATTGTCGCCCGGCTTCCATGTGCATTATGCAGCGAGATCAATGGATATGTGTAGACTGCTCTCATTCCTCGCTTCAATCACGGTGCGGTTTATTAATTGTTTGATCATAATATGTTTACTGCTGCAGCAAAGGAACATGTGTGGAGACTTTGAAAAGTCTACTGACAACAGTTCACTGAGTGCGACGCTGATGCCTTGGTTACCTTGCCCAAATTCCGGACATGCATTATCAGCATTAGATTTTTCCGATTTGTTTTTGTATGAAATAGATTTCCGGTTTTGTCATCATCGTGTCATCAAGTGTTAAACATCAACAACAAAAAAACCCCAAATATGAATAAGTCCTTTTTGAGTAATTGGCTAAATACCAGGATCTCTCTGTCATCCAACAACATTTTATTTGGGGTTGAACAAAGAAAAATTGACTAGAGCGGGACTTGAACATGCGGACTTCGGATTAACGTGCTGGTGCTCTACCAACTGAGCTATCTAGCCCTAATGTTGGCAGTCTCCCTATTTTGTAAATATCTTTGTTTGGGGTGCCAGTTAGAAGCCAACACAAATTTAAGAAGACTTACAATACATCAAACAATGTTTATGTTAAAGGGTCTGTATACCTTGGTAATGACTGAAAATTAATGGCAATAAAAACTTAATTGGTAAGAAGTACAGCAGCTTTGGATAGTATAATGAATTTTGAGAAACTTTTCACTTCAAAGTACTCTGGTTATGGAAAAAAAAAAAACCTTTTTATCCCCAAAAATTTGAATTTGAGAAGCGTTACTGCAGTAACGATTCTCAGATAGTGTATTCCAATTGCAGATTAATCCTCCTGCATGGACATAACCGCTCCAGATTTTCGGCAATATCTCAAAAATGCTACCACCTTTTGAAATGAAATTTTCACAGGTTAGTTTTATGGTATATATCTACAACTAGATAGGATTGAAACAAACAGTGGGTTCCAATTACCAAATGTATACAATCCCTTTAAATGAAAATTATCCTCTAGTTTTCAATAAATACACTGTACCGTGAACCTGTGAAAACGTCATCAAATTAGGTAGTCCCATTCTAGAGGAAACGACAACAAACTGTTTATGTTTTGTATGGGATTTTGTGGTTATTGAGCTTATTTTTATTGTGGCAATCAAAATAAGCAATGGAGATGTTTGCGGGTCTTTAATTAATATTGTTTTGTCAATTCTGACAGTATTTCAGACAGTAAGATGTCTCGTGAGAATTGGTACTGGTATGAACTTTATTGAACTTTCAGATTGAAACTCAGCATTGTTTTTTTTATAAAACTTATTTAAATACAGACGTGGAGATAGGATAGATGAGTTGATAACTTCTTGTACGGTTTATGACGACCTCTTAGCCAAGTCTCACAAGGGAATTGATTTCTATAAGAAGCTTCAGGTAGGAGTGCAGAAACTCCTCAAGAGAACCCAAGACGCGGTCCAGAAGAATCAGGAAGAACGAATCAAGAAGATGGAGAGGCTCAGACCCAAACCAGGTAGAGCTAGAAAATGTCATGACAAATAAGCGGATGGTTCACAGGGCTCGAATTTGGGGTAAAAATCCACAAGACCACAGGGCTTGTTGCTCAAAATATTTACTGGACCAGAATTATTTTTATCAAAATGAGAAAAAACTTCCTGACACAGTTTAACGTGCATTTTATTTCTCATTTGTCTTTATGGGTAAACAACTATTATACTTCATTACTCAATAGAATTGAAAGGTATTTTACCAGACTCGAAGTCAACATTTGTTCATAATTTGTTTTTGTTCAAGATATTACACACAGTGAGGTTTTATTATTCAATTGAAAAATGCAAGACTGCTGGACTTGTCCAGTCTTGAGTTTACAGGCCAGACACACTAAAACTACTGGCCTCGGGCCTGTTGTCCAGTGTAAAATTCGAGCCCAGGTGGATGGTTCATAGATAACAGCCACAGCGGTACAAATTTAATGACAATGACAATGACAATGAGGTAGTTGCCGTGAGAATGAAAAGGTATTTTGTTTCCCTGTACCGCCTCAACTGAGACAAAAGAGAACTTAAAAATTACAACTTATAAACACGTTATGATTTGCAGATTGTTGTGAAGCATTCACTTGCTTTAAAAAATAGAGTACTACAAACGCTATTCTGTATAAGTAGTACAATAATAAACGCTATAAAACCACTGCGATAAAGCACTTTTTAAACAGCGTTATTGACCGGCAGACAATAAATGTTAAGTAAGGCAAGGCAATAAATGTTTGTATATTGTTTTTCAATTAAAACCCACAGCTCCTTCAAGACCCACTGCACCAAAGCCACTATCTGCCGTTGATCCAACACCTGCTGGCCCAAGGCTATCTGACTTCTGGAAACCCAAGTCATCCAAGGCAGGAGTAGGTGATATTCCTCCATCAGCCATGATGCCTGGTCCAGGATCCCTAGAACGTCATTCAAGTTTTGGAGGAGCTCCGACAGCAGTTCCTCCTCAACACCAAGGTATGGCGAGACATTCAAGTTTTGACTCGGCCCCTTCATCATTAGGCCACCAAGGACTGCCAGTACAGCCTGCTAGGTTTGGACAGCTTGGAGTCGGCTCGGTTCAGCCCGGAGGTTATGACCAATCTAGAATGCCCTCAATATCTCCATCTGCACCAATGCAGCAACCTGGTGACCAATCACAGCAGACACAGCCTATGATGTCACAGCCAGCCAGCCTATCACAGCAGCAGCAGCCCATGATGTCACAGGGAGGCAGCCAGTTACAGCCCCCACCACCAAGGATGTCACAACCTGGCATCCAATCACATCAGCAGCAGCCCATGATGTCACAACCCAGCAGCCAATCACAACAGCAACACTCTCAGACACCGATGGCCTCACAGCCTGATGCCCAGCAACCGATGATATCCCAGCAGGGCCAGCAGTCAATGATGCCCAACAGCAGACCTCAAATGCCAACACCTATGGTTCCACAAACCACCAATCAGCCTCAGCCTCAACAGTCACACCCAAATCTCTATCACCCTCAGCTGATGCAGGCCATGCATTCACAACAACAACATGGGTACACAGTATCCAGCTCAAATTCACATTCAAACAATCCTCAACAGTCGGTTCCTCCATGTGTCAACGCCTCAAGTACCCTCCAACCTCATAGTAGCTTTCAAACCCTTGGCATGCAGGCACAGCCTCATGCATCAACAGCCATGGTCAGCAGTATCACCGCTCCCATCCCATCGCCAAGCACTCAAACACCATCACCTGGTCAGCAGCCACAAGGGCAGCATCAACAGGTGCCTCCACAAGGCCATCAGGTGCCCCCACAAGGCCAACAGGTGCCTCCACAAGGCCAACAGATGCCTCCACAAGGCCACCAGGTGCCTCCACAAGGCCAACAGGTGCCTCCACAAGGCCATCAGGTGCCTCCACAAGGCCACCAGGTGCCTCCACAAGGCCATCAGCAACAGTTTGGAATATCTCAGCCTGTCCCCCGATCTCAGCCTCCTGAGATATCGCAAGCCAATACGTACCCTAAGCAGCCAAATATGCCACCACAAGGTAGTCCCTCGCATTTGCCATATATGATTCAACAGCCCCAGCAGCCCATAGGGCCTTCAAGCCAACCTCAGCCTAGATATCCCATGGGGTCTCTTCAGGTGGACTCATCACAGCCTCAGCAGAGTACATCGGGTCCCATGAATTTTCAGCAAGGTGGGGTGCCACAACCTGTCATGCCAAGGTTTCAGAATCAGCCACCGAACCCCCAGGTCAATCAAACACCCACCGCAAGTCCTCAACACAGACCAGTACAAACTTACCCACAACCTGGAGCTCCTGTTCAACCAGGCCCTCATCAAGTGGGACAGCCACAGTACGGTAATGTAAAACCTAACCAGCAGACACCAACAGCTAGTCCACAGCATAGGCAACCAGTACAAAGCTTCACTCCAGGACCTCAGCAACCAGGATTTAGACAGGCTCTGCCTCAGCATCATCAGCAACCCTTCAATCAAGCAAGATATGAAACGCCCAGTTCTCAGGGGAGCCCAGTCAGACAAACTCCCCAAAATGTCCCTCAAGGTCAAGGGCAGCAGGTGCAGGGGTCTTACATCCAAGGTCAAAACACTCTACCACAACATCAAGCTTTCCCTGGACAAGCTCAACCTCCACGTAACCAACTGGCCCCCTACAACAGTGGGGGAATGCAACCAGTCAACATGGGACAACAAGCAGGTTACATGGGGCAACCTCCCAACTCAGCTGGACAGTCCGGTCAACAACCGGCAATGGTGCAACATCCAAGGATGGCACAGCCACCATCTCCCCAAGGCCAGATCTATCAGGCTGGAGGACAGGGCTGGCGTCAGACCCAACCAGGATCATTACCACCGCAACCAAATTCCAGTCTTCATCAGCAACAGCCTGCTCCAGCACACTCGACTCAACAGCCTTACAGACCACAGTCCCAGCCTCAGCAAGGCAGTCAGTTTCCAGCAGCTCCTGGTGTCATGGGTTGTGCAAATCAGTTACCGCCTCAAGGATTCAACCAAACCAATCAAGCGATGCAACAGCCTGGTATAAACCAATCAAATCAAAGGATGCCACCTGCAGGTAATAATCAACCTATGACACCTGTTGTTAATCAACCCAATCAAATGCATGCACCTGTACCAAACCAACCCAATCAAATGCATGCACCTGTACCAAACCAACCCAATCAAATGCATGCACCTGTACCAAACCAACCCAATCAAATGCTTGCACCTGTACCAAATCAACCCAATCAAATGCATGCACCTGTACCAAATCAACCCAATCAAATGCATGCACCTGTACCAAATCAACCCAATCAAAGAATTATTGCTCCTGTAGTGAACCCAGCTGTGCAACCCAGCATGAATCCACCCAATCAAAGCATCCCTGAATCGGGACAAAATCAAGGACATCCAATGCATCCAACTCAAAGGGCTTCTGTTCCTTATCCAGGAGGAGGCACTCCAAACCAGCCGTTCCAACAGCCACCAAAGCCCCCTCTGAATCAGGTACAGCAGGTGAACAAAGCATTGAAGGAGGAGCAAGGACGCTTGCCACAGCCCTCGTTGCAACCAGTCAAGATAGAGCCTAGCGCCTGTGATCTTCTCTCAACCAGTCCTGACAATGAGCAGAAGTCCCTGGGGCAGCCCCTCGTCCCAGAAACACAAACCTCCGAGTCGGCGTCCGAGGAGGACCTCTCCAACTCACAAGGCGAGACCCAACCTGCCGCACAGCCCCAATCGTCCAGCGAATTAGCACTTTCAGGTATTTTCATACAATCTGGAACTCCAGGTGCTCCTGGTAAGCCATCGGATTCTCCAGATGCAATCTCCCGTTCCTCTAAACCGCCTCCCGTCAGCAAACCAGCAACACCGGAGGGATACTCTGTTGCAACACGCCCTTTCCCAAAGATTAAAGATCCGTACGATGACAAGCCAACACTGGAGAAGTTTATTGAAGAGGTTGAGCGATTTGAGAAGTATGTAGACGGACTTGGGAAGCAGATGCTGAGTGGACCAATCGTATTGGATGGTCTGTGGAAGGTCAGTATCAACAGGGCCCAATTTCATAAAGCCTGTGAGCACAAAAACTTGCTAAGCAGAAACTGGTCACCAGCCAAAATTCCATCAAGTTTACATTGTTGCGACTGGTGCCTGACTCAAATTTGCTAAGCAGTATTTTCTGCTTAACAGCTTTATGAAATTGGGCCCATATTAAATTATCAATCACAGTGTTTTCCAGTGTTAATTTAAAGCTTAACCTTTGACATTAATTTTGACGACTGAATTAAATTCATAATTACACCTGCAACCACACAGAGATGAGAAATGTCAGATTTTTATCTAGATTTAGACATCTTTTTGAATGCCTAGTGGAAAAATTACCCGGTATTTTCTTCATATGTAAAGAAATAATGCTTGTTGATGTACCTCTCTAAACACAGGGGTTATCGACATGTGAAAATGCCATCATTTCAACATTCCTCAAAACACTGGGATCCTAGTTTCAGACCTATACCACACTATGCAAATAATATTTTCCGACAACAGAAATATGTAAAACTAATGTAACGCTTGTAAAAGTATTTTAACTGAGGATTGATTTCATATTTCAATTCAAAGGAATTAACTGAAGCTCAAGACCGTGATACCAGACAATACTCCATCGCAGTGGCACGGTGCTACTCCATCAAGAACCGGTACCCTGACTCCATGCCATGTAAGAAACAACACTAACCCTTACATTATCCTTAGCCATCCCTAACCCCCTTCAATATCCAACTGCGTGGTTTAATTCTGTTGGACTGAGGACAGCACTAGTAAACTGATCATGTTTTACATGGGTTTAGGCATATCGCCATAATCAGAGTCCAACAGTTTGGATGTTGAGTTACCATATGGGCCCAATTTCATAGAGCTGCTAAGCACAACAATTTGCTTAGCATGAAATTTCTTCCTTGATAAAAAACAGGATTACCAACCAAATTTCCATGTGTTGCATATTGCTTGTTACTGGTATTCAGCTGTTGTTTGCTTATCCTGAAAATCACGTTGAAATTTGGTTGGTAATCCTGTTTTTATCAAGGAAGAAATTTCATGCTAAGCAAATTGTTGTGGCTTAGCAGCTCTATGAAATTGGGCCATGGTGTTTGATTTTTGTTTGCTTTGAACTTTTCTAATAATAAGCCAGCAGGACAAGTTAAATCATCATTTCACTGGTCAGCCATTTATTTCACTGGTTTAATCTGAAGTCTCCTTTTTCTAATAAACATTGTCATTCGTACATATTTGAATTTGAGACCATATGAACAATATGGGTCTAGTTTCATGGCAATGCTTACCGCAAAATTCTGTGCTTACAGCCCATAGAATCATGCGAGTTAGAGGGCGATGTAAGTGCAGAATTCTGAGTTAAGCATTGCCATGAAATTTGGTAGTAATCTGAGCAGGTAGTGGTTTACATTGAGCTTTGATAAGCCAGCCCATTGTTTGACCAGTCATCAGGACTTTGAACTGGCATTTGGCTAGCGGACCACTATTAATAGAAAATCTTGTGTTTGTAGATTCTTTGCTGATGTTGCCGCTCCCAAATTATGGAAAACACTCCCTCCCCAAATTCAAAATACTTCTTCCTTACAAACATTTAAAACTATGTTGAAGACTCGCTTATTCAAATCTCTGTAATAACCCCATTCTGCAGCTTGTTAATTTCTGGTTGTTTTCCTTATCTATTTTGTTTACCTTTCTCATGTTTATTTTCTGCTTTTGTTATTGCATTATTTTGGTAATTCTGTATCTTTGTATTTTGGCGCTGTTGCCCTGGTTTGACCTAATAGTCTTCTAGGACATCAGCGCCATAGTGATTAGAAACGTAGTATTAAGCGTGATATATGTGTATATATATAATTATGATTATTGCATGTTGTTGTTGATTGTAGATGATCATAACAGAGTGAAGTTACAGACAGGGAAAGATGATTACATCAATGCAAGTTTCATCAATGATCTGTCTCCTGCATCACCGCCGTTCATTGCGACTCAAGCTCCGCTGCCGACCACTTATAACGATTTCTGGCTTATGGTCTATGAGCAACAGGTGTCTCTCATTGCTATGCTGGTTTCCCAGGCGCCTACTGCTAAGGTGAGTACATAGGAGATTGTCTGAACCCTCCTACTGTCTGACCAATCAATATCACTCACTGTGGTTTGGAATGACAGGCAAATTATGTCAGTCTGCAATATGATATCACGGTGACTGCATGTACACAGTACCTTGTCAACCCTCCTACTGTCTGACCAATTAATATATTTCACTGTGGTTTGGAATGACAGGCAAATTATGTCAGTCTGCAATCTGATATCACGGTGAATGCATCTACACAGTACCTGGTCAACCCTCCTACTGTCTGACCAATCAATATCATTCACCTTGGTTTGGAGTGACAGACAAATTATGCCAGTCTGCAATCTGATATCATTGTGAATGTATCTACACAGTACCTGGTCAACCCTCTTACTGTCTGACCAATCAATATCATTCGCTTTGGTTTGGAATGACAGACAAATTATTCCAGTCTGCAATATGATATCATTGTGAATGTATCTACACAGTACACAGTCAATCCTCCTACTGTCTGACCATTCAATATCATCCACTGTGGTTTGGGATGATAGATAAACTCTCATGTGGTGAATGCATCTACACAGTACACACATCTACACAGTTAAGCCGGGTTTCCTTGAGTCACAATAAGCCGTTTTGAGATATGGCGGACACAATACTATGACACTATTAGGTTTGGGTAAATCTTTCTGTATACACCCAAACCAAACAGTGCACTCCTATAGTGTCCACCATATCTCAAAAAGGCTAATTTGAAAACGGCTTGTACCAGATTTTTTGCATCAGGTGATTCACTTCACTTCTGCTTTCGCATGAAGTATGAATCAGGCTTTAGTTCTGGGCACAGTTGTAACACCACAAACAACCTGTGCAGTTGGAGGGTTTTATCAACTTATTGTAAAATATTATGGATAGTAGGAAGTTAATAAGGGAGTAAAAGAGTGGTGACGACTTCTTAAACGGCCGTTTAAAACCGGCAGGGTCGTGGCCGTGCGGTACGTAAATTGGCGTAAATGAACTTGCGCGCCCAACACGCTAAGCCAGCCGGTCTTAAACAGCTCCAGCTATGTCTTTATCAGCCGTTTAAACACCCCCACGTAACGTGCTCTCCACCAATAGGAATAGTGAAACTGTCTGGGGTATTTATGAATACAAAATAAACCTTAACCAAACTATTTTATCCTTCCAGTCTGATGTAGTTATTTTGTGTTGAATGCAATAAAATAAAAGGGCCACATTGTTTAAAGGTTGAAGAGAAGTCTTAAGAAGTTCAAACATAAAAGCAATGTCTGTGGAAATGCATGGTTCCCAAGATTGTTTGAATAGGCGTAAGTCTTGTCAGTTTATAATTCGACTGATGTTTTCTTGATCTCTTTGCCACCTTACAGAGTAAAGCTGAATTCAATCAGTACTGGCCAGAAGATCGCGGTCAAGTAAAGAAATATGGATCCATCTTAATCAGTATGCAGAGCCAGCGATCTACTGACTATCACACTGAGAGAACATTTCATCTGATTCATAAGGAGACGAGACAGGAGAGGACAGTCTTTCAGCTGCAGTTTACTTCCTGGCCAGAGTTGTAAGTTTGGTGTCTTAGGGCCATGAGAGAGAATTGTAACTTTGGTGTCTGTTGGTTGCCTCCAAATTGTCTCTAAAAAGTCTTGTGTGACAAAGGCCCTTACTTCATTGTGGATATGTAAGACAATGAAGTTCCTTTGTCAGTTCTATCTATTTAATAGTAATAACTAGTTTTTATATAGCACTTTATCTAGAGGCGTCTCAAAGCACTTATCATTATTTGTTTCCAGAAAGGTTTTTGAAGTTTTTGAATTATGAGACCCATTTATGTAATACCTTGTAAGGGTTTACAAGGTGCTGTGGTACATTCAGCAGCCAGTTCCAGAAGCACCATGGAAAACCCTTTCTCTTAGCGATAAGTGTAACTGGGTTCTTTTATGTGCATTACACAACACACATGGCCTAGGCTTTGTCCCATCCGAAGGACGAACCAAAAATGGTTAAGTGTCTTGCCTAAGTGTCAAGACCGGGCTTTGAACCCACACTCTGCTGATCAGAAACACCAGAGCTTCAGTCCAGTGTGCTTGACCGCTCGGCGACGACACGCCACCCATAAGTGATAGCAACTACCAGCATGTATGCTTTAACTCCCAGAGTGAGAGAGTATTGTGCTAGACTTGAGTGGAGCCATGAGAAGATAACTAGACGATGTGCTTTTAGTGTTGTGCTACATCATAGCTCCCAAGATGATGTGATTGTTGTTATTCTAAAAATAATGATTTCTATTCATGTTTTTTTTTTATCTAGCGGTGTGCCCAATAAACCAGTTGATGTTTTACAGTTCATAAGTGAAGTGAACAGTTACTACAAGCAGCAGAGAAGTCCAAGTACTCCAATTGTTGTACACTGCAAGTAAGTGCAAGAAGAGGGTGGAACTAATTGGTGTGATACTACAGTCGTCTCTCGTTATAACAAGATCGCTGGGACTGGCTAAAATACTTCTTTATAACAGGAACGTTGTTATAAGAGGACTGCAATACAAAGAAACACAAAACACAAATTAGATTCTGGACTTCAGAATGTACTCTTTATAAGTAGAACCATCTATGTAATAGTGCTCTTTATAATGACAGCCGACTGTCGGGGTTATAGGTAGGCAATTTTGAGTGCCGGCTAAAATTTGACAATGCGAGAGTACGTTGACCTTTGCTCTGACATTTTGCAAGTATCCAATCAGATCGGGGTTTCCCAGGTATTCCCATTATGTCACGGCATAAATTATTTAAATTAGCGAGTGGGGAAACATACAACTCAAATTTCCAGGGTTGGATGACGCGCGTTTGAGTCTAATCTCAAACTCGTTCTTGTCGTATTTCATACAAAATTATTACCTCGTACTCATAAACACATCGCTCTCGCCGCACTACTTTTTTCCAGACAGCATGCCTTGCAGTTTCCGCACACAACAATCGATCGTCATGCCGTTTGTTCGTGTTTGTGTCATGCCTTCGTTGACGTTTTGGTGCAATTTGTGGGCTCTGGGTAGACTGATCTTTTCAAATTAACTAACTAGGTAGAAACAATAAGTACTTTCTGATAAAAAAAGGTAATTCTCATGGTGGCATATGTCTTTTCGATTCTATTTTTGTGCCGGCCGGTGGGCTGTAAAACTTAGCTTAGTGCAGGCCAACAGGAGTCCATGCCGGCTACGCCCGACCGCCATTGCTATAACCCTGCTGACTGTATCTTTATCTAGTTGATTCCATCCTCTAACAGAGGGTGGGTGGCAGCCAACTTTGCAATAAGTCTCCAGGATTGGTATTCTTGGGTATGCTGAACAGGATTAATACTACACAGCTTTTAACCTAATGATCCTATATTATTCTCTGCCAAAAACTTATTTAGGAAGTTGTCTGAATTTGTAGAGTTGGGACTGCTGGCTCAAATAACATACATATGGAACGGGCATACCAATCTTATCCAAGTCTGAACATGTTGGTGTTGAGTGACTTCAAAGTGGTATTTTGGAGCATTATTATTGGAGGGTTTGTAGCCATAGAAACTAGTGCCCCATTCTTTGAATGTGTTATGTTGGCTGTCGGTGGCCCGTTATCAACTAAAGACACCGTGACATTTTAACCCACTTTTTCACTACATAGAAATGTTGAAGTATTTTTGTTTGTTTTTCAGCTCTGGAGTTGGGCGAACGGGGAGCTTTTGTCTGATTTACTCAGCTGTCCAAGAAATCATGTGTGGAGGAGGCGTTGTTGATATTCCTAGACAGGTTAAGACACTGAGACAACAGAGGAGAGGGATGGTAGCTGAGAAGGTAAATCATCTTCACCCCTCACCCTCCCGTCCCCCTCCCCCTGCCCCTTGATATTCCCAGACAGGTTAAGACATTGAGACAGAAGAGAAGAGGGATGGTAGCTGAGAAGGTAAATCATCTTCACCCCTCGCCTCCCCCTCCCCCTCCCCCTCCCCCTTGATATTCCCAGACAGGTTAAGACATTGAAACAACAGAGGAGAGGGATGGTGGCTGAGAAGGTAAATCATCTTCGACCCTCACCGCCCCCTCCCCTTGCCCCCCCCTGCCCCTTTCTCCCCCTGCCCCTACCTCCCCCTGGCCCCCGAAATATTCATCAAAATTCTTCATCAAAATTCTCTTTTTGATTCAGAATGTAATTCTATTTAAACTGAGTATATGTGATTTTACCATACAGTGGTGGAGGGCAACATCTTCAAATATTCAGGTCTTTTATCTCTTCCTATTTTAACGTTTTCAATTTTTTTTCTCCCTCAGAAATCAGTAAGGTTGTTAATTAATAGCCTGAAAAGTCCATAAAAGCCCTCACCATGTAGTTCAGCCCTTGTACTCAACAAAATGTTCCTATTGTTCAACGTTCAATATCAAGTTGCTTATAAAGCACGGTTCATAGCAAATTTCTCTTTCTCACAATTGGAAAACAGCGCGTACATGATGGTTTGCGTTACGTAATTCGCATTCGCTTTTGTGTGAAGTATGAACCAGGCTTTACTGATGCAAAAAATACGTTTAATTAAATTGAAATAAAGAAAGTTGACTGAGTTTATTTAAACCGGCAATATGTTATTTGATTTCCTTTTTTCTTCCTTTTTTTTTAGGAGCAACTCAAGTTTTCTTACATAGCAGTCATGTGCTTTGCTCAACAGGTGCTTTCAAAACGTAAGTCAAATAAAATTGTGTAAAGTTTCTGTTGAGGAATAATTGATCAAGTTTTTGTTTGCATGTTTCTGATAATAAACAAAGACACCTCAATTGCATATTAATTGTGTGGATCATTGTATTCTACTTTTAAAACATCTCTTTCCAACCAAATTCATTTCATAACAAACGTTTTCAAAAATGTTTTTAGCCCAAATTGCCCAGCAATCCAAGGCAACATGTTCCTTTAATTAGTCACGTTTTTGAGAAAGCTCTTAATACTTGTTCTTGTTATATATCCATATGATTGGATGAGAACTGAGTGTTTGGGGAAACATTTCTGGAATATGGCAGTAATTCAAAATTAATGCTCGCCACTGAGATTAAGAAACTTTGTATTTAGTTTTACACTTTATAACCTATTCTGTATCATACCATTACTCAACTATAACTTTCTTCCAGATATACATGAAGTAATGTAATAATATTTCGTGTGCTAGGGGGTCAGCACAAAATGTATGCTGTAAGTTTATGCTTTATTATCTATTCATAGCCTGCAACTAAACTAAGGATGTCAAACTCTGTTTCAGCTCTCAGCCATTTTGTGATTCGCATGTAACATTTACATTTAATTAGTTTTAGTTTTATCTGGCTGAAAGTTTGTTGTCCAAAAGGCTGAAATATTAAAATCATGTTTCTGAATTTTAGGCATAAAAGTTTAAATGTCCAGCTAAAAAAGTTGAGACTTTTGAAATGAAAAGATTTCTTGGGATGACTGAACTTGTACCACATCACATTTGTTGCCTTTGATTATTGTTCTTTCCAATGCCATAAACCCGAACAACCTTTTCTTCCTTTTGTTTGTTTCGTAGTCTGCTCTTAACAAGGTACTGTTTATACAATGTCATTGGTCTTGGCCAATTATCCTTGTCCAAATAGATTAATGTGTAGTTTACTATCTGCAACGTGCATGGCCTACAGAGGGCGCTGTTTGCCTTATGAAAGATGCTCTCATAACTTTGCTCCGTTTCCAAATAGACCTTGATCACACTGATGAGACCATCTTGTCTAACTCCCTAAATCCACTATACATAAAACAGTTCAAAGTCTCCCTTCATCAAAAGGGGAGCAGACTAATTGCCCTCCCAGCCTCATTTTGGTTACATTGAATTGAGTCAATGAAAAGCAAGATGGTGGTAACACGATACAAGTGTAGTAGTTGGGAATGTTGGGATTAATTCAGGATGGGGGTCGATCCAGTGTGTTGTTTTTAATTCCAATAATTCACAGGATAGTTTGCCACTTCCTTCTGTCAATGTAAACAGATGTATGTGTATGCTTTTTCTTTTTGAGCATCGGACAAACACTGAAGCAGGAGACCGAGCCTTCTCCAATGCGGGCCCGGCTCTGTGGAACTCACTTCCTGATAGATGCAGGAGAGCAAACTCACTTGAATCTTTCAAGAAATGACTGAAGACTCACTTGTTTTGTTGACAGTGATTTTTTATGTTTTGGCCATCTTTGATTTAGATTTTTGATCTGTGTTGGACACATCCTAGCGCTTTGCAACCTCTGGAAAAGGCGCTCTATAAATGCCAGCTTATTATTATTATTATAGAGCCTTCTATGGACCCAAGCTCTGGAATAAACTTCCAAATCACATCAGGGACACAACATCCTTCAACACATTTAAGACACTTCTGAAAGCCCACTTGTTTCAGGAGGCCTACCATTCATGACTTATTTATTTCTTCTGTGCCTCAGCGCCTTTGAGCAAACCTTTGATTTAGGCACTTTATAAAGTTTGTATGATTGATTGATTGATTGATTACGCTACAAGAATGAAGAATCACTGCGTACAGAAACAGTTTGTTTCAGCTGTTATGAGTGTTTTGTGTGGTTGGCTATTTTAAGCAGTTTCATGCACTTCTTCAAATTTGAATCGGGGATCATATTTCCCTTTTTTTTAAGATACCTTCCGTCCCTTTGAATTTCATGAGGAAAACCTGGCAAATAGTTCTGTTAAGTTACTATCATTTTAGTCAAAGGATCAGCATTCTCCTCTCACTGAGATGAAAATATCATTTTGTGAAGAAATTTTTGTTTATTTCTTGTTGCTGAATGAGGCTGTTTTTGAGCAAGTTTGGCTTTAATTAGAATGAGTCATATTTTGTATTGTTGTGTATTTTTGTTAGATGCATGAAGAGAATAATGTTAGTATGCACCTTCCATAAACGTTTTTGAGGAATTCTCACATGGACATTGTTGCCCACTAGAGGGCCACAATGCTTAATATTTCAGCACTTATGTTACATTTTGTCTCTAAATGCCATCATCAGGCTTTTGTGTGTGATTTCTAGATATAAACCCCCCCCCCAAAGTTTTCCAATGTGAAAAAAAGAAGTGGTTTTGAGTTCATGGCAGGTTTCAGTCATCCTGAGAAATGATGAGATTCCAACGAGAAAAAGGACTCAGAAGGGTTATTTAAAAAAATAAAAAAATAAAAACAGTCCATCGACTCCTTTCAAACATTAAAAAGTCTCTTACACGTATTTGTGTGAAGACTAGAGCAGTTGCAAGTCCAGGCAGTGTGGAGGGGGTATGGTACATGAACTTGTTTGTAAATGCCTTTTATTTCCCTAATGTACTGCAGGAGGTATATCCACCAAGCCCTCGCTGACCTCACCTCACGTTGCCCAGAAACACCCTCAGCGACTGACCTCATTTGACGCCATCATGGGTGTTGATTCAGTCACTAGTCTCCAGTCAAGGATCTCCAAAATGTCTGTCAGGAGTGCGAGTCAAGAGTCCGTACCTGTGGTGGAGGCTACAGGATCGACTTCCCAGGATGACATCACAAACCCTGGATCGCTGTCACCTGTCAGCGACAATGAGGTACTACCTCATGGAGGTAGTGCCTCATTATCAAATGAGGCTTATGGTGATACCGCTACAGAGGCATCCAATATGACCACTCCGTCAGCAACTCAAAATTACGAAGCAAACGGATTCAACCCCAACCTTTCAGATGCGCAGTGTGTCGATACTGAGCAGAGTTTATCCGATGTTGCCATCATGACACAACCCCCGCCCTCACTAGTAGAGTTCACCAAATCCAATCTGACTGATTTCAGTGTGAACGCCCAACACTTCATCCCAGACGTAGTGGAGTCAAGTCAGCAAGAAGGCGGGGAACTAAACCAGGGATCGGAGAGCACAGACGGCTCCTTGCCTTCTATCTTAGCCGACCTCACACCACAGAACTTCAGCATCAACAAAATGAGTAAACAACGTGTCTCCAAGGTGGACTTCTACAGCAAGAAAAGCAGTCTTGGAACAGGTAGTTCTCAAGCTGACCCCCTAAGCTCACTAGATCCTCTATGGACGATCAAAAACAAAGATGATACGGAAAGTGCTCCCTAGCTGATAGAGTTTTTCCACTTTTGAAGTATTTTATGATGAGGAAGATGTACATGTTATTATTATTTACATCATGGACAGATAAAACACATTAGTTGTGATGTGATTGCAGCTTGTATAAAAAAAAATGTAACTTGCATTTACAAATTTATTAAGCGTTCTTTTTTTCTCACAAACAATTTTCATTAACTATACACATTTTATAGTTAATATTGCTATTAATGTGCCTTCAAGATGCTTGTAGTAGTCTTGATCAACACTGTATGCTTAGACCAACTCAAAACCTGAATAACATGTATTTGTTCTTGTGAACTTTGTTGTAATAGCTTTAGCAATGGATGTTACACCTGCAGCAATCTATCTTTTCTGTATATAGCTGTATGTGCAGTCGTTAATTGGAGACTAATTTAATATTTAATTTGTACACATGAAATAGATATATATGTAATATTTGTTGGGTTAAAACTTCACTGAAACAGTGAAACGTTTTGCTAAAACGTTTACAAAGGTATGAACTTTATAGAAATCTCAAGATATGTACAGAATAGATTATTAATCTTGGAGAAAAGTTGAGCATACTATCAGACGTATAATGAAAACAAAACATAGAAAATCATATTTTGACTGTTCAGAAATTTAGTTGACCTCATCTTACCGGACGAAGATGACATTTTTTACCCTTTTCATTGACATTTATCGCATTGCATTTATTCTGATTGACCATTTATTTTAGATATCTGATTGAGCTTAAATTAAAGCATGTGTTCTGTACAGAAATACTTTTTTCTACGTCATGTGTAAATATTCATCACCGATTCAAATCACTTAACTGTAATTATGATCAAATTATTAAAGACTAAAACCTTAAGATGAGAAAAAAACAGGAAAAACTTCAAAAAACAAGGACATAGTTTCTCCCTCTGTATATCTTTAAAGGCAAAGTAAACCTTTAAAGGCAAAGTATACCTTTGGTTTTTGGAACCGATCGATTGTTTTAATCCTATACATAAATGTAGATATACAATAAAACTAACCTGTGAAAATTTTATTTCAAAAGGTGGTCGCATTTTTTAGATAACGCCGAAAATCCGGAGCGGTTATGTCCACGTAGGAAGACTAATCCGTAATTGGAATACAAAATCTGAGAAACGTATCTGACAGTAAGGTTTCTCAGATTCAAATTTTGGGGGATAAAAACTAACATCTTCTTCCATAACCACATTACTTCGAAGTGAAATGATTCTCAAAATGCTTTATATTGTCGAAAGCTGCTGTACTTCTAACCAAGTAGGTTTTTATTGCCGTCACTGGTGCTCTGTACAAAATAGTGTGAAAGAACAGGGAAAGAAATGATGTGGTTGAAGTCCTTATAGAGTTGGACTTGAAGTTAGTTTTTAATGAGTGCTAAAGATGAAGAATGTAATAGTTATGTTCACTTCACACCGTCATTGTATACATGTAATCTCAAACTCTACTTTTGAAAGATTCTCAACTTTAAAGTTCACTCTCGTTATCTTGCAATTGTAAATCCATGTGCTAGTTTTGTAAATAGACCTTAATGCATTGATTTCATCTGAAAGCGTTTTAAAGATAAAATGACTCAATGGAAATGCAGAGCTTGTATGCGCAGTGAGGGCACCCTACTGCAGCGATGACGTGCGCGTAAGGTCTATTGCTTGTAAAGTGTGTGTGCAGTCTGAATGCATCACAATAATTAATCCCCTCTTGCACCATGACACCCAGTAATGTAATAATAAAAACTGCACTTCATGAAATATATATCATTGTATAAGTGCAAATACGTAATGTATATCTATTACAATGTAGCAAGATAAAATGCTGTTGATCTGATTTGTTTGTATGAGCAAGAATTTCATCAGGCCTGAAATTTCATGTTTGAGAGGGCAAGGCCATTTTCATTTTGCAAAGGGCACTTCCATAAGCAATTTGGAGATATGGCGGACACATTACTATAACACTGTTTGATTTGGGTAAATTTGTCTGTATACACCCAAATCCTACAGTGCACTCCTATAGCATCCACCATATCTCAAAAAGGCTTATTGGAAAATCTTAAAGTCTATGGGAAACTTTTGAAGGGGCACCAAGGCCAAGACATGGGGCAACAGAGGCCATGGCCTCTGTGTAATTCCAGGCCTGTTTCATGTCTTAACAGTGACATATTGTAGCTCCTGTTTGATGTCTCACACAACATGCACACTGGAGCAGCCCATTGGGAGGGGTTAATATCTTGTACCAATGTATTTGTATCTATAACACCCCTTGCAAAGATTCTGCCTTTTGATTGGTTTAGAGCGCGTCACATGATATGTCTTATTTTTACTAGAAACCGTGCGAACGCGACGCGCTATACACGCAGCAAACAATTTACTATATCCATAGCAACGCAGCTTCTTGGTACCTTGACGCCTAGGCACAATATAGGTTTGGGGTGTTATACAAAAAATATTGACTGCTTTTACTCGTGTTATGGTTAAAACTACGACTCCTTCGGTGATCCCCGGAGCGGTCTATTTTCTAGTTTTAACCATATCACTCGAAGCAGTCAATATTTTTATACTATATCCATGATAATTAACAAAGATACACTGACACATACTGGAAAGAAAGTTACACTGAGACCAAATGAAGAGGGTGAGCTACGGCAATGTAGAGAAAGTTGCTCTCTTCTTTAATCAAATAAACCATCGAGTCAAAGTGTACATTAAAAAAAAACAGACCACTATACACTTGGAATGATAAAAGAAATAATTGGTGGAGTATGCTAACTGCGCATATTTACACTTAGTTAAAATTAAATTTAATTTGTCCACTTGGAATATCATAATTAAACCAAATGAATTCCCACACCAGGAGGATCTTCAAAAAAAGCTCCTTTTTCTTGAATAAATAAGTATAAGTGAGTTAGATGAGGACAACTTAACTGTAGGTTTCTCTGAAAATTGTTTTCTGTTTTCTTCCAACCTAACTACTGAAGTAAAAACCCAATGCCCTGAACCTTGGTGCATATATATCTACGTACTTAAATGGATGATCACAGTTTCCAAACTGAAACATCATAAATGTACACTCTCTTATACTTGGGGCATTAGTTTACAATTGTCTGTGACCATTATTGTTTGAATAAAAATCATGTGCAAAGAAAACGTCTTTTAGAATGACTTTCTTCTTAATCCAATGAACTTTCAGAAAACAAGGTGCAGTCCAAAAGGAGTTTGGCAAATCAAATTATCATCAACTGGTCCAATTTAAACTGACCAAACCATTTCAAACGTTAAATTATAAGTTCTGAAGTTTTACAAGAAAACAAATTTGGTATGGACTTCTTCGGTGTTTTTTGAGGTTTTTTCGCAGCTAAGAAAAAAGAAGAAGGTTCAGCCAGATCAATTAACGGTGCTTTGTAACCTGAAGTACCTTTACGAACTTAGTTTGGGTTTTTACAAT
The DNA here is from genome assembly GCA_021014325.1 of Plazaster borealis. Taxonomy (NCBI): domain Eukaryota; kingdom Metazoa; phylum Echinodermata; class Asteroidea; order Forcipulatida; family Labidiasteridae; genus Plazaster; species Plazaster borealis. The sequence goes on along the minus strand of CM037471.1, from coordinate 5,177,038 downwards.
TCCACTTTCTTTAAATTAAAATGCTTTATAGTTTAACTTTTGCAAAATGGATGTTAAGCTGAAGTTAAATAAAACAATTCTGGCATAATTTGCCTTTTGCCTTAATAAGAGATAAACCGAGTTACTTGATCTGGTTCAAATTAATTCTCATGTTTACATTGAGTTAAAACTATCCTAGTTGCACTTGTCTCCTATTACAATACAAATGTTAACCCAAGTTAACTAACCAGGTTGGTTTAACTTGTCTCTTACAACTATGGAATATGATACTGAGTTAGCAAAACCGTTTAAAAACATCCCTCTTAATAATACCATAATCTGGATGCTTATCCGATCTAACTAAATGGGTTTAAATTGTCTCTTTAAATGTCTTATCACAAAACAGAAGATAAATCAATTGAACCATTTTATCTCACCCCTTATCTTTCATCCCATGACAGCCTTAAAAAAGTCAACATCATTTTAATAAAAGCCAACATAAATTGACAAGAATGCAGCATGCAACTAGAAATTAAAACACTGACCAATCAACAGTGGCGGCGCTATGGGCCCAATTCCCACCTTGGTGTAGTAGAAACTGTTTTGAGAACGAATTCCCTTCAAAAGGATATGGTTTGTATAATTGTTCACCCAAAAACATTTGAATCAAAGAAACGATTCAATGAATCGTTTCTCATATTTCTTATGGTTGGTGTCCGTTCGCAAATGCTGCAGCCAGAGATGTGGTTGGTACCCGCTGTCAGTTCCCTAAACATGGATGGATTTGACGTTCTTCTGAAAATATAGTGACAGTTTATTGCTGTTTTCTCAGCAAGTAGACGCTATAATCAGCTGAAACTTTCACATGCGACTTTTATTGTATCTTTCTTTATAATTTTGCCAATAAATCAGCATTACATTGACAAAGAGCAATCTATGAACCTACCTTGAAGTTATGAGCATCAAAAGGGCGTTTTACTTCAAGATTCTTGATATAATGAAGCACAGAACAAGGAAAAAGCAAACTGCCCTCAGCCATAACATATCAAGTCCATAGTGTTAGCCAGAGGGTTGTCTGGGTGTCTTTTGGACACCCTGTTTTAAATTTGGACACCCTGTTTTATCTGTCATTTACATGTAGGTGTATTGTAAGTGAACAATTTTGGACACCCAGTTTTTAAATTTCCAGCAAATTTGAACACCCTTTTACCAAATCCTGGCTAAAACCTTGATCGAGTCAATATATAGGAATCCATTCAACTTCAACGTACTAAGGGGATGTTAATGTTCTGGTCAATTTATACCATGTTGCCTTGTTTACAAAAATGAGTGACAAAGTGCAGCCCTGGGCATATCCTGACAGGCAAGATACTACAATAAAGTCATCATGAGAAATACGACAAACACAAATAAACAATTATTTGTAAAAATAACAGCTTAACTAGTTCTGAGATGCGCCCCCTTTCTTCATTGACAAAAATCGTTGATAGAAAAGTTGATAGAATCGTACAGGGTAATCCCCATAAAATACAAGATTTTATGTTTGCTTCCAATGAGCTGTGTACAAATTGTGCCTGCAGGAAAGTCAGTCGACGCTAAGTAAACATGATGTTATGAGAGACAAGGTCTACATGTTATGTACAGATCTATTTCAATCCAACGTCATCTTTTACAATCTTCTAACATTTTTAAAGGACAAAAATAATGAATATAAAAACAAGATATGGCAACAATTTTAACCTGTCTCCTCAGTGTTGATTTTTGGGGCAGACGTTTCAGCTACATCCGTTTTGGTTTGTTGGGCAGGCGCTTCATCTACGTCCGTTTTGATTTGTTTTGCTGGTGTTTCTTCGGTCGGTTGTTCATCTGACTCCAGAGGGCGTTTTGTGCCTTTAGCCACTTCTGGTGCATCTATAAAAAAAAGTCAGACGGGCGTATCTTAGTGATGTTGTAATTAGGGAGATTTGTTTTTTGAAAGTTTTTTGAAAGTGTGAAAGGTAAATTCATAAATGTTAAACTATTTCCATGCTGTCAAAGTTTTCATGGAAGAGAAGATTGTTTTTACAAATCTACATATAACTGTTAGTTTACTTTGGATTTGATCTGAATCTACAAAAAACTGTTCAATTGGCACTTTGCTAGTTGTTTTCACAGTTATTCTTGACTCTTACACACTCGTTCAAAACTCCGACGCCAACCCCCTACCCTAACACCCACCCCAATCCCCAAACCCCACAATCACACCCAAACCTCTGTACCCTCACAGCCTTCCTCAAACACCCACGCTCTACCCTCACACACAACCCCTACCCTTATCAATCATCACTCAGTCCTAACCCTCACCCCCACACCCTTCCCGAACCCTTTGTGGTTGTGGCTTCATATGTCTACCTTATATCAAAAATACAGGGAAAAAACATAATTGTTGCAAAGAATACAAAACTACACAATGTAAGATAAAAAATCAATTTGAACAAAATTCATTTCACAATATACATCAAAAGGATACAAATGAACAGATCAAATCAATGGTTTGGGGGAAATAGTTTAAGTTACCGAAAATTCTCCTTGACATAACTTATAACTTACAACACACCACGTGAATTTTCTCAAGAAGTCCAACATATATTTCCACATTTTCTATTGCTATAGACTGTGAAAGTCTCGCACATATCGGAATGAGAAAACACGTCAAACGAAGAATATTTTTTTCTCTGAAATAAAATCTTTGTTTAAAATTATATTTATATATACAATCTGAACAACAAAAATACTTGTTACCTGTTTATAAAATCAGTTTTAGTGTTTATAATAAATACACAAATAATTTTTTAATTAGTATTGAAGCAAAATTAAAACGCTGGGACAAGGATCCTTATTTGATCTTATCTTTTCAGAAACCACGTATCTTAATCACTCCATAATGATTACACTTCAACATGGCCGCTGAAGCCAATAGCCAAAAGCCTTCAAGTTCATAGTTTTGTTTCGTACCTTGTTTGGTTACAGCCATTTCTTCTGCTGCTCCTTCATCCCCACCTTCCTCATCATCACTGTCCTTAAACACCTTCTTTGTCCCTTGGTATTGAACATTATCTCTGCCACCTCCACCATGCCCACCTCTACCTCTTTGGGTCCGGCCTCCTCTACCACCTGACTTACCCCTGCGACCTGCAACAATGAAATCCAATCTTAATTATTTGTTTGATTATGCGACGAGTCATGGCTCACCCTTAACACTAGCCTGGCATGCATTGTCTAGTAAAAACTGCTGTATGTATTCAACACCATTTCTCAACTTGCCCTGTGGGTTACTCTAAAAACTGTACGACCTACTTGCGTATTAAACAGGCATGGTATTTGGCCCTTGGAAAAAAAGTAGCAACCTTTTATCGACTACAACTGCTGACCCACATGTACACATGGAAGATTAACCCTCCTACTCTTGGTATCATTTTCCAGCAAATTGACCAACCATTATGAAACCATTCAACTGCATGGGTTGTGTATGGTGGCACAACTATGCCCAGAACTAACTGTGTACAGTGTACATTTGTTTACTACGTATGCATTCACCACATGAAATCATATTACAGGCTGGCATAGTTTATCCATCATTCAAAACAACAGTGGTGATATTGAATGGTCAGACAGTAGGAAGGTTGACTGTGTACTGTGTAGATGCATTCACCACATGACATGTTACAGGCTGGCATAGTGCATCTATCATTCAAAACCACAGTGGATGATATAGACTGGTCAACCCAAGGGTTAAATGGTGGGAAATAAAATGTATATCTATTGACGATAGAGCTGCATTGTACCTTGCTGTTTCTTGATTCGAACCATGGACATGTTTTCATGGATCTTGTTCCAATGCTCTGCCTCTTCATCACCCTCCAGGACACAGGTCTCTAGTTCACATCCTCTCACAATCAATTTGTTATCATTCGCTGCCAATGCCTTTTCCAGCACACCAGCTGCAGGGGTTTCTTTGTCAAAGCGAATGTGACCCTGTGGAATAGACCAATCAGCTTCTGTCATTCAAAACACTGACCAATTATAAGAAAAATAATAATGAGACAACTTTCATATAACGTATCACCAAGATGTCCATATGCACAGGAGAAAAGAAAAAACGATAAATGAAAACTAGAGCTGAACAAATGTGTTATGACAAATTTTTTTAATTGTCAGTAGTTTCAGCCAGTTTAATATGTACAGGGCCCAATTTCATAGAGCTGCTTAAGCAGAAAATATTGCTTAAAAATTGTCTGCTAAGCAGAAATGAGCAGGATACCAGTCACAAATTGTACAAGTGACATGGTAGTTTGGCTGGTAACCTTATTCTGGTAAGCATAATTTAGTTGTGCTTAGCTATTTTTTGTGCTTAAGCAGCTCTATGAAATTGGGCCCAGGTAAGTCATTGTAGAGCTTCACAGGAAAAGCTTGAAATGAGCAAGTACCATACAATGTAGTGGCAGTCACTGGAAGAGACAAGACAAAATTTGTTCTTAGAACGTAGGTTTCTAACTGGCTGATACTGTTGGAATAAAGCCTCGGCCCAATTTCATAGAGCTGCTTACGCACAAACAGTGGCTAAGCACAACAAAATTGTGCTTACCAGAATAAGTTTACCAGCCAAAATACCATGTCACATGTACAATCTGTGACTGGTATCCTGCTTATTTTGGCTAATCAGAGACTCTTCCTCTATCCAAACATTCAACAAACCTCTCAAAACCTTCCTCTTTTCTATTTCTGTTTAGCGTCTGTTAATGTTCTAGGTTCACTGTGCAGCGCTTTGATCTTGCTAAAGGCGCTATATAAATACTCATTATGATTAAGCAGAAAATGTTTAAGCAATATTTTCTGCTTAAGCAGCTCTATGAAATTGGGCCCTGGATACAAGTAGGGGCAGAACCATGAAGGCAGCTCCATCAATCAGATTATTGTAGCTTCGTCACAATCATTGGAATTTTTATAATAAACACAAAGATGTTTTCAGACAAGTTCAAATTCAATGAACTTTCTGTCACAACAACCATCAGAGCTTGAATTTGGGGTAAAAATCCACAAGATCGTAGGGCTTGTAGCTCAACATTATTACCGGACAAGAATTTATTTTACAAGATCACTATCCTAATGAGAAAGAACTTTTGAAGAAGTTAAACACATTAACTAATTTTATTTGACCAAACACTAAGACAAAATTTATCTCTGTCTTGTGGGAAAGTATATTTTGATACTCAACAGAATTGAAAGATATTTTAAAAGAAACACAAAAATGTTTTCAGACAAGTTCAAATTCATGAAATCAATTTATCACAACAACCATCAGAGCTTAAATTTGGGGTAAAAATCCACAAGATCGCAGGGCTTGCAGCTTAACATTATTACCGGACAATAATTTATTTTACAAGATCACAATCCTAATGAGAAAGAACTTTCAAAGAAGTTGAACACATAAACTAATTTTATTTGACAAACCACTAAGACAAAATTTATCTTTGTCTTGTGGGTAAGTATATTTTGATACAGAATTAAAAGATATTTACCAGCCTCAAAGTCAATATTTGAATATCATTTCTCTTTGTTAGAGATATTACACAGTAAGGTATAACTATTCACTTAAAAAACAGAATTGAAAGGTATTTACCAGCCTCAAAGTCAACATTTGAACATAATTTCTTTTTGTTAGAGATATTACACAGTAAGGTATTATTATTCATTTCAAAAACACAAGACCGACGGACTTGTTCGGTCTTGAGATTACTGGCCCGGGCTAAAATCTCTGGCCTCGGTCTTCCGGTCCAGTGTACAATTCCAACCCTGACTATGAAACAGAAACATTGCAATACAAAGATTTTCTTATGCCATTAAACAATTCATGTTGAGAAACGTTTCATTTCCTTGGCTGTTTCCCTCGTTTCCCACTCCCAAGGATTACCGCTCGATGTACTGACCTTTGTTTGACCTCTGACAAAGTCGATCCAGCTGACCGTTCCGTAGTCTAAAAAGAACTCTTTCAAATCTTCTCTAGATGTCTGGTCATCAGCTCCGCTGAAGTACACAATGCAGCCCTTGTCATATTCGCCAAAATCAGCCTGTTACCATCGGGGGAAAAAAAACACCATCCACAAACCAGATCCTAGTTAAATGTATGCAGCAATGACTCCAAAGTAAGATAAATCAGACGATAAAAGCCATGCTCAGATATTTTAGTGTAAGTTGTCATCACTGTGCAGTCAGTGGATTGACAGATAAAATCATCACTGCATGGATAGTAACAATAATAATAATAACTACTTTTTACACAGCGCTTTATCTACGGGCATCCCAAAGCTCTTGTCCATTAATTCTAGACATGAAATATGAGACCCTTTTATGCAGCAGCCAGTGCCAGGAACACCGTGGGCAAACCCTTTCTCTTAGCGATAAGTGTTACTGGGTTCTTTTACGTGCATTACACAACATACAGAACCTATGGCTTTACATCCCATCAAAAAGATGAACAATAATGGTCAAGAGCTTGCTTAAAAGGACACAAGTGTCAAGATCGGGACTCAAACCTACACTCTGCTGATCAGAAGCACCAGAGCTCGAGTCCAGTGCGCTTGACCGCTCGCCTTGAAATGCCACCAATTTTCCACCAACACCAAAATTTCTGTGTTCGGCTGGTTTACAATTAATTCCATCATACAGTAAGTCTTCAAAGTTACATATTTGTAAATATTATGATCTTAATTTTTGCAAACAATTGTTAATGGCCTCATGTTTTGACCCTAGCAGAGTCTTTCTCAAAGGCTAAATGACAACACAACACATAAATACAAGTAAACTAGTGTAACAGAAGCAGTCAAGTTGAGTTTTAATTTGTGTCAAAACTTACCTTTTGGGCTTCAATAGCCTCTTTCTCTTTTCTGTCCCTTTCTCTGCAATACAAAAAAAGGAAACAATACATCACACGACGTAAAACTTGTTTTCCCCAACATTGTTAGGTCAGCTTTCTGCCAAAATGTGAATGTTCTCGTTTTGACTGTACATCATGTTAAATCTTTTCTATATGTCTGATTTCTTTCATACAAATAGCTACATATTCAATAGGAATAATTTGCTTTATGTCTCTTTGGAGGAGCTCAGATTAATAATAATAATACGCAGTTCTTATATAGCACTTTATACTCCGGATGGGTGTCTCAAAGCGCTCAGTATTTTTCATACAAGGTAAGTGGAGTTGCGTGTTGTAGTATGAGACCTATTCCTTTGCATAGCACCATGTAATGGTTTACAAGGTGCTGTGGCGCAATATGCAGCCAATCAAACCAGGAACACCGGCGCGAAACCCCTTCTCTTTACGATAAGTGCACTGGGTTCTTTTACGTGCATTAAACAACACACGGGACCTACGGCTTAACGTCCCATCCGAAGGACGAAGCATGTGGTTAAGTGTCTTGCTTAAGGACACAAGTGTCACGACTGGGATTCGACCCCACACTCTGCTGATCAGAAACACCAGAGCTTGAGTTCGGTGTTCTTATCCGCTCGGCCACGACACGCCACAGGTAATAAAGGCTTATTGCTCAGATAGTGGTTTGTCATCACTGTGCAATCAGTGGATTGACAGATTAATATTCATCATTGCATTCAACCATCTTCCCTTCTCTTCGTTATGAAAAACAAAACGTGCAAGTTACACAACTTACTCAAGTTTCTTTTGTTTGTCCTCCTCCCTCTTTTGTTTTCGTTCTTCCACCTTCTTCAAGAAGTAATCCTCTCTGTAGATTAAAAAGACACATTTGGAGATTAACAATAACTTTTGAGCATTAATCTATTTGAAACATTTGAGCAAAGTAGCTGAATGTGTTAAAGGGGCTGTGTCATCATGATCAAATCAGGCCTGTGGCTGTACATGTAGTTATCATCTCTCAACCTGTTCCTGCATGCGTGTGTGCTTCTCCATAGAATTAATACGGAGAGAGGGCATTACTGTAACACTGTTTGATTTGGGTAAATTTGTCTGTATACACCCAAATCCTACAGTGCACTCCTATACTGTCCACCATATCTCAAAAAGTGAGCAATTTACTTGGATCCTTCCTAACTCATAACAGAATCTAACACCATGTGGTAACTCAAGACCCAAATTTATGGTGGTATCTCCGATCCCATGTGAAGCATAATCAGTTTACTAGTGCAGTCCTCAGTCCAACACTATGCAGTAACTCAACACCCAAACTGTTGGACTCTGATTATGGTGGTATGCCTGATCCCATGTGAAGCATAATCAGTTTACTAGTGCAGTCCTCAGTCCACAATGTACAGCAACTCAACGCCCAAACTGTTGAACTCTGAATATGGTAACGTGCCTGATTCCATGTAAAGCATAATCAGTTTACTAAGTACAGTCCTCAGTCCAATCACCAAACAGCAACTCAACGCCCAAACTGTTGGACTCTGATTATGGTGGTAAGACTGATCCCATGTAAAGCATAATCAGTTTACCAGTGCAGTCCTCAGTCCAACAGAGTCAAACAGACCACACACTTTAATTTTGACGGCTTGGGGTGGTAGAGGGTTATGTGACACTGTATATCATAAACAGTGAAACAGGTTAATTAATCAAAACACTAATTAACAAAGCCATGCTCAGATATAGAGTAAATTATCATCACTGTGCTATCAGTGGATTGACAGATAAAATCATCATCACTGCATGGAGAGACAATATTGCCCACGAGCGTGACACCTGGTTGGTTTCTGATCAGGGTGGTGGGAGAACCTACTATTGAGGGCCAGGTGTTAAAGTCAAGACCATGAGGTCCAACACCGAGACTCAGACCAGAATGTTACCTACTTCAACATTTTGATGACCTCATTTTCTCCGTATTTCAAATCCTTCTCCTCGATGAACTTCTTGGCCATTGTAACGTCTGTGTATGTAGCGAAGACGGACCCCTGAAATCAAAATGTAAAAAAGTCGACAGTAGCTTGTATTCATTTAGCGGAAAGGTTACAATCCAGGGCTCACCCTTAAGATTAGCCCAGGGTAAATTGTCTCGTAAATACTGACACAGACTAGTAAACACCACTTCTCAACTTGCCCTGTGGGCTACTAAAATCTTTGCAACCTACTTGTTTAAAATGCTCATATTTCTTTGTTTTCAAATGTGAATAAGAATTTTTTTTAAATGTGTTTGTTTGTTTTTGAGTGTGTGAAAGTAGCTTTATTTGACTATTAAACCAGTTGTGATCGCTACCATTACTACATCAGAAAGATACATCAATGAAAATACATGTTTAAAATCTGGGCTACCAAAACTTCCAGGGGGCAATTAAAATACAAAGTTCATTAGCCCGGTGGGTTACTTCACAAAAAGCTTAATGGTAAGGCCTGTATAGTCCAAAAACAAAAAACTAGACACAACCTTGCTATGGAGGGGAATACGAAGAGAGATGCAGGCTTGGAATTTCTTCTTGGAGAGGGCAAGGCAATTTTCATTTTGCAAAGGGCACTTCAATAGACCTCATGCATTGACGTCATCCAGCCGCCATCTTAGAGGTAAAACGATGACGAAACAATCGAAATGCACAGATTTGTACCCGCGGCGCACAGGATTGGCCAATGAACAACCTCCTTTTGACCTCTAGGCGAGGGCGCCCTACTGTTATGACATCATGTGCATAAGGTCTATTGAAAAATCTAATAAATCTATGGGAAACTTTTGAAGGGGCACCAAGGCTAAGACCAGGGCACTGGAGGCCATGGACTCTGTGGCCACCGTTGAATTCCAGGCCTGGAGATGTGCTTGTTTCTTGAGGTTGTTAGGGAAAGGTTGAGATTACCTTGAATTTCTTGTCCGCATCCCTCCTCATATAGATGTGTTCCGTCTCGCCAAACCTGTCAAGAAACTCTTGGATCTTTCCCAGTTCCTCATCCAGTGGGAATCCTTTCTGAAATACAAGTTGGACGCCTCTTGATATTAATGTCGTTGTCTTCCTTGCTGTGACATTGACAAACCCTCCACTCCCATTACTCTGAATTTGGCTGATTCTGATTCATTCAACGCTGTTGGCGTGTCATGGCCGAGCGGTCTAGAGCACTGGGCTAAAACTATGGTGATTCTGATCAGCAAAGTGTGGGTTTGAGTCCTCTTGATATTAACCCATATCCACCTGACTGGTCGAGGTACATCAACACTCTTCCTACCTAAGCCTATGTAACACTTATTGGTGCATTACAATAAACATGGATTATTTACTGCCTTGCAAATAAACATACCCCTAACAAACTAATTAGTCATTAATTACAAACAAGTCTGAACTAGGATCCAAATTTTAGACCGCAGGTTGAACTTTTGACATTTCCCTTTTGGTAACCCCTGGAGTTATAGATTCCAAGGTTATTCTATGAACTGTTTCCGCAGCTCTAGAGAAGTACATCAAAAAGAAAGATTTCTTCATACATGTTTACCTGACAGTCATAAAAAAGAGCAAATTTCAGATGAAAGTCTGAAAATTATCATCCATGGTTTTTTAAGAAATGATCTCCAATTTGCAAAGGATTATTGTTAAACCAGTGGTTATTAGGGTGTTATAGGCAGGGTATACTTTTGGTAATTGTCAAAGACCAGTATCCCCACTTGGTGTATCCCAACATAGGCATACAATAACAAACCTCTGAAAATTTGGGCTCAATTGGTCATCGAAGTTGCAAGAAAATAATGACAGAAAAAACACCCTTGTTGCATAGAATTGTATTCTTTGTTTCAGATGCCTGAAAAGGCTTAACGCCTGAAGCCTTTCTTAGATTCCAATGATGGGGTGAAAAATCACCCCTTTCTCTAAAACTACATCAGTTCAAAGGGTGTCGTTTCTAGCAATGTTTTATAATATCAGCAGCCCTCCAGTGCTCTTTATCAAGTAAGTTTTTATGGTCATTAATTTTTGTAGTAATTACCAAAGGTATACCCTTCCTTTAAAAAAACCGTGAAGGTGGAAAAAACACATTTTATTTTCTCATTTAAGAAAATATTCCTGATAGAGACGTAAAATGCTCCTTTACCATAAATTGCATATAAGAGTGATGGGGATAAAATCATAGAGGCTGAATTACAAATAGCCAATGATTTTTTATTTTTTTTAAAATTAAATTAAAAATTGAGGCAAGTAATCAAACGATGAAGTATGGTTTAAACCATGCTCAGGTTTTCTTCAATAGTTTGTCATCACTGTGCAGTCAGTGGATTGACAGATAAAAATCATCATCATTGCATGGTGTAATTGTATATTGGCTCTTGGCCGAGTTTTAAAATTTTTGTTTCTAGTACCCGTACTTGTTTTTTTTAGACTTTGAGTCTTTTACTTATAGTTTTGACTGACTTGTTTCTTGTGACTTGTGTTTTGACTTACTTTTTTACTTTTTATTTTTATCTGTGAAGCACTTTGAGGCCCTCGCTTAAGGCGTTTTATAAATATATTATCATTATTATCAGGGAGCTTTCATTTCACCTGAAACCAGCAGTAGGCCTAAGTTACTGCATTCCATTTACAATAATGAGAGACTTACACAATAAACGCTTTTTTCCTTTAAGGCCTTGCGGTACTCTGTTGTGTCTTGAGGTAGTGGCTTACTCTGATAACGACGAATCTTATCCCGATCTTCGTTCACCTGAAAGCATTCAAGACAGCAATGCATATCAACAAATTTATGGGGTGTGTTCGTGGAGGTTCCCTGAGCCCGTTCGAGTATAATTATATTGAGGTTATATTTGCACACAATAGAGGAGATATGTATTGCATAAAACAACACATGTACCTCCAAGCAAGGCTTAGAAATTTAACGAAAACTTGAAAATCTGGCGTTTACTTTTACCGCAGTTTACCCTTTAGGTTCCTTGAGCCTGTTCGAGTACCTTATATTTCTGGTAATGAAACCAAGGATGCCTCATAAGTGAACTTAATCACTGTAGCTCGCAAGCCTGAGAAAACCTGACCACAAGGGTGCTTGCAATGTGAACCAGAAACACCAGGGTTAAACCCTACTCTTCCACGATAAGTGTTCTGGATAATTTTACGTGCACTACCAATCCTATTACACAGGACTTACGGCTGCAAGTAAGATAAATCAGACGATAAAAGCCATGCTCAGATATTTTAGTGTAAGTTATCATCACTGTGCAGTCAGTGGATTGACAGATAAAAATCATCACTGCATGGATAGTAATAATAATAATTATGGTATAGTATCATGCTCAAGGACACAAGTGCCATGACTGGGACTCTAACCCACACTCTACTGATCAGAAACACCAGTGCTTGAACCGCTCGGCCACGATTCACCAAGCAGGTGCCTGACCTGAATCAGTCACCACTACCCTAACCTGCTCACAACGACAGATTGTGGAAGCAGACCTGGGTTATCGACGTCACACAAGACATCAATGTGTGTATTTATCTATCGTAAATGATCCACTGGTCTAGCCTTCATGATGAGGTTCACTCATGTGACTGAACCACAAAACAACCGTGGTAAGATCGGGCAAGCTACTCGAACGCTAACATTTTTACACACAATCAGATCTGCATACAATCACAAAAATGAGTATTCAAAAAGATCAGCTCATTTTGATGATGAACGAGTACAAGCTATCCAAAAAAATATTTTCAACTGAAGATACTCATCAAAGTTTCATTACTAATAAAAAAAACTGATACTCTAAATAATAACTAGGAAGTCTTGCTCAAAATAGTAAACAGCTTTTACATCATGTACATGCAAAACAATAACAAGTGAAATTGACATTTCATTGTGTGCCCGGAAGAAGGGTTAAGGCTCTACACCCTTCTACCAGGCACACAAAGTACTTTTTTCAGTAACAAAAGGCCGTAAGCAATAAAATGGCTTGTGACAAATAAATATGGCATCAGCGTTACATTTTTGCTGCTAGAATTATCCCAAAGACAAGTTTTCCCATTCCCATGTAGAATTTTAGAATTCCTATAATGACTTATGAATGGCAGAAAACCAATCAAACTTTCACACTCGGTTTTCTTGAAACAAAATTTTGCACATTAATTGCTTACGCCTTTTCTCTGTTAACTTTTCGTTACATCATTCTCCCGGGCACACGACGATTTCTTACCTCGATGAGTTTATTTGTTGACTTTTCAAGAGCTGTGGTGATGATGTTGAAGTCTTCAGTCAATGCCTTCAGTCTGTTAAACTTGGTCATTGTTTCCAATGGAACCCCTGGTAGATTGGCTCAGGAAATATTGCTTTTAAAATAATGAAATAAAAAAAAGAACCACAATCCAAAAACTCCTTGGAGGATAAAAAATTGTTTACCTCTGACCCTGAAATGAGAGTGATTGAATCTATGAAGCAAAACACAGCAACTTTTCTCCATCCAAATGCCCCCAGCCCCAAAAATCAAAACAACCACACACATAAGACTTCGACTGGCAGATCAAATCTGCGAAAAACTTTTCTGTAAAATGTTTTTTTTATAAAGGATACATCCATCGTCCTCCTTGACTTGTTCTTGAAGGAAGCGATCTCTCTTTAGGTTGGCATCACCAAAGTAATACTGTAGAAAGAAAAACAAACTCATACATAAGACTTCAGAACGACTTAACAGAAACAGGATCAGACGAAATAACATGTGACACGATACAGTCTTTCAAACAGTATTTTTAACAACAGAGTGAGGGGTCAAAATATTATGAGAATTAGTTTGCAGATTTTGTTTCTTCTTTTTCTTTCAATATTCAGATTTGCAGTTTTTATTTATTTATATTACTTCATACATGTGGTTAAAATATTTGACAGTATCTCCTCACAAAGGCACAGGCACACAGCAGCAGTTTGTCAACAAAAAAGAGAGGAACATACCAGCAGGCACGGCAAGACTTTGTTCTGTGTTTTTTAAGGTGCATGCCTGCTCCTCGTGGATCGTCTCTGTTCTTTTACTGTTTGAGCGATGTGTAGCCCGGGTTGATAACAATGATAGAGGGCCACCATTATAATATTAATAATAATAACAGGCATTTAAAGAGTGCTCTTACACTGGGTACCACACTGCTTCACAAGAAACGGTACATTAAGCAGAGCGAATAAATAGAAGCACAAATAATGGGAAAGGCAGTTGGTCCTTAGCAATCAACAAATGAACAAGAAAGTTTTCAGATGTTTCTGGAAAATTTCCATTGACTCTGCAGAACAAATTTGATGAGGGAGACATCTCCAAAGGCGCGATAGCCAGCAGCAGAATACCGTACCTCTATCTGTCTAATAATCTGCTTCTCGAGGGCAGTGGCTGCCTCTGCTCCATTTTCCGTCATCGCTGACTTGTTCTGCTTAAGGTTTTCTTTGTTGAGAGTTCACCAGACCAAAGTCAACCTTTGTTTCCTATAAATTAGAAAATATAATGAAGAACATTTAAGTCAGTAATTCACTTTTAAACAATGATACCTTTTAATGAACATGATGGATGTGGTGATGGTCAAATGTTACTTCCCTCCTTAATTGTCTACTCTAATTAAACACTTAAGCACTCTCTGTTAACAAATTAATATTATATTAAATAATTCATAATTTGGCACTTGGGTCAATGGCAGTGGATATTTAGCCTGCATCAGCTTTCTTAGTAAATGAAAATGACTTTTTTTTTACTGTCTTAAAAATGTAAGTCTAGTTGTTAGTCTAGTTGTACTAGTTCAGCAGCAGCGCCAATGTCCTTGTGACTTCATATATTCAAGAGATGGGAATTAGACCATTTATTAATTTCAGACTCGATTTCCCTTTGCTTTGGCATTCGGCTGCCACTCCGACTCGTGTCATCGTGAACGGACGAGTTACTGTAGTGTTACTGAATAAAAAGTAAGGGTACTGTGTTAGGAATGTTCAATGTTGTTAATGTTAGGGCCTACAACAAGTACAACAAAACAAATTACAATTTAGTACATACAAACCAGTACTTAACTAGCCCAGGTTGGACTCCTCCGTTGCATACAACGCGACGGAGTCCAGGGTATAAAGGACCTCAGGCATTGCAACAAAATTTATAACCATTTTTTATCATATTTTTACCTTTTTGAGGCAGCTGAAACGTGACTCACATGTTCCTTGTGTCCTGAACCTTACGCCTGCTCTATTCAGAATTGCCAATTTTATCCTTGGATGACATTATTGTGAAAATAAAATGGAAATTGACGCATTCGTTGCGACAACCTCAACTGACATGGAACCAAGTCCACAAAAGAGGGCGCTGTCTAACCCGTAACACAACACTGAACGCTTTTTCTTCCGGGCGGCAACACGACGGAGTCACAGCGCCAGTGCACAACTTGGACTTATTTTCGGAAATAATGTCATTCATGGATGTATTTGATAGGTTTTGAACTCAGCAAAAGTGTAATTAAAGGCACCAAGAATAAGTGAATGGAGTTTCAGCTTCTCAAATTAGGTAAACATTTTTTAAAATGTTACTCAAAATTTTGTTCGCATTGTAAAGGATCTTTATACCCAGGACGTCAGTGCAGTGGCACTGACTGACGTCCTACCAGGGCTAAGTACTTAACATGCTTAAACATGTTAAACATGGTTAAAAGTAGCCTTTTTTAACGAAAACCACAAGAAATATACAAAACTAAAGCACCCAAAGTTGAATCCCTGTCTACTTAAATTAGTAGTAGTACCCCCCATCCAATTGTTTTAAATTTGAAGTGCCCCCCCCCCCCATGGTTAACACGTGTTTCCTTAATTTGCGCTCATTCATTGTTCCATTCAACTTCCTAAACTTTACTTAGAAGTTAGATAACGTTGTCTCTGACTCTCACTCTGACTCGACGAGTTAGCTATGTTAGAGGTCGCGCGATATTGACATTTTCTATTCTGGCTGCACACAAAAAAGAGGTTTTTCAAATTAATGTTACTTCGACCTAACATGCTGTCTGAGCTTCAAATTACTCCTGTAGGTCAATAAAACTCTCTTCTTTCATAATCCTTTTGAAAAAAGTCACAAATTTACCTCACTTTTTCAAGCATCAAAAAGATTCAGAGCATGGTCACCGATGCGACTACCGCGCGCGCAGCCATTTTTGAACTTTTTTGAAAGAAAAATGTGGTCACCGTTTTTCAATAAATACCGCCCTCTCTTGACTTCTACCCCCAAAATAACGCCATCTATTGATAGAAAGAGGATTAGGAAGGTTACGGTGCTTTTTTCCCCGTCTCAATCGGTGAAGAAATAAGGTTTTTATGTATTTTTTTACCATTTTGGGCCAAATTTTGACTAAATTTCCCATTTTAAAGGAATGTATACATTCAGCGACGGTGGGGTATGCTGTCAAACCTCAACTAGTTTATCAGACCTCATCTTGTCAGAGAAAAAATCACCTGCATTAAATTTCACTGAAACTGCCTACCTATAGGCCTATCAGTTTAATCCTTGTCCATTTTTGAGTATGAAAAGTTGGATTTTGTTCCAGCGCGAGGTCGCGCATGCAATTTACGGAGGTTTTAATTAAACCAAGTAGGCCTACTCGGTAAAATCTCATTTTTTGAACCTTTGAGTGCGCGTTAGGGATAGGGCTGGTAAGCTTTAGTAGTGTGGGTGGTCTCAATTTAACAATTTCTGTACCTCAGTCGGCGGCCAGAAGGGTGCCGCGTGTTTGTTGTCTTTTGGAAGGCATAACTCATTAACGAAAGCACCCATGACAGTGGGGTTTGCACCATTGAATTTCTCCTGAGGAGACCTTTAATTTGATGTAAAATTTTAATATATTTGATAAAAAGAAATTTTTACTACAACATAGCTAGACGAGCACGAGTCGTGCACATCACATGCCATGTGTTTTCACGATTTGTTTCACATTAGTTAAATTTACCTTAATTTTTTGTTGCAGAATGTCCTCGGGGTCTTTAAAAAGATTTGTCGTCTATTTCCGCTCATAAACTTCTGGGTCTTTCATTCCAGAAA
This sequence comes from Plazaster borealis, assembly GCA_021014325.1. Lineage (NCBI taxonomy): Eukaryota > Metazoa > Echinodermata > Asteroidea > Forcipulatida > Labidiasteridae > Plazaster > Plazaster borealis. The sequence goes on along the minus strand of CM037471.1, from coordinate 5,160,077 downwards.
TATTTTGAAGTTTTGTTCACCTTCCGTCCGTCGAACAAGCACGTTGTATGTACGATTTCAGTAAAATCCCCCACGCTTGCATCAGGCAAGGTCAAAGGTCAACTATACCTAGGCCTACTAGAATCAATCGGCTGGGGGAAGAATTGAGCAGGGTACCTAGACTACACGGACAATTAAATGTGTACTATTAATTATTAGCTGACTAAAGTGTGATGCTAGTCCTTCCCTTATAAACCTTAACAACAATTAATGCTGACTGGAAACTACATAATAAATAATAACAATAACAATATTTTATAATACTAATGCTATTTAAACATGTAAAAAAATCTAAGTATTTACGAACATATTTTTGGGAGTACTCTATTATTCAAATTTTTATATTTTGTGTCAAAAAGACAGCAAATAATTTACATTTCATGAACTTCAAGTTATACGCATGCGCATTGAATGTCGTATCCTCGTGAAAGTGAACTCGCTGTGATGTAAATTGAGATTCCAGGTTTTTTCCAACATTGTTACCGAATTCTGCTGCCCGCAAGATTATTTAAACGAGGAGAAAGTTATTCCAGATTAACATTTGCAAACCACTCACCAGAACAGTTGTTTTAATCGCCGACCTGCAGCCAGCCGACCCAGGCAGCGCGCAGAAAGAGGGACCGCGCGCACACACACCAAACACCGAGTTCTGGATCACCATTTAATTCTTAATTGATTGCATAAGTTGTGTTCAAACTAAACTATGGCACAGGCAGGACTAAACAAACTGTTTTCTCAGCTTGGAAAGCTTGGTATTGGACTCGCAGTCGCTGGTGGAGTTGCTAACACTGCTCTGTATAATGGTAACAAGAACATTTTCATTTATAATCATGTAGTAGGGATTGTAGGCCCTACCAACTGACCAATCAATTGTTTGTAAAAATCAATTTTAATTAATTTTAATCATGTATTTTGCATTGTAATCACAAAAACAATTGTTACATTATTAATTATAAGAAATAAGTTGTTGTTTCTCGTTACCTGTAAATACTAATTAAACACTGTTGCCGTCTTATGTTTCACTGCCATCTTGTTCAAAATCAAAGGGAAGATTTATTTATTTCGAAATCGAACACATATGCCATCTTCCAATGTCTTCAATTCAAGCTGCAAGTTGGTGCTCAAACTTTTTAGGCACCTTTCTGAAGAAGGAGGCATATCGCAAATACATAAATACCGCCTGGTTGATTTTGCACAATGGTTGAAAGGCATTGTGAGAAGGAAAAGGGAATACTGTTTGCACCTTTTTTCTTCCCACTTAGTTTTAGCCTAACCGTTGTGCACCACTCACGTCACCAGACAGTATTTGCGATCGACCTTATAAATTTGAAATAAAGCACTTCAACTTTTGAAGTTCAAAGTCATGGTTCAATTTCAAATTTTTTAATGAGGAGTACAGCACCCCAGTTTCTGGGTCTACCGTGTGAGAGAGTTTATTGGAGGTCATTTGCTTTGTATTGTAAGTTTGTTGCCTTTTTGATTGATTATTTGTATGGAAATCATAGCAGAGTTGGCCTAGTACAGTCTCCTCCTTTAGCAACTTGGTCCTTACTGTTGCTATATTGATAACTACTTATTTATTATTATTTACTGCCATCACCCAGCTCCGACTTTAAATGTGTTGGACTGTAAACTGTTTGTTGCATAGTAAAGTGGATTCGGTTTGTTTTACGTGCAGTTGAAGCTGGTCATCGAGCTGTCATCTTCGACAGGTTCGCTGGAGTCAAAGATTACGTCATGGGAGAAGGTACACACTTTCTGATCCCATGGGTTCAGAGACCAGTCATCTACGATTGTCGCTCCCGACCAAGGAACATTCCTAGTGTCACAGGCAGCAAAGGTAAACATGCACCATAGCTCCACAGAGAATAAAATCCCACTCCCCCAATTAATATCAGGCCAATGGCTTATGTTGTTCCTGGTCTTGGCCTTGGTGCCCCTTCAAAAGTTTCCTATAGAAGTGCCCCTTGCAAAATGAAAATGGCCTTGCCCTCTCAAATATTAACTTCCAGGCCTGTAGTTTTAAGATACTATAAATTCTGTCAGAATGGGTGCAGAATCCAACAGCCACTTTTTCTTTCATTATTACACAAAACATCATATCTGAGAGGATAAAATCATATTTGTGTCATATTTAGCGACAAAATGCTGGTTGCACTCTTTTACTGAGCATTCTACCTTAAGATCTACAGCACAGGGAACTGCAAACCTCAAATTGAACACATGGCATTAATGGCAAGTGCACCTACAGAGAGCTCATTGAGTCGGTTCGTGGCCAGGCTTTATTTTTGAAAGTTGTTTGCATTACACATCCAAGCACAAGTTCCATTTTCACATGAATAGGAGACAATACAGAAATGGTAAGTTTTAGATGTGAGAGGAAAATCCCAAAAGGGGACAACCCACAGAATGAGGTAGGGACGGAAGACATACAAGACTTGGTTCGAGGAGGAATTCAAACCAGGGTCCATAGAGGTGAAAGGCAGGGAAGGAAATGACTAGCCATCCTGATGCCCAACTTTTTGTTTGCCTATTTTCAGATTTGCAGAATGTGAACATCACCCTTCGTATACTGTTCCGACCCCAGGTTGCGAATCTGCCCAAGTTGTACGTCAATCTCGGTGAGGATTATGATGAGAGGGTCTTGCCTTCCATCACCAATGAAGTCTTGAAAGCTGTTGTGGTAAGATTGAAATAAGCCTAAAACTTTTGTAGCTAGAAAAAGGTTTAAAGCCTCGACAAACCAACAATGCATAGTGTTGTTATGATGTATGGGGTTTGAGGGATTGCACCGTTGGGTTTCAGTGTGTATATTCGGTTTGCGGTAACACCAAGTGTAGGCTATATATCTTTTTTGCTGTACAGATTGTTCGTAGAGAACTTGTCTTGCTATTTTGTTTAATATCGCGGAGAAGATTTCCGAATTCAGGAGATTAGCTTAAAAAAGTCATTACCTCGGGAGGTAGGAAATCGGCCGGAACTACTACTTTCACTTAGTGGATCGAGAGGGACTTCTCGTTATTAACTTCACTGCCACGGAGTGAGTTATTAATTGGTCTCAACGTTTCAACTAACCTGCTCTAGTCAACGTATTGTCAGGAGTCTGTCTCCTCACAATATGCACTGATGTGTGGTTAAACACTCACTGTATAACTCATGCTGCTTGCTACTCAGATGGGATTTGAACTAGCCCCTCATCACCTAGACTCTAGAAGACAAGGGTTACAGGTTTGAATCCTGCCCAAGTTTTCTATGCACCTTTTCTGCAGTGGAAAGCACCAAGTTTACAGTGATACTAACCACACATTATTGGTTTTAGGGTAACTAAAAAAACGAAGTACTATTCTTTATCTTTTATGCAATTTTTACATCATGAAACTGCAGAATGTTTCTGCAAACTATTCCCTATTCATATACTATATTATATAACGTAAAAAATAGTTGATGGCCTGACGTTTCGACCCTAGCAGAGTCTTTCTCCTTGGCTAAAATAGTATATTTTGTAAAACTTATCAAACAGTATCGAGGCTATTTTTACAATTTATTTTGACAATTGTTTTGACAATCTTTTAGAGAGTTTGTTTAAAGATGGTTACTGTAATAATTGTTCCACTTGTGGTGGCCTTACCGTCTTGTGCACCGGGCTCAAGCTCTGGAGTTTTCAGAGTATCGGTTCAGGTCTGGGTCATGGAACTTGCAGAGCTGCCAACTCTCCCTGATTCTGCAGAAAGTTCCCTGAAAATAAACCAATCTTTCCATGTTCTGATGAAAATCTCCCTGATTATGTCCCTCTTATGTTGAATGTAATCCTAATTCCTAAATATCTCCCTGATTGTTGTACAAAATCACCCTGATTGCAACATGCAAATTTTGGCAGCTCTGCACCTGTGTCCTCTAGAAAGACATAAACCATCCTCAGGATGGGCATAAAGCTATTGGTCTTGTGTGTTGTAAAATGTACTAAAAAGAACCCAGTACACAATGGAAGGAGTTTGTTCCGGTGTTTCTTGCATGTTTGGATACAGATTGCACTGCAGCACCTTATATACCTTTACAGTTCACTATATAATTAGGTCTCATGATTCAAAAGAGCTCTGTATAGACAATGTGACCTCTGTTTACATCAAAACCGCCCTCTGTTGACAAAACACTGTCCAAGTCATGTTCCGCCGGGCAAGAAGACGCGTACTCATGGTAATATTGCGTGTACTTTCACGCTGGCTGGCAAGTACACAAAGGGTTTGTCCGGCGACATGCGTGCGCATCATGTTATGGTTTTCGAGTGACGTCAGAGGTCACATCGTCTATACAATGATAAAATACAGAGTGCTCCAAGATTTAAGCACTTTATAAAACACCCGTATTTTTATAAGGGAGTGTCTCAAAAATTAGGCATGTTCTAGGCACAAAAGAACGTTTTTGTGGGCAGACGCCCGCATTGGACTGCCAAAGCAATCCTACACAAGTGAATATGCGCATTAGAATTTTTAACGTTCCAATGGAACGTTCCTGCGGTCCAATGGAACGCTGGAATACTTTACCGATCCAATCAGAATGTTCGTACCGTTCCGACTTTTGAGACGCTTCCTAACTAACTAATTACCTACAGTTTGTACCTTCCCAATTCCTTTACCAGTATGTATTGAAAGCTGCAACTGCAGTTGTTGGTATTTACCATTTGAACATGTATTTCTGTGATTGCAACAGGCCCAGTTTGATGCTAGTGAGTTGATCACACAGAGAGAGGTAGTTTCCCAACGAGTCAATGATGAGTTAACAGAAAGAGGAGAACAGTTTGGTCTTATCCTGGATGACATTTCTATTGTAAGTTCATCTTTATTTGAAGTTTTATGTTTGTATCACAAAACATATGTTATCATGAATTACTATTGTCTGAAATGTTTGAAAACATGTGGTCTTTTGTTAAAGCAAGGAATGATCCTTGTAAATAACTTGAAGTTAGGGTTCAAAGATGTTATTTTCGTTGTTTCAGACTCATCTAACGTTTGGTCGAGAATTCACAGAAGCTGTAGAGATGAAGCAAGTAGCTCAGCAAGATGCAGAGAGGGCTAGATTCCTCGTAGAGAAGGTAAGGCCAAGAACTATTAATTATTCTCCACTTCCTCATTCGTGAAGGAAGTCACCCCACAAGAATGAGAGTTGAACCAGCATCTGTTCAGAACGAACAGGCAACACAAGTCAAAGAGGCATCCCAGTCTGTAACCCTTTGGAGACCATTTTTTTCTGTATAATCATCACCATACGCCCAGACATGGTTTTGCAGTTGATTTTTTGAAACAATTTCTTTCTTGTAAAAGTGTCTGAAAAAAATACTATAAATCATAATTTATTTTTTATTTTTAGAAACATAGATACTATGTTAACATGAGAAACATCGGAGTTCAGGTCATGACCTTTACTTTGACCTTTTTAGTTTTAGTGGAAGTAGATTAGATCTTGCAGCCGTTTGCGGCCGCTATGGGCATTTTGTTACAAGCCGTTTGTGGCCGCTGTGGTCTCTGAAGGGTTAAGGTTTATTTCTAGTAGTGCTACAATTGCCATTCGTTGATCAACATGCAGAGAGATTGAAAAGCAGAGAATGAAATTCTACATTCTGACATTGACTTTTTATTTTTTTGTTGATTTAGGCGGAGCAACAGAAGCAAGCTTCCATCATCACAGCAGAGGGAGATTCCCAGGCTGCTGGTCTCTTGTCACAGTCCTTCACGAAGGCCGGTGATGCTTTGATCGAGCTCCGTAAGCTTGAAGCGGCAGAAGATATCGCCTTTCAGATGTCCAGATCAAGAAACATCAATTATCTGCCCCCTGGTCAGCAGACATTGCTGAGTTTACCAAACATGTAGGTGGTTTTAATCCAAAAGGGAAGGTACTGCACTTGTGACAAGTTAAAGCTTAAAGGAACATTACAGAATTGGTTTTTTGCTAACAAAACAGTGTAAGCACTTTATATAATCCACCATATACATAAACTGACAAACCTGTAGAAGTTTGAGATCGATCGGCCATCTGGGTCACGAGAAAATAGTGAAAAACCGATTACACATTTGCATGTGTTATACAATTCATGAATAAAATGCTCATGAGCGATAAACTCCAATCGGAAATTAGTTTTATTTATTTCTCATCAAATATGGCATTTCAGACAGAAATATTTCTAGGGATGTTTTCTACTATCATCATCATTAGACCATGTAAGTTTTATGTAAATCTGTGATCTTCAAGAAAATGTTAATTACCAGTTCTGTAACGTTCCTTTAAAATTAGACGCTTTCGGTATTCAAAGGAAACAAAGTCGTACGCTTTAATGGGTGCCAATGGTTTAATATTGGCTACCTTGTGGAGACTGAAGACAATAGGAACAATAGGTATCCACAGGGGAATTCTAAAGAGAGGGATGTTCCACAAGGAATTTGGTGTACAAAGTCTGTAGGAGGATGTTAAGTACAGGGACAAAGGATAGCACAAAATGAAATCTGCACAGGGATACATATTTGTGAATTTGTGTTAGAATACTTGTGAGACATTTACTGTCTATTACAGACATGGCTACTGACTATGATGGATGAAGGTTCCAATCATTCAGAAAATCATTTTCCTTTTAGGCAAAATATTTTTTTTGTAATGTTTAGCGTCCCCGCCCGCTTCCTTTTTAGAGGCCGCCTGTTTTGTTTTTTTGTTTTGTTTTCAGAAAAAAAACCTGATAAATTTTAACGATCTCATTATTTTGGTCTAATTTTCTGTTGCTTCTTGTCCATGAGAAGCCAACATGACATTTCCTGAGTCCAAGTGGCGACCATTTTGAAAAAAGCTGGCAACCATCTTGAAAAATAGCCCGGCCGGTTGTCTTTGAAAATGTGTCAGGCGGCCATTAAAAAAAAAAAGGCCATCCTCCTTCCTTTTTTTCCAAAAGGCTGGACGCTAAACATGTATTATTTAGTTTTTTGCCTTAAAGGCATCGTACACGTTTAGTAATTGTCAAAGACCAGTGTTCTCATTTGGTGTATCCCAACATATGCATAAAATAACAAGCCTGTGAAAATTTGCGCTCAATTGGTCATCGAAGTTGCAAGAAAATGATTAAAGAAAAGACACCCTTGTTGTACAAATGTGTGTGCTTTCAGATAGGAATAAAAACTTCTTGCAAGAAGATTTTATTATTTTAGTGAGAAATTACCTCTTTCTCAAAAACTACGTTACTTCAGAGGGAGTCGTTTCTCACAATGTTTTATACTATCAACAGCTCCCTGTTGCTTGTTACCAAGTCAGTTTTTATGCTAATATATATTTTGAGTAATTACCAAACGTGTACGATGCCTTTAAGAGGTTCATCTTTGATGAAAAGCCAATCAGGTGATATTCAACATGTTAAAATGCTACGCGCAGTTTGGAAATTTGCTTTGTGACATTGGCTGTTGGATGCTTACCAAATGCTACTAAAGTGCCTACCCAATATGGAGGCACATGATTATTGCTTGGATTCGTCTGTAGATAAAGGCCTCAAGAAAACGAAACTCCTTAAAATTTGTACACCAATAAAATTGGTGACATCTTAACACAGCATGCCATGCCAAGCACCAATGTTGTACCTTTCCTTTTATTGATATTCAAACCAGTTGATCGGTTTTCATAGACAAAAGAAAATCCCAAGTGGTGCAGCAGAAAAGCATGTTTAAATAAGATTTGTTTAATCATTCACAAGAATATTATATCATTGATTTGTGGAACATTTGAAGACAAGCGAAGCAAACGTATAAGATTCTGATTATGTAAAGTATTTTTATCTACAACTGAGCGAACTATGAAAGTAACGTACATAAATCAACTTCGTAGTCGGTTAGAAACTAAAATCAATAATTAAATCTTAGTAATGCAGTTGACCAACATTCGGAAAATTATAAATTAAAGGGGGAAATCACAATGTTACATGTATATTGTAAGATGATCATTTCTGGTCCACGATGCTAGTTTGGGTGTAAACAAATAAATAAATAAATTAACATTGTATGGGTTGTTTCTTGATTTGATATCTTTATACTCCAAAGTAAGATCATTGTTCACCAAATGGACTTTACATTTGTATTAATTGTTTGTCAAAATTCAAATCAAAGATTGCTGTTCAATAAAACAAAATAACATTTAATTGACAATGTATGACAAGTATCTAAATTGTGTTATTTCTTAAAACTGTAGGGGGAAATATTATGTTTCCCACGGGTACTAATTGGTTCTTAAAAACTAAGATTTTCTAGCATGGTCTAAAAGGGTCTTTATATGTTTGTTACTGACTCTGAAAAATAATGGCAATGAAAACTTAGTCTTGAAAAGCTTAGTCAGACACCCCCTGTTCCGCAATCATCCACAAAATGTAAGTGAAGTAAAAAGGATACAAGACTTAATAACAATTTAATAATAACTCTACTGTCTGACCATTCAATATCATTCAATATCATCACATGATGAAATGTAAGGTTTTGGACAAAGTATTGTTTCTACCCATTTTGTCATTTTTTTGGAACAAGTTTTTTGTATCAATACAGGGAAAACTAGTGAGGCGTGTTTTTATTTAAAGGGTCTGTATACGTTTGGTAATGACTCTGAAAATTAATGGCAATAAAAACTTACTTGGTAAGAAGTACAGTAGCTTTGGATAGTATAATGCATTTTGAGAAATTGTTCACTTTGAAGTACTGCGGTTATGGAAAAAGATATCACTTTTTCACCCCCAAAATGTGAATCTGAGAAGCGTTACTGACAGTAACGTTTCTCAGATTGTGTATTCCAATTGCAGATTATTCTTCCTGCGTGGACATAATTGCTCCAGATTTTCGGCATTATCTCCAAAACGCTTCCACCTTTTGAAGTGAAATTTTCACAGGTTAGTTTTATGGTTTATATCTACAACTAGGATTGAAATAAACAGTGGGTTCCAATTCCAACTACCAAACGTATACAATCACTTTAATAGTATTTTATCATAAACATCATACCACTAGCCATTACTTCACACTAATCGATATTAATCAGCCGAGACTGGGCAAATGTTTGTGCTAACAATCCAGACTTCACCAGGGCCCAATTTCATGACACTGCTTACCAAATAATTCTGCGCTTACGCACACTGTAACGTGTGCATTTCTATGGGACGCAGCTGGGCGTAAGCGCAGAATTCCACGGTAAGCAGTGCCATGAAATTGGGCCCAGGAGAGGTGCTCAAGGTCAAACAGGAACACGATGCTACGCAAACAAGTATTAGCAATGATTAATACCGGGAAGAAATTCACAGCAATACATGCATAATATTGTACATCATATAAAGCTTTCAAAACGTACTATAGGGTGGCGTAACTAAGGGGGCACGGGCCCCCAATTGATGTCCGTGCCCCCCCCCCGTGCCCCCACATTTGAAATCTGGACTTTTGTGATTGGAAAAATGATTGAGTAAAATGTTACATTTTATACGCTTTGATGAGATAATTTCGTAGTTTTTAAAACTATTTTTTCCGTTTACATGCAGGAAATATATTTTGTTTACACTCACGCCAGATTATCTTATAAAAAAGTAGTAGGCTAAGTAACATAAAAGGCGATGAAAAAGGGGCTTGTTCAGGCCCGTAACTAGGATTTAAAAAAAAAAAAGTTTTTTAGGCGAATGAAAGAAAATGTACATCGGCGCGTTAGCGCCGCCCTTCACGTAGCGACGCAGGGGAGAGTGGGAGGAGGACGTGCCCCCTCAGAAGTTCGAAATTTTGTTTAAAAAAATGCCCAATTCAAGCCACTTGGTGCACCATTTTTGCGCTATGATGTTGGTTATTATATCTGAAAACATCTCAATTACAGCTTTGTATCAATATTATTTCTGCATATTTAATGCTCAGACGGCGTATGCCACCCATTGCGTCCTCTATTTACATTGTGTATACTATTTTATGTTATAAATGTCGTAAATTAACGATAATAAGTCACAGTTACGATGCAGACTTTTTTTTGGGGGGGGGTGGGCGTCCGACCCCAGCCCCCCCCCCCCGATTACGGGCATGGGCTTGTTTTAAAGAAAAAGGCGAACGGAAACTTGGCCAGAAGTCCCCCCCCCCTAGAAAAAATGGTGCACCCCCTTGTGCCCCCCTGAAATTTTACCCTAGTCACGCCGCTGGTACTATGTAGTGTTGATCGCAATAGAGACGTGCACTGAGGCGCATTACATGCTGGGAGGCCGCACATGCGTATTTATCCCGGGGCTGGGAATGGGAGAGGAAAATCGCCAAGAAGTCCCATCCCTAGTGAAACATACATTGTACCACAGAAGGGTCGATACTCCAACATCCAGGAAACAAAGGTGCTGTTTCGGGGGGGTTTCTTCTTTTTTCTTTCCCTTTCAGTCCGAATGGACAGCTCTTCTATCATTCACGAATGCCTTCAGCATGCTCGACATGCTGAATGGGACTTTGTTCTTGCTCTCCTTTCAAACCCCTCAGAAGCCGCAGGTTAAAAGTTTCAAAATCCAGTTTTCAACACGAATTTACACCACTGTGACTTTATCTATATAAACATCTGGCCCCGTTCAGTGTTGAAACCAGTGGCTGGAGCCCTCCCCCCATCATATTTCGCATCCTCTCGTCACCACCCCATGCCCTAAATGAGATATCGAAAAAATGCACAAGTGAATGGTTCGATACATCAAAGCCCCCCCCCAAAAAAAAACAAACAAACAAAAAAACAAAAAACAACAACAACAAAAAAACAAAAAAACAAAAAAAACCAAAAAAACACACAAAAAACCCCCCCAAAACAAAAAAAACATACACACAGAAAAAACCCCAAAAGAAAGACAAACAAACAAAGAAAACAAAATATATATATGGACAAATAAATTATGTCGTTGCACCCCCTTGACCCCATCATGAAAATGTTTAGTTTACGCCACTGATCCCGTTTATGGAGACACCTGTTCCAACAAGGTTGTGGGTTCGAATCCTACCAAGCTAACCGCTGATTTCACAATATGGACTAGAGTAAGTATTGTCGTCTAGTTATGCTGAATAACAATTTCTTAATTTTGTGCAATTCATAATCATAGACGTTAAACCAATGTTTGTATGAGAGAGATTGGCTGTTGCCAGCTTGGCGTTTATATCCCCTTGTGGGAGTTTGCCGAGTTCCCTTGACAGGAAGATCATCTAAACAACTGTGATGAAATTAGTTTGCATGAGAGCGGATTTTAACCATTCCTTTGACCCGAACGAACAGGCGTCGTTTTCAAATTGTTAGGATGACACTACCGGGACGACACGTTGTCGAGGACGCCTAATGAACGCCGACTGCAGAACGTGTTTCATAGTTCCTCTAAATTCAACGTTCCTGATGGAATAAATGGCTACATTCCACCAGCTGTTGGACAATGTACATAGCGGTGCTAAACCACAAATTAAATGCGGACATCCTTTCCCAGTTATGAAAAAATCGACAGCAATAAGGATCATCGGGATGTACGCCACACCAAAAGCTACTGTTACAATGGCGAAAGTTTTGGTTGCCTTGTTGAGTGGAGGTTGGACTGGACCTTCTGGATTAGCATTGACGTCTCGATTGTTCATTTGCCTAAAATGGCGTCTGGCTATCAGGTACAGCCTGACGTATATCACAATGGTTGATAGATACGAAACGACGATGACGACAACAAAAAATGCCAGAGTGCTTCTACTGATACCACGTTCTTTTTGCTCCGAAATTGGAACGCAAATATTCAACATGGCGTCGTAGCAAACGTTCATGCCGGACGTGAACAGGACAACCAGGCTGAAAACGAGAGCTGTTGCCCAAGATACCACGACAATAACGGTAGCATGGAAATGTGTGATGGTCAGATACCAGAACGGTTTCACAACTGAAATAAAGCGGTTTAAACTCACCATAAGTAGTGAAAGAACCGACATAGTTACGAGGTAGAAACTGAGATGGGCGGTCACCAGGCAAGTCGGGTACCCAAGCGGCCAACTGGATATTGCAGCGGATGTTGTGGAAGGTACACATATAAAGACCCCCATCATAAGATCGGCAATGGTTAATGATGTCATGAACACTCTAGTGATATCTCCAAATGCTTGAGACTTACGGAGACACACCAAACACAAGGAGTTTCCAGATATGATGAGAAGAGAGATCAAGGAGGAGAGTATAGTCCGAGGTACTTGCAGATCAGCATGGTCGTAAACCTTAGGACATGCCAAAGAGTCAACCAAAGCAGTCGACACTGTAACCTCCATTTTGTTTGCAGTTTTCGACGGTTCAAAGCTTTGTCTTATTTCCAAGTACTTTAGTCATATGTAGCGCAATATTAATCTTCGTGAGATGGTTGCTGTAAGCTCATCAGAGATGTACAGTCCGTTGCTGTTATTACAATAGGTTATCAAACCAAAAGTAGGTCGATAGCCTATTAGTATGAGGCAAATGTTAATGGCTTGGGGCTGCAATCACAATATGTATGTCGCTGATTTACTGTCACTGCGTCGGAGCGATTGCCGGAGAGCTTCTAAAATTGTTTCAGTCGTAAATCCCATTGTATTTCAGGTTATCAAATCTTGTCAGTCACTCGGATTTCACTGCACACCCTGGTAATGGGCGATGACGAAGCAGAGAAGTAGAGCGCAGACTCTGGACCCCAAATGGTAGGCCTTTCTCCTTTATGGGATTGAGACTGGCTGAACAATCGGTTGTGATTTGTTTTTAACTCTCAATAGAATGGAAGATACATTAAATCCACGGTGTCTGGTGCGATTAGTCCATTCCAAACAACTTGAATTGATAAACAAATACAGTCAAGAATGCTCGCTCAGAAAGTCATCAGAACGGGCGTTGAGCTTGGTGTGTTGCACTGTTGCCTGATCTCCAGTGGCGCTTCGCTCTAAACAGAGAAGGATGAAATACTGGTTTCAGTTCGGTGGTAAAAGCATCTGCGCTGGTTGCGATGTGCTCGTCACATGACACGCATGATTGATAATTCACTTAGAAATAATGTTGTCAGTTTGATCAGTATGATGTGTTCCACAGAAAGTTGAGATTATCTTATACGGTTAAATGAAAGGATCGGGTGGTTTGAATGCATCCTTGGATAAACATTGTGTGATGATCTGCCGACGTTTTATGAATATCACCGCCGTTGGCAGCTAATGCATCAAGAATGTATCTCGGCCAGGCTTCTGAATTTAATTATTCATATTTCGTTTTGTCGTCAACACTTACATGCTCTCACATTATATTCGATAATTTTGTTTTATTATTCTATTGTTGTATGAATTATATTTTCTTTCAGAAGTTTTAACTTGTATTGTTATTGAATGTGAATTTTAGTTAACCCAGTTAGAAATTTCATTAAAAAAAATATTTTTGAAGGCTTACTTTTACTGTCAAAAACATATGCAAAAGTGCTGTTCTGCGTTAGGCCCGAACAAAAAAAATTGTTGGTTTGTCCTCGTCCGACCGACCGTCTTTGCGTCGCAACTGAAAAAGAGTTGGGTTTTTAAAAAAAAAAATAATTTAAATTATTTCAAAATTGTCATTAAAAATTTCGAGTAGTTGTTGGTATTAAAATATAATTCACAGACATTTAATATACAGTGAAAGTGTTGTGTTTTGTTTTTTGGACTTAACGGGTCCATGAAATGTAATTTTTGTTAATGCAATCCTTGGAGATGCACCTTTGTGTCCCATTTCACCTCTTTTTCAATTCTCGTTTTGCCATTTTTGAGGGTAGGCCTATTTTGGTGCCTTTTTGTATTTTATGATATTGCAAATTTCCATATTCATGAGCAAATGTGTGATGTCATGTCAGGCAGAAAACTCAATGTTGCAATTAGTTTATGCACAAAAAGTCAACAGAATTTAGGCTCCAATTCGCAGTCGTGAACTTCCCTTTCTTTAGTGATTTGTTAGTGTAAGGTCATGGCAGTATGCCAAAGTGCAAACTTTTCTCTCAAATTCTTTTCACAAGCAAATTTTGGGGTTCACAATTTCATTTTGTCAATTGAATTAAAACAAGTGCCTTCCTGAAATGACATAATTGCGACAGTGCCCTCAGTTGTCCAGATAACATAACAATTAAAATTTATAAGGCGCTATTCCATCAAGATCATAGCGCACATAAAAGCAATTAACATGGAAAAAGGTGAGTCTTAAGAGCTTTACGAAATGTAGATAAATTAACAGATTCCCTAATGACAGTAGGAAGATTGTTCCAAATCATTGGCCCAGCCACACTGAAAGCTTTTTGACCTAAAACTTTGTTTGCTCGGGGAACATTCAAGCGAGTGATGTCAAGTGTGGACCGAAGAAATCTTGGTGGAGTGTAATGTGACAGTAAAGTGGAAATATATCGCGGAGTAGTTTTTTCAAGCCTTTAAAAACAAGAATGAATTCGTTCTGAATTCGTAGCCAATGAAGTTCCCCAAGTGATGGGGTAATATGTTCTCTCAAGGGTGTGGAACATATTAAACGAGCTGCACTATTTTGTAATATTTGAACTCTGTCCAAATTCATATGACGTGGCACCAAATAAAAGGAGATTGCCATAGTCAATACGAGAGAGGACTAAAGCTCTGACAACATAATGGAGAGTATCCTTATCAAGGTACCGTTTGATTCTCCTTATGTTACGTAATTGAAAATTGGTCGATTGGCAGAGGCTAGAAACTTGCTTGCTCATTGTCATATGTGAATCAAATTTTATTCCTAAATTGCGGACGCAATCAGTAGGGTCGATGCATGTATCACCCATATGCAAAGATATCTTCGGCAGTTTCTTAAGGTTTAGGGGAGTACCAAGCACAATGAACTCGGTTTGTTTTCATTAAGCTTTAACTTGTTACAAGTCATCCAGTTTTGAACATCAGTAATACACAGCTGCAGTTTCTCAACGGCAACTTGCCAAGCACCAGGTATTCTAGGATCAAAGGAACAATACAGCTGTGTATCATCAGCATATAAATGAAAGTCTATGTTATGAAGACGTATGATATTGCCAAGTGGGAGGGTGTAAATTCCAAACTGCAAGGGCCCTAATAATTATTGACCCCTGGGGTAGCCTTAATCCAAATCAACTGGATCAGAGTAGAGGTTATGAATAGATACCCGACTTTGTCTATCAGAGAGATATGACTTGAACCACAGGAGTGCAGTATCTGAAACGCCTAAATCATCTCTCATTCTGTCAAAGTAAAATATCATGATCTATGGTGTCAAAGGCAGCCGACAAGTCTAATAGCACTAGAAAAACAATATTAGACTTATCCATTGCCTTAAGTACATCATCCTGAACTTTCAAGAGAGCAGTTTCAGTACTTTTGTGTGTCTTATAAGCAGACTGATAGAGCTCATCAAGATTATGAATTGACATGTGTTGCTTCAGTTGTTTAGCAGCAGCTTTCTCAATGAGTTTTGCAACGAATCTGATATTGGAAACTGGTCGATAACTACTTAAAGCATTGTGGTCTAATGAAGGCTTCTTTAATATTGGTGAGATTATGGCTTGACCAAGTGTGTTTGGAAAACAGCCAGATGAAAGAGAAAATCACTTTTCAATGAAATTAACCAAATATGGATGTGACAATTAGTTTTCATACACATAATGGGATTAGGAAATAGCTCAAAATATATTCCTAAGAATTTTTTACTTCAGGGGCCCTTTAATGTTTTACTACGGGTAAAAAAGAGTTTATTTACACGGAAGAAAGGAGTTGACTTCGTCTTGACACTCATCTATTTTTGAACAAAATCCGTTCAGAATTGACAGATTTATGAGCAAAAAAACGCTCAAATGTATTGGTTTTTGCGCGCCGTTTTCACTGTTGCCATGGGCCGCGCGCGCGTACAATGCAAGCAAAGAACTGTTGCTATGGGCTGTTGCTAAAGAACAATGCCAACGCACGGGATCACGGGGAACGGAGGCTAGGCGGCACGGAGGCGCGGGTTAGAGCACGTGGGACGGGGAGAGGAAGGGGCAGGGGGACGGGGGAACGGCACCTTTTTTTTACGGAGGCACGAGGGCATCCCCTCCCAACACGCAGCTCCATTTTTTCAGGACATGCATCCATCCTCAAGCAAATTATGACAAACTGAATAAAACACGCCTTAAAAAATAACGCTAAATTAAGATAAAACACAAACACAATATTTCAAATTCAAACTGTATTACGCTAGCACGTTTAACCAGATGGGTTTTAAATTTCTTAAAGTCTTTGGCTTTTTTTCAATTTCAAACTGTTTTTTTATTATTACGCTAGCACGTTTAACCAGATGGGTTTTTAATTTCTAAAAGTCTTTGGCTTATTGGCTTATTATTTAAGTTTCAACATTAACGATATTTTGACACTTCCGCAGTTACTTTCATTGGCGAAACATTGACGATTTCAAATAAAACAATTTGATGGGTGTTTCCTGAATATTTTTTTTTGTTTTGTTTAAGTGACAGTTGACAGTAAAACTAACACTAACACTAATGTATTGATGTGATCTGATGATGTCATCGCAACTTTACTGTCGTCACGTGGTCATTGTGCAACGCATCAACCCCTTGCACTATGATCAGATCATCAACAGTGCACATTGTTATGCGTAGCAGGTATATTCAGGTGTGCTAACTGCCCAGTTTACATGTCTAGCGGGACCCGCAGTACAGTATTTGCATAGAACAAAGAACATTGCAAAAACGCGTACAAGTGCGCAAACGGGGTATAATGAACGGGACGGGAACACAATTAATTCGACTGACAAATAATACAAAACGGGAAAAAACGGGACGAGAAAATAATGAACAGGACGGACAAAATTAACGGGGCTTGGGAAATAATACGGGGAAGGAAAAAAAAAGGGGACTAATAAATGATACGGGACAGGAAAATAATAAACTGAACGGGAAAAAAATAAACGAAACGGGGTACAAACAGGGACAGGGTAATTTGTATTGTGACATCACACTTTGCTTAGCAATTAAGATTGATACAAAGTTAAGATCAATCTTTTAGTGCTTTGTGAAATCGGAAAAGCGCGGAACTCTAGCGGGTTTCCCGCTTGTATCCATTAAAAAATAAAAAATAAATAAAAAATTCGACCGACCGACCCTACCTTTAGAGGACCCTCTTTAGACAAACAAACAATGTTTTATTTGTTGTTTGCCTATACCTGTACATGTTTGATTGATATAAGATAAATCTGTGTACATGTGGGTTTTAATACAGCCCTTGGACGTCTCCTGTATTGAGATTTAGCCTGAATGACCCGCCCTAATTGCAGCATTAATTAACATCATGGCCAATTAACGATTCATTAAAACCCCAACCTTCAAAATGTCATTCTTAAGGTAAATAATTAGTCCTAATTCTTTAGCATCATTGTGTTAAACAAGACTGCATGAACCAAAGTGCGCTGCGCAACTATGGGCATCACGCTTTGTGGGTTTATCCTGTTCAATTTTCAATTCGAGTCCATTTTCTGTAGACTACGGACGACCCTGGAGTATGCAAGATAGCCACAAACAGGGCTAAAAGCCACTCTTGGTATTGGGGTATAAATTGATATTCCTCTTAAAACAGTCTATATGTAGGATGGAGGGAAACATGTACCAGGCAATGAGTTCCAAAGAGATGCAGTAGGCCTACGTGGAATAAAACAGTTGGAATGCCTCTTTGTTGTACATCTCAGCTAATCGAGACTGTATGGGTGAGAAGAAGCAGAAAGCCTTGTTTCACGCTCAAACATCCTGATAGGAGGAACTAGGTCAGACACACTGGTGGTGGTGGCACATTTTGTTGTATTTCGTTGCTTTCATTGCATTGGCACTACAGAAAACACACTGACTCATAGGCGTACGACGAGGGGTGGGGGGGGGGGCACCAGCCCTTTTCAATTCTGGCAGAATAGTAATGAAATTCGGGCACATCAAGAAGAAGAGATAAAACCAAACAAGTATCAGAAATAATGTTTTTATCTGTGTAACATTTCGGGCAAATCAACCCATATGCCCCCTTAACCAAAGAGTCCCCCATACGTCCATGCCTTGACTCAAGACGGTAGATAACATTTGAACATTGGCTTCTTAACGTGCCACATAGATGAATCATTTTCAAGAATAGCATTATTTTTCTAGTTTTTATTCATTCATTCAATTATTCATCTTGATCCCTGTTTCGTTCAATATTATATTAAAGAAACTCCCAAATCAAAATTAAATAAATAAATGAATGAATTAATAATTATATGTGTTTAAAATTATTTTGATCGTCCTTTGTGTGGTAGTTAACTTGTTTGAGTTGAAAAGGAAAGATGCATAAACCAAAATAATGCAGAATTGCAAGAGGAGTATGATTCCTAAGGGTGCGCATTACAAGTCTTATTATTAATATTATTATTAGTAAGGGGAGGTTGATGAATATAGACTATGATGGAGAAGATGATTGATTGATTAACGTTCTGGACGGGCATTTTATGGTTGCATGACGCTCCATTTGCTATGAGGATGTTTTCAGTTTGCTCTTGTGGTTATTTATGGGTTCTTCATTATTATAATTCATTGCAGTCATTTATTAAATTGTCATTCCAAGTGAATACGTGCATGGTTTTCAACATTATATTTATGATTAATGAAAATCATAGCAGCGCTGCAGGTAGTGACAAACTATATTCATTGCGCTATTAAAGGCACTGAACACGTTTGGTAATTGTAAAATACCAG
Source organism: Plazaster borealis (assembly GCA_021014325.1). Taxonomy (NCBI): domain Eukaryota; kingdom Metazoa; phylum Echinodermata; class Asteroidea; order Forcipulatida; family Labidiasteridae; genus Plazaster; species Plazaster borealis. The sequence continues at coordinate 5,141,299 of CM037471.1, read as the reverse complement.
TTTTCTCACTTGGTGTATCCCAACATATGCATAAAATAACAAGCCTGTGAAAATTTGGGCTCCATTGGTCATCGAAGTTGCAAGAAAAAAACACCCTCGTTGTACAAATTTGTGTGCTTTCATATTGGAATAAAAACTTCTTGCAAGAAGTTTTTATTATTTTAGTGAGAAATTACCTCTTTCTCAAAAACTACGTTATTTCAGAGGGAGTCGTTTCCTACAATGTTTTATACTATCAACAGCTCTCCGTTGCTTGTTACCAAGTAAGTTTTTATGCTAATATTTGTTTTGAGTCATTGCCAAACGTGTACAGTACCTTTAAGGAAGGAGAAAGAGGGCGCAATTAGGGGACTGGATGTGATAGACAACCACCTATAAAAAGCCGACGGATGGAGTGTATCACTGGAGCACTAGGCTTTTAGGTGATTGTGATAGTAAACACTGGGTTGCTATTTACTCCATTGATAGACGGGATGGTGATATTGAATGCTATGCGTTGATACAGTGCTTATAACTCAATAAAATCCCTGGCTTTGGTTTCTTTAACATTATTAAGATGTAATAGTAAATACTTGTTTTGCAACCACAAGCAAAACATTACCACTAATTCAAAACCTCTCACCTGCACCTGGGTGTCTGAATTAAATGTGGTTCAATGAGCCAGACCCAGTGGGGTCAGAATTACCAATCGTCGGCATCACCATGATCTAAGTATGTGTCTCCAAAAAGTCCATAAACGGGACCTCGGTGCATGAGAAGAAGAACAATTACGTTTGGGAAAACTGAATGACCAAGGCCGCTATGTATTTGTGATGCACATCCAAAATTTGAGCGTCATGCCGAACACCTTGGTTTTGTTTGACAAAAATTTAAGTCTAGTTTTACTTATTTTTGTTTGAAACGAGTCAAACAACTCGCCTTAACATTCATTGTAGCTATCATTACAATCATGAGTTAGGTCAGGGCGACATTTAGGGACATGTTTGGGGCGACATTTAGGTACATGTTTGGGGCTCACATTTAGGTCGGGGCGACATTAGGTACATGTTTGGGGCTACATTTAGGTCAGGCGACATTTAGTTACAGGTTTGGGGCTACATTTAGGTCGGGGCGACATTTAGGTCGGGTTTGGGGCTACATTTAGGTCGGGCGACATTTAGGTACAGGTTTGGGGCTACATTTAGGTCGGGCGACATTTAGGGATCGGGTTACATTTAGGGGCCGCACATACGTCATTAAAATTTGTTTAATTAAGTTTTTGCATTTTCTCCTCTTTAGATCAATTGTTAATTAATTATCTAACTGCAAATATTGTTGTCATATTGAACAAACCTTCCGTAACAGTGAAACTAATTAATTGTGACGTAACTTGCGAATTTCACGAGAGAAACATTGCTCCGGGGCTATGTTGGTCCAGACTATAATCGAACCACGCAGCGTTTGTCTGACATCTAGATCGACTATGGTTAAGTCTAGTCAACTCTAGTCACTCACCCGAACTTGCTCATCAGTGCTCGCCACACCGAACTATTTGAGATAGCGCCCTCATCTGGCCATTACGTGAATCTGATTTTTATGTCAACAGGTGTGTTCTCTGTGTGAGAATAATAGAGCTGAACGAGTGGGCCTATCTTTGTCTTGGGTATTGCTAAAATACACCGTGCAAGTTTTGCATATTCGAACATTTTGAGGAACACGTATACATTACTTTTAGTGTGTGAAGTAAACAGAATCGCCAACAGTTTTACATCCATTTTTGTTTAGGTCCCAACGCTCGAATATGCATGAGACTTGACAAGCTTTGTTTTAGATTAGAATGGAATGGGTCTGTATTTGACTGCCATGGGAAACTGTGTACATTTTCATGTACATTTGAGATTGCTTTCCCTTCTTCCATGGGGTCAAAGTAATCTTCAAGATATCAACATGTAATTGTCAACATTTTTCCTAAAAAATTCTGATATCTTGACCAGGGGGAATTACTTTGAACTTCTTGTAAAATGATTTTCAAGTGGAATCAGCTCCAGTCGTCTCAATGCTTAACTGCGTTAATTATATACAACAAGTTAAGGAGAGTCATGGGCCCCTAGCCAAATGAAGGACTGTTGCTAAGCAAACATGAACAAATCCTGCACATTATATTTATGTTAATGAAAATCATACTCCATTTGCTATAAGGATATTATCGAGTTTGCTCTTGTGGTTATTTATGGGGTTCTTCATTATTGTCATTCAAAGTGAATACTTGCCTGGTTTCCAACATTCTATTTATGTTAATGAAAATCATAACAGCGCTGGTATCTAGTGTGACAAACTATTCATTGCGCAATTAAGGAGGGAGAAAGAGGACGCCATTAGGGGACTGGATGTGATAGACAACCATCTATAAAAAGCCTACGGATGGAGAAATGTGTATCACTGGAGCGCTAGGCTTTTAGGGGGAACACATTCTCGTGACAGTTTACACTGGGTTGTTATACTATTGATATGTTGGCGATCTTGAATTTTATGCGTTGATACAGTGCTTATAACTCAATAGAATCCCTGGCTTTGGTTTCTTTAACATGATATGTAATAGTAAATACTTGCTTTGCAACCCAAAGCAAAACATGACCACTAATTCAAGCATCTCGCCTGCACTGTAGTGTCTGAAATTACTTTGGTTCAATGGGCCAGACCCAGTGGGGTCAGAATTACCAATCGTCGGTATCGCCATGATTCAAGTATTATAGTCTCAAAAAAGTCCATAAACGGGACCTCGGCGGTGCATGAGAGAAAAAATCATTATGTTTTGGGAAAATTTAATGATCAATGCCGCTATGTATGTGTGATGCACTTTTACCTCTTTGTCATTTTCGTACTTTTAACATATCATAGGCCCTACATAATTATTGGTTCCGATTTAATAATAATTTGAGCAAGTTCGGGTTGACTTGTCAATGTGAGATTTTAAATCACGCATGCGTGGTATCTGTTTTAATCTTACGCGTCTAGTCGACCAACTGCAACTGGTCAAAATAGTAAATGTTTTTTTGCTGAGAAGACGGTAGGATTATGGTGAACGTTATACATAATTTTCTTCTCTTTAGTGAGATCAATTATTAATTAATTATCTAATTGAAAAGATTATTGTCCTATTGAACGAAACCTCCCGTAATCGTGAAACTAATTAATTGTGACGTAACTTGCAAATAGAGAAACATTGCTCCGGGGCTATGGTTGGTCCAGACTACAATCGAACCACGCAGCGTTTGTCTGACATCTAGATCGACTATGGTTTAGTCTAGTCGACTCTAGTCACCAACCCGAACTTGCTCATCAGTGCTCGCCACACCGAACTATTTGAGATAGCGCCCTCATCTGGCCATTACGTGAATCTGATTATTATGTCAACAGGTGTGTTCTCTGTGTGAGAATAATAGAGCTGAACGAGTGGGCCTATCTTTGTCTAGGGTATTGCTAAAAACGACCGTGCAAGTTTTGCAAATTTTGAGGAACACGTATACACTACATTTAACGTGTGAAGTAAACAGAATCTGTGGGGTCAAAGTAATCTTCAAGATATCAACATGTTAATTGTCAACTTTAAAAAAAAAATCTAATATCTTGACCGGGGGAAAATATTTTGAACTTCTTGTAAAATGATTTTCAAGTGGAATCAGCTGCAGTCGTCCCAATGCTTAACTGCGTTAATTATATACAACAAGGTATAAGGAGAGTCATGGGCCCTAGCCAAATGAAGGACCGTTCCTCTGTGATGTGCACTGGACCTAATTTCAAAAAGCTTTAAGCAGAAAATACTGCTTAGCAAATTTCTTTGATAAGCAAACATGAAAGTCATGCACAGGGCTTATGGGTGTGAGTTAACTACCCTTCAGCATGCAGTCGCCATGACGAAACTTATTAGAAAATCAGTTTCATAACAAAAAACAATGGGAAGCTGATCACCGAAGGACGACACTGACCAACTGCAGCGCATGTGCAGAAATGTGAGATGACCCGACCAATCACAGTCCAGATCTTCTCTTCATCCACGTACGTACGTGGAATTCATTCACAGGAATGTGTAGTGCACTCTGGCGTTACGTTATCACTGTGCCTACTGGAAAATAATTTACTACTGCTAAAGTTAGCATAACGTAGTGTAAGTTGGTGCGTAGCTACACAATATAAGCGTCAAATTAGAGAAGAAAGCTAGACTTGCTCGAGCTTGGAACTTTATACTGAAAAGGTATTGGACTTTATTTGTGACGACATTGTGCAACAACATTTTAAAAAAAAATCTCTGACATAACGAAGTTGATAAGAATCGACTGCAGGCTCAACAATGATGTCACGGCCAGTCAGCAAGCCACGGCCAGTACGGAGGGCTCACACATTCGAAGGGGTGAGGCAAAGTTTATATATTGAAAGTAAATAATAATTAATGACCACATCTCATTTTAAATGTTCGATACATATTGGTCTGAAGAAGTCTATATCTACGAAGTTCTTAAGAGCTGTTGCTGTGGTGTTACACGTAAGTCCGGTCGATCATGGGTTGATACTCCTTGAAGGGGTCGAACCTTCTCCTAAGGTTGGCTGTATACTACAGCCAACAATGCTCAATAATTTGTGTTATTATTTATAGTGAAAGGTGTCTACAAATATTCCAGTGTCAGGTTAGCAATGTGATGTAATGGCTCACTATCTTTACAGTGGTCAAATATTGTGTTGAACTATAGTATTAGCAGTAGTACTGTATATAGTGCTCTGTCCAATCTGTACAGGAGAGTGAGGCACATGTGAAGTCCATGTACATGTACTACTGGACAAAATACTGTGTGCTGACATTTGGCCGGTTGAATATGCGTCGAGAAATGGAGACAACGATCAACCAGAATTGGTTCTAACTAGTCATGGTGCTTTTTATCTAACTTTTGTAATCTTTACGATGGATAATTCTAGTATGCATTTTGAAAAATTGTGTTTTACTACATATAATTGTGAATATTTTAATGATGCTCGTTTGCCTTATATGCAAGAATTGTTGCAACAGTGTGACTTCTTGTTTGTACAAGAACATGGTTTGTACAAGTCACAGTTTTGTTACTTTGATAAACTTGATAATGGTGTTGGTAAGCACGGTGTGAGTGCTATGAATGAAAATGCTATAGTATGTTATCTGGGCGTCCTCATGGTGGCTCAGCGATACTTTGGAAAAAGAATCTTAACATGAAAGTTACTGAAGTCAAATATGATTCTAATCGGGTGTGTGCAATTACAGTTCAGTTGAATAATGGTGGTATTTTAGTACTTATTTGTGTTTATATGCCTTGTGATGACAGGAGGGCTGACCATAATTTAACCGAGTATGTTCAGATTTTAAACGATATTGATACTATTTGTAACTCTGTTGATGCCACATATGTCTGTATTGGTGGTGATTTTAATACTGATATTGCTAGAAAATCGTTTCAGACTAATGAATTGATTAAGTTTATTGATAGTCGTGAATTGTGTATGTGTGTTAATGATGCTTGTAATACGGTTATCACATCTTATTGTCACAAAGGCACAGGTTCCACCTCACTCATTGATCATTTTATTCTTAGTGATAATGCTATGCCTATGCTTTTGTCTTACGATTGTCTTGACGCAGCCAATAATTTTTCTGACCATTTTCCAGTTAGGTGTGTTTTAGATTGCAATGTCCAGTACATTGGAGATGTCCTTTCCAGTGCACGGTCTGCATGTAAGCCCATGTGGCACTGGGCATCCCAAGAAGATATTGCTAGGTTTAAAACCCTTCTGTCCGACAAATTAGACTCTGTGTACTTGGATAATGAGGCTTTGTCTTGTACTGATTTTAAGTGTGATAGTCATTCTAAATATATCAATGATTTGCATGATAATATTATTTATGCTTTATTAAATGCTAGTGAAAGTACTATTCCTATGCGTAAACCTGCCATCAGTAAAACTGTTCCTGGTTGGAATGACTATGTTGATGATTATTTTAGGTATCCTTAATGTGGCATGACATTTGGAAACATTCTGGGCAACCTAAAGATGGTTGAAACTTTGGCCGAAGGGTGTACTGGTGACTTTTGGAAAGAAGTCACGAAACATCGTTCCAGGAAAGTGTTTTATCCTAAGGCCTGCGCTAAACGTCGCATTTTTTGCCGTGTCGAACTCAAATAATTAGAAAATGATGAATTAAATTCGACAAAAGAGCGACGTTTAGCGCAAACTTTTGATTTAAGTTCGACACTGCCGTGTAGCACGGCAAGCTCTGCCGTGCTACACGGCAGTTGCACGACGTGGTGACAAAAGTCGCGCTCTTGCCGTGTCGAATCGAATTGAATTCTCAGTCGGGCTATGCTCTTTGGGAATACGCATGCGCAAAACTTTTGAAAAATGTTTTATCTTTATTTTCTAATAATGTGAACATTCTCCTTGTTAGTACCGTAACTGAGAGTATTCCGGGATGGGAAAGGAAACAACTTCTGACTGGAACAAACATAATATGTAGATTTCAGAATTAAACTAAATGATTTTGTTTGACACTCTGTAAAAAGACGGTGAACGCCACTCACCAACGATGGTAATAATAATGACAACATTTAAGTTGGGAAGCAATGTTATGATTTTGTCATTAATATTGAGTATCACAGCTCGAATTGACATCATGAAACATGACTCTTTAGCAATATTTTCCCGCGTCGCCATTTTGAATTACTTTAAGTGCGGCAAACTATTTTACTAAATTCGACGTTTGTCACCAATTCGTTTTAATTGCCGCACTTTTGCCGTGCGAAAATCATTTGAGTTCGACACGGCAAAAGTGCGACGTTTAGCGCAGGCCTAATATGGTCGATGATAGTACGGGCTCTAGGGATATTGCTAATATGTTTGCTGATAAATTTGAAAATTTGTACAATTGTGTTGGTTTTAATGATTGTGATATGGTTGAGCTTTTGAAGGATTTTAATTACCAGATTGACAACAACTGCTTTAATGGTTGTATTCACGGTAGTCATTGTATCGATGCTAGTGATGTTTCTCTTGCTATTGGAAAATTGAAAACTTCTAAAGCTGATGGGTCTGCTGACGTTATGTCGGATCATATTATAAATGCTTGCAGCAAGCTTAGCGTGTATTTGGGTTTTCTGTTTACTGCCATGCTGCGCCACGGGTTAACTCCAAATGGTATGTTAACAGGTACTATGATACCTATTCCTAAAGGTAGATGGGCCAACTTGACTTCCTCAGATAGTTTCCGGGCAATCACTTTGAGTAGCCTTTTTGGGAAAATTCTAGATAATATCATTATGCAGAAAGAACAGGTCAGTTTGTGTACAAGTGAGCTTCAGTTTAGCTTTAAACAGTGCTCGTCTACATCACTTTGTACTGGGATGGTTCAAGAGACTGTGTCTTATTTTGTGTATAATGGGAGTAATGTTTATACTTTGCTTTTAGATGTCAGTAAAGGTTTGATAGGGTCAACTATTGTAAATTGTTCAGAATTCTGTTGACTCGTGGCATTTGTCCAATGTATTGTAAATTGCTTTTAAATATGTATGTTAATCAAAAGCTGAGGGTCAAATGGAATGATGAGTATTCTGGGATGTTTTCTGTTTCTAATGGAGTGAAGCAAGGTGGGGTAATTTCCCCAGTTTTATTCTGTGTATATATGGATGGTTTACTAGATGAGTTGAGGAATAGTGATATTGGTTGTCATATGGGTAATGCCTATGCTGGGGCATTTGCATATGCTGATGACCTGACTTTAATTTCTCCCAGTGTTGTGGCTTTGCATAAAATGGTTGATATTTGTGAAAAGTATGCGTTGCAATTCAATGTCAATTTTAATGTAAAGAAGAGTCAGATGATTGTTTTTAAACCTAACAATGACAGGCTGTCTAATCTCTGTGTTACTGTTAATGGCACCAAGGTGCAAAGTGTTGACAATATCCTTCATCTTGGACATATGTTATCCAATAATATCTTTGAGTTTGTTGGTACTAAGTGTGTCAGTGATTTTAATCGTCAGTGTAATTTGTTCTTAGCTGATTTTAAGTATGCCAATTCGAACGTTAGAAATACTCTTTTTCATAAATATTGTACTAGTTTTTATGGTACTAAAATTTTACCATTGTTTGATGATAAAATTAACGCTATTTTTAAGGCATGGCGTGTGGCCATTCGTAGAGTTTGGAGAATTCCTTGGCGTACTCATTGCTGTTTATTACCTCATATCGCTGGTTGTATGGATCTTGAATACTGGTTTGCAAAACGTTGTATTAAATTTATTGGTATGGTAATTGGTATTTATTGGTATTATTGGTATTTATTGGTATTATTGGTATTCAAATAGCCTTACTGTAAAGACGATTTGTAAAATGGGTCAATATGGTTCCTACTCTATCATGGGGGGTAACTTCAGGCTTTTGTCATCTCGATTTAACATGTGCACCAGTGAAATACTCTTTGTTATGCAAATGAAGATTCTATCAGAACTGCGGAGCAGATTAAGGAACTAGCTTGTATGCGGGACAGGCCCATGGGTGGGTTTCTGAGCAAGAATGAGTGCAATGACTTTCTCGAATTTCTGTGCACCTGTTAATTTTTGGTGCTCTTAATGTGGTGCTGTATTTTGTGTTTATAAATTTTCTTGTTTTCTATTTTAAACCTTTTTGTATATTTTTGTATTTTAATAATGTGCGTCGTCAGATGCGAATAAAGAATCATGAACTGAACTGCTGTGGAATCACTCAAGTGTTGCAGGCTACACAATAGACCTTTATCACACTGTCACCATCTTGGTCATGTTCCCTGTTTCCAATAACAGTAATGAATGCTAACATTCATTGCACATGGCACCAGACTATTATTTCGTCCAGCCTCAGTTTGGTTACAATGAGTTGGAATGGAGTAAAATCAAGATGACCACACCGTGATAAAGGCCTATAGAGGGTCAGTCCACACTGTATTACCATGGTATTACCAATGGTATAACTTAACTCTATTTACAGGGATACACACAAATTATGTACTCAAGAAAGTTTCACTACAGGTCCATGGACGAGTATAATATTCCCGGAAAAGATATGATCCAAAAATCTTGTGCACCTTGTGCTTAAAAAGGCACCCATGCATGACAAAAAGCAAAATTTTCCAGTTTGTTACCGGCATCAATATTGTCAACTTTTCACTTCGAGTATTGGTAGCCCCATGTGCTTTCGTCACTTGGATGTATTTTGTAATGATTGCAATTCGATAATAAATCAATTAATCCGACCGGCTTACTATTGTATAATACCATTTTCAACAAGCGTGCAGGCTAATCGAGTTACTTGCAAGTTGCCTCTGTTTGATAGGCAGTGATTGATTTGTTTGCATAACCATTGCTAAAGCTAAAGCATTATCATCTATGTGGCTAGGTGTCGAGCATTACAACGGATTAGTTTTGAAGTAAACTAGGTTATAACATGGTGTAGTGTTCACCACGGTTCAAATCGCCCAGAAAAATAAATATTTGCGCCAGGAATGCTTTTTACAAATCAAACATGCAAAATAGGACTGTTTCTGATTTTGCGATAGGCTGTCGACATAATGAACTCGTACATGCAGCCATTCACATTGAGGCACACACACAAATTTATTAAAGAACAATGTATTTCTTTTAGTTGACCACCCACCCTTTTCATAAAGATTGTTTTTTATCACCTTTTGCGAGTTGTTTAGTATTGTTAATCATCAGATGGCAGATCCTGAGCTCGATGTAGACGATAAATGAAATGTTGTTCTGTTGAGTGGTAAAATAAAACTAATAGTGGTGGAGTATCATGCTGCCACCATCTTGGTCATGTTCCCTGTATCTAGAAACAGTAATATATACTAATATTCATTGCACAAAAAGGAACCAGACTACTTCTCCTTCCAGCCTCGGTTTGGTTACATTGAGTTGAATGGGAGAAAATCAAGATGACCGCACCATGATAAAGGTCTATGTCGCTCCGAGTGCTCCGCTGAGCAAAACAGATATAAAAGAAGAAGGCGTGGCAGTAAGAGCCCATTTGCATATCGACATTAGACCTAGGCCCTACATATTAAATTCCTAACAAAACAATGTATCAAATCAAGATGATTTTAATGTCTGTCGATTATCCTCCCAAGGTTTTAAATTACTGGAGTGATGCGGAACAACTATAAAGTAAGATTTAGGGTTTTGACGGTTTGCATGCTGTACGAACTGAGTATGATTTACGGGTGACAACCATGTGAATCAAATCATATTTTGTTGTGAGAAGTGTTGACTCTGTGAAGATCCATTACTCCACTGAAGAAGAGTAGACTAATGTCCGAAACGTCGAGACCCCTGTTCTTCCAGAACCAAAACTTCTCACACACAAAAATGACTGTCCTGTAAAGTACTCGTCACATTATTTCACATAATGATAAGTTTTTAATTTCAATCCAACAGAGCACTCTGTACCCATCCCGTAAGTCGAGTCTTATCGAAGATGCTCGTCGGGATTCGGCCAGCTCCTCGGTCGACATCTGGGGACCCTTCGGCCTCCCGAGTCCGACTGAGAACGACGAGGTATTCTCGGAAGGCATCGATGAGGTTTCCAACTTGGTGAACGGAGACCCCCCAAAGCGACTGTGTGTGTCGTTCTCGTCTCGTGGTGACGCCGGTTTCACCACTCTGGCTAACGCTGTGAAAGTGTTTGAGGTTTGCATGAATAATTGCATTTCAAACTCAACAGTTTCATAAAGGTTTTTTTTGTGTGGATACTTAAACCAACAGTTCCCTTTAGAACCACATCAACAACCATGTATCATATCACAGACAGCTTGTAAGCTGTTGAGTTTGGAACTCTTGTACTTAACCCTAACCCAAATAAACGCCACACCGTCAACACCACAAATAAACACCACGACAACACCACAAATAAACACTATACTAACACCACACATAAACACTATACCAACACCACAAATAAACACCACACCAACACCACAAATAAACATCACACCAACACCACAAATAAACACTATACTAACACCACAAATAAACAATATACTAACACCACAAATAAACACTATACTATATAAACACTATACTAACACCACAAATAAACACTATACTAACACCACAAATAAACACCACACCAACACCACAAATAAACGCCATACCAACACCACAAATAAACGCCATACCAACACCACAAATAAACGCAATACCAACACTACAAATAAACGCTACACCAACACCACATATAAACGCAATATCAACACCACAAATCAACGCTACACCAACACCCAAATATTAACGCCACACCAACACCAACAAATAAACGCCATACCAATATCCCAAACAAACGCCGCACAAAAGCCTCAAATAAACGCACTACTAACACACCAAATAAACGCCAGCCATGCACCCCAAATAAAATGCCATAAACCCCAAATAACCGATACAACCGAAAATAAACGCCCAAAGCACTGAGAATACAGTGCGGGGGCTGATTTCACTAAAGCGTTTCGATCATCGCAAACGCCGAAACCGATCGCTAAAATAAATCCAAAATCCATCGCAACTTAGCGATGAGTTTTGGATAACGATTTCACTTAATCTTTTCGACGAATTTACTCATCGCAAAAATATTATTAGCGATGACAATCTTGCGACGACTCGTTAATGGCCGCAAAGTTCATCGCAAAGTATAAGTTCATCGCAAATTTATGACATATTGCGCAAATTTGTGTTTAGATTGTAATAGCAGTGTACGTCTTGACGTGGTTTGTCAGTGAATTAAAGAGTAAAATGGCGTTTTATTTACTCTTCGCGGTCTTTTGCTGATGGGATACTCGGAAAACCCACCTTTCAGCGCAGACCTAGCAACTGCTGCCGAGAGAGCTTAAATCGGTAAAAAAGGAGTCCTCCATCTCTGGGGGTCAGTTATTTTAACCAGCATTTGACCTTATGTTTCACTGGCTCAACATTTTCGGCAACAATTTCACGAATATTTCGGGCATTTAGAAATGAATTCTTGTTGCAAATTATGCCCAATAAGGCCTTTTTAGAGGGGGTATACATTTTAAAGCTGTTTCCCCCTTAGTTTGTTATTGAAAGTATATCAGACGGAAATTAATTAGGCCTACGAAAATAATTTGTATAATATGACCGTGATAAGAAAAGTAATAAGATTCAATGTTTTATTATTGACAACACTTTAGGATTATATAAAACGACTCGTCATTTTGACAGTGTCAGACATTTACATAATATCAAAAAGAAAAATTCTCATTCTCATACATAAATAATTTAACCAGCATTATTTTAACTAAAATTTGTCAGACTTTCACCAATCTCAACGTTACAACGTACCGGTATATACAACATTTTATAAAATTGATAAAAAATACAAGTTGAATTTGATTCCATGTGGACTTATTTTAACGAATGTCTAGAATTTAAACATAAATATGGTCCATCTGTTGTTATTGTTGATGCACCAGCTTGAAACCGATTTACATTTAAACTGCAATAATTATTTTGTAATCGAACTGATGCAACAAAATCTTGACATCTTGACGACGTCCACCACGCGACGACTGACGATTTTGCTGGCGGGTTATGTCAAAGGTCACTACTTTTAGCCTCGAACATGCGTTTATTTTCCTTTTTATATCATCGCAACTGCGATGATGACTTCAGTGAAACGCAAAATCAGCGACGTCGCAAGAGCGATGGATTTGCGGCTTGCGATCTCATCAGAAGTGTGTTGGCGATGGTCGCAAACGGGGACTTTAGTGAAATCGGCCCAGAAATAGAAGTGTGAGTCAAATTGAACTTGCTTAATTTTTTCCACAAGTTTCTATGTTTAACTAGTGTTCATGCGTTTTGCACGTACGTACGACGGTCATTAAGCTCTTGGCCACTGAAATGCTCTGCTTCGCTGACTCAACCCCAAGCTCTAACCCCTTCCGACCGTCGATGTCTATATAGAATTTCACAATGAGTCCGGTAGCCGAATGTTCAGTTTATTTCACTCGTAGATTTGCATGAAGAGAGATTAACAACACACTGCCTTCTAAGTATACTTCAATGGTTGTCTGACAATACCGAGAACTATCATGTAGGCCCTATCAGTGGTGGATCCGCGGGGGTGGGGCGGGGGGGGGGGGCTATTTTGGGATCCAATTCATATCCCGTAATATTCCAATCGATAAGTTTATGACGAGATGAGTTCCTTGTTTACTTGTTTCTATCGAGTAAACTTGATTTGTAATTGGGTTGTAAACAAAAAGCTGCAGTTTGGTAGTTACTCAAAAATTAATGATCATAAAAGCTTACCTAGTAAAGAGCACAGGAGAGCTATTCATAAAACATAGTTAGAAACGGCCCCCTTTGAGGTAATGTAGTTTTAGAGAAAGAGGCAATTTTACACCCAAACATTTATATCTAAAAAAGGCTTCAGGCATGAAGCCTTTCTCAGGCATCTAAAAGCACACAATTCTATGCAACAAGGGTGCTTTTTTTCTGTCATTATTTTCTAACAGCTTCGATGACCAATTGAACCAAAACAATTCATAGGTTTGTTATTTTATGGATACTGGTTTTTGACAGTTTCCAAAATTATACCCTCCCTTTAAAGGTATTGTACACCTTTGGTAACAGCTCAAAATCAGTGTCCACGTTTTGTGTGATTCAACATATGCATGAACAAACCTAGATGAGAGCAATTTGCATTGACCCATCTACATATGGAAATTAAGTAAAGTAAAAGACGTACCTCAAGAATTGGGACTTTGAGAATCTTTTCAAATGATACATCGTCTATACAAATGTAAAGTAAACGACGTACCTAAAGGATTGGGAGATTTTTCAAATGATACGTCTGTACAATGTAATGGGCCTGTCACACCATGGCGTATCGCCTGAACGTATGCCAACGTATGCGAAATATCGAAAATACGTTGGTGTACGTTGGTGTATGCTAAGTTTGGGGTAAGTAGGGGATACGTCGTTTACGTAAAGAGCACGCTGTGATACGCTGTTCAAATTTTGAACACGTCGAGCCCGCGAAAAATTATTGAGCATGTTCAAAATTTCTCGGCGTACTGAGCGTGTGCTTCATATGTTCTGCTTAAGTTCCCCGTAAGTTCGTGGTACGTTAGACATACGTTGACCTACGTTGACATTCGTTGACAAACGTTAGAGGAACTTTACTCGTAGGTTGGTATACGTTGGTATACGTTGATGTACGTCGGAGGCATGTTGGCTGCTTGAGCGGTATTTATACGTTCTACAGCGGCATAGGTCACGTGTTCGTTGTACGCCGAGGATACGCTGAGGATACGTTGAACACGGCAGACAAATGCTACGAATGCGTTAAGCATACGTTACTCATACGCTCGCATACGCTGTGATACGCTGTCATAACTTTGTTTTAAGTTAGTGATACGCTATCAATACATTAGTCATACGCTATGTATACGTTCAATACGCTATGGATACGCCATGGATACGTCCTGTCCAACACCGATGTCGACTTTTCCGATGCAATTCGTTGGGAAGCTGAACGTTCTTGGACTTTGACAATTTTCGAACTATTTTGTGTATACGTCGGCATACGTTTAGGCGATACGCCATGGTGTGACAGGGCCTTTACATGGCGTGCGATGGGATGATATTTTTTGAAATTACAACTCGACTTTACAAGTGTAAATCTTTCATATTAAAGGGACTATCTGGCGTTCAAGCAGTAAATTGTTAGGGCACAAACGGAAACTAGATTTTACTGTTTTGGCGAGCCAAAGTTGGACTATTCCATTTTTCACACAACTGCAATGAAGACGACGTCCGACCTGGGCTTATGCTTTTGTGTGCACATGGGTAAAGACATGTAATAAAATTACCAACAAAAATGAAAGATATTTAACTTCATTAAACTTTCCCATTGTTTACAATAAGACGGTTTCAGCACTGTTAAAAATATAAGTTCTATAGATGTTTATTAAAGGAACGTTACAGAACTGGTAATTAAAATTTTCTTTAAGATCACAGATTTACATAAAACTTACACGGTCTTATGATGATGATAGTAGAAAACATCCCTAGAAATATTTCTGTCTGAAATGCCATATTTGATGAGAAATAAATAAAATTAATTTCCGATTGGAGTTTATCGCTCATGAGCGTTTTATTCATGCATTGTACATAACACATGCAAATGTGTAATCGGTTTTTCACTATTTTCTCGTGACCCAAATGGCCGATCGATCTCAAACTTCTACAGGTTTGTCAGTTTATGTAACATGGTGGATTATATAAAGTGCTTACACTGTTTTGTGAGCAAAAACCAATTCTGTAATGTTCCTTTAAGAAAACCTTTCTTTAAAAGAAAACCAGAAAAATGTTTTTATATACAAGTATACATTAATGATTAAAATTATAGCAGCCATTCAACCGGATAGGCACTGGTAGCTGGAACAGCGATTGGGATCGGTTTTGGGATTCGAATTCTCCACAATGGCAGACGAGGATCACTGTTGAATTCTAAGAATGTGGACAGTCGTATGGGGTAGCGCTTAGGGTGGAGACTGCAAAGCAGAGCTTTTCACTCGTGCAAAACGCATGAACACTACTATGATTCAACATTTCCTCTCATAATTGCATTTTTAAACATCCTATAAACCAATAAATTAGGCGTTTCAGTGACCGTTCAAAATAAAATACAAAGAACCATATGGTTTAACACAATAAAGCTTAATTACCCCAAAAGATTGTCTTGAAGAAAGGTTTGTTCGTTCTTTCACCGATCAAATTTAATACTAGGGTTGATACATTGTAACAAGAACCTTCATCTTCAATGTTTGATAGACAGAGACAAAGTGCAGACTGTTGAGCTGCTAGTCCGTCTATCGATCTTGACGAGGTTTCAAAACGTCAAATGTTTAATTAAAAATCTTCGAACAATTTCCTGCCTTATTTCTGGCCTTTGTTTAACGACGGATATGTCCGTATATTCCCCACCCCCCATCCCGCCGTACTTAATGTGCGCAGTATCGGCAGACTACGCATGGTGGGGGAATACAAAACCGCAGTCATTTTGATGAATAATTGGATCACTGTGACATGTGCTTGTACAAACACAGATTACACAATGACAAGGTTTTCACAATAATTAAAGATACGAACATTTCCCCAACAAGATTGTAAAAATATTTGGTGTCTTAGTTTTTGATAAGGAACATTCATGTTGAAAGACCCGGGGGCTGAGGCAAAACAGGGGGAAAATTCAGGCACAAAAAAATTGGACAGAGAAAGCAAAAAGCCCCTTTTACCCGGTATTATAAATAGGTAATTATGTTTTTATTTGTGTAACATTTCGGGCAAATCAACCCCTCTGCCCCCCCTTAACCACGATTACAATATTTGTTTTTTCATTTGTTATTTTAAACTGCCATGCCCAAAATGAATTAAGGATGATTTTGTACTTTTAGTGCGTGAATAAATGGTTTAAGGTTCTGACAAACGTTTAGTCTAATCAGAGACCTGTACAATATCGACACGATTGTCGATCATAGATCGACAACCATAAAATTTAATGGTTACTCCCTCTAGTTAACTTCCCCTCGACATAGGTTGTTCAAGTCTTAGCAGATTGATTGTGAATGGCATACCAGTCAAGTTATAGCGACGACGAGATAATAGGCTATCAGTTGTCGATCAAATTAGTCCAATATATTGTGTCGACTATCCATTGCAGATGACAAAGACAAAGCTGATTCACGTGGAATCGAGAGCTTCAGCTGCAGACGATGGTTTTGAATTCCTTGTTCAATGTGAAGCTAAGAGTTGCATCGTAAGGAGTATCCTTGCCTCTCTAAAGAAAACGGTGGACTCCGTTGTCTTACATACAGAAGAGGTTCCTAAAAGAGGTAAACAAACTGCCAAAACTGGGGTGTTAAAATTGACACCATGGGTGTTGTCACATTATAGATACCGAAGAGAGAATCAAAGTTAACATCTTAGGGTGTTAAAATAACACCAGTGTAATTGTTTTGGCAGAAATTAGTGTTATTTTAACACCCAATGGTGTAATTCCTTTTTGTATCTATATGTGACAACACCCATGGTGTCAATTTTAACACATCAGTTTTTTGCAGTGTAATAATTTTGAATATCTCGGACCCTCATACTACCCAAAACCTCTAGTAATCCATGGCAATCTAGTGAGTTGTGCTGTGAAATTTCCACATGACATCAAGTAGGCCTGTTACGAATAATAAAAATGAGCAGACAACTGTTTTTTATCGAAAACTAATAACAATGATATCAAAAACAAAACAACACTTTCTCCCGCTCGTATAATATAATACGTACTGCCTGGTAGACCAAAAGTCCCTAAAATTTATCATAAAACAGATTTATTTTAGAAAGTATATTTATACATTAACTATTTTTTATTTTATTTTTGTACAGCAATCTGGTTTCCTCGTCACATCTCGGATCTGGATAAATGTACACATCTCACCATGTCGTTCGAACCGGATCTTGATAATGACCACCCGGTAAGGTACCAGACTAAATGAATGTTTTCATGCTGGCAGTTAGACCGTGCCCGAATTGGCGTCTATACGGCTACGGCTACGGCTACGGCTACGGCTTCGGCTGGATCGCCGCGTCATCATGAGTTGAAGTATAGGACGTCCTTAGCAAAACCCTTAGCAACAGTCGTAGCCGTAGCGTGTCGTGGCCGAGCGGTCTAGTTCACCGAACCCAAGCTTTGGTGTTGTCAGCAACAGAGTGTGGGTTTGAGTCCCGGTCATGGCACTTGTGCCCTTGAGCAAGGCACTTAATAATAATTGCTTCGTAAAAAGTTGGGAAGGTAGTGCATTCTGCTCTACCAGCCAGGCTCCTAGTTGATGATACCCATGCCTACATCCCTACGGACTGTGAAGGGGTTAACCCTGTTTCAGCCCTAGGAGTAGGTGGCAACATGCCCCTGCCGGTGACAGTTGGTTTGGGTCGAAAGCCCAAATCGGTTAAGTGTAGCCCTCACCTCGAAGTGGCCGTCCGGCCTTGTGAGTTAGGCGATATCTCATAAAAAAAGCGAAACAAAAAAGCTGTAGCCACCAATTCGGATACCGTCCTCACTTTTAAATCGGACACTGAAAACAAAGACATTGGAAGTAATAACTATACAATGTTTAGAGACATGTTTTATTCTATTAAATCGGAGGTTAATCAGATTTTGATTCCGAAGATCATTTTCATTTGTTTTCAGGGATTTTCTGACAAGGAGTATCGCAAACGACGAACCGAAATTGCTAGCATTGCTTTTCAATATAAGTAGTAAGTAGCCACAAAAATTGTTCTTAAAGTTATATCGAATGAGCAAGCGGTTATATTTAATGATTATTGTGGGGTTGGAGAGGGGGACAGGGGGGGGGGGATGGGGCAAGCGCCAAGTTAAGGCCTACTAGGTTTTGTATGAGTGAGCAAGTCTGCTCATAATGGTAGTTTTATACCTAGGTACAGAAAGGCAAACCTGTCCCCATGTTCGTCGGGAAAATTGTTCAGGCATTTGCCCTAATGGTTTTTAATTGTTCCCGTTCAGGCATGGCCAAATTTTTGTTTAATTAAAAGCAGTTCCAGCTACAGCAAAAATGTCAATAAAGTTTCATCGTGTTTGTTCTTGTGTTGGTCGGAGTATAACAGAGCAGCAATTCTGCGCGACATGTACGCAGAACGTAAAAACAAAAAACCGGAGCTATTTATATAGATTCGGGAAGTTTTGTAAATGAAAATGAAAAGTTACACATTAAAAAAAATTTCTATTGGAAACCTGGGTCCAATTTCATGGAATTCTTGCGGTGCCTTGTAGAACATGGGCTGTACAAGCAAAACATTCCGCGGTAAGCAGGGTCATAAAATTGGGCCCAGGTTGTGGGAGGTTGTGCTCTACCCAAATTAATTCTTATAAGATATTTGTCATTATTCTTCCATAAAAATTCCTTTCTTTTATTCTGCTTAACTTTAATTTTAATTTTATTTTGTTATTTAGCGGAAATCGCATAGAGAGCGTGAGCTACAATGAGAGTGAAATACAAACATGGTAAGTACAACATTATTAAAATATCTTATCTTAAATTGTCAACAAATTTCTGAGATCAATCTTAATTTTGGTTGGAAATTATTCGGTCGCAACCTTTTTAGCAACGATGTACATCATACGTAACACAAAATTGGGTCAGGAGAAGAGCCTGGGGGTTTGGGATGGTGTTGGGGCTGGGAGAGTGGGTTGGGTGGGGATGACGGATAAAAGGTGTAGACCATAATGCAGTAAAGTGTTAGTTGTGAATCGAGAACAAACATTATAATATCTCCAACCTAAAACAAGAATTATTCAATGCGTTCATAAATTCCATTTCTGCCACGGCTGTTCAATTTTTGCAGTGGGGGAACAGAGAGACTCTTCTTTGTTACAAAACATTTTTGCCGATCACTTGAAAGCCGTTTTTTGCAACTACACCGCCATGTTCTAGCTTGAAGGTAAAATCGAAAAGTTTCACCCACCATGTCAGCCGGCGCCTGCCGAGCATGCAGCTCTACAGTAGTGACGGGTGGATAGAATGTCTGGTGCCCGTCTCGGCTAACAACAACACGGACCCACGAGCCAAAATCTCTCATTACGTTTGGCATGTATTACCATTTCAGAAAAGACGCCCATGTAAAACAAAAGGGCAAACCGATAAAACTAATTAAAATCCGAAACTTATATTGCTGAACTTGATTAGAAATTCACCCGTCTTGATTATTTGCCTACATCTTCTTTGTCTTGCAAGCCCTGTTTCTCGAAAAATAAAACCTCACCAAATAACTTGACTGTCTTCCATACGACGTGCCCCCCCCCCAAAAAAAAAAATTAAAAAAAATTAAAAAAGGCCTCTGAAGAAGGTCCGGTCTGGATCGAAAGCTAAGGCCTTGGTTCAAATCCCACTCTGGTCAATTTTTCTTTGTTCAACCCAAAATCATTATATATAAATATATATATATATATATATATATATATAGGTCTACAAGGTTTGCTCGTTTTAATATAATAATAATAATAATAATAATAATAATAATAATAATAATAATAATAATAATAATAATAATAATAATAATAATAATAATAATAATAATAATAATAATAATAATAATAATAAAGAGAGATTTATAAAGCGCAAACAGTTGCAGATCGGTTCCGCCTCAAGGCGCTGAAATACAAGCAAACAAAAAATGGATTAAACAACATAAATTAAATTAAAAACAATGATAATTAAACAATTTTACAAACAATTACGTCTTGACCAGCCACAGTAAGCTAAAAAGATGAACCAGTTAAAAATAGTTGCAGAAAATGATTACTAGATACAAACCTTTCAATAAGTTGCAATGTTATAAAAATACTGTTTGAAAAGATGAGTCTTAAGGCGAGACTTGAACAACTCGATGGTCGACGACTCCCTGATTATCGGTGGCAGGCTGTTCCAAAGTGAAGGAGCTACAACGCTTAATGGTTGATCTAAATCTAAATAAAGTACCGACATATTATATGTGGATTGTCTGAAAGCATTCTATTGCTTCAAGGTCGGGCATTAATCGCCAGATTATCTATACACAAGATTGCATATAAATATTGTGACAAAAATGCTATTAAATTATGATTCCACTTTCCTTGCTGTTATTAATTCTCCTACTGTCTGACCGTTCAATTCATTCATATACGGTGGTTTTGAATGATAGATAAACTGTCAGCCTGCAACATTATATACTATTGTGATATCACGAGGTGAATGCATCTACACGCGTAATCTCATTTAGGTTTGAAGATTAAGTTGAACAATTTAAAAATCAGTCAACTCTTGGGAAAATGTATTCGAGAGTAGGAGGGTCAATGCTTACGTCATTAAGCTTTTCATATGCAAGTCTTGCTTTGCAAAATTTAGTAACCGGAAAAAATATTGTGTGATGTACGTTCCTCGTGACTAGTTCATTACTAAAAAGATTTGTAAAATTTGCCCGGAAGACAAGAACGATATGGAATGAAATGACTAAATGCTCTAATCCGTCTGATGGTTGTTAGAAATTCAGGTAAAACTAGGGCCCAATTTCATAGAGCTGCTTAAGCAGAAAATACTGCTTAAAAAATCCCTGCTTAGCAATAATGAGCAGGATACCAGTCACAAATTGTACATGTGACATTGTATTTTGGCTGGTAACCTTATTTTGGTCAGCATAATTTTATTTTGCTTAGCTTATTTTTGTGCTTAAGCAGCTCTATGAAATTGGGCCCAGATGACACACACTCTATACAAACTCCCGGGTCAGAATTGACCCGGTTCCAGGTCCCAGGGGGTCTGACCCATTTATGGGTCAGTGTGATCAGGAATCTGTGTGAAAATGACCAGCAGTGGGTCAAACTAGTAATGGGTCATGGGTCAAACTAGTAATGGGTCATGGGTCAAACTAGTAATGGGTCATACTGACGCAGAATCCGAGAAAAAAAATGAATTTTTTAAAACCAGTTTCTGGGTCAGCCTGACCCCTAAATGTGTCAGGCTCTCCTGGAGCCGAGATCCGTTTGACCCGGGAGTTGTTAGCGTGCAATGCAGTCAAATGTTTTATTTATCTCAATTTAGATGACATTTTGTATTTGTTATTCCATGTTTGTAATACTCTATGATGCAAGTCTCGCGCGTCTTTCGAGAGAATATTTTGTGAACCTTCGATTCCCACGTACGTCGCTTAAAATGAAGGAAACACGAACTTTAACGTGAGACTTGCACTGTCTATGGTAGTAATGAACACCGATTCTCCTTATTTCCATATCTTTCTGGTTATTTAGGGAAATTTAAAAAATCCGAGATTTGTTCAATAATGTCACAGTATTACGTTATAACTGGAAACCGAAATCACATTCAATAAATCGTTTTTAATGAAACATTTACAGACGAAATGTTCATGCATTTCTTTCTGTCCGACGCATTCTCAATATCCCATCTTCTTGTATAGAGGTTGTTTTTATTTTGAAAATAACAAGGAAGGATTTACTTATGAATTGGGTAAATCTAGTGGCCAGAGAATCAATGAGAGTGCCCCCTGGCGTAGCACCCTCTTCTAAATTTACACCAACCACGGGACAGTTGGGAAGCGGATTCGCCATGGCTCCCAGCCAACAAGTGTATCGAATGGGGGTTTATCGATTGGCATGTCGGATAGGCTGTACGGTGATATGGCTTGAGATTTACCCTAAGCCACGTTAAAGGGATGATACATCAATGGCTGTTTTTTGTTCCTCTTCGGAAAGGTCGAAATGTGCATTTTTTTAAAGGAAAAGGACAGCGGTACATCCTGCAGGATTTTAAATATTTTGGAACTCGTAGAAATACATTTAGTCTCTTGCCCTATTTCTTTCGGTGAACACGCAATTCGTATAGATAATGGTTTGTGCAAGCCTACTTGTGCTTTATTCAAATTCAATTTTTGAAATCACAACAGTTTTTATTTTTTTTGGTTAGTAGCTGTTTTTTTCATCAAATGGGATCAGGCCAATTGGTCGCGATCTAATTTTAAAATTTCTGCTTGAAAAAACATGATTTAATTTCTTATTATTATTAATCATCATTCATACCTTCAAAGGGGGTTGGCTCTTGAACATTGATAACGAAGTCTTTGTGTTTTATAATTAATGTAACAGCAATTACAGCGATTTCATTCGAGAAACAAGAATAATCTTAAGCGATTATCCATAAAAATGTCTTGGCGAGTTTGGTTGATAGACATATGTTTTATTTATCTCATGGCTACTCGGTTTCATTTCGATTGCATCGGTTGGACATGACCCATTGTTTATTGATATCTTGACTTAAAGGCACTGAAGACGTTTGGTAATTGTCAAAGACCAGTGTTCTCACTTGGTGTATCCCAACATATGCATAAAATAACAAGCCTGTGAAAATTTGGGCTCAATTTGTCATCGAAGTTGCAAGAAAATGATGAAAGAAAAAACACCCTTGTTGTACAAATTTGTGTGCTTTCAGATAGGAATAAAGGGCTTCAGGCCTGAAGTATTTTCTTATTTTAGTGAGAAATTACCTCTTTCTCAAAAACTACGTTACTTCAGAGGGAGTCGTTTCTCACAATGTTTTATACTGTCAACAGCTCTCCGTTGCTCGTTTCCAAGTAATTTTTATGCTAATATATTTTTGAGTAATTACCAAACGTGTACAATGCCTTTAATTGAACCGATCGGTAATAAGAATTAGAGGTTTGCATGGTGGTAAGACGTGTGGTTCCGAAATGAACTGGTGGACTCAACGTATCGGACAGTAACTCTGTCCGGATCGTCAGGAGTTCGCCTAAATGAACCAATCTACTTTAACAAACGGTCGGGTTGTAGCTCACCTATATACATAATTTCATTTTTATTGATTGGTTAGTTGAACCTTAACCGGCCTTTGTTTGGTTTAACCGATCTGTTCTATAGAGAAATTAAGTACGATTGATAATGATATCATAGTTATTTTCACCAATCTATTTAATTGAGTTTGATACATAATCGCCTTATAACTGACGTGGTAACATAAACTGGTCTTATATGAAAGTACATATGGGCCGTCATGGTCTGTAATTACAATACTTAGGAGGAAGGACCATTTTGAACTAACGATAGAATACTTGGCCCTGGTTATAAGACGCATTTGCAAGGTGCAATTTTCACTCTTTCTTCAATGGTATTGTTTCGTAGAGTGCCGTATGGTTGATTCATCTAACCTATTGTATGACTAAATAATATTGAAGTAACGCACGGTAATAGGCTATTAGCTACAATTATACACTTGTAATTTCAATAGGCCTATAATACGTGTATATACTCCACCAAACACAATATTGAACCCCACACCTCTCCAAAGAAGGCTATTTATAGTTTTGAACGCCAAGTAAAACTTACATGTACATGTACATGTACATGTACATACATGTAGGCCTACATGTACTTTTATTGTGTTACCGCAGACGACACTTTTTGAATTTAAAGTGGTTTCAATCAGACAAGTCTACCTTTCCAGTCGTGACTATAGACGACTCTTCACAGCAGATACAACTATAACGAGTTGAACTTTTAGGATTGTTTAACTCTTTCAAATCCCAAGTAAATATCCGTAAGGACCCACTTTTCCACTTCAGAAATTCAGAAATGATAACAATAATATTTTCATATTAGAGACTACCGCTAACTCTACTCAATATTATATAGGATTTGGGGGTTACAGGGAACAATGATAAATTAGAATCGACATGTCCGAATATTTTGTTTGTGGTATCTGTTTTTATTCAACTTCATTTTGTTTTCAGGAAGCACATTATTATTATTCAAACTGAATTGTTTTAAGACTCGATTGCGGTTGATAGCAATGGTCTTTGCTCTTGACATTTCGTTTTTGAAATTCTGTCTTTGCGTTGGTTTCATCTATTGATCTGTATTCTGTAATATGTACTAAATCGAGATTGGGGACTCACTCAATAGTTTCTCAAAGGAGATTGCATTGCACGTTATAGATCGGTCCACAACCCGCTCTGTCGCAGATTCCCCCGTTGAATATTGCCCGAAAATCGCTCCAAAGTGAAAAGACATGAGTTGTTGTATACTCACAGGATTCTTTCACAAAGCAAACAATAAAAACCGCAATTAAATTGTATCCATCGGAACAAAAGATGACCGGCTGCCGTAATAACCATATCAACAATAATATGCTACTTAATGACCGAGGGACGCAACTTGGTTGTGTCAACGTTGACGTGACGTAATGTTAATTAAGACTTAATTTGTTAATTAAAGATCAACAATGAGCAACGCGTCAAAGGCCACATGCCGTTCCACTTTATGGCAACTTTGGAAGCAAAGACCTCGGTTTCCTACCTATGTAAAGTTGTCTTTAGAGAATGCTCAAGATTTTCTATGACTTTGCTATTAGAAAAGAAGTCCCAATTTCCTGTTCTGAATAGATCCAATCGCAACCGAACCAGGAGACCTCAATGCTGTATATATTTATACAATAAAAACTTGTTTTGCGGCTTACCAGTTGTTTAAACTTCAAGCAGTTGGTCCTGTTAAATTCCACACGTATTTCTGCACCATCCAATTCCAACACAGGGCAGGCAATCATAGAAAGTTGCCATTTTCATCACAAACTGATACCAGTATTGGCTCCATCTCCTTTAGGTTCTCCCCAAAAAACCAGCAAACTCTGACCAGGGAAAAAAAATAAATAAAAAAATCCGGTTTTGTTTGTTGTAAAATAGAACACCCTCCTCTTTGCCTTTAGTCCACAGGAATTTACGAGCGTTGCGTGAGACTGGTTTTCTATTATGAGTGTATACACACTCAGGTGTGAGCGCAACACAAGCCGGGTGTAAATAGTAACCACCGATATACACAGAGTGAAAATGGAAGAGGTCACCCAGGCTCTGCACCTGTGTATTTCAAAGTAACAATATTTTATGGGAACCTGTTAGTTTGACAGTTTTCTTCCGTTGTTGGTGTCAGGTCGATGGTTAGTCAAACACTCTGGTAGTTTCCATACAGTTGCCTCTGAGGGGTTTTCTGTCCCCCCTCTGCTTGTTATGCTAAGCAGTCTGCCTTCCTTTGTGGCCGGAAAAAAAGAGAAAAAAAGAGAAAGATTCCAGCCTCAAGTTGCTGGTACCGGACAGAGCAGTTCTAGAAATTCCTTCTCTTCAGGCACTTTGACCACAATAGTTAGGAATTCTTTACTACCGTCAGTCGTTTAAGTCACAATTGACTTTTGGTGACCACATTTGACGTTTGTTCACAATCGGCATAAATGTAACCATAGAGAAAGGACGATGTAACTGAATCCAACTGAATCCACTGTTGTCCTTACACTATCAATTTTTTAAAATATAGACCCTGAGAGTCTGTCCGATTGATGACCCCACTCCTTCAGTTTCAATCAACCTGTTTGTCCTGACACTCCTCAGGCTTTGTCTCCTCTTTGTGTCTGCAATTTGACCATCCTCTCCTCCCTCTCTCTACCCACGGACACACCATGCTGGGCTTCCCAGAAATCTCCCCCTTTATGTTTCCATTCGGAATGTGCAAAGCAAGGTGATGATTGGTCACTCTCCACACTCAGACTTCTTCAGGCTCTAACCACAATTTGACACATGGAATTTTTTGTTCAAACAATAAATTACCGTGCAGTATTACATTTTAAGGAAAACTTTGCCCGTCAACAGGAAGACGAGCAGAGTATACTGTTCGAAAAGAGCCAACACTCCCACGAAAAAGTTTTTACACATGGTTGTACCCGCAAGTTTACTATTTATTTTTTAGTTACTTCTTATAGAACTGTTTTAAAGGTATCGTACACGTTTGGTAATTGTCAAAGACCAGTGTTCTCACTTGGTGTATCCCAACATATGCATAAAATAACAAGCCTGTGAACATTTGGGCTCAATTGGTCATCGAAGTTGCAAGAAAATGATGAAAGAAAAAACACCCTTGTTGTACAAATTTGTGTGCTTTCAGATAGGAATAAAAACTTCTTGCAAGAAGTTTTTAAATTATTTTAGTGAGAAATTACCTCTTTCTCAAAAACTACGTTACTTTAGAGGGAGTCGTTTCTCACAATGTTTTATGCTATCAACAGCTTTCTGTTGCTCGTTACCAAGTCAGTTTTTATGCTAATATATATTTTGACTAATTACCAAACGTGTACAGTGCCTTTAACACAATTTTACGTATACTGCAACAGGGGTTTGGTTGTGTATGGTGGCACAATTACTGTGTACTGAACTGTCTTTTTGCTGCGCTGATGAATTCACCACATCAGCATGCTGGCATAATTTCATTCCAAACCCCAGTAGACGGTTGAATGGTCAGAGAGGGTTAATAGTGATATGTTAATTGGTTCTACGTTTAGTGAAACGCTTGTTATTCTGCTTGTATTTCCGTGTGAGTAGAAATCCTCTGAAATGTAACTTCGACATTAACATTTTTTTCAGTTCATTCACAAAAGTCATTGCACTTTAATTTGTTTAATTTTCAGTAATTCTTGCACGGTTTATTTTAAGGGATTGTATACGTTTGGTAATTGAAACCCACTGTTTGTTTCAATCCTACATAGTGGTAGATATATACCAAAAAATAACCTGTGAAAAAATCATTTCAAAAGGTAGTAGCGTTTTTGAGACGTTGCCGAAAATCTGGAGCGGTTATGTCCACGCAGGAAGAATACTCTGCAATTGGAATACACAATCTGAGAAACGTTACTGCAGTTTTTGGGGATAAAATGTTTTTTTTTTAAATAACCGCAGTACTTCGAAGTGAAAAGTTTCTCAAAATGCATTATATTATCCAAAGCTGCTGTCTTTCTTACCAAGTAACTTTTTATTGCAATTAACTTTCAGAGTCATACCAAACGTATATACGGACCCTTTTAAACTTCGATTCATAAGAGACTTACTGATTATCTGTGGTTAATGAATGAAATACTTGCAGTCATTTTGCTTGTTAATGTTCTCGGGCAATGCAATTATTGATTTATACTTGATCAAAAGAGGGTCACCCAAGTTTTTACTGGGGATATGTTGTCAGCAGGTTTCGTCGTGTCTGGTGTGGTATCCTTTAATAATGTTTGGTGATCGTGTTCTTGTTGTGTACAGACAAGACAATGTGCACATTTTGTTAAAGGTATGGTACACGTTTGGTAATGACTCAAAACAATTATTAGCATAAAAACTTACTTGGTAACAAGCAACGGAGAGCTGTTGATAGTATAAAACATTGTAGGAAACGACTCCCTCTGAAGTAACGTAGTTTTTGAGAAAGAGGTAATTTCTCACTAAAATAATAAAATCTTCTTCAAGAAGTTTTTTTCCTATCTGAAAGCACACAAATTTGTACAACAAGGTGTTTTTTCTTTCATCATTTCCTTGCAACTTCGATGACCAGTTGAGCCCAAATTTTCACAGGCTTGTTTATGCATATGTCGGGATACACCAAGTGAGAACACTGGTCTTTGACAATTACCAAACGTGTTCAGTGCCTTTAAGATTATATACAATAAACGGGGTTTAACAATGTGCGCCGCCTAGAAATTGTCCAGATGACTTTTTTTTTGGGGGGGGGGGAGTGGACACAGCGGCTTCATGTTCGGCTCCGGTGACACCGGACCACGATTGCTTAAAAACCGAAGCATTGTTTATCGAAATTGCACTTTGGCGATTTACATGATTCACAATGCACGTGGATATTGGAAGCCCGTATATTTCCATGTAGTGCAGAAGCCAAAAGAGAACATAAAATAGAGTCCGCGGTCTTTGACAATTCGTTTGTCTTGTTTTTGTTTTAAGTCTGAAATAATAAAAATTAAAAACAATTTCAAAGACCGCAGACTCCATCTTATGGACATAATTTGATCGACTAGTGTGAACTCTGTATTTACTCTTTCTGTGAAACTCTTGGTGGCGCTCTGTAATGCAAGTCTCCCGCATTGGGACCGATTGGACTATACTTAACGGAATGTTGAGTTTGAATACCTATGCCTCATTTTTACAGTAAAACACACTGGTTAGACCACACTCCTATAGATTTTTTTTCTATCTTGCACACAGTTTAAATTTGCTAAATAATACTTTAATCGGTTTTTGACATTGCAATGTTTCAGCAAAGACTGGCTTTCAGCTTCGACCTGTTGCTGGTCTACTGACAGCTAGAGATTTCTTGGCCAGCCTTGCCTTCCGCGTGTTTCAGACAACACAATATATACGTCATTCCTCGTCACCAATGCACACACCTGAGCCGTAAGTGCATGTATTTCATTTATGTATTTCGTTTTTGAGCCCAATTTCATCGCTATGCTAACCTTGGACGCTGGTGCCTCGGCGGTGTTTTATGGCCGCAAGCGCACTGGACGTCTATAGTAAGCAACACCATGGAATTAGGCACTGCTAAAGGTACACTTTATCATTGGTAGTGGCAAGAGAACAATCAAAAGCGTTCCGTCCTCTAGTACGAAATACAACCAATTTTTTGAAAGGTTCATAATGTTAAAGTTTTCGGGAAAACACCGAATAATATTTTACGTTTTGTCTGGGGTTTCTTTAAAAAAAGAAACTGTTCATGTGCTGGAACAATTGTTTTGCGCAAAAACATTTTAGGAGACTGACTAATCCATAGGCTCTGATTTCAAGTTTCCATTGTCTATTAAATTTCAGAGATTGTTGCCACGAACTACTCGGTCATATACCGATGCTCGCAAACACAGAATTTGCACAGTTTTCTCAGGTAGGTTTAGTTTCCTTCTTATCCAATTCCTGTCGAACACTCATATAATGGGGCGTGTCCGAATTGGCGGCTACGGCTACGGCTACGGCTACGGCTGGATCGCCGCTTCTCATGCTTTGAAGTAATAGGACATCATCAGCAACACCCTTAGCAACAGTCGTAGCCGTAGCTGTAGACACCAATAGGAATACGGCCGTGTTTCATTTTAAGATGAATGATAATTGGTGCATTTTAAAAATTGAGACTCCAAAACAACGAAAGCAAAGACTTTGTGGCACACAATGCGAGGAGATGGAGTGCCACATTGTTAATATTCCCTGTATTATTGTCTTTGTCCCACTCCTTGATTTAGCCTCAATTAATATTAAGATTTAATGATTATTTATTAGGAGATTGGATTGGCCTCGCTGGGTGTTTCAGATGACGACATAACAAAACTTGCAACGGTAAGTAATGTACAATGCCGTTGAATGAAGGAGTATTTTAATTGACGAAAAACGACCCATAATGGTTGCCCATTTTTTGGTGACTTTGGGATGTCATTTTCAGTGAAGTTGCAGTGAGTAAAGTTTTTCACAAAATGTCAAAATGAGGGCGCTACAACGAGCTAGTGGCTCATTTATGGCAAGGATTCCCAGTGACGCTTACCATCGTATGATTTGTCCGACAGCTTTACTGGTTTACCGTGGAGTTCGGATTATGCAAAGAGGGAGAACAGGTACGGGCTTATGGCGCTGGTCTTCTGTCGGCTCCTGGTGAATTAATGGTAAGTCAATCATGACTTGTGGATGACGTCCATGGAACAAAATGAAACACTTTGGTTCCTGGATCTTAGTATACTTTTTAGTTTATAAGTTCTAAGTGTAGATCCATTCGACTTGCAGCCTACTAAGACCGTGTCTGAATTAAAATGTTTACGTTATGTGCTTTTCTGAAGACTTTTGAAGA
This sequence comes from Plazaster borealis, assembly GCA_021014325.1. Taxonomy (NCBI): domain Eukaryota; kingdom Metazoa; phylum Echinodermata; class Asteroidea; order Forcipulatida; family Labidiasteridae; genus Plazaster; species Plazaster borealis. Next base: position 5,110,991 of record CM037471.1, on the reverse strand, counting down.
ACGAACACTGCACCAAAGTACGCCCAAAGTACCACTATAATTTTTATACAATAAAACATACAAAAATTGCACATTACAAGATCTTCAAGACTATAAAAGATCTAAAAGACTAAAACATTATTATTATTATTATTATTATTATTATTATTATTATTATTATTATTATTATTATTATTATTATTATTATTATTATTATTATTATTATTATTATTATTATTATTATTATTATTATTATTATTATTATTATTATTATTATTGTTATTATTATTATTATTATTATTATTATTATTATTATTATTATTATTATTATTATTATTATTATTATTATTATTATTATTATTATTATTATTATTATTATTATTATTATTATTATTATTATAAGAACAAACAAAACCATAGTTTTTAAAAAAATTACAAAAATGTAAAAACACCTAGCAAGGAACTGAGGAACCCGGCTTGGCGGGCAGATACATGCAGGAAACAACCTCCCGGGAGAGTGGTACACAAAAACGATAAGAAACAAAACAAATAACCCTGACAGGGAAAGCCAATACAGTAGTGACAAAAAGTCACTTTCAAGGTGGCTGACCATTTGGTTCTAAAACCACAAAAAAGACCAAACAACCCTCCCCCAGGAGGGATACGCATTATCTACCATCAAGCCAAGCCGGGCAACTCAGAAAAAAGAACAGCACAAACAAAAGTATTACTATTGATGTGAGACCGTGACGTCATGTTGTTTTATTTCGTTCCAGTACGCATTGTCCGATCAACCGGAACATCGTCCTTTTCAAGCTGCTAAGGTAGCCATTCAAGAATACCAAGACAAGAACTATCAATCGGTCTACTTCGTGTCGGAATGTTTTGAGGACACTAAACAGAAATTAAGGTGAGACAAAAACAGCGCTGAAGACATCTGCTATCAATGCAAATGCCTTCAGGTATTTAAAAACGACAAGTAACCACAACAACTTAATCATGTCTGAAATTAAAACGCAATTTTTGATCAGAAAAGGGCCACAGAGCACAGCAAAAATGTGCAATAAAGTAATTGACTTGGCATAATTGACTTGGTCCACTGTGGACACACAGTGAAGAAGATGACACTGTGACTTGGTCCACTGTGGACACACAGTGAATAAGATGACACTGTGACTTGGTCCACTGTGGACACACAGTGAAGAAGATGACACTGTGACTTGGCCCACTTTGGACACACAGTGAAGAAGATGACACTGTGACTTGGTCCACTGTGGACACACAGTGAAGAAGATGACACTGTGACTTGGTCCACTGTGGACACACAGTGAAGAAGATGACACTGTGACTTGGCCCACTGTGGACACACAGTGAAGAATATATATCACTGTGACTTGTCCACTGTGGACACACAGTGAGGAAGATGACACTGAGACTTGGTTCACTGTGGACACACAGTGAAGAAGATGACACTGTGACTTGGTCCACTTTGGACACACAGTGAAGACAATGACACTGTGACTGGCCCACTGTGGACACACAGTGAAGACGATGGCACTGTGACTTGGCCAACTGTGGACACACAGTGAAGAAGATGACACTGTGACTTGGTCCACTTTGGACACACAGTGAGGAAGATGACACTGTGACTTGGTCCACTTTGGACACACAGTGAGGAAGATGACATTGTGACTTGGTCCACTGTGGACACACAGTGAAGAAGATGACACTGTGACTTGGCCCACTGTGGACACACAGTGAAGAATATATATCACTGTGACTTGGCCCAGTTTGGACACACAGTGAGGAAGATGACACTGTGACTTGGTCCACTGTGAACACACAGTGGAGAAGATGACACAGTGACTTGGTCCACTGTGGACATACAGTGAAGACGATGACACTGTGACTTGGCCCACTGTGGACACACAGTGAAGACGATGACACTGTGACTTGGCCAACTGTGGACACACAGTGAAGAAGATGACACTGTGACTTGGTCCACTGTGGACACACAGTGAAGAAGATGACACTGTGACTTGGTCCACTGTGGACACACAGTGAAGAAGATGACACTGTGACTTGGTCCACTGTGGACACACAGTGAGGAAGATGACACTGTGACTTGGTCCACTTTGGACACACAGTGAGGAAGATGACACTGTGACTTGGTCCACTGTGGACACACAGTGAAGAAGATGACACTGTGACTTGGCCCACTGTGGACACACAGTGAAGAATATATATCACTGTGACTTGGCCCACTTTGGACACACAGTGAGGAAGATGACACTGTGACTTGGTCCACTGTGGACACACAGTGAAGAAGATCACACAGTGACTTGGTCCACTGTGGACACACAGTGAAGACGATGACACTGTGACTTGGCCCATTGTGGACACACAGTGAAGAAGATGACACTGTGACTTGGTCCACTTTGGACACACAGTGAGGAAGATGACACTGTGACTTGGTACACTGTGGACACACAGTGAAGAAGATGAAACTGTGACTTGGCTCACTGTGGACACACAGTGAGGAAGATGACATTGTGACTTGGTCCACTGTGGACACACATTGAAGAAGATGACACTGTGACTTGGCTCACTGTGGACACACAGTGAGGAAGATGACACTGTGACTTGGCCCACTGTGGACACACAGTGAAGAAGATGACACAGTGACTTGGCCCACTGTGGACACACAGTGAAGAAGACGACACTGTGACTTGGCCCACTGTGGACACACAGTGAAGCAGATGACACAGTGACTTGGTCCACTGTGGACACACAGTGAAGAAGATGACACTGTGACTTGGTCCACTGTGGACACACAGTAAAGAAGATGACACTGTGACTTTGCCCACTTTGGACACACAGTGAGGAAGATGACACTGTGACTTGGCCCAATGTGGACACACAGTGAAGAAGATGACACTGTGACTTGGCTCACTGTGGACACACAGTGTAGAAGATGACACTGAGATTTGAGATAGTTGCAACTTGAAATTAAAAGCCATTTTCATAAACAAAAAGTAAAAATAAAAACACCAATAAAAACCCATAACAAAACCACACACCACACAAAACAAAAACATGTGTGCGCATACAGTCTAGTCTGGCACCCTCTGCACAGGGTGCCAGACTTTACTGCACATTGTGTTGAGCCAGAAATTGGACTAAAAATGGCGTCCAGGGCAACTTTTCAACTAAAGCAAACTGCTGGTCCCTGTAAGTCGCAACTATCTCATACAGAGCTCTAGATTAGGATAGAGGTTAACTAGTGGTTTAATTATTCGAGGAACATTAGTTTGGCTGCAACAAGCCCAGTTTAAACACATTCTTCTGTACTAACTTTCTAAACAGATCCTTTGCAGACTCTATGAAGAGGCATTTCGAAGTCCGCTATGACCCTTTCAAACAGACAATTGTAACTCTCGACACCCTCGCTAATGTGCGAGACACCGTGCGAGAGTTGAAGGCTCACATCGGCACGGTGAATGCAGCTTTGGAAAAGATCACGATGCACTGATGACGTCATGGATTGGTATGGGTTTCCTACATCCACCGATCACTGCCGCGGCTGGATTAAAAAACAATGTTGATTTTATCTTGATTGTAGCAGAATCGGGATTAAATCAAGTTTTTGTTTATTTTAAATTGTTGTCAATCTATTAATATATATATATATATATTATTATGGGAAAAGTGTTTAAATACTAACACAGTACCGGGTAAGGTTTAAATGTGTTATTAAAGTAGCCTACCATTACTTTAATGTTTTCTCTTTATTATGAGCCATATTATTGATCAATAATTGTAGGAAAATACCTTGTTATTTCTTTGCCCTAAAGTATCAAGGGGAATCCAACATGCCTTACTGTTTTAATTGTTCTTAACTTGTGATCTTTTGGAATAGGTTATTTAAATGGTACCTCTAAAGAAAAATGAAGAAGAAAAAAAGGTGTGATCCGAAATCTGCATCAAAATTATCCGAGCCATGAAACCCATTCTTTTTAAAATCCAGTTTCCCTGTCAGTCTGACCCAGTTGGGTCAGGCTCCCTGGAACTCGAAAAAAAAAATCGGAATTGACCCAGTTCCGGATCCTAGGGGCTTGACCCGTTTCTGGGTCAGTGTGATCCGAAATCTGCATGAAAATTACCCAGGAATGGGTCAAACTGACGCAGAATCCGAGCTAAAAACCCATTTTTTGAAAACTAGTTTTCCTGTCAATTTAACACCCGACGAAATACCCGAAATACCCGACGACTCAATACAAACAAAAGGTAACACCTTTTTTCAGGTATTTTGTTATGTATTTTTTAATATTAGAAGGTCTCATGTTAATATTAGTAAGCTATAAATTTTAAATGCCATTAAGTACCAAGCTCTTTAAAAGATTAAGACCAACATTAAAATGTTTAACGAATTGTGACCTATTGGTATGGCAATAGACGTTGCCTACAGGGTTTTTGTGGCCTCCTGATTGGCCATCTCTCTGGCATCAGCATAGTTATGTAAATTTCAGTAGTGAATAATGAATAACCATATGCACATGAGGGTCAAGTCTGAGATCGCGAGCTAAGGCAATCTACAGCAGGCAATTTGCGTTTTGCATGGCTGATGCAGAATAACAGCGATCTCAGACTTGAAATAAAGTCTATGCCAGAGAGGGTGTTTCACAACCAGAACAACGCTATACGGTATATTTATCATGTTAAGTTAAATTTGAAGCTTTCCATGCTGTAAAAAGTAGGTTTACTCAGGTAACAACCGTCGATTTAAATCTCGTTTTGGAATGAGTATTGGTTCTGACAGGAGTTGAAATAAAGTAGAAGTCTTGACGTATCGAACAAGATACTCTCCTCGTCTACAGGGGAAACGTGTATTCTGCTGGTATCATTTTTAAACCAAAACTTAGCCTGGACTGGAAATATTGACCCTTTTCGAAACTACGGCTTTGGCTCAGGCTCCGTCAGTTATTTTGCAAACGTGCACCTACAGTACAGGGCTTCAAACAACGGAGCCTACGCCGGAGCCCAAGCTGAACCCGTGGTTTCGAAAAGGCCATAATGGTGGCTTCTCTTGGATAAAACTTTTACATGTAAAGCAAATTGGTATTATTGCCATTTAGGTCAGGGAACTTGGCTGAGATCTAGCCATACTGATGTTCACAATTAGGCCTTTCCATGAAATATGCTAATTATACATTCACGCATGCGTACAGACACTATTGGTTGACAAACGGTTTAGTTGCGCATTAGGCAGACGCCAACCAGGGCCCAATTTCATGGCACTGCTTACCAAATAATTCTGCGCTGACGCGCATTGTAACGTGTGTATTTCTATGGGACGCAGCTAGGCGTAAGCACAGAATTCCACGGTAAGCAGAGCCATGAAATTGGGCCCAGGGCTTGATTTCACAAAGCACTAAGATTCATCTTAAGATGAGTTGTCAGTATTACCATAGTGATTTGTATTGTGAAATCACACATAGATTATAGCAATTAAGATTGATACACACTTAAGATCAATTCTGGGTCTTAAATCGAGCCCATTAGTTTTAGTGCGCACGCGAGATTTACAATTTACATATTTCATGGGAAGAGTCTAATGAACTAGGTTGTCAAACGAAGTGCATGTATAATAAACGGGCAGGGTGTCTTGTGAAGTTTATACACACGCTAAGTTCCAAGGTACAGAGCAGTTGCGTATTGGTGAAGATTTAAACATTAATGCAGGTCAACCCCGCCCTCATCGTTCATCGCTTTACTTATGACTGTTCTTGATCAAACTTTTTACCTGATAGATAAATAGATAGATAAATGATTTATTTATTTAAAAATAAATAAACCCATCACAATCAGAAGATCAAACTGCGTCTAAATTTACATCAGTTGAATTTAAAAGTCATTAGAAAATTACTAAATGACATAACAATGCTAAGTAGACTATACCAAAAGGCACTGTAGATAAAAAAGGGAAATATCAATACATGAACAGCGTATCATTGAAAATGAGGTTGCTATCTGCTGTACCTTATCTACACTGCAAGGTGCTTGCCAGCTAAATCTTGTTTTAGAAACAAATATATAATGTATAATTACATTTATGTAATATATGAAAGAAGTTCCACATAAATCAAGCTGTGGAATGTAAAGTCAATCTTTAATAAATTGCTGCAAATAGAAAAATTGAAATAACACGGTGACTCCAGCAAATTGAGATAGTCTGCCGTGACTTAAAGGGTGTGTATAACAATGGTAAGAGTGAAAAAATACATTATGTTATTTCATGGTATGGTATGAAGATGGTCATGGTAGAAACATCCCTGAAATACTTTTGCTTAGAATGCTACAGTTTTTGAGAAATGAATAAATCAATTAGTTTTGTTCTCGCGAATCCAAAACCAGATGTTTGGAACAGTGAAGTACATAATTGGGTTTTTCACTATTTTCTTGTGACTCCAATAACTGATTGGGATCAAACTTTCACTGATTTGTTTTTTCAGGTATATGTTGGGTCACATAAAGTGTGGCTACTGATTTTTCGACAATTACCAATGTTGTCCTTGTGGTTTAAACCATAGAGATAGGACCATGCAAGGAGGTCGAACCTGCTAAGCTAACAATATACATCAATGGGCCACACGAACCCTCTGTGTAGGTGGTGCAACGCCAACCTCGTCCCCATGGTTTACTTTATTTCCAACCATCTTTACAATAGTAAACCCTGGGAGGGAAACTCCTTACTTGGACCCTGATTGGACAACGACTGGTGTACAAAAGTCTAACGTAAACATGTTAAGTTGTACTCATTCAGTATTCACAATGTTCACAGGCAGACTATTCTAATTTGCATACGTATCCAAAAAAATTGGATATGCAAATGATCCAATACCAGGGTGAGAGAGTGGTCAACCTCGTACTGCACGACAATTTGGGGACGAAGTTGGTGCAAAGCCATTTTACGCTGGTAAACCGCAACGCATTTGAGCCCAGCGTTGAAGAGTGCTGTGTCATATTTTCTGTTTCGCTGCAAGATTTTCCACTTTAATGGAGTAAATATTTCGCATAAATTAAGATTTCAACGCATGCGCGGTCGAGTAAAGTACACCGTTCTATAATGACGCACGCAATCGCGACGAATTTAGTGACAGCTACTCGTCCAACGGTCAGGAAATTTACATCAAAAACTACAAAATTCATTTAAGAATTGTGACTTTCGGTAAAATTTACATAATTACAATTTTCATGGATTTTCTCGGTCGAAAAATTATGCATCTATGGTAGGTAATGAGTTGTTTTTTAAACCATGATAATCAATAATTTGGCCAACCGTAGCCAACTCCAAACCACTAAGTAAAACATTTTAAGACATGAAAACGTTCCTTTCCTCCTATGCTTTATTACTTCGCACGCCGATTACCCAAACTACCGTGCTGTGCCACTACGGACAATAATTGACTTTTCCCTCGAAATATGCAAATTGCACATCGCGCGTGCGCACTACGCTTTAATGCTGGGTCGGCAAATTGAGGGAGTATCATGTTTTTTTGAAACAACATATCAATTACATAATTCAAATAATCAATATCTTAAACTTATTAAGCATTTTATAATGATAACATAAACTACCAGCACAAGGAGTCATTGTTAGAAGAGATGGGTGTTGAGATAACTTCGAAATCACTAAGGGCTACAATTATTGGCGACCGATCGATTCTTAAGTCATTCAACATGTGCAAGATCCCCTAAAACGTTCTCTTGATATGTTGTGCTTTACATACAGTCACTTTTGTCTTTATACAAGTGTTGTTTTTAATGCATAATTTCCATGTAGGTCATGCATTATCGCAACATCTCCAGAGTTTATGATTTTCAGTCTGACTTTCATAATTCGGGGATCCCCGCAAATCATCCTTCAATGGGCAAGCCATTTTAAATTTACAACTATGAAATATTGAACTCTTCGAAGGGGCACAAAGCCAAGACCAGTGCGGGCAACAGAGGCCAATTGCCCCGAGGTCTATATGTGAAAGTCCAGGCTGCGATCTCACCAGTGCGTCAGTTAATTTTTGTCAACCTCGTAATAATTACAGTTGACATCGGTGGTATCAGCTACCGGTCTGTCGACTAACACATCGGAACGCTTCACATAGTAGCTCACGCACTTGTTGTTAATCATACTGAACGACCAGCAGTCGGGGGTCTTAGAACAAGCTGCACAACACTGCATCAGAGAAGTCACCTGCTTCTCCTCGATGATGTACTTACTGAGAGAACTGCATCCCGGGTCTTCCCTGTCTAGCTTCACTTCGTAACAACGACCCGCAAGCCGCTGACATAGAGGTCGCTCGCATATGGTGAATCGTTCGGTTGTGCAACGCACATCAGCCCAAATATCCTTGCGGTGCCACATGACTACGCAACCTCCACCGTCAGGCTGGCCGTCTTGCCATGCTGCATGATCCGTCTGTTTGGGTAGTGCCGAGGGTTTCCAACAAACTAATGGCCCGTCATCATCTGTTGGTCTGAAGCACCCCAACCACACACCCCCATTCGAAGAATGCGCAGCTAATGATATTTTTTTCTGCTCCCGGAACAAATTCCAAATCCAATAGTTCTCTTGTACTGTAGAGGGCAGTACAATGTTACCGCCGACCTTTCGACAAGCAACGATTGCGTTTTCCCAAGTCATTTTTTGACTTGTCAGCGGCAAGTAGCAGTGTTGATCATTTTGAACCCATCCTTCGGGACATGATCTGCATCTTACGATTGATACCAATATTACAATGATTGGTAACACGGGCACTTTCAAATATTTCCACATAATTGAATTGTTTAAAGACATTACTAAGAGTGTAGATTTGTTACCTTCCGAAATGTTTTTGAAATTTAAGTCCAGGTAGGTTGAAGTTGCCGTGATAAAGTTAACTGGGCCTGGTCACACTGACGTTGTTCTTTCAGTATAAATAGAGGCAGACGTTCGAATCCTAGTCAAGCTTTCTATCCTCTTGGACACGGAAACGAGTTTTTCATCATTGTTTATGATTCTTGCATTTTTGAAGTGGTCGTTTAGGCGTCAGTTCAATTCCCGGTTACGTTGACGATCTTCTTTGCGATTGGTGTTGGTTCAAATCCTGGTCAATGTTCTTATACTCTGCATGAATTAGAGACAAAAGGGTCTCGTTGTGATAAAGCTACGAGTGCATAAAGGCAGTGGCTCACGTCATATAGTCACTTTTCCTGTGTTCTCGTAGACGCTTTCTTCTCGAATGGTGGAATTCCGGTTGAGTGTTAGATATTTAAATCTTTAGCCTTGTACACACCCTGTCACGTAGCACTGTCGATCTGAGAAAGTAACATCAATTGTTTCGGAAGATACTTTATACTGTAAAAAAACCCCGATGTCAGCAAAATCCTGGATAAACTGCGTCTAACCTTACCAGTTACAAGCTAAACCATAAACCTAATATCAAACTAATTTCTGCACGAAACAACCTCGAGATAGTTATGCACTTATATTGCCATGCCAACGTATCATCAACACAGTGATCATTTCGCTAAATGGGACAGTTAAAACGCACAATTTGGTGCAGTTTGTAATGTTTAACTTTGTGAAACAATTAATTTTCTTAATGGGTTCCATAAAACGTTCTATAGAGATTAACGAGTAATCCGGCAGTAGAATTATCTATGGCAGCCGTGAAGGGACATCGAACATAAATATTGACGTCAATGTTCATTACAAATTTCACAAAGTTTACAAAGTTCAACGTAGAAATCGATGACCATAATCGATAGGAATAAAACAATAAAATAACAATATCAACCTTCTTTAGTGTTTACATTTCATAATCAAAACAAATTCGGTGAGAATTTCAACTCGTCTCGTCATACCTTGTTTGCATAAAATGTCAATCATGTTTGAAGTGTTATTGGTTTGCACGTTATGTACGTTCTAACATGCCGGTGACGTAGACTGAATCGGTATCTCCAAAGCGACGAAATGTCAGGTTAACTACCATCTCGGTGGTTGTTGGTTACTGTAGTTATAGTTATTTCTACCATTCAAGTATGATTTGTTGTAACACTTTCTTACCAAGTTTCGGATCAGTAGCAATAAACAATTATTTACTTGTAAACTTCTCGCGGTCAGAGTGGCGTAACTGTGAGGCTATTGCTGCACTCTAGAAATAAAAACTCTCAGGTCAAATTTGACCCGAATTCTGGATCCCAGTTAGCCTTGATCAAGGCAGTCGCATTTTTCACTCCAAAAAAGACGCCGTAAACACACCCGTATGTGTGTGCGTAAGGTGTGTATCGCATCGCACGACCCACCCGTATACACTGTGTATCACGTCGTACGACGCCCGTACACACACTGTGCGCAGGTCATCCGCACTCGTACCACTCTCCGCATGCGGAGGCCGTCAGGCCGACAGCCTTGACGGGTCTGTAACTTCCGGGTTTAATGTGTTTCTTGATATTTTCGTCCAATATTGGACGAAAATGGGGGGGCTCTCGGATATGCTAGTATGCAGCTCATGAATATTTAAATCTTTCGTCAGACCTATTGCAGACAACACAGGATGGGAAGCAAATGAATTATTCATTTTGACGTCCAATCACGAGCTTCTCTCACTATGACCTTTGTACCATATCAATATCATGCTTGCTGTATGTGATGCGATGTGAGTAGTTACCGACTTAATGGCGTTTGTGTGTAGCATTGTCTCAGCCACTTTTGACCGGTAATCTGCGAGGCTGGTCAGTCAGCTCACAAGTGCTGAACCCGGGCGCGGCCCCTGGAGCTTTTTGCGCTGCACTCAAGTTCCCTCATTGGACTATCCTGACCACTCGCCATTCTTTTGGTTATTAATTCTGGAGTTGATGTAGTTTCTGCATCTGTCTTTTCCTGACATGTCCTCTCAAAGTCCGACTCTGTGCAGCCACACCGTCTTCATACTTTTGAATTGTTCTCAGACAGGGTCTTATAAGAATTTACTGCCAAACAAAAATTGACAGGATACAGCCACACATGATACATGTGAAATAGTATTTTAGCTACCCTATTCTAGTGAATGTACTTGGGAAATTTGGTTAGGCAGCTCTTTTTTAGTGGGGCGGCCCAAATGATATAAAAAGTGCAATGAGCTATATGCCTTCATGATGAAACAATCAATAAAGGTAGTTTATTGAGGTCTTTGTTTTGTATATTCTACCTCCAATGAATGCACCAACAATGATAAAATCACTGTTTAATGATGCAAGATGGAGACAGTAGATGGTCAATCGGGCCTTACGTCACTACGAAAAATACATCAGAAAGCGTCTTCCTGCTGGAAAATGGTGTATGTAATGTATGTAACAAATCGATCCACGCAACCTCATTTGTTTAATTCCATGCCCTCATTGTCTCGCTCAGCTGAGGAGAATACGCAACATTTTCAGATAGATATTATGATAACAAAGTATTCCCAAATTCAAACCGGCGCGCCAGTGTAGCCACATCTGGATTCTGCATGCATATTCATAAGAATGAGTAAACAAGACTTCCGCCACTGACCAATGGGGTCTCGCCTTTCGCGCGCATTATAGTAATGAGTCATCGGCGGGGAGACAGAAACGTCAAGGCGTTGATCGGTGAGTGGCGCATACAGCTCACACGAGCACGCGCGCACCGTATACTGCACACACAGACACCATGCACACAGCTCGGGCGGGTTGGTAGCTCGGGTTGGTAGCTCGGGTGTGTAGCGCGGCGCAAATAAAATAAAAATGAAAGCAATAAAATAAAATTGAGAAAAAACTCCAACGCCTTGATCAAGGCTAGATCCCAGTGGACCTGACCCATTTCTGGGTCAGGCTGACCTGGAAAGGGGTTTAAAACTGGTACTTGAACTGCGTCTGTTTGACCCATTTCTGGGTCATTTTTACACAGATTCACGGGTCATGCTGACCCAGAAAATGGGTCAAGCCCAACGGTACCCGGAACCGGGCCAATCCTGACTTGGGAGTTTATAGAGTGTATAAGAATGATACGTTGTGCATGACGCAAGAGTCAGAAGACGCATGATGTCCATTCGTCAACACCCCCAACCCTCCAAAAACAAAGCAAAAACAAAACAACAACAACAACAACAACAACAACAACAACGACAGCAACAACATCAACAACAGCAACAACAGCAACAACAGCACCAACAGCAACAACAGCAACAACAGCAACAATAGCAACAACTGCAACACCAGCAACAGCAGCAGCAGCATAATCAGCAGCAGCAGCAGCGACGAAAAAAAATGCAACGGAAAAAAAAAGCGACTGAAAAAAAATGAGACGGAAGAAAAAAAAATGAGACGGGCAAAAAATAAGACGGAAAAAAAAAATGCGACGGAAAAAAATGCGACTGAAAAAACAAATGCGACTGAAAAATAAATGCGACGGGAAAAAAGAGTAGACGGAAAAAAAATGAAACGAAAACAAAAATGCGACGGAAAAAAATGCGACTGAAAAAAATTGAGACGAAAAAAGAAAATGCGACGGAAACAAAAATGGTACGGTAAAAAAAATGTTGACCCGGTGTCGCGGCGGTTTCAGCTTTCCGGCGTATTCAGTTTTCCAGATGACCAAATACGGTAACATTAAGTCATGCCATGCCTGCGCACAGCAGGCGAAAGTAGTCCATTTTAGTGCCGTACTGAGTCTTTTGCGTTGCTACTCTCCTCGGTAGCTAGCTGTCATGGCGGTGTCCACGAGTACATCGCGGTGAACGCGTGGATCGTCTGAGAGAATTTTGTGAGAAGACCGATCACACTATCCATTATTTAACTAGCGGTACATATAAAGAAGGATCTTCAGAGAGTCAGAAGAGGCTTGTCCGTTGCCAATCAAAAACAGTACTCGCTCGCGGCGGTATTTTTCTGACAATTTTTAGGGCATGGGAGAACATGACTTTCAGCGTGCAGAAAATGTCCGGCTACGTCACCCGGAAAACTGAACAAGCCGGAAAGCTAAAACCTTCACTGGTGACTGTTGCGTGATGAAATGCCCGGCTACGTCACCCGGAAAACTGAATACGCCGGAAGGTTGAACCAGCGGTTCCGGAGTTTTTAGAGTGTATACGCCATACGCTAAACCTTTGAATGTAACTGCTCCATGCCAGAGACAGACTTGGTTTAAGGTCTGTCATCTTAATTTTGTATACCCGATAGTCAATGCATTGCCTGAATAGCGCCCTCTTTGTGCATTATCCTTCGATCACATACTTGGGAGTCCTGATCATCGGTTTGTGCAATCTGATTGGAATCGCAAAAACCTTTCGATCAAATGAATGTTTCAACTTAACTGTCTATAAAACGGCTACAGAAATAACACATCGGTGCACATGCAATAACATTCTGCCACTGCTCGGTATTTCGAATGCAAGAAAAGAAACATCGATGCTGGTTTTAAATTTGAAATAAAAATATAACTAAGTACTTAGAAGAGAAATACCCGACGACTCAATACAAACAAAAGGTAACACCTTTTTTCAGGTATTTTGTTATGTATTTTTTAATATTAGAAGGTCTCATGTTAATATATAAGCTATAAATTTTAAATGCCATTAAGTACCAAGCTCTATAAAAGATTAAGACCAACATTAACATGTTTAACGAATTGTGACCTATTGGTATGGCAATAGACGTTGCCTAGATGGTTTTTGTGGCCTCCTGATTGGCCATCTCTCTGGCATCAGCATAGTTATGTAAATTTCAGCAGTGAATAATGAATATCCCATATGCACATGAGGGTCAAGTCTGAGATCGCGAGCTAAGGCAATCTACGGCAGGCATTTTGCGTTTTGCATGGCTGATGCAGAATAACAGCGATCTCAGACTTGAAATAAAGTCTATGCCACAGAGGGTACAAGTTTCACAACCAGAACAACGCTACGGTATATTTATCATGTTAAGTTAAATTTGAAGCTTTCCATGCTGTAAAAAGTAGGTTTACTCAGGTAACAACCGTGGATTTAAATCTCGTTTTGGAATGAGTATTGGTTCTGACAGGAGTTGAAATAAAGTAAAGTCTTGACGTATCGAACAGGATACTTTCCTCGTCTACAGGGGAAACGTGTATTCTGCTGGTATAATTTTTAAACCAAAACTTAGCCTGGACTGGAAATATTGACCCTTTGCGAAACTACGGCTTTGGCTCAGGCTCCGTCAGTTATTTTACAAACGTGCACCTTCAGTACAGGGCTTCAAACAACGGAGCCTACGCCGGAGCCCAAGCTGAACCCGTGGTTTCGAAAAGGGCCATAATAAATAAACCCATCACAATCAGAAGATTAAATTGCGTCTAAATTTACATCAATTGAATTAAAAAGTCATTAGAAAATTACTAAATGACATAACAATACAAAGTAGACTATACCAAAAGGCACTGTAGACAAAATACACTTGTACAAAAAAGGGAAATATCAATACATGAACAGCGTATCACTGAAAATGAGGTTGATATCTGCTATACCTTATCTACACTGCTAGGTGCTTGCCAGCTAAATCTTGTATTTGGGGAAACCGAGTTTTAGCACAAAAAATATAATGTACAATTGAAACATTTATATAATATATGAAAATAGTTCCACATAAATCAAGCTGTGGATGGAATGTAAAGTCAATCTTTAATAAATTGCTGCAAATAGAAACATTGAAATAACACGGTGACTCCAGCAAATTGAGAATAGTCTTCAGTGTCTTAAAGGGTGTGTTTAACATTGGTAAGAGTGAACAAATAAATGTTCACCTATTTGCTCATAATTATGTTATTTCATGGTATGGTATAAAGATGGTCATGGTGGAAACATCCCTTGAAGTATTTTTGCTTGGAATGCTACAGTTTTTGAGAAATGAATAAATCAATTAGTTTTGCGTTCGTGAGTCCAAAACCAGATGTTTGGAAACAGTGAAGTATATAATTGAGTTTTCACTATTTTCTTGTGACTCCAATGACTGATTGGGATCAAACTTTCACTGTGTTGTTATTTCAGGTATATGTTGGGTCATATAAAGTGTGGCTACTGATTTTTGACAATTACCAATGTTGTCATTGTGGTTTAAACCATAGAGACAGGACCATGCAAGGAGGTCGAACCTGCTAAGCTAACAATATACATCAATGGGCCACACGAACCCTCCGTGTAGGTGGTGCAACGCCGCATTTTATTCTGGTAAACCGCAGCTCATTTGAGCCCAGCGTTGAAGAATGCTGTGTCCTATTTTCTGTTTCGCTGCAAGATTTTCTACTTTAATGGAGTAATCATTTCGCATCAATTAAGACTTCAACGCAAGCGCAGTCGAGTAAGTACACTGTTCCTTAAAGACGCACGCAATTGCGAAGAATTTAGTGACAGCTATTCGTCAATGTTTTCATTTTAAAATCAACCAACGGTCAGGAAATTTACATCAAAAACTACAAAATTCATGTAAGAATTGTGACTTTTGGTAAAATAGACATAATTAAAATTTTCATGGATTTTTGACCATGGATTTTGTTAACCATGATAATCAATGATTTGGCCAACCGTAGTCAACTCCAAACCACTAATTAAAACATTTTAAGACATGAAAACGTTCCTTTCCTCCCATGCTTTATTACTGCGCACACCGATTACCCAAACTACAGTGCTGTGCCACTACGGACAATAATGGACTTTTCCCTTGAAATATGAAAATTGCACATCACGCATGGGAACTACGCTTTGATGCTGGGTCGGCAAAATGAGGGAGCATCAGGTTTTTTTGAAACAACATATCAATTACATAATTTAAATAATCAATATCTTAAACTATTTTATAATGATAACATAAACTACAAGCACAAGGAGTCATTGTTAGAAGAGATGGGCGTTGAGATAACTTCGAAATCACTAAGAGCTATTACTGGCGACCGATCGATTATTAAGTCATTCAACATGTGCAAGAACCCCTAAAACGTTCTCTTTATATGTTGTTCTTAACTTACAGTAACTTTTGTCTTTATACAAGTGTTGTTTTTAATGCATAATTTCCATGTAGGTCATGCATTATCGCAACATCTCCAGAGTTTATGATTTTCAGTCTGACTTTCATGATTCGGGGATCCCCGCAAATCATCCTTGAATGGGCAAGCCATTTGAATTTACAACTATATGAAATATTGAACTCTCCGAAGGGGCACAAAGCCAAGACCAGTGCGGGCAACAGAGGCCAATTGCCCCGAGGTCTATACGTGAAAGTCCAGGCCTGCGATCTCACCAGTGCGTCAGTTAATTTTTGTCAACCTCGTAATAATTACAGTTGACATCGGTGGTATCAGCTACCGGTTTGTCGACTAACACATCGGAACGCTTCACATAGTAGCTCACGCACTTGTTGTTAATCATACTGAACGACCAGCAGTCGGGGTTCTTAGAACAAGCTGCACAACACTGCATCAGAGAAGTCACCTGCTTCTCCTCGATGATGTACTTACTGAGAGAACTGCATCCCGGGTCTTCCCTGTCTAGCTTCACTTCGTAACAACGACCCGCAAGCCGCTGACATAGAGGTCGCTCGCATATGGTGAATCGTGGGGTTCTGCAAATCACATCAGCCCAAATATCCTTGCTGCGCCGCATGACCACACAACGTCCACTGCCGTCAGGTTGGCCATCTTGCCATGCTGCATGATCCGTCTGTTTGGGTAGTGCCGAGGGCTTCCAACATACCAATGGCCCGTCATCATCTGTTGGTCTGAAGCACCCCAACCACAAACCCCCATTCAAAGCATGAGCAGCTGATGATATATTCTGCTCCTGGAACAGTTTCCAAATCCAATAATTGTCATGTACAGTAGAGGGCAGTACAATGTTACCGCCGACCTTTCGACAAGCAACGATTGCGTCTTCCCAAGTCATTTTTTGACTTGTCAGCGGCAAGTAGCAGTGTTGATCATTTTGAACCCATCCTTCGGGACATGATCTGCATCTTACGATTGACACCAATATTACAATCATTGGTAACACGGGCACTTTCAAATATTTCCACATCATTGAATTGTTTAAAGACATAAATAAGAGTGTAGATTTGTTACCTTCCGAAATGTTTTTGAAGTTTAAAGGAACATTACAGAATTGTTTTTTGCTAACAAAACAGTTAAGCACTTTATATAATCCACCATATACATAAACTGACAAACCTGTAGAAGATTGAGATTGATCGGCCATCTGGGTCACGAGAAAATAGTGAAAAACCGATTACACGTTTGCATGTGTTATACAATGCATGAATAAAACGCTCATGAGCGATAAACTCCAATCGGAAATTAGTTTTAATTATTTCTCATCAAATATGGCATTTCAGACAGAAATATTTCTAGAGATGTTTTCTACTATCATCATCATTAGACCGTGTAAGTTTTATGTAAATCTGTGATCTTCAAGAAAATTTTAATTACCAGTGCTGTAACGTTCCTTTAAGTCTAGGTAGGTTGAAGTTGCTGTGATAAAGTTAACTGGGCCTGGTCACGCTGACGTTGTTCTTTCAGTATAAATAGAGGCAGACGTTTGAATCCTAGTCAAGCTTTCTATCCTCTTGGACACGGAAACGAGTTTTTCATCATTGTTTATGATTCTTGCATTTTTGAAGTGCTCGTTTAGGTGTCGGTTCAAATCCCGGTTACGTTAACGATCTTCTTTGCGATTGGTGTTGGTTCAAATCCTGCTCAATGTTCTTATACTCTGCATGAATTACAGACACAAGAGTCTCGTTGTGATAAAGCTACGAGTGCATAAAGGCAGTGGCTCACGTCATGTAGTCACTTTTCCTGTGTTCTCGTTGACGCTTTCTTCTCGAATGGTGGAATTCCGGTTGAGTGTTAGATATTTAAATCTTTAGCCTTGTACACACCCTGTCACGTAGTACTTTCGATCTGAGAAAGTAACATCAGTTGTTTTGCAAGATACTTTGTACTGTAAAAAAAACCCGATGTCAGCAAAACTCTGGATAAACTGCGTCTAACCTTACCAGTTACACACTAGACCATAAACTTAATATCCAACCAATTTCTGCACGAAACAACCTCGAGATAGTTATGCACTTATATTGCCATGCCAACGTATCAATAACACAGTAATCATTTCGCTTAATGGGACAGTTAAAACGCACAATTTAGTGCATTCTGCACTGAACGACTTTGAGATAGTTCATGTACTTTTATTGCCATGTAAACGTATCATCAAAACAGTGATCATTTCACTAAATGGGACAATTAAAACGAACAATTTGGTGCAGTTTTTAATGTTTAACTTTGTGAAACAATTAGCAATTAGGGAAAAGACTTGTATTGCAGACGGAAAGGCAAGGTTAACCAATTATTGTTAAAGCCAACCTCTATCACTCCACTTTCTTAATGGGTTCCATAAAACGTTCTATAGAGATTAACGAGTAATCCGGCAGTAGAATTATCTATGGCGGCCGTGAAGGGACATCGAACATAAATACTGACGTCAATAGGAATAAAACTAATAACATAACAATATAAACCTTTGAGGTGTTTACATTTCATAGTCAAAACAAATTCGGTGAGAATTTCAACTCGTCTTGTCCTACCTTTTTTGATAGAGTTTCACGCATGTTTAAAATTGTGTTGATTCGTGTTATACGTTGTAACATTTCTGCCCGGCGACGTAGACTAAATCGCTATCTCCAAAGAGACGAAATGTCAGGTGAAGTACCATCTCGGTGGTTGTTGGTTACTATAGTTATAGTTAATCTATAATTCAAGTATGATTTGTTGTAACACTTTCTTACCAAGTTTCGGATCAGTGGCATTAAACAATTATTTACTTGTAAAATTCTCGCGGTCAGAGTGGCGTAACTGTGAAGCTATTGCTGCACTCTAACTCTGGGGTCAGAAGTGACCCAAATTCCGGATCCCAGTGGACCTGACCCATTTCTGGCCCATTGTGGACACACAGTAAAGAAGATGACACTATGACTTGGGCAACTGTGGACACACAGTGAAGAAGATGACACAGTGACTTGGGCAACTGTGGACACACAGTGAAGAAGATGACACGGTGACTTGGCCCACTGTGGACACACTGTGAGGAAGATGACACTGTGATTTGGCCCTCAGTGGACACACAGTGAGGAAGATGACACTGTGATTTGGCCCTCAGTGGATACACAGTGAGGAAGATGACACTGTGACTTGGCCCACTGTGGACACACAGCGAAGAATATATCACTGTGACTTGGCCCTATGTGGACACACAGTGAAGAAGATAACACAGTGACTTGGCCCACTGTGGACACACACTAAAGAAGATGACACTGTGACTTGGCCCACTGTGGACACACAGTGAAGAAGATGACACAGTGACTTGGTCCACTGTGGACACACAGTGAGGAAGATGACACTGTGACTTGGTCCACTGTGGACACACAGTGAAGAAGATGACACAGTGACTTGGTCCACTGTGGACACACAGTGAGGAAGATGACACTGTGACTTGGTCCACTGTGGACACACAGTGAAGAAGATGACACAGTGACTTGGCCCACTGTGGACACACAGTAAAGAAAAGGACACTGTGACTTGGCCCTCAGTGGACACACAGTGAGGAAGATGACACTGTGACTTGGCCCACTGTGGACACACAGTGAAGAAGATAACACTGTTACTAAACCCACTGAGGACACCCCGTGAAGAAGATGACACTGTGACTTGGCCCACTGTGGACACACAGTGAAGAAGATAACACTGTTACTAAACCCGCTGAGGACACACTGTGAAAAAGATGGCACAGTGACTTGGCCCACTGTTGACACACAGTGAGGAAGATGGCACTGTGAATTGGTCCACTGTGAACACACAGTGAAGAAGATGACACAGTGACTTGGCCCACTGTGGACACACAGTGAAGAAGATGACACTGTGACTTGGCCCTATGTGGACACACAGTGAAGAAGATAACACAGTGACTTGGGCCACTGTGGACACACAGTGAAGAAGATGACACTGTGACTTGGCCCACTGTGGACACACAGTGAAGAAGATAACACTGTTACTAAACCCACTGAGGACACCCCGTGAAGAAGATGACACTGTGACTTGGCCCACTGTGGACACACAGTGAAGAAGATAACACTGTTACTAAACCCACTGAGGACACACTGTGAAAAAAATGGCACCGTGACTTGGCCCACTGTTGACACACAGTGAGGAAGATGGCACTGTGAATTGGTCCACTGTGAACACACAGTGAAGAAGATGACACAGTGACTTGGCCCACTGTGGACACATTGTGAAGAAGATAACACTGTGACTAAACCCACTGAGGACACACAGTGAAGAAGATGGCACCATGACTTGGTCCACTGTGGACACACGGTGAGGAAGATAACACAGTGACTTGGCCCACTGTTGACACACAGTGAGGAAGATGGCGCTGTGACTTTGTCCACTGTGGACACCCTGTGAAGAAGATGACACTGTGACTAAACCCACTGAGGACACACTGTGAAGAAGATGGCACAGTGACTTGGCCCACTGTTGACACACAGTGAGGAAGATGGCAGTGTGACTTGGTCCACTGTGAACACACAGTGAAGAAGATAACACAGTGACTCGGTCCACCTTGGACACCCTGTGAAGAAGATGACACTGTGACTAAACCCACTGAGGACACACTGTGAAGAAGATTGCACAGTGACTTGGCCCACTGCTGACACAAAGTGAGGAAGATGGCACTGTGACTTGGTCCACTGTGGAGACACAGTGAAGAAGATGACACAGTGACTCGGCCCACTGTTGACACACAGTGAGGAAGATGGCACTGTGACTTGGTCCACTGTGGACACCCTGTGAAGATGATAACACTATGACTAAACCCACTGAGGAAACACAGTGAAGAAGATAACACAGTGACTTGGTCCACTGTGGACACCCCGTGAAGAAGATGACACTGTGACTTGGCCCACTGTGGACACACAGTGCAGAAGATAACACAGTGACTTGGCCCACTGTGGACACACAGTGAGGAAGATGGCACAGTGACTTGGCCCACTGTTGACACATAGTGAGGAAGATAACACTGTGACTTGGTCCACTGTGGACACACAGTGAAGAAGATGACACTGTGAATTGAGAGAGTTGCAACTTGAAATTGGGAGTTTTTAGAGTGTACACCATACGCTAAACCTTTGAATGTAACTGCTCCATGCCAGAGACAGACTTGGTTTCAAGTCTGTGATCTTACTTTTTGTATACCCGATAGTCAATGCATTGCCTGAATAGCGCCCTCTTTGTGCATTATCCTTCGATCACATACTTGGGAGTCCTGATCATCGGTTTGTGCAATCTGATTGGTCGGAATCGCAAAAAACCTTTCCATCAAATGAATATTTAAACTTAACTGTCTATAATACGGCTGCAGAAATAACACATCGGTGAACATACAATTACATTCTGCCACTGCTCGGCATTTCGAATGCAACAAAAGAAACATCGATTCTGGTTTTTAAATTTGAAATACAAATATAACTAATACTTGGAAGAGAAATACCCGACGACTTAATACAAACAAAGGGTAACACTTTTTCCAGGTATTTTGTTATGTATTTTTTAATATTAGAAGATCTCATGTTAATACTAGTAGCTATAAATTTTAAATGCCATTAAGTACCAAGCTCTATAAAAGATTAAGACCAACATTAAAATGTTTAAAGAATTGTGACCTATTGGTATGGCAATAGACGTTGCCTACAGGGTTTTTGTGGCCTCCTGATTGGCCATCTCTCTGGCATCAGCATAGTTATGTAAATTTCAGTAGTGAATAATGAATAATCCATATGCACAAGAGGGTCAAGTCTGAGATCGCGAGCTAAGGCAATCTACGGCAGGCATTTTGCGTTTTGCATGGCTGATGAAGAATAACAGCGATCTCAGACTTGAAATAAAGTCTATGCCAGAGAGGGTACAGATTTCACAACCAGAACAACGCTACGGTATATTTATCGTGTTAAGTTAAATTTGAAGCTTTCCATGTTGTAAAAAGTAGGTTTACGCGGGTAACAACCGTGGATTTAAATCTCGTTTTGGAATGAGTATTGGTTCTGCCAGGAGTTGATATAAAGTAAAGTCTTGACGTATCGAACAGGATACTTTCCTCGTCTACAGGGGAAACGTGTATTATGTTGGTATCATTTTTAAACCAAAACTTAGCCTGGACTGGAAATATTGACCCTTTGCGAAACTACGGCTTTGGCTCAGGCTCCGTCAGTTATTTTACAAACGTGCACCTTCAGTACAGGGCTTCAAACAACGGAGCCTACGCCGGAGCCCAAGCTGAACCCTTGGTTTCGAAAAGGGCCATAATAAATAAACCCATCACAATCAGAAGATTAAATTGCGTCTAAATTTACATCAATTGAATTAAAAAGTCATTAGAAAATTACTAAATGACATAACAATACAAAGTAGACTATACCAAAAGGCACTGTAGACAAAATACACTTGTACAAAAAAGGGAAATATCAATACAAGAACAGCGTATCACTGAAAATGAGGTTGTTATCTGCTATACCTTATCTACACTGCTAGGTGCTTGCCAGCTAAATCTTGTATTTGGGGAAACCGAGTTTTAGCACAAAAAAATATAATGTACAAATGAAACATTTGTATAATATATGAAAAAAAGTTCCACATAAATCAAGCTGTGGACGGAATGTAAAGTCAATCTTTAATAAATTGCTGCAAATAGAAACATTGAAATAACACGGTGACTCCAGCAAATTGAGAATAGTCTTCAGTGTCTTAAAGGGTGTGTTTAACATTGGTAAGAGTGAAAAAATAAATGTTCACCTATTTGCTCATAATTATGTTATTTCATGGTATGGTATAAAGATGGTCATGGTGGAAACATTCCTTGAAGTATTTTTGCTTGGAATGCTACAGTTTTTGAGAAATGAATAAATCAATTAGTTTTGCTCTCGTGAGTCCAAAACCAGATGTTTGGAAACAGTGAAGTATATAATTGAGTTTTCACTATTTTCTTGTGACTCCAATGACTAAGTGGGATCAAACTTTCACTGTTTTGTTATTTCAGGTATATGTTGGGTCACATAAAGTGTGGCTACTGATTTTTGACAATTACCAATGTTGTCATTGTGGTTTAAACCATAGAGACAGGACCATGCAAGGAGGTCGAACCTGCTAAGCTAACAATATACATCAATGGGCCACACGAACCATCTGTGTAGGTGGTGCAACGCCGCATTTTACGCGGTCAAGTAAAGTACACAGTTCCATAAAGACGCACGCAATCGCGAAGAATTTAGTAACAGCTATTCGTCAATGTTTTGATTTTAAAATCAACCAACGGTCAGGAAATTTACATCAAAAACTACAAAATTCATGTAAGAATTTGACTTTTGGTAAAATTGACATACTTACATTTTTCATGGATTTTCTAGGTCGAAAAATTATGCATCTATGGTAGGTAATGAGTTTTTTTTAACCATGATAATCAATGATTTGGCCAACCGTAGCCATTTCCAAACCACCAATTAAAACATTTTAAGACATGAAAACGTTCCTTTCCTCCCATGCTTTATTACTGCGCACGCCGATTACCCAAACTACCGTGCAGTGCCACTACGGACAATGATCGACTTTTCTCTCGAAATATAAAAACTGCACATCGCGCGTGCGCACTACGCTATAAAGCTGGAGCATCGTTTTTTTTAAAACAACATATCAATAACATTATTTAAATAATTAATATCTTAAACTTATTAGGAATAACAAACTACCAGCACAAGAAGTCATTGTTAGAAGAGATGGGTGTTGAGATAACTTCGAAATCACTAAGGGCTACAATTATTGGCGACCGATCGATTCTTAAGTCATTCAACATGTGCAAGATCCCCTAAAACGTTTTCTTGATTTGTTGTGCTTTACATACAGTCACTTTTGTCTTTATACAAGTGTTGTTTTTAATGCATAATTTCCATGTAGGTCATGCATTATCGCAACATCTCCGGAGTTTATGATTTTCAGTCTGACTTTCATAATTCGGGGATCCCCGCAGTTCATCCTTCAATGGGCAAGCCATTTGAATTTACAACTATATGAAATATTGAACTCTTTGAAGGGGCACAAAGCCAAGACCAGTGAGGGCAACAGAGGCCAATTGCCCCGAGGTCTATACGTGAAAGTCAAGGCTGCGATCTCACCAGTGGGTCAGTTAATTTTTGTCAACCTCGTAATAATTACAGTTGACATCGGTGGTTTCAGCTACCGGTTGGTCGACTAACACATCGGAACGCTTCACATAGTAGCTCACACACTTGTTGTTAATCATACTGAACGACCAGCAGTCGGGGGTCTTAGAACAAGCTGCACAACACTGCATCAGAGAAGTCACCTGCTTCTCCTCGATGATGTACTTACTGAGAGAACTGCATCCCAGGTCTTCCCTGTCTAGCTTCACTTCGTAACAACGACCCGCAAGCCGCTGACATAGAGGTCGCTCGCATATGGTGAACCGTGCGGTTTCGCAACGCACATCAGCCCAAATATCCTTGCGGTGCCACATGACTACGCAACCTCCACCGTCAGGCTGGCCACCTTGCCATGCTGCATGATCCGTCTGTTTGGGTAGTGCCGAGGGTTTCCAACAAACCAATGTCCCGTCATCATCTGTTGGTCTGAAGCACCCCAACCACAAACCCCCATTCAAAGCATGAGCAGCTGATGATATATTCTGCTCCTGGAACAATCTCCAAATCCAATAGTTCTTTTGTACTGTAGAGGGCAGTGCAATGTTACCGCCGACCTTTCGACAAGCAACGATTGCGTCTTCCCAAGTCATTTTTTGACTTGTCAGCGGCAAGTAGCAATGTTGATCATTTTGAACCCATCCTTCGGGACATGATCTGCATCTTACGATTGATACCAATATTACAATCATTGGTAACACGGGCACTTTCAAATATTTCCACATAATTGAATTGTTTAAAGACATAACTAAGAGTGAAGATTTGTTACCTTCCGAAATATTTTTGAAGCTTAAGTCCATGTAGGTTGAAGTTGCCGTGATAAATTTAACTGGGCCTGGTCACGCTGACGTTGTTTTTTCTGTATAAATTGAGGCGGACGTTTGAATCCTAGTCAAGCTTTCTATCCTCTTGGACACGAAGACGAGTTTTTCATCATTGTTTATGATTCTTGCATTTTTGAAGTGCCCGTTTAGGCGTCGGTTCAAATCCCGGTTACGTTGACCATTTTCTTTGCGATTGGTGTTGGTTCAAATCCTGGTCAATGTTCTTATACTCTGCATGAATTAGAGACACAAGGGTCTCGTTGTGATAAAGCTGCGAGTGCATAAAGGCAGTGGCTCACGCCATAGTCACTTTTCATGTGTTCTCGTTGACGCTTTCTTCTCGAATGGTGGAATTCCGGTTGAGTGTTAGATATTTAAATCTTTGGCCTTTTACACCCTGTCACGTAGCACTGTCGATCTGAGAAAGTAACATCAATTGTTTTTCAAGACACTTTATTATATAAGGGTAAAACCAAATAGTCCCGATGCAAAGTTAACATCTCTTAAACATTTTATACTGTTAACAAACGATTCCAGCTACCAACTGAATGCACTGCGTCTAACCTTCTAGAACGTAAAGTAAAACATTCAACAATTTTGTGCAGGAAACAACCTCTTGTACTTATATTGCCACGGCAACGTAATCATCAACAGAGTAACCATTTCGCTTAATGTGGCTGTTAACACGCACGACTTGGTGCATTTATTATTGATAACTTTGTGAAACAAATAGGAATTAATGTAAATAGTTGTATTGCAGACGGAAAGGCAAGGTTAACCAATTATTGTTAAAGCCAACCTCTATCTCTCCACTTTTTTATGGATCCTATAAAACGTTCAATAGAGATTAACAAGTAATCCGGCTAACCTTCTAGAACGTAAAGTAAAACATTCAACAATTTTGTGCAGGAAACAACCTCTTGTACTTATATTGCCACGGCAACGTAATCATCAACAGAGTAACCATTTCGCTTAATGTGGCTGTTAACACGCACGACTTGGTGCATTTATTATTGATAACTTTGTGAAACAAATAGGAATTAATGTACACTGCAAAAACTGTGGTGTTAAAATGTACACCGTCGGTGTTGATTTTAATTCTTTTCAAGGATTCATATTGGGCAAGAATTTCGGTGTTAAGCAACACCTATTTTGGAATCAAAATAAGTTAACACTAATATCGGTGTAGAAATCTAACACCAAAGGGGGAGTAATTTAATTCCAAAGTGGTGTTTATATTGGGCAAGAATGCTGGTGTTAAACAACACCAATTTTGGAATTAAATTGATTTAACACCAATCACGGTGTTTATATTGGGCAAGAATGCTGGTGTTAAATAACACAAATTTTGGAATTAAATTAATTTAACACCAATCGCGGTGTTTATATTGGGCAAGAATGCTGGTGTTAAACAACACCAACTTTGGACTTAAATTGTTTAACACCAATTAGGGTGTATAAATCCACACCAAGACAGGGAGTAAATTAAATCCAATTATGTGTACCGGGCAAGAAGGTTGGTGTTACTCAACACCAGTACCTGGAATTAAATACATTCAATAAAACTGGTTTTAACTGTAAAACCAAAATATGGTGTCAATTTATCTCAAAGTGGTGTATTAATAACAACACAAGTAATGACAAGACGATTTGTTCTTGTATATAAACTTCTGATATTATTGCTTCAAAATATAAATATGGAATAAATAATTCATTTTTTAAACAATAATCATACAAATGATACTAATCAAATCAAAAAGTAATCAATGGAAACCAGCAAAAGATATATTCAAAAATAAAAAGGTTACATAAAATAAAACATCTCTTTTGTCTTTTAACTGCAGGATATGCCCAATAATCAAAACTTCTTTGTTTGTGTCTATAGCTAACATGTTATTGTCGTTTGAGTTTTACATTTTCAGGATGGAAGAAAAGGTTTACACACTTTATTTTGATTTGATCCCAATAAACATGTATATTTTAGGGAGATATAATAAAAGCATGCAAATGAGTCACCAACATATGTTTGTGTCCTTCGAGTTGGTGATATGAATCTCGCTCTCTTTGGTTGATATGGGGGCTACTTTCTGATGAACACTCATCACTGGGGCTGATAATTCCAGTTGTGTCACTGATGATACTTGGCTCACGACTACAGGGAGCTGAAAATTAGATAGAATATTGACTTTAGGTTTCAGGTTCAGGTTTATTTTCCATACCATAAGGCAATAAAATAAAAGGGTATTAAAAATAGATGTAAAAAAATACAGCGGGGAAATTAATATATTTTGGCCTTCACCGGTATGTGATAAGCACTATCTCTGTGCATGTTGGGTCCTGCAGAAGAAGAAAAAATGCACTGAGTATACAGTACTTATCACACATCGGTGAAGGGCAAAAAAAATTTATATGTTATGGTAGACATTGGTCTTTATTTTTGTCCAGGTAACTTGTTGACAAGGTTCGTTCATGCAGCCAAATCAGATTTGTATACTATATATTCAAATAAAATGACGGTTTCAGTTCGGGCGCAGTACAAGGTTGCTAAAATATTTATGCTCAGTACTCACCTTCAGCACCATCATCGTTATCCTCTGATCTGATTGGAGAACATCATTTATGACATCAGCATCAATGCTGGCAACATCTTTATCATCAACAAAATAACATCTTGATCTTTATCTATTTGAAACTTTGTTTTCACTGTGGAAAAAAGAAAGAAAATAGACAACAATTATTTAGGTAATTTTTGAAATATTTGAAGGATTCTGAACTTTTTGCCTTATTCATCCCTCCTATCCTAAGACCTTACCATATCACTCGGTCGGGTCTCGTTTGAGTCCTCATTTGAGTCCTCAGTATTATGGAAGTTTCAATGTTATTTGTATTTGTTGGGCGCAATCTTTGAAGATGGCCTTTTAAAATTCGCGCAAGCCAATTTTAAAATTTGCGCGGGCGATTTTTGAACTGAAGTTTGCCCACACAATTAAAAATTGCGCGGCTGGGACACGAAATTGACACGAATTACACGGTTTGCATTAACAATTTCTTTCAGGACAAGCGCCCTGACGCAGTTTTCATCACATCACATCCGTCGTCAGCTGTCAGACACACAAGTACCCCGGCGTCGTCAGACAAGCAAATAATTATGGAGGAAGTCTTTGATGAGTTTTGCAAGGAATTTACCGATCAGATTCGGCAACAAGTTTGACCATAATACAACAAAAAGGGGAGGATTATTAAATGGGGAAAACAGAGCGTCGGACCATGGATGGTCGGACTCATATAATATTTTGTAGGCCCTCAAAACATTCTATAATAAAAAAATAAGACAGGAGCCCAATTAAAAGGGGAAAGTGTAAAACAATTTCCAAATTGTGACCTGGGGTTGTTGACTTCCAACTTTAGGTATTTTGGATGGCAACTGAAATAAAGGATATTTAGCATTTTGCACTGTATGCTGTAGGGCCGGGAGTTTATTTAGTGGGGTGCCGGTGCATGTACACTCCGAAGGAATTATGAACTTACAGTTCGTGGGCAACCCTTTTTTTTTCAACTTTTTCCATATTTTGTAAAAAAAAAATCACTTCAGCCATAAGTAAAGATCCAGCATAATGCTACTATGAACCTACCCTTTAAACTATTGAGGTACATTTTCTTCATACAGCTTATAATTTCACGACAAGTGGTGGCGATACGGTTGAACGACAAAGATCGCGCGGTGTTCAAAATTTGCGCCAGAGCTACCCTGCGCAAATTTTAAAATCATGCAAGGAAACAAAGTTCGCGCAGTAAAATGGCACACCGCGCGAATTTTAGAAAAGGCCATCTTCAAAGATTGCGCCCAACATATTGACTTGTACTGTAAGCTTGATTGTGGTAAAGAACAAGAAAGATTTCACAAGTTTGTCGATTTAACCATGGAGGTAGAATTAGACTCCATGATTTAAACATTTCTAGCTACGTCCACATACAGTACTTCCATACTACGAGTACGACATTGTAAGCCAATCCACCACCATGCATTCACACCACAAACTGACATCAACGTACTATTATTAATGGGACGTGTTCTGACACGTCGTCGGTTAAGGTTCTACGTGACAATTATTGTGTTGTACCATTCGCCCCACACTTAAGATCGTTAATTCGCCCCACACCGCTCGGGCGAAACTGAAAAAAAAAAAGCTTCTCATAACTAAATCACTTACCAAGATCCGCAAACTCGTCGTGGTCCCCCCTGAATGGGACTAACTTCCGGATTGTCCTTTGAGCGTCGCTCAATCTTGCTATAGGCATGTTGGTTATCAAAAACAATTGTTCAGAACACTATTTCTTGGTATAATTCTGTGTGACAGCGTGCGAAACTTTCTCTGACACGCTGTCTGTTTGCACTACATACACTACTCCGGCAGCGCATCCCATAATTTCGTCTTGACCAATCACAGGGCTCCATTCGACACACGCATGCGCTTTGCTCAAAATTAACACCAGTTTATGTAACACCAGTGTTTGGATTGCAAATCAATGCTGTTGGTGTCAATATGACACCGACTTTAATTCCAAAAGAATAAATAAAACTTGGTGTTGGAAATTTAACACCACAGTTTTTGCAGTGTAAATAGTTGTATTGCAGACGGAAAGGCAAGGTTAACCAATTATTGTTAAAGCCAACCTCTATCTCTCCACTTTTTTATGGATCCTATAAAACGTTCAATAGAGATTAACAAGTAATCCGGCTGTTTAATTATCAATGGTGGCCGTGAAGGGACATCGAACATAAATATTGACGTCAATATTCATGAAAAAGTTCACAAAGTCAACAAAGTTCACGACTTGTGCCCTAAGTCAATGAAAGGAGATATCGATGACCATAATCAATAGGAATAAAACAATACAATACCAATATCAACCTTCTTTAGTGTTTACATTTCATAATCAAAACAAGTTCGGTGAGAATTTCAACTCTTGTCGTCATACCTTGTTTGCATGAAATGTCAATCATGTTTGAAGTGTTATTGGTTTGCACGTTATATACGTTCTAGCATGCCCGGTGACGTAGACTGAATCGGTATCTCCAAAGAGACGAAATGTCAGGGAAACTGCCATCTCGGTGGTTGTTGGTTACTGTAGTTATAGTTATTTCTACCATTCAAGTATGATTTGTTGTAACACTTTCTTACCAAGTTTCGGATAAGTAGCATTAAACAATTATTTACTTCTCGCGGTCAGAGTGGCGTAACTTTGAGGCTATTGCTGCATGCACTCTAAAAATAAAAACTGTGAGGTCAGAATTGACCCGAATTCTGGATCCCAGTGGACCTGACCCATTTCTGGGTCAGGCTGACCTGGAAAGGGGTTTAAAACTGGTACTTGAACTCTGATTCTGCGTCTGTTTGACCCATTTCTGGGTCATTTGTACACAGATTCCGGGGTCATGCTGACCCAGAAAATGGGTCAGGCCCAACGGTAACCGGATACGGATTAATCCTGACTCGGGAGTTTATATAGTGTATATGGATGATACGTTGTGCATGACGCAAGAGTCAATAGACGCATGATGTCCATTCGTCAACACCCCAACCCTCCAAAAACAAAACAAAACAAAACAAGAACAAGAACAACAACAGCAATAACATCAACAACAGCAAGAACATCAACAACAGCAACAACAGCAACAACAGCAACAACAGCAACAACAGCAACAATAGCAACAACTGCAACATCAGCAACAACAGCAGCATAATCAGCAGCAGCAGCAGCGACGAAAAAAAAAATGCTACGGAAAAAAGCGACTAAAAAAAATGAGACGGAAGAAGAAAAACAAAATGAGACGAGCAAAAAATGCGACGGGAAAAAAATGTGACTGAAAGAAAATGCGACGGGAAAAAAATGCGACTACATAAAACAATGCGACTGAAAAGTAAATGCGACGGGAAAAAAAAGTAGACGGAAAAAAAATGAAACGGAAAAAAAAATGCGACGGAAACAAAAAATGCGACGGGAAAAAAAGGCGACTGAAAAAAAATAAAAAGAGGAAACAAAAAATAAGGCGGAACAAAAATTGAGACTGAAAAAAAAAATGCGACGGAAAAAAATGCGACTACATAAAAAAATGCGACTGAAAAAAAAATTGAGACGAAAAAAGAAAATGCGACGGAAACAAAAATGGTACGGTAAAAAAAATGTTGACCCGGTGTCGCGGCGGTTTCAGCTTTCCGGCGTATGCAGTTTTCCGGATGACCAAATACGGCAACATTAAGTCATGCAATGGCTGCGCACAGCAGGCGAAAGTAGTCCATTTTAGTGCCGAACTGAGTCTTCTGCGTTGCTACTCTCCTCGGTAGCTAGCTGTCATGGCGGCGTCCACGAGTACATCGCGGTGAACGCGTGGATCGTCTTAGAGAATTTTGTGAAAAGACCGATCACACTATCCATCTAGCCGTACATATAAAGAAGGATCTTCAAAAAGTCAGAAGAGGCTTGTCCGTTGCAAATCCAAAACAGTACTCGCTCGCGGCGGTATTTTTCTGACGATTTTTAGGGCACGGGAGAACATGACTATCAGCGTGCAGAAAATGTCCGGCTACGTCACCCGGAAAACTGAAAACGCCGGAAAGCTGAAACCGTCACTGGTGACTGTTGCGTGATGAAATGCCCGGCTACGTCACCCGGAAAACGGAATACGCCGGAAAGCTGAAACCGCGATTCCGGGAGTTTTTAGAGTGTACGCCATACGCTAAACCTTTGAAAGTAACTGCTCCAACCCAGAGACAGACTTGGTTTCAAGTCAGTGATCTTTTTGTTTGTATACCCAATAGTCAATGCATTGCCTGAATAGCGCCCTCTTTGTGGATTAACCTTCAATCACAGACTTGGGAATCCAGGTCATCGGTTTGTGCAATCTGATTGGTCGGAATCGCAAAAACCTTTCGATCAAATGAATATTTAAACTTAACTGTCTGTAAAACGGCTACAAAAATAACACATCGGTGCACATGCAATAACATTCTGCCACTGCTCGGTATTTCGAATGCAAGAAAAGAAACATCGATTCTGGTTTTTAAACTTGAAATAAAAATATAACTAAGTACTTGGAAGAGAAATACCCGACGATTCAATACAAACAAAAGGTAACACTTTTTTTCAGGTATTTTGTTATGTATTTTTTAATGTTACAAGATCTCATGCAAATATTAGTAAGCCATCAATTTTAAATACCATTAAGTACCAAGCTCTATAAAAGATTAAGATAAGACCAACATAATTTTTTTTAAAAATTGTGACCTATCGGTATGGCAATAGACGTTGCCTAGATGGTTTTTGTGGCCTCCTGATTGGCCATCTTTCTGGCATCAGCATAGTTATGTAAATTTCAGTAGTGAATAATGAATATCCCATATGCACATGAGGGTCAAGTCTGAGATCGCGAGCTAAGGCAATCTACGGCAGGCATTTTGCGTTTTGCATGGCTGATGCAGAATAACAGCGATCTCAGACTTGAAATAAAGTCTATGCCAGAGAGGGTACAGATTTCACAACCAGAACAACGCTACGGTATATTTATCATGTTAAGTTAAATTTGAAGCTTTCCATGTTGTAAAAAGTAGGTTTACGCGGGTAACAACCGTAGATTTAAATCTCGTTTTGGAATGAGTATTGGTTCTGACAGGAGTTGATATAAAGTAAAGTCTTGACGTATCGAACAGGATACTCTCCTCGTCTACAGGGGAAACGTGTATTCTGCTGGTATCATTTTTAAACCAAAACTTAGCCTGGACTGGAAATATTGACCCTTTTCGAAACTACGGCTTTGGCTCAGGCTCCGTCAGTTATTTTACAAACGTGCACCTTCAGTGCAGGGCTTCAAACAACGGAGCCTACGCCGGAGCCCAAGCCGAACCCGTGGTTTCGAAAAGGGCCATAATAAATAAACCCATCACAATCAGAAGATTAAATTGCGTCTAAATTTACATCAATTGAATTAAAAAGTCATTAGAAAATTACTAAATGACATAACAATACAAAGTAGACTATACCAAAAGGCACTGTAGACAAAATACACTTGTACAAAAAATATCAATACAAGAACAGCGTATCACTGAAAATGAGGTTGTTATCTGCTATACCTTATCTACATTGCTAGGTGCTTGCCAGCTAAATCTTGTTTTAGAAAAAATTATGTAATGTATAATTACATTTATATAATATATGAAAGAAGTTTCACATAAATCAAGCGGTGGATGGAATGTAAAGTCAATCTTTAATAAATTGCAGCCCATTGAGCCCAGCGTTAAAGAATGCTGTGTCATATTTTCTGTTTCGCTGCAAGATTTTCCACTTTAATGGATCAAATATTTCGCATCAATTAAGACTTCAACTCATGCGCGGTCGAGTGAAGTACACTGTTCCATAAAGACGCACGCAATCGCGAAGAATTTAGTGACATCTATTCGTCCAACGGTCAGGAATTTTACATCAAAAGCTGCATAATTCATGTAAGAATTGTGACTTTGGGTAAAATTTAATTACAATTTACATGGTTTTTCTAGGTCGAAAAATTATGCATGTGGTAGGTAATGAATTGCTTTTTAACCATGATAATCAATGATTTGGCCAACCGTAGCCAACTCCAAACCACCAATTAAAACATTTTTTAAAGTTCTTTTTCCCCATGCTTTATTACTGCGCACGCCGATTCCCCAAACTACCGTGCAGTGCCACTACGGACAATAATTGACTTTTCCCTTGAAATATGAAAATTGCTCATCGCGCATGCGCACTACGCTATAAAGCTGGGTCGGCAAAATGAGGGAGCATCAATTACATAATTCAAATAATCAATATCTTAAACTTATTAAGCATTTTATAATGATAACATAAATTACCAGCACAAGGAGTTATGTTAGGAGAGATGGGTGTTGAAATAACTTAAGAGCTACAATTACTGGCGACCGATCGATTCTTAAGTCATTCAACATGTGCAAGAACCCCTAAAACGTTCTCTTTATATGTTGTGCTTAACTTACAGTCACTTTTGTCTTTATACAAGTGTTGTTTTTAATGCATATTTTCCATGTAGGTCATGCATTATCGCAACATCTCCAGAGTTTATGATTTTCAGTCTGACTTTCATGATTCGGGGATCCCGGCAAATCATCCTTGAATGGGCAAGCCATTTGAATTTACAACTATATGAAATATTGAACTCTTCGAAGGGGCACAAAGCCAAGACCAGTGAGGGCAACAGAGGCCAATTGCCCCGAGGTCTATACGTGAAAGTCCAGGCTGCGATCTCACCAGTGCGTCAGTTAGTTTTTGTCAACCTCGTAATAACTACAGTTGACATCGGTGGTATCAGCTACCGGTTTGTCGACTAACACATCGGAACGCTTCACATAGTAGCTCACGCACTTGTTGTTAATCATACTGAACGACCAGCAGTCGGGGGTCTTAGAACAAGCTGCACAACACTGCATCAGAGAAGTCACCTGCTTCTCCTCGATGATGTACTTACTGAGAGAACTGCATCCCGGGTCTTCCCTGTCTAGCTTCACTTCGTAACAACGACCCGCAAGCCGCTGACATAGAGGTCGCTCGCATATGGTGAATCGTTCGGTTGTGCAACGCACATCAGCCCAAACATCCTTGCGGTGCCACATGACCACGCAACCTCCATTGCCGTCAGGTTGGCCATCTTGCCATGCTGCATGATCCGTCTGTTTGGGTAGTGCCGAGGGCTTCCAACATACCAATGGCCCGTCATCATCTGTTGGTCTGAAGCACCCTAACCACACACCCCCATTCGAAGAATGCGCAGCTAATGATATATTATTCTGCTCCCGGAACAAATTCCAAATCCAATAGTTCTCTTGTACTGTAGAGGGCAGTACAATGTTACCGCCGACCTTTCGACAATCAACGGCTGCATCTTCCCAAAACATTGTTTGATTTGTCAGCGGCAAGTAGCAGTGTTGATCATTTTGAACCCATCCTTCGGGACATGATCTGCATCTTACGATTGATACCAATATTACAATCATTGGTAACACGGGCACTTTCAAATATTTCCACATAATTTGAATTGTTTAAAGACATAAATAAGAGTGTAGATTTGTTGCCTTCCGAAATGTTTTTGAAGTTTAAGAGTTTAAGTCCACGTAGGTTGAAGTTGCCGTGATAAATTTAACCGGGCCTGGTCACGCTGACGTTGTTCTTTCTTTATAAATAGAGGCAGACGTTTGAATCTTAGTCAAGCTTTCTATCCTCTTGGAAACGAAGACGAGTTTTTCATCACTGTTTATGATTCTTGCATTTTTGAAGTGCTCGTTTAGGCGTCGGTTCAAATCCCGAGTACGTTGACGATCTTTGCGATTGGTGTTGGTTCAAATCCTGGTCAATGTTCTTATACTATGCATGAATTAGAGACACAAGGGTCTCGTTGTGATGAAGCTGCAAGTGCATAAAGGCAGTGGCTCACGTCATATAATCACTTTTCCTGTGTTCTCGTTGACGCTTTCTTCTCGAATGGTGGTGTTCCGGCTGGGTGTTAGATATTTAAATCTTTGGCCCTTTGCACCCTGTCACGTAGTACTGTCGATCTGAGAAAGTAACATCAGTTGTTTCGCAATTCAACAAATTTTTAAACGAAACAACCTCTTGTACTTATATTGCCATGGCAACGTAATCATCAACAAGGTGATAATTTCGCTTAATGGGACTGTTAACACGCACCACTTTGTGCATTTATTATTGATACCTCTGTGAAACAAAGGTAAAGACTTGTTTTGCAGCCGAAAAGGCAAGGTTAACCAACTATCTCTCCACATAATGGATTCCATAAAACGTTCAATAGAGATTAACAAGTAATCCGACTGTTTAATTATCAATGGTGGACGTCAATATTCATGAAAAAGTTCACAAAGTTTACAAAGTTTACGACTTGTGCCCGAAGTCGAAAATGAAAGAAGATATCGATGACCATAATCAATAGGAATAAAACAATAAAATAACAATATCAACCTTCTTTAGTGTTTACATTTCATAATAAAAAAAAATTCGGTGAGAAATTCAACTCGTCTCGTCATACCTTGTTTGCATAAAATGTCAATCATGTTTGACGTGTTATTGGTTCGCACGTTATATACGTTCCAACATGCCCGGTGACGTAGACTGAATCGGTATCTCCAAAGAGACGAAATATCAGGTAAACTACCATCTCGGTGGTTGTAGGTTACTGTAGTCATAGTTATATCTACAATTCAAGTATGATTTGTTGTTACACTTTCTTACCAAATTCATTCGGATCATCAGTAGCATTAAACAATATTAATGTAATTGTAAACTTCTCGCGGCCAGAGTGGCGTAACAATGAGGCTATTGTTGCACTCTAACTCTGGGGTCAGAATTGACCCGAATTGGGCTTCACCCATTTCTGGGATTTGAACTCGGATTCTGAGTGACCCATTTCTGGGTCATTGTGACACAGATTCCGGGGTCATACTGACCCAGAAAATGGGTCAGGCCTAACGGGACCCGGAACCGGGTCAATTCTGACCAGGGAGTTTACAGAGTGCATAAGGACGATACGTTGTGCATGACGCAATAATCAGGAGACGCATGATGTCCAATAAATTGTTATTCGTCACCCCCCCCAAAAAAAACCCCCCCAAAAAAACAACAACAACAACAACAACAACAACAACAAACAACAACAACCACAACCACAACCACAACCACAACCACAACCACAACAACAACCACAACAGCAACAACAACAACCACAACCACACAACCACAACCACAACCACAACCACAACCACACAACCACAACCACAACCACAACCACAACCACAACCACAACCACAACCACAACCACAACCACAACCACAACCACAACCACAACCACAACCACAACCACAACCACAACCACAACCACAACCAAACGTCCCAACAAACAAACACACATTTATAATACTTTTGTAACTGTTAATTGATGCGGAAGTGGTTGCCTTCTTGGAAAATTTAAAAGCACCACTTACCATAAACAATTTTCACCGAATGTCTTAAATAGAATCTGGTTAGTTCGGGTTACGTTTTAAAACGTGTTTATACCCATAGACCAATCACGCTGAAGATTTCGATTCGGTGACCAATCCTTGGCTACTTTTCTATTTATCATTTACACAGGAATGAAACAATATTCATGGCCTGTCTCACTAATGTTTCAGCTAGAGGGAATAGAAGATTTCCACACCAAGGTAAACGTGTTTCTAATCTTGTCTTATAAGTTCAAAACCGTTTTCCTCCATATATCACTAGTGTGTTAATACCGGGGTATTCAATATGATAGAACAAATTTAGTCATTATGTTTCTATCTGGCATTATCCCTCTGAAGTTTTTCTTTTCTAGAAATGCAAACTATATGGCTCTCTATACGTTTTTTAACTGAATTGGGCTTAACAGTGTAAGTGACTGTACAGCTAAATATTAATGAGAATACTGAGGTCATGGTCAAAATATAACAGTAAGCCTAATGGGAATCATGAATTAAGTGCTTATTGGCAGACTAAAAGCTTAAGAAATAAATAAATGATGCTTTGATCATATGGGCAACAACGTTTGCTTTTACCTATTTGTTTCATCTCGATGGTTGTTTCAAGTAGGTACTGTGATCTTAAGGTGACGTTTACATGTTCGGGAGCACTTCGAATAAGTTGCAAGCCATTTAACGCACATCACCTTGTAGGTTTCAATTCGAAAAGCAAACTCTATCCCATCCTCTCGTTTTCATTGAATCAACTATACAGTCAACTTGTAAAACATAGGTATATAGGGACCTATTCTTGTATTGCGTTGTGGCAGGAGTTTTGTGCAAGTTATTTCGGCCTTCGAGCTAGCGGTGATTGGAAGTGAGGTTGATTTGTTTTCCACTTGGAAATAATTCTCTTAAGTGTTGGGCCTAATTTTATCGAGCTGCTTAAGAAAAAGTGCCGGGCAGCTAAGCACAACAAAGTTATGCTTACCAGACTAGAAAGTTACCGGCTAAAACACCATGTCACATGTAAAATCTGTGACTGGTATCCTTGCTTATCAATAAGCAGCTCTATGCAATTCATAGGATTATCTTAAGTACAAGAAGTAGCTACGCGCAAAACAACTATGATTACCTTGAACAGGATACCAGATGCTTACCTTGAAAAGGATACCAGTCAAAATAGCATGTCACATGTACATTATGTGACTGGTATCCTGCTTGTTTTTGCTTAGCAGAAATCTTTTAAGCACTATTTTCTGCCTCAACAACTTCATGACAGTTGGCACATGGGCCAATTTTATAAAGCGGCTTTAGCTCAAAAAGTAGCTTAGCACAACAAAATCATGCTTACAGATTACCAGCCAAATGTCATGTCACATGTACAATCCGGCTGGGTGTTAGATATTTAAATCTTTGGCCCTTTACACCCGGTCACGTAGCACTGTCGATCTGAGAAAGTAACATCAGTTGTTTCGCAATTCAACAAATTTTTAAACGAAACAACCTCTTGTACTTATATTGCCATGGCAACTTAATCATCAACAAGGTGATAATTTCGCTTAATGGGACTGTTAACATGCACCACTTTGTGCATTCATTATTGATAACTCTGTGAAACAAACCGGTAAATACTTGTTTTGCAGCCGGAAAGGCAAGGTTAACCAATTGTTGTTAAAGCCAACCTCTATCTCTCCTATTTTCTTAATGGATTCCATAAAACGTTCAATCTCTGACTGGTATCCTGCTTAATTTTGCTTAGCAGAAAAGTGTTCAGCAATATTTCCTGCTCAAGCAGCTCTATGAAATTGGGCCCAGTTATGAACTTAATCATTGAATCAGTTACCTTTCAGCTGGTTGAAATATTGATCAAATTTTACCCCCAACGATGAAAGTTGCAGCAGCAGCGGCGGCAGCAGCAACCACAAATACCCCATCAAACAAACAAACAAACAAACACCCCAACAAACAAACAAACAAACAAACAAACAAACACCCCAACACACAAATATTAATAAATAAATACACAATTTAGAAATAAAACCAAAAAAACACAAAAAACAAGCAATGACAAACAAACAAACAAACAACACAACAGGGTGACTGCCCGATCACCGTCCACAGAAAAGCATGCCTGAAGAGCATTTTTGTTCTTATGAGATATTTCTCCATCTCGGCCTCACTTCTCGCTATTAATTTTTTCTCGCCCTGGAATAAATTCAATGGGCCATCCATTATTGAGACTTTACCATAGAGTTATAATATAACTAGAGGGCGTATACAACCCATGTGACACACCCAACAAGAAGCATTTTATTGCCATTGAGAACATGGTGCTGACCCATCGTATAAAACAGGTCACGCTCCAGTTCACACACAACCAACATTTTGTAATGTACCTATAAGGATTCGAACCCATGGTGGAACAGCACAGCAGTTACGTGTGTGTAAATTAGAGCGCTCCCTCTATAGTTCTATTATATAACTCTATGGACTCAACAAGTTCATTTCGTGCTTTCCTTGCACTGGGGTTTACTGTGGAATGTCACTTCATAAGAGATCGTCTCTTCATTGTTATGCAAATAAGGAGTTATGCACTGTTTTCGAAGTACTCATTGTGGCTAATACTGCGTGGCATTCAGACTGCGCCGTGTTGCTGACCGGAGGGCGCCCGTACATCTTGGCTCAAACATGGGACTTGGACGAAACATATTCTGGCGAACTGGACTTGAAAATTTATCGGAAATCTGACCATGGCCAATCTTGTGTGCGATTAGAAATGTTTTGGCAACAACTTTTGCACTTTTAGAACCAGTGATATCCTCTATATATGGCTTGGCCTTGGCCAGGATTTGAAGCACAAGAAGTAGGAACCTTGTGCATTTTTTATCACTGGCCACAGGAAGCTTTTACAAAAAAATGCAGTAAGTTCAGAACATGATTAACTGTCGAGCCATTCAGTACACATCGAGAGTTCCACGATGTTCACTAGTTCCGACTACAGACTTTTGAAGCAAAATGTTAACTTCGGTGTTGAGCTTGAGTGGATGGAGAGAACTAGACCGGTGAGTCGCCGTAGACTACAGTGTACAAACCTCACGACCAAAGCCAAACACATGGTTCCAACAACATCTTGTTGAGGTAAGTGAACACTTCATATAACCCCAGTGGCGTATGTTTAACCCCGCTCAGAACCCTTGCCTCCCTGACCCCCCCCCCCCCAAAAAAAGAGGGGGAGAGATCAAACAAACGCACACATGAATATTGTTTGATACATTAGATACCCCTCTCAAATTATTATTTTTTCTCGGGGGGGGGGGAACTTGTATTAATTTAAACAAAATGTTCCTCTTGCGAATTACAATAAGACAAATTGATAAACTAAATTAGTTATAACAGACTCTGAAATTACGCCCTATTTAAATCAAATTTTGAGAGTTTGCATTAGTATTGCAAATATTATTGCAAATAGAATTGTCCAGCTGAAAGTACAGTTTTAACCCTTTTTTCATAATATAAAGAATGGTTTACTACAGTTTTCCTCCCACATCTAAAACGGAGCCTTTCTTCTCGTTTCCTATTCATCCTGTTATTGACGCTAATTGCGCTGTTGGATGCGTAATAAAATAAATATAAATAAAATAACTGAGATCAAAAGAAGGAATTTGTATTAGGAGTGGACAGGAAGTCAGTCAAACCAAGACTAGAGTAGCCCCCTCCAATTATGTCTTTCCCTCTCTCCCCCTCCCCCAAATGTGTTTGGTTACGTCACTAACCACACACATAAGAGTACCCCCTTTGGACTTGAACGTAGCATTGCTGGTTTAAAGGTATCGTACACGTTTGGTAATGACTCAAAACAAATATTAGCATAAAAACTTACTTGGTAACAAGCAACGGAGAGCTGTTGATTGTATAAAACGTTGTGAGAAACGACTCCCTCTGAAGTAACGTAGTTTTTGAGAGAGAGGTAATTTCTCACTAAAATAATAAAAACTTCTTGCAAGAAGTTCTTTATTCCTATCTGAAAGCACACAAATTTGTACAATAAGGGTGTTTTTTCTTTCATCATTTTCTTGCAACTTCGATGACCAATTGAGCCCAAATTTTCACAGGCTTGTTATTTTATGCATATGTTGGGATACACCAAGTGAGAACACTGGTCTTTGACAATTTCCAAACGTGTTCAGTGCCTTTAATATGTTTTTCTTCTTCTTCTTCAGAGACGGGGAACGACTTGAGGTAGACACATCAGCAGCCCGGCAGCGAGCTCCTGTCCAGCCAAGCTTCAAGGGACATTGCTGGGACTGTTTCGTGAGATGCAGGAAGAGGAAACATATTTGTGCTGACGGCTCTCAAGAGACTGTGACCAGATGGGAGTTGAAGATCTATGGATATGTGGTATGTGGACGTACATTGGAGGTCACCAAAGGACCAAGGTAAGGAAAACTTTGCTGCATCCAACCTCCACTTTTTAAGTTCGCTTGTGCGATTAAACTTTTTGAAAAATGTTGGACTTTATTGAAGAATAAACAGTTTTTAAATCTCTCGAACAGCTGGCAATTGGTACAATAAGGTTTGCAGAGACTCCATGAATCTTATATAAATAGGTTAAATTTAATGTTACCGGTACTTCTGTTGTACATTGGAAATTAAATCAAAACAATTTCATGTGTTTTCACATGATGATTAAATCAATTGAATCACATTGAAGGCACGCAAATCTCTCTCTTATGAGTTGTGATTGTTCTGAACAGAAATACAAATGTGGTAATTATCAAATACGTTAATTATAGACCGTTCTTAAAAAAAAGGAAAAAAAGAGAAAACAGAAGAAGGTACAATTTAGATTACCAATAGAGCGCAATAGTGGAGGTTGGATTACGCAAGTTGACCTTCAAGACAAAGACAACAGTTCCAGTGTGAAGACTGCGAAATGTAAGAGAAGATCTAACCCGTTCTCTTGCAGCGTCCCTCCCCTTTTCTACCCCGCCCCTAACGATGTTCGTCGATCTTGTTGATGTTGTCCTTGCTTGTATAGCTATCAAGGTGACGTCACACTTTCTTGGCATTTCTTGATTTGCATATTGGTCAAAGCCAGTGATGCTTTTTAGTTAGGAGACTAGTCTTACTGGAAATTTCTGTCGGGGTTGATACTTCAAGTCATCAGTTGTCATGTGTTTATAATTTTCATGATCTTATATTTCAAATAGCGTAATGTTTGTAAAGGAAGAGTATAAAATCAAATTGAACTTCACTGGCAATAGTTTTCAACAATTCTTGTAATTTTGTGAGGAAATAAAGCCAATAAATTACAATAAATAAACAAAAATAAATGTTTAAATGATTACACAAATATTCTGCATTTTCCCTCCGCTGCTGCGTACTACACTACACCCACTTCCATAAGTATTTTAGAAGTAATCATGCAGTCAAATATTCCATCCCAATCACCATTCAATTGATGATTAATGTTTGATTTAGGAGTATTAAATCGATAATTTAGATCAGCTAAATTAATATTTACATATTCCTAATATCAGCATTACATCAATTCTGTGTGTACATTTTCAGCCCTGAGCATGAATAACATCAAATCTTTGAAAATAAAAAAATAATAAGATATCAACGTTGTAACCCTAGCTCATTTAGATCAAGGTTCAAATTAAAGGGAAAGGGTGGGAACTTGTAGAAAACACAAGTTTTTAAAGGCTGGTGTCACGAAATGCAAACCGTGTATATTAAAGCGCATAGGGCTTGTTGCAAATAACCACATTGTGAGCGCTGCGAACAAAACTGAAGGAGAAAACTTATAATGAATATGAGGAAAAAGGGAAGACGAAGAATAACACAGACTGAAGAAGACAAGAGAGAAGACCATCCATGGGGGAAAGACGTCAGTGGTGTTGAGGTATGTATGAATGGTAAGACGGTAAAGGCCTAGAGTATTTAAAGTGTTGGCCTAGAGGTAAGACTAACTCTCTACTCTTTCAGCAGGTGTACTGGCAATAGGTAAGTATAAGGTGTGAATAGCGTAGTACTTGGTCTTCATTCTAAGAGTAGACGATGAAGACTCTCTCTTTACTGTTCCTGATGACTGTCAAGTGATTGGAGGCCAGATGAGGTTGCCTGATTGCAGCAAAGGTTAAGTATCACAGGGGAAAGTAACAGGTAAAAGTATCAGCGTAAGTGTGAAAGAAAAATAACCCTTTCTCCACAGCTTCTAACCTTTCCTACACAGCTTCTAATCTTTCCTCCACAGCTTCTAACCTTTCCTCCGCAGCTTCTAACCTTTTCCTCCACAGCTTCTAACCTTTTCCTCCACAGCTTCTAACCTTTCCTCCACAGCTTCTAACCTTTCCTCCACAGCTTCCAACCTTTCCTCCGCAGCTTCTAATCTTTCCTCGACAGCTTCTAACCTTTCCTCCGCAGCTTCTAACCTTTCCTCCACAGCTTCTAACCTTTCCTCCACAGCTTCTAACCTTTCCTCCACAGCTTCTAACCTTTCCTCCACAGCTTCTAACCTTTCCTCCACAGCTTCTAACTTTTCCTCCACAGCGTCTAGCCTTAAAGTGTTGGCCTATAAGACCAACTCTCTACCCTTTCAGCAGGTTTACTGGCAATAGGTAAGTATAAGGTGTGAATAAGCCATTTTTAGATATGGCGGAAACATTGCTATAACACTGTTTGGTTTGCGTTAAACTTGTCTGTCTACACCCAAATCCT
The DNA here is from genome assembly GCA_021014325.1 of Plazaster borealis. Lineage (NCBI taxonomy): Eukaryota > Metazoa > Echinodermata > Asteroidea > Forcipulatida > Labidiasteridae > Plazaster > Plazaster borealis. The sequence goes on along the minus strand of CM037471.1, from coordinate 5,067,130 downwards.
ACAGTTCACTCCTTGGTGTCCACCATATCTTAAAAAGGCTTATAGCGTAGTACTTGGTCTTCGAGTAGACGATGGAGACTCTCTCTTTACTGTTCCTGATGACTGTCGAGTGATTGAAGGCCAGATGAGATTGCCCGATTGCAGCAAAGGTTAAGTACAACAGGGGAAAGTATCAGGTAAAAGTATCCGGGTAAGTGTGAAAGAAAAATAACCCTTTCCTCCGCAGCTTCTTACATTTCCTCCACAGCTTCTAACCTTTCCTCCACAGCTTCTAACCTTTCCTCCACAGCTTCTAACCTTTCCTCCGCAGCTTCTAACCTTTCCTCCACAGCTTCTAACCTTTCCTCCACAGCTTCTAACCTTTCCTCCACAGCTTCTAACCTTTCCTCCACAGCTTCTAACCTTTTCCTCCACAGCTTCTAACCTTTCCCCCACAGCTTCTAACCTTTCCTCCACAGCTTCTAACCTTTCCTCCACAGCTTCTAACCTTTCCTCCACAGCTTCTAACCTTTCCTCCACAGCTTCTAACCTTTCCTCCACAGCTTCTAACCTTTCCTCCGCAGCTTCTAACCTTTCCTCCACAGCTTCTAACCTTTCCTCCACAGCTTCTAACCTTTCCTCCACAGTTTCTAACCTTTCCTCAACAGCTTCTAACCTTTCCTCCACAGCTTCTAACCTTTCCTCCACAGCTTCTAACCTTTCCTCCACAGCTTCTAACCTTTCCTCCACAGCTTCTAACCTTTCCTCCACAGCTTCTAACCTTTCCTCCACAGCTTCTAACCTTTCCTCCTCAGCTTCTAACCTTTCCTCCACAGCTTCTAACCTTTCCTCCACAGCTTCTAACCTTTCCTCCACAGCTTCTAACCTTTCCTCCACAGCTTCTAACCTTTCCTCCACAGCTTCTAACCTTTCCTCCACAGCTTCTAACCTTTCCTCCACAGCTTCTAACCTTTCCTCCACAGCTTCTAACCTTTCCTCCACAGCTTCTAACCTTTCCTCCACAGCTTCTAACCTTTCCCCACAGCTTCTAACCTTTCCTCCACAGCTTCTAACCTTTTCATTCACAGCTTCTAACCTTTTCCTCCACAGCTTCTAACCTTTCCTCCGCAGCTTCTAACTTTTCCATCCACAGGCTATAATAACATGTTGTTGTTTTCCACAGTCTGTAACCTGTTCGTTCTGTAGTAACGTGGATGTTGTGGCAAGTGATTGTACCAAGAGACGCAAAAATTGAGGATCAATACAATGTTGAAACTCTCTTTGATGACTCTGATTTGTGACCCGCGGTCAGTGGGGTCAATTGGGTCAGGTTTTCCAGCAAAGGTTAAGTATCAGGTAAAGTATTAGGTAATGTATGAGGGTGAGTGTGAAAGAAAAATAACCTCTGTTTTCACAGCTCTAACCTAACAGCTTTAACCTTTCCCTCAACAGGCTTTAACTTTGTTTTTGTTTTCCACAGTCTGTGACCTGTTGTTGCTAAAGTGAATGTTTTGACAAGCAATGTGCACAGATGGCAGCTCTGGGACACCGTAGATGACATTGGTTTGGTAAAGTATTGGGTTATCTCAGGTAATGTGTATGGTAAACCTGACTTTGGCTAATTGATGTGACCCCAAAATGCTAGCCTTTCTATAATTGTTTTATTGATTCAGAAGAAAAAACAGATCATGTTTTCTTCTTGAAGATGATGAATGAGCTTGTGTGCTGAAATCTTCACTAAGCTGAGGTGATGCCTACCAGCAGGGACTGGGGGTCATGCACAAATTTTGTAAAAGTATCAGGTTATATAAGTAACAAGTTACTGGTGAAGAAACTGCATCTACTAAATGGGACAGTAATTCAATCAGGAAATTTGGAAGATCACGAACAAATCTAAACATACGTTTTGTTGAGATCCTTGGAAGGATAAAAGGAGAAACGAAACGTGCATTGACAAAATCAGATTTAAATTCTCTCATAAATCTATAAGTATAGAAACAGCTGTAAGCATGCAACTGTCATTTGAGATGCTGCAACAGCAAGCATGAACAACCAGCCAACCACCGAGGAAAAACAACTTAAGAACCGGTAAACCTGCTCAAAAGGTGTATTTTTGTGAAACCAAAAAATTGAAATCTTTTCTAAGGCATAAGAAGTCGGCTCTTGCAATTTATTGTAAGTATATTCAAATAGAGATAAATTTGTTTGTGCGTACTCAATTATTTTTTCCTCAGTTCAGTAGTTTCTTGTGAAGTGGTGACTACAACCGGGCCTGTTTGGATCAGCATTGTTGGAGGATACAGGGAGTAGTGACTACAACCAGACCTGTTTGGATCAGCATTTTTGGAGGATACAGGGAGTGGTGACTACAACCGGACCTGTTTGGATCAGCATTTTTGGAGGATAAGGTGCAAAGAGTCAACAACTGACCGCTTGGTAAGTTTGGAAAATAAAAATCATTCTGAAACGTCTCTTTGAAGAGAAGGTTTATCCCACACATTTTGCAAAGGAGGTAATGTTTCAGAATAAGCACCTTTGAAGGTTTCAAATCGTCGATTTAAAAGAATCTTTTAATTTGCAATAAACATACCATACAACCAACTGATGGAAGACTTCATCGCAATAGGAGGTCATGTTTTTTCAGAATGTGTTAAACAAACACAAAACAGCATGTAATGTTGTGTCATGTTGTGTCTGCATGTTCGACGAGTTGAAGAACTTATTGGAGCTGGAAGAGTATTTTCTTGCACATAATGGCATTCAGACTTTACTATTTCTCAGGATACTGGTACTTGAATGAAAAGACTTTAGCAAAATTAATCATTGAAAATTGTTTATTTTCTACCGCAGATTGAGATGATGACCTTGGAGATGACACACATCCAATCTTGAATCTTGAACCGACGCTTTTTGGACTGTGTACCACCATCTAAAGAAGGACTGTATCAAGTCTAGCTAGTTGACTATCCGCTGCGTGTTCAAAGGTTGAAGTGACGTCGGGAATGGGCTAACCAACTCTTTTTGGACTGTGTGCCCACCAGCTGAAGGACTGCTTCAAGTTTAGTCAGATGGCTCTTTACTTTTTGAAGTGTTGAAGTGACATATGGGTGATGAGGCTAACCAACGCATTTTGAACTGTGTGCCACCAGCTCATGTCAACCATGTCAAGTCTAGCTAGATGACTCGCCACTACAAGTTCTAAGGTTCAAGTGACGTAGTGATATCGATGCTGCATTTATGTAACTAACGCTTTTTAGGCTGTCACCAAATGAATAAAGACTGGATAAAGTCTAGCCAGATGATTCCACATTAAGCTGAAACGAGTTAGACCACGGTGCCTTATTGTATGGATACACTCCAGGAGAGGACCATCCTAGCCCGTGTCCGAATTTACGGCTACAGCTATGGCTGCGGCTGTTGCTATGGGCCTCATATTGTACTTTGACACATGTTCACGAGAGCCGTATCCGCAGCCACTAATTCGGATGCGATTGTTTACTCAATAGGCTTTTCTTGAATCCATCAAACTCCAATACGATATTGTACATTAGCTCAGTACTCACATCAGTTGATTTGATAACATTGGCACGCCTGGCCTAATGTCAAGCATTGTTGGTTTATATCATGGATACTCAAATTCATTAAATTCAAGTACAATACCCTTTTGATTTTGATGGTGTCAGAGTAGTTACAAATACAAGATTAGTGTTTGTTGGGGTGTTTGTCTGTTTCTCTTAACAACAAGTAAGACCGCTTTTGTAAAGAGTAACAAGCAAACAAATCAGGTTACCAAAAATGTCTTTAGTGTATTAAAAGCACAATTTATGAAGTGTTTTGCTTGCCGAAACCTTTTGATTACAAATAATTGAAAATGTCAACAATATTATTATAAGTTTCTTGGGCAAAATTAAACTAGTGTCACCAATTGTTCTCATGGCAAGAAAAGCTCAGGTTAAGTAGTTTTATTATGGAACAAAAATTGTGATTTTGTTTTATTTATTAAGATTAAAACAATCGGAATTGTTCTAGGCCCTTCATTTTTACATTGCTCAATAATAATAATAAATCAAAGATGTGCGGGAAATTTCAAAGTGTAGGCTCTAGTTTACACTTGAGCGCAAATTAGACAAAATGCACGGTTTTAGCGAAATGCGCGAGCTGGACTATTGCAATGCGAACACAAGCCATGGCAATAATCACAACACCCGGGCTCGGTTTCACAAAAAGCTAAGATTAATCATACCAGTCCTAATATTGCTCAGCAAAGTGTGACATCAAAATACAAATCACTATGTTGATAAAATTATTGACCACTCATCTTAAGATGAATCTTCGTGTTTTGTGAAACCGAGCCCAGTACTCCTCACCATAAACACTAAACTAAAACTTAACACTTTAACTTAACCCAGCACTATAAAACCATAAAAATATCACTCACAATATTCCATTATTAACGCCTCACCCTCAGCACCAAATATTCAATCCGCACATTGAATAACTAAAATAGTAAAGCGTCTGATAAAATATGCATTTTGTCTACTAGCGCTCAAAAACAATTTAGTTATTATAGTAGATAATTATAAATTATTGGGTTTGTTTTCTAGTGTTTATATAATACTGTATAGTTTATCTGAAGAATGATACTGTGTAGCAAAGCCCAAGTAAGCAACGTAATTATTATCTACAGTTTCCTTTGACTGCTATGAACATTTCTATTCCTACATATTGAGTGCCTTGCATTTGTTTTTATGAACCTAGTACAATTATTCTTAAAGGGGGGGGGGGGCTCTGCCCAATTGTGTTCTGTTCTGTGATTCTGACATGTGTGCCGGCAGCAGATTGTATAATGGGAGACACACGCGGGCGGGGGGGACACCACAAATCCCTTAAAACACCGACAACAAATGCTGTCATACCTTTTATGTGTAATTTTGACCCAAAATCAATCATTTCATTGTTCAAAGGCATTTCTTTACGACAAAAACTGATCATTCTGACAAGCACTTGTGACTCTACAAAACAAAAGTGGAAGGCAAGTCCAACAAGAAACCCTAGCTCAATGCATTTCCTATGGGCTTCTGGTAGTCGTTGGATACAGTTTGTATGAAGTAGGCGTGGCTTAAACCGGAACTACGTCACCCCCCATGTGTTAATATAACACTTGTTGCCATGAATCGTCCAATCAGAATCGAGGATCCAAGTTTGCTTGAAAATTAGCATTATTATTTTTCATCATCTTTTGAAAGCGTTGACTTGCATCGATCAGGTGTACATTTTTTCCAAAATCTGGTTTATGTATTTTTGTATCTGGTGGTTAACATAGCACTGTGTAGGCTCCAATGTTTAAATGACACATGGATTGGGGATAACAATAATTCTCATCGACTGAAGATAAAACTTTCACAAAGTAGACACTAAGTTTAATCAGGAAGATTGTTTGATAGTCCTGTTCCGTTGGATTGAATTATAAAAGAATAAGAACTAAACAGAGAAGAGACTGATTAAAGGGGGTCAGTTGACCTGGTTGCTGCACAGCTCGCAGACATAATATGTTTACCAATGTTTATTAATGTACTGAAATTAATGGTTAAAAGATGATAGCAAGATGGAAATAAATGTTGTTTTCAAATAAATTGAATTTAAATAGCGAGTTGTGGCCGAGTGGTACAGATAATCGAACACGAGATCTGGTGTCTGGGTCATCTGAGTGTGGATATTAAAGGCATCGTACACGTTTGGTGATTGTCAAAGACCAGTGTTCTCACTTGGTGTATCCCAACATATGCATAAAATAACAAGCCTATGAAAATTTGGGCTCAATTGGTCATCGAAGTTGCAAGAAAATGATGAAAGAAAAAACACCCTTGTTGTACAAATTTGTGTGCTTTCAGATAGGAATAAAAACTTCTTGCAAGAAGTTTTTGTTATTTTAGTGAGAAATTACCTCTTTCTCAAAAAACTACGTTACTTCAGAGGGAGTCGTTTCTCACAATGTTTTATACTATCAACAGCTCTCTGTTGCTCGTTATACCAAGTCAGTTTTTATGCTAATATATATTTTGAGTAATTACCAAACGTGTACGATGCCTTTAATCCACGCAGTTCATACAACTATGGAGCTACAGCAATATTCTGTTACAAAACTAAGTAATATACTGGCCAGTCAAAGATGTGACAGTAATTTGGTTGGTAGCCTTATCTGGTAAGCAACATTTTGTTTGCTCTTAGCTGTTCTTTTGTGCTTCTGCAGCTCTATGACATTGAGCCGTTGTGGGCAAGACACTTTACTATAGTTGCTTTTCAGCCAGAAGTAAATGGGTACTGCTATAGGGTGACCGATGTAGCAACGCTGGCATCCAATTTGGTGCTGCGGCATACTCAGAAAGAGTTTAGATGGTTTCAGGAATGATTAAGGCCCAAATGAACGGGGGTAGAAGAATCAATGTAAGGCACTTTCGTACAATTTAAGCTTCTAAAATGAATGCTTAAATCCCTCCCGTGCAACTCAATGTTAGCCGTATGCAATTTGCATATATTTCATGGGAAAAGCTAATTAGCCCTTCCCATGAAATTATGCTAATTACATTCACGCATGCGTACAGGCAATATTGGTCGGCAAACACCATTAGCCTTTTTGAGATGTGGTGGACACTATAGACCTTTCTTTTGAAACGTCACAGCCCAAGTTTTTGCCAACCGAGGTTGGAAAACTATGGAAAGCCATAAATGCAAAGCATAAGCAGATAGCCACAGTTTGTAATAATGTTACACAAATATTCGAAAATAGTGTTGAATTTGTTGGAAACAAAGCAACCAATCATGGTATGTATTTTTGGTTGATTGAAAGTTTACAGAAATGTTGAACTTGGACATAACATTTGTTAACACGATTGAATGTTTTGCTAACATTCGGCCGTCCATGCCAACCAGCGCGGTTTGTTTATCAACAAAAGAAAGGTCTATAGGAGTGCACTGCAGGATTTGGGTGTATGCAGACAGTGTTACGTGTCCGCCATATCTCAAAGTTGTGCACTAGGGAAACGCACAAACGCGTATAATTTATTATGCGTCACGCCACCATCAGCCCCAAAGATTCGATGTTCCCTCATGTTGCTGACCTAATTTGAAATCTACAATGACACACTAGAATTAGTAATGTGTCCATGACCAGGGCCCAATTTCATGGCACTGCTTACCGTGGAATTCTGCGCTTACGCCCAGCTGCGTCCAATAGAAATATACTGCGCCAATAAAGTATCTAAACACCTACAAATTGTCAGATATATCGGAACCTCAAATAGTATGCAAAAAATAACGATGTTGTTTGGCGGACTTATGGGTACTTGAGTGGCTTAAGGTCGAATTTCAAAAGTTGCAAAAGCCCTTATTCAAGCAAGAGCGTTGTACTGTGACGAATAAGATCAGCATCATTTTTGCCCGCCTTTTATTCCCTTCTGGAATTGGGGTGAATAGGGCTTTTGGAACTTTTGAAATTCGACCTTAAGCCACTCACGTGCCCATAAATCCGCCAAACAACATCGCAGCGCAACAAAAGAGGTGTCAAAATCCGCAGAAGATAACTGTGAATCGAATTATTTAATTATTTGTTTGCATACTATTTCAGGTTCCGATAAATCTGACCATTTGTAAGTTTTTAGATACTTTATTGGCGCAGTTTACACATGTTACAGTGCGCGTAAGCGCAGAATTATTTGGTAAGCAGTGCCATGAAATTGGGCCAAGTATGTGGTAGTGCGCATGCACGATGTGCAATTTACATCATGGGAATAGGGTCTATTCCATGCACAGCCACAGGCCTGCTATGATCATGACGACAGTCCCCGAAGTTTAAGTAAGCAATTTCGTCTACTAGAGTTCAATTTTGCTTTCAATGCGGAAATATTTTACCAGTCAAATATACTTGGTACTAAATTGTCGTTACTGGTCATAAATTATTAGCCTGAACTGTTTGTTACTTAAAGGGAAGGTATACGTTTGGTAATGACTCTTAGAAAAATGGCAATAAAAACTTACTTGGTAAGAACTTGTACAGCAACTTTGGATAGTATAACAATGCATTTTGAGAAACTTTTCGCTTCGAAGTACTGCGGTTATGGAAAACAAAATCTCTTTTTATTCCAAAAATTTGAATCTGAGAAGCGTTTTACTGCAGTACCGGTAACGTTTCTCAGATTGTGTATTCCATTGCAGATTATTCTTCCTGCGTGGACATAACCGCTCCAGATTTTCGGCAATTTCTCAAAAACGCTACCACCTTTTGAAATTAAATGTTCACAGGTTAGTTTTATGGTATATCTACAACATGTATGATTGAAAGAAACAGTGGGTTCCAATTACCAAATGTATGCAATCCCTTTAAGCAGTTTGGCTGTTGTTGACTTCTATTCTTGATTTACACTGCCTTAACCATTTTGTTGTGGTTCCGATATCGATGTCCCGTCTTTCCCGGAAATCAACGTCACGGTTCCGCTGTTGTTCGGTACTCGCTGCCATCTGTTACAGCGGTGACTGCTCCGAGTCTATGTATATTCCGACACCCATATGTTCCGACAACCCTATTTGATTTGCGTGCTCATAGGGTTAGGTTAGGGTTATAGGGCATGGAGGAAGGGTTAGGGCTAGGGTTAGGGTTAGGAATAGGAAAATACACTAGGGGTGTCGGAACATAGATGTGTATAACCGTTCCAGCACCCAGCAACAACAATTTCCCGACCGAAAATTACCACAGTTTTAAGTTAAGTTTAATGTGTTTGCACGAGCAAATGTAACTCTCTATAAGCCCTGGTTCTATAATGTGATTGTGGTATAATTTGTCTGAAATAGCGCCCTATTTTTAGAGACTGAGCTCTCGGGTTAAGGTTATAGTGATGCAGACAAAAATAACCGTAATCTCCGACTTGAAATCAAGTCTAGAAATCTGAAATGTAAACTTTGCGATTGAAACAAGGTGGGCAAACATCCAGAAGAACTTTGACCCGCTCGTCATGTGCACACACATGTAGTATGGATATCGTATTGAGCAACTGGCAGGGTCACATGCTCGTTAGAACACTCACGTGTTTATCAGTCGGTTTTAAGCCAACCGGAAGGATTCAACGACACTCTTAAACATACTGTATAGTACCATCAAGGTTCGAGCCTTGCGCAATTTCTGTCACTCAACCCGCCTTTCTTTTACTAAAAAAGAGACTGTTGTATGGAGATGGCGAAGCGAAGATGCTAAGCAGTGATATATACCTATTATGTCTGTCGTCATGAAAAGCTGACTGTCTGTGCAGACTATGTCTGTGGTGTTGACACTTCCTTCATTCACTCGCTGTAAGTATGTTTAGTTTGTTTGCCACATTTGATTGAGCACAAAAGTAAATATTATATATATAAGTAGGCCGATCATAGACAGTTTTACCGTATAGAGAAAATACTCAATTTTTCTATGGTTTCTGCCAAGCCCGACTTTATAGACAACCGATGGACGATTGCGTTTTAGGTTCTAGAAAATTCGTGGGAACACATCAACAAAGGCCTCACTTCAATTTTATTCATCCAATCGAAATCGACTTTATAGTCAAGTTCCCCCTATATGCAACGACAGTTCATTGTATAGATCAACGTACCAGTTGTCGTCCTGAAACGAAGCCTCAGTTTCAAGGTGTTATTTCAATTATCGTGTTACAAACAAGAGTGTCAAATCGTGATGATCGTTTCACCATAGATGGTTATAGGCCTAACGTCTAAACATAATAATATACGCAACTTGATACAAGTCTGAGATCGGGATAGCACTATCAATCTCCAGTGAGCAGTTTCACAAGCCGCCAACAGAGGGAGCTATTACAGTACAACGGTCGGCAAGTTCCCACAAGGACAATTATTTTTGTCGACTGGAGGTCAATCAATATTGTGAATAGGATTTGAAACTTTGCATGGTGGAAATACGATATGGAAAGGTTTGCGGTAACACCAACGGTTATTTTCAGAACCACCCCAACTCATTTAGAGATAGTCATTACATAGTGTTACCGCAAACCTTTCCATATCAATATTGTGAAGTGCCTGGTGCCTATAAAGACGTGTTTTTGAGCCGCTAATCAATATTAACAATGGCCCTTCCGCGAACCTGGCCACTGACTTTCAGAAAACAAAAGCAGTGGTTATACAGACTTGAAACTTATAGCTATTACAAAATAAATTTTTATTTACATCAATCTTTGGGTATTATTTGCAGTGTGAAAACCCATAGTAACGATCCTCAAGGGCAAAGTAGTTCCATAATATTGTCAAAGTCGAAGAAATGGCATACGACCCCACAAATTATCATTGCTTAAAGAGATTGCCGCAATTAAAATAATTCCACTGTGAACATGCACACAATCCATAGCAACAATTTAACTATTCTTTGTTGTTTTCAGTCAAAAATAAGACAACTTGTTGGTTATAATGGTGTGTTTATTAAAGAACGAAAGAAAGAAAGAAAAACAATAAAATTAACAATAAAAGCAAGATCAAGCAAGCAAACTTAAAGATAAAGATGGGAATTAGTTCAACCTTAAAACAAAAATAAAATCAAATAAAAAATAATATGGGGGTACATTTCTTACGTTAATCATTTACTCCCTTTTTAATTTTTTTCTAAACAGTCTATGTCACTATGGCAATTTCTGTATAGAATATTCGGGCAGATACTGAACTGGTTCCCGGCTCATCTCTTGGGGATTCCATGACAACGAGCCATGGGTAACTGCTGTAATCCGACGAGCGACAATGAAAGCGACACCGAACAGGGTTATCGTGGTAATGTCATAGGTTATTGTGACATCACATGTTTACAAAAATGGGTATACAGAGGAAAAGCTATAAAATCTAAACTAAACCAGCTGATCTTTTTGTTCAGCTGTCATGCAGATACAAATTGAATGGATCATAGTCACCATTTTTGTCAACATCGTTACAAATGCCATGGTATAGGTATAAATACTATAATATACTGACTGCAATTTGGGTGTAGAGGTATATTTATATCTCATCGACTTCCACCTCTAGGACCCCGGTTCGAATCACGCCGGGGGCACTATTTGAATTGGGTTTTCAGTCCCTACCTGACTGCGTGGGTTTTTCCTTTGAATAATTATCTGGGGTGTTCCTCCTAAAACTAATAAAACTTCCTTCCTTGTCTTCTCTCCATTGGGTTCTTGGCCAGTACAGTAATTAAGTTCGCTTTTCTGAAGAAATGAAATGAAATTAAATTTAGCTTTGACAATAACCAAAGTACATTGAAATGAAATTAAAGGACCTTGAATTACCCCCCCCCCCCACCACCCCCCCCCCGCCCGACCTGTGATGGGTTCCCTATATGCGAACAGGAGATAATTATTAGAATTATGCCTATGGTAAGAATTTGATTGGAACTTGAATACCGGTACCCATCCTGTGACTCTCTTCAACACAGCGTTACAAACAGAATCTAGAGGGAATTATAGAAGTATAATAAGTCTTGTTTTGTTTTGTTCGTGTGGGGGGGGGATACATAGGTGTACATAAACTTATTTTGTGACGTATGTGACAAGATTATGGCAGTATACCAAAAAAAAGATAAATGTAAGCCCTATATAACAACTGTTTTTATTATGTGTTCCTGAAAGCTGAAAAATCATCGATTAGCCCCTACAGAATTATGTTTAATTAATTAATATAATGCTTTTTATAAATCTTGTTATTCAAGCTGTCACGGCAGAGTCGCCGACCCATTCAAGCATGTCACAGACTACACATCGGCACGGTACTAGTGGTACAAACATTTCATAATTATACCTCCGTATAATATTGCTTTCTAGTGTTATAAAATTGCTGAAAAAAACGATCGTGTAAAACATTTCAAAACAAAGGAGTTTTAGCAGATTATGTATTCATGACAATATTATGTTTTTAATGTTGTTTTTATTTGTCGTTTTATCTTTGCCAGACCAGCAGCCTGTACCAATCAAATCTGAACAAGCGCACAGTAACTATCTCCGAGGTAACGTACATCGTCAATTTACTCTGAAAGTTATGTCTTATGATGAATCATTATGCAATTGAGTTGAGGAGTCCAGAGTTCTGGGTCTTAACTTCTGGTTCCAGAATGCTTGACATTGCTGCACGAAATGTTTGTAATCACAACTTCTGTGTTATTTTTTTTCTCATCAGAAAAACTTAAGGCTAAGGAGGGCGAGCGAAAACCTTTACTGTCTACGGCTGACCAAAGAGTCAGTCAGCCAATCAGAGCAGATGGGATCGTGGATCCTCGGCAGGTATTACACCTTGTCTATACTAATAAATAAAGCAATAGTTAGGGCGGGTTGGGGTGTGTACTCGAGTCAGCAAAACGACAGATTGAAACAACGTGGTTTAAAGGGATTGTGTACGTTTGGTAATTGGAACCCACTGTTTGTTTCAATCTTATTACAGATGTTCACCATAAAACTAACCTGTGAACATTTCATTTCAAAAGGTGGTAGCGTTTTTGAGACAGTGCCGACTATCTGGATCGGTTTTGTCCACGCAGGAAGAATAATCTGCAATTGGAATACACAATCTGAAAAACGTTTCCTGTCAGTAACGCTTCTCAGATTCAAATTGTTGGGGATATGTGAAATATTGTTCAATAACCGCAGTACTTCGGAGTGAAAAGTTTCTCAAAATGCATTATACTATCCAAAGCTGCTGTACTTCTTACCAAGTAAGTTTTTATTGACATTAATTTTTAGAGTCAATACAAAACGTATACAGACCATTAATGAACCATAGTTTGTTCATAATGTGCACTTCTCCATACTATAGAATATCGAACATTAAAAGTCTATTCGGTTGATAAAACTGTGTTCATTTTTTGTATGCGTTAAGATTTTGCATCAATTGGAGTTATCTTTCCATTTAAAATAATATATTTAATGATGTGATCTTTATCAATCGTATAGGCCGCTCATTTGAGAGGAGAAAAGTTACGTGAAGCAGAACAAGCCACTGAAGATATGAATAAAGCTGCAGGAAACTGGTCAAAGGCAGCCGCCATGTTGAAGAAGTTATGACCTCGTGAATTTTGACCACCATTGAGGGCCTCCTTGCTTGGATCTGAAAGTATTGCTGGTTGGCGTTTGTTTTTGTTTGCGTGTTTACACCATGGTTTGACGGGTACCAGGGAATGTAATTCCAGTGCGGATTTACATTTCTAGAAACGAGTCCCAATCCATGAGATTGGGAAGGCAATTCAAGATGGATCTTATGCATTGACGTCACCACGCCGCCTTCTTGGAGGTAAATCGATGATTGAAACAATGGAAACGCACTGTTGTGTACGCGCGGAGCCCAAGATCATGAGCAAACTTCTTTTGACCTTAGCCAAGGACACCCTACTAAAATGACGTCATGCGCATAGGTCTAATACGACTTCTGGCGGGAGAATTTCAATGATGACTGATGCTTCAAACTTTTGCATGAAATGCATTGTCTCCTCACAATCACACTTCACTGCTGTTGAAACATATGCCACACAGAAATGAGGGTCGACTTGGACACGATTTTGTTTAAATTCGAAATTTGATTTCTCTTTTTGGCATGGTGATAGGGGAATTCCAAAGATGTATTCCAACTACCGAATGCAATTCATCTTCTCATCAAGATAAAGGCGCGTAGAGGGTTTCGCTCCGTAAGGAGATTATTTCATTTATGAAGCATGGCTTTTTAACTGCTCAAATTAGCCATTTTATCGTGAAGAAAATACGTTTTTGATATGTTTTTGAAAAACTAAATAGATTTTTTATGACCCTTCTAAAAGGTTTCTCAAGATTTAAATTTCGAGGTCGTGTTATAGTTCTGGTTGTTGTGAAAACAAATTGACCATTACAAAATAATGTAGGCTCACTTGCTTCATGGATTCATTTTCCAAATGAGAAACACCCGTCTTTAAATATTATGATACTAAAAAAACTTACCCAAAACTTATAATTTGAAGTTTTCTCTTTTCTTTTTTTGACTGTGTATGACAAGAGGTAAATTTGCAAAACCAACAATATGTATTATGTACCTTTTAATAAATGTTTATATATCTGCTTTTAATACTTTTTAATGTAATGCGCGGTTGATCATTTTTGTGGAAATCTCGCAATATAAATCTCTAATTATTATTATTATTATTATCCCCCCTATTACAGGTTTTATTAAAACCATGCGAGGCATATTTTTTTATTACGTAATAACTTATATTGTTCATGTGGCTGTCACAGGAGGAAATTTTCAGGCAACGTAATCTCCAAGAAGAAAAAAAATAGCATTGTAATTTCCACACAATTCTCCTGGGGGTATGTCACTGGCAGAAGTGTATTGTTCGTGCAGTTGGGTTGTCGGTACATTGTGGCCGTTGCATGTGGTTCGAAGAAAATAGCGCCCTCTTCCAGGAATAGAGGGCGCTTGCATTATTTGTTTATTATGCTGGTGGCAAGAATTATTACAAGGACGACCACGTTAATATTTATTTTAAAAGGTTAAATTATTGTGTTTTGTGATCAGTATAACTTGTAAAATTCCAAACTCTCCATGAATTCAAACTTATATAATAACTTCTCGTTCATGGTATGTTTATGTTGAGAGTGAAAATCACGTGATGAACAAAAGTGTATACAAATTAAATTACAATCTGATGTATGTTAAACTTTCGAGACGACTTCCTGTGGAATCTAGGCTATTATGAAATTGTCTTCTAAAGTTATGTCGAGTTTATGCATAAATACAAAGAAAACAATGCGAACAAAATATCCTTAAAATAATTAGATTCACCAAGAACCCAAAACCCATTCGCTAAACTTGTTGAAAAAAAACTAAAAACATTACATAATAAAACATGTATTTTATAAGTAATTCATGTATTTTTGCTGACCTAGATGTTCAATTCTTACAGTTACTTCAAGACTGGTACAATTTTGTATGACTTGTTCAAATTTTTGTCAAGCTACCACACGCCCGTTAAAAAGCCCGCTACTACTTTATACATTGTGCACTGAAAGTACATGAATATGCATGAGGGGTGTGCTGACGACAAAGCCTTTCTAAGTTTGTTTTCTGTACCACACCTAACGTAAGCTTTTGCTGGAAACAAGTGGGCCATTTTATCGTCAAAAATGTCTCAAAAGATGAGTTTTGATGGGGGTGGAGGTGCAAGGGACATGGTGACAAATACGGTGACAGACACCGTCAAAGGGTAAGTGTTGTATTGTATTTTTTATGACTCACAGTGAGCCGTGTATCGTAGGTGTTACAGGTAAACAAAGAACACACGTGTGATTTTGCAGCTGATGCTAAATTTGTGGAGACTTTGAATTTGAAAGAAATGTGAAGGAGATAAAGTTATGTTTAATGTTACACAAAACTCCCAGCTAGCTGAAAATGACATTCCCCCTCCCTAAGGTTTTCTCGTGTTTATTTATTTGTTGTTTTTCTGGGAACACACAATTTCTGCAATACCGTGGCATGTGACTATTATGCTACGTTTTAATAATCATGTTTACTCTCAATGGTTTTATTAGAAAGACAAATTATTCTGTAAAGTAAAATTTTCAAAATTCATTTTCGAACTTTATAACGAACTAAGCGGTAATGAAACTAGAATTAAACGAGGAACAAACCACTATCCAAACTCTTATCCTTTACCCTTTAATTTATTTATTTCTATAACTTAAAACAACAATAAAAACGACATAGAAAAAGACTAAGAATGAAGAAGAAACTAAAAGAAAAGAATAAAAACATAGAAAATAAACAAATAAACAAATACATAAATACATACAAAAATAAATAAATAAATAAATAAATAAATAAATAACTAAATATAAATAAATAAATAAATAAAACTATAAATAAATACATAAATAAATAAATACATAAATAAACAAATAAATGTTTGATAATATTATTGCAGTTATTGTTTATCATATGATAAACAATAACTGCAATTTTACATTGCCGTATAGCAGGTGTACATGTGTAATGTGATACAACCCCCAACGAAATATTGGTTGTACGAAAAAGCTCTCTGCGCACATTTTGGGACCCCCAAGTTATTCATTTACTTTCCAACAATCGTTCTAATGAAACAAAGGTTCCTTGATCGTCCAAAGTTTTATCTCACACATTGGTTAGTTTTACTTTAACGTTTCTGCGTCATGAGCGACGTTCATGAGCGACTGTCATTTTTGACACCCAAAACTTCCGTTGCAGTGGTCTTAAACAAATCAAATATCAGAATGTGACGATGAAAATTAATGAAAGAATCTTGCATACCAATTTAATTACGTTAAAGGGTGTGTACAACATTGGTAAGAATGAAAATATAAATGCTCACAGATTTGCACATAACTCACATGGTATAAAGATGGTCATGGTAGAAAACTTCCCTTGAAATAGTTTTGTTTGAAATGCCATAGTTTTTACGAAATTAGTAAAATAATAGTATTTATCCTGCAGGATAAATTCCGATGTTTGAAAAAAAGTTAAAACACATAAGGTTTTTTTTCACTGTTTTCTCATGACTCCGAAGACCGATGTAGCTTAAACTTTCACAGGTTTGTTATTTTATGTATATGTTGGGTCACATCGAGTTTGGATACAGGTCTATGGCAATTACCAATGTTGTACACACCCTTTAAGGCATGGTGGGGATAATTATCTGGAACTGTTTCGAAATCTCAACCTTTTTTGTGCCAAAGTTGCAAGATGAAATAGGCTGCAGAATATTTTAAAGGAATTTATCAAAGATCCTGTTGGAGGAAACACGACACGGTACTCTCACTACGGTGGATTGCTATTGAATGAACGCCACTACGGCCCAGTCAACACTAGCTTTTATACTGAGCCATAAATAACTTTGCAATCTCACATATCATTATTCCATAAAAGGAATTTCTCTCCGGAGCACACAACCAATCGGAAACTCTGTCACAAAATAAGGCCCTGTGGTTATGTATCAAGCGTGTTGGTTGGTGTTCACGCTTGGCGGCACTTGCGGTGACCTCCAGTGCCTGCTGATTGGATATCTTTACAGCGGTCTCATTATCATACATGAATATGCATAATTTATCACTGAGAGAGGGTGACAGCAATATCTTCCTTGCATCTCTCTCTCGATCTCGTGTGTTTGGTGTGGCGGCGTGTGTGTGTGCTGTTTGTATGGGAGCTAGCTGGTGGACGAATTCAAAAAGGGGGCTGGACGGGTTTCGGTGATTTTTTTGGACCTCCAAAAACAACCCAAGCCGATCATCGAGCCGTGCTGCTGGTACCACACAAACTGCGACTTCCCGTGAATGTCTCTACTTGTCACTTTCTCAGTTGGGCCGTGATTTCCAGATCAGGAAAATCATGGACGTTTTTCCGAGCGGAGACATTTTCCAGGAGTTGAAGGTTTTGCATGAGACGGGATGCTACTCCGCATTGCCATCGCTAGAAGAACATTGGCATCAGGTAAGCAGCCCCCCCCCCCAAATAAAACAAATTAAAACACACAGGGTGAGGATAGAAGTGTACAATTTACACATCATGTGCATTTATAATATAGCAGTAGCAACTGGAATAGTATGGAGATAAAAAAATATGCGTGTAACGTAATGACAGTGTCATGTGTTCATTTCAACATGTACCACACGATGGTTCGAAACCGGAAATGTTGCTTGAATTGAACATGCATCGGCCTAAATGCACATACACCAAACATTGGTCTGCTATCATGTGACTTCTTTCTAATCTATTTTTGTATTTAGAAATTATTGTTACCCTTGGTATATGGTCAAGTTAACAATGCATGATGCATGGCAGAAATCCCAGTTATGTTGATTAAAAAATAAACATAAAATATATTTAACTTAGATAGTTATATAAACAGTTCTCATAATCAGCAGAAATTTCAATGCAATCAAATGCTTAGGCCTAGATTATGTTCATTTATCCTTAATTCAAAACTTGAAAACCACTATTTTTCAAATACAACTCTCATTTAAATTACATAAATATGATTTGCCGGCACCGGTTTCATTTTCACTTTAATAAACTACACAGCACACGTAAATTATTATTATTATAAGCCAGAAGATTGTATAGTGCCCTCTTTGAGGCATACACGAGTAGCTGACATTTAAAAGGTATTACATTATAGGGATATTCATCAAAATCCTTGTGGCGAGAGGAAACAATGACGCTTTGCAGTAGACACGTCCCAAGTTTGAGACCTTTTGTGGTCTTTTTTCAATTGTTTTTTTTTTCCCCTAAAAGAATATTTCTTTTATTATTGAAAATTGGCTTCTACATTTCAATAGATTACCTTATTTTTCTGATTTGTGGCTCCCGGAAATTTTTTGTGTAAAGGGAAATAAAGTCTGGATTTTGTAAATGACCTGATACCCATCTCGTGAACATGAAGTCAAAGTGACAATATTGGCAAGACAACAGACTAACAACATTTGTCACCGTAAAATTTCTAAGACCCCCAAAAACAGTCACTGCGTATGTTCAGTGCTGTTCCGGATTGATATCGTTTTGGGCCTACTAACTACAAAAAAAGAAAGCTGGTGCTTAATAAAAATATCCTCTGCAATTATTTTGTAATTTTCTAAAAGCACTTCAACTTTCCGTCTTTTACCACTAACACTAATAACATATTGACGTATACATGTACATTGTATGGGTGTAGTAAATTCTACAGATCAAAGTCCTTTTTGAGGAAATAAACAAATCACAACAATTGGTATGCTAATGAGCGTCCCTCGCTAAGTAGACATTTACTAGTCCCCAAGTCCTTCACAATCTGTTTGTTTTGGCTAGTGAACTATAACATTCCTATTGTACTAAACATAAAATGCCCCCCCCCCCCAACTGAACACACACATACTGTACACATAGTTTGTTTTGCTGTCAACAGAGGTCTTCCTATTGCTCCCCTCTTTTCATTACAACTGAGGACGTGTTGAGCAGTCAATAGGCGCTTCACAACAAGTGCGTCTAAAGTTACACAGGAGAGGCAATTTTACTGAAAAGCAGACGACTAAATAAAACTTGCGTGCAGCTCAGCATCACATCATGGGCAGTTTGGGCCCTTGATATGGCTGACATTATTGTGGCCTCACAAAGCAGATGCTATCTTATGCGGCAAACACAGCACGACCTTGCTGCTTCATCTGCATGGAAACCGCAAACATTTATAAACAACCGGCTCATCCCGCGGCGGGTGCAGCGTGATGACCCAAAAACTTGCAACCTTTTCCCCATGATACACTGCGAAAAACCGGCATCTACTGAGCAAACTGTGAACTGTATTGTGATAACTCAGAACAGCGTAGAAAGCGTCTTGTCTGGCTCTCCTTGAACGTGAAAATTATTTTCATGGAATATGCGCACAAGCCTTTTTTATTCATATAACTGCACTTTATGAAATTGAAAAAATGCCATGATCCGTCAATGAATACAACTGTTGTGATATTTTTTGTTTGATACCCTGGGCAAAGTCAACATGTTCAAGTCCATGTCTGGGAGACCCATGTCATCTTGTCTGTGGGTTCGGTAATTAAAGCGATCTCATTTAAATACGATGTGTACTTGTACAGTGTATTTTATAATGATGATCGCAATATGTACAAATTTCAGCTTTAATTGGATTCCGAGCTTGACAAACTTCTCACTTGGTTTTCCGTTTTGACACAGATAAGAACAGCAGCCATTTCAATCAAGGAATTTAATTAAGGATTATAGTCTAAATTGATTAAGGATTATAGTCTAAGCTCTGATGTTTCTACTAGCGCTAGTCAGGAGCAAGGATTTCTTGTTATGAACAACAATTAGAGACATTTTGCATAGATCTACTTTGACTCATTAATCTGATTTTAATGAATTTTACAAAAAAGTCATTTACATCACACACAACACGTTTTTTTATAGTCACTGTTTTTGGTTTCGAGACTGACAATAGACATAGACACTGCTCCTTTATAATGTGTTCGTTATGGACAGTAGAACAGTCATTTTGTTTACCAAAAGTGACCCTTGGATCCTGTTGTATTAATCAGCATTGAAGTCATGAATTGCTATGGCGACCGACCATCGACCATTAATGATCAGTTTGCATATTAACCTTATGATGAGTGTTGGTTTCAGGATCGGTTTGTGAAACCTACAGGGCTTGCACGATTGCTGTACATATAGTTTACGTTTTCTCGTTGTCAAACAATTTTTTAGTGAGATTATTTTGTCCAGCTAGTTTAATACTCTTGAAAATCTTTAAAGAATGGCAATTATGGAGTATATTATTAATAATACGAACGTGGATTTGTATTCATAAAGTGACCATGACCAGTCTCGTTGACCTTGCGTGCTCCAGTGTGGGACATCATTTTTTCATATGGAATTGTCACTGGGCCTGAACTGTCACAATAGATATGCAGGATCTGACCACAGTGTGAAAAGCTGAAATGGTATTTAGTGATAGAAGCCTGAAATAAAAGCCTTACAGTTACACCCTTACACAGAAGCATCAAGGTCATGTGGCCCACATCCTTCCTGTAAGTTTGGCTTTGACTTGATAAAACATAACCTTCTAATGCATGGGGTTTAGTTGGTTTGACATATTGTACTAGAACACAGACACGTTTCAGGCAAAAAACAAAAAGGAAGAACCTGAAACAGAGGTGAAATTGGACCAGTAGTTCCTATATAAAGTTGATTAAATAATGCAAATAAATACGTTAAACTTTCAAGGGAACCATACACTTTTGTTGTACAATTTTTGAAGTATATAAATCAGATTTTGGATTGTAAATAATAGGAAAGTGGGGCTAAACAAGAAACTATTTTTTCTATTTGTATTAGATAAAACAAGAGTGTTAAAAACAACAAATTTATAACTTGGTTAATTGTATTTTTACTGAAAGACTTCCCAGCTCATAGAAACCAGTGGGCGCGACCTGGAACAGAATATTTTGTGCATTGCTTGAAAAAGAAAGTGATCTTTATTCTCGGAAGTATGTAGGCCTATGACACAAAAGAAAACATTTTACAGTGGAAGAACTTTGTCATGAGAAATGGAATCTGAATCCCTAACACTAAGATAAACTAAGTAGGTGTAAGCTATACACTAGATGTTTTTTTTTTATTGCACAAGATGAGTCATTGATCTTCTATGCATCCCAGATTCACATACATTGTACGTACAATATTAAAACATTCATTGTTTATTTTCAATAGCGCTTGGAATGATGTTACTATTATTGTATTGTTCTAGATGCTCCATACAGCCAACAGAGGTGCATCTAGGCCTATATACATGTAGCCTACAATCATCTTCACAGCGAAGACCATGTAACCTTTGTTCACAAAAAGAGTGACCTCGTACATTAGGTACTGCACTGACCATGGAGGAAGGAAATAGGCCTAGATATGGGAAGTTTGACATTTTGTGTCATGACTTCCATATAAATTCAAGGGTTGTAGATTAACAGCTGAACAGGTTTTGAGATGTACCCCCCTGTCTCCATCCATATGACAAGTTGATAACAATCAGAGAGTGCAATCTCCATAAAATATAACATTGATCGTTTTCTTCCGTTGAGATGTGTACAAATTGTCGTGCAGGAAGTCCTGGCTATGTGGCTCTGTGATGTCACAGGTCACATGGTCTATAGGACACCGAGTGTGTGTGATTTATTTATAAATTACAATCCTGTTATCAAGATTATGTCAGTGGATATTGGTGCTTACATTTTCCCAAAAGCTGTAAAGTGATGACACAAAAAGTCTGCCAGTCCTGGAGGTACATTACACAGAGGCCATAGCCTGTTGCCCTGGCAGTCTTGTTTTTTACATACTAAAAGTATTATTATTACCTGAAATGAATAATCTTTCATTAAATAAATGTATTTAAATCTCAGTTTGAATTTTTTTGGTTATATTTGTTGTCCTATCCAGTTTGCTCATGCCCAGGACCACTGCACTCATGTGTGATGTTTGTTGACCATGTGCATGGCATGATGTCACTTTAAAGTCTGATACCTTGCACCAACGAAATATACAGTGTTGAAATCAAAACTTATTTCATTTTTCTATGGCAGCAAACATCCCTGGGCCCAATTTCATAGAGCTGCTTACTCTTCTCTCAAGTATCTTCTTGATACTCTTCTCTCAAATATTGCTGCACAAAAAGGCAAAGTAGGCCTATAATACCTTTTAATCCTACATAAATGTATACAATAAAACTAATTTGTGAACAATTTCATTTCAAAAGGTGGTAGATTTTTTGAGATATCACCGACAAATCTGGAGCACTTAGGGGGCCTACATGTAATGTATCCATGCAGGTAGAATAATCCTTAATTTGAATACAAAATATGAGAAATGTTTCATGCATGAAACGTTTCTTAGATTGTCATTTTTGTTATCCCTTTCTGTAAAACCACATTCCTTTGAAGGAAATCTTTTCTCAAAATGTTTTATGTTATCAACAGCTGCAGTGCTTCGTACCAAGTAAGTTTTTATGGACATTAATTTTTTGAGTAATTACCAAAGGTATACCCTCCCTTTATGGTTCATTTATCCAGAATAATTCTTAGGAGAACCAACTTTACACTTTCAAGTTACATTGTCTTGATAATCACCTTGATTCTACCATTATAAAAAAATAGATTGTAACAGACTAGGTGGTGATGCACTGCATCAATCACCATTCTGTACTGCGGTCACTGAAATTCTACCCGGCAGTTAGTTTATGTAATGCTTTCAGTTTTCCTGTCACCTACTGGGCTTCCAATTTTCACTTGAATCGACACTGTTGGTGAAATGCTCTGTTGTTAGTTCAAAATAAAGCAAAATTGAATTTGAGGTGGTGGAAATTGAAGTTCACATTATCAAATAAATAGTTTCCATAAAAAAAAGGCGAAATTTGCTTCTTGCATAGTGTAGGGGAGGTTTATTTGGAAGGAAAAGAATGTCTAGTGTTAGGAAATTATCATAATTGGATATTATTACAACCTGTTTAAAATGTGATGTTTTGCACAAATGTATACTTGTTCGTCCAGTTCCTCAATTAAATTTGTTATTGACAAAAGCCCAAACCCTGTACAGTTGTAATCATTTACCAAGCTTCCACCACACTATCCACAAATGACATGTGTGTTTGCGTGGGCTTTAAACCTGTTTGTGATTTTTCTCCCTTTTATCCAAGCCATAGTCACATGTCCACTTGTTATTCTTATACTAATACAACCTGCCCTGGGAATTTACACACAAGGCCCCAGACTACATTGACTGAGCCTTGCCTCACTGGAGAGTGTAGTAGATG
Source organism: Plazaster borealis (assembly GCA_021014325.1). Classification (NCBI taxonomy): domain Eukaryota; kingdom Metazoa; phylum Echinodermata; class Asteroidea; order Forcipulatida; family Labidiasteridae; genus Plazaster; species Plazaster borealis. The sequence goes on along the minus strand of CM037471.1, from coordinate 5,043,792 downwards.
GCTGACCAATCAGAATCAACCAGCCGTGAAGCCCTGGCAATTCACATCCCACGTGAAAAGATTCATGCCCTTATAAGGGCCTGCAATAAATAGGCAAATATTTGACCCGCAGTATCTATAGCAACGGGGTCATACCTGATTAGCATTTCCAGCTCTTCCCTGGCTGATTATTAATGCATCGTTGTGTTGACAGACTGGAGAAATGTGTGTATATATGTATGCATTGGTCATGGCAAATTGTCTGACATAATTACATGATAGCTTATACATTATAGTGGGGCATACAGAAAAGCACAGTATGTTTATATTATAATAAGCTCATGGAATGTTATGATTCCCAAAACGCTGTCTAGTTCTGACCTTGTCTGGGGTTTGTTTTTGCTCGCAGTCTCAGTTGACTTCTCAGTCCGTTCTGTAGTTAGTACCCTGGCATTTACTTCAGTGTTTAAATTTGTTCATTGTAATGTTAATGGCTGTCGTTTACGTAACAAATTGGGAGCAATAACATAACTGTATCTTGTGAAGATTATGTGTCATGCACAGTGTTTTATTTATGACAATTTAGTGTGTAAACTGCACGTGTACAAATGAAGCTACACGTGTATCTTGCCATTGTGCCAATAACTCCATCTTGATGATCAGGCAATGCTGTTTCTGTTTTGCTGCTTTAATATTAACATTTTTTTATTACCTGCAGGCTTGATACTTCATGAAAGCAAGGGAGGCAGTTGCCTCTGATCGTAGCCTTGGTACCCCTTGAAATGTTTTAGCACAGATTTTAAGGTCCCTCATAGAGGGGAAAAATGCCTTGCTTTTTACAAGAATGAGGTTTCGGGGCTGTTGCTGGTATGTTCTACACTCGGTACATGTATTTAACTACTGTCGCTTACTTACATCAGGTCTGCCAGATTTGTCAAATTAGATACACAATTGACAATACAAAACGACAAATCAATATCATGATATAAAAAGTACATCGTTATTAAATATAAAAAATAACAAAATTAGAAATTACAGATGAGATTTTTAATCTGGTATATACTCTGTAGTTATCAATTGAAGATTCCATGAAACCTGTGTCAGATGTGAGGCATACCAAACACCAGTCAAGGGGAAACCACAAACATGCACTATGTTGATACTTTAATTACTACTGAAAATGATTGTCAACAATACAATGACAATAAATAGCAGACAAAAGTTATATTTGTCTTCTCATAAATGCTTTTATGATTCTGATTGACGTCACAAATGCTTGTAGGCGGTCATAGCTTGGAATTCATTTTAGTGAACCACTCTTGTATGGGAATAGCGACCACCAAACTTTTGCCTTGCTTGAATTCCTTCACATACTGTACACCTCCCCTGCATTACGAAGTGACTCACAGACCAATTCAACCCCTACAATTATTTGTATTTAGTAACACAATAGGAGCCCCTCTGTCAATGCGGACCAAAAAAACATTCCTTGGAGTTTTTTTTTCCTTTCATATACTATACCCAAGAGAGGACTGTCAAGCGCTGGATGACAGAATCGTTCTTTGATTGGTTGGTGAGCTGGTATTTGTGTCAAGTTAGTAGGCGGAGTATTTGATGATGGGTCTCAGCCAAAACCCAAGCAGGCCCACTTTGCCCTGTGATTTGATCAAATGGTAGAACAAGCACTTTAGTTACCTAGTAAACTGAAATGGCACGCAATCATTTAGATTGGACACGTTTTGTGTATCAGAGTGAATGCCTAAAGCATGGAGAAAGTAAATTAGGGAGTTATTATGAAAGTGATCAAATGGGGGAAAGCCAAGTCAGAACATGGTGTGGATAGGGGTTGGGGGGTGGTAATTTGAGGGTACACTAATTAAGCAATTTTTGCAGGGACTTCATTTGTTAAAACATCAACCCTTGTTCATGAAATGAGATTCACAGGCTAAGAATAGTAATTCCCATTAGGATGTGAAGAAGTACTGCTAATAAAGCGGTGGATTTACCTTCAAAGCTCTAAAGGAAGAGAAATAAAAGGTCCTCCTAGAGAGAGCTCTCACAACAATAGAGAAAGGAATCCTTTCTCTGTGTGATACAAAAGAAGCTCCAAAACACAGCCTGGAGGAGAACTCATCCTAGCCATAGGGATGCCGAGATTGATCCAAAAGATCAATGGTCAACCCCCACTGCATAGCTGGCTAACCAAACGTCCTTTTTTCAAGACGGTGGCCACTATTCTTTGGTTGGATGACAAGTAGTGTTTCAGAGTGAAAAGGCATTGAGAATACCCTCTTAAATTGTTCTTAAAGTCAACCGCCCACATTCTCACCTCTCAGCGGAGATGTGGGCAGTGACCCCTTGTGATCACATCCAGGGACTTTGGTAGCTAAGAATAAGATGACAAGAATACCTGGGTATAGAGTGCCTGTTAATTACCTATCATACATGTAGTTACCAATCAAAGTACAAGAATTCTGGCATATTGAATGATGTTCCTTTTTACGCTAAAGTTTGAAAACTGAATGCCACAAGTACAGTATGGTCATTTTCATAGGCTGTAGGCCCTACAAGTAGCTGTCATTTTGTCAAGATGACTAATTAGCTAGCAGGTGTCTTTTAGAGACATTATTCTATGCATATATTAGATAATATCCTGCAATTATTCTATGCATAATATCCTGTAAATTCAATCAGTCCTGTCAGTGATAACAATGGATTGGACAGTATGTATGTGGACACGAATAATTTCAAACACTCTGTAAAGGGCTCTATTTAAAACACAAACGTGGTACTGAAGAAGAAAGAACAAAATTGATTGTATTTTATACCCGATGCATAGACAACATGGTTCAACAGTAAAAACATAGTTAAGTTTTTCATTGCAGTCTTAAGTTATTAATATCTTGTCTGTCTGAATTTTTTTTTTGGATGATGATGATCAGTAGGAAAACAGGGATCGCCAGTTTATTTCCTTGTCACTTGCAACTGGTTCCATGTGTCACACAATAGGTCCATACATGTCAAAGCAATACTCTCAAGTTATTTTTGTTCATGTTGATAACAATTATTGCAGTTCAAGTTATACTATCGGACTCTCAAAACCATGGTTGGTGTATTTGTGAAGCAATTTGTTTTGTGTCTAAATGCTTCCTTGTTGGATGGGTTTAACATGCAGGAAGAGAATGGTCACCGAGATAGCAAACATGTGCATATCAAATGGGAAGAAGGAAGAATGGTCGCCAACGTTCATCCACTGAAATCAGGAACTGACAAAAAAAACAACTTGCCAGCTTCCCCTCGAAATTTCGCGTTGAAAATTGGTCCATTCATGGCTGACCTTGGCAATGATTTGCTTGTACACTAATTAAATTTGTCAACCTAATGCGTGTGGACACATGTGACTGTAGACATTGCTGTACAATTAATTAAAGATGCTTGAGAGGGTATGTTCTAATTACTGTACATGTTCAGTTTGTCTTGTCAACAACCTCTAAGTGAAAACAAATTGAGGAAGTTTTTGATCAGGCTACAGTTATTGCAGTTATTTGAAGGGAATCTTGATTGAAATGATTTAACATGCTCTTTATTTTAAAAACAACCATGATACAAGTTTGTCAATATATTGATAAACAACTTTTTTTCTGAAATTGTTTACTTTTGTTTGTAAAAGTAAACTGGAAATGTTTTGAATTTTAATTTAAGTTAGTCTTGGCAGTGGCTTTCCTGATTGTTGGATCTGGTGTTCTGTTTGTCTGATTAAGAAGTAAAGACTAGCAACAATCTACGTTGCTAATGAAGTAGTGTATTTTTTACATCACACATCCTGATTGCTGGTTTAAACTGCTTGTTCCATTTATCGTTATCTACTTGATCTGTTTGCATAGTATTTTATCCTCATTTATGGTGGAGTCCTTCCACTGATATGGTATTGATAAAAGATGTGAATATCTTCAAAAATCTTTGTAGGAATTTTATACAGTATTTTCAGGGGGTACCATTTGTTCATTTTGAACAGGGGGAGTGGATTGAAACATTTTGTACATTTTTTTCGGAAGGTATTTTTGGTATGAGAGTTGTTTAAAAAAAAATCTAAAATTGATTTTTTTTTAAGGGGAAAAAAGGTTCATGAAAAGGAGGCTTGTGTCTGAGAAGTTTCATCAACTTCTTATCGAAATTAGTTATAACTGCTGGTAATTAGTTATAACTAGTTATAACTGTTGGTATTAAAAAAAGGTTCATGAAAAGGAGGCTTGTGTCTGAGAAGTTTCATCAACTTCTTATCGAAATTAGTTATAACTGTTGGTAATTAGTTATAACTAGTTATAACTGTTGGTAATTAGTTATAACTAGTTATAACTGTTGGTAATGTGTAAATAGGTATTTGTAAAACCCATAATTTATCCCATCCCAGATTGGTAAACTCATTCACCAAGCATCTGACTCAATGTGGTGTGTTGGTTGTGATTGGTCCATTCAGCTTTACCTACAGCTCTGATTGAATGATCACTCACACAGAGCATGCTCCAGTGGAATGAATGAATGCTCCAGGGACAAATACTTAACAGTGCCTGCCAGAGCAGTGTAGTAAACCAATGACCCTGCTAGCAAATATTGTCAGGAATTTTAATCCTTTTGGAATATGCTGTTTTGATTGTTAGGATAAAAAGTGCAGTTTCTTTGTATTTAAGGGATTTGGGGGAGGGATTTACAGAGAGGTTAACATTTCACACGCGGAATAACTTCCGAAAGTTGACCCCCTTCACGAAGCAGCAAAGTTAAGAAGGTTTTAAAAAGGGATTGAAGTACACATCTGTAATAGTTAAGGAGACCCCCACCCCCACGGTCGTCCTGTGTCCTTATAATACCATACCAGGCATTGGAAGTTTGTACCCCCACTCCTCCCCCATCAAACTGCAATAGCCAATTCCTTTCAAAGGCTCTACAGCACACAATTTGCTAAGCACAGAAAAGTGCTACTGATTTATGCTGATTGGAATCGGGCCACCAGCCAAAATACCCTGTCATGTTGATACGTTCTGACTGGTTCCTTGCAAATTTGTGTTCAGCCTATGAATTTGCCAAGCGAGTTTCTGCTCGGAGCATGCTACATCCTCTGGGTCAGTCACTGGGAATTTATTGATGTGCAATTTTGTGAATAAATCCCAATTGTGTGCAGAACGTACCCTCTGTGTAGTGAACGGGTCTCCTTAAGCCTTCTTGTGCTTTTCAGGTTAGAAGAGGAGGTCTATGCATGCTATTACTTTCAACATGTTTTCAGTTCTCTTCTCTATTCAATCAAGGTGTAATGTGCAACTCCAGAACCCCATGGCCATAGCAGTACAACTGTATTAAATTTAACTTTGAAACATGCACACTTGAGGGCCTGTCTTCCTGCCAATACAAGATTAACATACTGTATATTTTTGATAATCCCATATGTGGACCCTCCAGTGCTATTCCCAGATTGGATCACATCTTGATATCTCCTGACTCTGGGCTACAGTTTCATAAGTTCCGTGTAATATTTATCAGAGGGCGCAGATTGCTTAATTTTGTTTCCAGAAGTGCGTGGAACTTTCATGGGCAGGCAGGCAGAGCAAACTCGTCATGGAATTTTCTTTGAATGAAGTCAGTGGATGTGTAATTTCTCTGGATGGACAAGATAGTGATACTCATGTAGTGTAATTTTTTGACTAGATGAATACTTAATACTTAATAGTGTATCAGGAGTCCTTTCACTCCCAAATCTACAGTGGCCTAAGCTAAAACAATACTGTGAAATGTAGCCATCATTTCTGTATTGAAGCCTTTTGTTATAATGAGAAGATGTCTTGTATCAGATAAAATTGCCTAGTACATGTATTAATTCCTTCAGGATATTGCACTACAATGGTTATTTTTTTATCCAAAAGATCATGGAAGGCATGTTTTAAAATGAAATTCTTGAAACCAGTTTGTGTCAGCCAGCCAAGTTCCTTTTGGGATTAAGAGTCACTGGTTTAGACTTCATATAGGCTGCATTTGGCTGCATATTGCGCCACAGCACCTTGTAAACCATTACATGGTGCTATGCAAAGGAATAGGTCTCATACTTCAACACGTAACTCCACTTACCTTGTAGGAAAAATACTGAGCGCTTTGAGACACCCATCGGGAGTATAAAGCGCGATATAAGAACTGCGTATTATTATTATTATTATTATATAGCAGACTTGTATCTCTGACAGAGTTTCATCTCCAAATAAAGTAACACTGCCACATTGTTTTAAATGAAAGATGCATGGCGTCCTTCCACACCCCCCCCCCCCCAATTAACTTTATTTCGGCATTTGATTTCGAACACAAGAGAAGTAATTATTAGCTGGCACCAGTTAATTAGTAACTTTTTATTGAGTCCGGCAATCCCAACTTTCCATTCCAGCTAGATCTGCTCTCATCAACAAGCAACAGCCTTGGCGATGGAGACCTAATGGAGGTCCTCCCCACACACACAGACTTTGAATGCCCTCCCACCTCAATGCGCTCCCATGGAAGCCTAAATAGCCCCTGATCTGCTATAAGTAGCTCTCCTGGTGCTTTCAACAATGTTGTGGAATTTCTTTTCAAATCTTCCTGAAAGAGTTAAAAAGAGGGTCACTGGCTTTTAGGCTGAAGAATGTTTGAGTTTGGTTAAGACCTGGTTCAAGAGAGAGTCTTCGTGTGTCCAGAGCCTACTCTCTCACCTCTAGTGCCTGTAGATACACTAATTGAAATGTTAATTCTGTACAAATGTTTTTCCTTGCAAAGGTTCTAAACTTTAAAGTGTATACAGGGGGGCATACCTCACTTGATTTGTTTTTGTTTGATTGTTTGTTTGTTGTCGCAGCGATCCACAATGATAGTATCACCACAGTGTGTTACACTGCAAACAATTTGTTATTTTGATGGTACACAATCCTAGTACGCTGGCAGAGTGGTGGATGCACTTTGGATACTATTTTGAAAGCAACCATTCAGTTATTACTAAGCCACATTGGTAAGGAATGGAATCTTGATTCTTAAGGTCTTCTACATTGGATTGCCACATTGGTAATCAGCAATAAACCAAAATAAGCGCCATTGTAGAATTTTGATATTAGACGCAGGTGGCATGTTGTTAATGGCCTAAGTGATTTCCCATTTCAAATAGATAAGGATTTGTCATCTTGTAAAAACTGTACAACACAAAATAAGACAACTGAGTCTGACAGCATCTGGCTCTTGTTCGGCTCCTGCTTGCTCACTCGCTGACTCATTTGCAACTTAATATACCCAGTCTGCAAAAGCAGTTCTTCAGCAAGACTGCTTCAAAAAAGAAATCACTGTCTTAATGAATGTTGATTGGTTTTTTTTGTGGGACTGAACTGCAGCAGGAAGAAGGTCACTACCATTATGAAGGGGTTTGGTATTGAGTTTTTGATGATTAAAAGCAACTCAAGGGTAAAAGAATATTGGCTCCCGCCACTGCAGTCAACAATATATTTGCGTTCATTGAAAAATTCAGCCAGGTTTCATGTATTGATTTGTGCATATATCAAAGTCATGTTTACTTGCAATGAAATTCTTGATTTGCAGGTTTCATTTGTTTAAATGGCATCATAACTTAAAATGTAATTTTTACATATTATTTGGAGCCTATTCAAATTGTTGTTACTTTTTAAACAGATATTTGTTTTTAGTTGCAAATGTTAAAAAACTGTGTTGTTGATTTATTTTATTATTATTACAATATTTTTTTAATGAGATATCTCCTAATGGACACAAGGTGGGGGCTTCACTTTGTTTTTTCGGGCTGTCGACCCAAATCAACTGCCACCAGGGTCACGCTGCAACCTACTCCTGGGGTTGAAACAGGGTTACCCCCCTTCACAGTCCGTAATGATGTACATGTAGGCATGGGTATCATCCACCAGGAGCCTGGCTGGTAGAGCAGAATGATTATTTTATATCATGGATTGATGGTAGTTTTAGTATAAATGTTTGTAAACACTTGAGCAAAAAAACAAGAAGCTTGTAATGTATGAAATATATACGCTGTCTGCCTGCAGCTTTTTCCCCCTTTAGTAAATACTTGACAATGACATAGGCAATATGATTCATGGAGTACCTTAGAGGGCTACGGGTCAATTGTTGTACATCTACGATGCTTGACCATTTAGTTAACGAGGAGCAAGCAGCTGGATGAATTATGCATAGTTGCTATTAAACTTAATGGCAAGACTAAGATGATATCACAGCGTCAAACACGAATCAGTAGATTTTCGATAATATTATCACACAGAATTTTAGTAATTAAACTTTTGAATAACACTAGTCAAATGATTGATCTTATCTTAAAATTAAAGATGGGAAGAATTAATAATCAAATGCTGCAAGTTGTTTGAAAAACAAGCTTGGGATCAGGGATATTAAATCATATGTAGGCGAGAACTAATAAGCATTAAAGATTAAAAACTAAGGGAGTAATTAGATGTCAACACTAATGAACATCAATGTTTACATTGGGAGAGGCCGCTAGAATGCTTAAACACAGTATGTTTGGATACCAGTATTTTTGCGATGGGGATTTAGATGCAGTCAATTTGGATAATTTGCATAATTTATTCAAAGTGGCTAGATAGTCTTGTGACTCAGAGGATTCAAGACTGAATGGTTTATTCAGACATGGAAGCATTTCAAGGGTGTACAGTCAGTCAGTTAATAAGTCACTAACTATATACACATCTCTAAAGTATTAGATCAATGAACAACTAACGCTGCGATATGTGTCATCTGCCAATCATCAGGAAATTGTCTCTGATCCCCTTTAAAAAAAGAGAGTGAGAGAGAGAACAAAAAATGAAAATAAAATGAAATTACATCTGCCAATTTAAACAATATCTTGTTGAGAAAAGGTATTTATTCCCTTCGGGAAGCTGATTAAAGTCACTTGGAACTGAAAGCATCTCAAACTGTGCGATCTGTTTTTATCAGACCTTTACAGTCACTCGGTTGAAGTCGGTAAGAAATTTTGCGTTTAAACGAAAGGACCCGCCAATCAGTGACAATATTGACAACAAACAAAACAGAACATGGAAATGTTGAATGCAGGTTTCTTAAAATGTATGGTGTTTTTTTTTCAATTGACATTTTCTCAGTCTTTTTCGGGTCAGGCCTAAGGCCTTCATTCTGAAAGTACTGTTCTATGAACCAATTGGTGCAGTCTCCCTTTAAAGGTATCGTACACGTTTGGTATTTACTCAAACTATGTATTAGCATAAAAACTGACTTGGTAACGAGCAACAGAGAGCTATTGATAGTATAAAACATTGTGAGAAACGACTCCCTCTGAAGTAACGTAGTTTTTGAGAAAGAGGTAATTTCTCACTAAAATAATAAAAGACTTCTACTTTTTCTAGCTAGAAGCCTTTTACTCCTATCTGAAAGCACACAAATTTGTACAACAAGGATGTTTTTTCTGTCATCATTTTCTTGCAACTTCGATGACCAATTGAGCCCAAATTTTCACAGGCTTGTTATTTTATGCATATGTTGGGATACACCAAGTGAGAACACTGGTCTTTGACAATTACCAAACGTGCAGTCTCCCTTTAAGCTGTCCAATTACTCAGAGTGACTAACCATCTTGTCTTGTCATTTGACATTGAAAGTGATGTACAGCGTGTACAAGACAGATGTGCTCAGTGTAGGAAACAAGATCCTAGAATGAATCTCCAGACTGAAAAAGGCATTGGGTCTTAACTTTTAACACGCACATCTTGCTGAACAATTTGTAGGGTAATGTGTAGAACAATTGTTTATTGACACATTGCTGTCTTTTAGGCTGGATACTTGCCAAAACAATTGTTGTTATTCGTTTATTTGAAGAAAATTTCCAGACTAAAATTGTTCCCTTATTTTGTTTATGATGGTAATATTTAGTTTCAAAATACAATATTATTATTATTATTTGTTGTTATATGCACTTGTGTACATTTTTATGGAATGGGCGCAATATAAATCAATAAATTATTATTATTATTTTATGTAACTTACCTCTAAAATGTCTTGAAATATGCTTGATCAGTGGTATTGGTTTTTTTTTTTAGTAATAGGCCTAAATGCATCGGCATAAATAATGTTACTTTTTTTTCTTCTTCATTTTATAGCCTTATATATATGCTTGGCAACAGTAATGTACAACTACAATAATGTGAAATAAGCCTAGTTACTGGATCAATGGGGTGCCCCAATTCGGCCAATGTAAATGCGTGACGCGCGCTCACTTGACGTGACGTTCCACGATCATTCTTACATCATGTAGTGTTTCAGCTCTTTTTTTAAGGGTCCACTCACAGGCCTGATTAAAAGATTAAAATTGCTCCGTTATTAAATTAACATCTTTGATTGTGGCCAATCCAATGTAACATCCTTAGGAAAGTTTGTAAAATTTAATGTGATTTGCCGTTGGATATGTATTGTAAACCCTTGAGGACAGACATGTAGGCCTTAGGGGTTAGCGCTTCAATGTCTTCCTTCAGGGTGTTTCAAAGATCGGCTCTGCTAACAAGGAAGTGTTCTCTTCGTGGCCCCTACTGTGTTGGGGCAAGGTCCCCAATAATATTGTGTAGTTTTACCTAGAATTAGACCGCACTATAACACTTAACTGCGTAGGAACAATTCCTGTGGCCTTTTCCATGGTGTTCATTAATTTTGACCTTGACCCGCCATTGATAATAAACTCAACAAGCCTCTGACTGCCTGCACACCTTCAATTTGGACTCCCATTGGCCCAGGGGCTTATCGTGGTTCAGCGAGTACAGGGACGCCATGGTTCAGTGAATACATACATGCTTCACTTTTATAGAACTCACTGAATTGAAATTTATTTTTGGGGAGTGCTGTTGGGATGCAGTCACTCTATTGATCTCGCTCCCTGTTTGCAATAATTCTGATTCTTGTAAACCCAAAAGAGTACAGACTATTTTGTGCCTTAAGCCTTAGGCCGGCCTTAGCTTGGTGAAAAATTGTTAATTGATAAAAACAAGATAGGTGTAAGTAGGATTTGAAACTTTGCATGGTGGAAGTATAACTAAGAGAGGTTAGGTGTACCAGATACAGCTACTTGGGTTCATTCAATGCGTTGACTGAAAGTGCATTCAGTGAGTGATTTCCCTTGTAAAGCTTTGCCAAATGCTGACACAAAATGTATAAGTTGAAGTTGCTACTCAATAAATTAGCATTGAGTGTGCACAAAACATGTTTAGTCTAAATATTTTTTTAGGCAATAATGCATTCTACCAAAGAAGAAGAAAATGCATTATATTTAATTGCGAGGCCTGTATGAACATAAAATTATTTGCTGGTGGAGGCCTGGTAATTTTGTTTTGATGAGGAAAAGAGTTCAAATATTATTGAAGGTTTTCATTTTTAAACTTGTCTTTTATGTATGAACATTTGCTTGAGTAACATTAGTTTAGTTATTTTGTTTATTAGTTGACCCATGGTTATTTTTTTGCCCGTTTTTAGGTTTTACAATATTTAATATGTGTATTAAATACATTGATAAGACATAATTCTCCCTCCCCTGTGGCTGTTTACTTCCAATAAAGTAATAATATAAATCAAAGTATTTCGGTTTAACCTACTTCTTAAATATTTTTCTTCTTGAGTACATTTTCAACACACATTTAAAACTTATGTCATTCTTGTGTGGAATTGAAAAATATTAACTTTGTATGCAAGTTGCAAAACATGGGGCTACAAACTCTTCAAAGTTGACTATACTTTTATAATTGATCACTTATACTAAGTTATAGTCACTCTTACCATGGAGGAATTTACCAGTCAGCTGGTGAATGGGTTTTTTCCCCCAGGGGTGTGAAACTTCAGGGTCAGGAGGTGGTGTTGGGGAAAGGATTACTCCAGTTTGGTATTGTGGATATGAAATTCATTCCTTCCTCTGTTAACGATGGACAAGCATCGTTGCACAGTGTGAATTTTTCTATTTTCAATCTGATAAAGTCAGGAATTTGTGTGGGTTATTTCATTGTTTGCTAGATTAGTAGATTGGTTGGTTTTGGGGGATGGTGTAGGCAAAGAGCAAGGGAATAGGGCCTGCATATAACTGTGTACTTTTTACTCTAATCTATTCATGTGAAGGCCAAAGTATCCAACTTGAAAATAATCACCTATTTTAATTCCGGCTCAATCAGGCAGAGTGGGTGTACATTTCAGAACCTCAGATGAATGAGATGAATTATTCATGCTGCTTACTTGCATAATTAATATATTTTATCAAACTCCGCTTTATTGCTTTAGAGCAAACAAATTGTACTTTATAAATAAATGAGAAATTTATGCAAAATTGTAAAGCACTAGTTAGACTGGTCACAAACGGACATAAAACTTTCCTTCAACTTTTCCCACTCTTTGTTGACATTGCCAAACTTGTGGATATTTAGTGCTACAGGTTTAATCAGAAATAATATCCTGCCACATCAATTCATCTGGGTAAAGGGAAGCAAATTATGGTGAAGTGTCTCAAGAAAGGACACTTTACTGTAATTACATAAATGGCACAGCTTGGATGTGAACCTATATTTTGATGACTTGACTGCCAGAATATGAGTCTGGTCTACTCTGTGCCTCAACTGTGAATGGTGAAGTGTCTCAAGAAAGGACACTTTACTGTAATTACATAAATGGCACAGCTTGGATGTGAACCTATATTTTGATGACTTGACTGCCAGAATATGAGTCTGGTCTACTCTGTGCCTCAACTGTGAAACTAAAAAAAATACAGAATTTTGTACAACTTCAAATCCTATGATTTATTTTCCTCTGTGAACTTTCCCTTTCAGAACTGTCTGGAGATGGAGCGGTACCTAAAAGCCGAGCCTTGCCAAACACAAGACAAGAAGATCAAAGAACCGGAGAATCCATGGAACAAATTCATCCTCTCGTGTCAACAGGTCATCAGAGAAAAGGAGGTAGAGACACTACTAAGTCTATCGGACAGTGAGAGCAACGATAGCCGCTTCGACATAGACACAATGAGTCTCTCTAGCTCCAGTGGTGCATCATGGGACAGCTCAGGTGAACTTTCACCGTCGCCGACTGCCACAGTAACCTGTGATCCATTCAGGGCCGAATTTAAAGCAAAAGTCAGTACCGTTACATTAACACCGCCCTCATCCCCTGAGATTGCAAGGATAATGCCAGTGACTGTACCTATGAACCAGTTGGTTGCTGTCAGCATGGTGCACAGCAATGGTACTATTGTGGACAGGACAACTGTGCGCGTTCGGAGTGTGAACCCGGCCCGCTCCATAGGTAAACGAGCGGAGTCACCTGACAGCAAGCGTCGAATCCATAAGTGTCAATTCACTGGTTGTAGGAAAGTGTATACAAAGAGTTCACACTTGAAAGCCCATCAGAGAACGCATACAGGTCAGTATTGGATTTATTATTATTATTAATATTATTATTATAATTATTATATATTTCTGGTAATGAAACCAAGGATGCCTCATATCATAAGTCAACTAAATCACTGTAGCTCGCAAGCCTGAGGAAACCTGTAAACAAGGGTGCCTGCAATGAACCAGAAGCATCAGGGTTAACCCCTACTCTTCCACGGTGTTCTGGGCTCGATTTCACAAAGCACTAAGGCTACGACTACGACTAGATTTCCGTGTCATCATGCGTTGAAGAATAGGACGTCCTTAGCAACACCCTTAGCGACGGTCGTAGCCGTAGCTGTAGTCGCCAATTCGGATACGGCCTTAGATTCATCTTAAGATAAGTTGTCAGTATTACCATAGTGATTTGTATTGTGACATCACACTGTACTTAGCAACTACGATTGATGCAGTTAAGATCAATCTTAGCTCTTTGTGAAAATTCGCCCCTGGGTTCTTTTACGTGCACTACTAATGCTAGTACACGGGACGTAAGGCTTGTTAATGTATTTAATTTTTCATACATTATCCAAGTCTGAACTTTCTAGAAAAGAAATACTTTATTGGAAGACTGAACCTTTTGGTTGATGAATTTTTTGTTATCGTTTTCCTCCTCAGTCTAGCCTTCTCCACATCTACAATATACTTATATTTTATTTTATTTTTTCACGAAGCGATTATTTTCTAACTCTTGTGCATTTTAGTGTGTAATTTATTACATTCTGTTGAGAGAATTAAACTGTTTAATTACATTTTAGATGAGGGGTGGTTAAAAACAACATTTTAAATAATTCAACATTATATGATTAATCCATAGCAATTTTATTATACTGACAATCTGCATTATATATTTTCATAATAACTCAATCAATCCATATTTCATAAATATTGAAAATATACACTGTACAGTCTTCTATGTACACGTACATGTACATGTATGAATGCTTCAATGCTATGCAAATCCTGCCAATGGCATTTGTCTGCACAGCAAGACGAGTCCACTTGACACTAGCAGTAAAACTAGCAGGCATTAATAACGGCTTTACTTTTAATGCTGGCTGTACAGTTTACATGCAATGATTGAGTTCATATTCCATTGCTATAAATATACTATTCAAACATAACTGTGCCTATTAGAATACCACCTCAAGTGGCTTAGATGTTTGTTAATCCTCTGATGAGCAGCCCAGGCATACCTGACTGGATTTAAGCCTGCTTGCTTTATGGAGACCTTTTTAGAGTTGATTCATGTTGATTTGCATACATCAATGAGCTACAGTATAATGAGGTGCAATAAACCATTGTGCCTGTAGGTAGGGTTTCAGTATAAAATCCTGTTAAGATCGGACTTCCTGAACCATCTTTGATTGAGTTGAAGGAAACATTTTTAAAGAAAGGAATGCCTTTTGATTTCTTCCTTATCCGTGCGTTATTGTTTGTATCGACTATATTAAGTTAAATGTGTCACACATCACTGTACATTGATTCACACCCACAAAAATCCTGAAAAAATTGTTTGTTAGGGTTTTTTAATATGCTTTTAATTAATTTTTGAGTACACAGTTTAATATCTTAATCCAGAAGGTCCACAATAATTAGGGGCTTGGCAATATTAATCGCAAGGGTGACATTTTGTATATTGAGGAATGTTTTTTAATAAATCTGTCAAATCTTTATTATTACTATTTTGCTGTAGAACCAAAGCCTCAATGAACCGAAGCTTCAATAACCGAAGCCTCGATGTTGAACCAATGCCTCTATAAATACCCTTCTTCTGTTAAGACCAGTAATTTCTTCACCAGATTTGTTGTCAAAAAACTTTACATCACCAGGAAATTGTTCTTGCCTACTGAACGTGTCATTTCAGAGAAAATTTTAAATTAGATCAAAGGCCAGTTAGTTATCGGTTTTTTGTATGATTGTGCTCAAACAAACTTTTTTTTTTTCCAGATGAGCCTAACCATTTCTGTACAACATGTAGGCCTCTTTAAGTATGCATTCAGTAGACAGTATACAATTCCTCCCAAGACGTTTAAGGATTGCAATAGAAAACCCTTATATTAATTTGTAAGTGGTGGCCTAACTCCTCCTATATCCTCTTTTCCTATGTCACTCCACACCAAGTTGTTGGGACTTGGATAAGATTGGAATGCCTGACACTGTGATAAGCACTTGTTGTTGTTACATGTACTTGCCCCACTCCTTTTGAATCCTTCACTTTGGCAATTACAGGGATTTTGGACTGTATTAGCAACGGAAGCCTGAGACCTCATGGAGGCAATCCCCTTCAAGACTCTGGTCATTGCCTAGGTGCCCTTTGAAATGTTAGAATAGAAATCTAAAGTTTCCTTATTATATTGAAGTGCCCTTTAGGCTTTACCAAGACAAAAAACCCTGTCTTGCCCTTTCAAGACTCAAGAATCAGGCCTTGTGATTGAGTCTGGTCTAAAGCTGAACATTCTTTCTATTGTGTACTGTGAAGATGTTGTCAGAATGTGTTCTGTTTACTTCCTTGATTAGGCCTATTTGATTTCAACCACTGTACAGTTAGTTGGAAATCCTATCTTGATCCATTGCACTGATTTTGACTCTAACTTAACTATGTAGGTGGACATCAGTTGTCCCAGTGCATTGCATTGATGTGTGTATTGATAGTGAAGCCAATTTATTTGCTAATTTAATTGGCAATTTGAGTGTCGGAGGAGCTACAAAACAGACAGTGTTAGGTGTGGATTAGTGAGGGGATTGATGAACTGAAATGTTTCTTGGGCATTATAGGTAGATTGAACCATAGATTGAACCATGCCATAAAGGTCCAAGCCGTGGGAGGGACTCCGGAGCCAATGAGTTGTTTTGATTTACCCAGCTGAGAGGGAAGTACAAAGAATGGACACTTTTAGATTTACCATTGATTTTATCCAGGACGAAGGATTAGGGGGTAGAGGGGATTAACCCCTGGCGCCTCCTTGAAATAGATGTACTTGAGTAGGTCAAATCCAGTTATTGATTTTAGGGGGTGGGGTGTTTTGAAGCTTAAATAGGCCACATGGTGAAGTGGGGGGGGGGAGCATCATGAACAAACAAGACTGATGCTAAGAATAACATTCAACATTAGATGGAAGGAGTGAAGGGTTTACATGTCATTGAGGTAGATTGTCGTTGGTGTGACTAGCCTAGGAAATGTGCTTCATCCGGACGATTTGGAGTTTGAGTTTGTTTTTAATTTTGGTGAAATCTTTTCTCAAAGCCACTGATGTCAAGCTTAAAAGACAGTTTTTTAATCATTTTTTCAATTGATTTTACATAAATGATTTCTTGTTAATAATAGGCCTACATGCTATTAAAATTTACTAGGATTTTGATCTACGCTATGCTTCCCTCGCGATGCATCTTAATGAGATCTACTCAACCATGTTGATCATGACCCCTCATTTGCATATATCAGTAAGCCTGGGTCATCCCAACGGTCCAATCAATTCCCTCCCAAGGCAGTCATCGTCGGCACGACTACCATCGCACGCCATGGCTTTGAAGAAAGAAAAGAAAAAAAACCTGATTTAATTAAAGACAGCGATGACTAGATGTACAAGGTTTATTGAAAGATGTGTCATTGATGAGAAAAGCGGGCAGAATGGGTGAACCATCTCAGACATGTCTGAGCAATGATGTAGCAGATGGAGTAAGGGATCATCTCAAACTTAAAAAAACAAGATAGGTTTCTCAATTCCAAATTGAGACCTTGTAAAGTTGAAACCAGGAAGCTGAAGTTGCTTTGCGTAATTCAATTTGTTGGACTGCCAATGAATTACTTGAACAATATTGTTTTTTCTGATTTAGATCTTTCTCAGTTCTCAAGTACAAAACCTTCAATAAAGGCAAGGTAAAGCCAGCAGGATCGGTAGTTATTGAAAAACAAATTGATTAGTTTTGATCTACATTAAAAGCTCACTGATTACAAAATTCAAACCCTACCAATCCAATATTACTTATTATTATCTGAAGACTCTGAATTTCCACAACATTGTGACCCTTCAAATTGCTTAAATTTTGATTGCCGCATTCAAAATAGGCATGTATTTGAATTTGCACAAGCTAGTTGCACTGTGTGTGTTTTTTTTTAAACCCAGAGGATGGGAATTGAATGAAAGCAGACGACCAACCAGTGTACAAGTTGTTTTATAGCTGTTGAAGTTGAACTTGAAGTGGCTGTAAACATGTAATGGGTGTGTAACACAAAGAGGCCTACTGCAGTTACAGTGTAATACAACTATGTCAAGAATGCGGAGTCCTGGTTATATGAGATATCTTCATCATCCACAGGAACATGTGCATCATACTTGGTACATGTACATCAAATTCATCCTCGGTACATGTTCATGTACATGTAGGCCTACATCACATATGGACGAAGAATTCCGCTCTTTCACTGATTGATAACTGCTTTGTGTGATTCTTTGGTTGATTTGTTGAACAGCTTTCCTTTAATTCATGGCTTTCACATTTGATGATGATCCATCAGTCCATCTTACAATGTTGTATTTTTAATTCTGTACTTGATCATTTCCTTCCTCTGTACACACTGCATGCAATACTAATGTAACTATGGACACACGTGTAATGCACATGAATGACGGCATGACGCAAGTAAGTGACAAAACAATTTATTTGTTCAGGATCTGACAGTTAGCATTTTGTTAATAGGGATTTTTTTAATTCAATAGTCATGAAAACGCCATAATCCTTTTTACGGTTCTTTAGTAAAACAAATTCAAACCGTCACTTAATGGCACTGTACACGTTTGGTAATTACTCAAAATATATATTAGCATAGAACTGACTTGGTAACGAGCAATAGAGAGCTGTTGATAGTATAAAACATTGTGAGAAATGACTCCCTCTGAAGTAACGTAGTTTTTGAGAAAGAGGTAATTTCTCACTAAATTAATAAAAACTTCTTGCAAGAAGTTTTTATTCCCAATCTGAAAGCACACAAATTTGTACAACAAGGGTGTTTTTCTTTCATCATTTTCTTGCAACTTCGATGACCAATTGAGCCCAAATTTTCACAGGCTTGTTATTTTATGCATATGTTGGGATACACCAAGTGAGAACACTGGTCTGTGACAATTACCAAACGCAGTAGTGAGTTTACAAATAAATAATTAAAACACAATTTAAAATAAATGACAAAATTAACACTAATAATACAATAAATGTAAATCCACAAAAAAATTACGTAACAAAAAAGACCACCAATAAGCGACATTGATCAGTGAGATAAAAAGTACATTTTCCTAATTGCATCTCATGCTAGCCTCTATCGTCATTTCAATAAATCTCAATAAGATTGGCCTACTTCTCCCGGGTGTTAATTCCGACTCCTTGCCCTTTCGGCAACCTCCCTAAGATGGTACATTTCAAGCAAGAGGATGATGAAGACGACACCATACATGAGACCCTCTCGTCTAGACATCACGTCACAGTAGTGCAGTAGTTGTAGTAGATATTGAATGAGCTCTCTCATTATAAAACCTAGAGCTTGCTCTCCAGAGCTAGCTCTCCATTCTAGCCGGCTGGCCTGTCTGCTAGCCGGCTCATCGGGGTGCATTACATTACCTTTACAACTCTGCTTGGACTGCTGCCAAGTGCTGAAATTAACTCATGTTCTATATTTGGTCAAGTGGAAGTATTGCTACTGAAGTTATGTAAACCAGTAGGAAGGGAAGCTTGTGGCGAACTTTTCTAAATTGCTTTTTTGGGTTATAATATGACCTGGAATAGTACACATTTAAAAGCGGATGAATGTGAGAAATCATTTGTTTTTACTGTATATATAATGTGTATGCACTAATTTCAATCCTCTAATTTTCAGAAGCAATACATAACAAAATACTGTGAAAACTTCATTGGCATTCGCATTGTACTGTATGATGTGTGGAAAACTTCAATGTACTACTGACGTTAATAATAAAGACCTCTTATATACATTTTCAAAAATCCTTAAATTGTCTGGCCATCATCTAAAAATACAATGTATTGCTACAGCTTACAAAACATTACAATCTGTGTAAATGTTATTGCATTTTTATTGACTGAGCTAGCTGGCCAGCTTTGCTGCAAGTACAGAGCCTAGACATTTTACAAATTCATATCACTTGACAGGTAAATCCCATGATAATTTTACGATGTGGCTTGATGATCAGTCAACTGAATTACCTGTGTTAGAATACACAGTCATAACCAGCCTGTAAGTTGCGTTTTTTAAGCCGGTATGCAAGATGCTTCTCGCTGTGCATCCTAATGTGTTGTATTCAATTCAACAGACAGATAGACAACTGTGAGCTAGGCGTATTTGGTGCATTGCATTTAATTGGTGCTTTGCGTGTGACTTACATGCATTTTTATTGGTAGTTGGTACAATCAATATTTGTTTTAAATGCAGCTTTTTATTCTAAACCCAATGTACCTGAAAATGTAAGGCCCTGTATTTTGATCAGTAAATTATGTTTTAAACAAGAAGCCATTGCAAGTTGGCAATTTGGCAGTTTACTGAACCAAATGCCAGCATATTTTCGTGTGATGTACGTGTATTGTCGGGCTTCCCTCACTGAATGGTAGGCCTAACATGAAGACTGAATTTAAGTAAATAAATGGTCAACTTACTGAAAAGAAATAGCTGTTGCATGAATTGCTTATTAACCAAAATGACCTTTGGAATATATTGGGGGGGGGGTAGCAAATGCTGATGGCCTCACATTTTGATCATTGAAGAGTATAGTCTCGAATTTCACATGTAATTATTGTTTATTGCACATTGTACAAATGTATGCAAGCAAATGTATCTTTATAATGTAGACTATACACTACTAATGAACTTGTTTTTGAAAAAATACCTATTTTTTTTTTCATCGCTGAAATTAATCTGGGTGAAATATTTAAATGCTCAAACTCTTTCTCATTAGGCCCTAATTGTTTGCAAATATTGACCGGTGTTCCATAGATTCACGGGTGATCCAGTTAATGGTGGCAATGTGATTCTCTACCATGGATACATTCTACAGATTCGTTCATGTGTGATGGAAATTACAGAATATTCTTGCATTGTCAAAAAGCTTTTACTTAGATGTAGCATATTATTATTATAACAATAGAAAAGGGCCAGATTGTTTCCAAAGAATGTTTGACATGTCTAATTATTTTCAGGAATATTTTTTCTTCAAATATATTCCCTCACAAATCAAATGAAAAATTATGAAATGTTGATATTTTTTGTCTATACATTGTACAATACAATGTAGTTTGATTTTTTGTATGGTAATAAGGTTGACTGAAAACAGTTCCACATGTAATCTTTTGCTCTGATTTTTCTAATGTACTTCCTATTTTCAGACAAATATTTACCTTATTACTCATTCTGCCTTTAAGATTACAGACAGTTTAATCCTTAATCTTTCTAAGTAACGGGTCTATGTTTGTTGAGTGCAAAAAGGTTATAAGCGATGATAGAACCAGTAGAACATGTAGCAGAGGTTATTGCATCATGAATTTAAAGATAGTGGCGGGTACTTGATATTGATGTCGAATTTACGACTCATTTGCTGTGAATTTTGATAAGAGTGGGAACCGTGTCATTTAAAACCCCTGAATTGTGAAATGTTGAGGCCTAGATGGATGAAACATCATGAATTTATTTGTTGTTAAAGCGCCGTCCGTTTTCCTCTTCGCACATTGTAACATGCTGAGGTATTGAGTTTGGGTGACATTATTATTAAAGGGGCACATTGACTTGGGATTGGGCTGTTAAAAGCATCTGTTCAGAAATGAATATGGTTGGAAAGATATTTTTAAAATAGGTTATATAATAATTCACGTAAATATCCCTTGAAATTGTGTGGTTTGTGTGTACTTTCATGACAGAACACACTCCACTATTTTGTAGAACCAAATATTTGACTCCAAATGGCGGACCGTATGTTCCACTGGTTGTATTTCATGTGGCAGTTTTTAATTTTTTTTTATAACTACTCACTAGTGCATGAACAACTCTTGAAAAGGATAATGATCGATTCTAAACAACAACATTTTGAGAGATTTGAAGGCAATGTGCCCCTTTAAAAACTACCGAGTATAAAATAAATAATTTCTGAATATTATAATTTGTTTATACTAATCTTACATGTACCAGTACCAGTACCAGTACCATTCCTCCATGCGAAACAATTCTGTCTGACTACTGTCAAAGTCGAGGAATGATCATTTGAAGATCCCGCAAATCACCCTTGTGCTTAATATAATGATCCATTTGAAATAAACATACAAGAACGTGCACAAAAACCCTGTTTACAAAACATAAACAGAACACTCTAAATTGTGACTAATAATTGTGACTACCATATTTTGTTACAAATAAATGGTACTTGGTTATTGGATGTTCTCTTCCAAAAACCAACGATGTTATTCCATTTTATGAAGGGGGTTTTAAATTATGGTAGTAGGAGATTGCTGCATGTCCATGTTCAATCATCTATAATTAAATACGTGTCTGGACTTTTTTTTTTACAACAGTTAAAAAATATTAACCTTAAAAAAACTCCGAACCCTGGGGAAATATACACCTTTGATATCATGATAATTTGCATATGAAGAGGTTGTTCCAGTTGAAGAGATAGCCTTATGCTAACAGATGGTGTCTATCATGTATGAAGCTCTGTATAGTATGGTGGTCTGGCCTGTAAAGGCAGGTTGTGGGACAATATTCAACACTGACGTTTTAATATTATTTTAGATTTCACATGAGCGCTGTCCCTAACACCGCTGCATTATCAATGTGTATACAGTCCCACTGTATATTGGCTGCAGGATAAAAGGACGGAATGAGATCACATGACTCAAGTGCTTAGCAACCAGACGACTGTAGACACCGAGGTTGTTTGAGAGATGACCTTTCCATTTGTGGCAAGAATAAACAGCCCTCTTGAGTCATGACAATTTAGCTACTTTGCTTTTTGAGATTGTACACTGCTTTACAGAATGTATTGCAGTTGAAATGATTTGTATCATTTATATTATGAATATATTAAAACATTTGGGTAGACATATTGGGAATAATTTTTTTCAGCATTATCAATTGCCGTGTCAATTTTCACCCATTTCTTCAAGACAGAATTGGGTCGGGTTGCTCACTGTACAATGTTGTCAATATGTTTGATTCATTAATGTTCACACATTTTAAGACCATCAGATAGCATGCAATAAATGCATGCTTTGGTAACAATGGAAAGTTGATTATCAACAATCAATGGTGCATTGTAAGCAGCTGCAGACGGCCATTCGCAATCCAATGTCCCCATTCATAACGGCCGAGGTTTACTATCACACTTCTGCACATGCTCAGACTTTTTGTTCACGAAATATTGTAAAGATATTTTATTAAAAAACGAAACAATCAGTTTTATAATATAACAACGCGTACAGGTTCTCTTATACATTTCAATTATTATAATTTTTAAAATTTCTCCTTGATATTTTCTTAATTGGATGCAAATTGCATGTGATTGATTCCCAGTGTCTCCACAGTGTCTTTCCGTCTCATTAGAGCAAACGTGAATCATCATGCACTCAAATCTTAAAAAACATTCTACTTGTTTAATCCTTTGATCAACACTGACCCATTTTTAATGCTACAATTTATGTCGGCCCATGTTGTTGGGATCTTTGATGTGCATTCAGGCAGATCATTTGATTTCCTCTTTCCTTTCTTCTTTCAACCAAGCGCAATGGAAAACGAACAAATTATACAAACACTGTACAAAGGTTTTTGCTACAAGGAGAATTCTGTACAACTTTTGTATATTTTGACATTTTATATATTTTGATGTAAGAAATATATTGGTAGAATTTTACAAGCTATGGCGGCCACTTTTGTGTAATTCTACCTGTACATGAATTTCTTTTTCAAAAGACAAATCTGTGATGGCCATTTAGCCAATAATGTTTTTCTCATGACTTCGCTGACTTGTTGTAGCGAATTCCATGCTTGTATCATCAAAGGCACAATTATCCGAAGTATTTCCCCAACCTGCCCCATTATTGTTCTAAGGCACTCAGCGTTCTTGCACTTAAAAAATTAAAGAATGGCGTGGGGGGGGGAAGGCATTTTTTTTTCGGGGGGGGGGGGGTTACAAAGTTGCAAGACTCATTTATGTAGGCCTATCTGTTACTAGAGATGACACTCTGGCTGTAGTGTACATGTAGATCACACAAACATGCAAAACGTCAGATGCAAAATAATTTTGTTAAATAGGAATAGGCTTAAACTTGCGAACTATTAATTTTGTATATGATGGCATTGCAAGCACTGAATTAAATTTTTGAACACAAATTTACATGTTGACTGCAGATTGTGTAGTTTAAATGAGCCTTTTGAGCATTGAGTTCATGCAAAAAAATCAAATACCATTTGTAACTCTCTGTTTAGAACCCAATTTTACATCGATGTGCCTTTACTATTTGAAAACTGTGAGAATTATAATACTCATACATGTATAACAAGAAAACAAACGAATGATCAAACAGGACTACAATTGTTTTACATGTAAGCTGTATTCCATTCTTGATATTATTGATTCAGTTTTATGTATGCACGGCTCGTTAGCATTATTCATGAGATCAGAGGGATGAATCACAGGGCCTCGGCCACACTACGAGGCCCCGCTGCGAGGCCCCAGACAGCGAGCACACCGGCTGCTGGAATGATGCCAGGATATTGATTTGCATATATGGCAAGTCTGGTTGCTCCCCTGTGAACGCAAGCTGACAGGCTTATTCTATGTGAACATGTGTAATCGCCGGACCGTACAAACACTGTATTGAAATATGCATATCATTTGCAGTACAAATAATGCACGGAGCAAAGGGGAAAATATTGGAAAATATTCTATCAATATAAATACATGATCGCATAGGGTTTGAAAATGAGCTTGTATAAGGAAGTGCAACCACGATTGAATATTGCTACACAGAGTTGATGCACATGTGTGTTTTCTGATAGGGATACTTTCATTTGCATTTATGGCACATGTACTTGATGACTAGAGTCCTAAAACAAGGCTGTAGGCCTATAACTACATCTTGCACATTATCAGATTATGTACATGTACGTACGTCTACAGTACACTGTACATGCAGAGATACATTATGCACATAAATTTGTATGCATATAAAAAAAGAACGGAATGTTATTATACAATAGGCCTATAGTATTTTTTTAAGAATTTGCGGTTTAACCCAATGACCTTCGGATTACTGTGCCTGCGCTCTACCAACTGAGCTATCTAGCCCTATGTTAGAGGTCCACATAGGGCTAGATAGCTCAGTTGGTAGAGCGCCGGCACGTTAATCTGGAGGTCGCAGGTTCAAATCCTGCTCTAGTCAAATTGTTTTTGTTCAACCCTAAATTACAACAAATTTACCAAGTCATTTTTCCTTGTGGTTTATTACTTGTTACATATATCAAAAAAGCATTCTATGAAAGTACAAGAGTCAAAACAAGTGTCTGAGAGGTCAATTTCTTGAAATTCCAGAAATGTAGCATCAGTGTTCTTCCGGATGTTGCTTGATCGAGCGGTGTGACGTAGGGGGAAAGAGACTGGTAAAAAAAGTGGGAATTGGATTGTTGCCAAATTTAATCATACATGTTATGGATGATATGTTGTCCCTGTTGTATTAAAACATCCGATATCCATAAGCAATATGAGACTTGAAAGTCAAGTTTTTGTTTGCTTGCTTGGTTTTTGAGAGTGATTGTAATCTTGATGACATGTACATAATGTAAAACTATGGAGGAAGGAAACTTAAACTAAAAATAAAACAGTCTCAAGTATATTAAGGGCTGTGCCAATTTTTAAAGGCAACTTGGACAAAACCATCTCCACTACAAATGCGAAACAAACACCTAAGTGTAGCACAGGAAACCTTTTTTGTTTCAGTGTCTTACTTGTTCGTGGAAAAGTATTTTAAATGGTGAAAGGTCACTGTTGCCTGGAACTGGTTGCCTGTAAATTGACTCGTGCGATAAGGCCTTTATAAAATGCTAGAATTTATGGCATAAATATCACTAGAATAACATACACACAAAATACATTTGCACATGTTAAACACACAGTGACTGTGTGTATAAAATATTTGCTTATTGAATGTAGGTTAATCCAATTTACTTTTTACAATAGTAAACCCTTGAAAGAGTTTGTCTTCTTCACTTTAGTCTCGGTAGTGTAGATCATGTTTCACTCTGACTTTGAAAGACCATTTTCTTTGAGAAATATGTCTCCTGTTCGCACATTGGCCTCACAATGTTATGATGCTACACAATCATTGGTCCACAAATTCTCAAGTTGGTAGCACTAGCAGGTACGCATGTAGCTACATAGGGGTACGTCCAGGATCCAGTTCCTGGAGCAGTTCTTGATCTCTTAGGACCCCCTCAATTCCAGGCTCTATTTCATCTGATCATGATTCGAACTAAGTGACAGTTCTATTTAGCTTCACCCACACAGCAAACAAACAATATCCCTCAAGGACAAGTGAACAAGTAGTAAATAATGTCCAGAAGGCTCAAAAGAACCATTTATCATAGTCCCATTAGTGTATCTAATTTGGGGAACCCAGATGGGTGGCCTTTGAACCCCATTAAGCAGTCACACCCAACCCAGCTATGCAAGGCATTAAAACTGGGCGGATTGTTTGGGTTGGTGGACCTCCAACTGTAATGTTGCAATAACAATTTAATCTTTGCAGGGCATCAGAAACAACCAAGCTTCCTACAGGAACACCAGACTGCGATGAAATCCAATTGGCATAGTGTAGGGCCTACAATTCAAGTTAGACGATTGTGAATACAAATAAATAACAAAACATTCTTTTCTCAGTGACCATCTTTTAAAGCTTTTTTTTTTTCTTCTTCTGGTTTTGGGTTTACTTCAAGAGTACATAACTTATCTCTTCATTCATTAACTTTCTTTGTAGTGTGCACTTTGTAACTCCTTGTCATACGAACCTTAGCAAATTCTCTGTTAACATGATATTAGTCTTGATAAGAATACATTTCAGAGGAAGGAATTTGTGAAACAGTGTCAATGGAAATTTATACTACTTGACGTTTGCCTCTGAAGATTAATATACATGTATGAGTCCATATTGACCGTGAGTTTCAGCTTTCCAGTCCGCTCAGCATCAATTGTAACCATCTCTTCGGAGGTCAACTCTTAAGTGTCTCTTCTGAATCTGCTGTAATTATTCCTGGATGCATCCAGAGGTTTCCATTAAATTCAAATCACCAGCAGTTGCAATTAGAGAGAATTGTTGGGTTTCCTCAGCAGGAATCCCAACTGTGTGGGAAGGTAACCTACAAGGAGACTCAACTTGTTGAAGTCTTCTACCTCCATGCTTGCACAGTCTTAACTGTTCCACAATCTAGATGATTTGTTACTTCAAATTGAAAGGAGATGCTGTACTCTGGATATTTTACTTCATAATGTCAGATTTTGTTGTTAAAAAGTAAGATCCCTTAAAATTTAAGGGGGAGTGAAAATAGTCACTAAAAATCCAATCCGCTAAAAGTAACACCCTGGAGCTGTCAGAAGCTTCAGTTGCTAGTCTAAGACTAAGAGAGTCCCCTGCCCACTACCCATTTGTCAGGTTTTGTAAACATTTGTCAACAAACACAACCCAGACAGAACACAACATGAGAATGGCAGTTCTGTTTTACGAAAACATGTATGATATGCCATCTTCTTAGTCTGGTTCCCGGTGTTTAAAATCAATCACGAATACCGTCTTCCACTTGTAGTGACTGTATCGCCAGACTAGTTTCCCCACAAGCAATGTTGTTTGTAATAGCAGCAAATCATGACGGCTAAATCAAGAGGATTTTCAGCGCCCCTTAGTGATTTTGAAAAGGGTGGCCAAACCCTGACTGAACATGGGATGCCTGCCAGAGGGGGGAATATCATCTCTCTGCAGCCATCACATCTTATGATGATGAGACCCACTTATTTTGACCTGGCCTGGCCTAGCTCAGGTTACCAACACACAGTAGGGTTCTAATTCCTGTGACAGGTAATGTGTGGGAAGTCTTCCTAGTCCTCAAGGTTATCCTGTAGAGAATTGAGGCAAGGTCAGGATGCCAAATACCCCCCCCCCTCCCTTTGATGGACCACAAGTTGAATGAACTTGGACATTGATAGGGATAGCTCTGGTACGGTTTCTGGTAGAAAAACGATCTACTTGTGTCAAACTAAATTCAGGGACTTGCGTTGTTGTGTTTGGCCTCTGGGTTAAACTGAACATAATTTGTGCAAATGTATTATATGTGTGTGTGTGTTTTCGCACACTTGCTAATCCATTACATTTACATGTCTTGTTTAGTTAGCATCACACTGGGATTAAGCTATTTATTTGATGAATAGTAAAGTGTGCGTCACTGTTTAACCATGGAGGTTAACAAGAACAAACACCTCCTTGGTAAATTGTACATGTGATGTGCATGTGAATCAGATCAAGTAAAGGATGATCATGCTGTACACTTTGCAGGAATATTTTTTATGCAAACATTACTGGCAAATATTGACGTTGCTAGTGAGGGACTTTGTAGACTTGACCAATAGAGCAAGGCTACAACTGTGTCTGGTTCTGTAGCCGAATGCCTGCGAAAAACTCGATAGGCCTGTTTCATTTAAAATAATTCTTAACACTAATAGTTCCATAGAACTTTACCCCCAAACTCTCTTGAGTGATTTACTAGGATCCTTCCAACAAAATCCGACACCATATGGCAACTTAGCACCTAAAATTGTTGGACTCTTATATGGCATGTCTAATCCCATGTACAGCATATTTAAGGGTTGAGAACAGTTAGAGCTCAGGTTTCAATAATACGGCTTGTCGTGTCAGAGCAGCTAAGAGCACCGGACTCAAGCTCTGGTGTTTCTGATCAGCAGAGTGTGGGTTCGAGTCATGGTCCTGACACTTGTGTCCTTGAAAAGACACTTAACCATTATTTGTTAGTCCTTCGAATGGGACGTAAAGCCGTTGGTCCCATGTGTTGTTTTATGCACGAACCCAGCACACCTATCTTTAAGAGAAGGTGTTTGCCCTGGTGTTTCTAGCATTTGCTGCTGAATGTGCTGTAACACACCTTGTAAACCCTTGGTCTCATAATAAATAAAAAATGTTTCTCTTTCTTCAAGCGCTTTGTGTGCCTTATCGGCACCATGTAGATACATTGGCTATTATGTACATGATGCACATTGTAGGCCTACATGTACATTATGTAGATATTGATAATCTTGTATATTGACTAGATACAAAATTTCACTGTAACCCTAACTACTTAATAAGGAAATGTATAAATTTATAAGGTTAACATAAATGGGGCTCACTTAACTTGCCTTTTTGACACCTGCAAAAAATCCATTTCATAATTTTTTACTGATTTGTATTTTCGCTTGCAGGTGAGAAACCATACAAATGTACTTGGGAAGGCTGTGAATGGAGATTTGCCCGATCAGATGAGCTGACCCGCCACTACCGCAAACACACCGGTGCCAAGCCTTTTAAGTGCAATAGCTGTGATCGTTGCTTCTCAAGATCCGACCACCTGGCACTCCATATGAAAAGGCATCTTTGACGTCCAAGATGCTCCGGGAGCCAGAGGTACCTGGCCAGCCAAAGCATCGCCACCCTGTTGCATCACAGATGATCTTGCCGGTTTTGCCCTATCAAATGTTTCCTTGGAAGTCGCTGGGATCCTTCAATTAAATAGAATTGTCAGAGGTGTCACCGAACGCCATTCGTCAAGCTCTTGGCAGTACACAGTCGAATCATGAGGTGATTACTAAGCCTAGAATGGCAACAGTTTGGCAGGCAAAATCTCATGAAATGGCAGGCAAAATCTCCTAAAAAAATTGTTCTTCATTGCAGAAGTGTTTTGAGGTGAAATAACCCTTTGATTGTCAATAATGTGCATGTATGTCAGCGGCCTCTAACTCTGCAAATAAGTAAAGGGACACTTGTTAACTGTACTGTGATATGAAATCATTTATACCATTTGTCTGATGTTTGTACATGTACGTATGTTATCGGAAAACCTAAAAATTATAACAATTTAATTAAATATACAGTATATATCAAATATATGAAGAAGAAAGAAAAAAAACCTTTGGTGGAGGTACAATGAAAGGCACTTCTAAAAAAATAGATGTTTCAATCTGTCTTAAAAGTCAAAATATTGGTGAATATAAAATGTACAAATTGTAAAAAAAGATTTAGTTTTCTTTTACTATGAAATATGCGTCTATTATATTTTTGTTTTTTGAACATACTTGTTTATTCCTTTTGTAAGAAATGTTTGTTCTTTATCATGAAAACTATCTTGAAATTCTTCTTTAACAAAAAAATGAACACTTGGAATGTTATTTAAGTGTGGCACGTGGCTGTGATGTCGCCTGACATGGAGGGAACTCGTTGTCAGTTGAGAGGCATTTGTAGCCCCATGAATTACAGGAGTGAAAAGTAATATCATTCCGTCTTGAAAGCCGGTCTTGAAACCCATGGAGGAAACATCTCATCAGAGTTATCCTGGAAACGGCGCAGTTGCCTAGCAACACTCCAAATGTGTAATACATATTGTGATTGTGACAACTGTTGCCGGGGCCTGCAGTGTCTCGGGGTGCCCGTTGGTTGGGAAAAGAGAAATGGAGGGGGGGGGGAGGGAATTATTCATGTTCCTTGCACATTGAAGATATTATCATCAGGGGTATTCAAGCGGAAGGGATCCCTGTATTTGGTGTACTGTGTATACTGAATATTCATCACAGGGACAGTGTGCCCCTGTGATCGATCCTGTGTGATTGTTATGTAGTTTCCATGTGTGGGTCCCAGCCGATGATTGCAAGTTGATGTACATGTAGGTATTTGTGTGTAACACTTCCTGTTCACCTGCCTTGTTACCATGGCAATGAGTAAGATCTCTCAGTCAACAACGACCCCCAAGTCTGCTGCATTTTGGGTTAAACCAATGATCTTCTGAACTGCCTTATTACTCTCTGTGACTGTTTAGACCTAGATCTTTGGATGTACGTAGCTCAGATTTTGCTCGAGTAAGCTTTTGGATACAGTTGGTAACTTTATACCCACAAAGAAAATGTTGCTTGTTTTTTTTAAAATACTGAACCATGCATCTGTAAAAGTTAGCAGCAACAGACAGTTTAAAGAAGGTACGAAATAATGTAACATAGTAGTCTGTAGGTGATCAACTGTTTCCCGCTTGCAGAAGTATTGTGAGTCAGGTTTTTGTCAGAATTTTTGGAATGGGGTGTCCAATTCTTTAATTTAAACATTTTTGACATGTAAATGAAAAAAGCAGACTAAAGTAATGTCCACATTCAAAAGCAGTGTGACCAAAAGACATACAGACATCCACGTGTTTGTTACCCTTCTATACCTGGATGTTATTTTGATAATGTTAACATTGTATGGTCGGTTTCACTGATGCAAGGAAACCACTGTCAGTTTGCCAAAAGTGTATACTTGCTTTTTCTAAAATGTCATAAATATTCACGCTTGTAAAAGTGCTCTTGCTTAACTCAAAATGATGCTCGTGGTTTTTTGAGGTGAGACTTGGTATGCCTCATTACCAGCATCATCTACTCTTCCAACTCATTGAAATAATGTTAGATTGGGCTGTTAGTGTTATTTGAGTCTCATGTGAGGTATATAAGTACAAACTTGTCATTGAGCGTGCATGTAAAAATCAACTTGTCAGCATGGAGCATGAAGCATGTACTAAGTCGGCGATTGTAATGGAGGCGAACATGGGTGAGGAATTCTGAACAGCAACTCAGACAGCACCCCCACCCCCTTTTTAAAATGAAACTTCAATCTGAGTGTAAAATGCATTGTACACAAAATGTGCATCATGTACATAGCATATGAAAGCAATCAATCTCAAATCTCAAGCCGATTGGTGTTTAAGCCGCTGTACAGTTTACCTTTTAACAAAATGTCGTTCAATAGTTTGGGTGTTCTAAGTTACTCCCACCCTCATCTCAACCATTCAAATTATTTTTTATTCAAATGGATCAAGACTATAGATTATTTTTATTCCAAGTGGCCTTATGTTTACTGTTGATGTACATGGTGCTGTGTAGCTTAGATTTGGTGGATATTTACAGGGCGGGAGTCTCTTTCAGTTAATTTTTGTACTTGTCTGTAAATTTACAGAAACTAAAGACATGTACTGGTTATTCACTTGACAAGCAGCTGGTGTGTGTACTTGAGTGGGTATGATAATTTGATGTTTAGCATTTAAACTAGAAATTGATCTGTAAAAAAAAATGAGTGTTTTGTCTTGGCTGCTTATATGATGGATTATCCCCAATGGTCTCCATTCATTTCCAAGAAGGGAGGAGTTATTTTGCATGATTGTTTGTACTTGGAGGGGCCTTGGTGCACTGTGACTGAAAGCTGGCCGAGGTCAAACCAAAAAGAGACTTTCACTTCTTTGCAAGGCTCTCTGGAAGTGTGGGAAAATTGTTTCTAACATTGAGGGTTGTAGAATGGCAGATTTTTTTTTGTGATGAGGCAGCCATGCATGCAAGTTGAAACTGTTTGCTTGGGAAACCTTGAAGTGCGACTAGGGTTGGTGCAGTCCTCTCTCTATGGTGCAGTGCAGGTCCTTTCCTTTAGGCTGTAGGAATTGCCCCAGAGGCAAGGTCAGTCCCAGTCTAGGTATAAACCCCAGGCTCCCAGGCCAGGCTCCCAGGGTTTACGTTTCCCATTGAGAGAGAGAGACACCTAAACACATTGTATTGTAGACCACCAACTATGCATGGAATGCAAGAGGCAGGGTTAGCGGTATTCATTCATTTTACACTGTGAGCTGATTGGACTTTAAAAAATGTGGGTGTGGCTAAGGGGGCCTCTGAGGTCAGTAAGGTCACCAGACTTTTCTCTTTCGCTTTTGGTATTGACATCCTGGAACCTAACTTTGAAACTATAACTGGTATGCAAACAGAATACACTGCAATCATTGTTGGTTTATTGATATAGAACCATGGACCTCTGGTACAGAATGGTTTGTTAACGACCTTAACTTAATGTGCACCATGGCATACCATTGAGCAATGTGGTCACAGTCACACTCACACTGTACACTACATGAAGACCAAACTATCTCACAGGCCTTCCGGTATCTAGGGCACAGAGCAAATACTTGTCTTTTTTTGCAGTCTCTCAATGGTTGCCGGGCACTAACTTCCCTTTTTATGGCAAGTTTGTGGTTTTGCTGTTTTCAATTCATAGAAATGCAGAAAGAATCCTGGCTTCAATGCATTGGAGCGGCCATCTTGATTTCTCCCATTCAAACCAATGAAGTCAAACCAAGGCATGAAGGAGAAATAGTCTGGTTCCTTTTTGTACAATGAATATTAGGATTCCTTACTGTTTTTGGATACAAGGAACATGACCAAGATGGTGGCAGTACAGTTCATAATCTTTCTGTAGCTCATACTGTGGTGTGGTGGTGTAACAGTTTCACTTTGAGTCACAAACCCCATGGTATGATGTCAATGTATACAAAACAAAACATTTCCGGGGAGAAATTTACTTTCATAAAGCCGATTACGAAGCTGCATACAAAATTTGCTAAGCATGGAATAATTTTGCTTAGCACAAATAATCAAAATGCCAATGTAATGCACATTGCTTGTGATTGTGTCTCTGTGATTATTTGCAATATCAAACAAAACTGTAAGCAAAAATTGGCTGCTTTATAGTAGCTTAAATATGAAGTTGAGCCAAGTCATCTTTCTTTACTTCTCCCAATTGCATGTGTCATTGAATTTCAATAACTTGAAGACTGCACAACCAGATGTTACCAGGAGATTGTTACTCATCTTGGCTGTATTCCTCTGTTTCCATGGGGAGGTGGGAGAATTTACAGCCAAGACCTTGGTTAGGACTGACTCACAACATGCTCACAGGCTGTGATAGATATGACATTCTGCATTCAAAGAATAAATGGCAATTCCCACAGGCTCTGTTGGATGAGTAAAGCTTTGGGGGTCAGTGGGGAGAATGACCAATGCTGGCAGTGTGCTATAATGTATGCTGTTGAAATGCTCTTAATCCACGGCTAGACTTTGCATGATTTTTTTTACTTTTAGCAGTAGATGTAGAATTGTAGAATAGATTCTGTCACTGTATACACTACATTTAATGCCAAACAGTGTTCGACTTTGTGTTTTAGAGTCAGTCGGAAGTAATTTCAAATGAACTTGAACGGGAAACCGATTATTCTTTTTTACTCTCTCTCTGATGCACTGAAATTGATACGTACAAGATTTCATTTGAAATTGATGGTTAAAAAATCATGACGTCGCAAACTTCTTAAGAAGTCACTGTTTGGTGTAAATTGTGTAATACTGTTTGTTATTTACTATGAACTTTGGAATTTACAAACTAGAGTTTAAGAAATAATTTTGACATGATTTTAGTAAGAAATATAATGATAGTAAGCTTAATAATCGTGATAAATAAAAACATGAAAAAATGTTGGGCATGAGGTTTTGTTCGGAAGTGATCAATCTGATAATATGATTTGTATTTCTTGTCAATTGTTCTTTTCTGAGGCTTCAATAATGCCCAACAGCCAAAAAAAAAAGTAAATAAAAAAAAAATGAAATAAAAATGAAATGAAAGAAATATCTTAATATTTCTGATGTAAAAAGTCAAATGGTACTGAGTTATATAATTTATATTAAATATTTTGTCAGAGACATACAGTTAAATTAGTGGGAGGAGTTAACTAGCATTCTTTATTTTACACTATTTTCATTTTACATTGAATATCTTATGAGTTTTGATTTATTAAAGGAATAATTAAAGCATATTACATAATATTATATCAAATAATTTGAACATGGAATGATTAAGGTAGACTCTATGTCTGCATGTATGACTTCTATCGTTCGCTATTCATATTAAAAATAACATTTACTAAACACAAATGTTTTTATTTTATGCAACCTATGGTGAGTTTACCAGCTGCATAATTATGTTAACCAAAAAAACAATTTTTTTAAAATTTAAAAATTTAAAAAGACACAACCGTACCACTGTAGAGAATGAATACAATTATTGTATCCACTGTCTATCCTGTAAATATTTCACTTACTGTAAACGTTAAACACTTTTGGTGACAAGTAAAATGTATGTTAAAATCATGTTGACTAAAGTCATGCTACATGTAGTAATGTGTACGTACGTATGTAGAACCTTTCCTATCCTAGTCAATGCTTGTAGAACAGTCATGGTAATTGTACGCTTAACCTTTGTAGGAACTCTGAAGCTATCTGTCACCCGATGATTTCCACACCAAATCCTGGTTTGATTTTACAGAGGATTGATTACAAAGAAGGAATGGTTGTAACCTTGCGTTTTATTTTGACATTTATTATGTTTTTGTTTTTTTATGTCAAAACTGAAATTATTTCATATTGTGTTATTCCATATATTAACAAATTGTTGATATGGTTTCTTTTAATGTTAAATTCATTTTTTCCCTAAAAAAACCACAGAAAATCATACAATTTTGCATAAATTAACTAGGAAACACAAAGTGTCCCTGGCAGTTGTAGAATTCTTGAACAGTGTCATTTATCCATGCTGTTTCTGAAAACCCCAGTACCCAATTTTGTTTCACCTTGGAATAGAAACCACTGTACATGTAGAGCTACATGTACATGTCTGCAAGATATACTATCACTAATATACTTGGTTAGATGATATTTGATTGTTCTCTCTACCAGCTTTGGTTTTCAATCATCAAGGATCATTTAAGAACAGAAAGTTGCACAAAGATGTGATGAAGTGTCACCTTTATTTTGAAAGCTCAGTTTTCACTTCCGTGAAGTATGAACTGTTGCAGTGTCACGAGTTGATCACAGTGCATTAATAATGTGACTACAGGCAGTAGATATCAGAATCCAGTGACTCACTTTACTGTCCAGTATTGTCTGTTGAAATTCAGTCCACATTTCTCAAATACTGCTAGTACATGTCATGTATTTTACATTCATGGGTTGAACGTGTACCAAACCAAAATTGGATAGATCCCTCCCTTAAATATCTCAACTATCCTAAACTGTTAATTACCCTGCGTCAGTGATTTTGAATTTGTAAAGCAGCCTGTTCATATCATCTTTGCCATTGTCAAAAAAAAAAGTACTGTCAATATGGGAGTGTGCAAAATGGATATACATGTAGTATGGAGTCGGTAATTATCAGGAAATGTAATATTATTAAATTGTCAAATTTAAAGTTAAACAGTTATTTGGTGTAGTTTTGATCATAACTAGCACCAACCATTGTGCGAAAGATTTTCATCTGGTCTTTTAAAGAAATTCGTATATACGGCAAAGAACTAACTACATAACAAGAATTGATGGTATTGAACTAATGGGAACATTTAGGGACTAACTGATAAATACTTGTTGATAAGAAACCCTCAGACATTTTTGTAATAACTTAGTCTGAAAGTGCTACTTGTACCATTTATTACACAAAAAAACACACCAAACCATTATGGGCTGTTTTCTTGGAAAGAATTTTCCCAGGTTGTATCGATGTATCATGTAAAACCAAACAATTAAACAAAATGCACATGTATATTATGACATGAACTTGTATGATTCATGTGAATGGTTGTAACAGCTTGCGCGATAAGTGAAATGCATTTCTATTTCATTGCGGTCTTTTGACTGAGTATTATGTTTTGAATATGAAGAGTAATGGGTTTTTTTTTTTTCAAATGGTAAGCAAATACTTTATGACTTATATTAAGTCATACCATGTTTAATACCATTGGAAAAAGAAAACTCAGTATCTGTTCATTTCTGAGTTCAATGGTCCGAGTCTAAAAAACTGTCATTTTTACACTTACCTTTGGTGGGGGGCATTAGACGTACGGCACAAATATATTGACTCGTTCAATGCGTACTGATTCCTGCATGCTAAGTCGATGCTAAGTCTATGCGCAATCTACAATGACAAGGTCTGCAAAAGGCATGAGCACATCATGAGCTCTGGGCCCAATTTCATAGTAAGCAAACGAAATTGCTAAGCACAGAAAACTCTTGCTTAAGAAAACAAAGGTTACCAGCCAAAATACCATACAGTTATAATTGCTGTGACTGGTACCCCACTCATTTCTTGCTTAGCAAATAAATTTGCTGAGCAGAATTTTCTGCTAAACAGCTTTATGAAATTGGGCCCTGACCTGAGAGTTTGCATCAATGTCATTCTTAAATATTCCATTTGTGGCAAGACCGTGTATACAAAGGGACTTCTGACACTTAGGCCTAAACTCTGAATTAAATTTCTGATTTATAATTACTAGCATGTAATATGTCAGGAGAAGGGATGTCCTTCATTTCTAGATAACAAAAATAGTCCATCCTTCCCCCTTCCTCTTCATCAGATGTCTGTAGAATTCCTGAAGATCTGCCAAGCTACCCCAAGGGACAGGTCTAGCTTTCAAGGTCAGGTCCGGTGTCTGTCTTATCTTTGTAGACGCTCACACAATGGACCCTAAGCATTGCATTATTGCCAGTCTGGTGGGCTCCCAATACCTTTCCCAATACCAGTAGCCATTGTATTCCATGACTATTAGTCCTAAAATGACATAATCAGAACAGTTTAACTGTGGTACAGCTTGGAGTAAATGAGCAAGAACAAAAAGCATTGAATTTGAGGTGATGCTTTCCATGACAATGTTAATGCAAAGACATGTCTGAACTAGACCCAACGAAAATAATAGAATCAAATCAATATTGTAAGTCCCTGGTAGACAAGAGCTTGTCTTTCCTAAATTCCACCATAAAAATAACAGTTAATAAAATTTAAAAATATAAATAAATACATAAATGAATTGAGAAAATGAAAAAGTGGATCCTATGTTTATTATTTATCCAGAACCAAAGAGAATTGGTATAAACGTGTTGGACCTAGTGCTATACTTTACCCGGTGGTAGTGCATAGTAATCAAATGTACTGTGGTTACTCTGAATACTGAACTAACAGTAAAAAGTGTATTTTGATCTCCACCTTAATAATGATGTTAATGCTCCCCTATCTTTGGCTACTGTATGTCTAGATAATAGTAAAGTAGACCTATACTGTACACTATAATGTATATCAATGTATATCAATAGTATATCATGTGCAACAACTACATGCTTGCTTCTTTTATTTGGTTATTTTTTGCCTATTCGACTCAGGATCTGCATCTACTAGCTGGTAAATTAATAAAAACAACTTCAATTATGAAATTTCATAATTCTTTTGTGTAGTACCCTGAATCAGAATTATTTGTGTGTGTCCATGTACTTGTACACAGTCTGTGAAACTTAAAGGGGGCACGTTGTCTTCGGATTGGCGCTTTGGGCTTTAAAAAGCGTATGTTTTGAAATGAATATGGTTGGAAAGACATTTTGAATTGAAATTTTCTTGGTTTTGTGTAATTTTATGAAAATGGTCTGCTATTTTGTGGAACCAAATTTTTGACTTCACAAAAATGACAGACTATGTTCCGTTGGTTGTTTTTCAAGAGGCAAATTTATGGGGTTTTTTGTGTATAGTTATTACTCGTGAAAAGGATAAGGAGTAATTCCAAACAGCAAAATTTTGAGAGATTTGAAGGCAATGTGCCCCTTTAAGGAATTATGAAATAGTGTTTTCTAATTTCCCTGCATACAAAGCTTACTTGATAAGGAAGTGAACATGAAAGAAGCAGTTCCACAAGAAAAATTGTGGAACACAAAATAGAGCATGAACATATTGTGATAGATCCAAGAGCTTTTATCAATTTCATTTTTGATATAATCATCCAAATTAATTGTTTAAGATGCGCCATTTTACCAACGAGAAGTGCATTGCACCCGTTATCGCCAAGATAAGAACCGCGTTATAATTATGGTCAAAGCTTGTGACTCTAAGTAATTATTTACACGTATGGATGCACAGCACTCTGCTGTATTTATAATCATTAGTTTTAGTATAGTGGTCTTGTGGCCCTCGGCCCATAAACACAAGAGTCCATTACAAGCACCGCTGTGGTTCAGTACTTTTAGATATTCTAATAAGGTGTGCGTAGGCTTTAAACAACATGAAATGGTAT
Source organism: Plazaster borealis (assembly GCA_021014325.1). Taxonomy (NCBI): domain Eukaryota; kingdom Metazoa; phylum Echinodermata; class Asteroidea; order Forcipulatida; family Labidiasteridae; genus Plazaster; species Plazaster borealis. The sequence continues at coordinate 5,005,119 of CM037471.1, read as the reverse complement.
CGGGATAATGCATTCATAATCCTTGCAAATGAAGGAGTTCATGGTGTCACCACGCCAGTACAGTAGGTTGACCTTCGTATAGGATTATTTCCCAACACAGTTCCCACAAGCTTATTTCTACCTCCATGGTTTTAACCGTAAAGGGTGGTCCGTTTCCGTTGGTTCATTTTTCACACAGCTCATGGTTCAAGCTTGGAGGAAAGGAAATGTTTCCTCCATGGTCCAAGCATCAAGAGAGCAAAATGGTACACGTTAAAGGGTCTGTATACGTTTGGTATGACTCTGGAAATTAATGGCAATAAAAACTTACTTGGTAAGAAGTACAACAGCTTTGGATAGTATAATGCATTTTGAGAAACTTGTTCACTTCGAAGTACTGCGGTTATTGAAAAAGATATCACTTGTTATCCCAAACAATTTGAATCTGAGAAGCGTTACTGACAGTAACGTTTCTCAGATTGTGTATTCCAATTGCAGATTATTCTTCCTGCGTGAACATAACCGTTCCAGATTTTCGGCAACATCTCGAAAACGCTACCACCTTTTGAAATGAAATGTTCACAGGTTAGTTTTATCCGGGGATGGTATATAAATTATCTACAACTATATAGGATTGAAACAATCAGTGGGTTCCAATTACCAAACGTATACAATCGATCCCTTTAAATACGGATAAATAATACATTATGAAGTGAAACAGGTATACCCTGTTGTTCCGGAAAGCATTCGGTTTGGATGCTTGTCAAAGCCGCAAACCACACCCACTGTGCCGTCATAATGTACTTGTAATTCGATTATAGTTGTGCTAAGTCATTGTAGCTCTAATGGTCATACCTTTACGGCAACGTTCATTGCTCTCTAAAGTTGTGGGTGGACATGTTTGTGGTTATTCTGCAAACCAATTTCCTCAAAGTGTTTCGGGAATCGTGTTCACAGTCGACAAAAAAACAACATCAACAATGGACTGTGCACGTTTAGCATAGGGGACCTCAGGGGACCTCGTTTCCAACATAGTCTAATTATGAAAAACAAAGACGCAATCTTCAACTTTCGTATTGGGTTCTGGAGACCTGTACGCTTTTTGCAGTGATTAATAATTATTATGCTGTATACACACAACACATTCTCAAGTTTCTTGAAAAACTAATACTTCATTTTACTTAATTGTAAACGACATGAAAGTGGAGATTCTATCTTGAAAAAATAGTTAATGCCTGACGTTTCTACACTTAGAGTGGCAAGAAAACTACCGGAAGCCGACACACTCTGCTGTGCTGGCTAACAGCGAAGCCTCGTGTGAACGCAAGGTACTTTTTAGCTAAGTCCGTTTCTCGATGCATCCCCCGCTGCGAATTTTTAGCAGCTAAGTTAGCAGTGAAGTTAGCTACTCGTGTGAACATGCCCACTTATAGCAGAGTCTTTCTCGATGGCTAAATGACTATAGCGCGAGTGGAATACAGACAAATATATTGACCAGCTATGTTCAAAACATATCCATATGGCTAAAGGCCAACAACTGAGCTTGTTTTTTTTTTGGTAAATGGATTACACAACACACATAAAACGATAAAATGGTATAACGGAAGCAGTCAAGTGGAAATAAATCAACATTTCGCTTTAATGGAAACTTTTAATTGTTACATTGGCATTTTAATTGAAAAGTGACTGTGTGCGGTATGGTGCGCCGAGCCAAGTGCGCTCAAAACTCCCGTGGGTGTTATTTGACGTATGAGGAAATAAAGAGCAAATACATTTATTGTAAACTTGACTGGAAATATGAATTTCAACTTTGATGAAACTTTCCAAATTCCATTTCCTTATATATATCAAGATGCAGGTGAAGGGGTGCAATTGGAAACCAAGACTGGGGGCATCTGTATGTTGTAACACCCACACTCTTGCGTAGGCTGCTAACTTCCCCCAACTTGGCTCAAGATAAGTTTTCAACACCCACACTGTTCCCATAGGAACGAGGCAATGTGTTATGACCGGGCTATAAAAGAATGACTAATAAGGCACACAATAATCGGCATCGGAGTAGCGCAGTAAAGTCCACATAAGGACCTAAAAAACCATGCTGTGTATTATGACAGCACAATAATAGTTTTGTCTCAGTAGATTCTAGAGTTTGTGCGTGGAGTTCAAAGAGTAAAGAGCGCCGGTACATTTTGACCTGAAATGCTATTCTACTGACCTCAACCCAGTTCGACAATGCTTCAAGCCGGCACCCCCCCCCCCCACACCCACTCACTCACAACACATTTTGGTCCATCCGAATTAATGTGATGAGCAGCAAATGGTAGGCCTAGCACTGCACTCTAAAAAAAACTCCCGATCAGAATTGACCCGGTTCGGAGTCCCAGGACCCATTTCTGGGTCAGCACGACCCGGAATCTGTGTCAAAATTACCCAGTCAAATTATGGGTAAAACTGAAGCAGAATCTCAGCTAAAATCACATTTTAAAACAGTTTCCGGGTCAGCCTGACCCAGAAATGGGTCAGGCCACTTGACCCGGATTCGGATCAATTCTGATCCGGGAGGTTTTTTATAGAGTGTGGTACCACTTACTGTACTTGGCACTTCAAGTTCTTATACATTTGGATACCATTAGTTTATATACACGTCACTGAAATGTACATGATTCGGATTGCTGTGGAAAGAAAGGCCCAAGTTGTATAGATTTTGGTTCCACTCCACAGTGTCGTTCATGCATGCTTAGCTTTATTAAACACTTGAAGGCTGACTGGGCTTTAGAAATAATCCTTTAAAAACAGATGAGCACACTTTTTACTGAGTTGGTTTTCTATCGATTACAATATCGAAAGCACAACAGGCACCTTTTTATGGACGTTCCAAAGAAAGTAAAAAATTGAAAACGAAACCCCTGGGAAATAAAAAGAGCCGCCGACCCTTTTAACAACGTATCGACTGCTATTTTATGATGAACAATACCTGGGCCTATGGAATTCCATTACACACTTTATGCACGGATGACTTCTGTTTTGAAACCTTTTCTTGCACTATGGTGTTGAATTCAACACGTAAACCAGGCTATTTGTTATGCATGAATTTGTTTAATCCTGTCCACATTATATGGTGTGAAGAATTCGTTTGCGCAAAACAATAATGTGCAACAATGTCACAATCCTTCTGAATGCAAATTGAAAAGGGGTGCTTAAAGGCACTGAACACGTTTGGTAATTGTCAAAGACCAGTGTTCGCACTTGGTGTATCCCAACATATGAATAAAATAACAAGCCTGTTGTGAAAATTTGGGCTCAATTGGTCATCGAAGTTGCAAGAAAATGATGAAAGAAAAAACACCCTTGTTGTACAAATTTGTGTGCTTACAGATAGGAATAAAAAAAGCAAGCAGTTTTTATTCAATTTAGTGAGAAAATACCTCTTTCTCAAAAACTACGTTACTTCAGAGGGAGTCGTTTCCTACAATGTTTTACACTATCAACAGCTCTCCGTTGCTTGTTACCAAGTAAGTTTTTATTCTAATGTTTGTTTTGAGTCATTACCAAACGTGTACGATACCTTTAAAAAACAAAACCTAGTAATAATTTTGGCCTCAAAAACACAGTATTCAAATGAATCTATACGTAACATGCGATCTGACTTGCTTTTGATTCGTCACATATTTTCTCTACCAACCTGCAACAGCTGCAAACGCCCCCATCGGGGAGTTTGGATGAGGGTAGGTCTGATATCGTATTTTGCGATTTCAAAAGAAATCGACGACACAATTGTTTATGTTCCTTACTGTTTGCAAATGATTTTCAATTTGCATTCGATAGGTCATTTAATAATTTGAAATTATGCCTAGAAATGACACAATTTGCTTTACTGAAATTAAGCGTTTAAAGTTTCTATGATAATTTGACATTATGGTGACGTAACTGCACGTACTGATATGTACACTATGTTATTACTGAGAGAAAGTGTCGCTGTTAATCCTGTATTCTAATAATACTCGGTGGTGTTTGAGACTGACCTGGAAACCAAGGGGATATTTATTTACATCTGTCTGACATAAAAATGACGGTGGGCTGCTTGCTTGTATCTGGAACCCTAGTTAGTGCAGGGAGGATCCCTGGTGGGGTAGAGAATGGTAGCAAGGCCCCTGGGAAAGTGAAGCAATAAAGAGGTTGCTGTTGTTAGTTGATGTATAATAACTGAGGTGTGTGTGTGCGTGTGTGTGTGTGTGTGGGCATGTGTACGCATTCAAACCGAGGACTTTAACAAAAGGGATCCGGGGAAAAGGTGTACCGAGGACGTCCTCGCTTTGATTTCGTGTACAAAACCAATGGGGACGTCGCTGAAAAAACTATGTCCAAACAATGGGAGAACAAAGAGAAGTCCTCGGTTTACACCTTACACATACATGTGTGTGTTTGGAATTAGCCTGCGGGTTGTAAAACAGCTAGGGTCGGCTCTCGGCGGACCTTTTAACAATGATAGAACGCAGGCAATCTCATTGCTCCTCAACCTTGCCCTACGCATCCATGTCCTCTTTACTATATGCAGAGAGCAAGGAGTACAATGAATATTTAGTGGTGTAAGAATCTACTCCCACCCTGCTGTCAACCGCTTCACGGTTTGTCTCTCTAAACAAAAAGCATGTAGCGAAAAATTTAGTTCCCGGGGGTGTCGTTCGTATTTGATTGCTAACATGTTTGTTCATATATGTTTCCCTCGTTATATTTCTTGCTCTACGTCCCTGGTGTTGGACTATGAAATAGTTTGGGACCACCAATCATCAAGCAGGGGATCCGTGGTTGACCATGGAGGAAGGAAAAGACTTTCTTCCGTCTAAACTCCCTGCTTGATGGTTGGACCAACAACCATATGCCAACCTTGCCGATTAGTGTCAGGTTTTAAAGGTGCAAATGAACTTGAAAATACACCGACAATCTCTCAACAGCTTTTATCTCGCTTATCATCCGCTTGAATTGGACGGTATATTTTGGTACCTGCACTGCCACCACAGGATGGAGAGGGTTTTTCCTCTATGGTACTACGTGAGCTCTGTGTAGCTGGTGACCAACCACTGTGTTGATACCATGGGTGTTTGTGAACGTGATACTTGGGCAATACAGGGTTTCCTTCCGACGCTATACCCAGATAAAAGGCCGTTTTGTATACCGCAGATTATTTGTCACGTATCAATACTTCTTCAGAAAATCAAAGGATAATTTGACCGAATTATGGAGCAATTTCTTCACTTTAAATTGTGGCACAGGAAGCGTAGGATAAATATTTTTACAACTTTCAAGAGCAAAGCCTTGTATTTCCTAACTGTTTTACATTAACGTCGGTTTCTGAAAAGACGAGAACTACAGTTTGACCCGTTTCTGTGTGTGTCGAAGGACAATGGTCCGTATAGGTATGCTATGGACCTTTTCTATGGTTAAATTCACACCTTACTCGAACAGTCGTTTAATTTGATACCGACTCTCATGATCTTTAAATTCATGTCAGTGTAATAGTTCTGTTTCGGCACACGGGGTCACCACTTGATGAAAGGGCGCCCTCAACTAGGACGATGCAGGGAATCCACGAGCATATCTGAAAGTATTATTCACGACGAATCGTGAAACAAGGGCAGCACAGACGTTCTGAGCGAATAATCTGGTTTGAGGGAAAGTAGAACTGCACCGCATCATGTTAGCCACGAAAAATGTTCTCTCACCTCAAGATAAACAATGTTTATGAAGTAGCCGATGTGACCTACAAGAATTAGTTCACTTCTTACTGCCTCGGTGTGAGGTTCTTGAGGTCAACCACATGCCATCAAAGACTATCTTCGCTCAGGTTGTAAGGGCCGCGGGAATCGTTTCGCTACCCTTCAGCATGATATAAGAAATATAAACAGTGGTTGCAGTCATAACAAGCAGGTTGTTTTGATGGGTCAGTCAAATCCTATCTGGCCCGGGCATGAAATTTAATCGAATGAGAGGGAGGGTTGGTGCACATGCGACCCTAAGGGTGATGCAACACGATTATGGGACGTAGAAACTTCTTCCTCCATGCTCAGATTGATCCCCATCTTCAACTCTGTCTCTCTACACCCCCCCCCAATCCATCCATCCTAGTCGACGTCACTTTGTTATAAAACAAGATGACTGTCTGCAATCCAGGGCATTATCCGGCAGGCAAGAGTCAAAACTGTTGATACAATAAGTTGTACAATTGTATTGTGATTTTAACATGAATTCAATTTACATGTATTGTCTTTCTCCCTACACACCCAAATCCATCCATCCTATAGTCGACGTCACTTTGTTATAAAACAAGATGACTGTCTGCATTCCAGGGCATTATCCGGCAGGCAAGAGTCAACACTGTTGATACAATAAGTTGTACATTACATTTGCATTGTAATTTTAACATGAATTCAATTTACATGTATTGTAAAAACAAAAAAGTACAGATAATACAATGACTGATGAATAACATATAAAAAATAGGTTAGCAAGTTTTGAGATGTACTAACTTTCTTCACATCAAATTTGTGTAATATCACACGCTGCAAACGCTGCAGACCTTTTGCCTGCAAGCGTAAATTGATTCCAGTATCCTGGAACCAATTTACTGCAGTAACTGAAAAAATGAGGAATTGAATTATTATTGATGTAGTTATGGTGGTACTTGTTTATCAACTACTGACTAATATTCCCCACAATGTAATGTGAGAATATTGTACAGACCGTGTACAGACTACCCTAGTATTCTTTTTTTCAAAATATGACGATAGGCGCCCTCCCCAAACCAGTTGACGCTCTTCGCCATTGATATGGACAGCCGCTCGGCGTATTCACATGTCTGTCTTTGCGCTTCCGTATAATGTGTGTGATATGAGGTATTATCTTTCTGTGTTCAATTTGATACTTCAGTTTTACGTATCCGGGTATATACATTGCATATTTTCTGTAATAGGTCTGTTAGCCAGCCTTTGTCTTTTCTACAGATAGGCCTATATATAATTTTTTTTATTTATCATAATCGTTTATTTACACATACACTTGAAATAAAGTGAATATTTGTCTACAAGTAGAAAATTACATTTGTTAAGACTAGGCCTATATACCACTGGTACTTAAATACATGTCTATACTTGCAAACGTTATCAAGTCAATTTTACAATTCATATACAAGTTGTGAAGAAAAACACAAAATGTCAAGAAGACTTGTAACGTGTTCCCATTAACCCGTCCAAGAAAACAAGTTTTAATGGTAAATGTGCCACCATTGTGTCCGACCTAAATCCTCCTATGTATCAGGGTGTTTGAGCGTGAAACCAGGCTTTCTTCTCACCCATACTCTTGCTTTGCTGAGATGTAGAACTAAGAGCCATTCCAACAGCTTTATTCCACGTACTGCATCTCTTTGAAACTCCTTGCCTGGTTCATGTTTCCCTCCATCCTACAACCAAGGACTGTTTTAAGTAATTCCTACCTTCAGCTTCCCTGAGTTATTTTCATCTTTAATATTTTCCTTCTTGGTAGCCCTTACCAGAGTGGCTTTTAGCCTTGCTGGGCGAACTTGCAAAACAACCCAAAACAAAAACAACAAATTAATAACAACAACACAAAAAAGAAAAACAACAATGACAACAACGACAAAACATTGATTTTGTTTATTGATTTAGACAAATGGTACATAAAATCTTCACGACTTGAACGGTCTTCTCCCCCCCCCCCCCCACCCCCTTTCCTTGGGGCTGTTTCTTCATGTGAGCATGAAGGCCGTTAGTTGACGTATGAAATGCCCATCAATTCACATAAATCAACGCTGAACCCTTTAGGTTTGACATAATACAACATTACAACCTTTGGAGCTTGGAGTCGTCGACTCGTATGCCCTCAATCACCAAAGCCGCCTACGCACGATACGGGTCACACGAGAACAGGGGTTGAAAATAAACGTCTCTGCTGGAAGCCCTTGATACCTAGCTCGACCTTGGGAAAACTCACTGTCAAGTGCAAGGTTCTTCAAGGGAGACTAGGTCGCCGTGGATCCAACCCCGATTCTCAAACTGAGCAACGTTGTTTCTTTCTGTCTTTCTTTCTTATTGGGTTCGTTTTCTATAATCCCTGTTTTCTCAAAGAAGACTATACGTAAAAGATAGCCGTCCACTTGAAAAATTAAATGAGCTTGACATTGTGTAGGACAATAGTTGTTTCTGTCAGAGAGGATGTGTGTTGATTCAGTGATGCGTACTGATAAGTATCATGATTTTTATATAGCATCTCATGCCGTGACAAACGCTACATCAGAATACAACATTACCATCGCCCATCGACCACATGAAGGCGGGTATTAGAAATCACGGAGGCAAAAATATGGTTATTAATCATGGCAGTAGGCCTGTGTCTTCTTGTTTCAACATGATCATAATAACAGTCAACTCAATACAGACACCTCGATGGATGTCATCAACTGATAACATTTGATATACCTTTTGGCCATTAACGATCGCGGGGAGCTTAAGGCTGCCTGTCATCACACCGCATCGGGAGCCATCTTTCTAATTTTTGTTTTCTCATTTATTCCTTTGTATAACCATAACTGAGGCTGGAGGTGAGACAAATAAATAGTCTGGCCCCATACTAAAGGCATAAATCAGCATTCGTGGTTGTCATTTGTCTCAGGGAGCACGACAGAGATTGTGGTGTACGGTCTAACCTATAAGGCTTGCTCATGATAAGCTGATGCCACGAGCAAGGCATTCCTTGCATGACGTAGGACTCTTTTAAGTTTTACGATGCCCATTTGCGGATTTCTAATTCGTCAAGGAACTCCGATAACTTTAATGCTGATTAGGCCTTCCCATGGTGGTTTTCATGCAAAACAAGGCAAAATGGTGTTTTATTGTATTAGGCCTAAGTGCAAAGCCTCGCCCGTGTGTTTTAGTAAAAGTTTATAGTCCAGTTGTACAAGTTTAGTTAATAGTTCTCATCTGGGCGCCATTTACTACAATTTGCAACTGTGACGTCATGGATGGAGTGCCTTAGCTGCTGGTGTGTAGCTTCATGACGATAGATGAGTGTCTGCCCTCATGGCCTGCGGATCTAGTAGGTCAAATTGCAAAATCCCTTAATGAATTCACCCGTTCCAATCATGCACGCACAAGCGTACTGGTGAGAGCTCTTCGTGAGGGTTTTATTGATACAGATAGTGAATGAAATCGAGAGGATGAAGACGAAGTACACCCTAAATTCCAGTTTTATGACGATCGCTGTCACAGGTAAAACAAACTGATGCTGAAAAGTTGATCCATTTTGTCAACTCCTGCCAATACTAGACGAGGTGTAATGGGTCATTTGGAGCGCGGTGCGCAACCTAGGCAAGCCGATGGGTTTTAGATGTCAAATTCGTTACTTACTCATTATAAAAGATGGTGGATATAAACCATAGACTTAGAGCTGCGGGATAATTCCCAGTTGATGATATCTAGTTTCCTTGGTTAAACCTCGCCAGACTGTGTCTGATGTGTGCTAACCTGTTGAAGGTGTCGCCAAGTAACTTAATACTCCTTTTGCAAAACCTTGTAGCCGAAAAGAACCCAACACTCAGGAACAGTATCATGTAACTATCATGAATTCGTCAAACTCTGAATATTTACTAAACAATTATTAAGGGATCTGTGACTTGTTTTGTTTTCTTTTTCTCCTTTTTTTCCTTTTATTTTCCTTTCAAGTGTTATTATTGTGTTTTTTTACTCAGAGTCTTTTCTTTAAGTTTGTTATTCCAGGATCATTGTGATATAATGCTTGGTCCCAGTCAGAGTTTGTTGTTGTTGTTGATGTTATTTTTGTTGTTGTTTTTTATATTTTGTTTACGTTGTTCTTTTTTGTTCTTTTCTTTTCTTCAAAGGGCACGGCTGATTGGGGGCTGATTTTTTTCTTATTTCAGAAAAAGAGTAGACCTGTTTCCGAGACAGTGGAATTTAGACTTCGCACTAGCTCATTTACTTGTCCTTATTTAGGGGTGCACCACACTTTAAGTGGTGACTACAAAATCATACACCAAGCCTCACCGATACAAATATTTGGGAGGCCCTCAAATATTTCTGTAATTCAAAGATTTGAAGGTCGTGGTATTATAGGGATTGTAGAGGAATGGTCCAATATTGTGCCCTGAAGGGGCTGTTAAATTTTAACCTGGGAATTTCGTATACACTTAGCCCCGAACAAAAAAAACCCTACGAAATAGTACCTTTAGGTTTGGCACGGTCGAACGTTGATGGCGCTATTCGCGAAGTTGTAACGATTATGGCATGAAGCTGCTAACACACACATAATAAATATTCTTATCACAATTTCTATTCTTCATCACAACTCTCGAGCTACAAGAAGTCAACAGAGCGATGCAGTTACTGCAGACACGCTGGCTGCCATCTTCATATAGACATTATATCGTATTTCCAATTCCTTATACAACCCAGGCTGAGTTGTAAGGAACCGTTGGGGGCTCTTTAGACTCAATGAACAGCTGCTGATGACCGAGAAGCGGTCTGGACTTTACGGGGGAGAGATGTATTAATATCTGCTCACCCATGGCGTCATCCATTATTTCAAAAATGTGCAGCAAATGAAAATGCGACTGGGAGACGCAGTGAGGTGCCTAACGGACAGTGATAAACTGTTTGCAGCATCGTAGGACTCAGTATAAATTGCGTATGTAAACTCTGCATTAGTTATTGCAAAATACCAAATTAATGGCTTCTTGTTGTGTCGCACCCACATCCAGGGAAGATTTGATCAGATTGGGACATGTTCGAGTTAATCCCAAGGCGCAATAATACTCGTGTTGTCTGTCTACAATGTTTGAAATAGGGCGGTCGTGTTTACCCTGAACTGACCCAACCGATCACGAAGCTTGGTAGTAATCACAGGTAAAATATTGTCGGTGTGGAGGTGTTTGATCTAGAAACGTTCACTATGTATCTTGAACCAAATAAAATACGGCGTCAGAGATTCTGTTTTTCTCAAGAAGGATGTACTTGAATATGGGCTTATTTTTTAAAAAGTAATTGACTGGATGTGTAATTTACTGTAAATGGGCTTTTTGATACAGCTGCTCCTCGCTTGTGGAATGTGTTACCACTGCATATTATTCAAACATCTAGTTCTCACTTTTAAATCTCAGCTTAAAACGCATTTGATGTCTCAGGCCTTTTTCATGCTCATTGTAATTGCATCATCGTTGTAATTTTCTATGTATGTTGTAGGTTTTGTATGTTATTGTATTGTTTTCTTGTAGGCGCCTTGGGCACTCGGTGGATATGTGCGCGATAAGTTTTGCTATTATTTCTACGGATACTCTTAGTAATCGTTTGTTTTCTCGAACCGTAATTTTGCAATGTGTGTGGTCCCCCCCCCCCGAAAAAGGGGGTAAATAAATAACTGAATAAACAAATTTGATGCAGCGTCCCTCTAAGTTAGGTACGAAACACCGATAATCTGTTTCATCTTCCGGAAGAAAGTTAATAACCTAAGAATCTTTATTTTGAATAATTCCTCGTATAGAACATAATACCGGTTTTATCCGACTGCCTCAAATAGCCCGTGTCACCTTTTTCTTAAAAAGTGACGACATAAACATTCATGAATAAAGACGGAGTCATCAAGTGCAGATCCTTGTATTTTTCCCGATGCCGTCATGAATAAATGATTATATTAGTGACGCATCAGGTGGCTCAGTGAGTTTGGGTTGTAAACACGCTTGAGTAATCCGCATGAATATTATATCAAAAGCAAAATTTAATTGGGAATTTATCAGTGTCTTAATAATTACCTTCACAAGTGTTTGTAATGCTCGCTCCTCCCCCCAAGTTGATATGGTCATGGTCTTTGATTTAATTTAATGCGACATTCTACTGATCAGTAATCAGATATAGATGGGAAATTTGGGCATGAACAAAACACATAGAATTGAAAGGAGGTGTAAATATTAGTAAACCAGAGCTTCCAATGACTACCTTAGAGTACGTTTATAACAGTCAACATTTACAGCCAATAGTCAGAAAACTTCGACGAACACAACAATACAATACAATATTTTTTAAAGAAAGCTCATGGACGTAAATAGATTCCCTAACACAACTATGACTCAGACAAAAAGAAGAAGATACTATCAGCACACAAACGATGACATTGATTTGCTATTTCAGCTTCGTTTCCCAAAGCAATTCCACAATTCAAGTAAATAACGATTTTATATGTTGTCGCCATAAATGTATTACTGGTTGAGTTCAGTTCGGTGGGTTGAGTACACCCCCACCCCCTCTCTTCCCTCCCTCCACAGCCAGTCGCATCACTTTATGAAGCAGTGCCTGCATGGAGATCGATGAGCAAGGAGCATGGAATTTCTCAGCCTTGGTGTAGTTCGGGTTGCTCTGTGGCAGAAATGAGTCAAACATCAACGGCTTATGGAAAAGATGACACACGATGTCTTAAATAGCATAAAACTTAAAGACTGACTTAAAGGCACATATGCATAACAAAACAAGCCTGTGAAAATTTGGGCTCAATTGGTCATCGAAGTTGCAGGAAAATTGATGAAAGAAACAACGCCATTGTTGTACAAATTTGTGTGCTTTCAGATAGGAATAAAAGGCTTCAGGCCTGAAGTCTTTTATTGACTCCATGCACACGACTGTTCCGTTATAATGTATGTATTTATTATGTTTGCATGTTTTTTTTTCGTCTGTTTGTTTATGTTGGTAATTTGTGTCAAACAGGACATTGATGAAAAACAGATTTTGCTGATCTATTTATCCGGTATAAATATATTGCAATAAATAAATAAATAAATATTATGATGATTTTTGGAGTCAGTATGAAATAAATGTTCAGATCAAATCAAACAAGAATTCATGCACACGAACAAAAAGTGGAAGGTTGGACATAGGCCGACGATTAAACATCCTATCACATGAATAGGAACACGGATGGTCGTCGGTTTGTCTTCATCTGTATATGATTTTGCCCCGTAGTTCCCATAAAGCAGCTTATTTCAGTCCAGTAGGCCAAAACATAAATTTTAAAATTTTAATGTATAACTAAAATTGCTTGAATTTCCCAGCAGCGCGCTGCAGCGTGGCAAGTTGTTTTCCTGCAAACCTGAATAACTCCAACGAGTTTGGTTATCATGATCTAAACTCCCTTCTGAACCCAACATACTACTGTGTCTAGGCCTATACAGAAATTGTGTTTTCCCATGATTGTGAAGTTGTAAAAATTCAAACAATTATGAAGAGTTTTCCGTACGACGTAAACAAGCTACATCTACATTCTTTCAACAACGTGCCGTGTGATTTGTCAAACACTCCCGTCGAACCGACGGTTTGGGATGGTTCGAGATTTGGTGACTTAAGCGCGTCCCTTACATTCATGCAATGTGTCGGTCCTACAACTAGACTAATTAACACGATTATATACATTATTCGTCACCATTAGTCCCTTGATGAAAGAAAAATGAGTCATAAAATATTACTTCATACTTTTGTAAACATACATACTCCTGTATCTCCCCTCTGTGACGAATGGACTCGCCCTGTGTCTAACTATTGCAAACGATGTGTCATCGGTTTTTAAATTGTGATGACATTATACCGTTTGTATTAATTAGTTCATATCATTTTGTTGTTTTCAGCACCCAATTGTTCTGGAGACCTTGAATTCTACATAAATGAGCGCAGGAATGGGGGGGGGGGTACAGTGATTTACATGAGTTTTCATTAAATCATATGATTTATTACGATTCACGATGTAATGTGGAGTGTCACTGCATTATAACTGTTAGTCATCTGGTGATGGCTGACTTCTCATTAGCTAAAGCGACCCTTATTAGTACACAGGGGTTCCTGACAGGAAACCTTATCCTCCCCCTGCCGTCTGAAACGTATAATAACCAACATATGAAATGTTCATTAAAGGCATCGTACACGTTTGTTAATTGTCAAAGACCAGTGTTCTCATTTGGTGTATCCCAACATATGCATAAAATAACAAGCCTGTGAAAATTTGGGCCCAATTGGTCATCGAAGTTGCAGGAAAATGATGAAAGAATAAACACTCTTGTTGTACAATTGTGTGCTTTCAGATAGTATTTTAGTGAGAAATGACTTCTTTCTCAAAAACTACGTTACTTCAGAGGGAGTCGTTTCCTAAAATGTTTTATACTATCAAGTAAGTTTTTTTGCTATAATAACCAGGCGGAAGTCGGCAAATGCCATTTCGAGATACAGCATTAATTTAAAAAAAAAAAAAAAATAATAATAATAATAATAATAATAATAATAATAATAATAATAATAATAATAAAGCGATTGAACTGTCATTATCGGCATGAAATTAAAATTTCAAGTTGGTTAAAAGGGTCTGCATTCATGAATTAAAATTAGGTGGTTGCTAAGGTAAATTGGGGGCCCAATATGTATGATAATTAATTATAAACGACTTCTGCGCTCATTTTCTCAAAAGCATCCCTTGACACTTCCTAACTTCAAAAAGATGTAACTTCAAAAGTATACCACCTATTTGCGTCCACTATAGCTCATTTTAAAGCTTAAAGCGCTAGCAATCCAACAATATAAATATCTCTCATATGAAAAATTTTAACTTCAGCCTGGTTTTGGGGTGGTGGGTCACATATTTGTTTTGAGTCATTACCAAACGTGTACGATACCTTTAAGAGGTGCCATGTAAGTAAATAAAATGGAGAAAAAAGATAGGAAACCAAAAAGACTCATGTTCTGACAGAGATTTCGTGCGTCGAATTAAAATTTTATTTTCTTAAAACAGTGACATTTTTACGGACGGAAATATTCTTGTTGCGGATTGGAAGTGGTGTGAGGTTTCTAATTAATGAGATTCTAGATATGTAGCCAACCGAATTGAGTCTAATGAATGGTCCTGCTTGTTTCTGGTGTCGCTTTTTCATGCTTTGAAAAGCAAGATAATATCTTACAAACTTTCAACTTCAGTGACATTTTTACGGACGGAAATATTCTTGTTGCGGATTGGAAGTGGTGTGAGGTTTCTAATTAATGAGATTCTAGATATGTAGCCAACCGAATTGTGTCTAATGAATGGTCCTGCTTGTTTCTGGTGTCGCTTTTTCATGCTTTGAAAAGCAAGATAATATCTTACAAACTTTCAACTTTTCTTGAAGATGACAGGAAAGACAAATGCTTTCCCCTTCAGATGGTTGGATTCAAACTTTCGTATAGGAATTGAGCTTTTAGATAAACAGTTCAGTTTTTTTCTCTTTTTTCTTTGTTAAGTACCAAAACTTTACTTAACCATACTTTAATAATTTATTGATAGCTCGGTCAGCAGGCCCAAGAGGGGAAACCCGTCTGGGAAATTAAAATGGACGGCAATAATGAAGAACCATATTCTGGAGTGAATAGTGCAAAGGAACAAGGATGAGTCCTTGGAAAAAGTGGCTCAGAGTCCTTGGGGGTGGACACACCGAAGTCTCAAAATACCTTCACCGGTCACTCGCTTTATTTCCAATGCCATTCGTTGTTGCTGGTCATTTTCTGCGTTCACTGGAATAGATAGATTTGCACAAAAGAGAGTTTTTGTATTGTTCGAATGAATGCAAAAATCATAACGCGTGAGATGAAAGCAGATTATGAAAATCATGCAAGTCACGTTTTCACTTTGGAGTTATGGCTCTGACTAAATCAGGCTGCCTCAAAAAATTAATGAATGTAAAAACTTACTTGGTGAGAAGCACACTGCAGCCATTGGTAGTTTAAACTAAATTTTGTGAAATGATTCCCTTCGAAGTAATGGTTTGGTTACTTGTTCACCTCAAAACATTTGAATCAGAGAAAAGATTCATGCATGAATCGTTTGGGTGTCCGTTCGCGAATGCTGCGGCCAGAGATGCGGCTGGTACCCGCTGTCACCTGGCTCAACGTGGATGGATTCGACGTTCTTGTGAAAATACCTTTAAAATAGTTTTTGCTTTTATTCTTATTTAGCTGAAACTTTCACAATGATCGACTTCTATTGAATTTTTCTTTATACATCTTGCCTATAAATCAGCATTACGTTGTCAAAAACCAATATGACCCTACCTAGCCAATGCAAGTTTCATGGCCGGGTTGCGGGAGCGTGGGAATGATGCGAGCCTGTTTTCTTTGCTCAGCCTATCGGTCGGTATTTTTCATCAAGATTATTCATCAATTAATGGAGTGGTCACAGACATTTGATTTCAGCGCATTTCATAGTTTGGCGTTCCGGGTTTTTTTTTTTACGGAATGTTGTTCACAATAGGCCTACTTGTATACTTTTAAAGGCATCGTACACGTTTGGTAATTACTCAAAATATGTATTAGCATAAAAAAGACTTGGTAACGAGCAACAGAGAGCTGTAGATAGTATAAAACATTGTGAGAAACGACTCCCTCTGAAGTAACGTAGTTTTTGAGAAAGAGGTAATTTCTCACTGAAATAATAAAAACTTCTTGCAAGAAGTTTTTATTCCTATCTGAAAGCACACAAATTTGTACAACAAGGGTGTTTTTTCTTTCATCATTTTTTTGCAACTTCGATGACCAATTGAGCCCAAATTTTCACAGGCTTGTTATTTTATGCATAGTTGGGATACACCAAGTGAGAACACTGGTCTTTGACGATTTCCAAACATGTACGATGCCTTTCTGGTTGATCGTGTATTTACTGGGACAGACGATTCAATCTCAACCTTTGTTGTCTTCAATAATCATATTAATGTTTACAGCCAGAGCCAGCCCGGGGAAATTAATTATCAAATTTTGCCTTTTTGAAGATTCATTTATAATCGCAATCACCGAATGCGGTTTAGGTCTTGTTAGAAGGATGTTGTACAAGGTTTCTAACCCCAGTCATTTCGATTTCTTCAAATCAAAATGCAGCTTCGATTTTCGGGGACCGATAGCAATTCTTTGTTTCGATGACAGGGAGATATTTCTCCGGTGGATTCACAGTGGCCAGAACGTTTTAATGAGTTTTATTTCAAACTAATGAATTGTTATTTTGTTTATAATTACCAATCCCGCGTTTTCGTCTACAGTGAGCAGTGCTGACAGGTTTGGGTTCTTCAATTAAACCGCGTTGTTTTTAGTAGCATAATCTAATGTCTGGGTTTGAATGAAAACAAATTGTCATAAAATCAATACACTTAAATGTAGACATTTGTTGGCGTTGCCCTCATAGTGATATTTACAAAGATCAAGACAAACCAAAACGATCAATTTTTTGTTTTATCTCCTACCGAGTGTCTTTATCACATTATTTTTTACACGAGTCTAAGTGCAGAAGTAAACACGACAATCTGTAAACGCGACAATCTGTAAACACGAGAGGGCGACATTTACAAACGCTGTGCTCCTTCGGGTGGCCGGATTTGGTTTCATACGAACGTTTTGTCCCAATACGGGAAATAACATGGGCTGGAGGAGGATGATTCAAAAGAGGGCGCTATCAAAAGAGGTTTGTACAAAGTTCGCCGTACTGGGGGGAAAAAAAGTTCATAGGCCTATAGGAAAACAAGTCTCGCCTCCGGTTGCATCTCAGCTTCCCATTACGACAAATACTCAAAGAAGAAAAACAAATAAAAAGGATCTCAGCCTACTGAAAACAAATCAAATACATTTGACCACTAAACTCATTTTTCTTTTTAATATTTAGTAGGTAAGCCGATGACAGTTGTTTGAGCTTGGCTCATCCATTCACCCCCCTCCCCCCTCCCCCAAAAAATGACCAGGCTCCATCTTGGAAAAGTACCCTTTAGCAAAATCCAAGGGGCACAATATTTGACCATTTTCAATAGTCCATAAAAGCCATGACCTTAAAAATCTTTGATTAACAGAAAAAGTTGTGGTTTTACATTTTATGAGGCTCGAGCTCCACGCACGACTTTTTTCTTCTTCTATAATATTTATGAAAAGCACCCTTTCATTTTTGGCCAAGATGATAATGACAGTTCAAAATTTATTTTCGAAACACATACCAATTACGATTAATTAAAACAGATTCCATTTTCTAATAATTGGTTTTCATGTTTATTGTTTCTATTGTATCCCAGCAAAATGAGACCACAAAAGTACGCCTACAATTACAAGTTGTTTGTAAAGATTGACTACAAAAGTTGAATCTATCCCAACGTGCAGTCCATAGGCCCCTATTCCCAATATAAATATACTTATAAAGCTGCATGTCACGCTATACTTTCTATAGTGTGTGGCACACAATAATTATTAAAGACCACACATTCTAACTTTTACATCCCTGTGGAGACATCTTTTGTTCTTTCCTTTGTCCCTGCACTACATTTTCCCATACACAAAATTCCTTGTTGAGCACCTCAGTCTTTAGATTGTCACTATGGAGACTTTTTGTTTTCCCTTTTTTGTTTTGTCCTCGGTCTCCTTAAGGTAGTGGATATTAAAACAACATGGGTCTACAATCCAACCACATAGCCTGAGACTCTGCTGCAATGTGGATGGAGTCAATGTGACAAAGTCAGTGGCTAGTCACGGTCTTGGGTAGGCACAACTGCAGTGCCCCCACCCCCACCCCCCAAAAAAAAAAAAAACCAAAAAAAAAAAAACACGAAAAAAAACAACCCAAAACCCCCCCAAAACCAACCCAAAAACAACAACAACAACAACAACAACAACAACAACAAAACAGCAACAGCAACAGCAACAGCAACAGCAACAGCAACAGCAACAGCAACAGCAACAGCAACAACAACAACAGCAACAACAACAAAACAACAAAAAACACACAAACAAACAAAAACAAAAACAACAACAACATTATAACCCACCCAAAAAACGAAAAAAAAACACGCCATCTGAGAATAGCAATACAAACAGCCGCTCTAAGGAAGATACAACGAACCAATTTATAATGTGTTGATCTTCAAATGATCTTCAAAGGTAAGCTTGTACGTTCTATGTATAGGCCTACTGCTTACTGGAAAGCATACCATCGGCAATAATTGTCGGTGCATGATGGCTTTCACTTGGTTTTCATTGGCTGTTTCATTTAATAAGCATTTTTTGTTTGCCGTTGCCTCATTGGCCTTGATTTTTCCACATAGGCAAGGAATTTGATGGTCTCTGGTGTTTTTTAATTGTACAAAAATTTATAAAATTGACGGAATGAGTTTCGGAAACTCAGACCGAAATATAAGCTTCCTAATGGGCACCTGATGGTGGCAAAGTGGTTGTGATTGACCAAAACAAAAGCCAGGCAGGCAGTGAAAATTCTATAGCTAAGGAGGCCCGACTCAACGAATCACTCTTAGCTATCTGTGAAAATTCACTTCTTCCCTTAGTGAAAAGGCCGAGTTACGAACAAAGCGGCACGGAATGCCAAAAAGATATTATGTATTGAGCAAACTCTTTGGATTTTTAGTAAAACTGTCTTTTTGAACACGCAGAATTGTCTAGACTTTCACACCATCTCTAAAGTCTTAAAGATAGTAAGCCTACAACATTTGTTTTTTGTTGGATCAGAGTCTAACCCATCCTAAAAAAAATAAAAAAATAATCCAATTTTTTTAGGAAACTTGGTGTATGTGGATTATTTCTTACACAAGATAAACATTCCTTCTCAAAACATTATAAACTGGAATCAGGTTTTTAAAAATCCAGCTCCTGGTAAAAAATTCGCCCCAGAATGTATATACCCGAATTAAGCTTGAGCGTTTACAAGCCCCTGACTTTAAATTCCTAGACTTGATTTAAAATAAACCATAAGGACACCTGTTACAAATAATTATCTCACACAACTCAAACATTTTTTTCGATGGCTGCTTCTATTTTATTTTTATTTAATTCCTTTGGGAAAAAAGTGCCATCATTTCAGAATAATTGTTCTCATTTATTTGTTTTAAACTCTCACTCTTAGAAAGCTATCTTTATTGTTCAATAATTACTTATTGAACGAAGTATTCAGTTACATTATACTAGTACCATTACATCACTGTACTCTCAAATTAAACCAACACACCCATCTATTTCCCACGCTATACAAAGTTTCTATTCAAACCGGTACCTTTAACTGAAATGTTTTGCTTTGCGTCAATCAAAAAGAGCTTATAAAGAGATTGTATACGTTTGGTAATTGGAACCCACTGTTTGTTTCAATATTTTAAAGTTGTAGACATACCATAAAACTAACCTGTGACAATTTCATTTCAAAAAGTATCAGCGTTTTTAAAATATTGCCACAAAGCTGGAGCGGTTATGTCCACGCAGGAAGACTAATCTGCAATTGGAATACACAATCTAAGAAACCTTTCTGGCAGAAACGCTTCTCAGATTCAAATTTATGTGGATAAAAACTGATATCTTTTTCCATAAGTACATTACTTCAAAGTGGAATGCTTCTCAAAATGCTTTATTCTATCGAAAGCTGCTGTTCATCTCACCAAGTAAGTTTTTATTGCCATTAATTTTAATTACCAAACATACAGACCCTTTAAGCAGTGAACGCATCATCAAAACAAAGTTTTAACAAAACAGGACCCTTTGATTTGTCTGGATGAACACATTTTGCATAATGAGCTATAACGTAATGATGAGGATTACCCACAGCAGGCCATGGGACCTCCAAACCAAAAACACAGTTGCACCGACTTGGACCCCAACAGCCACGGGTGCATCGCGTCTCTAGGCCGATCGACCCGAAGCGGGACGCAGCCGGTCAGTACCAAGGGGCAGGTTTCCCCTCACTCATATTTCGTTTACTTTCGAGAAGAATTATTCCCTACTGACTGTGCTCTTTTTCCAAAACTCTGTACGACGGTGAAATCCATAATATTGTTTTTTTTGTGTGCAAAACTAACAAGAAAATTAACGACTGCACACAATTATTATTAATTGAACCAAACCACTAAAGTAAATCCATCAATTAGTCTAAACAGTTATTTCAATTGCTCCACACAACAAACTGCTAATTATTTAAAAGACCATCGTTTACGCTAAGCGCCTAGACTCTACTTGCCTACATTACCACAAAAAAAAAATGGCTGCACTGCAAAAGGTTTGTATCAAACGATTTCATTATTTCTTCTTACCAAGCTTCTCATCCCGCATGGCTGGGATGATTCCCTTACGGAAAGCTACATCTAGCAACTCACGACTGTTCTTAATATTAGGATACTGATGAATTGCCCACTTGAGGTAAACCAAGAATTCATTCCAATCTACCTGACCATCGGCGTCCATATCAATTGCCTGCATGCCCCTCTTGGTATCGGAGCATCTATAGCAGGCAAAGTATGGAGCCATGAAGCCATTGTAGAAGGAATCATACTCTAGCATGTCGTCATTCTGTGCGTCTTCCCTGACGTCCCATTCATGCCAGGTAGCTTTGATCTCTTCAATGAGGTTGTTTGCGTGTGGGGTGTTGATTTCCATCTTCTCGATGGCATCTCTCATGGCCTCCGTGAGAGCACCACCTGCTCGGTCGAAGAGTAGAGCCAGCCCCACCAAGCTCATGTACTCTTCCTTTCTGTCAAGTCAAAAACAAACAACGAGGAGTATTACTATTAAAGCCGGGGCATAAGTCTAATCTGCTACTTCTGGTACTGGTGTTTTCATAGCTTCATCGCTCACTATTGCCACACAGACGAGCACAGACCCAAGAGTATATC
Source organism: Plazaster borealis (assembly GCA_021014325.1). Classification (NCBI taxonomy): domain Eukaryota; kingdom Metazoa; phylum Echinodermata; class Asteroidea; order Forcipulatida; family Labidiasteridae; genus Plazaster; species Plazaster borealis. The sequence continues at coordinate 4,983,434 of CM037471.1, read as the reverse complement.
ATGAATGAACAATGATTACCTGTTGTTTCGAAGATCAGTCAGCATAACTTGCTTCATTTTGCGAGCACGCAAAAGTGTGAACTGAGGGTCGTCACCATAGAGATCTACCAATCTGGTGCGAATCATCTCCTCGGAAGCCAGGGTTGTGATACGTACAGGTGCCTCCTCGCCGAAGAACTCGGCCAGATCGAACTCTTCCGGATTCAGGTCGAACACGAAGTCCAGAGCTCTTCCACCGTAGATTGGCTGCTTGATGTGTGGGTCCTGTCCAGTGGTGATTCTTGTCACGTTGATGGCGGCCTGTCTCAGGTAGTTACAGTTGAACTTGTTTAGCACCTTCTTGTTGCCCATTCGGATGAGGTTCATCAGGGTGACACAGGATGCTGCGTTGCCCATGGAGGAGCCTTCGATGCAGACACTTGCCCAGATTCCGTTTGCACCACTCATCAACACCTAAAGAGAGTAATACAGATGATTGGTAACCCTGCTTTCAAATAGTTGTTTGCATTAATTCTCTTGTACATTCGTCTAATTGTTAAACATTCAGCTTACCTGAAGTGCCGTAGCATCACAGTAGCCATACTTCTCGTGTACATGGACCAGAAGGTTTCCCTTCCAATCGTTGGCATCCATCACCTTGCGGATGTACTTTGCAAAGGTACCACACTCCTCCGGAACGGACTTGCCCCTTGGCTCTTCAAACATCAGGCCAAAAGGACGGATGTTAAGTGGAAGCTTGGCCAGAAAATCCACGGTTTGGAAGACTCTCTCTGAATGGGTGGGCATGGTATCCGGCAGGTCTCGGAAACTGATGAACACCTTTGCCTCTGGGTGCAGACGGTCGTGACACCAGGTGATCCACTTCAGCAGTAAGGCACACATATCATCCATGGTGAACTTAGTGAAATCGTAAGTGACATCACTCAAATCCAGCTCAAAGATGACATTGTAAAGGCCAACCTTCTCCATCTTGCGGATCCCGACCGGAACACGCTTGAAATCGGGAACTTTGTTTTTCGTACCTTAGTTAAAAGAGAACAAAAGCATGTTTGTCAAGACCATTTTATTTAATATCGTTATGAATATTTATCTGGGAAAGAAACCGATAAAAATCAAGCATTGAATAGTTTGGGCGAATCGCAGAAGAAGACAATGAGGAAATGTTTTGCTGAATAAATGAAAAGAAGCTATGAGTGGCGAGATCATGTAATTAAATAGGAACTGGATGCTCAATCCAATTGCAGTTATTAACCCAGGGTCCGCAAACTATGTTGGCAGACCAGAAAGCAACGAAACGCCCCCATCCATCAAGTCAGTATAGAGTACGGTAAATGGATCGGCAAAAGGTGCTAGTGTACTTTCTCATTAATTATCATTCTGACGTTCAGCTTTTCACTTCTCATTTTACAACAATAAAACTGTTGAAAGGCATTTCCCTGGGAAACCCAAGGTTTTTTTAAGAATAAGGCTGCAAAGTGAAGAGGTATGACAACAGAGGGCGCTATTTATGTTACATGGATGTCACAGTGGGGCTTAGTGGGTGTTTTTTTTTTGTCTCTCCATTTTTATATATTTTTACGATTTTTCAAATGTGACATATGTGTCACGTCGTCAGGGCCCAATTTCATGGCTCAACTTACCGTAAGCAAATGATAGGTGCTTACTTTCGGCTAAGCAAAAATTAGCAGGATACCAGTCACAGATTGTATTTGAGAAATTGCATTTTGGAAAGCATAGTTATGGTTGCGCTTAGCTGCTTGTTGTGCTTAAACTTCTCTATGAAATTAGGCGCAGGTAAGCAGGGAATGTTTGTGTGTGCGCGTGCGTACTCCGCGTTTAAACTATAGGCATTATACGCTTACACAGCTAGCGCTTGTAGGCGCTTGCCCTGTAAGCGAAGATGGTGATCGTAAGCGCAGAATTCGAAGGTAAGCAGAGCCATGAACTCAGTCTGGACCCGGGCCCAATTTCATAGAGCTGCTCAAGCAGAAAATATTGCTTAACAATTTTCTGCTAAGCAGAAATAAGCAGGATACCAGTCACAAATTGGATTTAACACTGTTCTTGAATGTGCCAATTGAATTTGAAAGTTTCACAGTTTCAGGTTAGGGAGTTCCAAAGACTTGGTGCTGCGATCTAAAAACTCACCCCCCCCCCCCATTGATGATTCGCCATTTTTTTTCCTGAAGGAGTTTTGGTTCTAAAGACCGGACACCGCAACACCATATGTGTTGTCACATATAGATACCGAACAATTTTTTTTTGTACACCATAGGGTGTTAAAATAACACTAATTTCTGCCAACACAATTACATTGGTGTTATTTTAACATAATGTTTATTTTGATTATCCCTTGGGTGACTATATGTGACAACACCAATGGTGTCAATTTTAACACCTCAGTTTCTGCAGTGTAAGCCACGATGCCCTGGGCGTAGAATTGGACAAGAGCACAAATATGCCGGCGTTACCTTGCAAGATCTTGAAAATCAATTACATTTCAAGAAAAGCTCTGCTAGGATCAAAACGTACATTATACCATTGGTTGTTTGACAGTTTGCAACAGCTCATTCTATTTTCACAAATCTCTCTCCATGTTCTAAAAAATAACAACAGTAACCTCCACTTCCCGGTAAGTGAACATACACAATACTTTTATGGAAAGGTTTGTCGTAACACCATGTAATATCTCTCTAAATGAGTTGGGGTGGTTCTGAAAAGAACCGTTGGTTTCAACTCGACGTTTCGATCAGTATGCTCTGCTGAAAAGAACCGTTGAAACCAACGGTTGTTTTCAGAACCACCCCAACTCATTTAGAGATATTACATGGTGTTACCGCAAACCTTTCCATATCGTATTTCCACCATGCAAAGTGTTTCAAATCCTACTCACAATACCTTTATTCGATCGATGAGATTAAGGATGTGTCTTGGTAGGGGACCAAGAATGGTTTAGAGGACAAAGGACTATTCCATATTGGAGAGGTGCATATTTGTCAAACAAATTACTTTGCTTTAAATCCCTTTTTCCCCCATCATTGTTGTCTACACTTTTTTAATTTTATTTTATAAAACAATTTTTCAGGAAGGTTGATTTTGATCAATATAGATGGAAAAACCTTGTGTTTTGTTAGAAGGTTTTACCTGGTTTGTTGCGATCGATTCCGTGCGACGTGACACAAATGCCGGTATTTTCCCCCCGACATGACTTCCCGGATTATACATTTGGTATCGTCTTTAAGCTCAAGACTTAGGCTTCCATTTGGAAAACATCTTCACAGTGGCTTATCTTCCACCACCCCCCACACCCATTTACGATCTCTTAAACAAAAATGTTAATAGTTGGGGAATGTTTTGGAATGTTCAGATAAAATTACAATTCAAGTTAAGGAGGGATTCACGGCTAAAACAAAACGTACCGTATCCACTGGTGATCGTTCGAAAGGAAATTGACTGGAAAATGTTCAAATATTGTTTGCTAAAGGAGCTTTTTGACTAAAGGCTACATCTGAAAAGAATAATACTTGCTATTGACCCTACTCACCTGACGTCATCATGACGATTATCTTGGTTGCGACATTTTGTGTCAATTTCCCCGTGTGTTATACAGTATAGTGCGCATTTTAGACCACGCGGCGTTTACACGCTAACCATAATTTTAATTTTGACTCTCACAATTACCAGCGTTTGTCAGCCACGTTTGACATTGGTGCAAGGGGTCAATAGATACAAACTCAAGGAACCCAAACTCAAACGTTTGTAGTAAAATTTATTGAGATGAGATTGGGCCCCAGCTAATGTTGATTCGGCAAATAAGATTTCAACTGGGTTAAATAAATATATTGAAGATATACACAGACCTACCTTCTGTGATCTCGGAGAAGGCAAAAAGGCCATCACGATCCTCTCCCCTTTGGCACAGTTGCTTGATGAACAAATCATCCACTCGGGTCATGTGGGAGAAGGAGGCAACGATGGTGTTCTTGTAGCCAAGTTTCTTCACCTCATTGTAGATCTTCCACTTATTCTCGATGGTGTGGCCGCGGAGCTGCCCGACGGTGCTCTCCCTGATGGAGTTATCGAGGACGAAGAGGTCCAGGTCCTTCAGGACGTCGTATTTCTTCGTCTCCTTGGCAATCTCGTCTTTGAAACTGGAGACAAGCCCGTCGAAGCTTGCGGCAGGAGCGGGACCTGCCCGTGCTCTCTTGTTGGGACTAGCCATTTTTCCGAAGCTTGGAAGACGGATGACTGGAGAGACGACCGTGCGGCAACAAAATCAAAATCCACCTGCAGATAGGCCTACCGATCGAGAAGTGGAGTGACTTTAAACATGGCCCGAATAACTATAAGTAGGGATTGTAAAACCTCAGCACTACTCCAATGTCTGTTATCACTACGCGAGGTCGATGTTGGTGGGAAGCGTACCATGGCCATAACAATAAAGCTTTATGTATGCGTGTTGCAGATCGTGACATTTCAATTTCCTGTTTGCAGACAAGTTAATAAAGAGCTTGCTTGATTCTTTGTCAACTCAATTCAGGATGAGCTACACCAGCGTACCTTGTTGCCAGGGATGCGTGCTTCACACGTAACAAAAGATAAATGTCCAGATTACAACAAAAATAGTGCACTACGCAACAAACTAAAGGGACCCCTTATAAAAGTAGAGCACTATCGATCATTTTAAGGGCATCGACCAGAGCAAAGGATAGAGTATTCTTAAAGTCACTCCACTTCTCGATCGGTAGACCTACTGCAGTTGGTTTCTGTTGCCGCACGGTCGTCGCGTCTCCAGTCAGTCATTCGGCGTCTGCCAATAACGCGGTACATTTCCACTATTTCACATGAGATTTCTGATAAGGAATTCATTCAGCACTGCCAACCGACCAGCAAATGACACACTGGTTTTGATACTTTGATCTTTGATACAATCATAAAATAAGTACACATTCCAAGATACTATAAAGTAAAAAAGCAAATATGTATTCGACGCGTTGGAGAATTTGCAAGGGCGAAACTTCTGAAAAGCGTTCAAGGCTTCATTCCAGTTTGAATTCAGATCAAACTATAGATTGAAACATTTAATCCAATGCGAGCAAATCCACCTTAGTTTTTAAGAAAAGACAAACATACAAAAAGCAGTAAAAATCAACGAACATTACTTTTATCCTTGTTGTTTTTGATACATTATAAGACAATATTATTCCCAGCGCCCAATTTCATAGCCGCTGCTCACCGCGGAAATCTGCGCTTAAGGCCCATTATGTGCTTCGCAGGGCGCCGTTAGCACATAATTCTGTGGTAAGCAGAGCCATGCAATTGGAACCAAATGCTTTCGTTATTAAGGAATATGATCTGAAAAGTATACAGTGCAGTTGATATGGTTCAAAATACACCTTGTGCATATGACGTCTCTTGAATAGGGCGGCCTCGGCTAGAGGTCAGAGAAAATAAGTGCTCAATCTGCCCACGCTGTGCGCTGCGCGTATACATTAACGTGCGTTTCATTGCTTCAGCGTCGTTTTACCTCTAAGATGGCGGCGTGATGACGCCAATGCACACTGTCCATTGATCTCTATTTATTATATTGACTGGATATGACACGTTTTGTTGCTATGTGTCAACGCGCGCATATTTTCAAGACTATTTAAAAATTGAAACGCGGGTCGTCACTCCATTCTGTATGCAACGCAAACAAATGAAGTTTCGTGCTGGAGCAAACAAAAAAATTGCATCTAAATTTACTAATTTCTCCTTAGCTTTTGAATAAGATAAAAAGGAAATTTAGTTCAAATCTAAAAGTTCAAATGCAACAGTGGTATAACTGTTGCGCAGTAATAGGTTGCCAGAACGCCAGACGCACAGATGTTCAGAAAATTGGGATTTCCTTTCACCAAGTAGCCTAAGTGTTTTAGTCTGTAGTGAATATGTGCCTATGCTTTGACTATGTTTAACATCATTAGTCTTTTGTCTTCTTGTCGGATCTGTTTGATCAATGCAAGATCCTAATCGCATACCGATATTAATTGAATAGATTCCTCCGCAAGTGTATTTTGTCCATCAAACTCCTTCGTTTTAAGGACGTGATCATCGGACTTTACGTAAACTTTACCATGACTATGCATTTTGTTTTAGGCTTCATGTACGTGTGTGAGCAAGTCCCTTGCACATGCGTGTTTTCACTTATAAACCCTCTAGAGCGAGTACCCTGCGCTGTGCCGCACCGTTGGTCATCGAATGTGTACAACGCGCTCGACGTGTCCTATTCCAGTCAATATAATAGAGATCAATGATACTGTCCAGCAGAACAGGATGATACCGCGCATGGTTGCACTAATTGATTATGTAACCTTGTTTACAACAAGAGTGACCTTGCACACAGGGCACTACTAAGAGCAATACGTGACGGTGCGTTTGCGCGTTTACAATGGATTTGCATATTTGTTGCGTCACTCATCAGGACCCAATATAAGCATTTTCTGCTAGGTCCAAAAGAGCACGATACCAGTCATAATAATAGATGGTACATATCATAATATTGTTACCACCCTTCCAATGTATTGCTTTGTGTATGTTCCATTTCAATGTATTGCTTTTGTGTATATAAACAATAGCCCCAAACAAAACTTTTTAATCCTGTGGCCTGCAGAGAGAGGGCACTACGAGGGCGCTGTCTGAGGTCAATGCACTTTTACTAATAAATGCATTGTTTTAACCGAAAGATAGATTTGACTCCAATTATCGCCTTCATATTTTCCTTGCCACAGGTATGTTGACAACTTTTTATTATATTCCTATTATTGTTTGGGTATATAGATTACTTATAAGGCTAAATTGAGGTATTTAGACTGATGATGTTTAAGATTGAGATGGACTTAAAAATGAACTTTCTCCTTTGTTCCAAGTTGCACAAATGGGTATAGGGAAAGTGTGTACAAGATTTACCTCATGTAAATGAAGATTTGAGGTTTTGCTAAAGGATTATCACAAAGGTAAAAACTACCAATTGTGAAGATGCATGGATTCTATGGAGGAAAGTCCTCTCAGGATTTATGGCTAAGACTAAGGGTAGTGATTTGTTAGTAATGCTATCATAGAAGAGATTTATAGAGGTATTTCAAATTAGTTTGACATGAGCTCATTCTGCAGTGAGACAAAACTAAGTCTTTTGTTGTTTTATTATAACATGAGATTTACAGACAAGTGGATGAGTCTTATGAAGTTATAGTTAGAAAGTAAATACATATTTTATTCCTTTTAAAAGAATGGAAGGTTTAATTTCATAGATTGGATCCTTGAATATCAAGTAGAGTCGATCAGTCATGTAATTGTAAATAGAGTGGTGTTCGTGAAAACAGTAGGCCTACATTGTTCAAACTTCAGTCACGTGCTAGTAGAATAGTCAGAATGTATTTGAAATGGATACAATTAGAGATTTGGATATTCAAGACACTAAAAGACTTGTTGTTCATGCACTAAACAATTTAAGAAGAGAGATTTGTGTATTCCATACTGTAGTAGAAAGGTCACACAAGTTAAAAGTTATGTTTCTCTTGTGCTGTTAGTAGTTAAAGACAGATTTTCCAAGTTTGATTTATAATGTTTTAGTCAAGGTTGAACACTAGTGAAATGATCCTGTCTGCTAGTAATTTGAAGTATTCCTGACCCGTATACGTAGTTTTCATTTATGAATATGATTATCAAAATGATATTTGATTGCGGATATATGCGAGAGCTCCCTAGGTTAAGGAAAGCAGAATGTTCAACGTATGTAAATAATACTGGTTTTCTCTTATAATAGTTAAGCGTTTAAGGCACTTTTACTAATAAATGCATTGTTTTAACCGAAAGATAGATTTGACTCCAATTATCGCCTTCATATTTTCCTTGCCACAGGTTTACCTCGAGACCCTGGTTACAATATCATGGTAATTTGCTGGTAACCTTGGTCTGGTAAGTATGGTGGCCCTGAAGGGACATCAAACATATATATTTACGTGAATATTTACGTATATATTCACTTGGTTTTGGGGTACAAATCGTGAATATTTACGTCAACATTTACTTGAATATTTGCGAGTTGGGGCAAAAAAACGGGAATATTTACGTAAATATATATGTTTGATGTCCCTTCAGGGCCACCTTAGGTAAGCACATCGTTAAGTGCTTATAGATATTGCGCCCCCAGTCGCCAGCGTCCAAACCGGTTGCCTACTAAGATTTTGTTTTCGTCTGTAAATACAGTTTTTGTGTGTAAATAAAACACCCTTAGTTCAGAGGACAAGTGTCCCATTTGCGTTATTTGTTGAGTTGACATAATTACTTGGACGGGGCAGCGAAACCGTCCATAACAGTGCTTAAAGGGTCTTTATACGTTTGGTAATGCCTCTGAAAATTAGTGGCAATAAAAACTTATTTGGTAAGAAGTACAGCAGCTTTGGATAGTGTATTGTACTTTGAGAAACTTCTCTCTTCGAAGTACTGTGGTTATGGAAAAAGATTTCACTTTTTATCCCCAGAAATTTGAATCTGAGAAGCGTTACGGCCGTAACGCTTCTCAGAGTGTGTATTCTAATGCAGATTATTCTTCATGCGTGGACATAACAACTCAAGATTTTCGGCAATATCTCAAAACGTTACCACCTTTTGAAATGGAATTTTCACAGGTTAGTTTTATGGTATATGTCTACAACTACATAGGATCGAAACAAACAGTGGGTTCCAATTACCAAACGTATACAGACCCTTTTTAAGCAGCTCCATTACATATAATCCGAACAGAAACCTCCGGCACGTTAGCATGCCTTTTGCTTTGCATACGGTTAGCAGTTGTTTTGTGAAATATAAATTCTGCTAATGGCCGTTCCGTAAAGCAGAAAACGTCTTCTTACAGCAGGGGCGGATCCAGTGGGGAGTGGGGGCACACGCCCCCTTTTTCTTCAGAAAAAAAGTGAAAGAGACATCAAAGAGGGGAAAAATGAGGGAGAGACAAAGTTAATTACATACCTAATATTTTTTGCAAAATAAGCTACTACTAACCCGTACCCTTGTGGACCACTATTATTTCACTGACAGACATTGTCTCAGAGCATCTAGAATCCAAATTTTCCGGGGCCCTGCAGCGGGCCCCGTACCCCATGCCGTTACGACTTCGCGCTACATGCCTGTAGGACGCCACAACCCGCCTTCAACCTTTGCTACTTGGTACATTTCACGCCCTCATTTCGGTCTCATTTTTCTCACTCAGTTTTGTTTGTAGGGTACGGTATGAGAGTGACATCCCGTACGTGACTGTTTTTAGTAAAGTAGTCTAGTACTGTAGTCTAGGAGTGACTTTGGACAGACACCCATACTACTAAAGTGACATCCCCAGTAGAATGAGAGGACAGACAACCCTGAGTAGAGTAACATCAAAGTGGAGTGACTTCCCCTGAATCCCGAGTAGAATGACATCTCGAGTAGAGTGACATCGAATGTAGAGTGACATCCCAAGTAGAATGACATCTCGAGTAGAGTAATATCTCAAGTAGAGTGACATACCGAGTAGAATGACATCCCAAGTAGGGTGACAACCCCAAGTAGAGTGACAACCCCGAGTAGAGTGACATCCCAAGTACAGTGACAACCCGAGTAGAGTGACATCCCAAGTAGAGTGGCATCTCGAGTAGAGTGACATCTCAAGTAGAGTGACATCCCGAGTAGAATGACATCCCAAGTAGAGTGACAACCCCGAGTAGAGTTACATCCCAAGTACAGTGACATCTCGAGTAGAGTGGCATCTCAAGTTGAGTGAAGTTCCAAGTAGAGTGACATCCCGAGTAGAGTGACATCCCAAGTACAGTGACAACCCGAGTAGAGTGACATCCCAAGTACAGTGACATCTCGAGTAGAGTGACATCTCAAGTTGAGTGAAGTCCCAAGTAGCGTGACATCCCGAGTAGAGTGACATCCCAAGTAGAGTGACATCTCAGGTAGAGTGACGTCCCAAGTAGAGTGACATCCCAAGTAGAGTGACATCTCAAGTAGAGTGACGTCCCAAGTAGAGTGACGTCCCAAGTACAGTGACTTCCCCAAAAGAATGACATCCCTAGTAGGGTGACCTCCCCTAATTCCTGAGTAGAGAGAAATCCTTATAAAGTTGAGTGACATCCAAAGAAGGGTGACAACCTCCTGAAAGAGTCAGTCAGGGTCAGCCTTTTGGTTTGGGTTGGGTCACAGCTAGAGTCAAATTAATGGTCTGTGTAATGTTTAGGATCGTGGTCTACTACCTCAAACTCAAGGTCAGGTTTAGGGTCTGGATCCTATAATCATTGTAAAATACTTTAATGTTAAAATTGTTCCCTATTGATAACCAAATCTGAGTGACTTTATCAAGCCCTTCGACGGTAACTAACTTGTTGGTTTCTTGCCGAATGCTTTCACCCAAAACGTTTTTAAATGTTACCATATTCTGTTCCCCCTTGATCCCTTTCTACGCAGTATTGGTTTTCTGCATATCCTCAGCTATCGCTAGCCCTGACTTCGTAAACATACTCGTCAGTGGTAGTCCAAAAAGGACAATGTCTTCTGAGAAGGGACCAACAAACCACAAATTATGTGTTGGCACATTGTTGCATTTATAACACTGATATCCTTTGATCGCATATAGAAAAGCATTTGTGAATAGGATCTGAATACTGGATGCTTGCTTAATTTACGATGTTTAAGCTACTTGTTTACGCACGCACGGTAACTCCCTGGGAATTCGCCAAATGTTTTCAATAAGTTGTTCTTTGCAACATAAAACAGGAAGCCAGTTGCTTTCAATACAAGTTGTTCTGTCAACAGAAAACAGAAAATAAATCATAGTACAAAGGATCGTTGCATTGCCTTGCAGTTTTTCAAAGTTTTCAAAAGGATTTTCAAAAAAGTGTTACATTTAATAACGGCCTGACAAGTCAACCTGGCAGAGTTTTTCTTTTGAAAGGATTCAAAAATGGTAAGGATAAATCGCTTTTCATTGGCACTCCTTTTTAGATTTGATATCTGGGACAGCTTGAAAGAGATTTCTAAACAATAAAATACTTAAACGGTTTGTTCAACCATGGTTCAACTATAGTCTTGACCCCAGTCAGATTTGATTTACTATCTTTTGTGCGGCTAAAAAAACTTTGCCCGAGACCGAAATAAAGCCGGGCCCTCAATGTATCCCAGACTGAATTGTAGCCGACCCCTGTGGCCCCAACCCTGAACCTAAATGAAGCTTTGAAATATGTAGCCTCGAACAGGTACCTTAATAATAGCCCCGATATAAACATCGGGCAACCGTCATAAAAAGTCAGTTAATATGTAATTGATCGCCAGACAAATCCTACAAGCGCGTGATTGCAACACAACAGGTTCAGACTTAGATTGTGAATGACAATTCTCACACAAAAGGTTAATCAAGTCTAAGGCCATGTCCGAATGATTCGGCCGCGGCTGTGGCTGCGGCTGTGGCTGCGGCCGCTGGCAGGTCGCGCCATTTTGAAGTCGTGTCCGAAAGATTATACCGATCAAGAGAATACAATTGTTGATCTGTCGCTGCCTTTGACAAAGGAGTGTCCTTTTCTTGTTAATTAACAAGATCATTTGACAAATTTCAGCGAGTATTACGCCGATCACATCACTATTCATTTTCGTTCATACGTTGTTGTTGATAAGGCTGCGTGAGCAGACGAATTAATAACAACAAAGTACATTTCACCACTTGAGGGCGCGCACACGGTTGAAGATCGAGGTCACAGCCGCGTCCGACTGTTTTTGTTGGCCGCGGCCGCTAGAAGCTGCCAAAGCCGCAGTCGCAGCTAGCGGCCACACCCGAATCATTCGGATACGGCATAACTTACGGTGGTAGTTACAACACGACCCCAACTGACCTCTCCTTCCGGTCTAAATAGGAAGTTCAAATAAAAACTATTTGTAATATATTTTTAAAGGGACGGGACGCCACAAAATGTAACATACTTCGTTTTGTTGTGTCTTTGTATGACATCATCAACGAATTACAAGCTTAAAAAACATGTGCCATGGTGTCCCGACATATTGAAGCGCCCTCTAGTGACACGTTTGAAATATTTCAATTAAATCTTGTACTCAACGTTTTCATACCGTGTTTATGTGTACCGCATTGTAGACTACTAGACTGTCCAACAAGAAACTTGTGTCATAATTACTTCATCAGGTATCAACAAAAACGGAACAGTTTTCAAAATGACTGAAAAACTGAAAATCTGAGTAGTGAAGTAAATTAACTTCATCATATTTAATTATTATATGAGTGAATGAATAATAATGATCTGTGAATAATTAATGTTGTTCTTGAGCGACATCCCAGTAGCGTTACATCCCCAGCAGAGTGACATCCCTAATATATTGACTCATCCAGAGTGGAGTGACATCACTAGTAAAACGACATCCCCAGTGAACGTTTAATGAAATTCTACTGTCCGGATTTCATTCTACTGGAGATGTCACTCCACGGGGAAGTCACTCTACTGGAAATGTCACTCTACTGGGAATGTCACTCTACTGGAAATGTCACTCTACTGGGAATGTCACTTTACTAAGGGTGTCACCCTACTGGAGATGTCACTCCACAGGGAAGTCACTCTACTGGTAATGTCACTTTACTTGGGATTTCACTCTACTGGGAATGTCACTCTACTTGGGACGTCACTTTCCTGGGGATGTCACTTTCCTGGAGATGTCACTTTACTTGGGATTTCACTCTACTGGGAATGTCACTTTACTTGGGACGTCACTTTCCTGGGGATGTCACTTTACTTGGGATTTCACTCTACTGGGAATGTCACTCTACTTGGGACGTCACTTTCCTGGGGATGTCACTTTACTTGGGATGTCACTTTACTTGGGATTTCACTCTACTGGGAATGTCACTCTACTTGGGACGTCACTTTCCTGGGGATGTCACTTTACTTGGGATGTCACTTTACTTGGGATTTCACTCTACTGGGAATGTCACTCTACTTGGGACGTCACTTTCCTGGGGATGTCACTTTACTTGGGATGTCACTTTACTTGGGATTTCACTCTACTGGGAATGTCACTCGACTTGGGACGTCACTTTCCTGGGGATGTCACTTTACTTGGGATGTCACTTTACTTGGGATTTCACTCTACTGGGAATGTCACTCTACTTGGGACGTCACTTTCCTGGGGATGTCACTTTAATTGGGATGTCACTCTACTGGGAATGTCACTTTACTTAGGATGTCACCCTACTGGAGATGTCACTTTACTTGGGATGTCACTCTACTGGGATGTCACTCTACTGGGAATGTCACTCTACTGGGAATGTCACTCTACTTGGGACGTCACTTTACTTGGGATTTCACTCTACTGGGAATGTCACTAGTACTTGGGACGTCACTTTCCTGGGGATGTCACTTTACTTGGGATGCCACTTTACTTGGGATTTCACTCTACTGGGAATGTCACTCTACTTGGGACGTCACTTTCCTGGGGATGTCACTTTACTTGGGATGTCACTTTACTTGGGATTTCACTCTACTGGGAATGTCACTCTACTTGGGACGTCACTTTCCTGGGGATGTCACTTTACTTGGGATGTCACTTTACTTGGGATGTCACTTTACTTGGGATTTCACTCTACTGGGAATGTCACTCGACTTGGGACGTCACTTTCCTGGGGATGTCACTTTACTTGGGACGTCACTTTACTTGGGATTTCACTCTACTGGGAATGTCACTCTACTTGGGACGTCACTTTCCTGGGGATGTCACTTTACTTGGGATGTCACTTTACTTGGGATTTCACTCTACTGGGAATGTCACTCTACTTGGGACGTCACTTTCCTGGGGATGTCACTTTACTTGGGATGTCACTCTACTGGGAATGTCACTTTACTTAGGATGTCACCCTACTGGAGATGTCACTTTACTTGGGATGTCACTCTACTGGGATGTCACTCTACTGGGAATGTCACTCTACTGGGAATGTCACTCTACTTGGGACGTCACTTTCCTGGGGATGTCACTTCACTGGGGATGTCACTTTACTTGGGATGTCACTTGTCGCATTACAAGGGATGTCACTCCACTCGGGGTGTCCTTCTACTTGGATGTCACTCGACTCGTATTCTACTCCGAATGCCTTTTTGCAGGGAAGTCGTTTGGTTGTTTTTATGTCATTCTCATATTTCAGGCCATTTTGGACATAAATGTAGGGCATTTATTCAATTTCAGCCTAATTTTGACAAAAATACTTGGCTCATTCTTTGCCACTTTATTTAATTTTACCAAAATGTTTACAACAAATTGAATGCTAACCTCTTGAGTTTATCACATTTCAACCCAATTTTGTGAAAAATGCAAGTCCTACCCCTTGTGATGTTAACAAATTTCAGGCTCATTTTGAGAAAAATGCAAGGCGTACTCTTTGTGATTAAATCCGATTTACCCTAATTTTGAAAGAAAAAAAATGTAAGGATTACCCTTTGTGATGTTATTCAATATCAGCCTAATTTTGAGAAAAATGCAAGGCTTACCCCTTGACATTTTATCCGATTTCATCCTATTTTGAAAAAGAAATGTAAGGCTTAACCCTCTTATTTTATTCAATTTCAGCCTCATTCTGAAAAAAAATGTAAGGCTTAACCTTTGGATTTTATTCAATATTAGCCTTTTTTTAAGGCTTCACCTTTAAAAAAAAATCAGATTTCTGCCTAATTTTGAGAAAAATGTATCCCTTGCGATATTTTTCAGTTCAAGCACAATTTTGAGAAAATGCAAGGCTTTTTAAACTCATTGTGATTTTATCAGATTTCAACCCAATTTTAAGAAAAATGCAAGGCTTACCCCTGCTGATTTTATTCAATTTCAGCATAATTTTGGGAAAAATGCAAAGCTTAGGCCTAACCCTTGTGATTATCCGATTTCGGCCTAATTTTGAGAAAAATGCAAACACCCCTTGTGATTTTGTTAGATTTCAACCAAATATTTTGAAAAAAGTAAGGCTTCCCTTTGTGATTTTATTTTGAGAAGAATGGACAGCTTACTCCTTCTGATTTTATTAAACTTAAGTATAATTTTTGAGAAAAATGCAAGGTGTCCTCGTGATGTTATCAGATTTTAACTAAATTTTGAGAAAAATGTAATGCTAACCCCTTGTGATTTTATTCAGTTTCGGTCTCTACAAATATTTAAGTCTAACCCTTTGTATTTTTATTCAATTTCAAATGCAAGGCATTGTAACTTTATTCAAAATTCAGCATAATTTTGAGAAAAATGCAAGGCTTACCCCTTGTGATTTTATTCGATTTCAACCAAATTTTGAGAAAATGATTTTATTTAATTTCAGCATAATTTTGAACAAAATGTAAGGCTTACCTTTTGTGATTTTATCAGATTTCAGCCTATTTTTGACAAAAAATGTAAATCTAACCCCTTGTTTTGTTTTTATTCAATTTCAGCCTATTTTTTACAAATATGTAAGTCTAACCCCTTGTGATTTTTATTAAATTTTAGCCTATTTAAAAACAAAAATGTAAGGCTAAGATAGCTTTATGTTCTTCATTTAATTCAACAATATCATTATAATGTAAGTTTTGTTAATCATAGCTATTTTCAAATAGTACAGTAAAATGAGTTGCTATTTAATTCCTTTACATTTTTTACATTGAATTATATTACAATTACCCTAAAGGGAATCATGTACAGGAAGTTGAGTTAAAACTTAATTAACTTTTCCTATTAATTATTATGCTGAAAGGCATTATTATTTTTAAAGGAACAAACAGACAGACAAACAAAGATGAAACAGGCAAGCAGGTCGATTAATCACGACACACGTTATTCCAACTCATCTATACGTAACATCGGCACTTAGTAATTAGATACGGGTAAAATCGTAAGCAATTAACAATTCTTGTGTTGAATATTATTGTAAAACCTACTTGGTGTCTGTGTTACGGCATTGTCACTCATTTTCTACACAATTTGTCTTCAAAACAACTCGCAAACCATGGCTTGTCAACGATTTCTCTTCTTTGCTCATCTTTGCTTAGAAATTCATCTTTTTCTTAACAAAAAAAGAACAGGACGTCGGCTCAGGACTATAAGGTCATGTTCAATTTGTATGGATTTCATCGAATTGGTTTTGTGCATTTTGGAGCTCCTGGTAAATGGAGTTTATTGATTAAGAGTGGTCTTCAAAGTATTTGTTTGGGAAAAAGAAACATTCCTTTTCTAAGTAAAACATTTATTTGTTGATTTAGATTTTGTTCTATTGAAATGTACGCGTTTGTTAATTTAGGGACCTTTTTGATCATTACTGATGTGAAATTGCAGTTAATGACCTTATTGCACTGAGCCGACGAGGAGTCAAATGGAATTGTTTGAAGTGAATTTGCCACGTAAGTTTAGTAAAATATAAGTATATACTAAAAATAATCATGCAGGGCCCCATTAGAAATCAGTTTAAACTATTTTGAAAATAAACTGGGCAAAGAAATGAAATAAATAAAATGATGTAAAGATAACACCGACTACATATTTTGGATATTTCTTCTTACTTGCATTATACAACTGAGAGTATACAGTATTGTTTGATACTTATTCTTTGCCTTGCCATCATGGCAACATAAACATATTGTGGTTGAGTTCACAAAAAAATTCTCACTCGGGAGATTTGTATTTAGACATGGGATTTAATCCCTGAAGCCCGTCATTTTAATTGAAATAAAACAATGGTTTATTATCGAGGACTACACAAGTTCACACAGGACTGCGCAAATTGTCGCTATAGCATTCTAAAAAAGTGTTTTAATGTTTCAAATAGTAATTTTAAAAATGTCCACGATGCCAGAGTCAGCGAGCAAGAAAGTAAAATAAAACAACAACAATAATAAAATATAAAACAATGTAAACAAGAGATCTGCTGTGATAATGTTATAATATATAGTTCTAAAGAATTATGCTTTATATTGAACTGTTTAAAGAGGTCTTAGTGATTCCATTTTGTCCTTAATTGTGGCATGAAAACGCCATATCTGGGCCCCAGCCTTTACGAGTTCGTTTGTTTAATTTGCGTCAAGAGAAAACAAATAAATAAAGAAATAAAAAAATGATTAAGTAAATAAATAAAAACAAATTAGTGTACTCAGACCTCTTAAAAGGTAAACATCACCCATATTGTCAATAAAGGAGCGGTTTCGATTATTTACAAGAAAATATCATAGAAGGAGATACAAGAATAAATAAATAACTTTTAATGAAAATTGTCAATGTCTGCAAAAAAAACTTCATGCATTACAACTCGACCATGTTTAGTTACTGGAACAATCATGATAGCGGTTCCCGTCATTGACCCAAAACACAGCTCTGGTCCACAGAAAGCCACAGAAAGCCCAACGAAATCAGTTCTCGACACCGACATGTTATGACAAAATTTGAATGAATGACAAATGCCAGGCTGGAAAAACGTCACTCTACTAAGTATGGGGGGAAAAGTTAGCAACATTTCTTTCGAGGGGCTCTAAGAATATCTGGAAAGAAAATCGATTTCATCGTCTCGAAATCAGCAAACAACTTTTTAAAAACAAAATTTCGAATATCAAGTTCATGCCACAATTTAAGTGTAAACAGTTAGATATAAAAACCTGTATTTTGAAGACCACAATTCGATGTTTCTTTTCGAGTCCAGATGTTTCATATACGTGACCTCTGACCCCAAATCTGCATATTCCTAATTTAAGAATACGACGCCTTACAATCTAGCACTAAATTAAAATGTCTTCAACAGGATAAACACTCATCCAGAAAACACTATTACGGGCTAAAAGTAATATCTTAACTTTCTCAATATTATTGTTATTATTATACTGTACATAATGATGCCTGATGATAAAACTATGATACTATTTATGATTGCATATTTCTTGTGAATAGTAGCTCGTTTCTTATAACGGTAGTTCGACCATCACAATATCTATTTTCAATAAGTTGAAAAAAAGTGGATTGAAATTAGGCATAATAATCAACTGATGCTGAGACTGCATACTCGAATTATACAAACATTAAAATATTCTGGCTGATATAACACCTTTTCAGTATTAAAGAAACCTCTCTCTCTCTCTCTCACCTCTCTCTCCCCTCCCCAACCCTCCCACCATTTCTCCCTCTAATTCTCACTCTCAAATATAGTATTAGCTTTTAATCAACACTCGCTCGTCTTCGTAGAAGCCCGTAACAGTTTTGGGAACCGTCGGTTTCCACGTACATTGCTTTAACATGCACATGAAACAATTTCACACCAGACTTACACATGAATTGAATTTCAGCACGATTTTCACTCAAACTCGTTAAAACAATCACACTTATTACCTTAATTATCCTCCTTCAAGTAGAATCAGTTTCAATTGAGAGATAAATAATTAGTAAATGTAGATATAAAGTCATTACAACCCTCTAGTTCTCGGAAGTATAAAGCTAACCTATAACAAAATCCATCACAGCAGGTATCTCGCGGGTTGGTGGTGGACAGCGATAAAAACCGTAACGTGGTTTGGTTGAATATTTTGGTTTAATAACTAGTCACCTCCTTCTCAGGTGAATATTACAAGTGACGAGGGTGTTGTGTGACACTAGGTGGTGGCAGCTACTTCTACCTAGCGTCTGTGATTAGCCAGGGTGAACTGTATCAACCTCTGTTTGCTATTTTCTGTCTGCAATGTTTCAAAGTGAGGCTATCATCAATGCTGGGTCATCTCTTGACAATGTCCCATAACATGAATGTTTTGAATTCAGTGATGGTGTCAATAAGTTCTAAACCCTTCAAATATCCTGCTTTATGAGAGTTTTATTAAACCATTTTATAATTAAAAAACCTGTAACCAAACAAAAATGTAAAAAATAAATGAATAAATAATAATAATTATTATATTTATTATAATCGATCTTTCCGACCGTGGCCGACTGAGGCACCTATGTTCTATTACTCTACTTTCATGCATATCTTTTTCACAAAATCTGACACCCAATTGTATGTTGTTTTTTTGTCAAGGTTAATAACTTCAGCAGTACCAATCATACTAGAGCCGTCTTCAATGCTGTGAAGCTATGTACCAATACTCCATTCAGATGATGACGTATTTTGACGGGGGTTGACACCAATCATCAAACCAGCAACACCAGCCACCAATCCACCTGCTCCATATCAATACGATTTGACGGTAAAACATCGTCGAAAGATGACATTAATAATGAGGATAACTCCATACAAAGGTTTATGTACAATAGTCTTGTCCTCCTTGATTCCTATCCATAGGTGGGTGGTTCTCATACCCAGGTGTCACGCTGTGGGTTGTTTGGAGGGAGAGGAATCCCCCTGCCTCAGTCGCCGCACACCCTCATTACTCGGCACCCGCCTCGGTATACCTTTTGAAGAGCGACCCCTAGAGGCAGAATTGTTAGAGTCTGATGCTCCTGCAGAGGAGGCTCGTGATTGATGTGAACCATCCTCTGTTGACCGTTGACCTTCTATTGACCTCTGACCTGAGTTGTGCCTCGGTGACGAGGCGTCACAACTGTCCTTTGAAGGTGATGCTGTGGGACTATTCATGATATTGGTGTCCCTATCGTCATCGTTTGGGAAGACATCGTTAATGCTCATGTCACTTGTGTGCTCCTCTGACATACTTGACAATCTTGACTGACCCTTGACCTCTGTAAAGAGTAAAGGAATGACTTCATCAGCTCAAATTGAGGACATTGGTAGGTTGTAGATTTGTTAAGCAAATTGTAATGATATCTTTGATTTGTAATTCATTTTGATGCCCATGGTTGCTTTTTTAACTCTCTTTAATGTCTCACTGTGTACTTCTTTCTGTTTTGTTGGGCCTCTAAAATTGTTAAGTGATTTTGTAATGATCTTTAGTGTTGTTTTTGGTGTTACTATGCCCTGTCTTGCCTTAATCCTTCTTTCTTTTCTGGGATTTGGGAGACATACGCCTTTTGGCGACAGTTAATGTTAGTTTTTACTTATATGCTTTCCTGGGCATCCAACTGTTGTTTAACGTGAGTTTCTAAAAAATATACTTTAATATTTGTACATGTACTTGTGAAGTTTTTGCCCCCAAAAATAAATGTTATTATTATTATTATAGGCTCAGATTTATAAAAAAGAAATCTTTAAACTTGAGGTGATCAGTGGCAGGGAAAGTGGATAATGTGAGGGATATACCAGGTGGCATGTGCGCCAAATGTTATGACATATGAGCTGTGTACTTGGACGGTACATTCGCTGTGCTTGGATGGCACATGTAATGTGCTTGGACAAAACATTGGCTGTGTGTGGCTCTGTTTTTGGCAGCAAACAGGCTGAGCTTGGACAGGCTGAGCTTTGACTGCACACTGGCTGTGCTTGGACGGCACATGGTTAGTGCTTGGATGGCATTTCGGCTGTGCTTGATGGTACTAGCTGTGTTTCGACAGTACATGGTCTGTGGTTGGATGACACACACTTGGCTGTGCTTTGATAACACATTGGCTGCGCCTGGATGGTTCATGAGTTGTGCTGGGATGGCACAAGGCCTATGTGCTTGGATCGATACGCGCTGTGCTTGAATGGCACATGGACAACTGTGCATGGAAGGCAAATTTGCTGTGCTTGAACTGTACACAAGACAGCACATTGGCTTGTGCTTGGATGACACAAGGGCTGTGCTTGGACAGCACATCAGATGATGCTTGGACGGAATATTGACTGAGCCTTAAACCGCACATGAGCTCTGCATGGATGGCACATGGCCTGTGCATGGACGGCACATGGCCTGTGCTTGTATGGCACATGGCATGTGCTTGGACGGCACATGGCCTGTGCTTGGACTGCATATGGCCTGTGCTTGGATGGCACATGGCCTGTGCTTGGACGGCACATGGCCTGTGCTTGGATGGCACATGGCCTGTGCTTGGACGGCATATGGTCTGTGCTTGTATGGCACATGGCCTGTGCTTGGACGGTGCTTGGATGGCATATGGCATGTGCTTGGACGGCACATGGCCTGTGCTTGGATGGCATATGGCCTGTGCTTGGACGGCACATGGCCTGTGCTTGGAAGGCACATGGCCTGTGCTTTGACGGCACATGGTCTGTGCTTGGACGGCACATGGCCTGTGCTTGGAAGGCACATGGCCTGTGCTTGGACGGCACATGGCCTGTGCTTGGACGGCACATGGACTGTGCTTGTATGGCACATGGCATGTGCTTGGACGGTGCTTGGATGGCATATGGCCTGTGCTTGGACGGCACATGGCCTGTGCTTGGATGGCACATGGCCTGTGCTTGGACGGCACATGGCCTGTGCTTGTATGGCACAAGGCATGTGCTTGGACGGCACTGTGCTTGTGCCTGTGCTTAGGTGGCACATGGACTGTGCGTAGATGGCACATGGACCTTGCTTGTATGGCACATGGCCTGTGCTTGGATGGCACATGGTCTGTGCTTGGACGGCACACGGCCTGTCCTTGGAAGGCACATGGCCTGTGCTTGGACGGCACATGGACTGTGCTTAGATGGCACATGGACTGTGCTTGGATGGCACATGGCCTGTGCTTGGACGGCACATGGCCTGTGCTTGTATGGCACATGGCATGTGCTTGGACGGCACTGTGCTTGTGCCTGTGCTTAGGTGGCACATGGACTGTGCTTAGATGGCACATGGACTGTGCTTGTATGGCACATGACCTGTGCTTTGAAAGCACATGGCTGTGCCTGTAAGGTTCATGAGTTATGCTTGAACTGCACACATGGACTGTGCGCAGATGGCACATGTGCTGTGCTTGGACGGCGCATGGGCTGTGATTGGACGGCTTTTTGTTATGAAAACAAAACTGTTAAACATAATTACCTGTGGCTGCATATTCTTTCCACCTGTTCTTATTAAACATTAGTGGCTCTGCCCAACTCCTGACTGCCTTGATTGGTATTGATGACCTTCTACTCAAGCTGATCCTACCGGGACTTGATGGTGGCCGACTCTGCTGACCCTAAGAAGTGGTGCAAAAATATACGTAAATATAAAATCGAATAAGTGAGAAAATCAAGGTATGAGAATCACTGTAAGCTGATGGTTTTGAAAAGGATGTACTATTTTTTTCTGGTGACAGTTTCAGAGAAAGGTGATAGCAGTGTCAAGATTAAAATAAATCACTGAGAGAAACAAACATGCCTTTCAGAAGAAAAGTTAAACAGTTAAAAAAGTAAACATGCTATATAGTGCCCATATAAGTACATACTACAAGTATACTAATATAAAAACTTTGCAATGACCAAATATCTAAAACACTATACCGAATCTATTCGTGCATAGCTTTGTTTTGAGCCCAGTGAGACTAGAGGTTGGTGACTTCATTGATGGAGTGTTATCGCCAAGGGATAATTCGCAAATTAGCCACAAATTCGATTCGTATAGATGTTGTCGAACTCGGCCTGATACATCCATGAGCATTATAGTAACCCACTGCCTTGCATGACACCATCAAAAACCAAAACGCACGGTGAGGCCATCGGTCAGTAGGCTACAGTCCATTTGTAATTAGCGTGCAATTAATTTTTGTGGAGAACCCAATCAATTTCAAATGGACCAAACCATTAGATATGGACCCTACTCAATTCATCCAAACAAACAACCAGGTCACTGCTTAAAGCCATTGTACAAGTATACAGAAAAAGCCATCTGGAAACCACGTGGTTCATTTTACCCATTAGTGGCTATTGACCCATAGGTCAAGCAACTGCTGGGCAATTCCTATGGGAATTCCGGGAGAGCTGGTCATTGATGTTTTTGTTTTGGTGTAAAAAAGACCCCGGATGGTAATAACACATTTACCATGCTATATGGCTAGGTGTAGATGGGAATGTTGAATTTTAAAAAAAAAATTTAAAAAAAAATGGCGGAGTACTGATTATTTAATTAAAAACGGACAGCGGACTACAGTTCGATGGCATCATTGAGTGTTAATGCCTAATGCAGCTTTGGACAAACACATGCCTGGGAAGAAAAAACCAAGGTAAAGACCTTCTGAGTGACCTACTGAACTGAAGAAAAAGGAATACACCAATAATGATAAAACAGGCACCTCTAAACCCCCCTCCCCGGTGACGCTTATGGTTCTGCTTCTGACCTGGTAACCAGGGACACTACTAGTCCTAGGTGTGCTGGTGGGGCGAGCCAGTGGAATAGAGTTGCGCTTAGACCTTAGACTGCTCTCGTCCGGAGCGCTGGGAGGCAACTCCTGTAAAACTCTATCGATCATATCACAGCAAACGATCAGACTCGGCTCAACGATGAAGTCAATGAAACCTGAATAAAATAAAAAACCATCATTTCATGATCATCGGTTAATTCATCATACTGTAAAAGTCTTGATGACAATTTGTAGAATTAACTTTGAAAGGATGAAGCTGAGCCGGAATCTTTTCGTGCGTTTCGTACATTGGAGTATAAATGATTCGACATAAACCTCGACTGCATTATTCTTTTCGTCGAGTAAGATTTAAAACATGATTGTGTTTGAGGTAAGAAAGAAGAAACTTGTACTAATTTGAGACCTATCTCACCCCAGGTTCTTATCTGGACCACAAATTCTTACTTGGGACTACTATCACTGGTTGGAATCATAGGTTTATTCTTACTAATTGTCATTTTAGTGATGCACTAATTGTTAAAATAATGAATCTGACATTATGAGAGTCATATTGGATCTCAAGAAACCAACCTATTTGTGATTCTGCCACCATGGTTGTTTTTCGATCGCAGAGCGGGGAAAATGCAACACCAAGCTCCTTTTCTCTGTCACCCTAAAATCGATAATGCAAAAAGGAAAAGATTGTCAGTGAGTTTCTGACGCTTCGGGAGAAATTAGATTGAACCAAACAAGTTTTTAATTGTGAACCACAATCCTTCATTACACCAGGAAATATTTCACAAAAGAAAAAAAGAAAACAAGTTTTAGTTTTTAATTTTCATCGATGAATAGCAAAATTCAAGTATGCTGTAAAAGTAAATTCCCGTGGAACCGATGAATTCAATTAGGTCACCAAGTGGAATCGAACCCACGACATTTGTATACTAGACCTCCACTCCTTTAAACTGAAAGTATGGGTTTTCGACATCGATTTCAACAAAAAGAAATTAGTTTTGGATTATTACTGGATATCTTAATTTATACACAAAGGATTTATTTGGTACTGACCTGTCTGAAGAATTCGTGCATGAGTAATGTAGTCCATTTATGATGTAGAGACCAATCCTTGGCTGGGTGGCTTATGTCTGCACAGTGTAAGGCTAAAGCCATGGCTTTGGGTTTGTCAAGGGCACTGCTGTCATAGGACACAACATATTGGAACATCAGTTATTGTAATAATTAATTACAGTGAACAAAAGGTAACATATATCTATAATAGAATAATAACATCTACTCTTACATAGCGCAATTCAAAAGAAAGATCACTGCGCTTCAAACATCATTACCCCTTGTCACTGGGCAATATATTTCATTCCTTAAACCATCTCAGCTCACTGGAGGGTATACAGCCTGTGCTGCCAAGTGTGTAGCGCACGAAGCTAAATCAATCACAAGAACCATCTCTGTCCACACAGGTACCCATTTACCCCTGGGTGATGAGAAGCAATTATAGTTAAGTGTCTTACTCGAGGACACAAGTGTCATGACCGGGATTCGAACCCACACCCTGATTACGCAGCAACCAAAACTTTAGTCTGATGCACTAAACCGCTCGGCTACGACACACTGCAATGCTAACGCAAACTGCCTACCAATCAAAATGACCTTTGGTACAAATGGCCTCACTTTTTGACCTATACAATGTCTTTGTTAAAGGTGTTACATATTATTAGGTTGTATACTTTATGAAATTGTCCTTCATTTGAGGGCATGAAACTAGAAGGGCAGAGTAAATATCGAGTAGGGATCAATGGATAAGGAAATCAGTGAGTATTAATATGAAACATATTCAGTCATAACACAAAACGTATTTTCACGTAATGTATAACCATGGCAACGAAAGAGAAGCTTTGATAGTAAACTCTACCTCATTAAAATGACAGTCATTTGATTTAAAAACAGACTTTGTAATAAATACAAATAACAAAGTAAGAAGGTTTGTTTGTTGGGATGTTGGGGTATTTGCATTCACCCAGTGTGCAATCGGGATGTTTGTTTGTTTGTCTGTTTTGCGATGTTGTTTTTTAGAGGGGGTATTTGTTTTCGTCCAATTTACATTGCTGTTTCTCAGTGACTATTTACCTTTTAAAAAATCATGTATAGACCATTGTAACTATTGTTTACCAAAACAGTGACCTTCTGTACATCCCGCGGCATTTCTCGACAGGCAAAATACTACAATAGTACATTTGTGTCATATTTTCCACATAAATTCAAGAGTTACAAAAATAACAGCTGGACAAGTTTTGAGATGTACCCCCTTTCTTCATGTCAAAAGTTGATGAAAATCAGACAGTGCAATCTACATAAAATAAAATATTTAAAGTTGTCTTCCATTGGGCTCTGTACAAATTGTGCCTGCAGGAAGTCCAGGCTCTGTGGCTCTTTTTTTAAACATGAAATGTCAAAGGTTACATGGTCTGTCACTGTCAAAATAATGTATAGAACTAACGGAAGCTGACTAACCTGTCTGCCATACCAATCATGGTTTTAACTTGTTTCAGCTGTTGGAAGTGGTAGGACATGTCGGTAGCTAGGACCATATCGATTACCAGGTTACGAAGTTCTCTGCAAAAACAACACATCGAAATCGAAATTAAGTAGAACGAAGAGCCATTCAAATTGCTTTTTATCATGCACTGCATCTCTTTGGAACTCCTTACGTGGTACATGTTTTGAGAGGAATATCAATTCCTGCTTTCAGCTCCCCTGAATTATGTTTATCTTAGATGTTTTCTTTTTGTAGCCCCCTTAATACCAGGAGTGGCATTTTAGCATTGTTAGAGGAAAAACTTGCATTATAAAGAATATCAAATAAAAAATATAGTATTATTATTATTATTTTGTTTAATCTTAGAGTTTAATCATCTTTAAAATAGTTAAAGAATCATTTCAATTTTGCAAAAAATTCAGATGTTAAGGATCGATATCAATCTTAAAGTGGAGCCAAATATCTGCTTCGCATCAGCATTTAATTATTCTCTTAAATTCTGCCATGGCATTTTCAACAGGTAAAGATAACCCTTTTGTTTTGTTTCTCCGAGCAGCCGAGGGGCGCAGTTGGGAGGACCAGCTTCATACATTTTTTAAATAACTACAAAATGTGTGGATCAATTCCGCTGATTTATTTTTTGAACTACCTTTAAACACCCTTCTTTCATATACTGTAGTGATTTATGGGTGAGTGAACTCAGAGGTTGACAAATAGTGTGGGAAAGCTGGGTCACATTATAACGTGTACATACAAATCCTATTGTGTGCACAAAAACGTAATCCTTTCGAAATGTACTGTTTTGAAAATTAGTGGTGAACCAATGTGTAAATTTCCAGAATGATTCAATCTATAGTGTGTGGGTCCAGGGAACATCTATTCATCTGTTCAGACCATTAGAACAAGAATTGTACCCCCAAACACAGTTATTTACCCATGCCTCCCAAGCGCGCCCAGTGGGTCCAGCATGAACATTTTTTCCCCCCGTGTCAGCTCGGAGGGTTAATGTTGAGAAACACGTGCGATATACGGTTTCAAAGTTTGCCCAGATAAATCATGTATGAGCTTGTGATAAATTATAATTGTATATAGAGATGATTGTTTTCGTACGTGTAGTCGTCTCTGTTGACATTGACCAAGAAGTTCTTATCGTCTTCCTTCATCAGTCGAAAGGAGCTGCTGATGTGATGATTTTCTAGAACGGCTCTGTCATTGTACAATATAGCCATGTCAGACCTGCATAAATACAAGACAGTAAATGTTTATTGTGTGGTGATGAAACCAAAGATGCATCAAGAATGGTTAGCATTAACAATCATATGGTTTGGTTGTTGAACTTTTGGAATTTGTGAGCGAGATTGATATCAAAGTAAACCAGGCTTAGCAGGAACAATAAACCAGTCAATCAGCAGGCAAAACTCCAATCTTCTAAGTTGTGTACATGAGTCCAGAAAAAAATCCTTAGTAAAAATCAACAGTTCAAGTTCATTATTATAATTCAAAAGTATGAAGTTCAAAATATTGGTTTTGCATAATATTTTTGGAGCACTGTCTAAATTCAGCATATTATAGTTGACATTAGTTTTCCTAAAAAAGTGGCCAGAAAAAACAACCAAAATGTATTTTTAGCTTTAGTATCAAGTATCATACAACATACACTGATGGTATCCTGAAGACACAGTACATTCTGTATAGCATCTGAATGATCAAGTACATGTAAAACTTAATCGAGGACAAAAGCTCCAATTAAGCCCATAATGCAGGAAATCAAGTCCTCGTGATTGCGTTTTCCATTTTGGGAAAATGATAACAATAAATAATACATCTTACTTGTTTACCAAATAGTTGCCATCAAGTATGTTGCCCCGTCTCATATTAGTTTATTAGTGGTTTTTTTTCTCATAGAATAGAACTATACTATACTTAAAAGAAAGACAAAACCCGGAGTTAAAAATTCAACTGTTTTCTGCTGAAAGAGACACATTTCCAAGCAGTACGGAATAAAACCGTCAGGTTAGACGATGAATAATGGTTATCATCTATATCTAGTGGAATAAAATATCTAACCAATGGGAATGTTAATACACCAAACTGTAGCAAGACGATTTAAAATTTATGTATAGGATTACTTGTCGAGCATATTAAATCCATTTGTTTCCATCAAACTATTTAAGGACATGCCAGCCATGAAAACGAATAAATGAGTTTGATAAATTGTAATAGGCTTTTTAGATAAATTCCCACTTCAATTTATTCCATGGGAAATACCAGGGTATCTGAATAATTTATGAATGCTTTGCAACACGAACAAAAAAAGTGAAAATTATGTTTTGGCCATTTCTTTTCTCTTCCATTCAGATCGAGGTAACGAAAATGAGGCCGGAATGTAAAGTAGTCTGTTTCTTTATAGACTGAACACGGGTATTACTATTGTGTCGTTGCCATAGAGTTATATAATAGAACAAGAGGGGGCACTCTAATTACACAGACGTATAATCGCGCTGGCTCACCATGGGTTCGAATCCCTATGGTAAACTAATACAAATTTCCCCTTACAAAATATTGGCTGTGTGAACTGGTGCGTGACCTGTGTTATACGATGGGTCAGCACCATTTTCTCAATGGCCAAAAATGTTTCTTGTCGTGCCGTGTCACATGGTTCTCTACGCACTCTAGTTATAATTATATAACTACTACTATAACTATCAAAGGCCTACATGTTCAAATGAGGGGTATGAAGCAATGTAGAGCAACCTACCCTGTGTTCACGTGGAAAGCGTTGGTCGTACCCGTGTGTTCAAAATCGTGAATTATTGCCGCCAAAAGTGCTGCAATGATCTCAATATCAGTCAACCAGTGCTGTTATAAACATAAAGAGAAGTTAAAGAAATAAAGACACTTGTCTTAAATGGGGGGAAAAATCTACTTTTAGCATACTGGAACATGAACTTTCTTGGTTTTGAGAGAATAAAAACATAATGGATTTTGAAGATCATGTTTCGTGCTATACTTTCCAGATTTAAAAACATTCCATCTTTTCTCACTGTGTTGAATGTATAGTTTGTGGAAATCGAAGGCAAACTTTTCATTTTAAATATCAATCTCTCTTTTCCCCGCGTTAAAAAGACACGTGTTTCAGAATGTGTACTCGTTTCAAAACGCAACACACTAAGAATCGAAATACAACACATGTTGTATACAGGCACCTTTAAATCTGACATGAAACAAGTATGTGTGCTATAAACAGAGGCAGGTTACATGTACGTGGTTGCCATACTGCCAATGGGTACCTCGCCAAACTCAATTAGTCACAAGCGATATCGATTGGCAGATAGTAATGTGATTCGTCTACGTGGAAGCTTCTGTTATGTTTTTCTTTCAGCCGAATGCTAGAGTCAGTGTAGATACTTTACCGACATGAACGATTCCATGAGCCTTTTTCGTTCGCAGCAAATATCGTGCGAAAATTGTTACAGATAAATTCATGTTGCTATATTCAACTCACGAACTGTGTATAAAATGGCTAACCAAATCTGTGAGAGAAGAAACTAATTTCAAACGCCAGCATTGGGCTGAGAATAAAAGTCAGAACGTTTTTGTTTTTTTGCAACAAAACTTACAGGGTTTTATGATTCACAAAAACCCCATGTGTAAAAAAGCAGTAGTATAGTTTATGAAAATAATTGTTATATTATTGATTACAAACATTATGCAAATTCAAATAACGTTATTATTATTACTACCATAGCAACAGTTTTGTCTGTGCATAATCTTGATTCCTAAAGGGACAAGTATACGAGTTGAAGATGGTTTGCCTGTTGTACCAATAATGTACCTTTTCTTGATTCAAAGAGAGTTAGCAGTTTCTTTAAACAAATTCTTAGCCCTCGATATTATCAGATGTTCAAATGAAGTTTTGCAAGTAACCTAGTGGTAGGCCGAATCATAGAGATATTTATATGTGTTTCTGCTCACCATTAGCCCCATCTTGACCAGCATATGGTGAAGAGTTTGCGTGACGTCAGCAGCATGCAGCAGGTTGTGGTATGGGTTGCCATGCTTACTGTAGCCATTTTCCATGGCCTCAAGAAAACAGTTGAGGCTCTGAACGGGAATCTAGTGACAACAAAGAAAGAGAAACACCTTCAGCAAACTAGAACAAGTATTCACACTTGCTGTCCAATATCCGGACGCAAAAGTTCAACCGCGTCTAACCTTACATGAATACAGGGTATCCCATATAAAAAGGGCGGGTTCTGACTGCATAATGAAATGAAGGTCTGACTGTTTGGAGGAAAAATAGAATGTCAAGAGGCGTTTCTGAACAAGGTCAATGATTGAGTCTCCAGTGCCGAAGAAAATGTCATGTTTTCTTTTAATTTTTATCGATCGCACTGCGTTTCCAACAACGACGGCAAGATCCACAGCAAAGCTATAGTGTTTCCCTATACACATAATAATGAAAAAAGGAGGTTAATGATCGGACACCTTTATCTCTGCGTTAAAATGCAGACTTGATAGCATGCCATCCAAAATGCCAACCATTGACGAGTAACGAACCAATCATATTCACTTGCATGAATATGTGAACATTTGTTTGTTTATAATATAGGCTACTGCTTTGCCACCGTTTGCTTTGTTTTAAAGTTCCCGTTGCAAACAGGCTTGTGTAAAATGTCTTTGCAACGGTTAAGTCCAAAAACATTTAAATATAGTGTTTTCCAAAACAATCTCTCAAAAATATTGAAATTTTAGTCTAATTTAACCACTATCATCATCGCTCTTCTTATTATTTCAAAATCATACTTGAGAAAAGCAAGACAGAAAAACACAAACAGTGCGCATTTACTGTGCCTACCAATACATCAAATTTGCCTTTTGGTTGCTGATTACACAAACGTGTTTTATAGTCTGTTCAATATATTTGCTTGTTTTATTTATTGTTTGCTTGCCGTTTTTCTGGTCTGATTGCTAGATTTGCCCACCGCAAGAAGAGGACAGTGTAGTACCCTGAAGTACTCGCGTCAAACGGGGATTCAATTACGCCATAACGGTCACGACGTCCTCGTGCTTCGGAGCGTCAGATCCGAACATAGTCTGGTTCTCTCATTGATTGAACGTGGCCGTGCATAAATCACGGGTGTTTGTACGTCCCTGTGTGATCCTTTACGTGCACGGGATGCGAGGGCACATCGTCTCGATTACATAGCAACCCTCAATCGTGTCTCCCTTTAAAGTGGATTGGAAGCTTCTCTTACACCCACCATTATTTCAAGGCGAACAACATTTCCACACCCCGGATTGTTCTGCCGAGTTGTACACAGAAACCGCACTCAGAATGTCCGTATGTTCTTTTCACATTCGATTTATGGATTTTAATTTGTATTAGCTTAAACTTTGCTTATCATTGGAGAACATTGCTATAAAGATAACGATACCAGCGGAAAAAGCATGTGACTTGCATTGCTGCGACTGGTATCCATGTACTGATTTTGCTGAGCAAATACATTTCCTGTGCATTATACCTTTGTGGAATTCGTTGCATGACTTATTGTTGATTATCGGCGGAAATTGTATTCTCTATAAAGTTAACAGAGGCACCAGTTGTCATCCTTAAATATTTCAGACAAGAAAGCTATCCCTTTTTTCTGCTCGCGAAAGCAATCTTAATTTTCGACCCTTTCGGCAAACAAAAACACGAGAATTGCCTTTGAGCACAACATCGTACACTAAAGCTACATTCAAGCTAGTTGGCGCGCGGTTTATACATTTTCAACGAATTTAATTTCATCTGAATTTTTCAATCTACAAAGAAAAACCACTCAATGCCTAATATCCTGTAAAATGGTTTGTAATTGAG
Source organism: Plazaster borealis (assembly GCA_021014325.1). Lineage (NCBI taxonomy): Eukaryota > Metazoa > Echinodermata > Asteroidea > Forcipulatida > Labidiasteridae > Plazaster > Plazaster borealis. Next base: position 4,951,836 of record CM037471.1, on the reverse strand, counting down.
CCGGTATAGGCTGCAATGAGCAGGTTTTTGTTTAAACCATAATATATTAATAGTAATAACTTTACAAAACATCAGCGCAAACGGGCATAATCATGCTGTTCGTTACAAGAAAATATCTTAACAGCGTCATGGATAATTACACAATTATGAAAACATCATATTTGGCTTAAAACAGTTTTGTTCCCTATTATTTCGCCGCGGTAGACCCCGGTTCGAATCCTGGACCGAGGCTTTGAGTGTGGATTGGGGTTTCAGTCCAAACAGGCTGCGTGATCTTCCTTCTTATGATTTCCTCCAACATCAAAAACAATATTTTTTTTATCATCATCTTCTCTACATGTATCTTCAGGCCCACGGGTCATAGTTCAAGTCACTTTTGAGGGTATCTTGGTTTCAACAGCAAAACGATGTAAAAAGTAAACAATATTGTCCATATCTTGGTGAATAGTGTGCTGAATAAGGAAATCAGTACTTTGCTGAATAGGGAAATAAGTACAGGTACAACAAACAGGTATTTGTCAAATGAAACTATTGTTTGTTAATAATCATCACATCGGCAAAATTCCCACCATAAACATCGCATCTAAGAAATATTCCGAAATAATTCTCCATCTTCACAAACATCGGCTGTGGTAATTAGCGTTTAACAGGTCTCTTTCCAGCTTCTGAAATAACCCTTCCAAATTGTCTTGTGAATTTGTTTTGTTTCCGTATACCGATTTCGATTGGTTGTTAATGCCTCTAACTTAAATAATATTAATTATGTATTCATTAAGTACTCTCTTTTTTCGGTCATCGTTGCGGAGATAATTGAACAGTTGCGTTGAATTGAAGTTAAAGGCACTGTACACGTTTGGTAATTACTAAAAATATATGTTAGCATAAAAAACTTACTTGGTAACGAGCAACGGAGAGCTGTTGATAGTATAAAACATTGTGAGAAACGACCCCCTCTGAAGTAACGTAGTTTTTGAGAAAGAGGTAATTTCTTACTAAAATAATAAAAGACTTCTTGCAAGAAGCATTTTATTCCTCTGAAAGCACACAAATTTATACAACAAGGGTGTTTTTTCTTTCATCATTTTCTTGCAACTTCAATGACCAATTGAGCCCAAATTTTCACAGGCTTGTTATTTTATGCATATGTTTTGACAATTACCAAACGTGTTCAGTGCCTTTAAGTTCGCTTTTCTGAGAGTCCTTGGCTTCACAACCAGAATAAATGAAATGAAATGAATTGGATTTTAGTGCAAGGAATTAGATGCCATTGAAATTAGTGTAATACGCGCGGTTTCAATGTGGTCATCGATATTCAACTCACTCAAATAGAGAACGGTCCATTTTAGAACTAGTCTTGCTGGTTATACCGGCAGCGGATATTAACAACTTTTATTAGGTATCGCGTTTCCATGAGCTTTAATGAAGCTGTTGTACTTGGGTGTAGATTATACACATGCTGTATGGGAAAAAATCACTTTGGAATCATTTCCATGAAAATAAAAATTCGTTGGTAGAGTTGGCCCGCAATCGCCCTATTAAAGGCATCGTACACGTTTGGTAATTGGAACCTATTGTTTGTTTCAAACCTATATGGTTGTAGATATATACCATAAGACTAACCAGTGAAAATTTCATTTCAAAAGGTGGTAGCGTTTTTGAGATATTGCCGAAAATCTGGAGCGGTTATTTCCACGCAGAAAGAATAATCTGCATTGGAATACACACTATGAGACAGATTAAAATGTTTTGGGGGATAAAAAGTGAGATATTTTTTCCATAATCGCAGTACTTCGAAGTGAACAGTTTCTCAAAATGCATTATAGGGCCTACTATCCAAAGCTGCTGTACTTCTTACCAAGTAAGTTTTTGTTGCCATTAATATTCAGAGACATTACCAAACGTGTACGATGCCTTTGATGTCTGTAATTTGCTGTTTATCAATCATAACATTTGAAGAAAAAAAGGCTTATGGTCAACGTGACATGCAGCTACAAAATTGCTTACTTTGTAAATGAATAAAATATGATCATGACTGTCAGTATATCTTAAATAATTTACAGGTCAGTCTACGAGGACTGCAAGATATTCCGAGAAACCGGCAAAGGATCTCATTAAATATGTCCCCAAGACATGCATGGGTAATCAGTATAGTGGGCACTCATTAGGCCGATTGGACACCATCGTCAGCGAGCAGCACCCGATTAAGCCATGGGGACAAACCCACATCTCCTCGGTGCAAGATGGTGAATACTACCCCCCCCCCACCCCCGGTGCCCAGAGGGAGATGGAGATGCCTATATTTAACTTGTGATTTTTTTTACCTACACCAAGGGTAGCTGCCCTTCCTTAAGACGTCCCCCAGGACTTGCTACAAGGATTGCGGTACTTGACATGTGCTAAGGAGCTTATCAGCAAATTCTAATTTGGAAAATTGAAAGAGTGATGGAGTCGACCGGTGGCTACACTTAGAAATCGTGGGTTCCGCTCTACACGTCAAGAACACTCGTGTTTACGGGGCAATCAAAATGTAGTGTTATGGGAGAAGGGTGCGCGGCGGATGCTAGACTTACACGATACTTGAAATACATCACGATACTGTTTAGGTGATCAATAAGTCTAATTGAAAACATACATAACACACTCTTTAAAATCAATCGTTAAACATGCAACTGTTTTAACACGATCGAGACACTCACTTTAAACTTGGCGATGAGGTCATATCTCGTGAATAATTCATAAGCTGTACATTTCAGCGCATGCCCATCACTCTCTTCGTTCAGGGTGAATATGTCAAATGACCACTCGTCGAGATTCTGTGAAAAGGAAAAACACAAAAGACATCTTTACATCAGTGTCGAAGAATGTAATATTAAGGTAGAAGTAAGCCATGCTACTCAAATATTCCATTCCATTGTATATTTATGCGTCCTTGCATATAGAATCAGCAGTGAATGTGAGGTTTTGATCAAGTCTGTGTGGAAAAGGCTTCACAAGCCCGCGCATATTTACACACGGTCCCCCGTTAAAGTGCGCAATTTTGTTATCTTCATACGCAAAAGTAGGTAATTTACGTGGAACCAAGCCTCCCGAAATGTCAGAAGAAGCGCAAGACGCACACGGTCTGCTAAAGTCAATGGAGTCAGGCTGAGACCAATTCATAATCTCGTTCCTTTAATCAGCCCATTCACAATGGTGACCATTTATTCTCAATAATTATCTCACTATGAGGCTGATAAAAATCAAGTTCAAATTGTTCTTGGATGACACCGATTAAAAGGCACTGAACACGTTTGGAAATTGTCAAAGACCAGTGTCCTCACTTGGCGCATCCCAACATATGCATAAAATAACAAGCCTGTGAATATTTGGGCTCAATTGGTCATCGAAGTTGCAAGAAAAAACACTCTTGTTGTACAAATTTGTTGGCTTTCAGATAGGAATAAAAACTTCTTGCAAGAAGTTTGTATTATTTTAGTGAGAAATTACCTCTTTCTCAAAAACTACGTTACTTCAGAGGGAGTCGTTTCCTACAATGTTTTATACTATCAACAGCTCTCCGTTGCTTGTTACCAATTAAGTTTTTATGCTAATATTTGTTTTGAGTCATTACCAAACTTGTACTATACCTTTAACTGATATGATGAACAGACTAGTTTGAGAGCCAATTGAGCAACCACAACTGATTTATCTATAAATATCTAGAAACGCCACAAAAAAAAACTGAAAACAATCTAGTAACCTTTATGAAACGATTGGGACTATGGTCAATGTAATTAGCTGGAGGTACTGATCGTATACGGAGAGCTCGCTTGGATTTACGGCACTACGCGGCGGGTCTACCCGCGTCTGATCATTATAAACACGGACGCCACTTCCCCTAACGTACTGTTACACTTGGTTAATTACAAACAATTTTTTATGGATGGTACAATCCTGTTCCAAATCAATACATCTAAAGATTGTATGGGGTACAAAATGAGCACCGCCGCCGGCAAATCACTCATAATGACCCTCTTCAGAATCGGTACATGGAAAACTGACGTCAATGGGGTTTATGGTTACCACGGCAACCAACCAGGGGTTAATGATGGTGAATTGTTCCCGCGTAAATCGGTCTAATTTGGACGGGATAACCCAAGTAATGACATTCGGCTATTGGCTGCTTGGGAGTCATGACGCAGTCGTCGGAGTCTGCATGCCAAAACATCTGTTCTGTTTGTCATATTTAGTATTTATCGGGCGGCTATTTTGTAAAATTGTATTCCACCATGCATTAATTTTTCAGTTGAAAAATAAAATTGTACAATATGGACTCTTAGTCAGGGCATTGAACGAACGATTGCAGTAATGTTAAAACTGCAATGTTGGCAATAACCTGCACACATGTTACTACAAAATCGTAAATTCCAAGGGAAGTGCCTCAAACGCCTTTGGATGTATTGAAGTGATGGGATACGGTATTATTAAAAAGTCAAAATACGCTAACAAATAGAAATTATTTGCATTGAAATATTACGATAATTTCTATTGTAAAGTTCGAAAGGGTGAAGTTATTCTAATTCTTCCTCTCTCTCGCTAGATTATCAAAACCCATTTTGTACTAGTAACATGCGTAAATTAAAGTATCTCGATAATTTCCATGGTAAAGTTCGAAAGGGTGAAGTAATTCTAATTCTTCCTCTCTCTCTCTCTAGATTATCAAAACCCATTTTGTACTAGTAACATGCGTAAATTAAAGTATCTCGATAATTTCCATGGTAAAGTTCGAAAGGGTGAAGTAATTCTAATTCTTCCTCTCTCTCTCTCTAGATTACCAAAACCCATGTTGAAGTAGTAACATGCGTAAATTAAAATATCTCGATAATTTCCATGGTAAAGTTCGAAAGGGTGAAGTAAATCTAATTCTTCCTCTCGCTCTCTCTAGATTATCAAAACCCATTTTGTAACATGCGTAAATTATGCATGCACATTATAACACTTTACTGCCTTAAATCCAAGCAGCTGCCTCAAGCTCAAACATTTATCATCGCTGGAGTAAAATAAGACTCTAGATGAGATCGGCGGACAGAACATGTAAACCACTAAACTCAATATCACGGTATAAGACTGCGAGACTCCGTCTAGCCACATCGAGGGACGCCTGAAAAGGGTGTCCAGCAACGTCATGCGACAAGACGCCGCCCCTCGGACAGTGTCTTCGCTTCGCGCATGATGGACCCCCAAAAAATTCCAGTTACATTTGGAAGCGATTCTAAGATCTGTGTACACATTTTGAGCTGAGTCCCTCGCCTTGGCGCCCACTTAGCTTTGTTTAATGAGGACCAAGGTTTGTGTGGTTAATTCAACTCAACCTCATGTTGGGAGTAATGAGCCACGAAGGCTAGTGCACGATCTTCAAATATATCTAAGACTCATCCGCTGGTGATTGTCACAACACGTGGTGTCCATTGACATTGTTATCGTCGGGGTGTTTTGGTTGGGTTCTTACTTGAAAGAGTTCACTTAACGACAACATTCACCTGTGAAAATCTCATCAAATTGGGTAGTCACGTTCAAGCCTAAAAACGAGTTAACACTAAAATGATAATTAGGTTTTGTTGTCAAAGGATTTTGTGCACTTTCACAACGCGTGTTAGCTTCGATTAGGAAAATCGAAGTAAGTATAGATCTTGCTCACATGACGTCATTTGAGTAGGATGCCCACGGGTAGCGGTCAAAAACCGAAGGTTGCTCATTGACCCATCCTATGCGCTGCAGGTACACCCAGCCATACGGATCCATTTTGTGGGGTCCTGCTATTGTTGTTCTATTATTCCCTTTTCTAAAGAATTCCATTGTGGTGTCTGTAAGCCATTTTGAGATATGGCTGACGCATTACTATAACACTGTTTGATTTGGGTAAATTTGTCTGTATACACCCAAATCCTACAGTGCACTCCTAAAGTGTCCATCATATCTCAAAAAGGCTAATTGAGGTGGCCTTATGGGGTCCTTTGTTCTATTGTTGTCAGGACCCCACAAGTGCCCTTCCGTAAGTCCATAAATGTGCATTTTCCATTGCTTCGTCATCTTTTTACATCCAATATGGCGGTATGATAACTTCAATTCATAAGTTCCATTGAGAATGTAGGAACATTTTCCTCGCAGATGGTAGTGTTCAAATCATTTCTCGGTTGAAAAACGGAATGTTCTACCGATGGATGCATGACTTTGTGCAAGTCATAATGATGGACTTGTATGTATTACAATAGGACTGGAAGTCAGATTAAGTCTGATTTCATTCAACAGCCAGGCTATATTTAGACTTTAGTTGCGTTATTGCCTGGGTTACATTGATCAGGTAGCATGCATAGAGACATGGGTAGCATTCGGATTTACACTTAAAGGCACTGAACACGTTTGGAAATTGTCAAAGACCAGTGTTCTCACTTGGTGTATCCCAACATATGCATAAAATAACAAGCCTGTGAAAATTTGGGCTCAATTGGTCATCGAAGTAGCAAGAAAATGATGAAAGAAAATACACCCTTGTTGAACAAATTTGTGTGATTTCAGATAGGAATAAAAACTTCTTGCAAGAAGTTTTTTATTATTTTAGTGAGAAATTACCTCTTTCCCAAAAACTACGTTACTTCAGAGGGAGTCGTTTTCTCACAATGTTTTATTCTATCAACAGCTCTCTGTTGCTCGTTACCAAGTCAGTTTTTATGCTCATATATATTTTTAGTAATTACCAAACGTGTACGGTGCCTTTAATAACTCGGCTTACATTTAGATCCAACTTGCATTGAGTCACGGGTTACATTTCGAACCAGGTACCATTATACCAAGACTTACATTTAGAGCCCTGGTGAACAACCCGGGTTGCGGTAATTAAAAAAACGTTAATGCTCGGGTTAAATTTAGAACGCTGGTGAACGATCCGGGTTGCGGTCATTTGAAAACGTTATTACCCGGGTTAAATTTAGAACCATGTAAAATCGAGACGTGAGCATTGAGAATCGGGTCATATCAGAGACAGGTAACAATACGACCTAAGATAATATTATACAAACAACACGCGTTATCTTCAGCGTTTCCGCCTTGTATAACAGACAGGTTAACAAAACTGGGGATTGGGGGTAAGAACGGTAATATTTCGTTGCCTACGAAGTTTTTAACTTTTTAATATATCTTGTATTCTTTCATATCGTGTCGTCAGTTTCCCTTATATGGTTTATTACTATAAATTATTTCATATTGTGTAAAAGCTATCTTTATTTGTTTCCAAATTGAATTCCGTTTTTGGAAGAACAAAATGTAACCATGAAAAATTGTTAGAAAGAACAGTATTTTTGTACACACAAATTTGTATATAAATTATATAAATATGTCCTTGACATACGAAGCAAACTTGTTTAATTACAGACGGCTCACCTCACGACGATGTTAATGCACACAAATGTCAAAATAACTTCTTGTCCATATCACTTAGAAACTATACGTCTGTGTTCAACTAACTTATGCCTATCATTATCCGTGCTAATACCGAATGCATTTGCACTGAGATATTAGAGTTCGCTTAAAACGACATCCAATTAATATAATGGCTTCCCCACGCTGGACGTACGTCAGTTTGCCGCGCAGGGGAAAAATATAAAGAAGCTGAGACTGAGTGACAAGAACAATCCTTGGATTCAAACTCACGGTGTGCCGAAAGGCTACAGAAAGCTCACCCGTAAATACTGCTACATTTCTAGTGTCACTAAAGGGTGATTTACGTAAATATTAACGGGTTGTGTAATGTGTGAAAAACAGCAACTGCAATATTTAACTTCTGTGGATAAAGATGCTAATATAGCGGTGTACTTCAAAAATAAACATGTGCGTATGTTATACCTCTTTTTTATAATTGCGTGTATAGTTTTTTCATCTGTTTTGTTTTATATTTTCTTTCTTTCTTTACTTGCTTAAATTCCGCGTCTGTTTCGCAAAGTGTAATGACAAGTCAACGTTGTGTTGTTCAATGAAAAATGGCCACCAGAGACTTATACACCAGCCATGAGTTGAACTTTGCCCGTCTGCAACTTATTTCCCTCCGCATACCACACATAACGCGACATAACCTCCATCCCAACGGAATGCAACATTCGTCACAATTATTTATACAGCACTCTTGGAAAAGTTGTATTCTTTGGGGACGTTTTGTTTCGTTTGTAAAGTATCATCAGGAAACATAACATTCTTAGCGCACAGACTGACAAGTCGAGCGAGAGGCGTGCAGTATGTCAGACTACACACACGATCAATGAGTTATGGTCTCCGTTGGGATACCAAAAAATGTCCAGTAAAATCCCAAATGGCCGACATTTCAAATTTATTACAACTCCTGGGTTCCCACAATGAGATATTCTTGAGGCAACTTTTCATGATCAAGCCGACTAGTATGTTTGCAAGCAATATACCTTCAGCTATATCTCTGGATATAATATGCAATCTATTTTGTGGAATTGATTTGGATCAGCTTTACGTTTATACAAAACGCCGGTTATTAAAAAACCGTTGAGCTCATCTTTTGAACAGAGCGACATCACACGTGGTTCCAACAGAAAGACGGGTCCGGCTGTTTATCAATTAACTAACACTGTCCTTCCATGATCGATATCTAATAAAAGTTGGAAACGCAGCATACCACTGCAATATTACCATACCATCATGTAATAAGGGGTTTTTTTTACCTTGAATATCTCCATGACTTTTGCAGGGAAAGTAGTTGCTAATAATCCAGACGTCCTTCTAAACATTCTGTATATCGGAAAGGACAAATATTGATAGCCGCAAGGCATTTATAAGTGGTTGATAGTTTTCCAGTTTAAAATGTTGGATAGGGTAGCCAGAGAGGCTATGCTTAACTGCGATGAAGGGTCCTGCCGCAACAGGGGGACCATTCATTGAACCAAATTATATATCAAATAGAATAACAAAACTCTACCTCTAATTAAAAAAACATTGTACACAACATTGCTGAACACAAGAACACAACTGTTAAATTCTACAACGACCGCACAACATTTGCTTTTAATCAGAAGAGTTCACAATTTAAATCCTCTGACTTTCAATGGACATATTAAATAACTTACGGCAAGTAAATTATTCACTGAGTGTGCTGCTAGTAAATGGACGCCCACCAATTATTGTTCAGTTGTTTATGCGCTTGGAAATGTAGTTGTGTAATGTATTTTTGTTTTTGAAACTTTATTCAGACATTCTTTACTCTATAAAGTATAAGATCAAGCAAATATTGTTCAAGGTACATGTACAAATATGAGGTAAATATTATTTTCGGCTTCTTGAGACTAAGCAGCTTATAGCATTAGTATTTTTCATCATCTGACTCCTTTTACGTCATCATTTTGTATTATTGATTTAATTTGAATGATTTAACTTGACGATGATGTTTGTATAATCTTGGTTATACCTGTCAATGAATAAACCTGTCCGCAATGCCTGCACGATGCTCCTGAACTTTGGTTTCTCATCTCCCAGACGAGATCTCGTGGACTGTCTGCTGAATGTAGACGTCAGCCAATGCCGTACCTGCTCCGGAACGTCCTCGGTCGCCACCTCAGAAAGATCATCCTCTTCACCTTGGTAATTAAATCTGCCAAAATGGAAGGAAGTTGTAGTCAAAACCGTATACAAGTACCACCCTGATTGAGAATTGCAGCACAAGTCTCCAACAATTTGCAATTTTGAGACAACAAATATTCAGGGTGCGTCTAACAGTTTCTACTGGAAAGGAGAAATGATATTAATTTTAAAGATGATGGATAATACCATTAGCAAACCAAATACAATACGAACAAATCAACAACTCTTTTCTCATCACGAAAAAACAAATGTTTGGATGATTGTTAAACTGCACTCGGGTGTTTATGCTGAATTCAATCTCAAGCTGCTTCTGCTTTTAAGAAATGAAATTAACTTGCAACAATCCTAGGATTGCTCATGACCATTATGGGCAAACCGTAGTGACTCGTTCGAGACTGTACCTATTGCTAGCCACAAATGAGTTAGTCACTTCACGAATTTCAGTTAACAAAACAGAATCGTCAGGTAGTACTCCAGTGGAATAAAGCTCATCGAGGAAAGAACAATCCCGATGAATCTTTTTTGGGTAAACCTGATGAATTTGAATTGAAAATGCCCATTAAACAAAAGGGGGTCAAAGGTTAAACAGCATTCGGGTTAAAGGAGCAAAATGATTGGGTCAAGTCTATGAATACATTATATCAACGAAACACGACGTAGAGGGCAGATTTGGACACAGGGTGGGGGAATGATGACGTATACGTAGCAATGTCTGGGAAAGGGAATTTGCATGAAAGTCACGGAGGGGAACTGAAGCTCAGGCTTCAATGACAAAAAGGGCGGGAAACTTCTTCACCAAACCACACATTCAAAACGTGACCAGGAAACGTTAACACGTAACGTCAAGTAATCCGCCATGTAAACTGGTTACATCCTTACACGAGTGATATCATGCTTCACATGTTGCATCCATTAAAATGCTAATGTTTTTACATTGCCTAAAGGTTATGAGTCACATTGTGTTCAAACAGGGAGTGTCTAAAAATGCCCAACATGTAATTTACACGTGACTCACATTTGTGAGCTTATCAAAGTGCGGGAGAATCAACGTACACACAAATTGGACATGCTCATCGTAATACGTTTTTCATACGGGATGCACCAATGTGCTATAATCATGAACATGGTGCTTCACCATGGCAGTGTAAGTTCAAAATGCAAAAAGCCCACATTATTTTTGGGAAGAAAAAAAATTAATACAAAAAAACTTTTCGATCAAAAATGCTCCGCATGCACATCACCCTGTAAGAGATTCAGATAAGAATAGAAAAAAAAGTGTGAGTGTTTGGTAAGGTTGGAGGGACAGTCACTTTAGAAAGAAAAGAGGCATTACACACTGTCAAAAAAGGCTAGAGGCAAACTTAATCAAACACGGGCACTAACGGACAAGAAAAGCTGGCTTTAGGTTTACCAAAAACATCAACTTACGAACAATGCAAGGTAACAAGGAAAAGCTGTTTTTAGATGTTCTCCCTCTCTAGTTATTCCGTACCAAAAAAACCTAACTACTGATCATTTACTAACTACTACTATTTGTTTTGGTTTTTCGTCCCACCCTCCCCCAATCAACGATCTGCAGTCTATTAACGAAAGAGACAAACAGGAAAATTCTAGTGTTTCGTGAACCAGAAAATGTTCTATTGTTTGTCTGTTGGGTTTTTATTTGTTCGTTTGTTTGTTTGTTTGGTTGGTTGGTGATGGGTGGTTGGTTGGTTGGTTGGTTGGTTGGTTGGTTGGTTGGTTTATTGGTTAGGGGTTTATTGGTTGGTTGGTTGGTTGGTTGGTTGGTTGGTTGGTTGGTTGGTTGGTTGGTTGGTTGGTTGGTTTGTTGGTTGGTTGGTTGGTTGGTTGGTTTATTGGTTGGTTGGTTTATTGGTTGGTTGGTTTATTGGTTGGTTGGTTTATTGGTTGGTTGGTTGGTTGGTTGGTTGGTTGGTTGGTTGGTTGGTTGGTTGGTTGGTTGGTTGGTTGGTTGGTTGGTTGTTTGGTTGGTTGGTGGGGTGTGATTGGTTGGTTGGGTGGTTGGTTGGACGGTTGGTTGGTTGGTTGGTTGGTTTTCTGTTTGTCTGGGGTTTTTTGTTTTTGTTTTTTTTGCTTGTTTATTGATTCTGAATAAGTTTGAGTCACCGGGAATAATTCAGTGACCCAAAATCTAGACTAATCGCAGTGGATTAAGAAGGAACTGAAGTTAAGTTCAAGATAGTCATGACTTATAAACAAAGTTCACATGACACTTCGTTGTGGTTCTTGATAATGAGAAATGAAATCATTTGGAAAAGAGGATTATGGTCATTATCTGGGATAATGCGATCAGTGAACATTAATCCAAGCACCTAAATCAGCTAATGTTCTCAATCAGTATTCAAAGCGTGGCCCCCGGTCTAACTAGAGAGTTGAGTTTGTATACCATGGGAGAAGTACCTTGCAGAATAATAAAAGTAGACACACACTCTTAGAGAAAAAGGTGGCATGATGCAATGTGTAGAGAGCTAAAGAGAAATCCGACTAAACATGTTTCACTCTGGGGGTTAGTAATAAAAGTAATATCGGTGGCCATATCAAAGAAGATGTGAGAATGAATTGGCAAGGGAAGAGGTGTTAACATGTGATGGAGAAAAAACTCCCACTATCCACAACCATGGTGTTGAAAGCTTTACGGCTCCCCTTGGTGAGTTATCCCAAAGGCGATGGGTTTGCTTCTGCCTCGGATAACCAAGATCTTGCAATGTTGCCTCAGAAGGCTCCTTATTGAACGGTTGCTTTTAAAATATCTTAAATTCGCTCCATCGAGTTGGTGAGGGAGATGGATCGACTTTTACAATAACCCAATTCAACATAATAATGTTTTTTTGTGATAACTTATTTTTTACTTTTGTGTTAGAAACAATCGTTTCAAGTATTGTGCAAAATCTGTTGGTTATCCGCGGTCTAAAATGATACGATAAACTCATAAAAGCTGGGGGTCCTCAGGGGGCGCGGTTGTCATGTAGAATGGGGGTAGGGGCTGTGGATCAACACACTCCGCGGGAAAGTTAAGGAGGATGGGCCAATGATTGGCTATTAAGAAAGTAAACATGAGGAAGAGTAAAGGAAGAGGTGATGAAGTATGCGATGATGATTCTGAGCAACATTATTACTCCACCTGAGCCATGACTATACGGCGTTGTCGCCGTGATCAACCCCACAATGGGTTTACACTCTGCTCACCTATATACATACGCCGCGGACGTCTTCTTTGGCTGACATGGCTGATTAGCCTTATGGCTTGGCGTTCTTCATGAAATTGGGAGTGAGAAAAAGAGGCTGGTATTCAACCAACTGGATGTATCAAAGACATTTACTGTATCAACAAGCTTGACAATAAAGATGTCGTGTACAAACAATGCTGATTGATGAACAAACCACCAACGATCATAACTTACCGTTCTATAACCTTAGAGAGAGTCGGTTGTACTTCATAAAACAGTGCAAAATAGAAGGAAATGTGTTTATCAGGGAAGGAATTACTTCGTTCCTCGCAAGCCAGTATTAAGATCTTGGAACGGATAAATCTTACCAAGCTATCACTGCTCCCTTTCGCATAACACTTTCGCAATCATAACAACAATTGTGAACACACTTTTTCCCCACCTTATGACAACGAAGCAGAGTCTTAGGCCGTATCCGAACAGGCGGCTACAGCTACGGCTACAGCTGTTGCTAAGGGTGTTGCTAAGGACGTCATATACTTCAATGCATGATGACGCGGAAATCTAGCCGTAGCCGTAGCTGTAGTCGGCATTCCGGACACGGCCTACTATGGAAGCAAAATTAGTCTGCCCCCTGTTCGTGCATAGTAATCAGTACTCATAAAATGTTGATGTAAAAAGGGAACCGCACAAAGCATGGTGCGCATTAATGATCTACGTATGTTTCTTTTGTTCATACGAGCGTTAAAAGTATTTTATGGCAAAGATATTGAACAAGAAAAGTATGTTTCTCTTTGCAAACATTTTTTGATTGAAGTAGCTTGCCTCCCGCAGTGAGAAGAAAATGACTCGTGCATGTTTTAAAGGCACTGTACACGTTTGGTAGTTACTCATAATATATATTGACATAAAAACTGACTTGGTAACGAGCAACGGAGAGGTGTTGATAGTATAAAACATTGTAGGAAACTACTCCCTCTGAAGTAACGTAGTTTTTGAGAAAGAGGTTATTTCTCACTAAAATAATAAAACACTTCTTGCAAGAAGCCTTTTATTCCTATCTGGAAGCACACAAATTTGTACAACAAGGGTGTTTTTTCTTTCATCATTTTTTTGCAACTTCGATGACCAATTGAACCCAAATTTTCACAGGCTTGTTATTTTATGCATATGTTGGGATACACCAAGTGAGAACACTGGTCTTTGACAATTACCAAACGTGTTCAGTGTCTTTAAACGTAATGAATCACGAATACACTCTGGAGACAGCTCGTGTTTCATTATTTTGTACAGACTGTGCAAGTCTCGTGCGTATTCAAAAATTGGGACCCGTTAAAGCGCGTGAGTTTGTGTCCTTCACGCGTTAAAGCATCGTACCTGGGACCAAAGTGGTCCCAAAAATGTTCGAATACGCGCGAGACTTGCACGGTCTATTGCCATTGCGAGCGCCAACCATAAACCTGTCATGTCTTATTGCCAACACATGGCCTCACTATAACACAACCACACCCACGTCATTCAGTATAATTGAGTAAAGCTCAAGTTGAAGCATATGCTATCGGATATAAATGGTAAAACCATAAGCGTTCCTCCTTTTTTTTTGCCAATCTTTCGCGTGAACGCAAGAGGGCGCAAAAAATGGAATTTTGTGGTTAAACAATTTTAAAATACAATAATTTAAAAACAGCTATTGAAAAAATGGCAACATCACTATTAGATTGTCAGAAAACCAAAACGATAGAAACCATAATGACTGATTTCTTGAAATTTATGTATACACCCCGTAAGTTTGATTCAAAATGGCTTCTATTTGTTTTCAAGCACAAGGGTAATGCGTTGTATTGATCCAAGTAAAATATTTCTGAAAAAGGCCGAAGTTTTCTTCCCCCTTCTTCTGATTGATTTACAAGACGAAATTTATTATTGTTGTTTTGTATCTAATTCTCAAAGATACTCTTAGGGATACCCGACACCATTATTCACTTCGCAAAAACAAACCAGAAAAGAATAAGTTCGATAAAGTTGATCTTTGATACGGAGCATTTTCGAAGAATGAATAAATCTAATCAAACATCGACGTTTACCTGTTCTGGTCATCTTTTAAGACTTCGAGTACACCAGCAGCGTACTGTAGATTGCTCTTCAGATCCGTCTTAGAAATCTCCTCCTTCTCGAGTCTTAGTACCAGGCTGCGCAGGCGCAACATGGCCTCTGCCACAGCCTCAGCCGAGCTGATGGCCGGAAGTTCATCCATCTTGGACAGGTCGAGACTCGAGAGGGACTCTTCGTCTAGCTCCTTTGAATCTTGCCTCTTGAGTTTTCTCTTCCCTTCGGCACGCTTGTAGATTTTATAATCTTGCCCTGGTGATCGGGAAAAGGGTTTGGGTTAATCATGGTATAGTCTATGGTACCTGGGCTGGTTTTCAGTGAGATGGATAATCAGGATGTATTACTTTAAATTATTTATCTTTTTCCTGCAGATCATTGGGAAGCCAGAGTCTAAGAAGTACAGAGGTCGTGGTTTAGTGAAACAATATGTCTCTCTTCCGGCACGTATAAATATTGTAGGATAAGCACATCTGGGTGCCTATAGTTAAGATTATATGAAACACGGAATGCCATCAAACTAACCTGAGAACGTCATCGAGGTTGTGTGACTCTTCTTTTTAAAGGATGTTGAATTTATTAGTGATATTCTTTTGAATTTTGCAATTCTATTTGTTGCGTACTTTCTTTTGTTTGTGTTTTGTTTTTCAAAGACATGTGTTTGATCATTATGGTTATTCAATTGTTGTACTGGTGCCATATCACTATTATTTAGAGGCAATAAAATAATAATATAAATGTGAATAACATTGAGGGAGCCCGAAGACTGTTTTAGTCCGATACATGAAATGTTCGTCGGGACAAGGAGGATCTTCGCCCCTTTTGTTTCTTTTTCATTTTCACCATGCAATTTCACCATGTCATTCTGGCCTCAAGAGTCGTGAGTGTTTGTTTAACGTTTACCCTATATATACGGTCCAATACCGGCCCAAGGAAATTTCCACCCAACAACTTTCTTATTAGAATATTTCATCCCGATTTAAAGAGGCAGTATACAGACATAGTGTCGTGTTGTCTCTTTGATCCTCGATGCAAAGTTAACATCTATTAAATAGTTGCAGTACCCGCTGCTAGCACATAGGATTCGAAGTGCCCCACAGACCTCGGGGAAAGTACTGAGTATACAGTGCTAAATTCACATCGGTGTAAGGGTAAAACAAATTAAAACCTCTAAGTTGTTAACCATTTTTCCAGTTTGACCAGGGTAAAAACTGGCGGACGAAACCTCAAGTAAAAGTCAGAGCTTGTGAAGAGGCTTATAAAAAAAAGGCCCCACGTGATACCCGATAGTTGTTAGTAAAGACTTGACGCAAATCCTTCGGTTAACCTTTAATGTTTCTTATCAAAGATTATATTATGCCGTCAGCCGTTAGATATTCACTGGGCTAATCTTCTTAGCATGCTAAAGCGACTATGGAGAGTTTAATGAAATGATGTGTAACGAATCCCAAACAGCACGGGTTACCCCTAGAGGGTAAGTGCATTATTATTGCCAGTGTCCTCGCGCCTCCCACGAGTAACCCGGTCGGCACATTTCCTTTCCACTACAACCTTGCATGATAAATGAACACTACAGGGTGGCAACAACTTACAGTGGAGCGTAAAATGCACACCAAAAGAGGCAAACAAAATGAAATGAATAATTTTGAAGATACCATTAGTGAACAGTGTAATACTTAAAGGTGCAGTTGTGTCGCACTTTTTAAAAATCTAGTTAATGCACTTGTCTTTGACCCGCTTGTCTTAGTGTGCATAACCGGGTCAGGTACGCGATCGTTTACTGAGCTAATAGTCATACAGCGGGCAACTTATACTACTTTGTTTTTAGTAAACTTGTGTGTTCAACAGCACATTGAAAATCGCGTCTGTAGTAGGTACGAGATCACTCTACGTGTTTGTACAAAGTGTGAAAACTCGGGCGTTTTGGAAAACGACATGTAACATAATAAAAAGGGTTTGAACGCCGCCATTACTGTTGAGTGACAGGTCTACCATAAAAAAGACAGACACATTAAAACGACTCACGTCACGCTGATTAGGGAGCTGGTGGGGTCTTGAAAAACACTTGCAAGTGGCCTGCAAATTATATTCGACTAGAACAATACATCGAGGTATTACAGGAGATAGTTTTTTACTCCTAATTGCTTGTAAAATTGTCATGTTTGTACATGTATATGACCGTGAATTGTTACTAAATAAAACCAAAGATGGGAAATAAAAAAATAATAAACAAATAAACAAATACCCCTACCCTCACTAGGTCCAATAATCCAAGGCATTTATTTGTCTATCCCTCGAAACGAAACTCTTTCTGACGCCTTGAAATTAATAAATGATTTTCGCACGGCAAAAGTGCGGCAATTAAAACAAATCGGTGACAAACGTCGAATTCAGTCAAATGGTTTTCCGTATTTAAACTGATTCAAAATGGCGGACGCGGGAGAAAATTGCTTAAGAGTCATGTTTTATGATGACGCCTTTTTTTAAAGAGATTCAAATAAAATCGATAAGTTTACTTCTGAAATCAACAGAAAAATGTTTGTTCCAGTCAGAAGTTGTTTCCTATCCCATCCCGACCCAGCTACGGTACTAACAAGGAGAACGTTCACATTAGTAAACATTACACGTTAACTTTCTGTGGGGATTGTGATAATTTCAACCTTTAAAGCTAATTTTTCAAAATCTTCGCGCATGCGTAATTCCAAAGCGGCTGCGTACTTCCTACTGGAAATTCAATTCGATTCGACACGACGTTTGTCACCAGCTCGTGCAACTGCCGTGTAGCACGGCAGAGCTTGCTATGCTACACGACATTGTCGAACTTAAATCATTGCGCAAAACGTCGCTCTTTTGTCGAATTATACTCACAATTTTCTGATTATTCGAGTTCGGCACGGCAAACGTGAGACGGTTAGCGCAGGCCTAAAGAGAGATCCGCGATTACTATTACACGGTGTTTTCTCCCAATAGGAAAATCGACGTTCAAATCGTAAGGTAGGCCCCCTACTTGGTGAGTGCGAATGCCTCTTTTCAGGAGTGTTTCGAATGGTGAGAGTTTAAGAAAAGAAGAGTGTATGTAACAGTGGGTTGTGTATACGGCAGCCATGGATTGTCCTGCTCATATTTCACAACACCGTATACTCTTCTTCCTCCTCCTTCCCCCCATGGCCCGCTGCTCGTGTTTGGACGATTCCATTATGATGTCTACTTCAAACACCACGTGGTTATCGACCTCGCCATGCCTTTCCATTATCCCCTTTAGTCGGAAAAACTCACCCTCCTACATTTCCCCGTTGAGACCCCTTCATTTTCATCGATCCCATTCATACTTCATTGTATTATTTCATGTTCAGAATAGATTTCTGCTCTAAAATGTTTTCCTGCGTATAAATTACAGCTATTTTCTCTACACGATACAAACTATATATCATACTCTTCATTGTTTTCTTCTTGCATAATACTCATCATAACGAGTCAATAATAATACTTTTAAAATACAGCAACAGCATCAGCAACAACAACAACACAACGACAACAACAACAACAACAACAACAAAACAAAACAACAACAACAACAACGACAACAACAACGACAATGACAACGACAACGACAACGACAACGACAACGACATTGACAACGACAACGACAACGACCATAACCACGACGACAACGACAACGACAACGACAACGAAAACGACAACGACAACGAAAACGACAATTTAACGACAAAAACAAAAACAACAACAACAACAGCAGCAGCAGCAGCAGCAAAATCGTGGTATCCGTTTACGAAAGCCATTGAAACCAATCCATGTATGTCGTTATGTGTTTTCACAAACATTCGTATAGCTTTCCCCTGCTTTCCTCTTCTTTGTTACGTCCCTTGTGTGCAATATCGATGACAAATGCTGGATGTCATTATCGCAAAGTGGAACAGACAATTTTATTTTTCAGCCGCTGACTAATATTATTGATTGAAACGGGGGAGAAAGCACAAAATGGCTGCTCGGTGAGAAGAATGATTTCTGAAGACCTGAAGTCTGTCAAGTTCGTTGTAGTGTTCCTAGAATAATAGCAATAATGTCTACTGAGGCCGTGTCCAAATTGGTAGCTACAGCTACGGCTACGGCTAGATTTCCGCGTCATCGTGCATTGAAGAATAGAGTGTCCTTAGCAACACCCTTAGCAACAGCCGTAGCCGTAGCTGTATCCGCGTATTCGGATACAGCCCGAGTCTCATTATAATACCGATATGGGGTTACTGACTATTATTGGGCATTTCGTTCTCGTTTTCTTGTTCTTTATTTATTTGTTTACATCGATCAGAATGGTACAAAACCACATGTCATAGTGCTGTGCACTCTTTCCGCCTTTTACATTTTAACCTTAGATTAGCGGGTAAAAAAGTAATAAGTTTGATGGTATACAGTTACTATGGCAACCGTAAGGATGAATTCTAGAAGGGAGAAAACAAGTGCTCTCGTCTATTACACTGCTTCGATATTAATACATACATCAGTATAGCAAGATCATATTTCGCACTTCCTTTTTAGATAAGTATTGTTAAACGAAAGGTACTGACAACAAAATGAAATGCTATACTTTGAACGGTTTGCTGCTGGTAATCTTCTATGAGATGAACGAAGCTCATATTAAAGAACCCCCCCCCCAAAAAAAAAAAAAAAATAAAAAAAAATTCTCCCATTTTCGAGCGGGAAATTAATATTTTTTGTGTGGTGTGTGTGTGTGTGCGTATAAGATAGAGAAGAGAGAAAAACGAATCGATGTCAATAAGCGACAAGCGAGACTGAAACAAATTGAAGAGATGCAAATATTCAGGAGAGAGATGGGGAGAGAGAGTGGGGGGAGGGGGTGGGACTGGAGGAGGTAGAGGTACTCATTTTAAGTCAATATTTGAGGTACGTGTTCGAATTTAATTTGTTTGGTGGATGAGATCTAACAAAGTGCGTTGCAGTGTGTGAAACGATACCGTTTCCAGGGGGTCGTCGGTTAGCATTACGGGGGAACCTATTGAGTTTAAATCGCGCACAAAAAAAAGGAAACCACTGAATTTGTTCCACTGCGAATGCTTTAACTCGATTAAGACGGCAAATTATACACTGTAAAACTTGAAATTGCCAGCCAGTGTTTCGACGTTATCGAAAACCAGGCACATCTTATGATCAGGAACCGTCATGGGCTCCAATTAAAAAGAACAACTCAATGGGAAGTAATTCTAGGAGCATTCTAGTAAAAGTATATTATTGTAGAGGCCAGGAACAATCAAATTAATGAGTGGATTGGTCTATTTACCTACTTCTTATCTGTCAATTGGTTTTTGTGTTTATAGATCGATCGTGCTTAAACGCTTCACGAAACGTCATTAAAAATGACTCGTGTGAGCTAATAGTCTGAGTTGAACGGGCATGAAGGCTTACGAGGGGACATTCCGTAATAACTGTGGGTTAAAGGGAAGTTGAGTCCAAAGCACACTGATTCAACAGCTCTATTTGATTTTACGAATTGCATACAGTGAACAAGTGGAATAAAGCAACAGGACTTGGGATAGGTCCCAGGGGCGGATCCAGGATTTTCCAAACGGGGGGGGGGGCGTGAAAATATACCAAGCAGCAAAATGATAAATGAAGTTTGTTGCGCCTGCATAACACAAAGCTTCCCCATTTCTCCCCCACCTTCTCTCTCTCTCCCTCACGCCCCCACGCCCCCCCCCCCGGATCCGCGCCTGGGTCCTTAGTTAAAAGTCCCCTCTTTTGGGGCTGCAAGCACGGATAAGTAATTAAGCACAGCAAGATCTGTTGTGCAACATTATGAATCATTCAAGTGCATTCACGAGGTACAGAATTTTTAAAACAAAACATCAGAATATTTCATCAAACCTAAAAGCTCACTGCTATAATGAAGTTCGTATCTTTAGAGAAATACTGTCAACATTGAGAAACAACAGAATTAACAGAACCCTTCTTATTTCAGTTGCAGCAATCGAAATAAGCGAGCATGTAAACATGCATCATGACCCGTTCAGAGATTTTTGTTTGTAAGACTTGACCACCTGAAGTTCCCGAAATGTTCACATTTCAGTCGTGAGATTCCAAAATAAGGAATGGGAAATAATTTCACGATTCTTCTTCACGAAAACACAAACAATGTCTAGCTATATACTTTAACTTCTCGGTTCATAAGAATACTTAAAAACTTCTGGGTAGTTAGGCTTTTAAAATTTCCCGATCGTATCCAGAGGCATCTGAGCAGATATGCATCTATTTATAGATTTATTTTCATGAATCCATGTCCCCAAAGTCAGCTTGTTGTTTCTACCAAATGGCAGTTACAACACGAGTGTTTTTCTGAACCCTTTTGTTATATGCACAAAATGTCGGCTGTACCTGCGGGCAATTTGGCGATTTCAAACATAGTCCCGGATGAAGTAGATGATAAATGTCACTGATGGAAATACTCAAGTGCCCGTAACGTATAGATAGCACAACAAAATGGGAACAAGCAGGAGGGGGAACAATTCCGGTAATTTGTTTAAACAGGTAGAAGTAACAAATACTGCTATTTGTCTTCAGCTGCACTGAGAGACAAAATAGAAACACGTCAATAAAACCTGCTCAGTGGAAAACATTTTCTGGAAACATAATCATGTTGTTGAGACGATATGCCATACTCGACGGCCCACATTGTTTGCTACCAATTTCCCCCGAATTCCTGCCTTCCAGCGTACAATCGCATCCCCTCATTAGAAATAAAGTTTTGCAATTTTACAGTGAAGGAAAGGTTAAGACAACAATATTTCAACATTTTTCTTTGGGGGCATTTGAGAATTATTTGACTATAAGTAAGACAGTGTGGAAAATACGGTTTTGATGCCATACAATCAAACTTATTGCATCGGGATGTACCTTACCTTGCGAAAATAAATCACCAACATGTTACTCTATAATAAAACCCCGAAAACTGGTTTAAAATGAATTGTGATTTTAACTCGGATTCTGCGTCAGTTTGACCCATTTATGGGTCATTTTAAGATTCCGGGTCATACTGCCCCAGAAATGGGTCAAGCCCCGAGGGACCCGGAATCCGGGTCAATTCTGACCCAGGAGGTTTTTGAGAGTAGCAGCTTTAAAGAACCTTAACTATTCACATGCAGAATGTATGGATATGTTGTGCTTTTTGGCGAGGTATTATTCCTGTATGTCAGCGGCGATTGCTGTGGGCCTTTTCGAAACTAAGACCTTAGCTTCGGCTCCGGCTCCGGCTTACGCTCCGGGGGTGTCAGACACTCTGTAAATGTGCGCTTTCCGTATGGGGACTCAAAGAGGCTACTGCAGAGCGTCAGACATGCAGTTAGCTACCTTCCGTATACAGTACATGTATTACACACGGCTAAAAACAGGCTTGATAAGCTTTATTCGCATATGCTAACGACACGATTTCCCCAAATCCGCAATTATGCATCAACTATCCGTTATATTATTTCTAATGCGGGAAAGATCAAAGAAGGTGATCTAACATTATCAAATCCATTATTTGCGAGATAATCAGAACCTCATCTCAAAACGACGATGTAGATAATGAAACACGAGAAACACCGTACATTACGAAACATCACATTATAAAACCGACTGTATATTAGTTTTTTTCCCTAACCGTATGCGTGATTCTGCACAAAATGCACGTAATTACAGCCGAACCACCTCTCTAAAATTACCAACCAGTGCAAATTATGCACTGAAATCCCACCAAAAAAGCTTAGCTATCGTTATAATAATGGCAAGATGCCCTACGGGATGGACGACAGCCGTAGAGCACACACTGTATTAATATACCATCGTATTAATGTGTGCTCATCAAATCCAAGGCTCTTGGTTTGTGACATTGTTGATTAAACGGAAAACGAAGGAATGGTCCGAGTTATTTGTTGTGACAAAGACGGTGTGCGTCCACGGCTAGGCTAACGAGAAACGAGCGTCCCCCTTTTTATTCTCGTAACCATTTCTCTGGCGATGTTTTGGAAGAGTCCGTATATACACGGGAAATTAAAGCAAATTATAATGACAGGATTAACATATCCTCTATTTTGAAGATGTGCTGGTGCTGTCATTAGTGTTCAATCAAACCAGCATAACACACCACTAGGTTTATCATAATATGATCAACCTATCTTATGGATAGGTTAAAGTTGATCTGTGGGCCTGATTTGCATAACGCTGCATTAATAATTGACAATTGGCTGTAAAACAAAGACGTTAAAGACCAGCTGGCACGAAAATGGCAACAAGTGATCTTTGCTGAAATTCATTTGAAATGTGTTCAACCAATAAGGAAATTGAGTTCACATGAGGTTAAACAGATTTTAATTGTAAAAAAACCCAATAATTTTGAATACCCTCCTCCGGTGATTTTCAGAAAGATTCGCGAAAAGCCCTGATACGTCATCACTCGTGTTACGTCATTTGTGGGAGCTACTTTTTGTTTAGCCGCTTTGTTGCAACATGGAGCAACCTCCCACAAATTACGTCAAAGTATTGTCATTTTGACGCACGCCGTCAACGGCAGAAGTGTAGCTAGTTTTTCAAAACCGTGAGATTAGGGCCCAATTTTTGACAAAATGTGTGTAAAAATATAAATATTACATTTAAATGATAAACAAACACATTATACAAAAGTTTAAATGGCATTCCCGTTAAAAATATTTCGCTCAAGTAGCTGTTTACAAATAGAAAAGGAACGCATTTTCACCGAATCACAATTGTTTGTTTTGGGGTGGGTGTTTTTACAATGATGAAAAATAACCTTATTTAAAAAATGTTTTTAAAATGGAATGAGTTGTAAAGGTCAGGTTAGTTGGGTCAACATTCGTTGCTCCATTTTTGTTTTAAAGAATGCATTTAAACGTGGTAAATATGCAAGACGTCTTAATGCAGGGTATACTTTTGGTAATTGTCAAAGACAGTATCCCCACTTGGTGTATCCCAACACATGCATGAAATAACAAACTTGTGAAAATTTGGGCTCAATTGGTCATCGAAGTTGTAAGAAAATAATGAATGAAAAAATGTGTTGTATAGAATTGTGTGCTTTCAAATGCCTGAGAAAGGCTTCATGCCTGAAGCCTTTTTCAGATTCAAATTGTTGGGTGAAAAATTACCTCTTTCTCAAACAGCTACATTACTTAAAATAGTTTCTAACAATGTTTTATAATATCATCAGCTCTCCAGTGCTCTTTACCAATTAAGTTTTCATGCTGGTTAATTTTTGGAGTAATCACCAAAGGCATGCCCTCCCTTAAAGGTATCGTACACGTTTGGTAATGACTCAAAACAAATATTAGCATAAAAAAACTTACTTGGTAACAAGCAACGGAGAGCTGTTGGTAGTATAAAACATTGTAGGAAACGACTCCCTCTGAAGTAACGTAGTTTTTGAGAAAGAGGTATATTTCTCACTAAAATAATAAAAACTTCTTGCAAGAAGTTTTTATTGCTATCTGTAAGCACACAAATTTGTGTTTTTTCTTTCATAATTATCTTGCAGCTTCGATGAACAATTGAGCCCAAATTTTCACAGGCTTGTTATTTTATGCATATGTTGGGATACACCAAGTGAGAACACTGGTCTTTGACAATTTCCAAACGTGTTCAGTGCCTTTAAATAGAAAGAGAGAAACGATTCACCACATCCTTCGAGTTGTCAAATAAATAAAACAAATGGCTTAACTTACTGGGGATGTCCCCGTTCTTTGAGGCAGCGTTCCCTGTATCATCCTCCGTGAACGACGAGGAAGACGGATTTGCAACTGTAGGAAAAGAACAAAACAAAGACATACACGTTAAGCAAATTGAAATAATACATTTTTGGGATCTCTCTTGTTCAAATAGAAGAATAATTTATTATCTGTGCGCTTGTAAGACAATCTGGGCATAGTAGAATCCTCAAACATTATTACGCCATGAACCTCTTTGACGGGCAAACTTTGCAATTCTCAGACTATATTCTTCATTTCATTTTTTTTTTGTATCAACTCAATTTGAAATTGCTATGATTTGAACAGATGCACCACGTATTGACTCAGTGTTCGCCTGTATGGATTAAACAAATAGAATATACCCCGAAGCAACCTGTCGGTTACTCCCAGGTTATTAGAGAACTGTTTGTTATATTTCATGTGCGAGAGGTACGGTACGTTTACCTCAGTTGTCTCAAGTTGCAATGCTGGGAGTCATCAGAGTGTGGGTTCGAATCTTGGTCATGACATTATTTCGTTTTCGTTACTATTACCTATAACTGTGGTTGATTACCTTCATCTGTGCCTAATCTGACTGCCGGGGCTGCATACTCCTAAGGGGTTGAGGTGGTTTAAGCAGTACTATTGTCGCAGCGAACATTGGGGGTAATGTCAACATGAAAGACACTTCACAAAGGCCAATTATTAAAATATTGTCTATACGGATATGTGTTTAAATATTGAACTGTTTACACATCAAACATTTACAACCAACGAATAGCAAAATACTTTCACGTTGGTCATACAGAATCTATTAAAATATGGAATGAATTTTTCTATCAAGAATATGTCAACCGGCTGAGGACATAAATAATAAATTATCATAAACGGTGAATGTTCAAGTCATTAACAAGAACGGCATCTATATCTATGTGGAGTGTGTACGCAGCGTACAAGTCACCGACCAAAAAAAGTACCGACTTAATATGAATTTAATCTCAATCATAATGTAAATGCCAAGGTATGAATCTAACCTACATTAATGGGTGTCACTTCTAGTTTCAATCGGTTATCAAGAGTGTGCTGTTTTACAAAACAGGAAAAACAAAATGGCGGATGTCTGTGGTTTGCCCATATAGTTATTTAATAGAACTATAGAGCGTACAAAACCATGTAACACGGCCCGACAAGAGGAATTTTTCGCCATTGAGAAAATGGTGATGACTCCATCGCATAACACAGGTCACGCACCAGTTCACACAACCAATTTTGTAAGGGGAAATGTGTATGTAATTTACCTATAGGGATTCGAACCCATAGTGGGCCAGCGCAGTCGCGTGTGTGTAAATTATAGTGCTCCCTCTATGGGTTTGCGACCATGTTCCATGGACTTAACATTTCAAATAATTATTTCATTTATCCAACGCCAAAGAAATTTTTATCAAGAAATGTTTCGACTGTCTAATTGTCTAATAGTGATGTACTTTGGTGTAAGTTTTATGTAACAAATTATATTTTTAATGCTGTACAATGGATTACAAATTGAACATAAAGTGAATTGAATTGAATTGAATTGAATTGAATTGAATTGAATTGAATTGAATTGTCCATGGAAGCACAATTAAAACGAAATGTCGGAGCAAGGGCAAAACAAAGTCAGGCCCTTTTAGGTAAATTGGGAATAACTCTAAGAATAATTATACATTACTGCTGATAGAACAGTGAGAATCATGATTGACGTCTAGAGCTGGAAATAAAATGATTGAAGGTATGAATAGTTTGCATGAATATGTTCACTCAAATCGAAAGGCGCATTGCAAAACAAAAGTTATTAAAAATAGCTACGAAAAAAATAATTAGGTTTTTAGCGTTTGAGAAAAAATACCAATTTATGATGAAAATAGGACTTGTATGCTCATAAATACAAGGTCGCAACCATTGATCTACTCATTATCCTGTCACTAAAACTGTGAGTGTTCCAACCAGCAGATATTATATTGACAAGCCCCTGCAAACTTGATTGGTGATTTGAAATGAACGCTTATAATACTCATCAGTATATAATGGGACGGTTAGAAAATTCGCATAAATTACAACCTACTGTGTATTATTTCATGTATGCCTAGAGGTTTAAAGGGTGTGTACAACATTGGTAAGAATGAAAATATAAATGCTCACATATTTGCACATAACTCACATGGTATAAAGATGGTCATGGTAGAAAACTTCCCTTGAAATAGTTTTGATTGAAATGCCATGTTTTTACAAAATGAGTAAAATAATAGTATTTATCCTACAGGATAAATTCCGATGTTTGAAAAAAGGTAAAACACATAAGGTTTTTTTCCCACTGTTTTCTCAGTGACCCCGAAGACCGATTTAGCTTAAACTTTCACAGGTTTGTTATTTCATGTATATGTTGGGTCACATCGAGTTTGGATACAGGTCTTTGGCAATTACCAATGTTGTACACACCCTTTAAACACAAGTTGGCTATACACGTGTGATGGCATTCACTAATGGCGACTGGTCTACACGGAGCTTTGTGTTTATTTAATGCGAAAATATGTAATGTTCATGAGCTCCATTATGGTGCAGCCATCTTGTTCTTACCCCTATTCAATCCAATGACCAAACCGAGGCTTGGATGTTAGAAATGTCTGACCCCATTTTGTATTGATAATCTGTATGCATGAATCATTATTGATAATTCAGCGAAGCATGATAAAGGGTCGATATAATCGTAGCACCTTGAAAATATCTCTGAACTTTTCCCTTGGATCAAGCATTTAATGCAGTATCTTTACCGTTAAAGGCCCTGTACACTATTGGTAAGATCGAAAAACACAAATGTTCACAGATTCACACATAACTTACATGATTTAAAGTAAGTAATGATAGAAAGGGTTCCTTAAAATATTTCTGCCTAAAAAGCTATCGTTTCTGAGAAATGAGTAAAACAATAGTTTTTATCAGGCGCGATATTTTGAAAAACAAACAGAAAACACATACGGTCTCTTTTCACTATTTTCTCGTGACCTCGATGACCAATTGAACTCAAACTTTCACAGGTTTGTTTGTTCATGCATATGTTGAATCACACAAAATGTGGACACTGATTTTGAGCTGTTACCAAAAGTGTACAATACCTTTAAAGAAATGACTGTCGCAAAGGGAACGTCAGCCCAGGCGCAATTTCATGGGTCTACTTAGTGACACACTCTTACATGGTGTCGTACGGTAGGCTCAGATCATGCAGCGTAACGCCTCGCATAGCGTTTCTTATCCTAAACCGTTATCCAATTAATAATTAATCCATTAATCAAACCGATGACAACAATCTTAGAATAGTATCGTCTTAAAATTATTTATTATTGATGTTATGGTACAACATTTTTGGGGTAGCTTCATTAACCTTTCGCAATTAAGTTTGAACTGATGTCGATTTGTTTTAGAAAGGTGACGAATGTGACATAGGCCTACAAACAAGTGGATGCTCAATGTTGTCTCGTAGACGAATTAATTAATCTTATAATGTTGATCCAGAAGGGGGTACAGACGCTCGAAATGGACATAACATACAGATGTAGAGCTCGGATAGTGCTGCTTTCACATTCGAAAAGTTCCATACTTCACAAGTCATGACTGCTGATTGTCAATAAACATTTATTATTAGCATTATTATTATTATTATTATTATTATTATTATTATTATTATTATTATTATTATTATTATTATTATTTTGTATTATTATGTAGGCTTATGATTAAAATGATTCTGATTAGTGAAATCTCGACATGACCGTGATAAAAATCTTCAAATATCTTTAATCCGCTTGCAAACTTCTTTTAAATGGATGATGATCTACTGTTAAAAATATAAATTAAATCAACAAAGAAATAATATTTAAGTCAGCTTAATTCTATATCAATATGACAATTTTGGAACAAGGTTCTTGCTGAATACTCTACCATCCCTTCATCTCAACGTGAATGTCATCAATATTGTACTTTTTTTGCTGATGTGAAAAACCTGTTGGGTGTATAAACTGAATTAGTTTGATCAAACACAATAAATGACAAACCCGTGCGTGACATGTGATCTGCAGTATTTCACTACAAATGTACACATAGCATTGAGTGGGTGGTTTTGCCACACGATAATACACGAAACCTGCCCTGTTGAAAACGAAGAGCCACATGTTGGATTTAACCGAGTAGATTTGACGTGTTACTGACATTCGGAAAAAGGTGACATTTCAATTAAATATGTCGGACACACACCACACACACACCGCATCCGAACGTGTTACGTTACAAGATATCATTGATATACTGAGTGCGAAACTGTTCCGCGAGACAAGAATTCCTACTAATCATTATTGAGGAATTAGCTCTCTTGTCCCTATTTGCATAATTTATGCAGGAAATGTTTGTAGTGGATTCCATTTTCGTTACACTTTTATTTGGATAAGAATTGTTGTTGTTAACATTTACTTCAGTTTCTACAACAGTTTATGACAACAATGAAATGTCAGAGTTGAAGAGTTGAGATGAAGTTAAAACAAACACTTTTTATTTGACCTTTCATTTTGATCGCTCGCCTGAACTAAACAACAAATAAGATTGTGACATTTTAAGACATTCAGAGTATTTTTTTGTTTTCATTATCGTGTCATTAAAATGTTTTATACAAAAGAGATAAACGTATTAGTTGATACGTAGGCAACGTATTCGTATCAATATATTTAGTAAGCTCAGAATAATATTTTTGCATTGTGGACTAAACATACAGTGTGCAAACAACAACAACAACAAGAACTACAAATAACTATAATTATTTATTTCAATAATTTCAAGAATTGTAGAACGGGTACCGGTAATAGATCAAAAGTCTAATCCGTCAGAGATGTAGACGTAAACGTCTATAGTATACAGTCTGAAATGAAGAACGTTCATAAAAACTGCCCTATACTGGTAATCGAGGTCAACACTTCCCGCATAATCTCAATTTCATAAGCCGTATACCAGCAAATTACAAGCCAGCATAATGTAAAAAAAAAAACTACTCAGATAATTTTCATCAGCCGCTTTTTACAATTTACACGGTTTTTTTTCTGGATTCTCGTCATCGTTGAAGGTGGGCCCCCTTTCACAAATGCTTCTAACATGTGTTGCAAGCTCCTTCGTTTCCTTTCCATAACAACTGTGTAGAAAAAACACTTAGCAGCGGGTCGACAAAGTGCCGTGGAAAACAGCACTTTACATAAGGCGAACCCCCAGCGCGTCCGTCCGAATGCTGAAAATATAAAATCTCCGTATCTTTGCAGATAAGTCATAGGCCCTTGACGGCCGTGCATCGACCCTGGGGACTAAAGGAATGATAAACGGCAAACGGAATATTCAAAATGCTTTAGACGCGATCACTAGGTGTTATTAGGGAAGCCTTGCCTTCAGGTAATTGTTGCATTCCCAACTTGGCGTTATCGTTAGAAGAGACAAAATATGTAATACTGCAGGGGTCTGATAATCATCTGTTGCAATTATGTATTTGAAGTTATTTAGTAATAACAACAGATGGGTAAATATACTATTAAAACAGTAAGCTTTATCGATTGCATATAGGCCTAATTGTTTTAAACGGGTTGATTGTGTAGGCATGCAGAATTTTAGAAATATGTTATTTATTTATTTTTTATTTTTTTATTTTAAAATCTTTATACAGGATACAAAAATCAGCACAATAGCTGTATTACATTATGGTCCTGTGTCTTAAAAAAGAGAAAAAGGAAAAACATTACTTAAGAAAATACTTACAGTCAGATTAAACAATTAAAATAAGAAGAACAACAAGAGGATTCAAAACTAAACTTAAAAAATGATTTGTTATACATAATTTTAAAACGATAGACGATGCATTTTGGGCCTTAGTAGGAAACTTGTTCCATATAGCAGCACCAGAATAAATAAAAGATTGCTTAAAACATTCCATGTTAGGCTTAGGGAGAACAACATTAAGAGAATCAGCATTTCTAGTATTGAACCCATGCCAATCAAAGTACATCTCAATATTATTACAAAGTATATCGGCCGTACAATAATTTACGATCGTTATTTATTATGCATTATAAACATTATGCACAAAATAGGTAATAATAAGTAATATAAAAAAATAAAAAATATTTACACGTATGATAGTGGCTGTGAAATTGCAGCATTCAATGCAATGGTAAAACATAATGATGATGTTGATAACAAACACTATGATTGCGCATGAAACGTTACCATCTATATATGCATTGGTCGATGCAGCTAGACGATTTATCGTAACAGCAAAACCAATGAACAACATCAGTCGTTACTGGCCAGGCATACAAAGCCCCGTAAATCTCTAACAACCGAGAAGTTGTATTCACAAAATGGTAACAGCAATAATTAGACTGACTGGAAGCAGAATAAAATTCCTCACTTGGTATCTTGGAAGTTGAAGACTGCGAGTGACAACCCTCTCTTCCCGGGGGGTTCCTTCCCGATCGACCCCGCTTCATCATCCTCCGTAGTTGGCGTGGATACATTCTTCTTTTGTGTCTCCTAGTCCCACTCAAAAAATCTACAGACAATACCTCTGTTTTCCACTGCGGCGTCAGAATGGCCTCTCCCTCAGCAATTACCAGCGTACTCAAATGTAAACTCCACTGTACATGTTGTCTTATGATACCAAACACATGTGTTTATGTGGAGTGCATTATTATTATTATTCCCAGATAACTCACAGATCGCGTATGCGTGTATCGTGGCAGTGGCATGCAACACCCATGCAGCAGCAGGACATGATGTCAATACGTAATCCCGCCAAAACGAGTATCGTCTGCAACCCTACCCACAATGCCTAGGGGGGAATTGTACGAAATATTACGCGGGTTTTTGTGCGACAATTTTGTATTTCCCTTGGCGATTTATCGACGGGGCCTTTTTTCAGCAAGTGTGCGTACGGCCCATGCATACATGGTGATTTCGTCGGGGAGCATTATGTGTAGGCAAAATAATAACAAGGTGTTAGTATGCAATGATGTCTTGATGCTTGAGTTAATCGTTGTTCAATCAGTCACCGCGTTGCCTGCAATAATGTTAACATGTTCATGTTTGACAAACACTCAATACCAGCCAAGTACTTTCTGCCAAAAGAGGGCAATTAATTATAAAATCTCACCCTTGTTGACAAAACTTAGCAACACACGCTTGTGTTTTCCCGCCAAGATTGATGATGGTAATTTGTGCGGAAGAGGCCTCATTTTAATCGCCAGGCGAAGATTGGACACTATCTCACAATTGTTTGTAAGATAAAACTGTTTCTTATATGTTATGCTCTACGTCGATATTTGGAGGACATTTTGGAGAAAGTTTCCAAGCAATTGATAAATTGGTTTCTTGTAGACGATGGGAAATAATTTGCTCTTTCAAAAGAATGACAAAATTTCACTTCAAAACATTACAGCATTATCCATTGATGTTGAGTTATGTCAACAAACATTACAACTTTATTTGTTCCGAATTGTCTGTTTTCTACAATGATGTCTAATAACGAATCCACAGTTACCCCATAATTTGAATTCAAACCCACGATCGCCCACGTGGAGCTGATTTTGTAACCGCTATTCAACTTGACCCGACTAAGTGACGTCGGTGGACATGTTTGAATTTTAAAATGAGTGGTTCTAGTACCCTGATTCAAAATGGAAATAATATTTATAACTACAAAGCAAACTCTAGGCTTTAAAGCCCCAGCTCATGTATGGTTATAACTATACTTATGAATACGAAGCTTTAATATGACTGTTGACCATAAACACATAAACATCAGGGCATTCTTGTTTTCAAGTGATTACAATATTGTGTGGTTATTAACATTATGGCCTAAAGATAATCGGCACAAAATTAATGTCACTATTAAAGAAGATCCGGACTCCGTCGTTGGCAGCGCCATTCGGGTAGCTCCCTTTGTTGGCAGAAGATTATTTGAAATTAAAAGTCGGCAGTTTTCTTTGGTTACCACTGTATGCCTAAATGTAAATGTTATATTTGTTTCTTGGTTGAAGTCGAAGGAGTTAATCCGCATTTCTTTAACATATCGAGCAGGTGATACATGTCTTTAAAAGCCCCAAACTAAGAAAGGGACGCCAAAGTGACTATTGACTTGACGCCAACTTCGGAGACAAATTTATTAAAATAATAGTTAAAATGGGACAACATGGCGATTACACAGTTGTTGCTGTAAGCCTTGCTGTTTGAGAGAAATTATTGTCTATTAGGAATTTGAGAACGGTACCAGGCAAAGGAACGCAGCCATCGCATTTACACCTCATTTCGCGTGATAATGTTTATGTTAATGAGTAATTAATACAACATTATCTATTATTGACTTAAATTAAGGCTCCGGCATATTTTTTTATTTTTTTTTCAAATGACAAATTCATTTTGAACGTGAAATAATTGGCCGCGAAAAACACACCTTCTTCTTTTTTTAGTTTGTTTTAATTTGTTTTATTTTATATTATTATCATTATTAAATCCCTGAACCTCCTCTCTTTTTGTCCTCTTTTCCCTCCATCAACGGAACGGCAAAGACAACATCCCGTTGCTGGGAGGTACGGCTTGGTAATCAAGTCTGTAAAAAAACCACGCTACAATTTTTATTTCTTGCATTTCGAAGTGTCCTCTTACAACGCACAGCTATGAAAATACGCGAAGCTAGGTTTGGATCACCTCCCGAGTGTGAATACGAGGAGGCGACGCTAGCTGCAGTCGGCATTGTTTTCTCACAGCCTGCTGGCGATTTCTTGCATTTTTGTTTTAGTTGTCCCCGACATCGACGTGAACCATGTTGAAACAAGATGTTCCAGAACTGGAAGCTGAATTTTAGAAAGAATTTTATTTTGGGCAAGGAGAGCCGGATACATTTCATTAAGAATTCGCTTCGTGGCTGAAGAGGATAATGTTCGGGTTATTAAGCAGAAAATAGTCTTCCGATAATTATACAGGATAAACTCATTTTTTAAGGTCAGATGAATAAAATACTGCACATAATGTTGCAGTTCGAGAAGGGTAAAATTAAACTTTTAAAACCCTCATCATTTAATGAAAATACTTTCAATGTGTACAACTGCTATGTGTTCAATCAGTGACGTTGTGACGTATAAATAATGTTAATATACAGCGCCAAAACTAGGGTTTATTATTATTATTATTATATATATTTTTTTAAGGGGGGGGCACAAGGGGAAGCACCATTTTGTTTTTCTAGTGGGACACTTCTGGCCAATTAAAACTGTAGATTCCGTTTGCATTTCTCTTAAACAAACCCCTTTTCGGCGCTCTTGTTATGCCACTTACTATTTTTTAAAGATAATCTGACGTTAGTATAAAAACAAAAAATACATTGTCTGCGTGTAAATGGAAAACTAGTTTACAACAACATTGAAATTATCACATTTAAGCTTATAAAATGTAACATTTTACTCCGACTGTCAATTTTTAGGCTGAAAAGTCAAGATATCAATTGTGTGTGGTCCCCCCCCCCCCTTAGTTACGCCACTGATGGGGTAGATTTAAAGAAAATACTAATAACAACAACCACCGAATGAAGACATATGGACGCAGAGTGTGTCACGGTTTCCTTGACGACTTTACTTTAGGATTGTAATGAAGGTTCTAAGGATGACGATCGTTTTAAATTTAATCATTTCAGGTCTCCAGGATACCTAAATTCAGGACAAGAGTTTCCCATTCGTCTTGTTTCATCTGATACCCCCGTCATCAGTTCCTGCGGGACACAGTCTCATCAAGATGTCGACAGTCAGACGGATGGGGCAGGGAGGGTTGAAATATTAAACCACATCATTCATTGATTGTAGTAATGTTTTTGGATGCTGTAGTGCGCATGCAGGGATTGAAGTTATAAGAGAAAGAGTCACTATACTCGATCACTGCGGGTTCATAACCGCTGCTGCAGGCACTAACACTGAATGCTACCTTTTAGAAGTTTGACTACCAAGTTTCTGTCGAGACGACAAACTGGCGAAACAGTCTGGTTCAAATTAATAGTTTAGGATAAAAACAGTATCATCGTTAATTTTGGTAATTTTGTGTAATTAAAAATTGTGTTTTTTTTGTACAAAATGACAATAATTATGACTGACTGAATTACCCTAATGAAATAAAATTCACCCTATCCCTTTCACAACATTGATTGACTGGACAGAATTTGCCAAAGTGATAAAAACTGCCATATATTAACATAAACAAATTGTAGGAAGTTCGCAGCTATATTTAAAAAACCACTCACACGTTCAAAAGTAATGTCATGTCCATTGTTGTCATTATCATTTTCATCATCCTTGCTAAATTAAACAAAATGTTTAACTCTGCCCTACACAGGTGTAACGTCAAGTCTCACTTACGCCATGAAACCCACACCTGTCCTTCCTGCCTCAGTGAGTGCAGGGGCAGTGTGCAGTGACGTGTGCACTTCGGCGTTGCTGGCGTGCTTTACAGGACGCCCTCTTTTGAAACAATTCCGCTCAACCATAAACAGTAATGACAAGAAGGTGTTTCTTTACCGAGGTGCATCCTTCGGTGAGAAACTGACTAAGTGGGATTTTCACGCGTTCCGCGGAAGGCGTTAAGTCCATTGATTTGACCTATATTTTAAATTATTTTTGCTACGTACATACACAAAAAGTAGGGAAACAAAACTGGAAACTGGCCAGGTTCTTAAAATAATAAACAATCTGTATCCAAGCCATCTTTCGCTGATGCCCTGTTTGCAATAGCAATATTTGGAATACTCATTCACATCGAAACTAGCCAAAACGAGTTGATTTGAGTGAAGTAAACAATGATGGTTGCACAAAGTCAAGGTTGTCTAGATATTAGTTTAGTTCGGGTTGTTCTTTGAGGGGGGATGTTTTTACAACTTTTGTTTTCAACATATGCGATGTTAAAAATAGAACTGCCGTCTAACGAGTTGTGTACCTAGGGTCGTTTCTGGAAAAAGCAACCCTTCCCTCTAGGGTGTACAGAATACCATGAAGCATATAATCACAGGCAGCCAACAATTCTTGTAAACTGTGAATTGCTCAGAATCCTTTTCATTTTAGAGACTGCATAATTTTATCGAAAGAGCTTCAAGAAAAAAAAGCGAGCTTTATTTCATAGTTGATGTTGAATTACTTTACTTTGGGCTGTATAGATACAAAAGTGAGGGGGAAAAAAATAGGGAATGCATAATTATAAAGAAACAATCTTCCCAGGATATTATCATCTACGACCGCCACATGTAGACAATTGTGAAAGCAACGGACGATCATATTAATTACTGAATGGCAATATTTCAACAAAATCAGTCTCCAAACACCGGATGTAAAGCACTGGAATCGATCTTTCCTTGTACACTCCCATAAAGGAGGAAAAAGCCAAACGATGTTTTTATTCTCGGAGGAAGTTCCCATAGAGCTCACAAATCACCCTAGCCCTTTGAGCCGGCTGATTTGCCATTCCATCCCCTGCTCTTCCTCCCCCTATATTGTGACTGTCAAAGAGATCACAGCATAAAGAGACACCCCTATTCAATCTTGAGGTTGTCGTTGCAATGCACAGCTGCCGCCAAGCCTGTAATATGACTGCTATTTATCATGATTAGGAGCTGTCCCTTGATGAACATAATTAGATACCGTCATTATAGAAGTCTGTTCAATTCTACACACTTACACCCTCCGTTTCGTCAACGTAGAATACAATGCACGTCCACATGCTACACTATTGTGCAGTTGTAAATAATTCAGCTTCAAATGGTGACTTTTTAAATGAACTTAAATCTCATTGAAATAAGGCCTTTTTAAGCCACGTACCAAATAGCCGCTTCACCTGTTTACTTGAACGTAGCATGTAGATTTATCTTTGAAATTTCATAGGCCCAAGATCAAAACAAATCCTCTTGTATGAAAACTAACCTTGAACTGCAAACTCAATTAATCTATAACTTCATTTGTCAAACCGAATGACAATTAAACCCATCAAAGTTGACGATGTCCTAAATGTATATACGTATATGAACAGCTTGTGTTAAAAACCACAAAATGTCAGGACATGATGAGGCAAGTGGAACTACGGCAAACATAGACAGCAAAAATATTTATGTAAACAGACAAATCGATCAGTTCGGCACGACAGGCTTAAAAAGAAGAAGAAAAAAAGCTGTAGGCAATTTCAAAGCAATGTGCAGAGTTGTTTAAATAGAACAATTAAAAGGAGGGTGAGATTATGCTCAAATCGTATACTGCATCGACAGGTTTATAGTTAAAACAATGAACGTTGGGCATTTACATAGAAACGAACTACCATTATCTCGAAGAGTATTTTTACTCGTTGACGTTGAAGCAAATGTCTCTATTGACACCCCGATTTGAAATGAAAACAATTCCTAACAAGTCCAACTAACATGATCTTCTCGAATTGGTTTACAATGAGGCTGTAAAAAACATGAAATTGTCATCGTTATTTTATCAGTCACAAATATTTAACTTCAAACTGCTTTTTGAAATAATATATATATAATTGTTCACACATGAAAGGTTCCAAGGCTTTCGACACGATCCTGAGCGAATAGTATGGTTAAAACTTCCTGCTCGCCTAACATTGGGAACAACAAAAATCGGTGAGGTTTTCCGTTCAGTACGAACAAGGAAATTCGCGTTAGCCGATCGATAATTTCGATTAAAACGTCGACGTAGAATCTGCTATTTTTGTTTTATATAGCCATGAACCAAATCCGTCGTGTCGCCATTTCCAACACTTGTGACAGGAAAATTGGTTGCGTCCATGCAAGTGAATAAAATGGTGATTCAGTTAAAAACAGACTTTTATCCACTATGGATGCCATCAATATCATTGTAAACTGAATTCGCAAAATACTTCCAAAATGTTTGAAAACCTGTCTTGGGTTTTCAAATCTGTCTAAATTGTAAACAGCTCATTTAACGCCCTCTGTGTTTACACCATGCTGTGCATATCATTTCCAATCTCAAACATTATTTAATTTGAGTATTACTCGCTTATTACAATATCTAATTATTCACCATTCTATAGACTCAACATGGCCACAGCTGTACAGCTAATTGTAACGTATGCAACCCGTCCAGATGACGAGATTATGTCAGCTCTTCTGAATCGCACTCGCGTCTCCCAACCTCCATGTGTTTTATTCGTTGCACAAAGCATGAGTTTATTTTTAAACTACCGACATTAGATACTACAGAGTAACAAGTTGCACTTCCTATCACAGTATCCCAACGCCACAAGAGATGGAAGTGCGCAACTGCATTATAATCATTATAATAAAACCTCCTGTTGTCCTCAGACATCAAACAAAATATAAACAAATTATAATAATCTTATTAAGTCAGCATTTGCAGGGCTCTTCAAACGAGCCAAAATCTTGGGCACAAAATTATCCCTTAACAGCTATCAGTGTGGTTAATGCCCACGGTATCGTCACTTGGATTGTACGATGGTAAAGGCAGAGCTGTGTATTGAGAGAGTTGCGACATGGAGGGACCAGCTTTCTCCGGTCACGTGGTTGCTGGACGCCATTTTGTTCCAAAATGCAGTACAACCCAATGGGCAGACTAGTCTGGCACCCTGTATTCGCCAATGCATTTTTTGGAGACAAAATGGCTTATAATCGCAAGTTGTCGCAACTCTCTCAATATACGGCTCTGGGTAAAGGGCTCGAAGTGCGCCACCAGCGATAGAACATTAACCACTCATAGCAGGTATACACAGGCGATACAGCCCATCTCTTGTACTGTTAGGTCCGTGTGCTAGAATCATCTCAAGCAACTATTTCCACAACTCTCTGTCCTTACAGCTGTGAACGCTGGTGGGGTTTATAATATTCGCCCTGTAATGCGCCTACACTCTTCCCAATCATATAGCTCTATATCTGACGGTGTTTACTAGAGCATGTCATCTTGAATAAGATTTTGAATATATCGACACTGAATGTTGTCTCTTGGGGATGGAAGTTATTAAGCCTTGTGGGTCCAAAGTTAAAGACAATCTCATCCATGGTGTTTGTATTTGCACAAATTTATGAGGCGCGGCAACTCAGAGATTTTCCACTTGGTTGAAATAATATTCAACCACACATCAGCCCGACCCTCATCATCTTTTCCTCTGGCTATAATTATTTCATAAATAAACAGAGCAATTTTGACAACTGAACATGTGTTTTTTACTTTTTAATATGAAAGGGCTGGTGTGATGATCGCCTTACCACATTGCATAACAGAGAATTAATCAATTTTCTGATAACGGGTGATGGAAACAAACTAGTTCGACGAATCGTGAATGCTGAAACAGAAAAACGCACTTGCTGCATGCAACGGGAAGTCCGTGCCACTTCAGTTGCCGGAGACAGAATTCAGATGAGACGACCGAGCATTCACAGATCTAAAACTACTTGACACTACTCGAGCAAACCAAAATTAATTGCAACTTAATCTGATCGTTACGGTTCCCCCACAGCAATCCAAAATGTTCATCATTTTCTTCTGTCGCCAAATTTCTTAAAGTTCTGAAGGGACTTCTCTGTTTCCACGGACAACGGATGAAGACATTGTTAAGATTTATCCAGGAACTGTGCCTATTGGATTTTGATTTTGTGACGAACTCCCGGGGGCGCCCCATTAGGAGGTAGAAAGCGAACATACATTGAACAGGAGGTTTGTAATGAGTCTTATTTTTTGGATGCTCGTTTTTTTATCTGGACAGCATCCCCCCGTGAACTACCGCCTGTTATGTTCTCGTGCAACGTGATGTTATCACGTTCCAATACAGTACAGCAGTCACGTCGCCTTAGTAAACAGCTCGGACTTTATATAGTCTTCGTTCGTGTCGTCGTTAAGTTTCTATATGATTATCCTGAGACGACTGTAGAAACATGCTAAGACCAAGCTCGTGACCATAGCAATAATGAATGTAAAGTTTGTGCTTGATCCCGAGATTACACTCGGGATACCTCTCGAACAAGACAGCAGTACATGTATGTTGGAACATGACCCGTTGAGCTGATTCTTAAATTCAAGATTATTCCCTGCTACTGAAGTTTTAGAGTTATGGGCGCAATTATGATATAATGTACGAGTCTTATGCATCGGTGCTTCAGACTACGTGCGTTCAATATTTTCAGTAACAACTACGCAACTTACATGCAATATTTCAATATGTCCCGATGATATCCTTTAGCGAAATAAACAATTCGTCTAACCATTCCCTGCTGAGCTTAAGAAGGAAAAAAAAACGAAGGCAAAAAATTTGAACATAATTAATGCACCAGACTTCGCTTACAATTATTGCCAAACAGTATCTATGGCAACGTACTCGTTGAATAGAATATATTGCTGGTGTAGATGGCATTCCACAATAAAATGTCAATAAAAACCACTCGGAGGAACTCCGCGTGGATAATAATAATAGAAGGGAGGTATCCGACAACAAAGATGCTTTTTATTCATGTTTTCCACTGGATGTCATCTCACCAATGCAATTTCGTGTTTGGCAGAAAAAAACAATATGACAACCGCGTCCATTTCAAGACTTAGGCCGTGGTGTAGCCTATCTTTAAAATATTAAGATGATAACGCAGAATATAGATGCAGATTTAGCTCCAGGTGTAATCCAAAGCCATAAAAATGAATAAGAGAAAAATACCAACACACGATTTTTGTCAAAAGTATATGAAAGCTAAATTGAAAGAGGATTCAATGATCGCTCTGTGGACTGACGGGCGGCTATTCATAAAAACTGTATGCTAGTATGATTTGATCAATAAAGTCAAGCATCGATGGCAATCATCCAAGCTTTGACTGATATAGAATTCTCAAAAGCTGTGATGTTCAGTCGCCCATCGTAATTCGTTCTATTGTAATGAATTTGGGGGGTTTATATGTCGATTCCCTCAAATCAATAAGGGCTCAAGTTTAATATGATTAAAAACAAAACAAAATGTGATTTAGATTGCCATCAGTCTGGAAATCAGCAGCCTAATTAAGGGTTTGCATCGACGCTAGTATAAAATACATGACCCTTGTGTGTTATTAGCAAATAATTATACCTCCATACTTGCTCTACCTATAGACAAAGTTCTGTCGTGGAATTCGATCAAAAAAACAAAACAAAATAAAAGCAAACAAACAAAAACAATCTGAAAGTAGAAAAGTTCACACGAGATCCAAGCCTGACCAAAGCCTCTGTCAAAAGATATAGCGTTTTTCATTGTTCAAAAGCTCACAGGCGGGTTGTTTGCTTAGTGTATTATGTTGAAAACAAAATGATCATTAATAATCGAGTCTAACCGAACAGCAATGATGCATTTCACAGCTAAAAGGTATGTCATCGTTTGGTTTTTGTCAACGTAATGCTGATTAAAAGGAAAATTGTATCAAGCAAAGATACGCTAAAAGTCACATGTGAATTTTTCAGTTGAATAGTGTCTAAAGTAGAGAAAACATGATAAAACTGTCAAGAACGACGAATCCACATACGTTAGCGACAGCATGCAGCAGGGCTTTTTGGGGGAAAAGGGACATTTTAGGGGGGCTCAAAGTATGACCCTATCTTTAAAAGTATCGTTTGACTTGTGAAGATTTCTAGACACACAAAAAGTCCAAAGATCTTGAAAATAGCATCCTTGTGGAGCATTCTTTTGTTCTTTCCTTTGTCCCTGCACTTAAAAGTTTCTTCATAGACTTTGTACACAAAATTTCTTGCGGAGCACCCCGG
Organism: Plazaster borealis; assembly: GCA_021014325.1. Classification (NCBI taxonomy): domain Eukaryota; kingdom Metazoa; phylum Echinodermata; class Asteroidea; order Forcipulatida; family Labidiasteridae; genus Plazaster; species Plazaster borealis. The sequence goes on along the minus strand of CM037471.1, from coordinate 4,910,324 downwards.
TCTTTAGACTTTAGAATTCCCCTGAGTCCTTTTATTTTCCCTTTGTTGTTTTGTCCTTCATCTCCATAAGGTACCTAAGGTGAGCACCGTCGTACGCCATCATATACCAAGATCAGTGCACCCTACATAATAAATGGCAAAGTTGTTTACGCACGTGAAAGTATATACTAAGCGTCCAATTTGTATGAAATATTGATATGATGATGATCGATTTATACTTGAGTAGAACGCTTGACTAACCGAGCGGTACACATTTAAAAAACACGTGTAGTCATTATAGGTATCCAGGTACAGCTCCACAACTCACATGCTGTAAAGCAGTAAGCCTTGGTTAAAAAATCAGGTTACCAACCAAAACACCGTGTAATCTGTATTGTTTGTGAATGGTTCCCAGCGAAGCTATGCATAGCAGAGATAGTTATACTGTTGGTCACCGGTTCATGGATTGTGAAAACCTTTTTCAAAATGCTTGTCATCAGGTGCTTAAAGGTATCGTACACGTTTGGTAATGACTCAAAATAAATATTGGCATAAAAACTTAATTGGTAACAAGCAACGGAGAGCTGTTGATAGTATAAAACATTGTAGGAAACGAAATTCTCTGAAGTAACGTAGTTTTTTAGAAAGAGGGAATTTCTCACCAAAATAATAAAAACTTCTTGCAAGAAGTTTTTATTCCTATCTGAAAGCACACAAATTTGTACAACAAGGGTGTTTTTTTCTTTGATCATTTTCTTGCAACTTCGATGACCAATTGAGCCCAAATTTTCACAGGCTTGTTATTTTATGCATATGTTGGGATACACTAAGTGAGAACACTGGTCTTTGACAATTTCCAAACGTGTGTTCAGTGCCTTTAACACAAACCCTCCCACGAACCTGTGCATGTAAACTGTCGATACTAGAGTATTACAACATTACGGAGTCTAATTACCGTTGGTAATTGATCAAAGGGATCTTCGAAAGTGCATTATTTTATAAAATGTTAAACGCCCCTAGACAAGTAATAAGCAGTTACGGGGTGTCTATTAAATTAACCATACTGTGTATGCATGCGTGGCTTGGTCTTTCACTTTTTGATTATCCGGTTCTTTACAAGGAAGGCACAACGCTAGCGGTGAGACTATTAGATTAACGACTAAACCATTGCTCTTAAATACACAAGTAAAATATGCATCCTGTAGATATGTATTATATATGTATTTTTCTCAGGTGATTTTATCGCAAACATGTTGCAGTTTAGGACAGTTTTCGAAGCACTGCACCGCAAAAACGGTTACACTCCTATGTTCCGACACACCTATGTTCCGACAACCCTATGTTCCGACAGCCCCAACCCTAACCCTAACCCTAGCATGTATATCACGAGGGTGCTTTCGAAACATATGGTTGTCGGACATAGGGGTGTCGGAATATAGAGCAGTCACCGTAAAAACAAAGACTGCAACTTAAAAGGTGTCACCTCTTATTACAAAAAACAACTCCGTTCTTCGGTACCCAATCACCCGAAATGTTTTGACGCGTCATGCTAAGGGTGATTTGCGTACCGGTATACTTCAAAGCCAAATTCATCATTTCAAGCAAAACCAAGAGATGGGTTTTGTAGGATTTTAGGTGCTTCAAATTAAAGGGACACGTTGCCTTAATATCGGGCGCCTTGGGCTATAAAAGCGTTTGTCGTGATATGGTTGGAAATAAGTTTTACAAGTAGAATAAAATTATTCACACAAATGTCCGTCGAACAATTTTGGTTTTCTTTTTATTTCGTGAACTAGCACGGTCCGCCATTTTGTAGAACCACATTTTTGACTCAATTTTTGAACCCACTGTTTGTTTGATATATACCATAAAACTAACCTGTGAAATTTTCGTTTCAAAAGGTGGTAGCGTTTTTGAGATATTGCCAAAAATCTGGAGCGGTTTATGTCCACGCAGGAAGAATAATCTGCAATTGGAATGCACAATCTGAGAAACGTTTCTGACAGAAATGCTTCTCAGATTCAATTTTTGTTTAATAAAACCTTATATCTTTTTCCATAACCGCAGTACTTCAAAGTGAAATGTTTCTCAAAATGCTTTATACTATCAGAAGCTGCTGTACTTCTTACCAAGTAAGTTTTTAGTGCCATTAATTTTACGATTTTAATTACCAAACGTATACAGACCCTTTAAAGCTATACCATTAATTTAACATATTAAATATATATTATTTAACATGTGGACACAATACATGTACTTTTCCCTATATTGACACTATTGAATTTCTTATCTTAGGATCAGCGGCCTTTTCGAAACAATGTCTTGAGCTTTAGGCTCCCATCTTAGGATCCGTCAGCCTGTTTGAAACCCTGTATAGGAAAGCACACGTTTGCAAATCAACTGACAGAGACCAAGCCTAAGCCGAATCCATGTTTTCGAAAACGGTCATACCAAAATAAACGAACACAAGTCTAACAGACCATTCAACCTATTCCTATACGCCAGCTGTCCTCTCCTTTGAACTACTTAAAAAATATATTGATAACATTATTATAAGCAATTCCATTAAGTGCTGAGCCGAGAGGGCTCATATAACGCCCATTAGTGCGTTAATCTGTTTAACACACCGCTGGAGTCAGTATTCATTATTATTCCCTCCTAATATGAAGTCTCAATTCCAACATAATCAGATTGTATAGTTCTTCATTCGTGGTAATTTTACAACGATATCTCCACTTTTTTTTCAACATCATTGAGCTTCATTTTTCCCCCCGTAAGATGAAGTTTTACAAAAAATGCGATTGTTTACTTATCCGGATAAGATTGGGGCTCATTGAGGTTTTAGGGTTCCCATTCATGTAATCTGAAATATTGTTAAATTTAAGGAACTCACCGTTGCTTATATCTATTGCCGCAATCAAAATAAACCCGATATGGATGTGCAAACAGTCACAAAATTACCAAAGGTATAGTAGGCCTAATTTTAATGGTTTGAAAGGAGAAATAACTGATGCAAACTGTGGAACACTCTAAAAGCTCCCAGTTCAGAGTTGACATTTGACAAAGATCCCGGATGCAAGGGGTCTGAACCATTGCTGGGTAAGGCTGACCCAGAAACTAGTTTTTAAAAAATGAGATTAATACATCAATCATATTGCTGCTACATTATGTGTTTGTACCTTGTGTCAATAAGTAAGAAAAGTTTCTTTTATTAGGGCCAGATTACACAAAGAAACATCAAAGAACCAGCCTCTCAGCTTATCACGTGGTCACCGAAACATGGAAGGAGAAATAGGGGAAGACAAAAGCTCAGCTATACAGATGTAGTTGCTAGGGACATTGGGGTGCTTCCAACTGATCTTCCTAACTTAATGAGGGATAGACAAGAATGGGAAAATCTCAACTTGGTTCCGACCTCGGTCGATTTAGAGAGAGAGAGAGAGAGAGATTACACCGATCGGAACGTTCAGCCTCGGTTTGATCACATTGACTTAGATTGGAGGATACAAAATGGCTGAAAAGGTCTACATGGAACTTGTAAATCACTCCTAACGATCGCTGTTATAATTTGCTTTAATTCAAGGCGAATTAATCAGTAATTATGTTTCTATACTGAAGACGATACGAGCAAACTGACCGAGACATCGAGTTGTTACATCACCAGTTCCTTTCAGAACCGTCGCAGGTCAATGGAGATAAAATGGTGTCGCCGCAAATCTTAGTTTTCAAGAAAAGTGATTACCGAGAATAATTTCGAACATAAGAATGTTGGTGTTTTGCCCGATTTGTCTCATTCAGAAGCTGAACAAATACTGGAATGTTCAATGAGAAAGATCCCTCACTGTGTTCACCCAACGCCTCATTGAAATGGGCAAGAATGATCTCAGTTTATTTTGTTTCCTCTCATCCTAAATTCAAGAGGATATTGAAACCTGTTGAGGCAGGTTTGGGTAAATATTGCCAATGCTAAAAACCGAATCTCTTTAACTTAACGCACCAATGTCAAAACAAAACACTTGAATTAAAAAAGACAGAGAGCTGGAGACAAAACAAAACAACTTCTACAAACGTCGGCGACAGTCAGGGCGAAACAAAAATTTCCGGCCAGAGGGAGTAATCGGATAATTTAATACGGTTTGTATTAAAAGTTTCACATGTGAAAGAACAAATCATGAGAGACGGGTGTAATGACGTCTTCATCTGGGTCGAGTACACAAATTTGTGTAGTCATGACTCGCATGAGGAACTCATGATATTAATCCAATAACCGCCATAACTCACCACATTATTGTTTCTAAAAACATACTATGCTATCCATCCAAGATTTAATAATGTGCTGGTAAGTATGGGTGGCGACAATCATGCACCACCCCCTTCTTTCCCCTGCCTTGACTGTATGCTTGTCGGTTTAGCTTTATAATGATTCATAACGCGTTGAGTGAAACAAAAGGGTACGTTACACACTCCAGGCTGCATTTTTTTTTTTTTTTTACACCGCAGCGAGGGGTGTTGTACTGTTATACTGCCAATTCCTGTCTTGAGATGAGACTACAAACATGTTATGCCTATAAAGGGTTAGGTTTAGGGTTGGGTAAGGGTTAGGGTTAGGGTTAGGGTTAGGGTGAGGGTGAGGGTTAGGGTTAGGGTTAGGGTTTAGGGTTTAGGGTTAGACGTAGTCTCCTATCTCAATACGGAATTGACAGTGTTACAGTACAAATCCCCTCGCTGCGGTGTAAACAAATAATACGCCTCCGGGCTACACTATAGATCATGTTGTATGACATTATGGGTAATTTACTCTGGGTTATACACCGTGGCCAATGTTGTCCAGTGGTATACCCAAGGAGGTAGAAAATAAACTACTATACATCGGGTAAACATCGGCATAACAAATTACACTCTAAAATTTCCCGGGTCAGAATTGACCTGGATTCCGGGTCCTAGGGGACCTGCCTGGGTCAGGCTGACCCTTAAACCAGTTTAAAAAAAGGGAATTTAAACTCAGATTATGCGTCAATTTGACCCATTTCTTGGTCATTTTGACACAGATTACAGGTCATACTGACACAGAAATGGGTCTGGCCCAACGGGAACCGGAACCGGGTCAATTCTGACCAGGGAGTTTTTTAGAGTTTATAACTTTGGGTGGTCTAGTGGTAAGACAACTAATCTGGAACGAGTTGGGTCGTGGGTTCGAATCTCACCCGAGTAGTTCACCTGTGGAAACTGTTTTCCGCGGGACTTGGGAAAGCACTGGTAATGTGGTATACTGTCCGTATCAAACATCGGTGTGGGGAAAAAAAAAATAATAATCCAGACCTTGATTATTCGGGTCTTGGTTCATGTTCGTTATATTTCATCACGCGTCCAATACTTCCAAATAACCTAATACTTAGAACTGGTGGTCTGTACAACTCCATTAAAAAGAGTTATTTCGATCAGGAATACACAAAAAAAAAAACACTTCCATATTTCGTTTTACATTGTGGTCCAGGTAATAATCTAAAGGGAGGGTGCATTTTACGGGTTCGACGAGAACTTTGTCACAATCTCACACACAGTATCTGCTTCAAAAGTCACTAAACCCCAAAAGGCTGAAGTACTGACTCGAGAATGAAGTGCGTCCTCGAGGGAGAGATGGTCTTGAAACGTGAGTCTAGACCGATACGGCTCGGCCAAACAGTCTAGAATTCTCAACCAGTCTGTTTTCGACACCACAGAGGAAGAAAATTCCCAAGTAGCAACGAAATATACTTTAAGTGATGCCATATCTCTTCGACTGTCAATTGATACCGACAACTGTAAGGTTATGGTTTAGTTTTGCCATGTGACGATGCGTGACAAGCAATGTTTAGTTTTGCGTCATGCGGGGACAAAATCATCAGACACCTAGGGTGAGATTCGAGCCCCGGCAACCCATGACCGTCCGCATGCTGCCCTTGGGACTCGAAATGCAGTAAGTACGACGTTTAGTATACATTGTTCGGTATCCCTGGTGCATTACACTCTACAGACTCCCGGGTCAGACTTGACCCTGAATCCGGGTCATACTGACCCGAAAGTGGGTCAGACCCAACCTCGTCCCCATGGTTTACTTTATTTCCAACCATGTTTACAATAGTAAACCCTGAGAGGGAAACTCCTTACTTGGACCCTGATTGGACAACGACTGGTGTACAAAAGTCTAACGTAAACATGTTAAGTTGTACTCATTCGGTATTCACCATTGATCTCTATTGGTATTCACCATGTTCACAGCCAGACTATTCTAATTTGCATACGTATCCAACAATTTTGGATATGCAAATGATCCAATACCAGGGTGGGAGAGCGGTCAACCTCGTACTGCTCGACACACCTTGGGGACGAGGTTGGGGTCAGACCGCACGGGATACGGAATCCGGGTCAACAGACCTTTATCATGATGCCACCATCTTGGCCTTGTTCCCTGTACCCAATAACAGTGCTGAATGCTTATATTCATTGTACAAAAAGGAACCAGACTATTTCTCCTTCCAGCCTCGGTTTGGTTTCATTGATTTGAATGAGAGAAAATCAAGATGGCCGCACCATGATAAAAGTCTATTCTGACCAGGGAATGTTTTAGAGTTTGCATCAGTAAACATCCAAGATACGTTCGGAAATAATTTGCTCTTTTCTCTCATGAGGAAACAACACAAATAACATTAATTGAAATAATAATAATAATTATAATAAATAAACGAACAAACAAATAAATAAAACAAACAGTTGCACATTGCAATAAATAAGATAATTCGCATCATGTTGAAGCGGTTGTTTTGTAGTTATTCCACAGAGCATGAAATTGTTATTCTTTACGTTTTGATGAAATCGAGTACTTTTATAGTGCTGGCTCTGTGGAGTTAATATCAACCATCTTAACGCACTTTATCTTTAGTTTATGCAAACAGTACCAACCCAGACGACCCTGGGCGATTCCACTGATGTGCATTATTACGATGTAACGGCATATGACACATGTTTTTGTAATAAGATATAAATGAAAAGGCCAAACGTATTTGCTTAATGAGGCATCCAAAATAACGTTGACCTGCCATTACGTCAAGCAACGGAATAATCGTGGAATTTTGTTCATGTAAAGACTACATGTACGAGGACAAATTAAAAGCAACTCTTTTGCAAATATCGCGAATAGTTTCACCTTTTGCACTGATGACATTTTCGTATAAGGACTCTCTTGGAACATGGTTTTACGGGATGAACGTCCAAACATTAATCCACGTGTATCGCTTTTTTTAAACTGTTTGGTTATAATGAGGTAAAATCAGTTTCTGAGTTGACGGATTAACCAGTTTGTTATAAATTTATGATCACGAATAATAGCTCCAATCTGGCATTATCTAACACTCTTTCAGCAAACAAATAAAACAAATACTTATAGCTGAACATCCTCTTGCAAAAATCAATTATGACCAAAACTAGAAAAAAAAAACCCAACCACTCTTGTAAAACCGAGAAGAAAAAACAACATCTCCAATCTATCAATAAAGTTTAATGTTTAAAACTTTGTGGTTAGGCTGCTGCTAGTAGTTATACATCAAAACAAAATCAAAAACACTGTCATGCTCGAAAATCAAAATCTCCATTTCTATGGAAACACCGTAGAGAAATCAATGCTGGTACAGACCCACAGTCGACCTACATTTATTTTTCAATTATGTACCGAGGGCTGGGAGAAAGATCGTTACTCGGGTCTCGATGGGAGTGGATGATTCGGTATACGAACTGTCAATAACGGAGCATTGCATTTCCAATCAGGTGCACAGAGTTTTGCTCTCACTCATGTGTCAGATTAATTCTACCTCCATGTTCAGATAAACTCATACAAACTTGTGATTGCTTGTCTTCTTATACATAGTTATCTGTTTTATACCGTTGACGTTCAAGAGGTTTTGATCTCGCGTCTGTTGATAATAATAATAATAATGTGTAATGTAGGTTAGCGTTTGTGCTTTTCCAAAACTGTGTTTCATTGTGACTACCTTAAAAATGAGAACAGTTCAAATCACCCACTTGGACAATCAGTCTCTGGGGCGCGTGGAATCGAACAGAGACCCTGTACGCTAGCTGACATGATTAACCTTAGACTCGACACACGCACGGGAATGCAGATTGAAGCTTTTAGAAAAAGGAGACACCACTAGTGAAGAAACAGACAAACTGACTGCCACCCAGCTTCTGCTGCAAACAGAATGTACCCACTGAGTGGTTGTTGGAAATACTGAAGATAACACACATCATTTTATGTAAGCAGATTGAAGCTTTTTTTTAGAAAAAAAGAGACACCACTAGCGAAGAAACAGACAAACTGACTGCCACCCAGCTTCTGCTGCAAACAGAATGTACCCGCTGAGTGGTTGTTGGAAGTACTGAAGATAACACACATCATTATATGTAAGCAGGTATACATATCTGTCGTGGTGTATCCATCATCGATGCCTGGATTCGTGTGTAGTCTTCTCCGCAGTCGGTAATTTAACTGCAGGATTCGAGCCAGCAAAGTGCTTTATTAATTTCGCTTTTATCTCTGTGATGCTTATAGACATTTGTCGTGCTGCCGCCATGTGTCTCATGTTTCATGCAAGCTATATTAATAAACAGTGACGTTCTTTATACTGAAACGGGGCCAGACTATATTTACCCTGTCAGCCTCTTAAAGTTACGCGAGTACAAGAAAAGGCAAGATGGCGGCCACCAATAACAAAAAAGGTGTGCCTTTAATGCCAACTGTCTGGATTTCAACACACAGGTGAAGATGAAAACAGGAACCAGAAACGGAATTCATACATTTATGAAAGTAGCCTCACAATTAAACATGTGCTACTGAGATCATGTTTCCGATTCGCCATAGAGGAAGAAAAAGACTAGAAATCCAAGCTGAATAAAGCTTTATGGCAAGCTATTGAGCTAAGCATCGAGGGTTCATACCGTAGGCTCATCCAAGCAACTGATATTGATTTCACTCTATGTTACTTTCCCAGAGAAATTATTTACAATACGGTATACAGCTTTGATTAGTGGCAAAGCAACTGGCCTTGTGTAAATGCCAGTTCCTGATTTACACTGCTGAGATTCGTTTTTCCGAACTGCGATGCGGAAATGAGCTAAAAAATAATGACGTAATAGAGTCAGAAAGTGGCCGCTCCTTTCCTCTTACTCACGGATTCCCAAGGAAATGTGCCGACTCTATCATAAAAACTTCTAGCTCATCCACCCCCCCCCCCCAAAACCAAAAAAAAAAACCAAAACAACAAAAAAAATCCACTGATTGGACATAATTTACCAAGCTTATCATGCTTGACATCAGGCGTACCCAGCATCAGAATACAAATTATATCATAGGTTGCGGAATTGTAGAGGGATCAAGAGGCGGATAGAAAACAAATTTAGGAAGAAGAAGAATCTACCGAAAACATCTACGAAGTGGCTCCCTGCAATATAAATACACTGGCTGGTTATGACGGTGATTTTGTTCGTTAATTATGTACAATACAAGGGATTTAACATGATTGAGAGTTCCATTAAAATAATAAATTGCTTTCAAGACAACGAACAGTTCAAGCATTTCATAATCAACCATTTTTGTTTTTTTCCTAATGCTGTTGCATGACGATAAATCGTACGTATGGATCCATGTGCGAACGGATGAACCCAGTTTGAATTGCACTTGTCACAAGAATACCTTCAAAGAGCGACTGGCGATGTCTCGACTTGACCAAGAAATGCTTGAGCCTGAAACTCCTGCCGGCATTCAGTCTAGTTACATTAATGCCTTCATATTAAGCTCGGTTTATTCTTTTTTTCCTGGGGGTTTTACGCGGAGACAGGTGGATTAATTAAATGTCAACAGTCTTTGATATTATGAAATATCCGCGTTTAACCTCAATCTGTGAATGTTTTAATAATTCGGGGAAAGGGTATTTCATATCAGTTATTAATTAATCAAACATGGCAGAATTTGTTGCTTTGAGGTTTTGAATAACTATAAAGGGAATCGCTCTCCAATTGTTTACGTGTTTATATTCAATTAAATTCAATTATAATCGATATTCAATATTATAAAAAAAAACATTGATTAAGTTTCAAAAATATATATATATATTATATTAATTTCAGGAACAAAATTTTAATTTCTTGGAATAGAAAACCGTAAATAAGTGTTATTTAAAGTGAAAATGTACAACCACTATTTCTTTGTAACTATGTAAATAAAAAAATGATTTTTTTTTCCATCTTTTGTTTTCGATTTTGCCTCCAAACACACTTATCAAGGTGCTACAGCCATTTTGATACTCTCTCGCTCAGAAAAATGCAACTTTACCGTGCCAAGAAGTAAAACAACAAGACAAATTTGTTGGTGTTGCTCAGAGAGGCAAAACTGTTCCACGATACAGAGCTATGCTCGTTAAAATAACAAGACTTTTCTAAAAATCTAAAGCATTTTGTGTAAACACTTCAGTTACATGTAATTGGAACGACAGGATGAAATCACTTCAGACGCGACCACCGTCTGTGTTGCCTAATTACTTGGCTACATGGATCGTCCTTGGTTTAGAGTAAGGTGAATAAAGCTAGTGATATAATTCATGCTAATGCAGTTTCAAACATTCGCAATTTTTTAAATATGAGACTGGCCGCCTTTCGGGGGGGGGGGCCTTTTGTATTTTTGATTCAAGCACATTATAAAACGAGTCTCGGTGTCTATAACTTAAAAGCACCGTCGGTGCTATTGAGATATTTGTTTTAAAAGAAACAGTAATTTTGTTTTGTCTATAGTTGATATATAAATAATTGGTTATTAATCCGATCCAGCGCTTGCAGAGCTCCAGGCTTTTTCCCATTTATTGAATAGCCCAGAGGGGGTTACGAGGGGAAATTGGTTTGTACAAAACTCACTTTAGGACATTGTAAAGCTAGACAGCCTCGAGGCTGAAGCACTGAGAATAATATAGACATGGCACGAGATGGAATGGTTACATTAAATGACATAGGTTTACACAGTAAACAGAGCACAACCAATTCCGAGTATATGTCAGAAACCCGTCACCCTGTTTTGAAGCATCGGCTATTTGGGGGTACTTCACAAAAATCGAACGTTGTGTGAATGGAAAAGTATTAGTATAGGCAAGAAATATACCAACACAACAAAATTAAAATAAATGTAATCACGATCACGAAAACCAACTTCAATAAAGGCAGGTACCGATTCTGAAAACATACTGTCAAGTAAATGCAATGATAAAGTTAAAGTTACTCATATCGCCGCATTAAACACAAGGTATTCCATATATAATGAACTTTAGTCACTGTGCAATTAATGACGTCATCAGTACGCACAATTTTACGTCTTATGGTTAGTACGCAGGTTAACGAAAGTAAACACTCCAAGCGTTTGTTAGCTCACTAAGACGCGTGTCTAAAAAAAGAGGGCGGAGCATTACTCCTGAAAAATGGTAAGACCATCGTTGGGAATGAAGCATGTTAAATCTTTGCTCCGCGGTTATGCAAGATCATGATTTTCACACATCAGTAATTCATGTGACTTTTGAGTGTGATAACTTTCACACATTCATTCATGCAGAATGGTTGTACAAAACTCGACGCTAATGAGAAAAACACACGTCGATTATTCCAGGTAATGGTTGTAGATGGAAGAACAAGAAGCAGCCGAAGAAAAATAAAAGCCAGAGTTTTCTAATTCGTTTCTGATTTAAAATGTGATACTGTTATCCAAAAGCCAACTCCAATGCAAAGACCTTTTAGCCGATCGCAAAGAGGCAGTTTCTCCATTTGTCATGCACTTTGCTTTATACCGTGGACATCTCCAGTTGTTTACTAAACCCACGGTTGAATACTGTGTGGGAAGACAGAGGAAATTCTCTACAAGTTTTCATTGACATGCAATACGGGACATCCATTAATATAAACAAAAAGGGGAAAGTAAAGAACCCTGCCCTTACCAGACATTCTGCCGAGGGCTGACGCACACTACAAATTCAGTATCCACTTTGCCTCTTTCCTCCCCGTTTCAAAGACAGAAAATAGAATCCTCTCAAAAGGTGGTGTTACTTGAAGACGAGCCCCTGATAATCAGACCAGCGCTTGATGGTGCACCCCTCCAGGTTAGTGCATCTGCAACGGAATGAGTGGGGTTCTCAGCACGAAGAAATCGTCCAACTGAGATTCGTCTAAATTGTAATGATGGTGCCTTGCCACGCTACATCAATTTCTCCGTTTCAAGCCCCGGTGACTACGGCATGTCCGGAAGCCTTGAAGTGCGCGTGCGTGGAATAATATTCGCAACAAGAAGAGAGTGGATAAGGCGGGAACACCGTATATATATTTCCCCCCCCCCTCATCCTCAGACCAGTGGAGGAAGGCAAAGACTGATAATGATTAGCACTTCATCTCATCCCACCGTGTACCAAGACGTGGATTAACGTTGGAAGGTGGATTGGCTTTAAGGGGATTACTAGAAGTCACACCCGGACGAACTAATTATTGTGTAAACTATGTAGCACTCTCCAGGGGCTAAGAAATGTAAATGAATTTATTGTACCATCCGTATAAGATTTACTTTATATCGCTTGATCTGTACTTTCTATCGATATATCGCAAAACGACTTCGAAGACGTTCGATATACAAAGTGCCAAAAGCAATTAGTTTACCATTACATGTCCGTGTCCTCTACTGCGCGTCCTTAACTCTTACCCTTTTGATTTTTCAAACTAAACGGCTAGAACACTCGGTGACCTTTTGGGGAGATGGTTCGACTATTACGAGCATTGGTAAATTGTCTGTTTTGCTCAATGGAACGTGAAATGAACTCTGCCGCTGGTGTTCCTTAGACCTAAATGGTTTGTAGTCATGGCACGGTAGCATTTCGATATAACAAATCTTGGAAAATGAAGATGAATACAGACAAAAAGTAGACATTGCATCCATTATTTACTTTACGATGTCATTTAAGTTCGGGCAACAAAATGGGATTACTGGTCGTTCATCATTAAAAAAAAAGTCTCGACCATTGCCTGCTGTGGGTCAAAACTTTGCAGTGTTTCTTTCAGGGATGAATATATGTTTTTCAACGTGTGAATAAACTGTGTAGAAAATAAACGTTTTCTGAGTTACGTCAAGTGAGGAACAACCATAAGCTGTATATTGCAATATTGTTAAACGTTGCAATGTTTAATGTGTTGCATCTGTTTATCTTTCACATGTCGTTAACATGTAGAAACCAGCTCTGAGTCCATATCTGTACACGCCTGCAAACAACCCTTTGTCATACGAATTTTCCAGCTGAATATTGACTCCATATAGTTTTGTGATCTCGTCCACAATTATGATATTAAACAAATGCTGGTTGTCATTTTGCTTGCACTGTTTTCATGGAAATGCAAACACACAACGCTTTGTCATACGAATTTTATGTTACCAGCTGAATATTGACTCTATATAGTTTTGTGATCTAGTCCACAATTATGATATTAAGAACTGCTGGTTGTCATTTTGCTTGCACTGTTTTCATGGAAATGCAAACACACTGACATAAAATGCCGCGCCATGGAGCAGTATACAATCAGTGTTATGTTGTAAGTCAAACATCCAATCTGTCTGTCATAGATACTATATAAAGCCAGTGCGGTCAAATCCAGAAGCTCCCACTCTATTTCCCGCCTATAATTAGATTGTCCTGAGTGATGAAGTGTAAGGTCCTTGTCCATATCACCATCAACGGTCATCTGATAACATATACACTGATGCTTTAGGAAGGATGACAGCCGGTTTAAAAAGCCTTGGTGCATCTGGAGTAATTTGATACCATTTAAGATGAGCTAAAGGCGGGCTTTTTTTTACAGCCACATCAGGAAACGGCATTGAAAATCTTGCATTAAGTCTTTAGATTGTAAAATTTGGCTTTAACAAAAAACAAATTCTCGTGTTTAAGTCTTTTGTTCGTCCTGGATTTCACGAACAGCTGGGAAGAAGAATAAAAAAGGGGAAGAAGAAAAGAAGAAAAGAAACCACTGCAGAAAAACACTCTTCAGTTGGGCCTTTGAGAAATCCAAGTTTGAGCACTTAAGATGCAAGAGTCCTAAACATCAGCGATTGATACACACGAGCTATGGGTTCAATTAATAGGCATTGATGAAGGAGATACCATCATTTCCGTTTCCCTTTCCTCGGGTTTACTTTCGGCAAAATACACGATATATTGAGAACTTACAGGAACTCGTGCCAGATGGTACATGCACTTTTTTCATCATTTATGCCCACAATAATAATCTAGACTTGAGGTCAAGGGGTCACAGCATGAGGCGTTAGAAACATGGGGTGATAAATACCTTTAACTGATTAGACCACCCAGTCACAATACACACACCGTCGAAGTAATAATAATATTATTGTCGTTGCGCTTAGATATTGCATATTGCCTTTCACGGAATGGTGCATGACATTATTTGTACCTTCCCGCCTGTATATAATATTCCCTTTACAAGGGATTGGAAAAACACTACAAACTCATCAAGATTGGGGTGCGCTAACCGAACTGGCAAACAAAACAGTACTTCCTATTACATATACAATTTGCTCACATTGATCTACAATGACCCCATCGGTGCTGTCTCAAGAGGATATATGTTTACCGTAAAATCCTGAGCTCGAAATCATTTCAAGACAACCCATCGTATCAGTGTCTGTTATTAGTTTCAGTCGCGTTTGGGCAATATTCATAAAATAATTTAAAATGGGGGGAATCGCCCTCCCTAAGTTCAACTGGCCCTATTTTCTAGCATCAACAAACACTGATGCACACGATTTTATGTTATTAAATGTGAATATATTCAACAGTGATGTCGGTCTTTTCGGGATACACAATTGTCCACAAAAATGGTCTCTTTAAATTTACATGTAAACTGCGTTTTATGAAACTTGCCTAATATTTCAAGCTTTGAAACGAATACTTAATTCAGTATACACACTGACACTGACATAATGAGCTTGTTTACGTTTACGAGATGTTAGTACTATTGTTGTGATTGCTTATTTGTTTTACCGTGAGTAGGCCTACTTGTCTAAACGTTAACTGACCACAACGGAAGATTGCTTTATTTCTGAGTAAAGCTCTTAAAATATCAAGCTTAATAACTCACCAGTGTAACCAGAATATTTGTAAATTGAATGATAATTCCTTTTAATACCATTTCGAGATTATATGCCACAAAGTAAGTTTTTAAATTCTTAAATGGGTTTCAGTCTACGAAGAAGGACCGGATCAGCGGTTTGACGGACATGCATGGATCGACCTGTTCAACGCAGCTCTAAAGTTGATCAGAGTTCAAACTATTATTGCCTAATTCATGAGTAAAACTCTTAAAATATCCAGCTACTCACCAGTGTGCAAAATTGATTAATGATAATACAAAACAAAGATAACTTTTCACCAACCCATGAGTTGAACGTCCAAAGCTTTGCCATAAAGAACAATCGCGTAATAGCTATTATTATTTGGTATTTGCGCTCAAATAAAACTGGCGCTATTGTACGTTTCCCTCAAAACAAAAAGTACACGATAGGCTTTTGAGTGTTGTACACGCAGTCGTTATTAAAATAGCATGCATGACGTCAGCAGTGAGACTGAATGGAGTCTTGTTGTTTTCGCTTTTGCGCTGCTATACAAAAAAAGTTTTCACAAGATGGGTATCTGGCGTTATCAAGACATGATCTTCCTAACAAAACTATAATCATCACATACATGCTTCCAGATGAACAGCACTTGTTTGTTCGATCGTCACGACCAAAACGTCTTAGTTACTATAGCTGTGAGGCACCTACGTTTTTTAATTCATTAACATTTTAAAGTAAACATTTTCTGAGCCTTGGGTATTAGGAAGAACGCAAGCAGCACGCACAGTTAGATTGGGTCTGTTATAACGCATTCCAATGATATAGATTTTGTGCATGCTCGATTACCAATAACATGCTGTCTGTGTTCAGCTTGACGTGACGAAGTCGCATTTTTCGTAAAAGCTTTCATTGGCGGGAATAAATTGATATCAATAAATAATTACCAGGGGAAATTTTGCATTACTGGAATGTAGTTAGTGTTCATTTGACAATGGTAAGTTATGTAAAACAGGAATGGTATTTCCTTTGAGCGTACATTGGTATTTATTGAGGCTCGTGAATCCCGATACATCCAAATGTTGGAAATACCACCAGTCAGAACATATTTTATATATTTCTATACATAAAATGTTTATCTCATCATTTTCCGATAATATATGCCATAGCTGATGTTCCTTCCAAGGCGTTTTAAAGGTATCGTACACGTTTAGTAATGACTCAAAACAAATATTAACATAAAAACTTACTTGGTAACAAGCAACGGAGAGCTGTTGATAGTATAAAACATTGTAGGAAACGATTCCCTCTGAAGTAACGTAGTTTTTGAGAAAGAGGTAATTTCTCACTAAAATAATATAAAAACTTCTTGCAATAGGTTTTTTATCCTATCTGAAAGCACACAAATTTGTACAACAAGGGTGTTTTTTTCCCCATCATTTTCTTGCAACTTCGATGACCAATTGAGCCCAAATTTTCACAGGATCGTTATTTTATGCATATGTTGGGATACACCAAGTGAGAACACTGGTCTTTGACAATTACCAAACGTGTTCAGTGCCTTTAATGTATTAATTGACTTAATAATTAAAAAAGTCAAAGTTAGGACTAATTTTGTTTGAAAGATTGTTTCACAAATTTCAAATCAATGCAACCACATGCGCACGCCAGACACATACCGGGTAGTTAATGTTGTTAACCCTAATGTTGAAAGGTGAATTCTTGTTATAATTATTATTCGTAATAAATTTTTAGCTGGACCACGTAGGGTGGTTCCTTTATTTGTTTTCAAAGTTTGGGCTAATTTGAAAAGAAGAAAAACAATTGTTTACACATTTCAAATAAATAAACATTCATATGCAATCACATAATACGCAGAAACATGCCAGGCAGTTAATATTTGTAACCCTACTTTATAATTGGTTTTCAAGGTTTACTATAATCAATGGCACTCGATGTAAAAGAGACTGGTTCCGTATCGCGGCTTGCAATACGTCCAAAGTAATACCTCCAATAAATATATATCATCAACCATACATCAAAATCTGAGATACACCAGACTCCTGACAAGCCGTTAAAACCTAGACGGAGGGGTGCTCTAGTCTGAACTATTCCAATTTTCACGGATTTATGTGATTGCAACGAGAAGACAAGAAAACTCGGGTCTCCATGACATCAATGATTGAAGCCTGGATTAGGCTGGTACCCGCCTGGATTTTTTCGCCGGCTTTGCCGTACATTTTCTGCTCCAGATGCTTCATACAAACTTATCCATTGCATATCCCACTCATCAAGGTCTGAATCATAACTACTAGAACAGAAACAAAATCAATCAAATTTGTTGATGTGTTTACAAGACACCCACATTCTGAATTTACAGTCGGACAGTTGTAGAGTCGTATTAATAATATTGATTTCAGTAGTAATACTAGACTTGTGTGTTAATTATGTAGCATATCAAACTGCGTCAATGGCAGGATTGAGGACGCGTCTCTTTAATCTCATTGATGCTGACAGATTGACGATGTCTTAGTCTCCACCGGCGCCTTTGAACATGTTGACCCGTCTGATTAAGTGTGTCATTTTGAGCTTGTTTTTATTAATAATAAAAATTAATAATTCATATTGTGGGTAAATATACCCGCTATCTCGGCAGATTAACAGAACTCTGTTTTGCCAAAACATTCAACAAATCAAATCTTCCCTTTAAAAATGCATGAGTCTGTGCAAAGAGGCAAACTTCCTGTGACTAAGATTTTGAGCAAACGGGGATTTCGAGACCCGCGTCGCCATTTATTTCTAATACAGCAGTTTGTCGCCTGTCGAGATGTGGGTTTATTGCATAATACCGCACACCGTGTTTCCTTGCTTACGTCTCAGATACCCCCACCATTAGCCGCGGGGTTAGCCAGCATTGCAAGTGAGAAGCCATTTAGACGTGCTCCTTTAAATCCCGGATCTTGTGTAAAGTGGTTTTGGGCCAGTGACTGGATATTGGTAAGAGCATGGAGCAATGGTAAAAGGAATGGTAGAGGTATATACTCGCATCATCGCTTCATCCACCTCCCATCCCAGTACTGAGCGGTGAAGTCCCTGCTCAAGCTCACCAGGTTTTAAACACACTTTGGGTTATTTTTTTCTTAGCCGGAGGGCAGTTCATAGTATAACACCCTTTGCTATGATCTACTTAAAAGATACACACATGGTTAACTTTCAGTTCGAGGAAGAGGGGATTTATCCTTGGGTATCGAGAAACGGCGGAAAAATATAAACAGGATTAAAAAACCTTCAAGTGATCGAACTTTTAAACCATGTTGCTCATTCATCCTTGACGGGCTGACCCCGGCAGGCAAATGAAGAAGAACAACAAAACAAACTCATCATTTTTAACGTTCTGTATAATTTTGACAACTTGTTTTCTTAGATTTGCATTTTTGAACGGATGCCAGAAGCACGCTGACGCTACAATAAGGTCGGGCATGCTTTTGATAACAGCCTTCAATGATTTACAAAGTCAGCCCTCAAACATTTTTGTTCTCCTCTAATGACCAAGTGATATATGATCCGTTCGGGGCGGCTCAAACTAAAGAGCCTAGACTGGATGGTCTGACTGCTGACAGAGGACCGTCAAAGTTGAACCTCTCTCTATCTCTATCTCTCGAGAAACGGACGATATCTGAACAAGTCAAAGGTCGAAATTGCAAGTCAGTCTCAAATAGCAGCACGAAGAATGATTTATATTCAGGGATCTTCAAGAATAACAAACCCGATTGTAAATTTGTCTGTGGAGAAAATCAGTTACGGTTTTACTTTTTTGGTTCAAGAGTATGGAATAGGGAAGCCTTTTTTTGTTAAATGATCATTACAAAATATAAAAAACGATCCGAAGTGACAGCATATTATGTATTATGTTATAAAAACATTGACACAAATACAAAGCAATCTCTGAGCAGTAAACTACCCTACAGACACTAATTTTTACGAGATTATATTTCAGGGGAAAGGGGTGGGCAGCACAAACACCAGATATTTTGAAAATTATCATTTTGTTCATTTATTTCGTTGGCTAAATTCTTATTATTTCCAGGGAACAAAATTACTTTATTTCTGCGAAATCACTGTCCTTCATCTTTCCCTTTCATGCATATGATTTCCAGTGTGAACAGATACCCTTCAAATTCTTGTTAACGTCATGTCCATTATGAAGGGTGCTTCAGTATTTTCCTATTATTATTATTATTATTATTATTATTATATATTTTTGGTAATGAAACCAAGGATGCATCACAACTGAACTTAATCACTGTAGCCTGCAAAGCCCTGAAAAAACCTATAAAATGTACTTTGCAAATGTGAACCAACAACACCGGGTAAACCCCCTTCTCTTCCACGATAGTGTTTCTTCTTTTTTTACTGCACTTACCAACACTAGTACACGGGACCCGGACGTTTACGTTTACGTCCCATCGAAGTTAAGAGCTCTTGCTTAAGGACAAGTGTCGGGAGACTGGGATCTGAACACGACTTCGACCATCAGAAACACCAGAGCTTAGAAAGTGTTCAGCTTGAGTTCGGTGTTCGATATTAGTATTATAAGTGGATACAAGTGTATGTCTATAAGTGCATGATCACTTTATTATAATATCCTTTTTGTGTCTAAATAATTGACTTGTTGTGCTCCAGCCCGTAAAAGTATATTACTTTATACAGAAAGCATGTGTTTTTATATATTATATGCTTACCGATACCATTATGACAAGCCACACCAGCGGTATAACCATGGGTGGGGGCTGGGGTTGGGGCTAGGGGTGGGCTTGGGGTACGTCCCTTTACGACAAAATTCAGGTGTCGATGGACAAACATGTGTGGAAGTATAGCAGTAGCCTCTATGTCTGTATATAAATGTACAAGTAGTTCTTAAGTAGTATGTCTACATAAAGTCCAGCCTAAACGTATATACGTGTAGATAAGTATTTATAATGTCTGGAAATAAAACTATACATTATGTCCATTCCCTCCAACCCCGCCCCCATTTTGTCTCCTTATTCATTGTTTACCCCCTTGCTTTTTCTGTGCGCTTTCTGCCTCTCGCTCTCTCTCTCTCTATTCATGCATTTCCACTTGACTCACACTTGTATACCTGTTTATGTGTATTGTGTTGTCATTTAGCCTTCGGGAAAGTCTCTGCTTTAGGGTCGAAACGTCAGGCCATTAACTATTGCATTTATACCATAGGTCATTTTGGTTGGTAAGCAGTTTGCAACAGTTGGTTCTATTTTCTCAATTATTATGTCCATAAGTGCATGTGGTCATTATAATAACTACTTCTTGTGTCTAAATTGGATCTGCGATTAGTTTAAGAGTGGATTGGATGAATCTCATCAGATAATCTAATTGAAGATTACCGATATATAATTATATGATACAAGTATGGGATTCATTAAGATTAAACCGATTACATCGTAAGATTTGAAACTTTGCATGGTGGGAATACGATATGGAAAGGTTTGCGGTGACACCATGTACATGTAATAATCTCTCTATGTGAGTTGGGGTGGTTCTGAAAAGAACCGTTGGTTTTTCAACTCGACGTTTCGATCAGTATGCTCTGATCGTCTTCTGGAGAACGATCAGAGCATACTGATCGAAACGTCGAGTTGAAAAACCAACGGTTCTTTTCAGAACCACCCCCAACTCACATAGAGAGATTATTACATGTACATGGTGTCACCGCAAACCTTTCCATATCGATTACATCGTCATAAACCTTAACCTGTTGGGAAATTCGATAACAAATAATATTTATTGTATTGTGGATCGGACGGAATGGTAAATTCTGGTCATGACCTGGGAGCAAAGTGGTGTTTCCGTAAGCTTTCTTCATGTTCCCAAGCTTGTAACAAAAATAAATATCGATGCTCATAATACTAAGAGCACCATATTAATCTCGTTCAAATATTTGCTTTGGTAACATTGGTTTTAATAATGGAAGTAAAATGACAGCTGTACCATTAAACAGCTTTGTACTTGTAATTGATACTAAGCCGGATCAGGGTGGCAAGTTTGTTGGTCGAAAGGTTTTTAGTGAAGAGGGGGGGGGGGGGGAGAGACGCGGAGGAGTTGAGTAACACACGATTGGAGGGACATGTTGACTGAGAACCCATCCCCCACCACGCCCAACCCCCTGTCGAATACAACTATATCATTAAAGTAAGGACGTTCTGTTGGATATCTTTACCGGTGTAGTTGAGAGGGTCGAGCTTGCAGGAATGCTCCTCATTAGAAAGTCGCAAGATGATTTCTTAGAGACCGTGTGCGACGGTTGTCTTAGAAGAAGGCATATTTGTTATCTTTGGAACACAAAACTGAAGTCCGAACATCTAAGGGAAATATATCCATCTAGACCGGTAATGCCGCGGGCAGTGTTGCCTCACTATAATTGAAAGTAGGATATCTGTCCCTGGGGGATAGTCCAAACTGCGTGTTGTGCGCATGCGCATTCTGGTTGTTTTTTCAATGTTCGTCTGACGTGGGTTACTGGTATGAAATTAATCATACAATAATTGTAAGTCATTTATCAATTCCCTTTGACATGATCTATGACATTTTAACGGTTTTAAAACATTTATCATTACGGCTGCAAAACTGGGGGAAAACTGTATATTAAATTTAGTACATGTATGGTTCCTAACCGTAGGGCTTACTTGTATTGGTTTGTGTATTATTAATTCTAGATATGCACTGTGGTGTGGATGTGTTTATTTGGGGAGATGGTTTGTTTGATTGCTTTTTCAATTTAAATTTATTAGGTTGTCATGATATAATTCTACCAGAATCAAATACCTTTCTTGTGTTAGTATTTACTCTTTATTATGTTTTCTTCTAATTTCTAAATGTATATGTTGCTCCTTGGACGCCAATCTGTTGATTAAGTTATTGTCTTATTGCAGAATTATTTGATTTATTGTGCTCTGATTGTTGTTTTCTTTCAATGTTTGTTCGAAGATTTAAATGAATGTATTAAACCATCGTGCGTAAAATAGTTACACTTTACGCGTTTTATTTTATTTATTTGATCTCGACACCAGAAGTATCCGTGTGCGTGTCAGTATCATCAGACATATTTAGTATCAACCTATATTTCTTAATAACTTCTCGGTCGGCAAAAAAAAAAAAAAAACAATAAATAAAGCTCATACAATATTGACGGTTGACTCGCCAAATGACGTCGACAGTATGACAGGCCGAGCCGTAAATCAAACAAATGAAAACACTGAGCCCACATTCCAGCAAACGCATACCGAGCCTAGAAAACTCTACTCTTCAACGTCTGACCTCTGACCTACGATAAGATGATGAAGACAGCAGCGGATCCGAAAGAGGCGGAGGCGGACTTAGAAAGGAAACAAAGACAATCATGTAGACTTTGCCTCCATACATCAGAGATGAACGTCATTTTGTTTAAGTAAATCAAACAAACCCGGTCGCCTATTTTATCAAGAGACAAAATCTAATCGAGCATCGTTCCGCAGGGTTGCAGACACTACATAGCATATAAATTTGCAATTTGGGTGACCCGGATGAATTCGACCATTACAGACGTCATAAAGTAATGACAGGTGACAGGGATCTTGGCTTATGAGGTGTTAAAGAGATTTGCTTGAAAATGTTCTTACAAAGTTTTCCTCGGAGTATTCCATCTCACTGACAAAGGTTATTAGACCATGTTCGAATTCCTCTGTCAGTGGATATGGTCAGATCGATAAAAAGGCCTATAGTATTCCATTAAGATTTGTCATTGCATCAAACGGACATATGGCCGTAGCCGAAGTCACTTTATCTGGAAACGGCCTCATATTGTGTGGTAATAAGTATACATGCGCCTGAAGGAAAATGATTCGGAAACTCAAAAGAAAATCATTCGTTTATCTTGAAGTTTTAAACACTAAAAGACAAACTGACTCAATACCTGATGTTTAATGCGTTTTAAACAAATTAAACGATTCATTTCACGCAGAGTAACTATTGCTTCTATTCGAGGTTTCTGTTCACACTTTTCCCCAGGCCTTTTGTGGCGTGTCGTGGCCGAGTGGTTTAGTTCACCGGACCCAAGCTCTGGTGTTGTCAGCAGCAGAGTGTGGGTTCGAATCCCGGTCGTGACACTTGTGCCCTTGAGCAAGGCACTTAACCATAATTGCTTCGTAAAAGTTGGGAAGGTAGTGCATTCTGCTCTACCAGCCAGGCTCCTAGTTGATGATACCCATGCCTACATCCTTACGGATTGTAAAGGGGGCAACCCTGTTTCAGCCCCAGGAGTAGGTGGAAACGTGCCCCTGGTGACAGTTGATTTGGGTCCAAAAGCCCAAATCAGTTAAGTGTAGCCCTCACCTTGAGTGGCCGTCCGGCCTTGTGATTTGGGCGATATCTCATAAAAAAATAAAAAAATATAAAATAAAAAGGCCTAAAGAGCAATGATCTTACATGATCATTAAATGGTTACCAGAAAAGATCATTAATAATTAAATAAAAAGGATTGGTTTATAATCAATTAAATTACTGACCGCAAACAGGAATGAAAAATAGACCCTTTGGTTTACTAATATATTTTTCACTGAATAAGTGAAAGAATAAATACATCCACTATCACGTGATGGGTGCATACAAAACAATTAATAATTGTAAGCCCAGGGCTGTTACAATTCGAGCAACAATCCACGTGTACTCGTCAGTGCTCAGAGACCAGTGAAGTTTTTTTCCTTCCAATAACCGTTATACGCGAAGCCAATAAACATTATTATTGGGCTTCTCTCGGCGGGTGCGATGGCACCGCTGAGCTCCAGAGATAGAAGCCGACCCGCCCCCATGTTCTGTTTGGCGCGAAATCCGTTGCGATTACTAGCGAGCTCATCGAACACCCACCATAAATGCAAGCTTTGCAGGCCTACATTCCTGCTCACTTCACAACCTCTAAAGTAACCGCGTGAATCGTGTTCCCCCTCTGTGCTTGTAACCTCGCCCATCGTGGTATGTAGCAAATGAGGCAGTTAATATGTCAACACATTTTAATCAACCAGAGTGGACTGGCCCAGTTTTTAATTTGTTGGATCGAGTTCTCCTAACATTATATCTCACTTCTTATGCCCGTCTTTTAATTAAAGGATTTTGCTGGATGGCGTGGTGTGGCAATTAACTTTATTTTTTTCCCTGACTGGGCTGTGCTAGACAGCGTAAGAACTTGTGAGACTTTAACACTCATGGTACAATAGGTGTGCAAATTGGAAATGGTGCTAATCTCAAATGATAAGAAAGGATCGAAACGAACGAAGTGTGTCCTTCGAACGACGACTTCAATTATAAGACTATACAGCAAATTCTGCACACGATTCTTTATTTCGTGACAGATGACAGAAGAACTATATGAATAAACGCATCTTTGGAGATACCGAAGAAAAACATAACAAAACTTTACATTT
The DNA here is from genome assembly GCA_021014325.1 of Plazaster borealis. Taxonomy (NCBI): domain Eukaryota; kingdom Metazoa; phylum Echinodermata; class Asteroidea; order Forcipulatida; family Labidiasteridae; genus Plazaster; species Plazaster borealis. The sequence continues at coordinate 4,885,703 of CM037471.1, read as the reverse complement.
GAATAACCAGTCAAGCAGGTTGGTCATCCATTGCCAATGTCAGATTGATGCATCAGTTCAAGTTCTACAGACACATTGTTGAATGCAAAATGGTGTTAAACCCTCCTGAGCAATGATTCGTAGAATTACACAATCCCCATATAGCGGATTGGTAATAAAAAACAGTTCAAAGAAAAGGACAAAAACATGTATGTTGAAAACCACTGGTCAACATTTACTTTAAAAAGATACCTTAGTTTGTATATCGTTGAGTTATTATCCCCCTTCATATTTGGTTTATTATCCCCCCCGCCCCCCTTCGGGCCTTTTTGAAGTAATACTGTGTAAAACTTGTGTTTTTCTATAAATTATGTGTGCTGCAGCAGCATAGCTATAAGGAGGATGGCCTGAGGGCACGTGCCACCCCCCCTTCCGCCCCGATACCCCAGTTCCCCCATGCATGCCATGGGTGCCTTCACGAAACATTACAGATACACGTAGCACCCTCAACAAGAGAAAAACATGAACCTTGTGCACATAAATCTTAAGAATATAAAGATAACCCTTGAAAAGTTGCAACAACGTTCTCCTTTTTTTTTCAAAACACTTCAGAGCCATGCGTTGTCTGGTGACCTTCGACCACATTTTGAATCATCAACCGACCACGTCAACCCAATTAAGAGGCGCCCTCATCACACCCCTTTACGCAAGCTTTGGCTTTGTTTGAATAGTGAACGTGTTACGATATAGCACAGTGCCTATAATTACACAAGAGAAGGGTTCGGTTATAGTTTGGCACATTGGTGCACATGATTATAATTTTAATTTTCAGAGATTGATTTCCCACAGGGCAGCTGGAGCATCGCTCTAAGACCCGCGCTGTTAATTAACAGTATTGATTGAATACTTCATATCTTCAAACTGACAAGATTATTATAAGAGTTTAAACTATCATAAACTATATCCATAAAAACTTGAAAAGAAAATTGAAGACGTTCGCGGTGAAATGCCCAATTTGAAAGCAAACAAAACACGTGCATGAGATGGTATGCTGGCACAGTCTCCACTAACAAAATATGTAAAGAAATACATGAATGCCTATGACCAGTGCAGTATCTAGCCTGCCAGAAAGGCCCAAGAATGTACAAGGTCACACGTATTGTAAACAAAGGTCACAAGGTCTATAGTAACAGAAATAACAGCAAAGTAGGTAGAGATTTGCATAAATCCGAATAACAGGAATGACAATTGTAAGAGACGGTACATAATTATGAATAATTTTTATAAACCTAGAACAATTTCCAAACAGCGTAATCTCCATCGGCTCGGCCGTACCACAAGAGCAACGGCATTGTTGGGCACCAAGCAACATACAATGCTCTGTGACGGAGAGGTTGCCCCGAATGGTAGGTAAACATGTATAGGACCTAAATACAAACGGCCAGATACTGGCATAAATGGAGTCACTTTTGCAAGTCAATAGCGTCGTAACAATATCTAAGTTCAAGCTGGCAACTAAACTGAAAACAAAAAGATGCCCCCAAAAGGTTAGCGACATTCATCTCAGATGTCCAGTTCAGCGGATTGAAACAATTACGGTTAGGGATACACCTGCTGTGGTCTGAACCTACACCTGTCGTGTATATTGAGAATAGGCTTCATCTGTAATAGAATTCGTGCCGCACTGTAAAAAAGATGTTACTATTAATAACAAGCCTTTTCCCCATTTTGATGAAACAATTCAGGCGAAAGTGACCTTGTAATCCTTCTTTATTTATAATATTAAAAAATTGTGGTTAAAACGAGTGATTCCGTCCCAACATAAACGATAACAGTTCGTCGAATCGTCGCTAGACGTAAGAAACACATGAAGCATGATCACGTCAGAGCGTGCCTCGTCATTCGGTCACCCGGGTACGGAAGAGGGCGCTATTGATAATTTTTGACGCAGACAGACAATTATACTGAGACGTAAATGCCCAATGAAGCCACAGCTGAATAAAGTTTAAGGACCTTTCTTTTGCAATGTTAACTATAGTTGTGTAAGCTACATCAGCCGTTGGTAAACCTTGGGAAGTCATCATTGCAAAAGATATCAGGTTTATTTAAAAACCCATCTTTAATTATTAAAAACAATAATTACTCAAATGAGTCGAATGAGACTATAAATGGAGACGCCTACCTTTTAATGCTGACTGCATAAATTTTAATTATGCCTTCAATAATGTAGAGAGAACTTACATTTTGTATCAACGCTTGGCTATACATTATTGAAACCTAACGATCATGAAGAGAGCTGCATGGTGACTCAACCGCCCAAACTCAGTATCTTACGCTACAAAATGAAATATTAATGTGACGATGCCGACAAAAAGAGGGCGCGCTTTAGCGATGAAATCATTCCGTGTGTCTCACGATGATTATTAAAGGCATCGTACACGTTTGGTAATGACTCAAAACAAATATTAGCATAAAAACTTACTTGGTAACAAGCAACGGAGAGCTGTTGATAGTATAAAACGTTGTAGTAAACGACTCTCTCTGAAGTAACGTAGTTTTTGAGAAATAGGTAATTTCTCACTAAAATAATAAAAACTTCTTGCAAGAAGTTTTTATTCCTATACTATCTGAAAGCACACAAATTTGTACAACAAGGGTGTTTTTTCTTTTATCATTTTCTTGCAACTTCGATGACCAATTGAGCCCAAATTTTCACAGGCTTGTTATTTTATGCATATGTTGGGATACACCATTAGTGAGAACACTGGTCTTTGACAATTACCAAACGTGTTCAGTGCCTTTATCAAAGTGCTGTACATGATTCCAAAAAAACTTTATCGTTCCATGCCCACATACAAATTACTGTGTTCTGTAGTTTGGTTGTGCATTTCCTTACCAAGCAGTAGCCCGCCCTCTGTGTGTTTGTTTATTGTTTACAATGAAGTGAGTTATTTTCTCCTCTGCATTCATTACAATATTTTCCTGAAAATCTTCAATAAACAAAATGGCAAATTTATTAGGGAATAATGTCTGAAAAATCACCGTGTAGAAGATAATCGTATTATATTTCTCATAACAAAACAAAAACTGTTCATATTTCAAAGTATCCTTGTTGCAGTTGCTGAAAAGGTGTTTTGTTCTCTTTCAGATCTTTCTATAATATTTTAATGATGTATTAAATCTCGAATTCCAAGGTACAGTTGGACTGAGATATTCCATGTACAGTAATGGCCAAACACTTATTTATTTCAAGCCACCGCGGAGCAGACTTACACTTCCCGACTGCAAACAATCCACGGCCCTACTACTCGATTTCAACTTCTATTGTGCTCGACATTCGATATTTTACATTCAGCTTGTGGAAGTCTGCGGTGAACGAACCCCAAATAATGGCTAATCTTAGAAGGGGTCTATATGAACGTAAACTAGTATACCTGTCGCGTTTATTAGACTCTGATCACACAGGGTCTTACTGTAACATAATCTGGAGAATAAAATAAATGAAGTCTATACACATTAGCTATAATAATACTGTAAGCCTGAACTAAATAAAGGGGTTTACCCCCTCACCCCTGCCCCACCTCACCCCAACCCGGTAGCCATCCTTAACTTATCGATTTTATTCAGTTAAACGTGTATTTTCATTTACTGTAAATACAATTATTCGGTTAACAATGAGAAGACAAAATAATCAATGTATTTATAATATACTTTTTGGGAGATGAGTTGACTCAATGTACGTGACTCGTCTCGCCACTAGAAGAAAAGGATGTTATATGACACCGTCAAACTGGATAGCACATCAATATTTTTTGGAAGAGTAAATTAATTTCAATCCTCTAGTTTCCAGGAAACACACCATGACAACGAACCTGGGAAAACATCACCACGTTTTAAAAATAGCTATGACTGTGGCAATCGATCTAAAGGCACGTTGATTTCAACGGGGGTCTTCCACAGTGATGTTATTTCCTGGACTTCGTCAGTATTTCAGACGGTAATATTTCTCTTGAAAAATTGATTGGCACTGAGATGAAATTTATAATTAGTGAGCTCGCAGATTGAAGATACCAACACCTGGCCTGATAACTTAAGCACACATAACATGTCTGTAAACACCGTACCGTAAATCAAGGACATCCCATTGTTTTCATTTGTTTGGACTTGTTTTGCCCCCGCTGATTTTGCACACGAAAGAAAAGCGAGGACTGTCCTCGTTATGTCATATCTACCGGTTGAGATCCCTTTTTCTGTTCAAGTTCTCAGTTTAAATGGGTAAACACGTTCAACGATACATACAGGTGCAGATCACCGATGAATATAAATTGATACTAATTTTCGATATCAGACAATTTGAGGCGGTGGCAGGTTCAAATATTCATGGTCACTTCTTCTAAACGATCAGTAAATTAGAGTCATGCTCCGTGGCGAAATAAAAGGCAGACAGACACTTTCACGACGCTACTCTTTTCCACTGATTAGGTGTTAACACAAAGGCAAGATGGCGTCTATAGATGGTTGCCACAGCAACGCCTGACGCAAAAAGGAAGTCATTTTGATCTTCGACGAGGGACCTTGAAAGTGGCTCAATATTGTGTTTGGGATTTTCTTGCTAAAAGGGGGAGGGGGTAAATTGATGTTAAAGAGATTCAACGAAAACTACGTGCCGACAATTTAAGAGCATGCATTTTGTACGGTACTTACACTCTAAAAACGTCCGGGTCAGAATTGACCTGGATCCGGGTCAGGTGGGGCCTGACTCATTTCCGGGTCAGTGTGACCCGGAATCCGTGTCACAAGTGACCCAGAAATGGGTCAAATGAACGCAGTATCCAAGTTAAAATCCCATTTTTAACCACTTTCCGGGTCAGCCTGACCCAGAAATGGGTCAGGCCCCACGTGACCCGGAATCCGGGTCAATTCTGACCCGGGTGTTTTTAGAGTGTACTGACCAGGAGGGATACAGACTAAACAAAAGAACCTCATGTTTGTCGTGGCTTCTAGAGTTGCTGTCAAATGGTGACTTGGCTGGCAAAAAAAAGACGACCAGCTGATAATTCCGACCTTTAAAAACATTTTGATTTACTCCAATTTAAATTAAGTGTAACCAAAGGCTGATTATGGATGTAGTCTGGCTCTTTAAGTACTCAGAATTACTACTGTAATGTATACAGTGTTTATTACAAATTCAGGGCAGCCTGAAAAATCACCCTCAAATATTCAATTTATAACTTTGCAATCCACCCATTAATTATAAGAAAAAATAATACATTTGTAAAGGTTAAGTAAATTAAAAAAATAAAGAAAGAAAAACATCGACAACACACAGGACAGTTTTAGATTATCTCATTTTTTGTTTGTTTGTTCGTTTGTTTGATCCTGGGTTTTGTTTTGTTTTGTTTTGTTTTGTTTTGGATTGTTTTTGACATTGCGCAAACAGAACAGTATACGTTGAATAGTTGTGAACTTCCTTGTGATAGGCCTATAAGATCAAATCGGTCACGATCCATTTCGCATAATTGTGTGTCAAATTTTGAGAAGTCAGGTGGAACATGGATGTAGGAATACATAATAGGTGGAACGACTCTCCGTGGAGTTTGTTTCTCTATATTTCTTTCACATTTTTTTAGTGACAACAAATATTTTAGATCATTATCATTCATATGTGTGCTATCTCTTATCTTTATAATTATCTGTATGGGCTGGTATATGTTTTTATCATTAAAGGCATCGTACACGTTTGGTAACGACTCTCTGAAAATTTAAGGCAATAAAAACTTACTTTGGTAAGAAGTACAGCAGCTTTGGATAGTATAATGCATTTTGAGAGACTTTGTACTTCGAAGGACTGCGGTTATGGAGAAAGATATCACTTTTTATCACCAAAATATTTTGAATATTGAGACCACACAGTGTGTATTCCAATGCAGATTATTTTTCCTGCGTGGACATAACCGCTCCAGATTTTCGGCAATATTATCTCAAAAACGCTACCACCTTTTGAAATGAAATTTTCACAGGTTAGTTTTATGGTATATATCTACAACTATATAGGATTGAAACTAACAATAGGCTCCAAGTACCAAACGTGTACGATGCCTTTAGTAAACACACGTTTGCTGTGGTGGGTCTAATGCAGTGCCGACAGATCGTGCGGAAACTATAGCGAGGTACATTACTTGTAAAGAAAGGGGGAGAGAGAAAAAAAAATCAAGGGGAAAACTGAGCTATCTAATTCCTGCCAACGTAACAGGTATCCAACGCAACGGGATAATAACTAACACAAACACATACACATTCATTTTATAGTGTCGGACGGGATAATGATAATAATATCAAACATTTATATAGTGCCAAAATCCCTTATTAAAAATGCTCCCACCATGCACTTTACATAAACATAATTGAGAGGAAACCTTTAAGAGGTAAAAACAAGTATCAAATGAACATGTATTTTTATATATATATATTTTTTTAAATTACATATTGCTTAAACAATCCCACAAAAAAGGAAAATAAGTGTAAACCTAGAAAAGCCTAAAATATAAAATAGGCAGCATAATAAAAAGGAATGTCATAAATTCCACATTCAAAGGAAACAACATTATACATGCAGCCAGAGATGAATGCAATACGGTCTACACGAGTACCGTACGATAGTGTTATTTGTATGACAGTTTCCGACAGAAATATTTCGGAATTCCAAAAGGTGGAAATTTGACGACCAAGTTTAAAAATTTGCAGGTCGTCAGAAAAATGTTCCACAAGCATGTATACTTGCAAATGACTGACATGACTGGCATACATTACGATTTTTCTTTTTCTCGAAATTGTGGGTGGGTGGGTCAAAAGAAAGAACTGAAAAATCGAAATTCAGTTTTTGTTTAAACAAATTACATATATATTAACAAGCGAAAAAGGAAGAAGAAAATAAGCCCAGCTGGCCAATTTATTTCCTGATTAAACTACAAAGTTGTTTGTTTAAGCCAGGAAAAGCCATTGAAAACTACTGATGTTGGATTGATCTAAAATATATGGTTCATTTGAAGCATTAGTTTGTTCGTGAGTGTATAGATTGTATTATGAAGCCATTCAATATTTAAAAGTCGAAATTTTGGGTGGATGGTGGGTCAAAACAATTTCGAAATTGTTTAACATTGACTAGTCTGAATGGCCCCTAACGTATAGTATCGACGTGTAGTCGGACTCGCAGACGGCATTACACTGTTAACGCTCGTTTTGTGTGCGCATAATGACACCAATAAGATACCAATTTGAGTCCATTGAAACACCATTTTAAAATCAGCTGGTGACCAATCATGTACCTTGTCTGTTTATAGAATCGAAGGTTGTAATTACTTTCTTTAAAGGCACTGAACACGTTTGGAAATTGTCAAAGACCAGTGTTCTCACTTGGTGTATCCCAACATATGCATAAAATAACAAGCCTGTGAAAATTTGGGCTCAATTGGTCATCGAAGTTGCAAGAAACTGATGAAAGAAAAAACACCCTTGTTGTACAAATTTGTGTGCTTTCAGATAGGCATAAAAACTTCTTGCAAGAAGTTTTTATTATTTTAGTGAGAAATTACCTCTTTCTCAAAAACTACGTTATACTTCAGAGGGAGTCGTTTCCTACAATGTTTTATACTATCAACAGCTCTCCGTTGCTTGTTAACAAGTAAGTTTTTATGCTAATATTTGTTTTGAGTCATTACCAAACGTGTACGATACCTTTAAATGACACAGTATGAATGAGGATGAAAAAAAAAGTATGAACTTGTACATGGAAACCACATGCAGACTGAGCCTATCGTTTGACAATTCGCAATCATGCGGGGAAAACGGTCCGAGGGGAAGAATTACCAATATAGCTTCCGTTGAGATCGCACCTCATATTGTGTGAAAGACCTTCAGGTTCAAAATAATAGTGTTGACTATGACGCCTCTGAACACGGTCCGCGCCATCTACTGGGGAATACAAAAATAAGCTCCATGGTGCAGTTGAAGAGCGCCCGCAGATAAATTCACAGCTACTGATGTGACAGTGAACGGCTGTTTCGTGCGCGGATATCGTCATCTAGTGATGCCACTCTGGCAAACTATTAAAGGCAAAGTATACCTTTGGTTTTTTGAAAAGTAGTATACTTTTTAAAAAACCAAAGGATTTTTGTAATCCTATATAAATGTAGATATATGCAATTAAAGTAACCTGTGAATATTTAATTTCAAAAGGTGGTAGCGGTTTGAGATATTGCTGAAAATCTGGAGCGGTTACGTCCACGAAGGAATAATAATACGTAATTGGAAAATACACAATACGAGAAACGTTTCATGCATAACACGTTTCTTAGATTGAATTTGTTTTGAATCTATTTATCTAAAACCACATTCCTTAGAAGGGAATTGTTTCTCAAAATGTTATACATTATCAACAGCTGCAGTGCTTCTTATCAAGTAGGCCTACCGTAAGTTATTACGGTCATTAGTTTTTGGAGTAATTACCAAAGGAATATACCCTCCCTTTGCTCACGGTAAATTGGCATATTGGATTAGCTTTAGCATTAAAACACTTATTCCTGATTGATTGATTGATTTATTTATGTTTGTGTACGTACACAGTTTATTTAGTGCTCCTCTGGGATAATAATACAGTTTTGAGACAATTTTTCTAAGAATCACTCCTAGTCTCAGACCACAAACTATCTACTCTTCCTATCCATGATGTTTTGATTTCTGAGAATGTTTACTTATTTCCCACTGTCTCCTTATTGTGTAAAAACGGCTTTTTTATCAACACAATGCTAGTCAATGTTTTAATCGTGAATACAAATTTTTTGTAAAATAATTTTTAAACTCACATTATTTTAACAATCTTATTGTTGTCATTCAAAATGTTGAAGGATAGCACTACCAAGAAATAAGCATGAGCTTCGCCGATGGGGGCTATGTTTAAGCACTAGAGTAGCTAAGCACAACAAGATATGCTGAGCATAATAAGGTTACCAGCTAAAATACAATGTTACATACACCATCTATGACTGGTTACCTGTTCATTTTTGCCTAGCAGAAAGTTAAGTGATATTTTCTGCTCAAGCAGCTTTATGAAGTTGGGCCGGTTACCGTGCCGTGCCATTCGTAAAGTGCGTGGGTCGATTGGCCGTAATGGGCAGAATTCCGCGGTATAGTGCCACGAAATCGGGCCCTGTTTTGCAAAGGAGGTTTCTCCTTCACTTTGTCCCGGTTTTCAGGGAAAGAAGAAGCTGGTTGAATGATAATTAAGACATTTCGACTGTAAACCCCAAGATTGGGGTACGACGAGGGCGAGGAGGGAATGGTAGCATCGGGGATTTGAGACTGCCTAAAGTTATTAAACAGGCCAAAGGAATTTGCAATTACTGTGAATTGTCGTACCAAATTCAAGTTGTTTACAAATCAACAGGTTGGTCTTACAGCAACATTTATGCGACCTATACCATCATCCAGTTGCAGTTTTCATATTCTAAAGGCAATAAAAGACCAATTACTAAAAATGATCCACTATACACGTTCCCCAGATCCAATATAGGGGTTGGGTCAAGGTTGTTGTGCTGCGTCACTGTACGCAGAGTGTTCTTTGTTGCAGCTATATGCACTCTAAAACCTATAGGGGTCAGAATTGACCCGGAACTTCAGGGGCCTTTACGCATTTCTGGGTCAGGCTGACAGATACCGGTTAAGAAATGGGATTTAAGCTCAGATGGGATTTAAGCTCAGATTCTGCGTTAGTTTGACCAATTTATTGGTCATTTTGACGCAGATTTGGGGTCACACTGACTCAGAAAGGGGTCAGGCCTCTGAGACCCGGAACAGGGTCAATGCTGACCCAGTAGTCCAACGCATTGCTTAGCAGATAATTCTTTTGAACAAAGCTCTCGTCTTAGACGTACAAAATATACACGTCACTGTCGACGGAATCATATGTAAACACTGGAACTGTTTCATGTATAAAGCCTACTTTTAACAACCACACATGAAACATCAACTCGAAATGTAATTCTACTCTGTAATATTGATGACAAGCTGATGACTTTGTTTTGAGGTCCGTTTTATTTTTTAGGACGAGCAATGATGAAAAAGTTGCTTCAAAACTGACCTTTAAAATACGGGAAAAGGGGCAGTATTCAAGAGAGCGTATTTTTATTTCTATTTCCCCCGAAGGGGGAAGGGATTAAGGAGACACAAACCTACTTTCTAACCGATCAATGTATAAAAAGCGCTATGGAGAAAAATAGTATCAAGTTAAAAGGTTACAAGACAAGATGGGTGGATGGGACGTCACCCATCAGCCTGGTCATCATCAGAAAGATAGGGTGGGTATTAGGAGTGATCTATCGCCCAGAAGTGCAAGGCTAGCTTATGAGATTCCATGTTTGGTTGTGTGTTACTTCACAATATCCGATGCGGCTGATGATACCACAGTCAATTTCAATGCTAACATATGCCTTTCGTCGGGCACAACAAGCCCGTGCCTCTATGGTTTCACTGTCGCCTTTAATGAATTTATCATAGATGGCCGTTCTAGTATCACATTTTAGAGGTTCTGTTATGATACTACCCGATACAAACATGAAGCACAGCATCAACTGCCCAACAATGCTCTTATTATACACGTCAGCTGGGTGTCTTTGTTCAGCTTATGCGTCACACTGATTGCCTTGCTTGAATATTCAGTGTACATAATAATAGCCTTTATTATTATAATGGCCATGTCTGTCACACTCCTGGCACCAAAATATCAATTTGTTGGAGAATTATTGCGCTTTTTATGGATAGGTTTGGTGCTACATTAGGCAAGGTTCGAGCTACATTCATAGGTAAGAGTTGTGGCTACGTTTAGGTTCGAGCTACATTTGGGTAAGGGCTGTGGCTACATTTAGGTTCGAGCTACATTTAGGTAAGGGTTGTGGCTACATTTAGGTTCGAGCTACATTTAGGTAGCGGGTGTGGCTATATTTAGGTTCGAGCTACATTTAGGTATAAGGGCTGTGGCTACATTTAGGTTCGAGCTACATTTTGGTAAGGTTGTGGCTACACTTAGGTTCGAGCTACATTTAGGTAGGGGTTGTGGCTACATTTAGGTTCAAGATACATTTAATAGGTAAAGGCTGTGGCTACATTTAGGTTCGAGCAATAGGTAAGAGTCGTGGCTACATTTAGGTTCGGGCTGACATTTTAAGCAGCCGCACACCCGATCAAAACAACAACAGAAAGCCCCAGATTATAACTTGTTGGCTTAGAACAGTTTCTGTCTCAACCATCAAAGATTAGATTCTTTAGAGTGTAACCAGTCGGTTTTTAGAAAGTTAATATTGTCAAGTGTGCAGAACTGATTCACGATTCCTTGAACTGCAATGACTATCCGGGACGAGTCATTAACTTTGCAATTGTATTGAGTTTAAGTGATATAAAAACCCAATCATCCGTCACCTCATTTAAAACCACATATGGATCGCTTGAGGCAGATTTCAAATTAGATATATAACAAATATAAAAGAATTACTAGTTGAACTAGTTGTTACATTTCCTTGAAAACGGGGTGTCCTTTATATTATTCGCGACTCAAAGATTCAGTGGGTGTAATATTTCCTTTGCCCAGTTAATGAAGATGATATGCTGACCGCAGAACGTGCACAAATCCGATCTAGTTTACGAACTGACAACTTCACCCACACCAGGTCGAGTGCGTGTCCATCCATACCGTCAACTTGTTATACTTTCCCACCACAGTAAATCCGGTGCGCTTCGGCAAACCGCCACAATCCTACTCACCCTTGTGAGATATATGTCACTATGTGCTTTAAATGCACTATGTTGTTTCGAAGTCAACAAGCCTGGGATATAAATGCACCTCCGAAAAGTGCTTTTAACTCAAGGTTTTGCATCCAGGACAAAACAATTAATGAAATTAGGAGATAATTTTTTACAAAGAGGGGGGTGAGAGAGCTTGTTTCACATGGCAACTAAACAGCCGCGCTTCTGGCAGTACAAAGGCATATGACGTACATGCCACCTGCTTATTTCTATACATTATTCGATATTATTTGTTTGGATCCGTATTTTTGTTGTTTGGTAGTAAACATCCAGGCATTAAATGCGCTTAAAAAAGTACTTTTAACTCAGAAAAAAAAGATTGAATAAATAGAAGGAATATTGCAATGGGAATTGTGTAAGAATAGTTGACCACTATATAGATAGCGACGACCCGTCCACTCTTTCCTGTGACGCACTTAGTCACATGCAAGTCTCTGGAGATTCTATTAAACAACGCACATTGTGTATACTTTATAATTATTTATTTGTTTGTATTCAACACCTTTCTATCCCGAGAGAATAGACAAACACATCTTGCTAAAGGGGGGCAATACAACTGAGGCACGCGGGGGAACAAACGCGGCAGGCAGGACGGTACAAATCGCCTTGAAGAAGGACGGTTACTGACCCCTGTCCACCGCGGATGGATATCGATTCCCTATTCACGGCGGTTCGGGAAATAAGGATTGGATGTCTGTCCTCGCTGGACTGGCTGCCCAAGAGAATGACAGAAGCCAGGCTAAATTTACACAGTTCATTATTCCTGACGATTAAAGCCTCAGAGTTGTTAAAACTCCTCAGTGTAGATTGATATCACACAAATCATAGCCGGCTATAATAGCAACTAGTGTTGCGTTGGCGGGGATACCACTGCAGTGCATACATCAAGCTAAATATGTCCACACGGGTTTATTACTAATGTGTTTCTTCGCTGTGATGAATCATTACACATTACTTGTCATATTTGTGGTACAGAGATAATAAAATATACTGAACTGTAGAGGGCTCGATTTAAAGGGTATGTATATACGTTTGGTAATGACTCTGAAAATGAATGGAACATGAACATTAGTGCCCTGGTCATTGGGCCAATAACATTCCTTTAATCTTTCTCAGCTCCCTGGGGAGTATACAGCCCCGAGCTGCCGTGGTGCTCCAAAGGCTTTTCAAACACAATATCAACCTCTACCCTCGCAGGTACCCATTTATACCCCTTGGGTGAAGAGAAGTCATTATAGTAAAGCATCTTGCTCAAGGACACAAGTGTCATGACCGGGATTCGAACCCACACCCCGATGACTTAAAGGGTCTGTATACGTTTGGTAATGACTCTGGAACTTAATGGCAGTAAAAACTTACTTGGTAAGAAGTGCAGCAGCTTTGGGTAGTATAATGCATTTTGAGAAACTTTTCACTTCGAAGTACTGCGGTTATGGAGAAATATATCACTTTTTATCCTAAAAGATCTGAATCTCAGAAGCGTTATACTGCAGTAACGTTTCTCAGATTGTGTATTCCAATTGCAGATTATTCTTCCTGCGGATATAAACGCTCCAGATTTTCGGCAATTCTCAAAAACGCTATCACCTTTTGAAATGAAATGTTCACAGGTTAGTTTTATGAAAACTATATTGGATTGAAACAATCAATGGGTTCCAATTACCAAACGTATACAATCCCTTTAACAAAGAGCTAACTTCACTTGATCTTATAACTGCGAATCAATAGTAATTGCTATGTAAGGTGTGACATTTATTAATACAAATCAGTAATGGCAAAACTCATCTTAAGATGAATCTTAGTTATAAGTGAAGTCGAAAGGAGTTTTGTGTGTTGATATTACTGCAAATACTACAGTTGCTGTCCGCTACCTGTAAACAGTGTCAAGCGTTGTGTACAGTGGGATATTAATATTGTCGAATTTGAGTACGTGTTCAAATAAACTACCTTCCAAAATATAACAAACTGAAATTTATGTTTTCCCAAGAGCAATATTGGAGTATTATTATAAGCACAATTGACCCAACAGTAAAACAAACACCACAGCTGTGTGGGTTGTCACATAAATCCATGTATAGTTTGTTTTGTATAAACCCAAGGTTCCATCCTCCATAATTAGATGTCTGTTTAACACCATCACTTGTTGTATAGTAAAGTAATACTTACCTGTCACTTGTTATAACGCAAGATGCGCTTGTCAGCACTAATTTAATACCCTGTAGGTTCTGGCGTGTGGCATGCCAGCCTGTCCACAAACATCAATTACAATTCGTATTTATGAAAGAAATAAACGCCAACGGGTGGTTACATTGCAATGCCCAGTAATCGTGCGTGTTTTAATTTAACAAAATATTCACAAAAGCCAGACGAAGCATTTACGTTCAAACGGAGAATCCAATTCAGTATTGGAACTCATATAGTTGCAATCGATTGTTTGAATAAATATTTGGCTCTGAGCACATGTTTATGGGTTTCGGGCCATTCAGAATAGTCAATGTTAAAAAAAATCGATTTCGGCTTCATAATACAATCTATACACTGAAGAACAAAGTAATGCCTCAAAATGAACCAGATATTTTAGATCAAGGTTATCCGACATCAGTAGTTTTCAATGGCTTTTCCTGGCTTAAAAACAAACCACTTTGTAGTTTAATCAGGAATGAAATTGACGACCTTGGCCAGCTGGGTATTTTTTCTTCTTCTGTTTCGTTTGTAAGTATACATATTAATTATATCTGTAAATTGTATAAACAAAAACTTAATTTCGATTTTCAGTAATTTCTTTTCAAACCCACCCACCCACAATTTCGAGAATTTTTTGTTTTAACATTGACTATTCTGAATGGCTCCTTATATAGCCTATGCAGTTAACTTATGGAATGGTGTGACACATTCATGGTTAAACTACTCATTGTCAGGATTTTCTTTCCCCATTTTTCCTGTTTGGGAGTTTCCCATGATATAACATTGGCAATGATACGATTCATCCTGCTGGCCCAAATTTCCATCTGAAACAAAGTAATTCTCGACAAAATTATTTAGTGTTTCTTTTAAAACGGGGAACGTGAACACGTTCTTATCAGTGTAAACCAAAATCTATAAAGTGTACAAGCATTTTTCAAAAACATATTTCGCCAAAGCAGCTTCTTTTTGAAACCATGGGTACATTTTTCAAAGGACGGTAGTATCGTCCTTTGCATAAAATACTTAGATGAAAATCATACCTTTACACAGTGGCACAACTAGACATTTTCTCAAATTTATTTATTTTCACCTTTTCGTCTTTTTCTTCTTATTTTTTTTATGTAACTAACCATTCATTTGTACTCTTTCCGATCTCATGTTTTGGGGTTGTTATTTTTTTTTTATAGGGGTGGGGAGCGGGGCAAGGGTTCTGACCGGATGGGGTTCCCCCCCTGCCCCCCCCCTCCTTTACTACTCCAGGGAACCTTTATATAGACGTTCACAGGTGATGATTCCGGTAAAAACCGAATCCAAAAAGATATCCATGCCCTGATAACACTAAACCCTGGCTTACAAATGCTTATTATTTTGATCACAAGTTCCTTGTTAAGACACGCAAGCACCGCTATCCGCAATTCCCTAACCGAGATACGTTGTTTTTTTGTCTTCGTTTTTTTGTTTTACTGGCTTAAAGTCCCGACGACTTTGCAGTCCAAACGCTCGCTCGTTCCCACTCACCCGGGACGTGATCTCGCCTCTCATCAGTCATCCGCTGTAGATTGAGGGGCACTTGTCCAGACCATTTGCATCAAATATGGATCATATATCCATAAAAATGATTGCTGGAGCTATCATTCTTACGGCGAATCTCAATGGAGATTACATATGAGTTCGATTGCCCCCTTGTTGTAGGCAGACTGAACCTTCTTGTAATCTCTAATGACTATAAACACTATAATGCATGGGATTTTCTTGATGCGATGAGTGGAGAGTCTACGAGCATAAAACAAATCACAAACTTGAGAATCGAAAATATATGTATGTTTAATAGTACCAGAGAGGAATACTGATGTAGGACAGTTCGTCGAGACATCATACATCTTTATCTTATCGTAAGGATACGGACACAATCTTGTTCCAGAAACAATCAAGATGATTGTATTGGGAATGCACATTAGCGAAATTCATAGATCAAATTAAGCGGGATGCACACTCCAAAAACTGGGGTGTTAAACTTGACACATGGGTGTTGTCATAGATACCGAAGAGAGAATCAAATCAACATCATAGGGTGTTAAAATAACACCAATTGTAATTAGTGTTATTTTAACACCCTATGGTGTAAATGTTGATTCTTTATAATAATAGTGGCTTCTTATATAGCGCACATATCCGTCACTCAGTGACGCTCAATGCGCTTTTAACGTTCATTATTTTCCTGCAAGGTATTGTGGAGCTACGTTTTGAAGTATGAGACCAAGTCCTTTACATAGCACCATGTAATGGTTTACAAGGTGCTGTGGCGCAATATGCTGCCGATCAAACCAGGAACACCGGGGCGAACCCCTTCTCTTTTCGATAAGTGCACTGGGTTCTTTTACGTGCATTACACAACACACGGGACCTATGGCTTAACGTCCCATCCGAAGGACGAAGCATGTGGTTAAGTGTCTTGCTTAAGGACACAAGTGTCACGACTGGGATTCGAACCCACACTCTGCTGATCAGAAACACCAGAGCTTGAGTTCGGTGTTCTTATCCGCTCGGCCACGACACGGGGATCTATAATGTGACAACACCCATGTTGTCAATTTTGACACTCCAGTTTGTGCACTGCAGAGTCGAATATAGGTGAATGCCACACTTGGCACAGTATTGCTGAGATTGAGGGTCAATTTGGCCCAGATCTCTTATAAAGAAACAAAAAGAACTCCAGGTCATAAATTGTCCCAGCAAACAGGTCAAGCGACCGAGTATGTAGTTTGAGTTGAGCAGTTATTTACACGGCCAGCCAATGTAATGAAATGTCACTTGTATTGCAATCGTAATTATACTGTTCAAACGAAGCGAAGTTAAAACACTTAAGGTGCTCTCAGTTTGAATATATTATTTTTGAACCATGAATTTTTCTATTATTGTGTTTTTTTCGGATCAAGGAGGGGAATGTTCTAATAATTAACCAATGTTTTAATAACCTTGTATCCGTTTATTTACATTTACGCCCAAATATATCGGAGCAACGTATCACAGCAGCGACAATAACGTGACGACAAAACAACGCGGTTGACGACTTGACCTAGGATTAAAGTTAACAAGCTTCCACTCTAAGCAATGACAGGGAGCACTTTAAATCTATGGTGGAAAGTGGAACAAGTGTATGCTGAAATGCACGGTGGATACACTTTAATCAACGGAAATGGTGACCACTTTCCCGCCTAATCGGGATCACGACAAAAACAACAACGTCCAAAGCCGCTGCAAAGCAAACACGTTTTGCAGGGAGGTCTGGTAGGGCATGCCTTAACAGAATATTGGATGCATGTACATCGTAACAGATAAGCCACGGTTTTACGGTTAACAGGTTGCACAGTCCCCTTTTTTCGCTCTCAGTGTATATCAATTTAACATGGGGATTGAATCTGGAGATTTTACAAGTCCAGAGCATGTTTAATTTAAGTCTTATGTCCAGGCAAATTCAGTGGCTTCGTTTTAAAGGTATCGTACACGTTTGGTAATGACTCAAAACAAATATTAGAATAACAACTTACTTGGTAACGAGCAACGGGAGAGCTGTTGATAGTATAAAACATTGTAGGAAACGACTCCCTCTGAAGTAACGTAGTTTTTGAGAAAGAGGTAATTTCTCACTAAAATAAAAAACTTCTTGCAAGAAGTTTTTATTTCTATCTGAAAGCACACAAAATTTGTACAACAAGGGTGTTTTTTCTTTCGTCATTTTCTTGCAACTTCGACGACCAATTGAGCCCAAATTTTCACAGGCTTGTTACTTTATGCATATGTTGGGATACACCAAGTGAGTACACTGGTCTTTGACCATTTCCAAACGTGTTCTATGCCTTTAACGGTAGGTCTTCATGCATGCAGAGATATTAAAAGACAACAGCTGCTGACGATTCCATACGCATAGGTTATTGCTTAATACATTTATTCGCTAACGGCTAATTTCAACGGGAAACCAGCTCCACTTAACGACCACCAAATTGCTTTCTTTAGCTGGTAGCCTTTTTTTAGGCACACCAAAACTTGTCTGCGCTCGGCAAACTTACGTGCCTATCACATTCTAATAAGAAACGGGTCAGCCTTCGGCAATGATTCTGTACAAGCATGGGGGAAAGGTGGGTGTTGTTCACATAGGGGATGCGATGTTAAATCAACATGTCTCTAGGTTACAACCATAAGCTGAATATAGACTATTTGTGCTTAATGGAACTCCAGGGCCCTATTTTAACATTGAGACATTTTTGCCTATTGTCCACGCGGGGCCTTTTACTGCCAGAAAACCCAAAAAAAAGCATAAAACATACAAAACAGCGCGTGACGTCAGCAAAGACACATCAATTAGGTCAACCTGACCCAGAACATAAGAAGGTCAAATGAGGTCATTATAATGTAAGGTCATGAAAGAGCCGTATATAGAGAACTGCCGTGTGTCGGTTTGGTTTATCAGGGACAGAGAGCGAAAAAAATGGACATCAGTCATAAATGTCACGCTCGAAAAACACTAAATAAGATATTCGATTTCTTACCTTAAGGGATTGCTTAAGCAATTGCTTCATTTGGAAATTGACACGTTGAACATCCTGACAAACAACACGGTTACCTTTAAGCAGCACGGGCACGTGGAGCCTTTTTTTAAAAATCAGTCCACCGTATTCAGCACGAAATGTAGACTGGAGGGCCTTCTAAAAAAGGTTTTACTTTCGACTATGTTATCTTGATGACGTAATCAATTCCAAAACCTTATGTTAGCCGTGCTTTTTACATAGAAAGCCTAGCGTGTCCGTCCCCCCCCCCAATTAAAGGCACAGAACACGTTTGGTAATTGTCAAAGACCAGTGTTCTCACTTGGTGTATCCCAACATATTATGCATAAAATAACAAGCCTGTGAAAATTTGGGCTCAATTGGTCATCGAAGTTGCAAGAAAATGTTGAAAGAAAAAACACCCTTGTTGTACACATTTTTGTGCTTTCAGATAGGAATAAAACATTCTTGCAAGAAGTGTTTATTATTTTAGTAAGAAATTACCTCTTTCTCAAAAACTGCGTTACTTCAGAGGGAGTCGTTTCTCACAATGTTTTATACTATCAAAAGCTCTCCGTTGCTCGTTACCAAGTAAGTTTTTATGCTAATAGATATTTTGAATAATTACCGAACGTGCACGGTGCATTTAAGGATGAAAATATGTCCTCACCGTAACAAAAGGAAACATCATAATTGCGGTAACTCTGTGTCTCAATTGGTTTGACTGATTGTGGTGGTATCCCAAGCAACAAGAAGGGTATTCTCAGACAACCTGGGAACCTGCTAATGGGTTCTGTTAGGAATGGGATGATTACTGGTTTGAATTTTCGAATGAATCGAAATGACAGAAAAACAACGATGGAAAACTCAAATATTTATGTTTAAATCCTGTATATCCATGTCAACGGAAACAAATAGGCTACCACTACAGTTCTCGGTCTACTTACTATTTGTCCCTTCAAGTCAATGTTTAACATGGGCCGTACATTTGCCTGAAAACCTGCTCAGCTACTTCGAATGTTTTCCCTTTTTCAAGACGTATCCGTGGTACAGCGGATATCTGGGGTCAAAAACTGTCACCATGCTGCCGATTTGTGTCATGTTCCCCCCGCAAAAGCAATTATAATGAACAGTGGTTCTTTAGTACGGAGCACCGATTGAACTTGGGGAAATCAAAATGGATAGACAACAATATAAATTGTATACAAGAAGCTTAACCTTTGAATATAAGCCGGCCTAAATTTAGACTTGAAACGAAACTTTACGCTAAGTTGCATCAATTGAAGATAACAACAACTCACTCAGATGATCTTAATATAATGTAAGACGATTATTGTTCCATTTATTCGATAACGTCAACTCGTAATAAACGGTTTGAATAAACTCGGTCTTAGCCGCAAGGACACTTGGTTGGTAAGATTTGAGATTTAAAGATGAACTTAAGGTTTCACGGGTTTTTAACATTTAAAGAGTTCCGGGTTGTTTTAAATCAGAGACACGTTTAAGAATGGAGAAAACAAACTCGCGTGAAGTATTAACCACCTTAAGTGATTCTGAGACGGAACCATCTTTCCTCTCTCCCTGTCGCTTTAAATTCCGAGTGACAACAAATACCAAATCGGATAATAAGAGTGACAATCATATAAGTCGTCTGTTCGCTCGACTGCGCCCGGCGCCCAAATTACCCTCCCAAATGAGTCGCACGACCCCAGCACATAATCCAATCCAACCTGTTTGATTGTAGGCGACAACTTCAAACATTCAACCCTACTTTATCATTCAATTCTTATGCTCGGTTAATTAGCTTACCATCAGCGGCCGGTACGGTGCTGCTCCGTATCAATCTCAGCCGATTGTCTTGGATATGACTTGTCTGCGCCATTTCATGTTGTCTTTTGCAATAATATGTGATGGGAAAGGCGGCACCAAGGAAAACCTCCTCCGCAGCGGTCTCCCGATGTCCGAGTAATCCAAAACTCAATATTCACTACTCTCTTTCTAGTCCCACCTCTTCCTTCTTCACGTCGGGGAAAGACAAGAAGAGAATGGGGAGAGCGAGCGAGACACACACACACGAAGAAAATCACAATCTTTTGATAGGCCGGCTGCGGAGGCTTGGGGTATATCCCAGGAGACCATCAAGCTACGGCGTGAATAAAAACGCTGGTTTGCCCAGCCTCATTATTGAGCCAAATCCCCCGCGCGCGAGCTCCTGATCAACTTTCTCGCCCGAGTACCGGAGTTGTATCGTTTTTCGCGCCATCGATTTATTTTGGCGCGCTAGTGAAAATTGGACACGTGCGTCACACAGGCGCCGAATGTATCAGGATGCATGTTGCATTTAATTTCGCGCCACTTGTGAAGAAACAAAGGGCAACGACTGCATGTAAAAAATGGTGTCTTAATTGAAATGAAGTTGTTGTCGATTAAGTGTATAGTTAAGTTTAATCAAGTCAGATTAACTGTCCTTTGGTGCAATGAAAAAGGTTAGCTGAGCCCTGCTACGGTCTTAAAACATTCCAATACAAGTTTCTTTAAAAATAGAACAATATCTGTGCAAGTCTCGCGCGTATTCGAACACTGGGACCTGTTAAAGTGTTAGCTTCCTTCACGCATTAAAGCAATGCACCTGGGATCAAAGTGGTCCCCCAACAAGTTGGCATGCGCGAGACTTGCACGGTCTATAGGGTTACACACCATGTTCCGAAACCCCTATGTTCCGACACCGCAAATGTATTTTCCTAACCCTAACCCTAACTCTAACCAAAACCCTATTCCTAACCCTAACCCTAACCCTCATAGCGTGTATGATCACGAGGGATTGTTCTGAACATAAGGTTGTCGGAACATGGGTGTCGGAATATAGAGCAGTCACAGTCTATAGTCTTCAACACGCCAAAACAAGGCTGGCAAGTATTACTTATCAATCTTAAAAACATAATATCCTTAGTTTTCATCAGCAACCAAAAACAATTTACATGTAGTCTTTAACAGCTATACAATTTCCTTTTGCGCATAAATTTGAGTACTCCATACCACCGTGACTCTGCATAACACCTCCGAGGCAAATAACCAATCCTCAAACACTGGTGAACTGCAAAAACCAATGTTAGGGTTTGAACTGATGAAGTTGATGATGACTTGAATTACATTCATGCGGCGGAGATCAAATATACAATAATAACACATTATATACTATCATAAATAACACAAGAAGATCTTCGGTGGATATGAACTCAACCGAAAGGAATACTATACACTTGTACAAAACAAAATGTGTTTAACACCTGCCCGGGGGGCACACCCGTACTTACTCCCTGATGAATTGATAGTCAAGAATAGCAAAACGGGAAGAGAGATATCATGAAAAAAAGGACTGCTACACTTGAGGGCAAACGAACATGCTCTGACGAAAAGAAAAACAGAAATGTTCCACTTGCTCGCAGCGATACATGCTCTGTAACAGCAACCCTCAACAGGACCTATCGGTAGAGGGTTGTGCACAACCGATGGGCACGCCTAAAAGATATCGTTGCAAACGAATCAATTGACACAGTTAAAATGTGTACCGGTGTACGAGACATGGAGAGTAGAACAAGAAAGGACATCCACCCCTCGTGCATTAAACAACGCAAGTTATTTATGCTATGTATAAAACAACTAACCTTGTTTATATTATACGGTTCCTATACTAAAGTGAGGTAATCTTGAATGATTAGTAGACACTTCCCTAAACTTTGGCGTCTAATGCAAATCTATGAAATACCAGAAACTTAGATCTAGGCAAGCCATTGATAATAATTATGCCACCACAACGCGGTTTATGGATGAAAATGATTATACGGATCCACAGGAAAATGGGTGAACCTCATTTTCGGGCCGTATTATGTGAAGCATCCACGTTATAACGTGGAGGCTTCACATAGTGTGGCTGGACCAATGATTTGGAACAATCGTCATCCTCTCATTAGGGAATCTGTTAGTTTATCTCTATTTCGTAAAGCTCTTAATAAGACTGACCTCTATCCAGTGCGTTATGATCTTAATGGAATAGCGCCTTATTATTTATAATTGTTATGCTATGTAATGTTATGTTAATAATAAATTCACAAGTATGGTGAGCCGAATTTATATTACTAAAATCCACAAGGATTTTCTTTAATCTCGTACCAAACACTGTAACAAACAGTGTATGTGAGAGAAATAAACACAAACCAACGATGGGCCGGGAACTATAGGTAAGTTGAGGGAATGATAAAGCCAGGAGCACTGACAATGAGGGTCACCTTACCCTCTACATGATCAGTCTGTGCAGATGGTTTCGACTTGCCTGAAGGAGATGTTATCGGAAGACAAGTGCACCGCAGACGCATTACAGGGGAAAAAAATCAGCAACAACATCGCAACAACAGTAGTTAGCGCTGAAAATTCAAGCTCAAATTCAATACGAGCAGATTTAGTTGCATTTCGTTTCCTTAAATAGCATGGAACAAAATAAACACAACTGCAATTTTGTAGTCTCGATGGGACTGCTCACTATACTTTGCTGTATACTGTTTGCAGCCGCATTAAAAGGTCATCTCAGCTTTCAACAAAGCCCTACTCAAGAAGAAACCTTTCTCAAATAAAAAAGGAGAATATTAAGAAAAATCTGAGAGCGTTTTTTTTATAAGCGTTTACTCTCGCTCGACAACGACAGGGGGATTATATTCGATTAGATTTCCCTTTTGGTTGTTTTTAAACCACAGATGTAACAGTCGTCGTCTGACCCCGTACCCGGGAAGGAGGTTGCCATCCTTACGGAGTCAAGAGAGTGAAGGCGTACACACTGCGATGCATGATTCAACAGCACTCAAGGGGAAAACATGGTTGGAATAAAAATAGCGTTCAAACATGTGGCCAAGGTAGCTCGACAAAATAATAAGAAACTTTAATTACCCAAACAAAAGGGCCTTTTTCATTATAAGAACTGTATGTAGGCATTTCGGCACATGGCCTTGTATTCTTCTATCAGGCAGGTATTCATAATGCATCCATTATTGCAGCCGGTCTGGAACCCTTTTTGTATAATGTTAGAATCGACGTTATCATAAATGCGGGAAAGGGGGTATGACCTTAATAACGTCAACATATCAGAACTTTCACAATGCACAAATTGTGTCACTGGTTGAGAGCCTGAGACTACCGTTGAAAAGACAATCGCCAAGCAACAAGCAAAATGACCTCATGACAGCCTGGTAACGCGGCGTACAGTAAAGTATTTCGTATGGAGATACACAACCTTGAACTCGATGCAGTTGTTGTTGTTGAGGGTTTTGTGCGAGGAGAACCACAAGTCGGTGAACGTCTTGCCAATGTATTTATCGTGATGCACAATCACGATCGCCTATCCACTTCCCCTTGAGGCTCACAAGGTTTACTGCGATGATGACTTGACAGATTTTCTTCACATTGCTGAAACTATATGCAAGGGCTGCCGTTCATGAAAAACATATAACTTGTGGCATAGTCAAGCTAATTATCTCCCTTTATTATTCCACTGATGGAGCTATAGCAATAACGAGGTCAAATACTACCAGCAAAACTAAAATATCACTTGACAAAAAAAATTGCTTTGACCTGAGTGAATTGAAGCCATTTAAATTGATTGCCGTCATCGGGCCACTATACGGTTAAAAGATGGTCGGCACTGTCCTCTGAAACCTTCAACTCCGAGAGTTCATGTTTGACTCGTAAGTGTTGAAGCGTCTCAGATGCTGTGTTGACTGAGACCGTTTGATAAGAGAAGAGGAGGTTGCTGATGGTTGATGATGAACGAATTCACTCGTTAGGCAAACACAAGGAAGTCGCCATTACCGTATCAATATTTGCAGTTCTCTAATAAATCACATCAAGTTACTTTTATACCCGTGCACTAAGATGTTATCTGTCGTCAACAGCAAACCTGTGTCTTAGGGGTGTTTTTTTTTCTTCTGTAGATGAGCCGTCATTATTAAGTCAAATGATATCTATGTTTCGTAAAGTTATTAAAAAAAACTGTCTCGTGATCAGGTTCTAAATTGAATGCTGTACGGCAATTTCTTCGGGGACTTGTCTGGTATCTCCACGTCTACAGCGTACTCAACCAGACGGTAAAATTGTTACTTCTAACATCCCCGAGGTTTTCTCAACTCTGCACTGTGTTTAAAGGCCCTGGGCACGTTTAGTAATTGTCAAAGACCAGTATTCCCACTTGGTGTATCCCAACATATGCATCAAATAACAAACCTCGAAAATTTGGGCTTAATTGGCCATCGAAGTTGCAAGAAAATAATGAAAGAAAAAACACCCCGTTGCACAAGTTTGTGTGCTTTTTCATATTCAAATATTTCAGTGAGAAATTACATTTCTCAAAACTACGTAACTTCAGAAGGAGTCGTTCTTTCACAATGTTTTATATTATCAACAGCTCTCCGTCGCTCGTTACTAAGTAAGTTTTTATGCAATTTTTGAGGGGAGTAATTACCAAACGTGTATAGTGCCTTTAAAGGTATCGTACACGTTTGGTAATGACTCAAAACCAACTTACTTGGTAACAAGCAACGGAGAGCTGTTGATAGTATAAAACATTGTAAGAAACGACTCCCTCTGATAGTTTTTGAGAAAGAGGAAATTTCTCAGTAAAATAATAAAAACTTCTTGCAAGAAGTTTTTATTCCTGTCTGAAAGCACACAAATTTGTACAACAAGGGTGTTTTTTCTTTCATCATTTTCTTGCAACTTCGATGACCAATTGAGCCCAAATGTTCACAGGCTTGTTATTTCATGCATATGTCGGGATACACCAAGTGAGAACACTGGTCTTTGACAATTTCCAAACGTGTTCAGTGCCTTTAAGTAAACTAAAAAACGACGAGACGCTACAATTTTCTGCAAGGTGCACCTGTATTTAGAAACTGGAGGATTCGAAAGACTACCTGTACACAACCGTATCCCAATTTAAAATAAAATTGATGATACTGGAAACATATCAGTTTAAGGTCAAAGTAAGTACGGTATAATTTATCATCCATAGCCAATTAGGTCAACAGAACCGGTACCTATACCCTACACTGCATTACACACAAAAATAACGGTCATTCATACGTTTGTTTCTTCAGGTTTTTTAAAGTTTTTTTTTATAGATATAGCAAAGCAATGCATTTTTCTATATTCATCCTAAAGAATCAAACTGAACATGTTCCCCACTACCTATTTGTTCCTCTGTTTCATCATTTTAATACAAAACGTCCATGTGGCTTTCAAATATTCTAATGCATGTCGATGGCGTAGACAACAAGCGCCTACAGCCTTCATCATTGAGAGTCACCGCTGTAGCCCAAGCTACACAGTCGCAACAAAACACGTACAAACAAATCTACAACGCTTTCATAATGTGGATCGATTACATTCCAATTCACCGGGAACCATTAAGAAAGAACAACATGAAGTCTCCTGGAGTGCCGTGTACACACCAAAACGCGCTTTCTGTACACCCTTGCTTTTAAGGGCTCGAAAATGCCATGCTTTAATGAAGTTGAAATATATGGCCGCCAGTATTTTATGTGGGTCTAGTGTGGCTATGTCGTCTCCTGTAGGGGGAAGTGTTGCCACCGTACACTTGATAATGAGCGAAATTTGCGACAAATAACAATTTAGAAAGCAAATAAAGATGGCACCGATTGCTCAGATAGCCAGAGCAAACGCATATTATGCAGAAAGTGCGTTGAGTGTAGTTAATGAACAGACATGAAAGATGCATCCTCCATTCGCACAGACAATTTTATCTTAACAAATGTATTCAAGATTTTGCATTTGATATGTGCGTATAATATCTCAAGTTATAAATGTTTCACAACGCGTACTGCCAAGCAAGAGTTAGGCCTACGTATATAAAAGTACATAATGGTTCATTCGACTTTTTCATTCTCCCTCTCTCCACGAAAAATATCGTACCATCAAGATTACGTGTTATCAGACGTTTAATACCAACATAGCGCTTCCCTATTTTAATTAAATTGAAGGTTGTCACTTAGTACGTACAGGACTCGCATGGAATGGTTGTAGGGCTAGGGCGCTTTGAATTACAAAGCCGAGTTTTTTTACAATCCCTGGAATGTCCGCAACATCAGGAAAAATGGACTGCAGTTTGAATTAAAAAACAAAGATATTAAAACGTGTTATAAGAACTAGAAGGCCGTTTTGCTCCGCCATTTTGTTTTAAAGAGGCAAATGCGAGACTATGCTTTAACAGGTGGTTGGGCACCAATGCTGAAAAAGGGATATACACAGTTGAGTACCAGCGAGGCATGTGCAGGTCCCAATTTCATAGAGCTGCTATAAGCACTCGTTTTGTGTTTACTGAGCGAATTTCCATTTCATAGCGCTGCTAACCGTAAGCACACGAAAAGGCATGCTAACCTTCCGGTGCTTACTGTGTGAAAATGAATGACGTAACAATGCAAATCCATGGTGAACGCGCAAGATGGCTGCCTAATTTTCGTGCTAACCTGTGAAGTACACTTATGAACAAGCAAATTTTTTCTGCTACAGTTAGCACGAAAATTTGCTTACCGTTAAGCAGCGCTATGAAATTGGGCCCAGGTTAGGTGCATAAACCCGTGTAAATCCAAAAATTCATGATATCTCGTTTATCAGAAAACTACTTGACACTTCAAGGTCCTTTCTATTTCTCCCGATCACCATATCATCCATGCGATGCAACATGGCCCCCCTTGGCTTCGATCCATGTATTAAAAAGAAAAAGAATAAAAACTTATTTTGTTAACTGCACTTGGGGCATTTGTTTCTTCTTCTCTCTCTTCCTCTCTACCGGGACCATATGTTGAGAATTCGTTGGTGATGCCGGAGTGTGGTTAGATAGACGACGCCATACAGCATCAGTCTATCACATCACGTGCTATGACGATGGTTCGGTGCGGAAATGAAGCTCGTATGGATGTTATCAGTTTCTCTACAGCCGATTGGATCAAGAAACGTGACCCGGATTTTTCCCCTTCGTATTGGTCGGGGGGGGGGGGTTTCGCTCGGTGAGAGAACTCTTTCTTAAGTCCGATCCGCGCCCAGCAAGATTTTTTTCCTACGAACTTTTTGTCCCCATACGGGAAATTAACATGGGCTGGAGGAGGAGGATTCAAAAGAGGGCGCTATCAAAAGAAGTTTGTATACAGTTCGCCGTATGGGGGACAACAAGTTCGTAGGAAAAAAAATCTTGCGTCCCGGTGGCTTGTGACATGAGTCACCGGCTTCATCACTTGCCCCGTTAAATTAACAACAATCATAGACAAAACATATAATCAACAAGGAAAGTAAAGTGTTTTCAATATAGGCACTTGGCTTCAATATAACAGGTTCCATGTCATCATTAACCATTTCCCCTTGAACGTATCTTAATTACAAAGATAATTGGACAGTGGTAGATACCACAAGAGTATACAGACAATATGTCACAATTTGTTAATATCTTATTGCACTGTACAGCAAACTAATTTACGGACCTTCTCGGGTCAGGTATCGTCTATAATAGTAATAATAAAAAGAAGAAAATTTTTGTATGCGCCTTTTCAAGCTTGACGCCTCAAAGCTGTTGCTTGTTCCTTGTGTTATTAACAACTGAGTATACTGATCTTATTCAAGCCAAAATGGCGTAAGGCCAATCTGTCCCCCAGCCTCGGTTTGGCATTGATACGTTGATTCGAATGGAATAAAAACAAGAAGGATGTTTCAGTACCTAAAACATTCCCAAATTAGAGTCTTTTTGTAGAGATATTTCTGGAGTTTGAGAACAAGGTTAGTCGGGGAACAAGTGGTTCAGGGAACCAGTTGTTCAGGGAACCTGTGGTTCAGGAAATTGAGATGAGTAGAGCCTTTAAATGAGATAATCAACGACCACACCCAACTGATAGCACCTGACAATACTGTGATAATTGAATCTTGTACAAAATGTAAACAGTTGACCATAAATCGTGTGAACTGATGAGGTTGTCTTATACGAGAGATCACATTGTAATAATGGAATGAGCTACTACCAAACCTCTTGGATTTCTACCGAAAATCTGCTTATCCACTTTTGTCAGTTAAATTGCTTTATCGTATTTAATTAAAAACGAAAGTACTTGGCAAAATGACTAGCTCTTGGGCAAAGAAATAGTCAAAACATTTGTGAAATTAACCGCACACCTTAAATATATTCACAGCCACACGTCTTTTCGCAGCAGATTTGAAGTCAAGTGGGTGATAAACAGAGGATTATTAAATTAAAGAGCGACGACTTGATGAAGTTAGCCAGAATTGTACCATGGTTGACCTGGTCCCCGACCATTGAAACATACCCTGTGGGCTGGCGATTAAGAAAAAAACACCGGCATCTTCTGGCAATGCAAACAAGGCGATGAACAGCCTTCATCTATATACGTGAGTGCACCTCGGAGCAGTTTTTAGCAACAGGCCAAGGCGAAGCGGCGTTTCGACCCTTTTATTCACGCATCAGCAGGATTTTCATCCCTTCACCTTTTGCTTCTGTAAGTTTATTAAATTCCCCAAAGTGTCATTAAGGATGAAATAAATACCTGCTTACTTTTGCCTCGGGGCCGATGAGGACAGATTTGGTTTTCCCCGTCAGTGCCGTACTGTTTGCGAGTTCCTTTTTCAATTATTTTCTTGGCATGCATAGTAGATTTTGAACCTAGAATACGTGGAATAATTATTGCTCGGCACATTATTTTGTAAAACATATGTGCGGTTTCGATTACACTTGCACTAGAAAGAAGATTTTAAACTAGAATACTTATAATATATTTTGCACAATATATTATTTTCCCGTTTATAAACCTATGATAATAATTGTCTAAAGCGGTGACTGCCTCTGTATTCCGACACCCCTATGTTCCGACAACCCTATGTGATTTATTCGCTAGGGTTAGGGTTATAGGGTTAGGGTTTTAGGGATAGGAAAATACACTAAGGTTGTCGGAATATAGGGGTGTCAGAACATAGGGGTGTCGGAACATATGGGTGTCGGAACCTAGGGGTGTCTGGACATAGGGGTGTCAGAACATGGGGTTAAAATCGTCTAAAGCTATGTTCCCTGGGTGAGCTCTTCACGCAATAATTCTATGAGCTCATCAATGTGATGGGGACAAAGGGGTATATAGATCTGTGTGCCCTTAACATTATGATCACATAAGCCTTTTTCAGGGGTAGCAAAAATTATCAAAAATTAATCTTGAGTTCATAAAATATGCAAGTCCCGTACAATTTAAAATGCAAGTCCCGTACAATTTAACATGCAAGTCCCGTACAATTTAGTATTGAACTTGACCGTGACATTCCTTTTGTCTGGTATTAGAAATCCTGGTTCTTTCTCTGACCAAAGCACGCTTAACGAAATTACGCACGGCGTGAATTTCAAATCTCAATGGAATTAAAAATAAAATCACTTCAAACAATGCATAATTCCACACAATACTAGGTCGTCGTCTGCGTCTCATCGGCTAAACCAAATTCAGTTTGCATTGCAAGTACATTTGGTATATATATATATATACAATATAAATAAATCAATCGCAGTGGTTGGCAATTGGCGCCAAGGCCAATCATCGCAGATGAAAAGGTACGATTTCATGTTGTTGACGTGTCTTTTAAGGTACGCCATGTGCAGCTTGGGTTGCCACTTCCTTTAATTCGCAGACCTTCTAAAGATGCCAGACTCTACCGATTATACACGGGATGGTATAACAGGCCGGGTATAAAGAGGATATGTAAATCAGTCCAGACGTAAGAACTTAAATTATGCACCGCACAATTCCTGTTAAATAATGTGAGTGCAGCTTGATTAATTATTGTAAGCTGAGATGGGTTTTTTATGATCTATTACGTCTCGCTGAGAGATCGTCTTTGGACAGAGATCGATTTTTACAATCCGCGCTATGTTTCTCGATGATTTAAAGGTATGATGAATACCTGATATTGACCGAACAAAAAAACAAATTGCTACAATTTAACGGTGATTTAACTTGGCAGGATGAATGCAGCACGAATGCCAAACTAATACCCTTAATTTTACGTCCACCGTTTAAAAAAGCACCGTATGAACGGTATCCGTTATGTCATGTACTTTGTGAATTAAGAACCGGTTATAGCAGTTTCCTAGTTACGGTTGATTCATGTGAACGGTGCGTTTAAAAACAACGTTAACCATACAAGTTTACTGTCATTGTTCGGTACAACGTTGTTCAACCACGAGCTCTTCGTCTACACATGCAAGTATCTTCAAATGTGGTCGGTCAAAGTGAATTGCCGCATTGGTGACGATGCCCAATGTCAGAATGATGATGCACATCACAGCGTTGACCTTCGTAATACATAAAAAGATGGATGTTACACGTCGTTTAAGACGTTGACAACGCCGATAGAAGTACTCAGCCGTTATTGAAAAACAATCTGTCAGAAAGACAAGTCTTGATCAATTTAGCAGATGCGGAGCGGCTTGGTTGATAGCAATCATGAAGTCATGCTTCACGATGGGTCATCCGGTAGGCCAGTTACTAATGGCCCGCCTGTTTGCTGTGGCTAATGCACTTTTCAATTCAAACGAAGCTCGTATAACGTCGAAATGGGACGTAAGTGTACAGGCCAGGCTTTTCATAATAATGTCAGATTATGGCTTTGCGTGGTTGAGGATCGATACGTTCATAAACTTGGATTGTTCTGCTCTATTTTCGGATAAGCTCAGGGATTGGGATTGATTGAGGTCAGTGCTAATGTATCTGTCAGTAGGCTTTATTTTGTTCATATTTTTGATTCCGTAGTTTAAAACCATGGTTTTCGGTTACTATTGAACTCAATTATTTGTTAACATTAATTATAATTCTACACTGCAAAAACTGGGGTGTTAAAATTAACACAGGATGTTAAAATAACACCAATGTAATTGTTTTGGCAGAAATTAGTGTTACTTAAACACCCTATGGTATAAACTTTGATTTCTTTTGTAGTTGTATGTGTGACAACACCCATGGTGTCAATTTTAACAATTTTAGCACCCCAGTTTTAGCAGTGTAACTCGTATTTCATGCGAGAACACACAATCAATTGAGATGTTTCTCATGTTTCTCATCGGCTCTCACACAAGCCAAACACATAACAGAACACATCAGTCTGTGCTTACAGAAATTGAATTTATTTTTATTTTATTTTAATTCTTTGGACAATACAATATACAAGCAGAGGCCGTCCAGGGAAATACAAAAGTAAAAAAAAACTGTCATCAAAAATGATGTGCCCTCCCAGAAATCGTGACAATACTACTTCCCTTTATGATAAAAATATATAACATTTCATAACATTAATTTCAAATTATATTCCAACTAATTCAACAAAGTTCAAATTTTGAAGCAATATGTTGTGGTTGTATATTAGGAATACCTATGGCATTTCCCCCGTGTGGAATAATGAAGTTTTTTTATAAAGTTTTTTATCATTACATGTTCAGACGATGCCGAAAGTAACAAGGGTTGTCAAATGTACGTTAAAACATCCTTTTCTCGAGATGCTGGTGGAGCGATGTGCGTCATACGGTACCGCACCTACCCTGGAGACTCGTTAGCGATGGGTATAATGGGTTACTGATAGGACCTTAATGAATGTAGTCACATCTACCAAGATAGCACGCTGTTCCCGACATGGTGATGCTGAGTTTCCAGTCATAATGAGACTGTGTTGCAACTGTTGTGATAAGGGTTTTGATATCGTTCGAATCTTAAATCGAGACCGGGGACTATGATGGGTTTAAATAATGAGTAGGTAATTGAGCTGGGCGACTCGCCTGATGACAAACGAATATGCTATCCTCTTTTAGTACCCATTGCACGTAAAATATAGTTTAAGAAGTCGAAACATGTCGTTATAAATTTACATACCACAGTGGTTGGAAACATGTTTTGTATGAATAAAAGAAAATACAAAAAAAAATACATACATTAAAAAAATGAATAACAAAATAAAGTTAGAAAAACTATACGATGTTTGAATCTTATTGGAGTTCTTATTGATTGCTTTCTGAAATGGTGCAATAAAACTAATTAATTGAGCATACTGAATGGTTTACTACTACTGGCACTGCCTTTCGCCTGGTCCTTCAATTACGTTTGTTTCCAGTTTATGGCTCAAATGAAGCTCTTCCCGGTTAAGCGTATTCAGCTTTACTCCTATATTATATACATTGTTCATATGAATGGTAGAACAAAGTGGATGAAACTATAATTTGTGGCATCATGTAGCGTCCATGTGACGCTTGTTCCTTTTGTTATGATTCTTAAAATAATCCACACCTTTTTGCAAGCATAAATTGAAACTGAGAAAGATAGGGCTCACATAAAGACGCCAATAATTTATGATACAGGTTTTAAAAGCCTCGTGACGGGTGTCCTTGTGTCCGTGGGGACGTCATGTTCATGGATACAAAATTCGGATGCATTTCGTATAAGAGATCTAGACACCCCTTTCCAGGAAAGTGTATAGAATCCGATCTTTTGACTTGTATGAGAATGGTAATTCCAGTGGAATGAAATACAGACGTTGAATCTCCTTACTGCGCCATCCTCTATAACATTAGACATCCTGTATTGGGAATATCAAAATGGTAACTTCAAAATGCCAACTCTCTTGCAAGCCTTTGTTTCCCCCTTGTAATCACGGAGACTTTTTAGCCGCGTGA
The DNA here is from genome assembly GCA_021014325.1 of Plazaster borealis. Taxonomy (NCBI): domain Eukaryota; kingdom Metazoa; phylum Echinodermata; class Asteroidea; order Forcipulatida; family Labidiasteridae; genus Plazaster; species Plazaster borealis. Next base: position 4,852,388 of record CM037471.1, on the reverse strand, counting down.
CGAATCCAGACGTTCTTGCTCGCCGTAAAGAGTTGCGAATGAAGGGTATCATTCCGACCCGATGGCATTGAGGCTTTATATTACAGGGATTGTTAGGCCTATATCACATTCTTTTGTATTGTTGTCCCGTTGTCCTGTTATAGTCAGGGGGTTCCGTGGCTTGACAGAAGGATTGCGTATTGTCCAACCCCAGTGTTATGTTGTCACGCAAACAAGGTTTTAGGTTTAGCTCTTTCTGACATCGAACCCTTTCTCGTTTCCATTAAATCACATCGTCTACAGTTAAGGGGGGTCCCCATTCATATCAATTTCATAATACGATATACATGAAGATGAGTTTCAAGACATGGTGTGCCGAACAATAGCCAGTAGCTATCTCTTCTTTAATTACACATGCTTTTTGTAGATTTCCCCTCATCTTCTGCCGCCAAGTATATTGCATCATGACTCACATTACGCAAACCTGGTTGATGGATATGTTTTGCTGTGAGCACCTTTTTGGTCGTGTTTCCCTCTGTGGAATAGCAATAATAGCTTTGGCGACATTGATTTGACAGAAAAACAAGATGGCTACGCGATAATAAACAACTTCGCGAGACTACAGTTATAAGGGTTGCGTTTCACAGGGCTGTTTTAAGATGATGTGGGATAAAAGTCTTCTCCTGCGTATAATAACCATGGAGGAAGCTTCCTTCCTCCATGGTATAACCAGAGGTTGTTTTGTCCGAATGCACAATGCAGCAACGCCAAAGTGGAGCTCGTCCGCGCAAGACCTACATTCATCAATTCATCCAGACAACATGAGTGAAGGCAGGTCGAGCGGACACACAACACTTCCGCTCGAATGTTGTTTAAGGAATATACCTCATTCCCATATTTCAGTTGTCTTCAGTTTTTGCATATAATTTTTACCTATATACTTGAGGGCTCGCTTGCCACAAGAATCAGATGGCTCGGAATAACACTTCTAGCATATGCCCAATCTTACATACAAACAGCAGAGATTTGTAATGGGACATGCTTTTGTATTAGATGAGATTCCTTTAGTGTTCGACATCTTCGAGAAAAAAAATGGGTCAGCTATTCGTAGCCGTACTCGATCAATCAATCAAATTGCTCGCTGGTTATAAATATAGCGCTCAGAGAAACACCGTAATATTAATCATATTCGGGCATGGCACTAAAACCGGATTTGGATTGTTGAGGGACAGATTATCGATTTTACGGGAGAAGTGTTTGCCCATCAAAGCCCGGCTGCAGTAGTTTCTTAAATGAAGACGTGCCATCCGCACACCGAGTGATGTTTAATCGCTGCCGTGAATTAATTAAATAATACCGGCGGAGCCTTGCCTCTCCCATCCATACGCGGTTCGAACGTGGTGCCGTTGCTGCGTTTATCATGCATGCTTGACTTGCAATGGTAATATTCAACCAGAAGCGAGAACGCTACTGTTTCATTGTCAAATGCTTTGTGTTCTGACAACATTTCTCTTTTTGCTAAATTTACCACCATACAACACCCAGAAGCAGAAATGCAAATTTGTAAACTTTTTGCAGAAATGGAGTACATTTTCATGACTTGCAATGGTAATATTCAACCAGAAGCGAGAACGCTACGATTTCATTATCAAATGCTTTGTGTTCTGACAACATTTCTCTTTTTGCTAAATTGACCACCATAAACATTAGAAGCAGAAATGCAACTTTGTAAACTTTTTGCAGAAACGGAGTATAGTACATTTTCATGACTTGCAATGGTAATATTCAACCAGAAGCGAGAACGCTACTATTTCATTATCAAATGTTTTGTGTTCTGATAACAATTCTCTTTTTTGCTAAATTTACCACCATACAACACTAGAAGCAGAAATGCAAATTTGTAAACTTTTAGCAGAAATGGAGGAAATTGTCAAGCACACCAACTTTGTACAGTGCTTTTCATTTGTCTGCTGCACTGTTTACAGGCAGGGTTTACTTTTGGCAATAACTCTACAAGTTAATAACCATAACAATTACTTGGTAAGGAGCACTGAAGAGCAGTTGGTAGTATAAAACATTGTGAGGAACGACTCCCTTTGAAGTAGCGTAGTTTTTGAGAAAGAGGTAATTTTCACCCCAAATTTTGAAGCTGAGAAAGGCTTCAGGCATGAAGCCTTTCTCAGGCATCCAAAAGCACACAGTTCTTTGTCTGTTTTTTCTTTCATTATTTTCTTGCAACTTCGATGACCAATTCAGCCCAAATTTTCACAGGTTTGTTATTGTATGAATAGCCTATGTTGGGATTCACCGAGTGAGGATACTGGTCCAAACGTATATACCCTGCCTTTAAAACAGAATAAAGAGGAAATCAACAAATCAGCTGAAACCCACATGCCTGTAAATGGAGGTCAGTTCATAAAACTAAAGTGACTGAGATAACAAAATGACACAAAAATAGAACCATATACGAAGACATGATAATTATCTGTTGTCTAAAGATAGGCGAGTGATGACACACCACGGTAGGAATAACACAACCGACAACGGGACAATCAGGACAGACAAAAGATAAACCGGGGCAGACAAACAAACAAGACAAATAACCTTAATCTCGCCAAACGCTTTCAAGTCTCTTGAGATTCGAGTAACCATGAGAAACAAAAAAGCATTTCCATACTCGACGCGCATGCGTCAATACAGAGAGTAGCTTTAAAGGGCTGTATACGTTTGGTAATTACTCATAAAATTAATGGCAATCAAGACTTAATTAGTAAGACGTACAGTAGCTTATGATAGTGTAAAGCATTTTGAGAAAAAATTAACTTTGAAGTGATGTGGTTATGGAAAAAGAAATACGTTTTTATCAAAACAAAATTGAAAAAGAGAAAGGTTTCTGTCAAAAACGTTTCTCAGATTGTGTATTCCAATTGCAGATTATTCTTCCTGCTTGGACATAACCGCTCCAAATTTTCGGCAATATCTCAAAAACACTACCATATTTTGAAATGAAATTTTCACAGGTTAGTTTTATGGTGTATATCTACAACAATATATGATTGAAACAAACAGTGGGTAATAATTACCAAATTATACAATCCCTTTAAATGCTACCCCGATGTTTACAATGTGCCTTGGTGATACCGATTATGATTCTCATCATACCAAGAGACCCAAAAAAGAATTATTTACACTTCCAGCCTCGATTTAGATACACTGATTTGATAATGAGAAATACAAGATGGCTGCACCACGTTAAAGGGTATATAGTCTCACTTCTTGGAACAGCAACCGTATAACTGAAGAAAAGATACTCCGAGTGAGATTTTCTATCTCCAGTCTCTAACAGTACACCTCTTCGTTTCAAGTGAAGTGTTTTCTTCAGTCTGAGACTCTTTAAGATGAATCTTCTCACGTGATCACTTCTTGATCCTCAACCTGTCAATCAGTTGAGGGCGCGCTAACCGCAAATTAACCAATAAATTGTTATGGCGATACAAAGACTCTTGCTTCGTTCTCGTCCATCAAATACAAATGAAGAAATATCTGTCATTCAAAAGAAAAAAATCCGCTATCGGAGCAAAAATAGCACGGTAGCTATGGAGAGTTTAAACAAGTAAATCACACACAAAAAATATATATATTGACCTATCTTTGTTTAGTTCAATAGGTTGTTTCTTTTCAACTAGGCAACAACGGCACCTCAGCAGGAACACTTCAGCAGAATTCGGCCAAACATTGTTTCGCGGTCTTTTCAAAATGTCTTATCTTTCAGTGGTGACATGTTGGCATGACTACTATCGATGCAGACCCCCAAATCACCGGGTCAATAATCGAGTTGTACAGTGTGTTTAGAGGCACTGTACACGTTTGATAATTACTCAAAATATATATTAACATAAAAACTGACTTGGTAACGAGCACCGGGGAGCTGTTGATAGTATAAATCATTGTGAGAAACGACTCCCTCGAAAGTAACGTAGTTTTTGAGAAAGAGGTAATTTCTCACTAAAATAATAAAAACTTCTTGCAAGAAGTTTTGATTCCTATCCGAAAGCACACAAATTTGTACAACATGGGTGTTTTTTCTTTCAACATTTTCTTGCAACTTCGATGACCAATTGAGCCCAAATTTTCACAGGCTTGTTATTTTATGCATATGTTGGGATACACCAAGTGAGAACACTGGTCTTTGACAATTTTCAAACGTGTTCAGTGCATTTAAGCATAGTAGGCCTAGACTGTCAGGTACAAAGACTGATTGCTCATAAACTTGATACTATCACCAACCGATGCGAAATAATCCGTTGAAAACATAACGCAAAATAATCACATCATGCACAAAAACCCGTAACACATTTTAATCGTTATACTCCGGAACGACGCTCCAACGTCATCATGCGGACATTGTTTCACACTTTGCATGTAGTATGCATTACCGAGCCTTATAATATGTTGGCAATGACTGTGTAAAACTCATTATCGAGGTATTACATGCAAGTTGATGCTTGTTGTATAATTCTTATATTTAGCTCTTTTGTAGTAAATTAAACTGAGTCTTGTGGTGAAGTTCCCCCGTTGGGAATCCATTTGAACTGTATCGGCATATCCTAGTTAGACTAAGATGTTCACATACCTCGTGTTTACTAATCTTAATCCATGAATTGTGTTAATTTTCAAAGTCCAAAGTACTGGAACTCCCTCAGCAATAATCTCAAAAAAAGTAAGAGTCTTCAGTGGTTCAAGAAAAAACCTTTGAAATGGACGTTGGTTAAATACTGGGTCCTCAAGTCCTTATAGTTTCCCTAGTATTGTCAGATGTAGACCCAATTGTGTTAAATAATGATTACTTTTGTCTCCTACTTAATTGTTTATTTGAAAGCTGCCTTGCATCTCCAGCTATATGTTGGCCTGTTACTATTAGTGTTTGTCCTGTGCCCCCATTGTGTGTTTACTTAATCATTTGATGTCAAACTATACCTGTAGGTTCCTTATAGGTTCCTTACTCAGTAGGCCTACTTCCTTAATTAAAAAAAATAATGAATTTATTTATTTATATTTTGCTACAAACACAGTATGTTGTTTGTATCTTTCTGTCACTCTTCCCCTTGTCTGTTTGTTTCCTACACGCAGCAAAGCTTTGTAAACGAAGGAACGACATATAGTACCTTTTACAATTACCGGATAAAATATAAACCGCTACCGGAATTGCTCAAAAACATAACACACATGCAAATGTCCTTCATATTGTTCGATCCGGTGTTCTAATTTAAACAGTGAAATAATACTACACAATTTGCAACCGACTTTGATACCAGATATGTATTTACAAACCAAAATGAAACATGTGGAGGAAATGAAAAAAAAAAACTTTCATCTATAAATATTAAGATTCGGATGATGTAAGAAAATCAAATGACGCACGATGTTTTAATGCATGTCGTATTGAACGCATTACTCTGACGTAAATTCCATTGTCATAGGATTGAAGTAAATTGATTTGCAAAAGTACATGTCTGGTAATATTATTGTGTTACTTCAATAGCTAAACTGAATGTCCTGAACCTGGGCAGAGAATATAATGGTAAAGTGGATTCTTTTCTGGAGTGGATTCTTTTTTTATAAAGGTGTTCGGTGTGATGTACTAAAAATGGAAGCAGATTATAATCTTCTAAGACCCATTTGGGACAAAACTCTGCCTTGGCAGTGTAATAAACAAATTAGTTCTGAAATTATGCGTAGACAGCAAGTAAAAATAAAACGAGAGGAAAACAACTTAGCGGGTAAAGACTTTTTTGGAAGATGAACTGGACTTATCGCACGTCCAGATGATCGATCGCCGTATCCCTCGGGAAGAAAACACCGTCAGCAATCTGATATGATGAACGTTCTCCACATCACGGAAATTAACACAATACGTACTGAATCAAAGAACGGAAATGTCAGACTCTACAGTGATACTTAACATTTTTTCCTTGTAAAGTAGCTGCAGATCTTTTGAGACGTGGACTCTTTAAAGATTTAAGACTCAAGATGTCTTGACAACAATATACGGTGTTTATCAGTGTTCGTATATACAAATGGATATGTCGGCCTATTGTTAACACAAACGCCCGTGGGCAAAGTCGAACGTTCTGAGCAATCTTGCCAGGCATCCATTCACAATTTTGAATACATATGACTTCATGAATCTGAAAAGTGACACTATACCTTTTAAACTTAAAAAAAAAATGCGAAATTACATTGTACCTGCATAAAACACACATATCAAGTTCCACTACAGTTCTTAAATGCAAGGTGCAAAGTTGTGTTTTACATGTTCCTGTATGGGGAAGCAATGAGGCTTACATGCGCAGAAAACCTACTGCATTCCATAAACAGCTTAAAGGAAAAAAAACGAAGAAAAACAAGACAAGAATGGCTGCTCATGGGATTGTTGTCATCAAGCAGACTATGGTGTTGAGTACCCAGTATTACAGAGCACCAAAGAATATACAGAGTATCACACCACACGGAGGGACCCGATTATATTCCCCACCAAGCCTCGGTTTGACATCATTGATTTGCAATTGCATGAAAGAGAAAAATAAGATGGAGCGGTTTTTACCATTAGAATTGAGGAGGCGATTTCCAGAATTCCTCAGTATCTCTATCGTATTATTACAATGAACTCGCGAGTCGGGGCCCAGGCTCATATTCTGTGAACATCGATTGAAGGTCATGTTTTTAATTACTAAGGACATGTAAGGGATGCGTTGCTAAGCGCGGCTTTAATTGTCTCCAAAAACATGTCAGTTCCGAGGATTACAATCACAAGACTCAGTCAAGCCATCCAGTACAAAAACAAATCGAGAAGGGACTTATAGGCAAAGCATACTGAGCATACAGACCTATGCACTGTATTCGCTGCTGAACGAGCTCCATAGACCGTTACCTTTGTGCCTTCCTTAAAGGCACTGTACACGTTTTGTAATTACTCAAAATATATATTAGCATAAAAACTGACTTGGTAACGAGCAACAGAGAGCTGTTGATAGTGTAAAACATTGTGAGAAACGACTCCCTCTAAAGTAACGTAGTTTTTGAGAAAGAGGTAATTTCTCATTAAAATAATAAAAAACTTCTTGCAAGAAGTTTTTATTCCTATCTGAAAGCACACAAATTTGTACAACAAGGGTGTTTTTTCTTTCATCATTTTCTTGCAACTTCGATGACCAATTGAGCCCAAATTTTCACAGGCTTGTTATTTTATGCATATGTTGGGATACACCAAATGAGCACACTGGTCTTTGACAATTACCAAACGTGTACGATGCCTTTAATACTGTTTCCTGCATTCAAATTAAAGGTATTGTTTGAGGGAAGCGACTTCGGCTATACAGCTAAGACCGTTTGATTCAGATGCAACGTTGAGGAATATGCCGTTGCAGTGATTTAGCCGTAGCCAAAGCCGACTATTCGGACGCGGATAAACCAAACGGAGCCGTGAAAAAAACCCAAATAATAGTCTGGTACCTGTTTGGTATCGTACCATGAGTCAGCTCTGCTGTACAAATTGAATGGTTTGTTTTCCAAACGTCGTGACGTCCGGAGACGAAGAAGGAGCCTAAGTCGACGCATCAGCTTAGACGCCTCCTCTGTCTCTGGGCTTTTTAGTTTAGACATTTATTCCAATACTGGTAAAAACAAACAAATGTATCAAATATAGTTAAAGCATTACATATCCTATACAAACAGCGATTGAAACATCATTATTACAAATTTAAGATAATTGGACTGTTAATGTTATTACCAATATGCAGGGGAAAATGTGAAGCATAGTGCTTTTAATATTTTCCCTGTGACAGACAAAGAATCGGACTGGACAAGGACATGAGACCATTGACAGTTAGACAAACTGACAGATGCGACCAGCTAGATAAATCAATGGTTACATTGTATTAAGTGCAATTAATAAGAATACCAATGACAATCAACAGTTATCACTTTATTGGCTTTGTAAATACATGTTTAAGAAGTACGTTTTAAGTTTTCTTGAGAAACTTCCAAGCGTGAGGAATTGCTTTATGCCGGTTTTAAAGGTTGTTCCAAAATATAATACCATTTGAAATGAGACTATTTTTAGAATACGATGTTCGGTTGAAGTTAATGTGAAAATCACCCTTTGATGCACCACGAGTATTATGTGAATGTACTGATGATGAAGATTTGATTTGATGTTGGAAACACCGTGCAAAATGTGCACTGTTCCGAAGTTGATGACGGAGCCGGCCCACATATATTGTTTAACACCGCAGCGAGGGGTTTTGTACTGAAATACTGCCAATTCCTGTCTTGAGATGAGACTACAAACATTAAGCCTATAAAGGGTTAGGTTTATGATCAGGGTTAGGGTTAGGGTTTAAGGTTAGACGTAGTCTCCTATCTCAAGACGGAATTGACAGTATTACAGTACAAAACCCCTCGCTGCGGTGTAAACAAAAAATATGCGGGTCGGCCCAAGCCTGAGACGGAGCCCAAGCCGACGTTTGGAAAAGACCCTTGGATCACCTTAGGTTTGGTTCAGTGTAGTAACTAATGGGGGTGAGGAGGACACGGTGGGAACGTGCCGCCCTCCCCCATTGATGTCAGTGCCCCCCTCCCCCGGTTGAGGGAGGACTTTTGAGATTAAAAATGTCCAGAGTAAAATGATGTTACATTTTATAAGCTTGAATGTGACAATTTCAATGTTTTTGAAAAGCTATCTTTCTATCTACAGGCAGACAATGTATTTATTTTTACAATTCCGTCAGATTATCTTTAAAACAAAATATAGTAAATGGCATAACAAAAGCGCCGAGAGGGGCATGTTTGCAAACGGGAACTACAGATTGAATTGGCCAGAAATGCCCCCCCGCCCTAGAAAAAAATGGTACACTCCATTGTGCCTCCCTAAAATTCTACCCTAGTTTCGGTGCTTGTTGAGTTGTCAATACCGCCATAGTGATTAGTATGAGTGACATCACACTTTGATTAGCAATCAAGATGGATTTATTGACCATCTTCGAAATTCAAGCATTTAGCTCTTTGTGAAATCGAGCCTATAGACTATTATGTGTGTGTTTTCTTCCTCGAAACCCGAGTTTGACAATGTCGGTGTCATCTGTAAGGAAAGCCTCAGTACGATACAACCGGGCAAACTCTTGCTGAGGTGATCTTCGTTTCTAAACATGAAGTTATCTAATGTACCATCTTGTATTTTAGTAAATATTTTAATTTAGTTTCAATTAATGTGCACAGTTTTTCGACTGTTATATTTATTGGGGGTTTTAAACTCGAGTTATGAACGTGCTGGCATGTTAATTGCGATGGAATTCAGTCCCTACCGTGTCCTTTACAATCTTGAACATTAATCAATTTATCTGACCGTTCAATATGCTCATCCGTCTGTAATGCTTACACTTTGACGATGAATTTGATTCTTATTAATATGGTAAGAATTACGACGAGTTACCTAGAGATTGCCAAAAACATTTGACAACATATTCCAAGGCTACTGTACACTAGGGTTTGCCCATAAACTTGTTAGTGACTGGCCAGCAGGACCAGTTAGCTTGGCATTACAATAGTCCATCACATTTTTCACTGGCAGGTCCATATTTCAAATGAAAACAGGGAAGCTTTTCAAACTGAACTAGCCAATCGGACCACTTGGAGTGAATTTCGACTGGTCCTCTGGTGTTTTAACTGATTTTTGGCCAGTGGACCACTGCAGGGAGAGAGCTGGCTACACCTGTCAGACATTGACAGCACCGTATACTCGTCGTACACCAACCCAATTAAGAATATTTACTGTTTAGCTTTAATGATGTAAGTTTCAACCCTTCGCAAAGCAAAGCATGTGCTATTCGCATAAAGTGAACCACCGTGAACAAGTTAAGTTCAGTTGATGCCAAGTTGTCCTATAACTATAAGGACGCGTTTTTTACGCATGCACAGACCTACGACTCCGCTACATTACCCTCACAGTTTGCAGGACTCCGTTTTAATTTGTGTTTCACGATCAAACCAGCGTGCGGGGAGAATCTCACCAGCAGGGCACACGCGACTCGGACCATCAGTCATTAGTAATACTATATCACTATTTGGACTGAGTACAATACCATTTCATGTGAATATTAACCGGGTAAGATAATAGCTGTATATTTAAACTTAAACCGTCAAGGGGGGTCTGTAACCAGACACCTCTGGAACGCAAAGAAAGATGAAACTGACTGTAGGCGAAACGACCCAACGAGTCTAATTTGGTTAACCAGGTCCCCGCCTCTCGTTTTTAATTACGGCTAAAGATGAACGGGATGCTCTGATGGAAGGGACATAACATTGAGTTGAAGTCTCGTTCACCTTGGAAAATATGGAGTATTGGGTTAATTACCTTGAGTTGACGATAGGTTGACTTTATTGCCGATGACAAACAACGTCAGACATGCCGTCCAACGTTTTGTTTGATATCCTTCGTTTCAATGTTTCGAGATTTAAAGGCACTGGACACGTCAAAATATATATTAGCATAAAAACTGACTTGGTAACGAGCAAGCTGTTGATAGTATAAAACATTCTGAGAAACGACTCCCTCTGAAGTAACGTAGTTTTTGAGAAAGAGGTAATTTCACACCAAAATATTAAAAGACTTCAGGCCAGAAGCCTTTTTCAGGCATTTGAAAGCACACAATGTGTACTACAAGGGTTTTTTCTCTCATCATTGTATTGCAACTTCGATGACCAATTGAGCCCTTGTTATTTTAAGCATATGTTGGGATACACCAAGTGAGAATACTGGTCTTTGACAATTAACAAACGTGTCCAGTGCCTTTAAATAAAGTGTATTAAAATAAGAAATTTAAAAAAGGGAAATGGAAACCTTGACTGTCTGACGCACTAGATTAAAATTACAAATGATAGATAGATTGAAGCCTTGAAATGGATTGTTCTAGTTTTTAGTTTTTAATAAATATTAAAATTACATGTTGATAAATATCGGCAGAAATATTTATTAGGATAGTTCGAGAGAAGGGAAAGTGTGGTCACCGCTCCTGTACATTTACTATTTTTAAAAAAACTGTAAGGCTCCCGTATTATTCAACTACTGTGTACCCCCCTGGGTTTTATGTACCTTCCATCACTCTGTGATTAAGTTAAACACGGCTATGAATCAATCAAATTTTGGTAGCCACTTGTACCGATTCTGCGCACGCCTCTCAGTGTGTCACATTTACATATTTATTTTAATAAAGTGTATCTTAAAGGCACTGTACACGTTTGGTAATTACTCAAAATATATATTAGCATAAAAACTGACTTGGTAACAAGCAACAGAGAGCTGTTGATAGTATAACACATTCTGAGAAACGACTCCCTCTGAAGTAACGTAGTTTTTGAGAAAGAGGTAATTTCTCACTAAAATAATAAAAACGTCTTGCAAGAAGCCTTTTATTCCTATCTGAAAGCACACAAATTTGTGCAACAAGGGTGTATTTTCTTTCATCATTTTCTTGCAACTTCGATGACCAATGGAGCCCAAATTTTCACAGGCTTGTTATTTTATGCATATGTTGGGATACACCAAATGAGAACACTGGTCTTTGACAATTACCAAACGTGTACGATACCTTTAAAGTAAAATGATGAATTGGAACTGGAAATGATATCTTGCCCCCCTTTTAGACCTGCGTTTAAAAATTCAATTATAAATACAGTCACGACACTGTCTTAAGCGTCTGTCTTCTGCTCACCAAATCACCTCCTCGTGGGGCTCTTTCGTCATCACTTTTCTTTTTACAACTCAAGGTGGTAAAATTCCCACCAGTGAGTTTACAATATTAATGAATTTATGCCAGAGCAAAAAGCTTGTTAATGTCGAGTGAAACAAAATCAATACAAATAGAGTAATGCAAGCTGAGAGCATCAATACACTGTACAATACAGTGGCTGAAGTGACAAGTCGGGACATCTTTTGACTAGAGAATGAAGTATTTCGTAGACTGCCGCTACTGAGACGGGGAATGGGTACTCGGTTTAGATACAACAGTGTGGCAGTGACTTTGACTACAGATCCGTGCATTGACAATAACAATTCATTGCAGTTTTGTACATGGACCCACTTTCTATAACAATTATTAAGCACAGAAAACTCACGCATAGCAGAAATGAGTTACCAGCCTTAACAAATAAATGATGTAATGTGCGTTGTTCATGACTGGTTCTCTTATAACTTTAACTAAGCTGCGCAATTGTTAAAGGTACTGAACACGTTTGGAAATTGTCAAAGACCAGTGTTTTCACTTGGTGAGACAACATAAGCATAAAATAACAAGCCTGTGAAAATTTGGGCTCAATTGGTCATCGAAGTTGCAAGAAAATGATGAAAGAAAAAACACCCTTGTTGTACAAATTTGTGTGCTTTCGGATAGGAATCAAAACTTCTTGCGAGAAGTTGTTATTATTTTAGTGAGAAATTACCTCTTTCTCAAAAACTACGTTACTTCAGAGGGAGTCGTTCCCTACAATGTTTTATACTATCAACAGCTCTCCGTTGCTTGTTACCAAGTAAGTTTTTATGCTAATATTTGTTTTGAGTCATTACCAAACGGGTACGATACCTTTAAGCATTGTTTCGCTTAATAGCTTTATAAAATCGCGCCCTGATTTTGCCAAATCGATTTTAACGTTCTGCAGTTCATGCGTTCATGCGTTATTCATGAATGTTCCCTTAGAACGTTAACTAAGCTGCACAATTGTTAAGCATTGTCTCGTTTATAATAGCTTTATAAAATCGCGCCCTGATTTTGCCAATTCGATTATAACATTCTGCAGTTCATGGGCGAGTTTGAAAAAAAAACCCAAGAGATACACCTCTCAAGATAAACAAAAGTACTTCACTGTAAATTAATTTGTATTAATGTATGAATTGTGATTTTGCTGCCCGGTGGTATTAATAATTATTTTGTTAGTGGAGATTTAAAAAGATAGAGTGGGAATTCAAAGGGAGAAAAGACAGTGAAGAGCTCTTGAGTCGAAACAGGAAAAATAGAAAAACAGAAAAATAGAAAAATAGAGTATGAACAAATATTTTCTTGGCGTGGGGTAAATGTGGAATAGGTAAAATTAATAGAATTATTACCCTTCAAAAAAGGGCACTCAGAATTATCAACCATGCTGATTACCGGGCTCACAGCAATCCTTTATTCCATAAACACAAAACACTTAAAGTCGATGACATTTATCTTGTACAGCTTGGGATCTTCATGCATCAGCTTCACAATAAAAAACTGCCTAGCACTATATGTTCAATGTTCAGCAAAAATATAGATATCCACTCTCACTTCACTAGGCAGTCTACTGATTTTCATCAGCCATATGCTCGTACCACACTAACTCAAAAAAGTGTCAAGCATGAAGGGCCTAAGCTGTGGAACTCATTGGATACCTCTTTGAAAAAAATACAGAGTTTATTCTTATTTAAGCGGAAACTAAAAACTCAATTAATCAGAAAATATTTATAAGCAGACTTCCTTTATTCCAACCTCGAGTTTACTTTATATGCTAGCTATGCCAATATCTAAGTTATAAGTTAGTTGTAATAGTGTTTTCATATTGTTGTATTGTTCTTTGTTTTGTTATTGTTTGAGTGGGGTCTCTACTCGACAAGCTAACGCTTCTTGGAGACCTCCATCCTCACACAAAATCCTATTGTACTTATGTTTTCCTTAATCATTATAATATAATGTAAATTATATCACTTTTATTTGTGTGTGGTAAAAATCAAAGAAATGAATGAATGAATGAATAAGATTCTTACTAACGGGGACAATTGAGTATGGGTCTTTACGAAGTGTGTCCTTCGAGGGAGTTGTCACAAAAGAAAATGTAATTGCATCTCGTTAGAGTCTTCGTCTCAGAAGGCAAGAAAATGTAACCCCAATAATGTAAAGGCACGAGCTCTTTCCGTTCGGAGAGAAACGAGGTTTATCACAACACAAAGACACTGTCTCCATATGCTCTATAATCAAATACATCTCTTCAACAAAAGAAAAATCCTTTTAAAAATGTTGAAGAAAAAACATTGTGTGATCATAATAAACAATAGCATGATTTAGATAACAAATCTTTGAAAAGGCAATTTTTATTTACTTTTTGTACATACTCTTTCATGGATGAAGCAGAAAAAATAAAGTTTAATATCGTTCCTTTGAATAAATGAACGTGCCGAATGAGCTCGATTGTCAAGTGGTTTTTGGCAATTGCTCTGTTGAAAGGTCGTGGGTTCGAATCTCCACCCAGCTGCCCGTGATTTCATTTCGCTTGTATTTGTTGTTTTTGTTGTTGTTGTTATTTTGTTTATTTGTTGCTATTGTTGTTGCTGATGTTGTTTGTGTTTTGTTGTTGTTGTTGCTGTTGTTATTGTTGCTGCTGTTGTTGTTGTTTGTTGTGGCTGTGGCTGTTGCTGTGGTTGAGTTGTTGAGGTCGTTGAGGTTGTTGCACAACAACAGCAACAACAAAAAGACCAACAAAAACAAAACAAAAACAAAACAAAAACAACAACTCCAAGCAGTTGTTGTTTTTGTTTGTGTTTTTGTTGTTGTGGTTGTTGTTGTTGTTGTTGTTGTTGTTGTTGTTGTTGTTGTTGCTGTTGTTGTTTTTGTTGTTGTTGTTGTTGGTGTTGTTGTTGTTGTTGTTGTTGTTGTTGCTGGTGCGTATTGTTGTTGTTGTGATGTGGTTGTGGTTGAGCTGTTGAGGTCTTTGGAGTTGTTGTATTTGTTGTTGTTGTTGTATTTGATGTTGCATTTTTATTTTATTTATTTTGTTATTGTTATTGTTGTTGTTGTTTTTTGTTGTGGCTGTGGCTGTTGCTGTGGTTGAGTTGTTGAGGTCGTTGAGGTTGTTTCACCACAACAGCAACAACAAAAACACCAACAAAAACAAAATAAAAACAACAACTCCCAACAGTTGTTGTTTTTGTTGGTGTTTTTTTGTTGTTGTGGTTGTTGTTGTTGCTGTTGTTGCTGTTACTGTTGTTGTTGTGGTGGTTGTTGTTGTTGCTGTTGTTATTGTTGTGGTTGTTGTTGTTGTTGTTGTTGATGTTGTTGTTGTTGTTGTTGTCAACCGCAAACCAAAGCACACTATAACCATGGAGGCTTCCTCCATGCTATAACTAATGTTAAGGCCCCGTATTATTTGGACTTTGGATAACGAATTTAGAATACAAAGACATAAAAAAACTTTCTCACAGTAAAATTATGGTGCATTATACTGATCAACAAACACGATTATAATCACAACGTGTGGTCGATTTAATGTACACATTAATCATGAGACAGGAGTCGACTGTCAGACTAGAATTAAAATCCGAATGAGTAATCACGTACCCTCCTCCTACATATTATTAAATTGATTGAAACAGATTCACGATGGATTTATCGACGCTCTCCTGGTACCTATCAACGTATAAACGGAGTAAACGGGTCGATTCCTGGGTGTTTTTATATTCCGTTCCATTTTCATTAAACTATAGGAGTTTGGATCTTGCTAAAATATTCCTATACAAAGTCATGGGATTCCCAACATTGGATCCTATTTTTTGTTCTCAGCATGGAAGGCACTAAAGAGTTCTGGAAGGGGAGGGGTTCAAACCTGGACTTTGTCTCTGAAAATGGCTGATGGTCGAGAGTTTTTAGACACAGTGTTCTGCTGTCAGATATTCTGATGTAATTGCTTTTTATCATACAGTGACAGTTACCTCTGGAGTCCGGGTTACTGGGCATACGACCGGTGCGTATTCTGAAAATCAACAGGCCCAGTTTCCCGCGCATAATTATGCATTTACGTTCTTGCGTTTTATCCGTACCAACCGTGCAAAAACTTTTACACAGACGAATAACGTATCATTCTGCTAAAAGGCTAACTGTCTACTTCAATTGCAATCATAATGCGAATTTGTAGGAACCCATTCATATCATTATAATGCATGCTGTAATTTACGACCTAGTGCGTGGTTACGGGTCGTGAATGGGTCAACTGTATCAATCTCGACAACAGTGATCCATTTAAGTTACCCCCGGGGTAGGCAGTGGGGGTACCGTGAAGAAACCCGCAGGCAACATCGACAAAGATTATCAAGGGCAGCACTATAAATTATATGTTACAGTATTGCATTCAATATAAAACTGGTGAAAAGACTCGGTTTGTGTGTACGGTAGCTATGGACGCTCTACGTGTTATCGTTACGGCATCTATAGATACTTGCATGTAGGATGGATGGGTAGTCAGCCCTTCTGTGTGTAAAGACGGTTCACACTTTACGATGATACTAATACTTAATTTATAGCAAAAAACACCGATCCATTACTGTTAAAAGTGTAATGACGTCAAACAAAAACAGCCCACGAAGGAAAAACACATGCAATATGCATAAAACAACTGACCTATGGTGTAACTGTATCCATCCACGGTAAACGTAGCACTCTTGCACTTTCGTATCTGACGAAACTCCCGCGTCCTGCTCACCGATGACATAGCGTCCTCCGCCACCGCACCACTATCGACTGGAAAAAGAGACCGTGGTAGCAGCTGGTGTTCTTCTGTTTTTTTCCCCGGCTTTTTCCCCGGTTGATATGCCTCTTCCCCCCTTGGCGATCTCGATGTCGCCGCCGGTGGTCCAGGGGGTACAGGAACATAGCTTAAGTCCTGGTTAAGCTTCTGCATCATAGCAAGTTAATACCATGCTTGCTTCATCGTATATATATTTTTTTGCCGCTCTACACGTGCCCGTGATCCCCTGACCTACGGTAAATCCACCAGCCGTTGGCTTGAAGATAAAACGATATTATAGCATTCCCGTGGGTGACGCGATCGTATAGCGTACTGCATGTACACTGAGGAGATAATCACGATCGCAGTATGCACACAGCAAGTTGGACCGCAGCACGTTATACTATAGTGTCCTTACGCCCTAGCGGTATAGCGCTCCACTACGCGTGGCTTTACCCAGAACCCATCCACACTAATTTGATAAAATCAGACGCCTGTTTCATGCTTCAATTATTGAAAGAATTTAATAACGTGGGGAAGGAGTTCCACTTGAATTAAGATCATAAAATATGGCTACTGAGATAATTCACAGAACCTGTACCAGCCACGGCTTATATGAATATCAAATAAACTGAAACGAAACAATAAAATATTCAAGAGTAAGAATATTAAATTTTACACAAAATGCGTTAAATAATACAGCACAAAGCATTGGGTCCATTTTGTGAAAGGAAGAGCTGTGTATGAAGTCAGTAGCGACAGGGGATATTACAAATCTGCTAAGCAAATACAAGTAGGGAACCAGTCGAAAACAGTACAGTACAAAACGGGGTACAAATTGGATGGGCACATTTTTCCGTTAACCGAAACATACTTTCTATACATTAGTGTGCTTACGAGGTTCAATTGAAATCAGTTTCTGAATTGTGTTGTTCATTCAAAGCACTATAATTGTGATAAGAGGTTCGTGGCACAATCCCCAGTGCAATTTCCATGACGTCGGTTAGGCAAGTAATTGTGTTAAAAGCGACCAGTGACTACTAGATGGTTTGCAACAAAATACCTCAAAATAGATGGCATAAATTTATCGGCAAAGGTCACGTTAAGGTCACGTAGATGCAGGATCGGCTCAGATCTTAGCCTGGGGGAAACTTATGCACAAATACAGCGGAAACAATGAATACACTCTCTAGCCAAGAGGACAAAGTGTAGATTCGGATGAGGTTCCATCACAGACACAGTATTTGTAGTGCTTGAGTTTACCTCTATTGAACAAGAGAGGGCCAATGTTTTGGACATGGCTGGATTTGGGATTCATTTCCAGAGAGTTCGATTGTTGGATCAAACAACATGTGATCAATCATGTGACGTGTGTCACCTGATAGCACCAGCTTCTATGAGTCAACAGCGCGAAACAGTTCATGGTTCGTGATGTTTGAAGCTTTGCATAATAGGAAGTATTTATATGTTTGAAGCTTTGCATAATAGGAAGTATTTATCCTTCCCGCCTAAATGTGCATCCATCCAGCCCTAAGCCTCAGCTTCATCAGCAGTAGGGCCTACTGCATTCTCCTGAAGACGAGCAGAGATACTGTTAGAAACGTCGAGACGACAACGGCTGTTTGCCGAGCAAAATACTCCTCCCAAAAGATTATATATAAACATGGTTGTACCCGCAAGTTCACTATAGTTATAGTTTCTTCCTAATTATTCATGGTGCATTTCATGTGAAGATTAACAAAACGAAAGGCCTCTTGACCAACCTCGTCCCCAAGGTGTGTCGAGCAGTACGAGGTTGACCGCTCTCACACCCTGGTATTGGATCATTTGCATATCCAAATATTTTGGATACGTATGCAAATTAGAATAGTCTGGCTGTGAACTTGGTGAATACTGAATGAGTAGGCCTACAATTTAACATGTTTACGTTAGACTTGTGTACACCACCAGTCGTTGTCAAATCAGGGTCCAAGTAAGGAGTTTCCCTCCCAGGGTTTACTATTGTAAACATGGTTGGAAATAAAGTAAACCATGGGGACGAGGTTGCCTCTTGACTCAATGGTTCACATACAAACTCGTGATAATCCATATGATGTGTGTAATGGTCACCTGCGGGAGCTTGTGATACTGTAACATCAAAACAGTCGTAGACTGTTTTTGCTACGAGGGGCCAAGGCTTCATAATAGACAGTGCAAGTCTCGAGCGCATTCGAACTTCCGGGACCATTGTGGTCCCAACCATTATGGAGTTTTACGTGGGCGGGATTTTGTTTCATCGATTATTTTAGTTTAACGTAGTTTATAACTATGAACATATTATGTTGTTGGGAATGTAATACTTAGTGATAAAAAATATGAAAGTAAACCAATTCAACAATATGACGAAGAAAACCCGAGAATTAAACTTGACCTCAGCTTCCGGTTACTGCAAACAATTAAGAATGTTGTGCTCACCTCCGGTCACAAAACTTATGTAAACGTTTGTTTTGGATGCACGATGATAATAATCACCAGATGCTGTAATTGCAACGCGAAGCCTTTTCATTGCAGCCTATGGTTGTTAAGGCGTCAGTGTCCTCTATAAACTGCGTCAAGCGTTAATTTTACGACCCAGTGACCATCGCGAATCCGCGTAAGGGGTTTCTAAACAGTTAAGATCAAATGAGCATCCTTGTCCCACACACATTAATTGTGTATTTATTATAAAAGCTAAAACTAATTGTATGACAATTGTAATGAGTATAGTTGTTGTTCAGATTTTTTCATTAGATATAATTTAAAACAAAGATTTGATTTCAGAAAGAAGAAAAAAGGTTCTTCGTTTGACGTGTTTTCTCGTTCAACATTCCGATACGCGTGAGACTTGCACCGTCTATTGTAACATGCCTATCACAAAGTGGCCATATATAATGACAATTTAAAAGCATAAAAGCGAGATCTCTGTATTATCCAAGGGCCAATTTAAATATTCCCTTGTCTTTCTCCCCGGGACAGGTGACTGATTATCGCATCGCATTTTGCTAGGAGACAACGGCTCCATGCCGACCTAGGACTCACAAGCGCCATATCTATCCGCTAACCCTAAACACTGTTACAGTCATAACAGGCAAGTACTCTTGAGCTAACAGTAGACATTGAGTTCCTATCAATTAATGAACATATAACTTAATAACCATTGAATGTGATTATTTCTCCCTTGCTGTCCGCATTAAACAAGTTTATTGCAAGCTGTTTTGGGTTTTTGGGGGTTTTTTACACAAATAATTTACCTTCCCCTTGAAGTGTGAACAACTCTGAACGTGGAGGAGAATAACGTCAGTTTTGACGTCACACGACAGTCTTCAGACTTGTTGTGGCCCGTTTTCAATGAACATTAATTTATGACAACAGAACAATCATTAATGTAGAAACATCACAAAAGGTTACGGCAGCATTAAAGATGTTTCATCGTCATATACAAGTTATTGTTACTTTTAACTCAGGTTCCATTACATTATCGATTCTTTTTTCTCTTTGTTTCTTTCCCTTCCTCGCTCTCTCTTCTTCTTCTTCTTCTTTTTATTTCATGGATAGATGATCTGAGAGCTAGGTCACAGTGACGTCATCTCAATCATTATTATCACCAGTCAGTTCCATCGGAGAAAACACCGACATGAAAACATCTTTAAAGGTGTCGATACACGTTTGGTAATGACTCAAAACAAATAATATTAGCATAAAAACTTACTTGGTAACAAGCAACGGAGAGCAGCTGTTGATAGTATAAAACATTGTAGGAAACGACTCCCTCTGAAGTAACGTAGTTTTTGAGAAAGAGGTAATTTCTCACTAAAATAATAACAACTTCTTGCAAGAAGTTTTTATTCCTATCTGAAAGCACACACATTTGTACAACAAGGGTGTTTTTTCTTTCATCATTTTCTTGCAACTTCGATGACCAATTGAGCCCAAATTTTCACAGGCTTGTTATTTTATGCATATGTTTGGATACACCAAGTGAGAACACTGGTCTTTGACAATTACCAAACGTGTTCAGTGCCTTTAAAGGGGACTTTGTTCAGCAATGTTCTCATCGGGAGGATGAATCAGTATTGGATTACGATCAAGCTCTGGCAATAAATAAGTCCAGCCTTCCATTTTTCATACAGAATGGCCCCAAAAACAATTACAAACTGTATAATATGGTATAATCTTCATTTACATTATTATACATATATAGGGATATACAACCAGTAGGAAGGTACATCCCATCGGGGTTGTTGAGAATGTTCCTGATGTCATTACTCTCCTTGATCGGTAAGCACACCGTATACCACAAAATCAACCTGTTTTATGGGACAAAATTAATTGAATACTAATCCACTCTTTCAGCAAATCATTAATTAGTTTTGGCATAAAACCCTAAACCGTATACAAAATAACTTGTAGTGGTAATAAACTTAATGACAGATTACGATCTAATTAAGTTTAAGGTCATTGAAGATTTACTCGTGGAGGAAGGGACCGATAGAAAAATACCATTGACGAATAAAATATATTGATCAGCCGATTATGACATCATATACTGCTCTATTAATCGCCCTCTTGGAATATCAAATTCAATTCAATTTTATTCAATTCAAGACAATATGTTTACCATGTGAAAATACATAAAATTTTGTATCCATTGTACACAGGAATTGAAAAAAAATCACATAAAAAGTACATCGAAATGTTAATTTTAATTATCAACGTGCTTAATAAGAGTTGGTGTTTTGGTGTGGGTTTTTTTTTGGGGGGGGTGTTTGTTTGTTTGTTTGTTTGTCTTCTGCTTTCTTTACTGAAGTTGCTTCAGTCTGGACGTTAAATTAAATAAATATTATGCAAATTAAGCAGTTATTCAAAACAAACTGAAGTCAATCTTTCTTTGATTACCCCGCTCATTAGACGAATTGAACTGGTTTATCCTGGCGTGCCTTAAAACATTTCCATTTTCGTCGCCGGTCTCATAATCAATTCAAAAACTCTCCAAGTCCATGTCAATGTTAAACACACGAAGCAATAAAAACAAACAGCATAATCAATATCATTATGTACGAGTAGTTGGCCGAATGTATAAACGATCTGCTTGATCAAACAAAAGACAAACCGTGATCCAACAAGTGGTCAATCATCCCCTACTGGAGACTATAGATGCAACAGTCGTTGACAAAATGTTCCACACGAGGAAGAACGCCTAGAATAACCACTGTCATCATCTATTTACACCTTGCATGAAAATCTATATTAAAGAACTGACCTGGTTTGTGGGCTTAAGTACCTTCGTTCATTGGGTTTAGTATAAGGCTGACATTAACACATAACCCATCATTTACTTCATCACTCAAGCCTTCCAACTGCGGTGATTAACGGATAGTCGACATGTTTGGATGGGTCGAGCACACACTGTGGTGTGTTTCGGGAGGTTTTCATTAATCAACGTTAAACAAACCGAGGCTGGAAGTGAACAGCCGGTTCCCTATATAAATGAGATAAAAACTGCGAACTAATTGTTTTCTCTTTGTAAACAGGGCAGAGATGATTCCACACCATGATTCATTCATTTTGTTAATCAATGCATTTGTCTTATGTCTCCCAATGACACAGAGTAGTATTATCCTACAATCTAAGCGATGTTTTTATGAAAATTAACAGATAAATTGACGAACAAATTATGTTTGTAAATCTTGGTAAATCGAGCTTGCAACTTGACTAATTTGTTGTATGTTTTAGTTTGAGGTTTTCGGGGGTGTATGTCTTTTGGCTATCGTAAAATGGTTCATGAAGTTTTCTTTACAATAATTGATAACTCTTACAATGAAAGGAAAGTACACCCAGACAAACACTGCCTGGAAATTTGCTTGTGTGTTTTGCGCTAATAAACGTAATTGTGCTTAATGGCAAGAAGATTTGAGCGTCATCCTTGACATTACCCTAAACCCGAACCCGAAGGTAGTTCCCATTCTGGACCCATGGGATATCATAATAGTCCATTATTATTAGCCATCAATGATGGGCTTTTAGTCTTAAATGTCATTCCGATTTATTTCAGGGGAATCCATTGTAGGTTTTTAGTGCATTGACGAAATACACACGTCACATCTTTTGATAACAAAATAATTAAATGACATTTTTGTATAAATCATCCAGAATTAAGTGATTTGCCACTAGATTTTCACTTTGTTGTAACCAAATTAGAATATAATATTATCCAACAAAGCTCTAAATTTCTTTTAAAGGTTACATGAAGGTCGATATGGAACAAAAACAACTCAAAGACTTTGCCGCAGACATAAAAACACAATTGGTTGATTTCCTCGTGGTATATAGACATTTAAGATTGCAATCTTTTCGTGGATATCGTGCGGGGTATCCGTAAACACTGTCCGAGACTTTGGGAGATCCGCAATTGATACAAGGCGTAGGCGAAATCGGTTCGCGGAGCAGAATAGGAAGGAATTTCATTAAAGACGAACAGAGTTCAACTAAAAAGAAATTGATGTACGTGCGTAGGCCGATATTTGAACAAAGTGCGCAAAATCCGTTAACCGCCGGGATGCAAGATTTTTTTCCTACGAACTTTTTGTCCCCATACGGGAAATTAACATTGGCTGGAGGAGGATGATTCAAAAGAGGGCGCTTTCAAAAGAAGTTTGTACACAGTTCGCCGTATGGGGGGACAAAAAGTTCGTAGGAAAAAAAACATCGCAACCGTGATGGGGCTTATTCGGTTTAGCTCTTTGTAGCTCATGAATATCTCGCGATTTAACGCTGTGGATGGAGGAAAATACGGAAATTTGTTCGTTCTGTACTCAGCTTGCTTTCCTCAGATTCAAGTGACTGGATTGAGTTAAGTATTTTCGTGAATTGTACAACAAAATGGTTTCGAAATTACGTACGTCTCAGAACGGTTGCCGAGTATTGTTTGAAATTGGTATTACTGCAGCGTCGGAAGCCACGTCGCACGGTCGTCCCTACTGCAATTGGCGGTTATTAGTGATATCGTTCGTCACTTTATATAATCATGATATCCAACGTCTGACATTTCAGGGTCTATTCCATCAAGATAATTAGCTGGCTTTCTCCATTAGCTTCGTCGCCGGGGACGAATGCAAACCATTAACTGAGCAACCGAGGGCGCGATGTGAGCCAATCAAACAGGGGGGGTGGTCTGCCTGGGGAAGGCGGAGTCCTCTCGATGCCAGGGTCCAATTTTTTTCTGAATCGGTTATTGATGAAACACACACACACTTCTCAATAGATCAATGAGAGTAGACAATGAAACCGACACTTTGCAAAGTTGGAATATTGAAGAAAAGGGCACGCAGTATGAAGCAAACATTGCGGTACATACAATAGGAGGCCACGTCACATAAATGCGGTACATCGAATAGGAAGCCACGTCACATAAATTAGTATGTCCTCATTCTGTGTAGTACTTAAAGTCTTCAAATACGAAACCACAAAGGAAACTGACCGGGTAAATTTTAAATGATTTGGGGTTGAACAAAGAAAAATTGACTAGAGCGGGATTTGAACCAACGCCCCCTCTGGATTAACGTGCCAGGGCTCTACCAACTGAGCTATCTATAGCCCTATGTTGACGGTCTCCCTATTTTGTCAATATCTTTGTTTGGGGTGCCAGTCAGAAGCCATACAATCTTTAACTGCCGTGTAGCCAGGGATCCCAAGTTTACGATACAACCTTGGAATAATAAAGTCTCGTTTCCTTTTGGAAACAGCCGTCTGGCTGCAACTCCGACTTCATCTTCAGTGAACGTAGCATGTCTGCTCGTTGCCCCGTTGATTCCAGGTCGACCTATACGTAAAGTAAACTTCAAAATTATGAGAAAAGTGCAGTCTCTTTTCATCTTCCCTCCATGCATCTGCATACCCTTGATGGAAAGTTATCATACGGAAGAAACGGTTGACTCACTCGGTTAAGTACTTATTAGGCCTTCATCTTATTGGCCTTTGACAGTATCAAAGGCTTAGGGAAAGGCATACGCCTGATCAAGCGTGGAGCGATGGGATTTAGCGGAACAACATTCCCGGGAAGAGTGTGAACTCTGGTCCCTCATGCGAGACGGTCTAACGTAAACAAAAACAAACCATGACACCATCATTTCTACAGGAGAAGGGGTGTTTTCTTTAAAGGTGTTTTGTTTTTTTTTTTTGTTTTTTTTTTTTTTTTAAATGAGATATCGCCCAACTCACAAGGCCGGACGGCCACTTCAAGGTGAGGGCTACACTTAACTGATTTGGGGCTGTTGACCCAAATCAACTGTCACCACGAGCACGTTGCCACCTACTCCTGGGGCTGGAACAGGGTTGCCCCCTTTACAGTCCGTAAGGCATGGGTATCATCCAATAGGAACCTGGCTGGTAGAGCAGAATGCTACCTTCCCAACTTTTACGAAGCAATTATGGTTAAGTGCCTTGCTCAAGGGCACAAGTGTCACGACCAGTATTCGAACCCACACTCTGCTGCTGGCAACACCAGCGCTTGGGTCCGGTGAACTAGACCACTCGGCCACGACACGCCACAGTTAGTAGAGTGAATGCTTTGACTCACCAACCGATCGTTCGTGAAGTTCAGTCATTTTTTATACAATTGATTGTGCTATGACGAGAACCGCTGCATTTCAAAGGCAAAGAAAGTTGACAAATCAAATCAAGTATATTCTTGTTGAGAAATGATCAATCTTGCAAATTATTCGGAGACGCTGACGAATAAAATATGCAGAAAGAAAAACAAATTGCAACGAAGAGTTTTCACGCGAATATATTATCTTGGTGGAGAGCGAAATAGACCAAAGAGGCCTACGGGTGCAATACTGAATTTTAGATGAAGAAAGGTGCCATGTGCTACGCCAGGATTCCAATGTTCTTGTTGCACGACTACGTATTCTCTCTCTAGATTCGCTTGAGGGCGCGCCATTGGTAATCTTCTCTGTGTTTCTCCCAATTAGTACACTTTCCATTAATTCCGTGGTACCTCGAAAGGGCCATCTGTAATACATGCAACTTGTTTAAGTCGATGGTGATCATTTAATCATAAAATAGCCGTCGGCTTTTTGCAGGGGGGGTTCTGGTGGTGCTAATGATGATTAAGCGCTTCAAGCGTCTAATGTGCTGGGATTGGCTGAAGCTTCACTTACGTACAAACAGCGAAATGTGTTGAATTTAAACATTGGCAGAAATAAAATTAACAGTCAATGGAAAATAAAATTTCTTGATAATGTTGACCTATAAGAAGTCAACCGTGCGTCATCTTCGTTTGATTCTGTTTTATGCGCGTTTGTATCGTGGGAGAAAAGTAACAAGAGCTTTGGGCAACTACATCTTTGTAATAATAATAATAACTGCAGTTACATAGCGCTGTAACACATTAAAGGCATCGTACACGTTTGGTAATTACTCAAAATATATATTAGGATAAACACTGACTTGGTAACGAGCAACAGAGAGCTGTTGATAGTATAAAACATTGTGAGAAACGACTCCCTCTGAAGTAACGTAGTTTTTGAGAAAGAGGTAATTTCTCACCAAAATAATAAAAACTTCTTGCAAGAAGTTTTTATTCCCTTTCTGAAAGCACACAAATTTGTACAACAAGGGTGTTTTTTCTTTCATAATTTTCTTGCAACCTAGATGACCAATTGAGCCCAAATTTTCACAGGCTTGTTATTTTATGCATATGTTGGGATACACCAAGTGAGAACACTGGTCTTTGACAATTACCAAAGAAGCCTCTAAGCCTCTAAGAAGCCTCTAAGCGTTCAAAAGAACAAAGAGAAAAACAACGACTACTTGAACATAACGTTTTGAGAAGATTATTGGGTGTGATGTGAAGAGGGAAATATTGTTCCAGAGGTCCAGCAAACCGAAAACTACTTTCACCATTATGATTTGGTGGTAAAAGTTGGAAATAACCAGGATGTCTTTGATTGCATGACGGAGGTTTCTTGCATAGGCTACCCAGTGAGCAGATCGTCAAGCAAACCGGACAAATTCCATGCCGACATTGAAACCTTTGGAGGAGAATCTAGAAGATAATGCAAAAAGGAACAGGACGAGAAAGGAAATCCGTCTTCAAGTCTGGTCTCAGTCACTCGTCACATTACTGTATTTGGGTCGAGATGACCTCATTCGAGGCTTTCATTGACTCTACCCAGGTCAGTGTTTTATTTCGAGTCATACTGACCCGAGTCAAACAGACATAAAACGGTCGTCTGTCCCTACTCTTGACCAGGACATTAGTCTTATCTGAGGTACAGAATTATTAATCACGAGTTCAAGAGGTGTCCGTCCTGACGCTAGTTGTCGGTCCCTGACGGTAAATCCCGGGTAGCTCCACTTTCCCATAATATAAATCGCTTGCGTCCATAACTCAGGTTAAAGCTGAAACAATACCAGGGGATAAGGCACGACAGACGTGCACTAATATTTACCCTTGCCAATCAGTTGTGTGTCCAGGTAAATTAACAGCGCGTTAAAAGAGTCATAACAAACCTGCTATCTATCGGACAAACACATATAATTCTACTTAGAAGACAACTGCATTATACCGTCAGCAAATATCATGTGTTTGCACTCCGGTGGGGTGCCAAATTAAAGCCGGGCTACAAACGTCTTATCACAGGTAAATACCTTTCTACAATGTTTGTCCAATAACAGCGGCATCCTACACAAAATTATCGTCAAAAGGAAAGGCACGGTACATTATGTTGATCAAATATCAGGAATTCCTTTTCAAATTGGCTCGGACGTTTTGGGGGAGTTTCGTTGCGTTCAAGAAATTAAATTCACTTTTCAATTATGTTTTCTCATAACTAATGTTATCAGTGAGGGTACCCCCAAATAATCATTAACAATTATTATCCATCTCCTCATTTTGTTTACTGATCTTTTATTGTTTTATTTTTTGTACAGTTATTTTATTTTATTTTCAAGCTTGCCGAGTTAATTATTCATTTGGGTTTGATAGCTAATATTAAGGTCGTGGCAACTCGGCCTATATAGAAACAGCCCTAGATATTGTTGAAGCAGCAAGCAACGTTGTGGAAAAGGGTGCGTCCAATCAATTGAGGTTGGCAGAGATGTAACTCATTCCATATGAGCTGCAAGTGGTGGTTTTGATAAGAACCGGTGGGTTACAACTCGACGTTTCGATTATAGTGTGCTCTGATCGTCTTCAGGAGAATGCTAGACTCTGTTGCTGAACTGTGTCAAAGGGTGTGTTCAGTTATATAAAGAGACATAGCAGTCATAAATTCAGCCTAACCACAAATTCGGTCTCGCGTGTGAAATAACTGTACAGAAGCTGCTTGGGCAAAACAAATTATTGTTTGATCTATTTTAGCAATTTGGTTCTTATCTAGCTAGAGACCAAATATCTTATCTTTAACATCGGCAACTCACGTTATGATACCTTTGACAGGGTTGACCAACCATCCAAAGCAAGACATGGGCTACCATTTACCAAAGGTAACTACCAGACACCCCCCCCCCCCACCCTTCCCCAACCACACCCCAACCCACCCCACCCCATAGATCAGTTTTCATCCAAGTCCTAATCTTGAAACTATTACACGTGTCATGATAAAGTTACGAACGGTTACGAACAAGTTTCCTAGTAACAAGCAATACCGATTGGAGTTGTGAAACTGCACAATACCGCCCTCTGTCAGAAAAAAAAACACTTGCAGTAGACAACGTCATCTTGCAATAAGACTTAGGGAATGTGCTAAAGTGGAGGAATGACTGGCTAGTAACCTCCAATGCAAAGAAAACTAAGCTTGTGTCTCTGCGCTAAAGAGATATGATGCGTATTGTTAATCTTGTTGGTGAAGAGTTGGGATCAACGTTACAACCTCTTTCCCATGTCTGTAGCCAGCCTCTGTCTTTTCTACATATATTTCCATGATAAATGTGCCACCAGTGTGTCTGACCTAGTTCCTCCTATCAGAATGTTTGAGCGGGAAACCAGACTTTCTGCTTCTTCTCACCCATACACTCTTAATTTGCTGAGATGTAGAACAAAGAGCCACTCCAACAGCTTTATTCCACGTACTGCATCTCTTTGGAACTCCTTGCCTGGTGCATGTTTCCCTCCATCCTACTATCTAGACTGTTTTAAAAGGAATATCAATTCCTACCTCCAGCTCTCCTGAGTTATTTTCACATTTAATTTCTTCTTGAAGCCCCTTACCAAGAGTGGCTTTTAGCCTTGTTTTGGGGCGAACTTGCATAACAAATAAAACATTTTTTTAAAAAGACTAGACCAAGAAGCAACTTTGCATCAACTCTTCACAGTTAAGATATCATTCTACTACTAGTTGATGATTCACAGCAAAAATCGAAAAAAAAGAAAGAAATAGATATATTATAAAAAAAACAAACTTCCTTTCACTTCCGAGGAGGCTTTTCTTTTGAATTGCGAATAAAACAGCCGTCTAATAATTATCTTATTACATTTAGGTGCAGGTTTTGGGGAATTCTCGTGAACTGATGCTGCTCTATCAAGGATCGCTGTAATGAAAAAGATAATCATGTTGACTCGGAAGTAATTCTCTCTGACAAAATAACTTATCACTTTATTGGCTAAACGACTGTTTCAAAATCACACGTAAAATTGTTATACATCAGAGTCCTAAAATAGTAGATACCATTTTAATTTCAATCATGAAACAGTAGTACAATAGATATAATCATCATCACCCCCCCCCCACAACAAAAAAAACCCTGAATGTTCAGTGACTTTCACACAAGCTACTACACACCTGTACATTCTTGAAAAATGAGGGGGGGGGGAAGTTCCGGCATATAAACTGCCGCACGTCTATTATTATAGACGTCTCCTCTGGGCGCTTCTGACGAGATGACGGGTACCCTTTTTTAGTAGAGCGTAATATGACATCAACCAGGATCATAACTATTTATTATTCGCAGGTAGTGGACGCCAAATGGGTATTAGATCTACTGCACCTAAATGGAATCTGATACATTTGTAGGGGAAAGTGCAAGAAATTCGGTAACCTAGCGTAGCACTAGATTTAGACCTCGAGGAGTTTCAGATTATTCCTCCCGCATTGAAGGGAGATCCTATAGAATGTACTGGTACTGAATGCTCGGTGAAAGAGCTTCCGTTGGACTCTGTTTCGTTGGACTCGTTGGACAATAAAGTCATAATTTTATCAACCAACCACCCACATCATGCGATTAAATACGTAACGAACCAAGTATTCAACGGGAGATTTTGAAGGTCGAAGGGGGATAGTACCACCGAAGACCATAATATAAAGACAACAGTTTGCGTATAGATGGACAATAAAATGGAAGCGCTGGTTAACTTCCAATCGACAACTGGGTGTAAGAAGTGTGATGATGTACAAAATATTCTTGAACACAATAGAATAAACCAGATAATTCGAATCCAATATAACTATAGATCAATTTCATATTTGGCCTACTTCTCTATTTTACTTTCCCACGTCCTGAGATGCACTTTCAAGTCTTTTCGGTAGGAAAGGTTTTGATGGTGAGAGTTCCCCAACTGCACGTCCCCCTCTCTATCCCGAATTCATCGCATGATTTTTCTCAATCGATTTCTCCCCCGCTGCTGACATTTCTCGCGAGTACAGCATAAATTCGAGATTTTCAATACATCCTGCAATCCCAAACTTTGGTGAACAATATTTATGGATCAGCGTGTGGGTTGGGGATAGCACACCGTGCTGAACATTAGCGAGTAAGCTCACGCTGGGTTGTTGTCAGATGCGTCTTGATATCGAGAAGGAGGGTGATGAGATGTAAGGTATTAATACCGGACACCCTAAGGCCATCAATTATTCCTAAAACGTCTCCCTGTGAATCCGTCTTCCTCGTTTTCTCGTGACTCAAAACAACCTGTAGTTTCGGAGTTTTTTCATCTCTTTGGCGTCTATAAACAAGGCGGAATCAGCTTCATCTGGTTCTACACCCATCATCATAACATTAATATTTTTTTTCCAAAATTATAATTTCAGATTCTCTGAAATCTGTTCCCTCGTCCTTATATCAAATCGAAAGCCAGATTTGACACCGAATGGGAAAATAGGGAGTCAAACCTATAGAGTTCTTTACACGTCATAATGAGCCACAATATCACCTTCTTTGTAAAAATCCATTCCAACCAATGGAAAATGGTTGAAACATCCCATGGACTGAAGACTACCATTACCAGTACCTTCATTATGAACTAGTTACTGTAAAATGGCATGGTAATTATTACACCACTCTCCTAGAACACTGTCTATCTTAAAATGTATGTTTTTTCAGAGTGATTAAAACATTTAAAATGGGGGGCCATTAAGCCAAATAAAATGTCACATTCCGTATACACACTTCAGAAAGTCATGATATCATGCATCAAAACACTTATTAACAACAGTAAAATACACTGCAAAAACTGGGGCTTTAAAAATGACACCATGGGTGTTGTCACATATCGATACCGAACAGAGAATCGAACTTAACATCATAGGGTGTTAAAATAACACCAATGTAATAGTTTTTGCAGAAATAAGTGTTATTTTAACACCCTATTGTGTAAATGTTGATTATTTTGTGGTATCTACATGTGACAACACCCATGGTGTCAATTTAACACCCCAGTTTTTGCAGTGTAAACTTTGCGCGTATGATATAACGAGCGGCCATTAATTGCCGTAAACAGCGGGCGTGACACATTTTTATCTGGAGACTAAAAGCAGCGTGACAACGATCACATAATTGAAACGTTTTACAAATTATCCGAGAGAATGTCAACATCAGTTAATTGCAACCAAACATTATCCAACGGACGGCGCTTTAGAAATGTCCACAGAGTTGCATGATTGGTGGTTCATATGCACTTTATGTGATTACGGGTTGAGTAGAATATAACAGAAAACTGATGTATGCTGACGATTTGTTTCAGTTGATGTTTCCAGAGGATGGAGCCACCAGTGTACATGGTACTTTTTACTTTTTTGTGTTATTTTGTATATCTATTTCTCTAAACTTTTTTATGTTGTTATTATTCATATTTGTATTCGAGATACCTCTTTTGAAACAGTTCTATCATAACATGATTTGTAACCAAACACATTCAACTTATTTCCCATACACATTTATTGATGACTACATGGTAGTTGACAGGTGAAATAAAAGTCGATGTGGGCATAGCGGGCGCTATAACTTTACGGCCAGTTACTTGTCACCTAAACATTCGTCTTGGTATACTGAGGGCGCTAGATTGAAAACACGAACAGGCATTTCAGCTTATTTTACTCGAGAATCATACCAAAGTTTAGAAGAAAACAAATCATAGTTGTTTCTCGGATATAGTTTTGTTTATCAAGTCTGAGTGACTTTCCTAAATCACGGCATTACTTCTTACGAAGTTTGAAGATGAGAAAAGGTTTTCCAATTTCAAGCAGAGCGTTTGTAAGCGGTTTAGAGGTTCCGGACTGAACGATCTTGTAAGCATTGTGAGCAAATGATTATAGACAACATCAAAGACTTCAAAGCAGTGCACTATTATTTCATGTAAGGCAAATTTGTGACTTACCCTCGTTTTCCGAGGAGACATGCTTCTTCCCATTTCGTTCACTACTCGTGGAGTTGTTTCGGCCACTCATTGAGTAGTCCCGACTTGAGCTGACTTGATGCTGCTTACTCAGCATGTGTTTCTTGCTCGGGCTCTTCCGTTGTTGAGACATGGTTTCAGTCTCACTGCCAGCCTTTCCAGTCTTCTTATTGCGTTCAAGTTCCCCGGTGGTCCCGTCCTTTGGGGATGCCTTTGCCGTCACACTACTGCATGTGCTCCCTAGATTGACGTACTGTATGGTGTTCTTTCCACGGGGTCCGCATAGCCCAGCACCCATGAGTGTCCGTGATTGGTCACTCGGGACCACACATGCAGTTGTGATTGGTTCAAAAGTTAATTTAAGTCTTCATTATACTTGAAGTTTTCGAAGTCATTACTGGAGTGGAACAAGTCTGTCACAAACACTTGGTGGCGCCCTACTAATCATTGCTCCTCTCTTGTCGTTATCTCCTTTGTACACCTTATGATGATCTTTATTCGTGAATCTTCAATTCACAACCGATTTTCGATAATTGCTTCAGGGCTAAAGGTTGGTTCAATCAGAAGATTCCTGTTTTTTGACGAACCACAATTGTCTTGCAACAGTTCGACACCTACTGGGAAAAAACAACAGTTCATAAATGTTAATGGATGGTGTTAAATTGTGCGTGTTAAAACGCAGAAATGTTTGGGCAACGGTGATGACGTACTTTATCTCGTAATAGGACAACAGAGGGCGTCGTTTATGATCACCATGACAACTTTTAGTATTACGTAGGCGAATCAATTCTGCAAAAGAACTATTTTCAATTATTAAATTAAAGGTCGACGAGCAGTTTGTACCATTGTTGTGCATTTTCAATACATCGCAGTATCCACAATAGACGACGACGTTGTATTATTGCAGCATGCCACTGCAACAACTAAAGATGTGAGCTGATTTTATCATAATGTAGGATGTTGTTGTTATTGCTATGTTGTTTGTTGGGGTGTTTGTTTATTTGTCTGTTTGTTATTTTGTTATTGTGCTGCGGTGTTATTTTGTTTGTTGGGGTTTCGGGGATGTTTGTTGGGGTGGTTGTTGGGGTGTTTGTTGGGGTGTTGGGATGTTGGGGGTGTTTGTTTGTTTGTCTGTTTGTTTGTTTGTTGATGGTGTTTGTTTGTTTGTTTGTTGGGGTGTTGGGGTGTTTGTTTGTTTGTTTGTTTGTTTGTTCGTTCGTTTGTTGGGGTGCTGGGGTATTTTTTGTTTGTCGGGGTGTTTGGTGGTTTGTTTGTTGGGTGTGGGGTGTTTGCTTTTTAGTGGTTTCAGTCCACTAATAAATAGTCAAAAGGTTGGTTAAAATATCATATTCTGAATAATGTTGATTACAATTTTGAAAGATTTTTGTTTTATTTATTTATTTTAACATTTTATTTCGGATTAAAACACAAAACATGGTTGATATTTCATAGAGCAATAGCAACATTATGCTTACAACATAATTTGTTTTGATTACTGACTGAAAAGTTACGTGGTTAAAATGTGGCTTTTTAGTGTATAAATCACCAGAGTTGTGTTTGTTCGTTTGTTTGTTTATTTTGTTTGGGTGGTTTTGTTGTTTTTGTTGTTCGAGGGGGGGTGTCGTTTTCTGGGGGGTTTTTGGTGTGGTTTTTTTTGGGGGGGGGGGGTCGCAAACGGGCCCTTGTGGGGTATTTTACACAATGGAACGATAGACCACACAAAGTTGTCCTTACAGAGAAATTCTTAAGAAAAGGAAATAATAGAACAAAAATAGCAGAATCCAACAAACCCCTGTGTATATGTATTTGTTTGGTTAGGTTTTAGTTGTTTTGTTATTTATTTATTTATTCAAATATATATATTTTTTTTTCCTCTTGCATTGAAGCTATACAGCTTCATTTATTCAACAACAACATAAACCAAACAATTACACATCAGTCCAACAATATAGCTATTAAATAGCAATCAAGGAGAACAAAATAGATAAAATAAAAACAGATGCAATGATATACAATTTAGCGTGACATAATCACGTGAAACGAAGACCCAAACGATAGATAATAAAATTATAATATGTTGATACAATTGAAGGTGACATAAATGACAAATGGGGACAACACTTGAATTACTTAAAGGAGAAGGAAGCTCTTTAAAACCCAAAACTTAACTCACCATTATCATTAAAGAAACACAGCGCTTTGTTTGTTGTGTAGCACGCCTTAAAGGTTTCATGGCACATTCTTTTGTGTTCAAACAATAGAAAGGCCCTCAAATTCCGTTTGTAACATTGAATAATGTCAACATCAGTAGGACATGTGTGACTGTCAAATATTAATTTACATCTGATATTCCATATTTGTCGTAGCATTTTGACAACAACCACACTTTGCACTAATTTAAGCTGATACCCCAAAATTCTGTTTAGGTCGGAAAGGTAAAAGTATTTGTTACCCATGTATTTTCTTAGAAGACATTCGACAAAAATCCAAGCATTTATTGTACACGAGCAGTAAATAAAAAGATGCTGATGGGACTCGTTCTCAGTTTTACAAAGAGGACATAAAGTGTCAGGAACATTTTGTATCTTGAGGAGAACATCTCTGGTAGGAAGCACTCTATGTTTCACTTTGTACCAAAACTGTTTATCTTCTGAATCCAACAATTTATTTTTAAACCCTCTCTCCCAAATTGTGGTCCACTCAATGTGAGAGGCATAGTGAAACACTTCTTGCCATTTCTTTGACCTTTTGGGACAATGAATATATCTAAAAGGAGATTAGCATAAGTACTTTTAGCAGTGGTTTTAGAAATGTGCACACTTTCACCCTTGTTATTTTCAAAAACCATCCAATTACAGATGTGGTTCACGGGACCCTCTCTCGTGTCACAAACCAGTTCATGATCAATTTGGTTGTTTATTCTACCCATAATTCTTCCCGCGTTAATGTTCAAAATCGCACATTTATCAGCGACTTCTTGGAAGGTCATTAATTTGTTTTTACGAACCACATCTTTAATTTTAGTAATCCCATAAGATTCAAATATTTATTTATTTATTCAAATATTTATTTATTTATTTATTTATTTATTTATTTATTTATTTATTTATTTAATTTTTGTATCGTGAAATACTTGCCCCTACGAAACCTCTACCGCTGGTAGCTTACTTTTCTTTTCAAACTTTAATAATGACGACAAATCGTCTGTTACTGAATGGTAGGCCTATTGCTTTACGCTGTTTGAATCAAGATAAGGCACAACGCTTAAATTTGCACATGTTGGCAAAACTATACTGTGTGACTATATTATACCCTCTTCCAATCAATACAACGCACACTACGATCGACCTTTGAACATTCCGCATTAAAACGTTGTTTATATTCACTTCTAAACCAGTTTACTTTTATTGAAAACATCAACACGTCAGAAAACGGATGATGTAC
The DNA here is from genome assembly GCA_021014325.1 of Plazaster borealis. NCBI lineage: Eukaryota > Metazoa > Echinodermata > Asteroidea > Forcipulatida > Labidiasteridae > Plazaster > Plazaster borealis. Next base: position 4,816,771 of record CM037471.1, on the reverse strand, counting down.
ACAATTATCCCCATGGCAAAACACACTAAGAAGCGATTTAAGGTAGACCCCCTATAAAACAGGCGAGTCTACAGTACCAAGTTTTCTCCTTAATGTTGTGGTTCCTTGGAGACTCATTTGAATGCAATGATTTCCCTAATGGAATCGGGTGTTTCACCTTGGCGTCCGGTAACCATGTCAGGAAGAAATTGCAGTGTTTCTTAAAACGTTAGTGTAACAAACAATCGCTGCTTGGACGACAACGCAGCGAACATTCCAAATTGATGCTGAAGGGAAACAGTCCATCCTTCCGGCACGAGACCCTATAAGAGCATGATTTTGGCGGGAAACAAGGGCGACAATTTAGTTCACCGAACCACACGAACATGACTTGAAACCTGACCAAACATTCACTAACGTCTATTTTTGGTACCGCATTAGAGCATCCTTTTTCAGTCCTTGTATATTAATCATTTATAAAATGCATGATGCTGTTTTTTCATTTTGTTTGCCATGACGGGAAACTTACTCGCTCCACTTGAGCCATCTGAACGATGTACAACTTGAGACGTGAAATACTACGCCGTAGACTTGACAAGTATAGGAACAACTTGAAGACAAGTGCAAAGCCACAAGGACAAATACATAACATCAACAAGAACAACAACCGAAGTCAAGCTGACTAAAATGTGATATCAAGTTGTGCGAGTGAGTAAAAGTCGCTCTACTGTTTTTTTTTTTTTATCTGGGAAACAAAGTAAAGAAAACAGGCATTTACCATACTTGTGTATGCTGTTCAAGTAATGTGTCATTATTTCTTGGGCATTATCTGTATAATTAGCTCATCACCGGTAGGCTACATTTTGCATTTTCTCCTGTCCGTTTTTGTTTTGTTATGTTGTTTTTGCTTATTGTGTGTGTATTGTGTCTTGGGCTGTTCCCCACAAGCCTTATTTGCACAGCCTCCTTACTTACAGCTTAAATTGTTAATTTTTTTCAGTATCATTATCATTGGTCATTGTTTACTCTTTGCTTGTACTGTGCTACTATATTTTTGTCCAAATGATTCTGTCTTTTCTTGTTGTGAGTACGGAAATAAACACTGTATATGTTTTTCTGTCACAATCAGCACCATTATTACAACCTTGACTGACTGAATGTACATAATTTTGACGTTTATCTAGCAATCCATTGCCATGGTAACAGCAGGTTGGCAACGTCATACCAATCTCGGGAGAGAACCAATTTGACAAAATCTTTCTTGAGCATGTGTGTAATGACTGGGCGGCGCTCGCAGCCACCATTTTGAAAAGTAACAACAATATAAATAATAACGAGAAACAAATGTGTTCACATTAGGCTAAATGCATTTGAAGGTTTGGTCAACAATAGCAACTAATACTCTCCAATTAGGACGACGAAGTTATGACTGTAAGATTGAATTTCATGAGTACGAATCGATACGAGTAGAATTTAATTACAGAAGCAAAGATGCATGCCAAAAACTACAGAGGTCTGTATCGAACATTCTCTTAGCGTCATGTAAAAGTGATAAACATATCACAGTCACAGTAATTGAATTACATAATAATAATAGAAACATGTTATTGTCGGATTTACTGTCCCTTAGGCTTACTCAAATGAACGTTTGGTTTATTTTACATATTTAAGATGATGCGCTGTTTTGCATGACGCCCATGGGCATGTAAAGCACACAGCGATCCAAAGTCACCAGTCAAAACGATGCATGGTAACACAATCTTGAAATATTCTCAAACTGAGCCCACATGTTAAATCAGTCACCAAGGTTACTCTTTTAACGAGTAAAACAGCCACTATAGTGTTTATCAATCAAGGTTTTTCTTTTCTTTATCCATGATGTCACATCTCTAGTGATTAACCTGAGCTTAGTGTTAGTTACGTATGGATCCTCAAAGTAATTAATGCTAACTTTCACTGAACAAAAAGGAACCAAAAAGTGTTTTCCCTCTTACTCCGGTTTGATTGATTTGACTGGATTAAAGGACAATACTGCAGCCTTATCAAGAGCCATTATTTGATGAAGAACTGGTACACTTTCTCCTGGAAATTATGAATAGGACAAAAATAACACATTCTTGTTGTCATGCAACCCAAAAAATAGCATGCTTTAAAATTGTCTGCGGCGAGCCTAATTTGATTAAGATAACATGCAGTCTTAGCTTTATACAATACACACAGCACTCTCGTGATGTACACATGTATGAGCTGTGCACCTTGATACTTGTTTACATTCAACATTACTTCGACATTTTATATGCACCAGTGATACCTACACTCTGGGGTTTTTTCTCGCTCTTTCCTTCGGGCTTTTCTTCAAAACGAAGATGGATGAATTCGTGTGCAAACCATTTTCACTGTCCACGGGCTCAGAAAATGGCTAACTTGTTCAGTCTTCAAATGGGTTGAATTGCCGAATGCACAAAATGCTCTTACCCATTACCACTCTGCGAAACAAATATTGGGCAATATAAAAAGGAACATAGATTTTTCAACCACTGGCATATATAAATCTTTTTTTTTTCTATAACGAGCCAGCTGAATGACAGTTACTTCCAACTGTTTGGTTTTCAAAGCAAAAATAAACGTGGACTATTTTTAAAGGCCTACGGTTTACAATTCCCCTTGTCCCCCAAAGGAACCTATTTTATAGAGCTGCTTAAAGGCCCTGTACACTATTTGTAAGATCGAAAAACACAAATGTTCACAGATTCACACATAACTTACATGATTTAAAGTAAGTAATGGTAGAAAGGGTTCCTTAAAATATTTCTGCCTAAAATGATATCGTTTCTGAGAAATGAGTAAAACAATAGTTTTTATCACGCGCGATAAAAACCCGATGTTTGAAAAAACAGAAAACACATAAGGTCTCTTTTCACTATTTTCTCGTGACCTCGATGACCAATTGAGCTCAAACTTTCACAGGTTTGTTTGTTCATGCATATGTTGAATCACACAAAATGTGGACACTGATTTTGAGCCGTTACCAAAAGTGTGCAATACCTGTAAGCAGAATTAACACATTTCTGTTCAGCGAAAATTTGCAGGAAAACCAGTCACAAATGGTGCATGTGAGATAGTAGTTTGGCTGGTAAAGTTTTATTTTAAATCTTTAGACATTCTGGTTATTCTGGTAAGCAAATTGATTGATTCGTGCTTAGTTACTCTTGTGCTTAAGCAGCTCTATGGAGTTGAGCCCAGGTCTCTTTTTTAAAAGCTTAGCGTGGATTTTCTAAAATCTCTTTTACCGGCATGCAGAGGTCTCTGCAGAGGTCTCTTTGCGAGAGCGAATGTTTGTTGTTTTCAGCGGCATGCATGACACAACTATAACGGAGAAAACAAGCTTACCTTGTGTTTACATAAAATGTTCTGCTTTAATGACATTCGAATATTTATCTGAATGTGAGAAAAATCAGAAAAGGTCAGTATTTTCGCCGTGAATTCATACTGTATAATCGATAGCATTTATTTCATGGACAACTTGGTACCGTACAAGACCACAGTGTCGTCTTCTTTGTTAAAACCGTGTGTGTCCAGTCTGCGGGCCAAGTTTCTACACAGTGATAACGACGTGTAAACACTGTGCTATGATACTGCAGACCATCCACTATAGCAACAGAAATGAACTACAACTTTGTCTTCAATCTTCTCGCATAATTATCATTCGGTTATACGTCATAGTATGGTGGCCCTGAAGGGACATCGAACATATATATTTACGTGAATATTTAGGAAATATTCACGTTTTTTGTCCCAATTCGCAAATATTCACGTAAATATTCACGTAAATGTTTGCGATTGTGGCACAAATCGTCAATATTCACGTAAATATTCACGTAAATATATATGTTTGATGTCCCTTCAGGGCCACCATACCATAGGATTTTAATTAGGACTCATGCATAACGGGTACACGTCCATTACGGGGATCGCTTCCCAGTATGACGTAGACAAACGGCTTTAATGTCAAAAAGTATTCAATACTTTCAATCACTACAAGGCAACTGCATAATGTTGACCTGAATTTGAGGAAACTGTTTTGATTTTTAAATTGTCTGATTGGAAAAACGTAGTGCTGCACGGGACAATAATTGTGGGTGATTAGTAAGTTGTTCAGTTGATGGGTGGGGGGTTTGTGTGAGTCAAAGCAAAGTGAACGGATGAGAATGGTCCTTCAGAATACTGTCCGGCTCCTTGCCTATTTTTTTATTTTATTTTTTTTTTTTTTTTGGGGGGGGGGTTCTGGGGTTTTTCCTCTTCTAGCATGCTTACTTGTTTGAGATACAAACAACTGCCCCACCACCACTGAGTATTTGCTTCACAATTATAAAAACACTAATTTGTAGAAAATATTATTCTTTCAGAATGAATTTGTTTTTCCTAAACTAATAGAGCAGGAAACCAGCCACTAACTGAACGATTTGCAATACACAGCATTGGCTGGTAGCCTGCTGCTCCCTGACATAATTGTTCTGTGCATAGTGAATTACTATCCGAGCCATCTGAAATGGGATCCTATAAACGCACAACCAATAAGTAACCAATGTCTTTAACCAGTCCGAAGGTAATTGTTGTTTTAATTTGCAATGACCTCCAAAAAACCGAGGCCTATAATTCGCGATCAGACAGACTTGCCTGAGATTTATTTCTTCAGTTGCGTTGCTTATTCGTCAATGGTCCATTATAAGTCAAATTGCAGATTTTCGTTGAGGAAATTGAAAAAACAATTGTGCGATCGTTTGCTAAAATGAGAGTGGATATTAGCTAGGGTTTAATACGTCAGGTAAAAAGATGGAGCAGGCAACATCTTTTAAGTGACGTTCGTTAATTAAAACATCTCATTCAAGAAACACACTAAGAACCTTTTAAGGTAAGACAAAGTAGTTAGTAATATGATCTAAAAGATTAATGAAATTGATACTCTGAAGGTTTACTTTGGTAAAGGCTTATAGGAATATCGGCATCAATTGTGTTTCATCTGAGCAGAGATACCGTCACCATCAGGTGCGAGCATTGTCCCATGAAACCACAGTTCTATAAACTCTCAGCTATTACTTTAGACACGGAATGAGTGCAATTTTCTAGGGCAAACAATATGTTTTTTAAACCAAAACAATCAAACGAACACCCCCAACAAACGAAGCTTTATCAAACAGCCGACCCAGAATCGCGTTAGGAAACGAGATGATTGGAATAGATGCATTATTCTTTTAACAACAATTCTATTAAATGCGGTAAGAAACACTCCCATGCCCATCTAATATACCATAATGTCCACTAAAGTCCAAGTTCTCCAAGCTTGAAGTATCCGTTGAGCGTTTAGAATAACCGTAGGTATACAACGGTTATAATAACATCTGTTTAATAGGAAATGCATAGTAATTTTCCTAAACCGCACAGCAAGAAGAATTCGATCGGTTTCGAACGCAATGTTCACGTCTATTATGATAACATTTCCGGCGGGAAAACATCTCTTCACCAGGAGCTCCTGTCACTTTTGAAGATCCTGATAAAAGATGGGCCTTACGGAACATTCAAAGTAAAAAAACCCGAGAATGAATCAAATAACGTCTTAATTGAGTATGGTTGCTCAGACATGTGCGTTATATAATATTTCATTAGCTCCCGTGTAAAGGGTGCTTTATATAATGTTGCATTAGCTCCCGTGTAAGGGCATACATTCTATGCACCCTTGATTCGGATTGCGTTTTACATAACTTATTTACGATTCCCTTGTGTGGGACTTGATTGAATTTGGATCTGACAAAAGGGTTGTAGTTTTAGGAACCCTTTATAGACAAGAGGTTAAATTGTTTATGTGTCTGTCAAGGTAAGCATGCCCCAAGGTTATCCATTTTTATCGTTTTGAAATACGGGGTACGGGACATAATAAATAGAAAAAACATTTTATCCCAAGACGTGATCTCCGTTACCATGGTTACGCTAACAATTGCATTTGTGCCACGCTCTCTCGGCGTCCGTGCAATATACAAAGCGTGAGCCTTCTGAACGCAAGTGAAAATAAAATAAATCAGTTTGAAATGCTGTTCTTGTATAACTTGAATATTACCGCATGTGTGATTTTATGAGCAAAACGACGGAGAGAAACAAACGACTGTGACTTTACGTATATCTCAACAGTCATTGCTTACCACAACTACAAGAGCTTCTTCCATTTTGTTATGGTCAAAGATTATTTTCTTACGCTGCTCCATTTCTTTGGAATAGTCTTCCTGTGCATATTCGGCAGGCTAGTTCTTTATACTGTTTTAGGTCTCTGTTAAAAACTCATTTGCTTGAAGCTGCTTATTTGTAATCTGCTTACTTGTGATGTATCTTTCACTCGTTGTATATTTTATTGTTCTCTTTATGCGCTTAGAGGCTTTTGCATTAGGCGCTTTACAAATGTCTTTATTAATTTGTTATTATTAATAGAGACACAAAATGGCATTGAACAAAAATAATAAACAGAAAGTATAGTGCAAAAGTCGTGTATTGATTCGTTTTTGTTTTGTTTTATACAATATGAAAACAATAATATTATCCGCATGGTTCTTGGTTGGACAACTCAGGACGGGATATTAAACTTGGGGAGAAAAAAATGAAAACGGAAGACATCATCTCGGTAATGAAAGAATACTGCAGACCGCGGATGTGGTTTTAGTTTTCACCTACAACATGTTTACAAAGAAAACCTCTGCACTGCTTTTGAATTGAAAAAATATAGCGACACAACCTGAAGAGTTGGTTGAAGGAGGTGCGTTATGATGTAAATGATAACAAACCACCAACCCGTACAGAATGAGCGCCAGTGTAGTCGCCATAGAGAACACAGCCTCCGGGCGAGCATGGAGATACCATATTGCATTCACCGCGAATTAATCAAGGGGTTCACGGTCGCAGAATCTGCGTTTGGTTACAAAACAAGATGTGACTGTTAATAAAGAGCCGTGTATTATGACAAAACACTTGAAGACGAGTGGCACGCGCCTGCTACAATGAGGAGGATCTCTGCAACTTCTCCACACAAGAAGAAACAATAGTGAATCGAAGATGAAGTCGGTGCATCATTATTCATGCACGATGAGCTCTTCGATTGGTGATGAAGATAATGGCTGTCGATTTATCCACAATTACACGTTGAAAGCCATTAAATCTAAGCGGTGCACTACGCTTGATCACCAGTGTCATCCTAAATCAAAATAATATCTATCCAAGGCAGGTCAAATGTTTTTTTTTTTTTATGGGTTTTTTTAGCAGCGGTTTAAGGTGTTATCAGTTCCCCCTTTTTTCTTTCTGGTTTGCATTGAACATTAGCTATTACATCATTTTGTTAAAGAGTAAATGAATTCCCGACATTGTCAGCAATCATACGGAAATATTCCTCTAGAGGCCTAGTGCTGATGTGAAACTACGAGCGGTTGAGCTTTCACGTGGATTTTGTATGTATTTATTTATTTATGTATTTATTTATTTTCGGGATACTTATCATAATTTAAAGGCAGGGTATACTTTTGGTAATTGTCAAAGACCAGTATCCTTACTTGGTGTATCCCAACATATTCATAAAATAACCAACTTGTGAAAATTTGGGCTCAATTGGTCATCGAAATTTCAAGAAAATAATGAAAGAAAAAAACCCACATAGAACTCTGTGCTTCAGATGCTATGAGAAAGGCTTAATTCCTGAAGCCTTTCTCAGATTCAAATTTGGGCGTGAACAATTACCTCTTTCTCTAAAACTGAATTACTTTTGGAGTAGTTACCAAAGGTATATACCTTCCATTTAATATTAAATAAATTAGATAGTCTCAGCTTATTATTGTTCATTTTATTATTGTGCGAGAATACAAGTGAAAATGTGTATGACCAAATTCACCTGACGTCATCACCGACATCTAAAATTTTGGTTGCGCCATTTTGAGAGTCAATTTTCCCCAGTGTTGATTATTCAGTGGACAAATTAGGCAACCCTTTTGCAGTTTAGGTGCGCACCATGTTATCTTTAAACGCAATTGACCCCCGTAATGGCAGACGAGTGGCCGCTTGTGACGTCAGTGAAAGTAGTCTATATTCAGGTTGGTTTTCGATTTGAACTTACATGCTTCCTCAAACATGACATCAAGTCGGGCTTTTTGGTTAAATTATATCTCCATCTACAGGTAGTGCTTTTAATGGCAAGGAGCAAAAAGAATACGTGGTGGAAATTCGAATGATGTTTACAGCCCGTAAATAAAACATTATTATATTTTATTTGGCTTGCGGTAACACCATGTGTATATCTACTTTGCTGTGTAGATTTTTGTTCTTTGAGAACTTGTCTTGCTATGTATTCTACTGCCGCAGAGTGGGTTTCGGAATTCGGGAGACTATTGCCGCAGAGTAGATTTTCGGAATTCGGGAGACTACCAAGTTCTGAAAAGAACTGTCCTGCTTCTTAGCTATGGCGGGAGGTAGGAAATCGGTCGGGACTACTACTTTCGCTTAGTGGATCGGGGGCACTTCTCGTTATTAACTCCACTGCCGCGGAGTGAGTTCTTAATTGGTCTCGACGTTTCGACTAGCTTGCTCTAGTCATCGTCAGGGGACCATAATTATTATTTGGTTTGTGTCTACAGCCTAATGCATCTGCGATGCGAACACCCTTTACGGTACGCCTGGTCCATCACAATATTGACTCTTACTGTGATAGCAATGATACAAATCTCATGTCACCTGGGTCCCATTTCAATAATTTAACTAGAAAAGTGTTTCGCAGAACCATTAGCTAACCCCATTAAAAATGCGAGGGGCCAGTCACAGGCTATGCTCACAACTCCAACTCTGGCAACCTGTCCATTTAGCGACATCAATCGGTGCTTAGCGAATTATTTTCGACATCAATCGGTGCTTTGCGAATTAATTTCATAATAACTCTATGAATCTGAGCCCGATGTATACACGACACCTCAACCCTTTATTTAAATCCCCGTCTGCGATTATGATTAACAAATAGTATTTTAATAAAAACGAAATTCAAATTTATACACTTTTCTCGAAAATATTTATCATGCCGATTCGTACCAGATACCAAACTGTAGACTTGTGAGCTTACAGATTACAACTCAGCAATGTAACGATCTGATACTGTAATACCATATGTCTGTCTTCTTTAATCTCAAGATGTGATGACGACAGACTGGTTATTTAGCAAGAAGACAAGATGAAAGATGGAGCTGATTTACAACTGAATGACAGTCATTATTTTGGTAGCCATTATTATGGCAGAAGGGTGCACCCCACTAAATAGGGAAAAACAAGAGCGTCGAGCTCATTAATATTTTGTAGGCCCTCAATATATTCTATATTAGACAGATTTGAGAGTCCCAAAAAAGGGTTTCAGTGTAAAAATGTTGCCCAATTGTGACCTGGGGGTTGTTGACTTCCAACTGGATGTATTTTGGATGACATAGGCCCTGAAAAAATGGTCCTATTTGCTGAGAGGTGTAGGGACATTTTTCAAGATTGATGCTCGGACGTTTCGAAAATTTCACTGCTGCAGGGGTGTTTTTATTTGGAGGGAGAATAACTCTCCGGGCCTTGGGACTCCCCATATTGAATTGAGCAGAGGATAAAAGTTCAAGAGTCACTGGATAAATTTCCCTTTACTGTAAAAAGCTGTGAGACTTCTAGGTATTTTCTTTAGATTTTTGGATATTTAGCATCTTTGGGAGTTTATTTAATGGGGTGCACCCAGAAGGAAGAGAAGGCGACATTGTTCAAGATGGAGAGACGATTTGTTATAGGAAGAACAGGGACACCAGCCTAGAAGAGGACAAAAATAGTATGATATGAACGACGCCTCTGCCATGCAGTGTGACGATATGGACTGATATAGATGACACTTTTAACAGTTAATTTGTGGTTCAACCCCAACTTATTAAAACATTATCAGGTCAGTTTCCCTGGTGGTTTATTACTTGATACTTTTTTAAATTTATTAACGCATTTATAAACCTTTAAGCATGGCATGTTACCCAGGGATGTCACCCACAATGTCATATTATTCTCATAACACGATGATGCATTTATATCAAAACCTCCACCACCCACCGAAAACTGCCTTAAAATCCAGGCCTCGCAATAAATACAAAATAGAACTGTTAGACTGTATAATGATACGTTAAAGGCATCGTGCACGTTTGGTAATTGTCAAAGACCAGTGTTCTCACTTGGTGTATCCCAACATATGCATACAATAACAAACCTGTGGTAATTGGGGCTCAATTGGTCATCGAAGTTGCAAGAAAATGATGAAAGAAAAAACACCCTTGTTGTACAAATTTGTGTGTTTTCAGATATAGGAATAAAAACTTCTTGCAAGAAGTTTTTATTATTTTAGTGAGAAATTACCCCTTTCTCAAAAACTACGTTACTTCAGAGGGAGTCGTTTCCTACAATGTTTTATACTATCAACAGCTCTCCGTTTCTTGTTACCAAGTAAGTTTTTATGCTAATATTTGTTTTGAGTCATTACCAAACGTGTACGATACCTTTAAAGGGAACGTATACCTTTATTTTTTGGAACCTTTCGATTGTTTTAATCCTATATAAATGTAGATATATACAATATAACTAACCTGTGAAAATCTCATTTCAAAAGGGGGTAGCGTTTTTGAGATATCGCCGAAAATACGGAGCGGTTATGTCCACGCAGGAAGAATAATCCGTAATTGAACTACACAATCTGAGAAACGTATCTGACAGTAACGTTTCTCAGATTCACATTTTGGGGGATAAAAGCTGATATCTTTTTCCATGACCACATTACTTCGAAGTGAAATGATTCTCAAAATGCTTTACACTATCGAAAGCTGTTGTACTTGTAACCAAGTAAATTTGTAGTGCCATTAATTGCGATTAACAAACGTATACCTTCCCTTTAATCTAAAACTTAGCTTTGTTTCCGAAGGGTCAGTCAACTCATCTTTATGGTCAACTGAAGGAGTAGTTTAGTAGTCAGGGGCAGAGTTCTGGTACATGACTCTGCATACACAAAGCGCTTAACTATGATTACTCATTGTTTTTAGGGAAAGTATTCATTCCACTCCTCTCATTCTTAAAAAAAGGACTCATTAAACCAGTCTATGGAATTTCATCACATCAGGGCCCAATTTCATAAAGCGGTTTAGCAGAAAATTCTGCCAAGCAAATTTCTTTGCTCAGCAAGAAATGAGTGGTGGTACCAGTCACAGCAATGGTAACTGTATGTATTTTGGCTGATAACCTATTGTTCCTAAGCAAGAGTTTTCTGTGCTTAGCAAGTTTTTTGTGCTTATACATGCTTTATGAAATTGGGCCCAGGGCAAATCATTTATGGTTTTTCATTTGGGCCCTGAGCCCAATTTCATGGCTCTGCTTACCGTAAGCAAAGAATCGGCGCTTACGGAAGCAGGGAATTCCGCGCTTACGTCAAGTGTATTTCACGGGTTAGCAGGGAATTTTTGCATGTGCGCATGCGTACTCCACGTTCCTAGGCATTCTTCACTTACACAGCTAGCGCAGAAATTCGGCGCTTGCACCGTAAGCGGAGAATGGTGATCGTAAGCGCAGAATTCGGCGGTAAGCAGAGCCATGAAATTGGGCCCAGGGGGCCAAGTTTTCAGGGGAAAACGTGATAACGGTGTGTTTTGATGGTGATTTTGAGCACGTGTGTGCCTGTTTCAATTTTGCAAATTGAAATAGGAATTGCGTTTCTGGGGATAACTCTCTCTATGGCAATCAGATGGAAATTAAAGCTTTGAGGATATGCCTTTTTTTTCAAATCATATCCGAAGATGCAGACTAAATTGAGTAAAAAGGTCCGTACAAGGTTGCAACCACCTCGGTATTGTTCCCTATGTGCAATTGCGCTAATGGAAACCTCAGTGTTTATCTAGAAGCGGGTCAGACTATTTTGACCTCATATTTTGGATACATTGATTTGAATAGGGTTTTTGTTTATGGTTTTTCAAACAGAATCTGTTTTCTCTCTCAATTTACAAGCATTTAAATTCGTTACATTGTCCGTTTGGTTTACAACAACTTTTTATATTTTTTTTTATTCCGTTTAAAAAAAGTTTCTACTCAGATGTACTTGATACTTTTAATGTTACGCTATTTGTAGCATTTTGTAAGTTTCTCTCTGTGTAGTCATTCCACAGGGCTCCTCGCTGAGAACATAATGTTGAAGTACTCAGAAAGGGTAACCCCTCCCCCCCCAAAAAAAAAAAAAAAAAAAAAAAAACTCAAGACAATTATTGTTTGTCCATCGCTAAACGGAAGTATCTGAGGTTGCTCGGCATTACTTGCTCATTCTTGAGTCAATGACCGTGAATTTTCTCCGTAGATTTTAACGAGTTTTGCATTACAGCTAAGTGGACAAGTGATAATGTGGAATGGTCCCCAGAATGCCAAGTAACAATAACATCACTCTGATGTCTAATGCAATATCATTGTATACACGGATATAAATTATATTGATTTAATTGCCGCACGTCGATGTCCAAACCATTGTACTTTATAATTGTAGGTTGGAATTACACGTCAAGCGAAGACGGACGTTAAATTAATAACACGTTGTCCAAATTCACTGACTCAAACCGTAAAGTAAACAAATAAAATCAATCAGGGAAAGTAATAATTGTACTCGGTACATTTATGATAACAGTAATAAAAATGCTATTTTTTGTCTTCGGCTGTTTTGTATTTTGCTTTCTTATTCCTGTGTGTTGGATGAGTGTGGTGTGAGAGGGAGCGAACGCAGGCACCTCGGTTGTGATTCGAACCCAAGACACACCGTAGGCTAGAGAAGATGTCCACAAACTGAATTTTCCTTTTGACAAGAGGCCAGTACAAGCCTATACAATTAGCAGTAGGTATACTGTACACAATTTTACAGTGAATCGCAAAAGAAATGCACCACCTACCCACGGGAGATGCGAGAGCAACCCGAAGATCTGACGCCACAGCTCGCCACAGGCAGGGGCTCTCTGTGCACGTCACCCATACAGGCACAAGAACACTACACCACTGGTCAATGTCTGCCGTATCATTTACTTACATGTATAATAACATCCTCGCTAATCAGTCTACCATATCAGAACCAGACAAACCGATTATCCTTTAGTATTCGTCTACCAGACTGGACAATCCTTCTCAAACGCCATACAATACCAATACACCAGTGACCTAATTAGAGGACAATTCAAATCACGGACAGCCATGCTCTCATTCTATGTCCTTCTCCTTGCTCAACAACAATAAACAAAACTCTCTCCATAAGACTGTACATGACACAGCCATATACAAACCACGGTACTGGGCCTGTATAGTATTAGCACAGTATATATCAATACTGAGGATAATGGTCGATGTATTTACAAGGACCTATTTTCTTACAGTATTTTGAGCTGATATCAAGCCCAGTGTCTCTCGTATGTCCCTCAGTCGATACTTATATTGACTTAACGGCTCGTAATAATTAGTGGAGGAAAAACAAAGCACACGAGCGGGGTGTTGAATATCATGCCAGAAAGCGTTGTTTTTGTTACGATTGGTCAGATAACGGAAAGACATGAAAAATGCAGTCACAATTTGGCATCTTTTACAGGCGATTCAACGTCAATTCCTCCCACCATTATGGAAGTAAATTTGTGGCAATCCTTTTGTATAAGTAACTTCTGAAATTGTCATCACATAGGGGGTAATCCTGGTTTCGAAAATATTGGTGAATTGAAAGTGTAATATCATTGAAGCTGCCTGCAGAGCATTGTGCTTAGTTATAATTTTGATTAGACAACAAATTGGTAACTTAAAACAAACTAAATAAATTTATCTTCACAAACGATTGTTGTAATCCAATCAGAATAACATAGTTCGGTGTAAACATGTTAACTCGTTAACAACATAGACCAATCAAATAACGGTTTTAAAAACTAGGCGAATGGGAGGAGACGTGTAGATGAGAGATCATTTGAAGATGTATCAATTTTCTCCACAGAATTGTGCAATATCAATGTCTTTGACTTTATGCATCGTGTTAATCCCCGATCTCCAGCGCTTCTAATAAGACATCATGAAGCCAAATTGAAAGCCTATAATGCCTCACCGTTTTCTGCCGTCTTGAAAAATTTGTCCGATGTGATCTCGAACTCGTTACCATATTTTCACTTGGCAGGCACCCGTCTAGAACGCTGCTTGACCCCATTACGAGCACAGCGAGATACGCACGCTCCGAGTCTAATGGCACCGCATGGGGGTGTAATGTTACACTATACTAACACGCAGCAATGGAATAATTGCTATGAAACGAATGCAACGCCACCAACTTCGTACATTCAGTTGATTCGCTGATGTCTCTCGTTCAGACATAGATGATGCATATTAAATACTGGTGGACGGTCGCAGAAGAAAGCAAATCGAATCGTCAAACTACATGGAGATGTCAGTGGATTACTAAAACAGTTTTGGACTGGGGCTTTGTGTCCATCATAACGAGGTGCATATCACTGACCCCCCCCCCCCCCATTTCTATTCCACGCTTTAGTGTCAATCATTTTAGACTCTTCGTGATGGACTGAATCATTGCTACTCGCCAACCTCCATTAATATGGTGCTGTACTCCTTATCAGAGGGGATAGCTTATACGCACTTACAGGTTATTTCTTAAATCATAGAGACACCTGCATCACAAACGATCTTTGTGAACTGTATGACTTGTCAAAGTGTACTTATGTAGGTCACTGGCTTTACCCCCCACCCCCCCCCCCCAACACACACACTCATGTTTGTGAATCCCGCTAATCGAGGACTTCTCTTTGTTCTCCCATTGTTTGGACATATGTCCATCTGTGCACTTAAGGAAAATCCTATTCCTCAACTCTGTACAAAACACTATGTGGACGTGTGTAAGTCCACAGAGTGTTTCAAGTTCCTACATTATTTGGACCTCTTTTGTTCTCAACTTAACGGATCGGGTTTGTGGGGTCCTGCTATTGTTGTTCTATTGCCCTTTTCTAAAGAATTCTTCTGTGGGGTCCAAGTTGAACAAAAATCTATTCTAAATCTTATTTATCATAAATCTACACACAATAAGATGAATGGAACATAATCCCTCCAAATAATAACATCTCTTGTGTTTTCCCTGACAATATGCAATAACTGCTTCTCAGATTCGTAACCTTTGGCAACCCAAAAAAAAAAATACAATTACTCGTCGGTGATTTCTTTCATTAACTACGGGCAAATTAAATTCTTATAAATTTAATCAACTGTCCGAATAGAAATACATATACCTGCTCCCATTTGCCAATAACCATTTTTGGCAAATGGAATATTTCAGCGGCGGTATAACAAGCCTTGGAGTGCTTTGATGACCTAAGATCACTATATGCACGGGGAGTGTCTCTATATTGTTCGGTCGATCTTTGTGGGGATGGATTGATAGGGGCATTATGGTCGAAGATTTTAGCTGGAGTACAGTTTTATAAGATCTAGATGTCGCCACATGCACTTGGAAAAACGAAAGGGTGGAGACTCTGTGTGCTGATATTTCGACATTATTTCTAAAATCACTCTCCCATAGCAATGCTGAAGCAATATATTTGTATTGATTTAATATTGTTATAATTATAATTTTAATTTTTGGGTTTGTTTTAAATTTAGAACATATTAAGCGCATTAATGCATTGATGAGGGTGCAATGGTTTCGGGTTAAATTCAAATTCGGCTATTGGGGAAAAACTGAGGTGGGAATGGGGGAGCAATTGTTTTTATTTTTATTTTATTTATATATTTATTTATTGATTGATTGATTTTTTTTTTTTTTTAATGTTTTTTTGGGGGGTGTAACTGGGCTGTGGAAATCCACCCCCCCCCCCTGCGTAATGCCGTCGCTGCTGGCCCTGAAGGATACGTTTCTCGAGATAAACTCTGCTTCAGTGAGTTTTCAGTGAGTTTGGGGTTTTGTTCTTTCTTCTTTTTCTTCTTCTTCTTCTTGTTTTGGGTGGGGATGGACTTGGGGGCTGGGGTTGTGCGTAAAAAATATTCCTTACAAATTGATAAAATGCAACTTTGGTTGTTGGTACGACGAAATATAATGAACAATTGGATAACTGGAATCGATCCCTTGCAGACGTCACAAGCTCGATATGACGTCAGCACCTATGAGGTAAAAGAAAGACATTTTGGTTAAGAGTTGTGCGTGGCGCGTATGTCCTTGCACGTTTCCATTGTTTGACCTCAGTGATTGGCGGCCTGTGCAAGAGGTTTTTTAAGATTTTCACGATTTACATGTTATTTCGCTTGAATCACTCTGTAATTACTTCTTGCTCTTCCATGATTTGACATTTTCAAGGAGTAAAATTGTGAATTGATTTAATTTAATATTTTTTCCCCCGGAGGATTCTCATTTATTGATCTCTTGATTCAGACCAGAAATAAAAAAATAACAATAGTAATAATTATAAAAATAACAAATTAATTTTCAAAAATTAAGTTACGCATCAATTAAAAGACACTAGTCGTGGCACAGTGCAGAAAGAGTGCTCCATTTACTAAGTAATTAAGTGATGTTGCCATTTGAGGCGTACATAAATTTATCCGCGGCAATGAAGTATTTTTTTAAATCATACTTCAGGAGCGGTGGAACCGGCAAGTCAAAAGAAAGTGATTCAGGTTCTTCCACTGAGCTTCTGTTTTACCGAAAAGTAAAAGCTCATTGTTATAACAGTAAATCTTAAAGGAACATTACAGAATTGGTTTTTGCTAACAAAACAGTTAAGCACTTTATATAATCCACCATATACATAAACTGACAAACCTGTAGAAGTTTGAGATCGATCGGCCATCTGGGTCACGAGAAAATAGTGAAAAACCGATTACACAATATTGCATGTGTTATACAATGCATGAATAAAACGCTCATGAGCGATAAACTCCAATCGGAAATTAGTTTTATTTATTTCTCATCAAATATGGCATTTCATACAGAAATATTTCTAGGGATGTTTTCTACTATCATCATCATTAGACCGTGTAAGTTTTATGTAAATCTGTGACCTTAAAAAAAAAACATTACCAGTTCTGTAACGTTCCTTTAAACCAGTTTTTTCCTCAACCCATGTATAAACACTGAATTCCAGAAGATACAGTGATGGTACAACCACATAATACATGGAGTAGGGTCTCCAATTCACTTTTACATAAAATAAATGTACATCAATCAGAGTTAGATTTACTGATTGTATAAAGAAATGTATTAGAATCAGGGGCGGATCCAGGATTTTCCAAACGGGGGGGCGTGAAAATATACCAAGCAGCAAAATCTTCCCTTCCCCATTTCTCCCCCCCCCCTTCTCTCTCTCTCCCTCTTTTTTTCTTTTCTCCCTCATTTTTTTTTTTTTTTTAATATGAAAAAGGGGGCGTGCGCCCCCCACGCCCCCCCCTGGATCCGCGCCTGAGAATCAAAAATTCTATGAACAATTTTACATTGAAACCACCTCAACTTCGTGTCAATTTGAAAGTAATAGTAATAGTGGCTTCTTATATAGCGCTCATATCCGTCACTCAGTGACGCTCAAGGCGCTTCGACAGTCAGTATTTTCCTGCTATTTGGAGCTACGTTTATGAAGTATGAGAGCTACTCCTTTACATAGCACCATGTAATGGTTTACAAGGTGCTGTGGCGCAATACAGCCAAAGGAACTTCATAGACTTGGGACCAGGACTGGTGTGCAAGTTGTAATTAATGTTGAGTTGATCTTCCCATTTGGTAATAAATTTACGTACAACTTTCCTGGTGAAAGCTAAAATGTCATAGATCCGTCTTGAACGTCGTTTGTCCCTTAAAATCTCATTGAACTTAAATGGTATGAAGGGGCGAGGAATGGCATTTTCGTCATTATTAAGTAATTCCTGAAAAGACGATTTGATAGCTTTGACAACAGCCCCATATTATATAAAATTAGAGCGGACCTTAAACTTAATTCTAAAGTTGTTGAAAGAGAGAAAGTTACCTCGATCACAAAAAAAAATCACCACTAGAAGAAACCCCGGCTGTATGCCAGTGCTTGTAATAGATGCATTTCTTTCCCACTTTGACATGACTTTTAAAGGGACACGTTGCCTTGAATCGGACGAGTTGGTCTAAAAAAAGCGTTTGTAACCGTTTGTTATAAAATGCATATGGTTAGAAAGACGTTATAAAAGTAGAATACAACGATCCACACAAATATGCCTCGAAATTGCGTGGTTTTCCTTATACTTTGCGAACTAACACGGTCGGCCATTTTGTGGAGTCAAAAATTTGAATCCACAAAATGGCCGACCATGTTTGCTCACGGTGTGAAAGGAAAACCACGCAATTTCGAGACATATATGTGTGGGTCATTGTATTTTACTTTTATAACGTCTTTCTAACCATATTCATATTAAAACAAACGGTTACAAATGCTTTTTATAGACCAACTCGCCCGATCCAAGGCAACGTGTCCCTTTAAACCACAAGGAACTCTTAAAAATATCTTCATTGATTTAATTTTGCTACATCATCTGGTTTTTGTTTTGTGTCCGAAAAATAAATAAATTAGGGTTTTATGTACTTATTTTGTTAAACTTGTTACAGTTTATAATTTAAATGATAAGGAGGGTCAAACATAAATTTGTTCAGTTGGGCACCAGTTGTAATAATATAAAATACATGAAATCTTGGCTGGTAATATCCTGTGTTACGACGCTCGGCGTTCCAAGCAGCTTTTAAACGGAAATTGGCTAAACATTCTTCAAATAATTTCCTGTTTCATTTCAGTAAATACTTATTCTTTGAAATTTCATTTTTCTGAAGTTTCTTTAGGATAAGAAATTAGATCACGAGAATAATGTTTCTTCGAAATGATACTGGCATGGCTGAGACAAGGATATTGAGCGAGTTTATAGATCTGTTGGGGACGTAAATAAACGGAAGGTCAACAATTATTATTCCCATACACTGTGTGGACAATCTGATAGAGTTGCATGCTTAAGCAGAAAATGTTGCTTAACAATTGGCTGCTAAGCAGAAATGAGCAGGATACCAGTCACAAATTCCACATGTGACATAGTCTTTTGGCTGGTAACTCTGTTCTGGTAAGCAAAATTTTGTTGTGCTTAGCTACTTTTTGTGCTTCAACAGCTTTGAAATTTGGCCCAGGTCCTAATGAAGACGTTACATTTTCCGGCAATATTCAAATAACACTTAATTTTTCTGATAAACTCATTTATAAATATACTTTTTTTTTATATATATATAAAATTAAAATGTAATTTCAAAATGTGTCTTAATTGTTGATAACACTGAATTTATTCACGAATACATTTTGAATTAAACTATTTGTTAATTATTAAGAAACTATTGGCAATGATCTGAGTATTCCGGCCGTGTGAGTAAACTAAAATAATTTTCCCCTTCCCCACAGCAGGGCACCAGGATGTATTGACCACACATGTGGCGTAAGGTTCATTATAACCTGCGCAAGGTCACCAACTAAATTACGTCCTATGTCGCCTATAGTGATATCATGCATTGTAACAAATAGGCATACACCAAACACGCTGGTATCTCCGTTTACTAAAACGAAGGCGTTATCTTCCTCCCAGTACTGTGTTCTTGTTTAAAGGCTATGTAAACGTTTGGTAATGACAATAAAAACTAACGACAATGACAATTAATGGCAATAAAAACTTACTTGGTAAGAAGTATAGCAGCTTTGGGTATAGTATAATGCATTTTGAGAAACTTTTCACTTCGAAGTACCGCGGTTATGGAAAAAGACTTTTTATCCCAACAAATTTGAATCTCAGAAGCTTTACTGCAGTAACGTTTCTCAGATTGTGTATTCCAATTGCAAATAATTCCTCATGCGTGGACATAACCGCTCCAGATTTTCGGCAATATCTCAAAAACGCTACCACCTTTTGAAATGAAATGTTCACAGGTTAGTTTTTTGGTATATATCTACAACCATAGGATTGAAACAAACAGTGGGTTCCAATTACCAAATTTATACAATCCCTTTAAGGAGCTGATACGCTTTGGACCTTGCCTCTAACAGAGAGCAGATGGTAGATGATGACAAATTACCCCCCCCCCCACAAAGTTCACGCAAAATTACGAGATGGAGGAATTGGGAAGATTTTGGCGTTACTCTATGCACTAGAGCACTAATTTAAGACGCAGATTATCTCCAGGGGTTTTGCGGCATAGTTCGCGCCAAGACGATTCCAAATGAGCCTGTGATTGGATTGAAGAACCGATTATTTACATCTCCTGACTGGTTGCTATGTTGCAACACTGTGGCAAGTGCGCCACCAGATGAGGTTGTCCAACACCCTTAACTGATTTTGGAACATCCACATTTCGATCTATTGGCACGAGGTAGTAAGGAGTGATTAAATTGTACTACGGCGACTGAGACACGTCATCGTGGTGGATGTCTGGCGGCTTTAATTTAATTTATACCGACCCCTGTCTCTGAAGAAATAATCTCCTAAGGGTGCCGCCATCTTGATTTTTGTCTAATTCAACAATAAAGTTCCCATAAGAGGCAACGAAAACAACTTTATTTATATGCGCTTCTAAAGCGATGAAGTGCATAATGGGACGTGACAAAGGAGATATCAGGACAATAATAATGTTCTTCAATGAAGATATCGGTGAAGCTTGCTGAACCTTCTGAATTAACAAAGGTATTCAATCTTTTCACAAGGTCATCATTTTCACTATATCTCGAAATGGTTCAAAGTTCCAGGAGCCAGCCTAGCTGAAGCAAGGTTGGGTAAATGGCATCTTTTACACTCAATTCTGACCTAGATTCCGGGTCCTGCTGGGTCGGAACCATTTTTGGGTAAGGCTGATCCGGAATGAATCACACTGCCGCAGAATAAGAGTTCAAATATTCAATTTTTTAACCAGTTTCCGGGTCACCCTGAGACCCGGAATCTGGGTCAAATCTTACCCGGGAATATTTTGGTTTTACCCGTACACCGACGTCTGTAAAGCACTGCATACTCGGTGCTTTCCCAAGTCCTGTGAACAAAATCACAGGCATATTACTCGGGTGGGATTCGAACCCACGACCTTTGCCATTCTAGAGCAGATGTCTTACCACCGAGATTGCCCGGTAGCTAGAGGAAGTTCGAATCCTACGTGCAAACCAAAGCAAACTCCCTGTTGGTCACTATCACAATCGGTACACCTCGGTCAGTAACACACACTGTCAGGTCCACAACAAATAATTTGCATAGAGCCACACAATAGGCCACATTGTTGCATTGTGTTCGAAGTCAAAGACTTAAAATACCATTCTCAGCCATTTTGAGAAATCTCCTGCAATATTGACTCGCACTGCATTTCTGCAACTCCTTATGACATGGTGCATTAACACGTTTATCTCATGTACTAGCCATTAAACCTTTGTCCAAAATCACATCACAGCAAACAAAGAGAGACAGAGACTAGACATAGAGACAGAGTAGGAAGAAGTGCAATATCAGATATATAATATAATGTAATGCACTGACAGGGAATTCACTCATATCTAAGCACGGGCAACCTTGGTGGCAACTTAACGTAATCTTGGTTATGACATCTTGCGTAAAAAATAATTAAATGAAATAATGTAGTACACACTCCATGATGCTTGGGTCAGTTGCAAACGGGTGGCTATATCTTTCTTATTGTTTTGTCCAGGGAAGGCCAAAGGAATACAAGGAGATACAACATTACTCCCGAGGCATTGCATCGTAGGTATTGTCATATGGAGCATGAATAACATATTTATATGATTTTAAATCAACACACTCACTCAGAACGGCTTCGTAGTGCATAAGGTCCGCTGGGGGCAGAGTGGTGGCGTAGAGAAAGCGTTCGTATGTAAACACAGTACATAAATGCATGAGGTTGCATGGAGGAGAGCACAACACAAATGTATACACGCTGACCGATCAGCCGGCTAGCCACTATGGAATGATTGTAATATTTTGATGTACACAAGGGTCGAGCCACCGGAAGAATTACCAAGTAATGAGCACGTCATGAGCGCATCCTGGGGACGTGTTTGTCGAAGCTATTACAAGATGCGCATGATCTATGATCGCTTGTCAAACCACAATATTTCAAACCTTCTTATTATTTTCACAGCGTGTTATTAGCAAGACCATTATTGCATTTCTGCCAAAAAGAGTCCGGGGAAACCATGTTTATTTCCCCCAGGTTGATCCGATGACGCGTCACACCACAATGGCTGACGTTTCTTTTCCTCTGGAGGTGTAGATAAAGGATTGGCTTCACTGGGTACGCCAGCTCGGTCCAATCCCAGTCGGCCTCTCGCCATGACCAATAACACAACATGACACCTTTACGTTTACTTGAGGATCTCTTAAATGAAACACTTAAACCATGGGGACAAGCACGACCCTTCTTGATCATTCAACTCATCTACGTTGTCGGTTAATTAGCACTCTGGTTAACCCGGTACATCTATCGGGTGACGGAATCACATGGGTCTCGGAGAGGTTGAAACTGACTTATTTATTCAATATCTAACCCGCTACATCAAATATTAGCGGTTCATTAACAGTCATAGTTGTTTATTCTGTGTAAGAATGATATGTATAAATGATAAATGATACATCCCAACTGCCTTCTTCAAGTTCCTCTTCTTGTAAATGTTGAGCACTTTCATCTTCCAATCTTCATCTGAGTTAATTCCTCGATCGTGTTCTCCTTCTTGGCCCATTTCGCGTCGCATCTTCAGTTATCTCAAAGTATTCCATCAACAAATCTTGTCCATGCTGTTCCGGTATGTATTGTTTTATTTCATAAGTCCCTTTATTATTTTCCTTAATCTCCCAATCTTCATCTCTTTCATCCGAGTCAATCCCTTCAACTGTTTTCTCCTTCTCGTATCCCATCTCACGGCGCATCTTCAGTTATCTCCAAGCATTCCATCAACAAATCTTGTCCATGCTGTTCCGGTATGTATTGTTTTATTTCATAAGTCCCTTTATTATTTTCCTTAATCTCCCAATCTTCATCTCTTTCATCTGAGTCAATCCCTTCAATTTCGTTCTCCTTCTTGTACCATCTCACGGCGAATCTTCAGTTATCTCCAAGCATTCCATCAACAAATCTTGTCCATCGGTTCTGGTGTGTAGTGTTTATTTCATAAGTCCCTTTATTCCTTAATTCCCAATATTCATCTCATTCATCGCAATTCCTTCAATTGTTTTCTCCTTCTTGTACCATCTCACGGCGAATCTTCAGTTATCTCCAAGCATAACATCAACAAATCTTGTCCATGGATGTCCCAGTATGTATTGTTTTATTTCGCGTGTCCCTTTAATCCTTTTGAGGTTCTCCTCTTCGTCCTCTTACTTGTCACTTTCGCCTCTTTGCGATAGACACGTCTCCCAGGGTGCTCCGCTTTCACACAAGCTCCTGACAAGTCTCTAACTTGGGATCATGATGCGAGCTTCAACGAGCTATAAAACACCGATGAACCATAGTTGTTAAGCTTTTTTTTTTGACATAAGGCCTATTATATTTTCAGCATCCATCCCCCCAAAGGGGCGTTTCAATAAGCCATTTTCAGATATGGTGGACATATTACAATTGAACTGTTCGGTTTGGGTAATTCTGTCTACTACTTGTACACCCAAACCAAATGGTGTATACTCATATGGTTTTCGCCATATCTCAAAAAGGCTAATTCAAGTGACTATTTTACGAGTGGAACAATTTAATACGTGATCTCAGGTTTTGCAATGCACAATAATGAGCCATTTACATGTCTTACATTGTCAAAATGTACGATTAAAAAAGGGAGATCTCTAAATGTAATACTTCCTAAAATGTTGTGATCAGTAGTATTGACATATCCGTTAAATAATGCATGTATTTTTGAGAAGAATAATCAAATTTGTACCCGTTCTTATCAAGATTTGCCTGGCTTGGAAATTTGCTTTGTTTTTTCCCTCGAAATAGTAAGAACATTGTTGTAAGCGTTTAATTCTTTCGAGTGCACGCAATAATCTCGTTTGTATAAGTGTTGACTCTAGAGCCAAACGCAACACCCTTACAAAAAGAGATTGTATCCGTTTATTACAATGTGTATGCGAAAGAATTAATTAAAATCTAATTCCACCATGCAAGGCCTAAAATGCTACACCTTGTTGTCAACTATATCTTGACTCTTGACTGGTTAAGTGTGTTTATTTTGGTCAAAAGTGTGTGTTATTTAATTGAGTTATAACTGGCACTCTACGGTAGACATACCCTATGACTGGACCGCGTTGATCCTGACTTCGTGATTCGTCATGGCGTTGTGCGTAATCCTAACTATGCAATCCTTTTTAAAGAAATACAGCAAGCAATGCACATAATTTTGACGGATATGCCGTAAATCTACGTGTCCGTCATGCGTTGTGCGTAATTCGTAATGCACAATTCATAAAAATGAAAATACACGCCGAGCAAAGCAAATAGTATTTACGGATAAAATATCATGTGCGTTGCCTGATGGAGGTTTAATTTTTACGCATTGCGCACTATACGCATATACGCACAACGCATGGCGGACACACGGGTTTCCGGCCTCAAGTGGACCCATGAGCAGATAGACATTGCCGGATCAAAAGATGACGAAGTGTGTTGGTTTAGGGGCGCAAGGGCGACTAGGTTCGAATCACCCCCAGATTAGAATCGAACATTGCACTGGGTCCACATCCAGATGGGGGTGATCAAGAATAGGAGGGGAAACATTCACGTCACGTTCAAGAAGACACGAACAACGAGGCGGACCTCAAAGAGCTACCAAGAGATACAATGTCCGCTTTAATTAAAGACAACATCTCAAAAACTAAAATATCAAATTGTCCATGGCCTCAAGGCTGTTAGACCTTGTAAAAATAGACATTTTAATTAAAAGCAAAAAGAGTGGCAAATAATGCGGGCACATACATTTATTTTCAATGTTACTATTTTTGTAATCGAACACAAACGTTTTATCTGAATCACGGAAAGGTGAACCAGGGGAAATTAAACACCAATAACACTTACATCAATTTTAAAAGATAATGAAATCTCCATTGATCCTGAAATCAATAGAAATGTCCGGTTTTTCGAGCACATGTTTAGAGTAGAATCATGTATCAACTTCTCGTCTTGATGTGCTGTACAGCCGAAAACCTGTCGTTGGTTATTACAATGAGGCCGGCGCTCCTAGCTACGGCCACTTCCCTAATTAATTGGTGAAAATTACAACTACCACGCGCCACCATTTCACGAAGCAAATGGTTGAAGGTCGCCATAAATTTGTAGGGTTTCTGTTGGCCCACGAATTAGAGCAGAAACAGTAAGGATTTATTGTAGACTACTGACTGTTTCACCGTGTGTTGAGATGGTCTTTTGCATAACTTTAACCCAGGCAGGCTAATTGTTTGGCTCACAAAAGATTCAAAGAATTGCTACATGTTGTAGCAGGCATTTAATTTAATGGGGCATTTGCATTTTACACTCCACATGTTACATAATTGATATTGTGGTTTATTGAATTGAAATTAGAGCACCTTTAGGATTTTACAATGTTTTGTACTTTCAGAGATTCAGAATGGAGTGATGTTATATTGTTTATTAATACAAATTTAGCTTTTTAAGGGGTAATTGCTCTAATATTTTCCTGCAAAGCTTAGTTGGTGCATGTTTCCCAATTTTTGCATCTCTTAAGGCGCAGAAAACACAATGAAAACACTTGACCTAATTTTGCCACTGGTCTTAACTATTCCAATGTGGACGTTGTGATGCGTATTATATCGAAGGTCTTCACTACACACCGTTGTACGATCAATATTTGGTCAAAATGTCGCTGTATGAAAGTTTTGTTTTCCACAGACTATACTGTGAAGTATCATAACTAAACAACGCTATACAGGAACCATTCACTATACGAAAAATACATAAATGAAATTGTAGTGTTTTTTCTAAAGATGGTACTATATTCGAAGAAATATTTGTATATTTTATGCACTCGTTTCCGAGCGAGCGATGTTTGAATATTTTAAATTGCCTGCATGGTAATTAAAACACCAAGGTGAGAAGTATAGATAACTTACTATTTATGCGGATTCATCGAACACGTTATGACCTTTGCTGTGAAAAAATGTGTAGGATTTTATTTGTTTCTGATTGATACTAGTACATTAAATTAAATGCTGGGAAAACGAGAATTTTCATCACTGGTGATGGGAGCCAAGTTATTCTCCACAAGGCCTGTCCTAAAACTGAGCTACGGCCGGAAATTGAGATAATATTACCCTGTACTGTTGTACCCTCTAGAAGAGGTAATAAGACCGACAGTATTCTCTCGAGAATAATTCATTGACTGTGGATGTAAACCAAAATGATGCTCCGGAGTAGATGAGGATTATTCGACCTCTAAGAAGAGATTGAATAAGTCATAGTGTAAGCTTGAGGGAGGTCATTTTTGTGTTTAATTAAACAACAAAAACACTTGGGAATTGAGCCGATAATTTATATCGATGGCGTGGCGTGATCGTAAGCATCACGAGGAGCATTTCTCAAATATTCACCGTCACTCTGCTCCAACATTTGGTGACATGTTACGTACGGTATTGACTCTGATTGTGGTAACTTCTACGAGTTTTTACTGTACTCATATAAAACTGGAGCAGGGTGTTTACTGACTTAAATAGGTTTGAAATTCACCGTGGATGTGACAGCACTAGCGAGTAGCTTGCCCGCGGGACCTCGGTAACTCTCTGATACCCGTTGTCTCATACTTAACTGGCCGGTATAAGGACCTGGGAAAATAATAATAGTAAGGCCGATCAAACAAACCACCTCGGGGTAGCAGCTTCGACAGCAATATCACAGTTATCCCCGGCTCCCAATTTAGCCAAAACTGGGGCACTGCAGCGAAATATTGACACAGTATTATTATCCAACAAGGGGAGGGCGCTAAGTAGTTAATAATGACTGTGCTTTTACATGAATTATCATAAACACGCGTCACATCAGTGAAAATAAATGGTTAGGGAAGACTGTATGGGCCGCCTGTCGTAATGGAGGAAATAGCAAAGCAATTTTCATTAGCAATGTACATGGAGTCAAGAACATGATGCTGCTCGTTGAAGTCGAGTTGAAAGATTGCCAAGATGGTGTCACCATCTGCAGTCACAGTCAACCCTTTGCCTTTAAGATAATCTCTGAAACAATGTACTTACTTGAGTTCAATGTTTTTCAATCAGCACGTGCCAAGGATCCACAGTAAACGAACACTGGCCGGCCACAGTGAACGAGTCGAACAAGCGGAATGGGCAATGTCTCTCCGCGAGATATTTTATTGGAGACTTAATTACATTCGCAGTGAATGAGATGTCCAACGCAGGATGATGTATGTTACCTTCTTGTAGCTGTGTTGACGTGTTTGTCTCAAGAACACACTATCCTTCGAATTCAGGAATGATGTTAAACGTCTCTTGCCCTTCCAAAGCAAAATAATGTTGTTGTTTTTTGAAGTTAAGTGTTACATCTGTGTGCTTGTCCGAGCGTTATTTGTAATACTACTGTGCAGCTGGTCAACCGGTGAGCATAAAACGTGCACTTCTCCGTTGTGTCACTGCGCACTGATTCCCGCCAATAACAGTTTGCATAGCGCCACCAACGGCACAAGGTAAGGGAGCGGGGCAGACGATAATCGTTGGGACACACAAGGGCAAACTCGCATGCTTTAAATATTGTATTTATAACAACGACGATCTTGAAATTTGTTAGAACGCATAGTAGCCAATAATCCCAGATGCTCTTGAAGTTAAGTTTGGTTTTAAGTTACTTTACAACAATTAAAATAGTTTTTATTTTTAAGTTTCATGAGAAAACTGGGAACCTATAACAAAAGAGGACAACAGGGTTCCCGGTTTGATGAAGGTCCAGAGTTGGAAAGTATGAACAAAACCAATGGGATATGTGGCCAAAATGTTCGAGTACAAACGGGGGGGGGGCGGTAGGAGGTACCCGACTGCAGGTGTGTGTGTGTGGGGGGGGGGGGGCCGCTGGGACATACAAAGAGGCTGACCGTCAGTACTTTAACGTCACAACGGCAAAGCAAATTACATTTTCCGATTTAAGTCAGGCCTATCCTAAGAGAGAGATAGAGAGATTTTAGATTTATTATATATTATCAAAATCACCAAACTAAGCCTTTTACGACATAGTTTGGTGATTTAAAAACTTTAAAGGTATCGTACACGTTTGGTAATGACTCAAAACAAATATTAGCATAAAAACTTACTTGGTAACAAGCAACGGAGAGCTGTTGATAGTATAAAACACTGTAGGAAATTACTCCCTCTGATGTAACGTAGTTTTTGAGAAAGAGGTAATTTCTCACTAAAATAATAAAAACTTCTTGCAAGAAGTTTTTATTCCTATCTGAAAGCAAACATTGTACAACAAGGGTGTTTTTTCTTT
Organism: Plazaster borealis; assembly: GCA_021014325.1. NCBI lineage: Eukaryota > Metazoa > Echinodermata > Asteroidea > Forcipulatida > Labidiasteridae > Plazaster > Plazaster borealis. The sequence goes on along the minus strand of CM037471.1, from coordinate 4,788,207 downwards.
CATCATTTTCTTGCAACTTCGATGACCAATTGAGCCCGAATTTTCACAGGCTTGTTATTGTATGCATATGTTTGGATACACCAAGTGAGAACACTGGTCTTTGACAATTACCAAACGTGTTCAGTGCCTTTAAGATGGGACGTTTTATGATGACTGATCGCAGTTGTTTATCTTACACAATACATCGGTCTGCCATCACGTGATGGAAGGGGAGGATGATGATGGTGCCCTCTCTTTACATCACACTCTCCTTTGGAGGAAAATAATTCAAAGTGTTCTGTCTAAATCGACCTCGCAATTCAAGGTAATTGACCCCTAACAACAACCATAAGGAACCCTTTTGTCATTCCGCACAGTGTATTTTATTCAATTAAACTTACAAAGATTGCCAATTATAGATTCTGTATAAAGAGTGACTTTTGTCAATTATTCAAATTACCTAACAAAAGAATTTACACAGATGGAATCCATAAGGGATTTTCTCCCCAAATCACACACAGACTACAAGTCTATTTACAATATTATTTCCTTTTTACAGCACTGCTATATTAGAGTTCATAAATTTGTACAAAACTCAAATCATATATGATTGGAAAGGAACTCAATGGTTTTTATAACAACCGCTGGAAACACAAAACAAACGTGATACGAGGATCATCTGCCCCTTTCAAAAAAATACTATTGGACGGAATCAAAACAAATTAATTTAATAATTGTCAATGTGTTTTTCTTCTGAAATCAAGTTACTTCTTCCCCAAGGTCAGGAGTTGAGAATGAAGTCTCGTGTCGTCATAACAACATTACCTATCGTCGGCTCAGTAAATATAAGGTCACTAATTGCAATTTCACATCCGTAATGATCAAAAGGTCATTAAATGAAAAATTCGTATATTTTTTGAAAAAATACATCAAAATCAACAAATAAATGTTTTACTTAGAAAATGATTGTTTCTTTTTGCCACTTAAAGGGTGTGTACAACATTGGTAATAATGAAAATATAAATGATCACAGATTCGCACATAACTCACATGGTATAAAGATGGTTATGGTAGAAAACTTCCCTTGAAATAGCTTTACTTGAAATGACATAGTTTTTAGAAAATGGGTAAAATAATAGTATTTATCCTGCAGGATAAATTCCGATGTTTGAAAAAAAGTTAAAACACATAAGGTTTTTTTTCACTGTTTTCTCATGACTCCGAAGACCGATTTAGCTTAAACTTTCACAGGTTTGTTATTTCATGGATATGTTGGGTCACAGTCGAGTTTGGATACAGGTCTTTGGCAATTCCCAATGTTGTACATACCCTTTAAATGACCACTCTTGATCAGTAAGGAGCTCCTAAGTATGCAAAAGCAATTTTATGAAACCCGTACAAATCGCACTAATGACCTTTTAGTCCTGAGCAGTAGACGCTATAAACAATACTTAGTATTCTGCGATTGTTTTTAAACAACACACCACATTTTGGTGAGTTCATTGCGGTCTGAGATTGAAATTGTTTTGCTTGTGTGCACGAATCTTAACAATAAAATAAGACTCAAATAAATATAATGTAGAACTATTTTTGCATTTACTAATCAACTCTCTGGAAGTTTCGAAACACAAGAGTAATATTAGTAGTTGCTAACAGTATACCACAAAGTGAACAACTATACATATTCATTATGAATTTAAAAATAGTAAAAAATATTTTCAATTTTTATTTATATAAAAATAACAACAATACTTAAGATTGGTTTCTTAAATCTTACAATTATGAAGTGGACGGATGAACAATACGACTGCACTTTCTTGTTTTTAGTTTTGAAAGCACACGGAAAAGAATACATATTACGCAAAAAGATGTGTTTTTTGTACAGGAATCCTCAATAAGAAAAACATCTCAAACTTGCCAATACTACAGTACAATATTAAAACACCTGAATGCATTCCACGAACAAAATTCGACTGCCATTCAATACAATATGCAAATCATTCAATTTATAATCCGACCTTTAAAGGACGACTCGTGTTTTATAATAAATCCTGTGATGGTTGAAGTCATTGAAGCTACTTGTATTGACATGAGCTATAAAGGTTGATGAATAAATACCTCAGTGTTTTCAATTTGCCTGTAGTCTTTATTGTTTAACATTGCATTATCATCTATAGTACTTGTGACGCGAGTCCATTAACGCGTCATTCTGTGTAATAGCCGACAGAGCTCTGCAGTCCATGCTCTACAGTCAATAGCATGCACTGTGCAGTCACCAAGTGTATCTACTGCAGTTCTTGTACGGTTACACTGATGCCTTCCTCTGCACTACCACCCATTTTGAACTGCGAACTGAAGTTCAAAAACACATGCACAGCTTACATAACTATTGCCTGTTAATTGCATATTATTATACTACAAGTTTTCTCTTCCTGGAAATTTGATAACATAGAGCAGACTGCAGTCAATAACACAAGCCATGACAGCGGTCCAGTCCATAACACATGTCCTGCAGTCCACAAACATGTAGGCTACACACGCTTATCAAATACATTTTGTTCCTTCATTGTTTGGACTTAATATTTTACAACAGTCCATTAACATAATTATGTATTTCTGCAGTCCATTAGCCGAACATGGTTTTTTTCTACAGTCCATTATCACGATTTATAGCAGTCCATTAATGCATGGAAAGCCGTTGCACATGTCATGCAATCCATTAACAATACTTAGAGTGATTTCAATTTGACATATTGTCTCTTACTGTCAACTTATCCAACAATGTTTAATATTCACTGCCACTTAGAATGGATTTATCAAAAATGATTGTCACTTTCAAGGAAGACATCCGAAAAATGGAACATCATCGTGCAAATTATAAATTAAAAGTGTAATCGATGCGTACACATCCACTGTACACAGAGATATCAAATTCAGTCGATGCTCTTCGGGTGAGAATCTAATTCAAGTGCAATTGACAAATTAAACTGTTAACGTCTCCACAACAAATCATAATTTAAACTAATATTGGTTGGTTTGGTTACATTAATGAAGCATTGGAGAGGTTCCAATGAGTGTCTAATCATTAAAATGACACTCCTGGCGCTGAAATATCAAATTGTGTAGAGATTGTTACGAATGTTGTCACAGACGAATCAACCACAGCACATTGGAAGAGATACAAAGTGACGTGGGGTATATTGCTGCCAGACCATGCTAGAAAAGCATACAAATATAGCCGCACTCTAAAAACTTCCCCGTCAGAATTGACCCGAATTCCGGGTCTAGTGGGGCCTGACCCATTTCTGGGTCAGTATGATCCGGAATCTGTGTCAAAATGACTCACTAGATCACACTGACGCAGAATCCTAGTTAGCATCCCATTTGTTTAACCAGTTCCCGGATCAGCCTGACCCCAGAGATCGGTCAGGCCCCCAGGAACCCATAATCCGGTTCAAATCTGACCCTGAGTTTTTAGAGTGTGCATCCACTGACCACTGAGGCCCTATAGATTGACCCACCGAAAAGACATGATTGGGTACCGAGTCAGTGTAACCACTGGGCATTGTTGTGAGGTATCAAGTGCCAAAAATAAGCAATTACAACCACACAACATGTAAAGTTCACAAAACGTAAAGATGAAACAGTAAGTCTTCTACCTCCATGGTCTAACAGTGTTGGTGGCCTGCATTATACAAAACTGGAAGGTAAACACAATCCATGAATGCAAACTCATTCAAGATTTGGTGGTCATCACTGCATAATTACAGTCCCTATTGGAAAAAGCCATTTCCATATTATTTCCTTCGAAAGTGTAAATAAAAATTACCATATATATTACACCTTTCATTTTTCGGAATAAATCTACATACATGAAAAGGTGCTAAATAAAAAAGCAACCCGCCTGCAAAGTTCAATTTTGTAGAATCGTTTAGGGGCGACAGTCATAAGCAAGCTAGTAATTAAAGGAAAACTATATCGATGTTTGTTTAAAGGGGGACACGTTGCCTTCGATCGGGCGAGGTGGTCTATAAAAAGCATTTGTAACCGTGTTATAAAATGCATATGGTTAGAAAGATGTTTTAAAAGTAGAATACAATGATCCACACAAATATGCCTCGAAATTGCGTGGTTTTCCTTTTACATCGTGAACAAACACGGTCGGCCACTTTGTGAAGTCAAATTTTGACTCCACAAAATGATTTAAATATTTTAAGTCCCATTATCCATCGACGTTTAATCACTACCTGTTCTCTTGACAACACAATCACGTTTTTAAAATTCAGGTTTAGGGAATTTTTTTACCACAGTTAAACGACTTTATCTATGAGCGATTGCAAAATACAAATTGTCACAAATTTGCATCAGCACAAAATCCATGACCCCATACCCTTTGCAATGTAACTTTCAAAATTTAGTATTCACATCACGGTACCTCATTAATTCTAAATTCTTACAGGATGCTTTTAATAAGAGTTCAATTAAAACGGTCTCTGATAAAGATAAATCGCTCTATAAATAGGTGAATTTAAAATGTAATGAAAGGGCTTCACTTATGAATGGCAAAATAAATGGCGAATCAATCTTTGACCTTTCGCTACCTGCTTAAAAATGAGTTTCTGGTCAGGAACAAACACCTTTTGCCAAACTTTGATTGCAATGCTTTGTTTTAGCAGAATGTAAGATTTCTATGAAGAAAATTAGTCTTGAAAAGCACAATCAGATAGTACCTTTAAAGCACGAGAAACAGAACCAAAGCTGCGAACTTTGATCTTTAATAATTGTGCTATTTTTGGTAAAAATATCTCAAACATGTATTCGTATAGTCTAATATTAAACTGACTAGATTTGAAATCTATTTCTGGGTTGTTTGTGTGTGTTTTTTAAGTAAACATCCAGTGGAATGTCTCAGAGCTTTTTTCAAAAATATTTTCCATCCTGGTAAATTTGTTGACGGTAATCGTCAATATTTTAGGGTAATGACCCTTACGAACATCCTTGAAGGCAGAAGTGAAGACTCATTTCAATAATTGAAATATCACCCATACCAGTATTTGACATGCATTTAAAGATGGTGATGACAACTTCCATCTTTACAATTCCAGATGTCAAGTTCAACTCTCAAAATAGCAGTCCATTAATTTTGTCAATATTTAATGCACTGTGAATCCAAACAAGAAATGCACCTTTTAAGTGGTCTAAGAAGCGCATCAACACACAATAAGATAGTACGACCACAGGGTGGAAATTTATCAGCTGGAAAATTGAGCAAGAAAAGAGAAACTATACAAGTTCTTCAGAGATGTTTTTATGTAGTTTTTAGCCAGACTTCAAGTCTCAAATGCATCTCACATTCTCATTGTTATAAGGATCCATCAAGGAGCGGCCATCTTGTTTTCCCCATCATGCAATGCAATCGAACCGAGGAAGGGAAAAGCACAATAGTCACATCCCATTTTTAGAATCGCATTCATATTGCAGACAGGGTACATGACAAACACGGCTGCAGACTGATACAAGTCTATCATGTCCCAAAATAAAATTACACAGCGTGTGTGCCTGTACAAAAACTACTATAGCAGTGAAGGGACATCTCCTCAATACAGACAGCAATGGACTTGAGCACACTGTGCAAACTCTGGTCATTATTCCCTCTTTGCAAATACAATTAAAGTGCTGACTTTCCAAAGAGTAAACAGTGACAGACTGCTAGGCTGTAGCCATAAAGCCCTTCTTGAATATGAAAAAAAAAATAATAATAATCTTGTCGCAAATCTAATGAAACTAAATCCCCTTTGCAGATGTTATTTCCCCACGTGCGATCCATCATGTCAGTTGAGCTTAAAGCGAGCATCTTCAATTATATAAAGGATAATCTCCTGGGAATTTTGTCGGTATGTATTTATTGTTTTATCATAAGCCTGAAGCAGCATCGGATTTATACTGCTGCTTTAAATATTCTGGTATGGCAATTCCAAGGTACTCAAGGAGCTCAAAGTAAGACCAAGTGAAGGCTGGGGTCATCTCTTGAGAATGGGTCAGAATATTGGCTTCAGAATGCAGCGTCTTGTTGAACATCAACCGCGCCTCCATCTCCTTTTGTCTCCTTGCAAGTTCCAGTGCAAACCTCTCCGCTTCCTCCTGGGCCAGTTTGGCCATGATTTCCCGCTTGAGACGTTCTTCCTCTGCGAGACGCATCATGATGAGATCCTCCTCTCGTTTCTTGCGCTCATACTCCAGACGTTCCTCTTCAGCCATGGCGGACAGCATGGCTTCCTCGGCTTTACGTTTTTCGTCTTCTTCTTTCTGCTTCCTCAAGTTCTCCTCTGTAGAGAACACAAAAAAACATCAAATATTAAAGTTCCACAACAAACTTATTATGCAGCGCAATCTTCTGTATGAGTACTAGTAGTTGAAGATATCACTCATGTATTACTTACAGAACCAGTTTCCAAATAACATTGTAAACATTTTCGAGAAAATGCTTGATGACAAAAAGGCAGAGTTGTAGTATTCGAGTCCAGGACATGGACTCGAGTCACAATTTTGGTGACTCGGAGTTGACTCGAGTCAAGTCGGCAAAAAACTCGGACTCGGACTCGACATAGGTGACTCGACTACAACTCTCTGAATAAAGGAACTTTAACATTTAGTAGGTTTTTACAAACAAAAAAAGTTGCTTACCTCTCCTTCGTTCATCCTCTTCTCTTTTTTGTCGGGCAACCTCTTCCATCTTTCTTTTGTATTCTTCCATTCTCTTTTTCTCTCTATCTGTATTGAGGGCTTGTTGTCTCTTCCTCTCCTCAGCTTCCTGCTCTCGTTTCTGCCTCTCCAAGATTTCCTGTTCTCTCTTTAGCCTGTTGAGTGAATTGTTGGAGTGGAAAGACAACAATTAACTCATAAAGTGTTTGGAAGCTATGGGAATTTTATCAGGTTGTTTTTTTAATATACAACGTTCAATAGGCTTAAAGGGTCTGTATACGTTTGGTAATGACTCCGAAAATTAATGGCAATAAAAACTTACTTGGTAAGTACTGCAGCTTTTGATAGTATAATGCATTTTGAGAAACTTTTTTCTTTGAAATACTGTGGTTATGGAAAAATATAACTTTATATTCAAAAAAATTTGAATCTGAGAAGAATTACAGCCATAATGCTTCTCAGATTCCAATGCAGATTATTCTTCATGCGTGGACATAACCGCTCCAGATTTTCGGCATTATCTCAAAAACGCTACCACCTTTTGAAATGAAATTTTCACAGGTTTAGTTTTATGGTATATATCTACAACTATATCTGGTTCCAATTTCCAAACGTATACAGACCCTTTAAAAACTTTACTTACTTTTAGGGGCTATTCAGAGTAATCAATGTTTTAAAATTTAAAAAAAATTAGAATTTGGTTTGACCCACCCAATAATCCCAAATTTTGATTTTTAAATATTGACAGACTGTTTAATATACCCTATACACTGAAGAACAAAGTAATGCCTCAAATGAAGCAGATATTTTAGATCAATGTTCTCCCCCACTCAGGAGTTTTCAATGGCTTTTCCTGGCTTCCAGCAGGCAGATTTGTAGCTGAGGACATTTGCCATCTAGCATCAAGCACAGAGGCCGGCTATCGAAACACGGTTGTCTGCTAACAATAGACAGAAATGACAGATGATTTGGGCCCAATGCCTGTAAGCCCCCAAAAATGCTAAGCACAGAAAAACCTTGCTTAGCATAAACAGGTAACCAGCCAAAACTCCCTGAAGATACATTGCTGTGACTGGTGCCCCACTCATTCTTTTAGCTTAGCAAATATATTTCTGCTTAACAGCTTCATGAAATTGGGCCCAGGAAGGGACCGCTGGGTATTTTTTTCCCTTAAAAATTTCTGTTTTGTTTTCTTGTATTTTACATTTTAAGTTATTTCTTTTGACCTACTCATCCACAATTTCAAAAAAACTTAAACATGTTTAAACATTGATTATTCTGAATGGCCCCTTGTGCCTTTTGCACTTCACATATAGGAGGGAAAAAACACTGAAATAAGAAATCCTCATCTTTTCTTAAACTAAAACTCCAACCTCTTATTTGGGACACTTGTTTTCCGAAACTACCAACCCCCCACAAACCAAGTCCTTACCTTACACCCTCTTCTTTCCTTCGTTTCTCTTCTTCCCAGTCTCTCTTCAACTTTTCCTGCCTCTCAATCTCATCTTGCTGTTTCCTCTTGGCATCTTCTCTCTCCTTCCGTTTCCTCTCCACGGCCTGTTTGCGTCGCTCAGCCTCGGCAGCGCGCTTTGCGGCCTTTGCCTGGGATCGGGAGACGCTACTTGGACCTTGACTTGTAGAATCCTAAGTACCAATGGGTGAGTGAAAATTGGTATGACCAGAATTTAGCAATCTTGTAATCTTGAGATGTTTCACATGCATTCAACACAAAGTGGCATCCCACATATTAACATTGACATTCAGATTACAACATTAAAGATGTAAACTGGGTTTTTATGATCAAATATGACAATTCAAAACAATAGAAAACAAGCATTGTTCATGAAATAGTCAATAAATCACACACCATGCATCTTTAAATAACCACAATGTAAAAGTGGAAGTTAGTAAAGTCAGAAATAAAGAAATCTGAAGATACAAAATAAAGAACAGGAACATATGTCAAGAACTAGCTAATAAACTGGTAAAAGCATGCTGTTTTTAATTGATTAAAACTGGGTGTTTTTTTTAATGTGAAAATATTAACAACAAACTAGGAAAGGTAAAGAAATAGAATTAGGGAGAAAGATACAAAGTTAAATACAAACTAAACACAGTTACAATTTCTGTAAGATAAGAAGTAATAAATTCATTGGAAAAGTATCATCGTCAATAATAACACAATTCAAGAAAAGGTATCAATATCTTGGAAATTCACCCTCAAAAAAGAAGGAAAGAAAACAATACAAAGGACTAAAAAATGACGTCACACACTGGCATTCAAAGACAACTGACGTCACAAGCACTGTACATTGTAGTATTAAATCAATTTGGTGATCTTGTCACACTGATGTTAAGATAACAGCTGATCTCAGGTGTCAAACCTTTTTATTTTCCAAGGTGAAAAGTTTTTATCATACATACATAAACACCCGCTTACCTTTCTATGTAAACTCATACTGGGACGAACTAATAATAGTCAAATATGATGGCGACATAAACAAAATCAATACCTTAAATTGACATGGGTGCAAATGAGTGCGACATTTATGTTGACACAATACTGAAGGTAGGTGATGGGAGTGTGCCTTTATGATACAAGTATGGAATTTGGCACACAGAGTATGTCAGGAGAAGTGCCTACAGTGCTATCACAGATTTGTTCTTTAAAAAAACATACATAGAACAAGCAATTTCAAAATGTTTTAAGTGGCTGCCATTGCTTGCTATTCTACCTGTATTTTTCAAATTTAAAATTCTAATCTGTGATGGCCCTATAGCCAAATCTCTGTCTCGTGACATACTATGACTGTGTGTTATGTCTATGCTTGTATCGTCAAAGGCACAATTCCCCCCAAAAAAAAAAAAAAAAATTTTTTTTAATAAAAATAAAATAAAATAAAACCAACATATTTCTAGTATCTGCCACAACAGTATGTAAACAAGTGAATTCTTCACAAAATGAGACTGTACCTCAGTGTAAACAGACATGATCTCCGAGTCCACCGTCATATCAGTCTGAGCAACAGAGGGCGGTATAGGATCGGGCTATACAACACCGGGACGAGATGAAGGAAGAGAAACGGATTAGGGATTGATGAAATGGGATTAAGGGGATGGTAAGGACAGGGGGATTAACAAGATCAAAAAATGAACAATACAACAGGGAATTAGCTAGCAGTCTGCCATGAAACATCTGTTTACCAAAGATGAGACATGAAAACATAATTTGGTTGGCTGGCTGGTTGGTTGGTTGGTTGGTTGGTTGGTTGGTTTATTGGTTGGTTGGTTTATTGGTTGGTTGGTTGGTTGGTTGATTGTTTGGTTGGTTGATTGATTGATTGGTTAGTTTGTTGGTTTGTTAGTTGATTGGTTGGTTGGATGATTGGTTAGTTGGTTGGTTGGTTGGTTGGTTGATTGACTGGTTGTTTGGTTATTTGGTTGGTACATTGGTTGAAAAAACTAAAGAATGCAAAAGTGATTGTTTACACGTCAATGCTGTTAGTGACTGGTATTTTTTGGGTAGAAAGTGAAAACAAAGGCCAATCCCCTTCTAGCCCAAACTGGAAATATTAAAACAGTCATAAGATAATATTTGAAACTCTGCATAATTGAAATAAAATCAAGGGTAGTTTGGGGGACCACCCTGAATATATATCTTGAATTGGCTCTGAAAATAAAAATCAAACACAGTGTGTCTGATTGTATCTCCCGTTGACCATCAGAGCATCTGATCAAAATAACAAGTTTGCACACCACTGGAATTTTCAAAAACACACCCACCAGCTTTTTCAGAGTCAAGACAACTTGTGATTTGCATTATCACGGTGCTGCCACAAACCTCCCTAAAAAATGCTTGGTGTTAAAAACAATTAATTCACATTTTGTCAGCAGTGAGTTATAAGCAGTTTAGTATCCTTACTGTACATGAGTATGAGCTAAGAAAACAAGCTTATCTCTGTAAGGTTAATCAAAAACTGTGCAAATCACTTTGGAAAAGTCAAGTCAAAGGTCATTTGTCCAGAGGGGAGGGATACAACACTCTCTTTGTGAAGGGGGGGGGTGTAAAAGATTGCTTTTCACACAACCACTCAGAACCCTTGCCCTTCTTTCCTTTTCAAATGAGATTAACAAAATGTACAAATGAACGGTTCAATACATTACCCCCCCCCCAATTATGTCTTTGCCCCTCAGCTTGTGCCCCACCCAAAAAAAATATAATAATAGTAATAGTTAAATATTCAACAATGAGCCAGCCACATGCAATATTATAACATAAGGCATTTTAGCTGGATACAGTTTTTGCCAATAATGTTTTGGCTCAAGTTTTGTGTAAGAAAATTTGGGACTGGTATAACACCGGTCCATCATTTTCTGAATTAGCTTAACCTCTTTATTCGGTTTGAATCCGAGAAATGTAAGCAAGAATTTTTTTTATTGAACTTGCACCACTGAAATGTTAAATGGTTGGCTATAATTAGTTAGTGTGATTTAGTTTAAAGTTAACCTGTTACACACAATCATTTGTTAGTTTGTTCAAATCATTCAAAAAAAGTGCTTTAATGGACTGCGCAAGTCAAACATTTTGGGGAACCTTGTTTCCCACAAACATTGCTTCAACATGAAGGGAACAAAATCACACACGACTTGCAGTCAATTAACGAATCCTTCTTTTAAGCAAAGTTATAGCCAGGTTAAATTTTTTGCAGATTTGTGCGCACTTGCAAGAGTGAAAAATATATTCTAGTTACTTCATGTGTGAATGCATGCACATGTCCAGACAAAAACAATGGCAGGCAAATTTACAGATTGAGCCTGTATTGCATTATGCTTAGATTATTCCTCTTCTGGTCAAATCCAGCAATACTTTCCCATTCCACACATGAAACCTTTCAATCTCAACTGCTAACCTGATGTGATTAAAATATTTATAGATTTTGTATAAATAATAGCCGCATCAGAGATTCTGAAATGTCATACAGTACGATGATGATTATGAATATAATACTGCGAGCATTTTGCAATGAGCTTTTTGTATCAAGATATGCTTTGATTGATTTATTAACAGTATTGGCAGGCATGCATTGGCAAGTAGATAACAGCAGTGGCAGGCAGATAACAACACTGGCAGGCAGATGACAGCATCGCAGTAGATAACAAAATTGGTAGGCAGATAAGAGCAGTGGCAGGCAGATAACAGAGTGGCAGGCAGCTAGATGACAGCATCGCAGTAGTTAACAGCATTGGTAGGCAGATAAGAGCACTGGCAGGCAGATGACAGCATCGCAGTAGATAACAGCATTGGTAGGCAGATAAGAGCAGTGGCAGGCAGATAACAGAGTGGCAGGCAGATAACAGCATTGACATAGTCAATACTGATTCTCATCATACCAACAAGGGACCAGACTACCTGGCATTTCCATCCTTAGGTTGAATATTTTAGGGATTAAATGAATGCTGGACAGCAAGATCAAAGTCATAATTCATGATATTTAAACAAAATAACCATGGCTTACTTTATAAAAAACTTGGTACCAGTATCAATAATTCAAATCAGAAAATGTTTCTGTCTAGAATATTGTGATGTACATAGGCCTATGAGAAAATTATCCTGCAACAGTTAGTTTTTATTTCAATTTGCAAAAACAAAGTAAGCACAGAACGGAACTGAACACGGGTCAGTCTGAGTAAGTTGGTTGTATGGGGGTGTTTATTGAAGACTGGAGTGAATGCCCATACGCAAGTCCCAATGTGCATGATTGGGGCAAAAAGGGTTCTGGGTAAAATCTGAGCAAGCAACATCGGCACCATCATGGTGCGCTGATTTTAAAGCAACGCGGTACACAACTATAAAACCGGGCATAGCTACATGTAAACTACAGCATGGCGTCCATCGTGGCAGCTTCATTTATTTTTTAATTGTACTCGGTTTCCCAAGATGCATTGCGGTATATTTTAAAGATGGCGCCTGCGCATATGGGCTATTCACCATATTTTTGACCGCATGGGGGCGCTTTCATCAGGGAATGTCAAGTTGCATAACAACTACAGTTTCATCTTATATTAATTGCCTGTACATAGTTTTCTTGCATCAATGACGAAATACCTAAACAAAATAATAAAAATGACAAAAAAAAACATGTTTGTTTACTTGTTTTTCATCACATGAAATTGTTGCACATACGCCCTCACACGGTAAAAAAATACGGCAAATTCCGCAGTGAATTGCTCTATCAAACCAATGGTATATCACACCTTAAATGTCAGAGGGGACTTACTGAGGTGAATATTATGCTTCTAGCGAGTGGTGTCAGCATTTGAATAAACCCAAGGACAAACATCAAGCATTAGGCAAAGTGGCAATGATTTAATTAGCGTCAGGCGACATGGATGCTGGGGACAAAAACCACGGACTGGCTCATCTTGGAATCATCGTCAGAATTGGCGGCTACAGCTGCGGCTGTTGCTAAGGGTGATGAATAACAAAAGAGGGAGACCGCCCATATTAGGGCTAGATGGCTCAGTTGGTAGAGCGCAGGTTCAGAGGTCGCAGGTTCAGATCCTGCTCTAGTAAATTTTCTCTTTGTTCAACCCCAAATTAGTTTTTTAAGAAATGATATGGGATTAATTTTATCAATCTTAAGGGGAGCAAGATTTATCTGCTAGCAAAGCTGGGAATCAGTAAGTTTGGCTTGAAAAATACATATTCAATTTTTACTCTTAGAATCTGTCATCTTTTGCACAGCATACTAAGGTCATTGTCCATCTTCATAACAGCTCAAGGGTTCGAACCTGCCACCATTGTTTAGTAATAATATACAAGTGCGTTGCCTTCTAAGACCTCGAATGACCCATTCGTTTGAATCCAACTTGCTACATTTTGAGTATTGAAGTGCTATTTTGAGTATTTAAGTGCCTATATTTAGATATGTTAACCCATGCCTGACAAGTCAAAGTGCATAAACACTCATGTAGCGCTTATTGCTGCGATACAATAAACAACAATAATTTACTGTCTTGCAAATAAACATACCCCAACTAACTGTATACCGTTGGAAAGAGTACACAATTCTCTATAATGTGGTTTATATTTTGCCGTATCTCCTGTCTCATATCACTAGTAATGAGAGTATAAAGAAATTGTTCATCTACAGGTTTTCCCGTAGTTAGTCACAAACAGCGTTTGTAGGTTTTACGGGAAATCCCGTAGTTAGGCAGATATAGATTAAAAGCCAATTTCACCCTTCATCAAAAATACACAATGCACGTCTAATTTCACAAGATTAAAACCTTCCACCTTTTGTTTCATGAGCCCTCAGATACACCTCTGCCGCAAACTGTTGGCGCAACTACACTATTTATAGAATGTACCGCTTCCTGTCTAAAGTATCCAACATACTAAAATGGCCGCAGTATGCCCGCATCCAACAACCTGAGTGAACTAGATTCAGTCCAAATCAATCTGCCTCCTGGAATTCAATAATTGGTCTCCTTTACACCTAGAGGTGGGCCGGGAACGGTCGATACTGGGGCTTTAAAGATATCTCCCGTCAACTGTAAGGCGTTTCTACTTTCTTGATTAATCTGTGCCGGTTGTGAACTTATCCTTTCCAGGACATTCAAGTCCGAGGACAGTTTAGCGTGGCCAGCGGAAAAAATGAGGGTATCGCTGCTTTTGACGCACCTGTTCTTCGTATCACGGTGTCAGAAGGGAAAGGAAAAAAAACCAGTGCAATTGTTGATAAATAGTCCCTCTGGCCCTTTTTCGGCACTGCATTTCAAATTAATGTTCAACTTCCTTTCTCCAAGTGCCTCGTGGCTGCTCAAACACGACTCAGAACACACATTGCTGGAAAAAGGTTTAAAATCTACATCTTTTTTACTCTGTTCAGTGTTAATTATTTAGAGCTCTGCTTCCACGGCAAGCCCCATTGGTAATTTATCTTCCAGATTGTCACTTTGGTAAAATAAATGATTTACTGAAGTGACACTACAACTACATTCCTCTTTTCCCAACATTTAGTCTCTAATGTTGACATAAATTATTAATGCCCAACCTTTTGATCTATGTACACTGTAATGGTTGACTTTACACACACCTAGCTTAAGTATCTCTCACTGGTGTTAAATATTACTTCATTTGGAAACAAAGTACGACCAGAATGGACAAAGTTAATCATTTTTGGGGGTTAATTTAAAAATGAGGCTTACGATAAGAGTAACCAAATGAGCTTCAAATAGTTACTTTTGTCATTAATAATCTAAGGTGTAAACGGGTTTCAGACCAATTTGGGAAAAAAATGACTAAGAAATATACTACCTTCTACAAATCTGGACCAACCTTGCAGAGTTTTCCTTTTAATCCCCAACCCTGGACTCAATGTGACCCATGAAATTAGTGGTAAAAATGATCTGGCTCTTTTTGTGCGAGAATTGGTGTACACTAACAATAGCATGTACGGGGACATGACCGCTGTATGATCAAAGTTTACTTAGAACTACACCCAGAGGGAGCCCTTCATGTCATTTTTTAGAATGAATAAATGTTTTTCTAAGCAAATTCTTCCTAATTCTGGACAACAGATTGTTCAAAAATCTTACTACACTAACCAACTCCGAGGTATACTGAGATTTGTTTTACATTCCCGCAGTAAGATCGTCAAAGGGACAAACATCTTGTCACTTAGACTGTGACCAGGATCAATACCATAAATTCAATTCTCCAGAGTGGTTTCTTTGAACAGACGGAAGGAAGTTTACAACCCTTTCACTTTGAAAACACTTGAATGAAGAATGTCTTTTGCATTGTCAGATACTCAAATTTTCCAACGTCACTAAGGATTCCTGTAATGCTTCAAGCATGAAACGATTCGATGAATATTAACATTACTGTTGTGTGTTCTTTTTTCTTTTAATTCAAAGAAGGATTGCGGCTTATTTCAATAAAAGACCCTTCGAAAATTATTTGTGAACCATTGAAGATGCATTATTTGCCAAATTGATGATACAAAATTTATATAAATATGAGCCATTTTACTTTAGTCCTAGGAATTATAAACTTCCATTTGAGACACTGAATGCAAAAATCTGTCCAGAATTTAAGTTATAGTTGTTAATTTGTATTATACAAAGGAGTTAGTGGTGGAACCTAGCATTATCTCAAGACACCAACAGCTATGTACAAACAATTTGCATGTTACAAATATTTTGTACGTTCTGCCTGGCATTTGTCTTAAGTATATTTTTGAGGTATAGAAACTGCAATTTCGGTCAAAATTCTGAATCATTTGGTCTTTCGGCGAATAATAGGGCGATGCAACTTTAAAGCAATTACATCATACAATTACTGGTATATTTTTAGGGCTTGCACATTGATTCCATTAAAAGCTCCCTGCATGTGTGATGAGTTGTAGAAGCAACTATGCATCTCATGTTAAGCAGCATTCCTTCTATCGACTTGGGTGGGAGGGGGGGGGGATGTTGAGCCCTCAGTTACTCAGCAAATGAAGCATTAAATCAACTAGACCAAGGGTTTGTCAAGACTACAACTAAACTTCCATATCAAGATCTTGATGCATCCTTTAACTATGAGGTACCTTTTTCAAATGTAACTGTGTATTGGGTAAGAAACAACAAAGATGATTACTTGAATCTTGTTTCCACTTAAACTAAAGGTCAATTTAGAGGGATTTATCATGTTTGCAAATTTAAACCTGAATTTCTCTTAATTCTTTTTTTGAAACAAAAACCATTACAAGACTATTACAATTACACAAATACATTAAAATTCTGCAATTTCTTCTCCTCCAGTGTCCTTTCTCTTCAATTTTGTAAACAAAAAAAATTGTTAAGCTTTAGTCACTCGGAAGACCTTTTAATTCCATTAGTGAATATTTGCTGATGGCAGCTGAACTGAAATAATTGCAAATATTGTCCAAAACATCTGCTTACATTCTCACTCAAAAAGATTATCCCTATGATTAGCTGAATGCTTCAGTTTGCTTCTGATGAACTGCAGGCATCCCCCCCCCTGTCCACACATCAAACCTATCCGCTTTAAATCCTTAATTTCCTTTGGTTTGAGAGAACCTTTCAACCCCTGTCTTCAAGTGACAAGAACTTCTTTTGAGTCTCCCTATAAAAGCTTCTCCAGGGAGAAACGACACGAGGGTTGAAGTACTAATTCCCTCCAAGACGTGAAGACGTCCAGAGAGATGGGGGAGAGAGAGAGGGGGAGTTGCATTACAAGGGAAAGGTAACATCCAGAGAGGAAACTAAGTGATAGGGGCAGACGCTCCATCTCAGAGCAACGGAAGAATGTGCATGCAAACATTGTGCAGAGATACAACAACAAAAAAGATATCAAAGTGCAGTTACAGTTGAGAACCATTATTTTTTTATTTTTTTTACTCACGCAGTGCAAATACCACACACATCACACCATTCACTCATTGTATGTCAACAAAATGTTTGCGGCACAAACCTATTGCAGAGACTAGTAGAATATACTGAAAAATCAGTATTTTCCGGAGCCTTGCTCTTGTGTTTGTTTGACCCTGGGAACAACAATTACTGCATAATTTGCCAACTCCAAGCAGACTCTACCATGCAGGCTCCACTATAGAATTTGCATGCTTGTATAATCACTTGTTTAAGTCATGCGCTGCAATCTGGATTTTTTTTTGTTTTTATGATTTCATTCAAATTGTTGTATTATTTTTCATGGCTGAAAAGGATTTCATAAACAGCATGAAATGATTTAAACGTACAAAGCAAAATATTCTCATTAATAATGTTTTCATGCAATGGCAAAAAACAACAACAACAACAACAGCACACGTGTAAGTAGCAAAACCACTGATGATGATGCACTATTTATCACGCTGTCAACCGACCATCTCACAGCACGGCCTGATTTTCAAATTAAACAGCAAATTGATCAAGCTCACAACAAAACAGAAAACAACATGCACTGAACAAAAAAAAGCAGGAAACCTACTCTTGAATGTTGTCATGACTTTAAATTAAATTTCCTCACCAAAAAAAATCCACAGAATCAATAATAATCGAGTGGAGAGCAACAACAAATAAAATTGAGAGACCACAAAAAGCCATGCAGACATGCATCCACCCAACCGTTTCAGCCACATCAATCAATTATGTACAAGGTGCCGTTGTCAACACAACCTCCTCCGATTAGGCGCTACCGATATCTCAACCAGGGGAGTATATCTCTGATCGGGGTACACTGTTCTCCTCATCGGGGTGGTATGTTGACAAAGACCCTTGTTGGCATCAATAACCTTTACACGGCTCTTACTACAATCAATCTCATATCCGGCAATAATCCGGAGGATAATGCAAAACATTGATTGAACTTGAAGGAGATAGAGGCAATGCACAGAGGCCATGCTAAAGTTTTCATGATGACAAATGCTCAAGAATTTTCCATTGCATGAAAATCACGCGGGAAATCAATGGTTGTGTTCAACCTTTGGGAAATTCCAGATTGCTTTTGGGTGAACATTTGGAAGAAGAAAAAGAGCACCGCCTGCCTGATCGTTCTTCCTGATCTCTTTTGACAGCGCCAAATAGAAATCATGCATTATTTAAACTTCAATTCATCGGGAAACCAAAGTTGAGCTTCAAAACAGGCTTTAAAGGTATCGTACACGTTTGGTAATGACTCAAAACAAATATTAGCATAAAAAACTTACTTGGTAACAAGCAAGGGAGAGCTGTTGATAGTATAAAACATTGTAGGAAACGACTCCCTCTGAAGTAACGTAGTTTTTGAGAAAGAGGTAATATCTCACTAAAATAATAAAAACTTCTTGCAAGAAGTTTTTATTCTATCTGAAAGCGCACAAATTTGTACAACAAGGGTGTTTTTTCTTTCATCATTTTCTTGCAACTTCGATGACCAATTGAGCCCAAATTTTCACAGGCTTGTTATTTTATGTTGGGATACACCAAGTGAGAACACTGGTCTTTGACAATTTCCAAACGTGTTCAGTGCCTCTAATTACTGCGCAGACCAGATCAAAACCATGTGGTAACTTGCACTCTATAATTTCTTCAGATCAGCTCCATCTCCGATCTCTAAACCGATATGAGACATATGAATCAAGAGCCGTGACTAGAAATGAGAAACCCTGAAATTTTGGTACCTCCTCTTCATCAGAATCCGAAAACTCCTTCAATTGCAAGCAGCGGGTGCCAACAGAGATGGGGAAAACAAACAATGATTAGCGTCAATGTTACTAAACCCACAGCGGGGACTTGGGAGTCTTGTTGCCGAGTTCCCCCTAGCAATGCAGGATTTATTTGTAGGGTGAACAAAAACGCAGCATGCAAAATGTTATCGTCTATTATGGATGAAAAATTAGAATATCTGGCAACTATTATAAAATGTGCTTTGGGAATTCAATGTAGCTGATCATTAATATTTTCCCTGTAAAAAAAAATTTTTAAAAATGTTTGTCTGAATTTGTTTCTATTTGTTTTGATGCGGCTAAGGCTATAACTTAATGAAATGTATTGTCTTATCGACAATGCCTTTGGATTTCACTGTGGCAGGCCTGGAATTTCATCTTTGAGAGGGCAAGGCCATTTTCATTTTGCAAAGGGCACTTCCATTGGAAAATGTTTAAAGTCTATGGGAAACTTTTAAAGGGGCACCAAAGCCAAGACCAGGGGCCGTGGCCTCCATGTAATTCCAGGCCTGTGTGGCTTCATCATCCCTACAGCCAGAGCCATAATCAACTGACCATTTGCAAGTGGACTTTGAATAAAGTCTGATACAATGATTGGCTTTGGTTGAAAATTTGAATTCCCAACCCACTACTGAAGAATTCAATATCCACTTGTGACCAAAAGATACTGTTTTTAAGCAGTAATGGCTTATTATCACACACTCAAGCATTTTTAACACTGTAGATTCGTAATTGAATCTAAGCAAGTTTCGTCGTTGTTTTTCTGCAATGAATTCATACCACAGTGTTATGGTTTGGGGGTTAAAATCATTTTAAAATGTAAACAAGTGATTAATTTACCATTCTTTTAAATATGAAGAGAATCCATAATGAAAGCCAATTGTTTTAGTCTACGTTTCAGGTGCACACACAGTTTAAAGGGGGAGGGTTCGTACTCAACACAAATGCAAACATGAAGCAATATGAGATGTGAAAGGGGCAAAAAGATCAGCCGATATTTCGCCACTTATTTGTGACATAAAACTTGCATCCCATCTGCCTTTGTGTTGAGTAAGAACCAGGACCCGATTTCATAGAGCTGCTTAGCAGAACATATTGCTGAGCAGGATACCAGTCACAAATGATACAAGTGACATGGTACTTTGGCTGGTAACCTTATTCTAGCTCAAGCATAATTCAGTTGTGCTGAGCAACGTTTTGTGCTTTAAGCAGCTCTGCTAACTTGGGCCCGGCTTTAGAGAGGTTTAAGGAGTTAGGCTGATGTTAAAATAGAGCCTGACATACATTACTAAGCAGCTATGCAGAATTTGAAGGGAAAAATTATCCCCAACACTTACTCTCCTTAATTCCGCTACAACTTCCTCTTTCTCAATTTCTGGTTCTGTGTTTTCCCTTTCAATCTGATTTATTTTAACAAAGAGTTTTAGACTTTTATCACGGACAGCCATCGTTTTTTAAAATTTTCTTCCATAAAGTATGTTCGACCATTGTGAGAGTGAAAGAAAAGAAAAACAGTCTGGTTCCCTTTTCTCAAGTTATAATCCGCTTTTATACTTGTATATAATACCAGGAACCAGACAACCATGGCCACTGCGTGATAAAAGTCTAATTGTAAACTCAGAAAAGTAAAATACATGAAAAGTAGAAAAGCAAAACAATTAAGATGCAGAAAAAGCGAAGTGTATTGTGTCCTTTAAAAAAATAATCTGATTTGTTTTAAACCAAATAATTAAATTCCATGAATTCTTAAGTCACTTATGATTAATCCAGTAGAGTTCAATTTTGATTCAAATACAAATGAAATAATCATTAAGATATTAATTATCAACTTGGGGTTCCCTTTGATTAAAAGTGGATGAATGATTTCCTTTGTGGGTTTACGTTTTATTATCACCTCAAAATCTCCCAAAACATTAAAAAATTACGTAACAACAATCATGACCCCAAATAGTGCAGTGAGGTGAAGGATTCTGATGGGGCCTTCAATGTAATGTCTTAGGCTTGACCTTAAGTGTGGACTTTTTTCCAGAATTTATCCACCTGTTTTAAAACCAGTGGAAACTTAACAAGGCTATTAAAAGGGTTATCAAATTATTCACTCTGTTATTAAGAGTAGTTGTTTGGTTTCAAGTTACAAGGAAACATCTGTTTGGGTTGTGAAGTTTGTTTTAGATGTCATTATGAACAAATTAAATTAAAAAGATTATCAAGTAAAGTCTGATCCAATCCATACATGCAAAAACAGAAACTGATCACAACTTTTAGGACAGGAGCTAAGAAAAAGCACTGGCCGGTCCATACAGTACTTGGAAAAAATCTGCATTTGTTTTAAAGGCATCGTACACGTTTGGTAATAACTCAAAATATATATTAGCATAAAAACTTACTTGGTAACGACCAACAGAGAGCTATTGATCGTATAAAACATTGTGAGAAACGGCTCCCTCTGAAGTAACGTAGTTTTTGAGAAAAAGGTAATTTCTCACTAAAATAATAAAAACTTCTTGCAAGAAGTTTTTATTATTCTATCTGAAAGCACACAAATTTGTACAATAAGAGTGTTTTTTCTTTCATCATTTTCTTGCAACTTCGATGACCAATTGAGCCCAAATTTTCACAGGCTTGTTATTTTATGCATATGTTGGGATACACCAAGTGAGAACACTGGTCTTTGACAATTTCCAAACGTGTACGATGCCTTTAAATGATACTCATTTGAATCCTTTCTAATTTAAACTATTTATTGCTGGTTAACTTTTAACTTCATTCAGCAAAAGTATGAACCGGCCTTAAAAGTAAAGTTGCAGTAAAGAAAACTGCTATGATTCTCACGAGAAAAAAGAAGACAAAAAAGGAGAAAAACAATGATGTAAATTGAATGTCTTGACTTACATCATGGATGATGATGAACTCCGGAGACTCTGGTTTCTCTTCTTCTTCTTCTACCTTCTCCTCGTACTCCTCCTCAAGTTGTTCGGCAATCTCAGGCGTCGTGGGAAGCTGCACATGCTTGAGATGGAAATCCACATCTTTTCCTTCTTCAGGTTTTGTTGTTGTCTTCTCAGCCTGGGGTGGCTCCTCCTTGGGAGGTGCCTTAACTTCCTCTTTGACTTCTCCATCTTTGGATTTCTTCTTTGCCTTCTTGGGAGCAGCAGGTTTCTTCCCAGTGGATGTCTTCTTTGCCTTTTTAGGTTTAGAAGCTAGTGCGTAAAAAAATAGTTCCATACATTACAAAACAAATTAAGGTATTGTAGCAATAATGGTTAAGTGTCTTGCTTAAGGACACAAGTGTCACGACAGGGACTTGAACCCACACTTTGCTGATCAGAAACACCAGAGCTTGAGTCTGGTGTTCTTATCCGCACGGCCACAACATTTAAAGTCTTATTCATAGCCAGGGCAGTTTTATAATCATTGGTAGTATAGTATTCCATTCAGGGCACTAGTATTCCCTAATGACTAGTGACAGTCTTTCAGCCTTTCAGCCAGGGCAATAGCATTCCATAATGATCAGTAGCAGTGTTTCAGTCAAGGTAATAGTATTTCATAATTAATGACTATAGAATTAAGTAGTATTCCATTCAGGGCACTAGTATTCCTAATGACTAATGACAGTCTTTCAGCCTTTCAGCCAGGGCAATAGTAATCCATAATGATCAGTAGCAGTCTTTCAGTCAAGGTAATAGTATTTCATAATGATCAGTAGCAGTGTTTCAGTCAAGGTAATAGTATTTCATAATTATTGACTATATAATAAAGTAGTATTCCATTCATGGCACTAGTATTCCCTAATGACTAGTGACTGACAGTCTTTCAGCCAGGGCAATAGTATTTCATAAATAATGACTAGAATTAAGTAGACTTTCAGTCAGGGCATTAGTATTCTATAGTGACCTACCCTTTGCCTCTGCCTTAGTGTCTGCTTTTGTATCCGGCATGGGTTTATACACAAGATGATCCACCTTATCATCGTGTGGTTTTTCTGAAAGTTGAACAGAAATTAAATCAATTTATCACAGACATAAAAACAGTGTTCACAACAAAACTGGAGGGAAAAGGTGAGAACAAGACCAAGTTTCTTCTAATGACCCCTTGCAGAGGCTGAACAAACCTCCGCAAAATGCGCGTCTACCATTTCCACCATTTTGGGAGTCAATTCCTCTGTGTACATTTTTACTTTATTTTATTTTATTTATTTCATACAGTATCCACAGCGCAAGCACCAAAAATGGATGGAAACAAATTTCAGTAATAAACAATAAAATACCATAAAAAACACAAAACGGTGGACAGGATAGGCGCGCGCAGGTGTACTACGCATCGTGCAAGAGGTCTTATTGCTCTTGTTATGAATTCTTGTGGAGGGGGAGAGCATTTACTAAGTGAGTTTCTCCTTGATAAATATATCAAGTGTATTGAACCATTGTAAATGGCGTTAATAATAGAAGCAGTTGCTTCAATTGTAATTTTAAAAGGTCTGTATATGTTTGGTAATGACTTGGCAGTAAAAACTTACTTGGTAAGAAGTACAGCAGCTTTGGATAGTATAATGCATTTTTAGAAACTTTTCACCTAGAAGTACTGCGGTTATGGAAAAATATATCACTTTTTATCCCAAAAAATTTGAATCTGAGATACGTTACTCAGATTGTGTATTCCAATTGCATATTATTCTTCCTGCGTGGACAAAACCACTCCAGATTTTCGGCAATATCTCAAAAACACTACCGCATTTTGAAATGAAATGTTCACAGGTTAGTTTTATGGTATATATCTACAACTATATGGGATTGAAACAACCAGTGGGTTCCAATTGCCAAATGTACACAATCCCTTTAAATACTAAAGCCCTGTGTCTTGTTCAACTTTATTTTATTTTCTAGGGGAAGAAATGGTGAACTACCATCAACAAAAAGACAAGTGCGAGAAGTTGAAACTTTTCTATCACAAATCCTGAGCGTGAATCCATTAGTAGCTGATACTTACTGACAACAAATTCCTTCTTGGTCTCTTCCTTGCTTCCGTTAGACTTGTTGGACTTATTGCTCTTACTGCTCTTGGCACTCTTGGCTGCAGCAGCCACGTTGTCTTTCTCGAGGAGTCCCGTCTCTGCTAAGAGTTTAGCTAGTTCCTCATCCTCGGTGTTTTGAGCTTGGGGTTTTTCAGACTCAGCAGCGGGTCGGACAATGGGTGCTTGCTTCTCCTATATACAAACAAATATTTAAAACAAACCAAGAAAACAAGACTTTCTTAATACACAATAAGTACTCCATTTTATTTTGTTTGTGCAAAAAATAGTTAATGGCCTGACGTTTCGACCCTAGCAGAGTCTTTATCGAAGGCTAAACAAGAGAAAGACCCTGTAAGGCCATTTACAATTTTTTTACATTTATACCATACGTCCTTTTGGTTGGTAAGCAGTTTGCAACAGCTAATTCTATTTTCTTATTTTGTTTGTGTTATAATTGGCAATGTTTGCATTCATTTTTATCTTACATTTTCCTTTTTGTGGTTTTGAGTTAGTGTTTAAGTATACTCGTACACTGTACTTTTGTTGACCCTGGAATTCACATAAGGTTATTATTTCTTTTGAGAATAAAATTCACATTTTAACTTACAATCGCTTTCTCTGTCAGTGTGTGTGGTTGTTCTGTTTTGTAATTTTGCATTTTTTTGGTTTTGTTTTAATAAGTCACTTTTATTAGCTATATTCGAGTAAAAACAGAAAAAGATTTTTATTCATCAGCAGTTTTGTTTCTATTATGCTCTTCAATTTTTTCTACAAGATATTAACCTGCTCTGCCTTGTCTGCAACTCCATAGTTCTTAACACCAAACTCAAGTGCCCCGCCAGCATCCCCCTTAGCACTAGGGTTGCTCTTCACAGTCGCAGACTTGTCTGATTTGACACTGGGGGCGCTGTCCCCACGTGCCCCGGCGGTTTTGACTGATGGGCCTGATTTACCGGAGCGGACGGAGACCGCATCTCCACTATCATCCCCACCTGCCAGATAAGAGGGATTGCAAAGCTGAATTAGGTTAAGTATTGAGGGGCTGGATGGAAAGGTGCGAATCGCTGCTGATAAAGTCAACAGAGTCTTGGTGCTTACTTGCTTTGTGTAAGTAAGGTTGTGTCCAAATCAAGCAATAGGCCTGGGCCTAATTTCATGCTAAGCACAGAAAACTCTTGCTTAGGAAAAATAGGTTACCAGCCAAAATACCATGCAGTTTCCATTGGTGTGACTGGTACCCCACTCATTTCTTGCTTAGCAAAGAAATTCGCTTAGCAGAATTTTCTGTAAAACAGCTTTATGAAATTGGGCCCTGATACTTCACAGAGGCAACAGAGGCAAATTGCCTCCTTGCCCCTCGTGATTGCCTTGGTGCCCATAGCAATTTTCCAGTAGAAATTAACCCTCCTAGCAGTGCCCCAAAACTGCCTTGCCCTAAGAAGAACTAAGTATCAGGCATGGGGCCAATTTCAAAAAGAGCTAAGATCGATCTTAACTGTGTACCAATCTTAATTGCTAAGCAAATTGTGATGTCACAATACAAATCACAATTCATCTTTTAAAGATGAATCTTATTTAGTAGATGCTGCGGTACCCACTGCTAAAACATAGGATTCGAACTGCCTCTAGCCATCGGGCTAGCTCGATGGTCTAGTGGTACGACATCTGCTCTAGCAATGCAAAGGTAGAGTGATTTGCCTGTCGATTTTTTTTCACAGAACTTGGGAAAGTACCGCGTACACAGTGCATAATACACATCGGTATAAGGGTAAAAACAAATTATATGAATCTTATTGCAAAATCGTGCCCCGGCTGAGGCTGATGCCACAATGCTAAAGCATAGGCTTGTTCAGTAATCCACCCTAATCCACTACTGATTCTGTCAATGTAGATTCGACCTAACTTACTTAGGCGATCGACAACATCAAGCATGAGATCAAAGGTCACCTACATTGTAACATAGACTATACATACTCTTACTCAATGTAAAATGTATGCAAGTCATACTTACATTTTTCTATGCATTATCGGCCGTTTGGAAAAAACAAAAAAGTTTCAGCAAGGAACCTTAATTTTGTCAAACTTTCCAACCACTAAATATCCGAGAAGTGAGTCTTTGTGAGATGCTAGCTAACAACAAAACTTATCAGATCACGCCACTGTTCTCAGAAATGTGAGCAATCCAAATATTACTTGGCAGGTCTGCTACAAGCTCTGTGCACAAAAGACTCCTTCCCATTAATTTATTTGTTTTCCCTTCACCAATGTTAAAATGACAAGGTTAGTTTGAAAATATTAGTCCAAATATAAAATAATAAATTAAAGGTATTGTTAGTTTACTTAGTAAAACAACACTTCTAGACAAACATTGAATGTTAATTAGCATTAAATAATTACTATGGAAATTAAGACAAATGTTAATAAGTTACAAACTAACGGCAGGAACAATTATGTTTGTTACTAAATAGTCAAACAACAGTTATCTTTTATAAATTAGTAACTGAATACTTACTTATACAGATAATCTTTTTTTATTATTTTTATACTGCATGTACTAGCGTAAAAAAAACTTCTTCTTGCATAAAAAATATGCATCAAACAGTGTGAAATAAAATTATTAATATTCAGATTAAAAGTTCTGGTTTGTGGAAGCATGCATGATGCAAAACCTAACTCTCTCTAAAAATAAAATATCAAGTGTTTTCTTTGACATTACATACTTTCAGAGGAAGGGACTGCTTGTTAAAAATAATTTTTAAAAAGTAAGAATTCTTGTAACCATTCAAACATTTACATATGTTTCAATATTTTCCAGGCAGTGCACAAGCTACATACTTTTCAACCACAAAGAACAGTTCAAGAACAAAGAGACTGGGTACGGATAGCACACTGTGCTTAAGACACATGTTTAGAACAGAAAGTGAATCAAGACCAGACTAGTGCCACTCTGTGCTGTAAAGAATCCACATCCTGTGCTTAGAGGTGATTCCAGACTCACTCTGCTCCTTGATGACGTCTGCCGCCTCCTCATCAGTGGCTGATCGTGTAGGACTACTGGCTGTCTTTGGTTGCTCTTCATCAATGAGGGCGCTGTTGTCAGGTGAGCTCACTCCCTCCTGGGGTTTGGAATCATCACCATGGAGATTCTCACTGGGTGCCATTTCACTGGGGACTCCCTCTGTGGGCGTTTTCTCACTGGGTTCCGTTGCACCTGGGGCTCCCTCGCTTGGGGTTTTCTCACTGGGTGCCGTTGCACTGGGGGCTCCCTCACTGGGTGCCATTGCACTGGGGGCTCCCTCTGTGGGCACCGCTTCAGATGAAGTTTCTTCTGTACCCCCATTCTTCTCCGATGCTGTGCTCTCTTCCACTGCATTATTCTCACTATCAATTGTACCATCTATGACATCTTTCTCCATGTTTCTTCCTGACCCTTCATCATCACAAGGTGGCTCCTGGGTGATAGTTTCCTCGTGGGATGATGCAGAGCTCGTTGCAGTCAGAATACTCCTTGGCAAGACGGCACTCTGAACACTCCTCTCGCTAGCCTCACTCTTTGGACCTCGAACGCCTCGTGCACTCTGAGTGCTTTTACCGCTGTGCACGCTCAATCTACTTCTAATACTGCCAGCACTGAGGGCGCTCTTTTGGCTGCGCATACTCCTGCTGGAGCCAGCACGTGATTGGACATGAAGTGTCCCGGCTTCCTCATCTTGAGTAACGATTATATCCTCAGGTAGGATAGGTTCTGGCTCAGCTAGCATCTCTATCACTTCCGGGGCTAGTTCTACATTTTTGTTTTCTGCCACTTCTGTTCAAGTTTGAAAGTAGAACAACTTATATGGACTATACATAGTAAGGGTTTGTACTTTGTTCAAATACAATTTAGTTAAAGGTTTGATGAGAATTTTTAGTCCATGTTTATTTGATTGAAACGACCGGAATACCCATTATATGAACGAGGAGATGAAAATAATCACAGCAAGCCAACAAGTATTTCATTTTCTCCTCATGTACCAACTCAATAAGCCACTTGAGAATTCTTGAGTTTGAAATAAAATAATGTCTGGTACATTCTTGCTGGGTCAAAAGTGAACCCCTCAATTTTGGACTCCTCGAACTAAAGATAAGCATATGACAGAAAACACAATCAGGCATGATACTTGGCACTTGGAAAAAAGTAGGAAAATTGTATTGAGCACAAGGGCTGACCTATATATGGTATAGACTTTTATAGGCTTTTCAGGCTATTAAAGGTATCGTACACGTTTGGTAATGACTCAAAACAAAACTTACTTGGTAACAAGCAACGGAGAGCTGTTAATAGTATAAAACATTGTAGGAAACGATTCCCGCTGAAGTAACGTAGTTTTTGAGAAAGAGGTAATTTCTCACTAAAATAATAAAAACTTCTTGCAAGAAGTTTTTATTCCTATCTGAAAGCACACAAATTTGTACAACAAGGGTGTTTTTTCTTTCATCATTTTCTTGCAACTTTGATGACCAATTGAGCCCAAATTTTCACAGGCTTGTTATTTTATGATTATGTTGGGATACACCAAGTGAGAACACTGGTCTTTGACGTGTTCAGTGCCTTTAAATAAACAAAATGCTGATTTTTCTGAGAACCAACAAATCAAAAATCACACTAAAGTAGGAAGAATATCATGCCCGCATCCGTCAAGTCAGCAGTTTTCTCAATGGTTGTAATTTTTGTTTAAGTGCCTAAAACCACCGAAGAAGTGTTCCAATTTATACTGAAAATAATTGAGTTGATTCATTTGGGGTGTTTTTATATTTTTAAATCACCCTCAAATTTTCATCAAAAATTGACAAAAAAGTTACCTGCCTTTTCCGTCCATTTTCTGATTGGAATTTGAGAATAATAAAAAAATAATCAACTAAAATTATTTTCAGTATGAGCCTGCATGTCAAGTCAAATTTTGAAATAACTTTTTGGGTGGTTTTCAGTTACTCAAAAAAAAGGTTACAACTATTGGAAAAACTGCTAACGTGATGGTAGAAAAGTGTTACACTTTATTGTGTTTCCTGTGATGGTTCTTGGCAAGCTGATGTATTAACAAATTCTGTGAATCTTTGTGCCAATCACATTCATAGTACATTGTGTATGGTCCCCAGAATCTCCTATGGAACTATGCAATAGCTTAACCCCTACCATGTAATGTAGCAACACTGTTTTAGTATCAGAAGCTGAAATCTGAGAATTATTTTACATTGTACCAAACCATTCAACACGAAAATGCTTTTTTTTTTCTAGAAAGAGGATAATAAACAACCTGCTACCAAGATGCAATTTTGTACATTAGCTTCAGAAACATTAAAACACCTTTTTGTGGACAGCCAGTGCAGAGCGTCTGATTTTTATTATTTTTTTATTTACGCAAACAAGGGGGGAAAATCACTTCAAATTTCAACACGGCAACCATACATACTTATGATGACGTCATCTAAGGTTGTATCATCCACCAGAATGGGATCCGCCTCCTCATCTGAATATTCATGATCCATGCAAGTGTGCAATAAGTCAACGCAAGTGATGAACACATTATAAGGGAGGCTTGGCTAAAATGCAAGGCAGCTATTGGCTAGTGTGATCTAATGAATATTCATGCCTAACAAATGATTTTCTACAAGCAGCTTCTATTGGAAACAATACATTTTTTGAATAGCTTTCTTCTAAGGACAAACTTGAAACTGGTTTAATCAGTCAATAACATTTGAATATTTATAAGTTAAAACGTGTTAAAATAATTTAGTTGTTATAATTCTAGAAAAATATCAAAGTATATGTAAATTAATCATTATTGATGATTAGTTAGTTTCCAAGTTTACCCCTCAAAATGTTTTGATGAATAAAGTTTGTTTTTATTGTTATCATGTTTAGATTAAAATGGACAGGAATCAGAAACACTTAGTATAGATCTTTGCCACATTGCAGGTTGGTTTTTGTTTTTGTTTGTTTGTTTTTTTTGTCCTTCTCCAAAAATGTCTACATGGCCAAGGCTGGATGCCTAAATAGTCTGGTCAAGTTCTCCAATCATATTTACTACTGTAAGTGCACACAGGGTAATAGACATGAATGGAAGCGAAGCGAAGTGATAAAAATAGATCAGCTCTAGCTTGGGGTTGGGCTCTGGCTTCGTCCACCCATTTGAAGCCCCGTAAGAAAAGCTCACGTTTTCTAAATAACTGACAGAGCGTAACCCCAAGCCCCAAGCCCCAAGCCCCAAGCCCTAAGCCCCAAGCCCAAACCCCAGGCCCCAACCCCAGGCCCAAGCCCCAAGCCCAAACCCCAGGCCCCAACCCCAAGCCCAAGCCCCAAGCCCAAACCACAAGCCCTAAGCCCCAACCCCAAGCCCCAAGCCCCAAGCCCCAAGCCCCAAGCCCCAAGCCCAAACCCCAGGCCCCAACCCCAAGCCCCAAGCCCCAAGCCCCAAGCCCAAACCCCAGGCCCCAACCCCAAGCCCAAGCCCCAAGCCCAAACCACAAGCCCTAAGCCCCAAGCCCCAAGCCCCAAGCCCCAAGCCCAAACCCCAGGCCCCAACCCCAAGCCCAAGCCCCAAGCCCAAACCACAAGCCCTAAGCCCCAAGCCCAAACCACAAGCCCTAAGCCCCAAGCCCCAAGCCCCAAGCCCAAACCCCAAGCCCAAACCCCAAGCCCAAACCCCAAGCCCAAACCCCAAGCGCAAGCCCCAAGCCCAAACCACAAGCCCAAACCCCAAGCCCAAACCTCAAGCCGTGGTTTCTAAATGGGCCTATGCAATGCCTGATGTCAATGAATTAGGTAATTGTTGATAAGTTCTTATGGACTCTGATGATGACTAGAGTATATCAGTCACTAAATATTGCAAACAGAAACTTGCAGCAGTTTCTGAAGCTGGGGCCTTGTGTAACCTCATGAATTACCAAATATCCATCTCTATCTTTCACACACCCTCAAATCTAGGTCAATGATGGTCAACAAATAAAGACAGTTTCCTTACCTCTTTTCATAAGATTCTTCAAGTAGTTCACGGCAGCTTCAGCAGACTGTATCCTCCTCCGTCTCCTCGAGGATCTCTTCTTGGTCTTGGTCTTCTTCATACTTGGTCCTGTCCATTGGCCGTAATCAGTTGAGGATGCTATGGACGATGCGTCCAGTGAGTTGCGCCTTCTTCTGACCAGGGCTGACCTGATCCGGTCTGGGTCACCGGATTGGTTGAAGAGGTCACCTAGTTTCTTTATCCATAGTTCTGCAGCGTACTGTGAGGGCGTAGATTCAGAGGAATTTATGAAATGATGAATAATTCTTAACTCATGTCTTGACGTTAAAATATCAGAAGAAATCTCAAGGGACTAGAATTTGGATTGATCTGTGCTGATCTATTTAATTTTGTACACATTACAGAAAACAGAAAAAGGAATTAATTGTTATCATCAAAGGCACTGAACACGTTTGGTAACATATGCATAAAATAACAAGCCTGTGAAAATTTGGGCTCAATTGGTCATCAAAGTTGCAAGAAAATGATGAAAGAAAAAACACCCTTATTGTGCAAATTTGTGTGCCTTTAGATAAGAATAAAAACTTCTTGCAAGAAGTTTTTATTATTTTAGTGAGAAATTACCTCTTTCTCAAAAACTACGTTACTTCAGAGGGAGTCGTTTCCTACAAAGTTTTATACTATCAACAGCTCTCCGTTGCTTGTTACCAAGTAAGTTTTTATGCTAATATTTGTTTTGAGTCATTACCAAACGTGTACGATACCTTTAAATCCTTTTGGATTTGACAACCCAAAAGACCCATTAGTTTGCAATGAATCCAGCATTGCGAAGAAATTATTTTGTTGTTTTCGTCTTCGTAAGTTCCATCATAGGGTTCTCCCCAGGTTTTTTTCAAAACTGTGGGGCATTCTGGACCAAATTTTTTAACGCTGAATTGAAACAAGGTCTTTGGTATGTTTTCTACTTGGTGTTTATCTTGGTTTTAAAAGCCCTACTGTGCAACCTGGAGCATTCTATACGGTTTTCTCTTGATGTTTTTTGTGCATTGGGAGAGCCCTGAATATTAATTTTCAGTTTATGCAGGTGTCTGTAATATTGGTGCTTAACATTTTCCAACTTTAAGGGAAGAAATCAACTTTTGATTTAATGCTTTTTGAGCGCACTCATGTAGTTGGGTGACAATTGGATGACATTGTGTTCGTATGCGCATAACAAGCTGCCCCCTGAAAAATGGCTCTCAAATTTATTCACTTTTTCGTGACTTGCTGGTTTCAGTTACTCCTAACTTTTCTAGGACAGTTATTTTTTATTTTTTTGCTGACTTCACTGGATTGGGAAGGATTCTCTACCATTTCCAAGATACCTGATGTGACTTTTCCCGGATGGCTGTCTGTGCACTGTTAGTATTAACACAGACATCTTTGCTTGCCCTGGTGTTCAAACCCTACATGATAATGGAACAAACTCCCTGTTCACATCAGAGATTTCTTCTTCAATTCAGACATTCAAAAAACTTCTCAAAACCTTTCTCTGTTCTATTTCTGTTTAGCTTCTGTTAAATGTTCTAGGCTCACTGTGAAGCGGTTTGATCTTGTTAAAGGCGCTATATAAATCCACATTATGATTATGATTATTATTAGGCCACATAAAAAATAAAAATAAAATAACTGTTTTGTTAAACCACTTTAACTCCTAGATGACATTTTCTGTAAACATTCTCAAAAAAACTAAATCGCAGTGTAGTGCAAGTAAATATTTGAAGAATTGTTCTTGTTTTTTCCATCTTTTCCAACCTATAGATTTAGAAAAAATATCAGCTGAAAAATCTGGAAGCAAAATTTTACTCAAAACGCAATTTTTTACGATCACAAAAAAAAAGGGGTCAAGGGTTTTGTAGGGTCAACAATTTGGGTTTTTTATGTAGCCTTATAAGGCTAAATCTCATATATTTGTCCTACCTCTGCATCTTCAGCAAGATCCCTTCCAGACTTTGGCCTCTCCAAGACCAAGGCTGCTACCGTAGCCGCATGGTCCTCTAACTCCTCCAGCTGTGAGGGAGCTCTTTGGGATCCAACATCATCATTTTCGCTCTGTGCTACTGATCTTGCATTTCCATCTTCACCTTCCATATCACCTTCATTGGCCTGGGAAACCAAAACAAAATACTTCAACTAGAAACTGTAAGAATATTTCCAAGTAAAAAACAACAAGGTTTGTATCACAGGCTTGGATGTGATCCATGGCTATACAGCAGTAAACAGGTTGAATGGCTTCTGACTGGCACCCCCGAACAAATAGGGAGACCGCCAACATCAGGGCTAGATAGCTCAGTTGGTAGAGTGCATGTTAATCCGGAGGTCGCTCTAGTCAATTTTCCTCTGTTCAACCCAATATTAAATATTTACTTCTTGTCTACAAATCCCCTGAACCTTCTATGAGTTGTATTCCAAAGGATTTGTAGACTCTCTCTCCTGCAGTCCTCAAGGTAAATTGGCAACAAACGATTTGGTCAAAATATATTTTTCTTTTTCGAGATGGTAACTAGACCCAATTCAAGAAAATTTGGCAATGAAGTAAGATTCTAAAAGATGAGGCCAGAGATTTGGTTCTGGTTCCGGTGCGTTATTGCATAATCTCCTCAAATGGGATGTAACATGCAGGCGCTCATGGCTAGATGCGCAGACTAATTTATATACTGAGCCCCACTAATGATGTTTTCCATGTTAATTTTGGCTGCATTGCAAATAATAAAAACACTTAACTTAAAGGCACTGAACACGTTTAGTAATTGTCAAAGACCAGTGTTCTCACTTGGTGTATCCCAACATATACATAAAATAACAAGCCTGTTAAAATTTGGGCTCAATTGGTCATCGAAGTTGCAAGAAAATGATAAAAGAAAAAACACCCATGTTGTACAATTGTGTGCTTTCAGATGGGAATAAAAATTTCTTGCAAGAAGCTTGTATTATTTTAGTGAGAAATTACCTCTTTCTCAAAAACTACGTTATTTCAAAGGGAGTCGTTTCCTACAATGTTTTATACTATCAACAGCTCTCCGTTGCTTGTTACCAAGTAAGTTTTTATGCTAATATTTGTTTTGAGTCATTACCAAACGTGTACGATACCTTTAATAAAAAAATCACAACAAAATAAAAATACAGCAACAAAGAACTTCTTGGGATACTGAAAAACAAGAACCAACGGTTCAAAAAAGGAGATGCACAAATTAAAAAGGAATTTAATAGATATAAAAAAAATATAACACCAAAGAGAAAAACGAGGTACATCCTGCATCCAGCCACGCAATGCGCAGCAAAAATCAGCAGTCTCACCTGTTCTTGTTCACTTGTAGCTCCAAACTCTGTAGGCCAGTCTGGTTCAGTCTCTGATAAGAGGTCTTCACTGCCTGCATGTGCTCTCATGTTATCGTCTGTGTTGACAAGATGAAAATAATGTAGCAGGACTATATTAGTTTGCTCAGTCTACTGCACTTAGATTGTATTCAACTAATAATGTGCTAAGCATAAACAAATTTAGCTTAGCTTTGTTCCCAGCTTATGCCATTGGTTGTCACTGGTTCCCTGCTGATTTCTACTAAGCAAACATTTTTAAAGGCAACATTTACAGCTTGATGAAATTAGGCCAGGAGGGCAAATTTCATAGAGCTGCTAAAAGACACACATTTGTTTAGCACAAAAAAAGTCTTGCTTAGCATGAATGGGTAAGCAGCCAAAATACCATTCAAAGTGTCTAGTTTATGGCTGATCCCATGCTGTTTATTATTTCAGCGGGTAACTTTACTTAGCACTAGTTACAGTTTAGCAGCTCTACAAATATTTTCTGAAAACTTTATATAAAAGAATTGTTTTCCTAAGAAATAAAAGTATAAAAATGACCATGCAGCTATTAGGCCAAGGGAGTACAGGGCTACATTACACATAAGTACATTTATCTGTTAGGTGGGAACCTAATTTGAATGGTGACATTGAAGCATCTTAAATATACATCGCGAGCTTGTTGCTTTTATGCATGATGCAAATTTCTCTTTCTAAGCACGTGGTCTTTCCTCGGAAAGACATCCGTTTGTAAATGATACTTACAGCTTTTAACAAAAACATTGGGAATTTTCAATGATGTCTGAAAATGTCGCCTGAATATATTTATTACATGTGATTCTCCATGCCAAAATCAGGCACTTCCTGCCTCCAAACTGGGTTTTTTTGCTCATCAAATAGATGAGAAGGAGAGCTTTCGATTGACACCTAATTAGGGTCTATAAGGTATTCATAATAATAACACTGGGTTCTTATATAGTGCTTTATCACACCCCTAAAGGCGTATCAAAGCGCTCAGTATTTTTTCCTGCAAGGTTTGCAGAGCTACGTTTTAAAGAATGAGACCTATTCCTTTACACAGCACCATGTAATGGTTTACAAGGTTCTGTGGCACAATATGCTGCCGATCAAACCAGGAACACCGGGGCGAACCCCTTCTCTTTACGATAAGTGCACTGTTTTTTTTACGTGCATTACACAACACACGGGGTCTACGAAGGATGCAGCAATAATGATCAGAAACACCAGAGCTTGAGTCCGGCGTTCTTATCCGCTCAGCCACGACTTGCCAAGATAAGTAATTCTCAGCATATAGAATGTTTCAGACATCACATCACATTGGTATCATGGCTGACGTTTCTGTTGTCTTCACTTTGAATGCCATTTCACTGTTTCAAAGAAGTGTTTGATTTTAGCATGGGGTGTCACATTGTGATGCGAGCAATGTATTATATTGACGTTAATCTACTGAAGAAAATCACCACTCAACAGCCCTATAAAGGCACAGTATTTGTTCACAATCATTTCT
Organism: Plazaster borealis; assembly: GCA_021014325.1. Taxonomy (NCBI): domain Eukaryota; kingdom Metazoa; phylum Echinodermata; class Asteroidea; order Forcipulatida; family Labidiasteridae; genus Plazaster; species Plazaster borealis. The sequence goes on along the minus strand of CM037471.1, from coordinate 4,752,432 downwards.
AAAAGCTGATTTTGTCAAAGCTGACTTGTTATAGAGATCGTGAATCATTGTATGGGTTATTATTCAAATTACGTTGCTGCGACTGGTATCCCGCTAATTTCTTACTTAGCAAATACATTTTCTAAGCAGTATTTTCTGCTCTCCAGCTTCATGAAATGAGGTGTTGCTTGCCCAGGGATTCTGCACTTACCGCTAACAGAATTTTACAGGGCGTTGTGAGTACAGAATTATTAAAGAAATTGGACAGTGGATTTCAAGAAAAGTAACTTGTGAACATTTAGTTGAAACTGGTGCTAGGATTGTCAAGTAAACATCACGGTCATGTCTTTGGTTTCCTTTGTAGTGAATTAATGCCATTTTAGATGGAATTATTTCTGCATATGGTTCAAGGTTCATTTATTTCCACAGTATCAAAAACCAAAAAGGCAATATCAATCAAAAGAAATCATTACAAAAAGCAAAGTAAATGTTTCTCAACATAGGTTTGAAGAACTAGCTGCAAAACAAATGAGACACTGCAGAGGAATCCATTTTAGAAGCAGAGCTTGTAGGCAATGGTCCCTTATGTTTGGTACCATTTCCAGCTTTGTACAATTAAACTTTCAGTTTAGAGATTGAGTTTTTCTTTATCTGATAACTACACATCCTAAACTTTGTCTTGAAAATCTTCACAAATTAGTTTAATCTGTAAGGAGAAAAACTGTGTGAAATGTGTCAAGCATTATTTTGGTTAAATGCAAAATGATTCGGGCAAAATGTATTTGTTATAAATTCATGCTTTAGCATGTGTTTACATAGGCATAGGCATGCAAGTTGTAAAGCATTTCTGGTCATGCAAATTAACTCAGCAAAAAGAAAAAAGTTCTGTAAGAAAACTCACTGATCATTAATAATTATATTTCCATGCATACGATGAATGATCAAATAATCTTGTTACATGTTTGCCATGGATAATACATAGAACACACTGTTCATATACCACCCTTGCTTACCAGTTATGAGTATCGCAGGCGTTACTTTGTTAGCAAGTGAGAAAATAAAGCATAAAATTAAAATCATGATGCAATTATCGTAAAGGATTAACAGCTGATGATTTATGAAAGAGCATCTAGAAGTGGGATGATAGGCCGTATTCGAATTCGCAGCTCCGGCTACACCTATGTCTGTTGCTAAGGGTGTTATTAAGGATGTCCTTTACTTTAATACATGATGACGCGGCAATCCTGTCGCAGTTGTAGCCGTAGCCGTAGCCGAAGCCGTAGCTGCCAATTCGGACACAGCCATATTTCAAGCCCTAAATTTTAAAAGAAATTAAAATTTCGGAACAATTTCCCGAGTGTATCAGTTGCTACTCAAAAATCACCATTTGCTACTAAAAATATTAGCATTCGGTGTGCACACAACATGTTCAGTCTAAATATTTTGCTGGATGCAAAACTGCTGGATGAAATAATTCCCTCTAGACCTTATGCACTTGACATCATTTGAGTACGGCGCCCTCAGCTAGAGGTCAAAAGTAGGTTGGCTGATCCTGTAAGCCGCGCGTTTAAGCTTTGTGTTTTCAATTGTTTCATCATTGTTTTACCTCTAACAGGCATGACACTTGGCCCTTGGAAAAGGTAGGACAAGGGCTGACCTACAGTTACACATATGGTATAGGCTTGTATAGACTTTCCAGACCACTTATTAACAATTTTTCTGAGGGCGAATAATCTGAAATCAGATTATGGAAGATTATCATTTCTGCTCTAAGATGGCGGCATGATGATGTCAATGCATAAAGGTCCATAAGGCCTGCAATTTCAATCCACTCTACATTTTGTTTTCTTCTACTATTTGAAACCACACCTGAAAACCAGGATTTGGATATATATCCTGGATGGACTGTCGACCAGATGCCATTGAGTTTAACATCATGCCAATAAAATAATAATTTAAAACCCAGTGCACTATTCTGAAGGTATTTTGCGACTACATATGCACTTTGAAAGCTATACTTTTAATTGTTTACATATGTACAGTATACAGAAAACCATCTTTCCAAGAGCAAGGTTTGCAGACTTGGTGTCTTGTCTTTTCTGTTTTCTTTTCCATTTGTTTATATTTTTTATTTTTATTCTGTGGGTGTGTGTGGCCAAGTGGATATTTCGCTTTTATTATTAAACCCTGACAGTCACTTTAAAATACACAACAGCTGCAAACTTTTTACAACCAATGAAATATTAATTTCATACATTTGTTAACTGCTTGTACATTAATATTTGAAATGAAGTACAAAACTGACATGAGACATTTTGAATCACATGGGACATTGTGAATCAAATAGGACACTGTGAAACCATCATGAGACATTGTGAACAACATGGGACAATGTGAATCACATGGGACATTGTGAATCACATGGGACGTTGTGAATCACATGGGACAGTGTGAAACCATCATGAGACATTGTGACTAACATGGGACATTGTAAAATCACATGGGACACTGTGAAACCATCTTGAGACACTGTGAAGAATAGCTGGGTACACTGGAGAGAATCGCATGGGAAAATGTGAATCACAACAACTGGCCAGTGAGATTTGTGAAATAACATGTCTGCAACCCGGTAACTCAATATAATGTGGAGCATTAAAACGTGAAAAATCCCAAAACACATCAAGCTCAGCAGCTCTTCAGCTTTTTCATTCTTTCCTACTTTTATCGATGACGGTTTTGAAACCACGGCCTAGGCTTCATCAGCTTAGGCACTGGCCCCCTCTTTGAAGACAAATTAATACCAAAGTGCATGTTTTCAAATCAAGACAGAGCCTAAGCCAGAGCCCAAGCCAGAGAGCCCATGCCAGAGCCCATGCCAGAGCCTAAGCCAGAGCCCAAGCCAGAGCCCACGCCAAAGCCTAAGCCACAGCCTAAGCTAGAGCCCAAGCCAGAGCCCAAGCCAGAGCCCAAGCCAAAGCCTAAGCCACAGCCTAAGCTAGAGCCTAAGCCAGAGCCCAAGCCACAGCCTAAGCCAGAGCCTATACCAGAGCCTAAGCTAGAGCCTAAGCCAGAGCCTAAACCCAAGCCATAGCCCAAGCCGAAGCTAATCCAAAGCCATTGTTTTGAAATGGTCAAAACACATCGACACTAAAACAGCAAAATAGTCTGACCCTTTATTTAGTAAAATAAGAGTAATTGCTATTGCACACAGGGTACCTGACAGCCACATCAAACTATACTGAGGTTAGAACCATGGTAGGTTAGATGGATGGCTTCTCTGGTTAAAACACTTTACACAAACAGCGCCCCCACTTGACACATTTTAACCACTGATAATATTAAACAATTTGAAGGATAATAAAGTCTGGGGAGAGATGTCTGGCTGCAACATCCTCCAAGTGTGTTAATGATGAATCCAGACTAATGATGGAATCTTAAGGATGATCGATGAAGAATGGATTGACGCCGATGAAGAGGAAGATTATGATGAGGATGAAGATTAAGACGAGAATAAGAAACAAAATGAGAGATGACAAAGCAATGATGATGATGATGACCATGCCATATATTCCTTCATTGAACTCTGTATAAAAGTGCCATTTGCAAATTTGTTGACTGATCACTCAAAAACACACAATTAGCTAGTGGGAAAATAAACTTTCCATTGATCATCCATAAAGGTCAGTTTGACTATAAAAGAAGTCCATTCTAAATATCTTTTAAATATATTCTGCATGAATTAAGTGATAAGAGATTCTGCTACAATCAAACAAAGGCATGATTTTCTTTCTGTGACATGACCAAATACATTGGTTGTTGATAGAAAGAACATTACTCTTTTTGTGAAATTTGACAGCAAAAATAGGAAACATGTGCATGACGATCAAAAGAAAGAACTTCAAAGGTGTTATAAATTCTCTGTGTATTTCTTACATGTAAACTTGTACCGCATGCTGTCATTGTACCTCCATTTTTAAAGTAATTATGTGTTATTGACTGATCAGTCAATTAGGTTAATAAACAAGAACAACCCCTACATGTACAAAGATGTTTTTCAAGTCATATTTTAAAAGTGGTGCACCTCCTCCGTGCGGCAGACAATCGCAAACACTGGTGAATAGCCTCGTCATTCCCAGAACTTTACATAATGTTAGCAAGTGAACCATCATGATTTCAACAACATACCCCGCCCCACCCCCACCCCACACCTACACCCATGGTTGCAATAAACAGCACTGCCAGAACCAAAGACACAATCACACACATAATTGAGAAACAAAAACACTGATGTTATGTTGTGCCAAATATGTTTTACCGATCCCATCTTGACTAAGGGCGTCGTCCGCCGCCGAATCTCGCCCATAACTGAAATTGGCGAATGATCTGGAAGCGTCGATATCTCCTCTTCCTAAATCAATGTCTTAAATTTTGGGAGGTAAAATAAGGAGAAAATCTTTTGTTTATATAATGACTATCAAGGAACAAGTCAAAGTATCAGCTTGTTGGAAACAAAGATTTAAATTCTCTGTAAAAGAAATGTTGAAAATATTTGTTGTAATCTGCTGCAGAATTGCAACAGTTGTCACTCTGTCATATAGTGGTGCTAGCAGAGCTTGCTGTGAGTGAAGTCTCCACGCAGTTTGCAGTGCAGATGATTAATGCAAATAAAAAATGAAAAAAGTGACGTGTGTCCGTCAAAAATTACAGCTTGACCTGTCAAAGTACCCAAAACTAAAAAACAACTTGTCAACTGGTACACTCAATCAAGGAAGCTAGACGTAGAGGGGGGAAACTGGATACAGGCTTCAGAAGATAGTTTTGTGTTTGAGGCTTGATACTTCATGGCAATAATGGAGATTGCCGCCATAATCCCAGCCATTGACTCTGTACCGGTACCTCTTAAAGAGCAAGGGAAATGACCAATTCAATTTTGTGATGTACCCATTTTCCAATAGATACAGTCCTCATGAGTGGGGAAGAAACTGCAAGTCTCTAAACTCATGTGAAAATGGTGTAAATTGCCATTGCAGAGATGCCAACATTGAATTCCCAAAAAGAGTAGCACCGCCGAGCACTTAGGTTTCAAGTCAAGCATAAAACTCAACGAGCCGTAAAAAGAGGAAAATTATGACATTTATGATATAAACTAACACTTTCAGCGAAAATCACTTATTGCAAAGCGGCCTGCTCTAGAGGTCAAACAATTATGAATTGTATTCTCAGGCTTAATTTAAAAATTAAAAATAAAAAATAAAAAAAATATTTATTTATTTTTTTTTTTTTTTGTATCGGACCGCAATTCGCACTAGCTTGTGCATGAAGAGAACCCTTTCCAATTAAACTCAACAAAATGCTTTGTTTTTCTGTCCCATTGTTTATTAAAATGAATAATGCTCACGTTTGTACAGCAAAATAGTAAAAAAATACGTCACACCACCTAACCACAGCAGGCCAGTCAAGTCTTCAAACGACTTCAGCAAGAGCAATTTCGTCAAATTGGCCTTTCCAACCAATTCCATTTCCACCCACTGCATTCTTAACAACTTTTTTATCGACAGTTTTCATCAGATCTTGGCCTCGATTGCGATCAATGAAATATTTTCTTGTTGTCAGCGGTATTTTAGTTGATCGCTGCAGCGATCGCGATGTTTCAAATGAAATCCACGACGGCTCGCGCTGAACTTGTGAATTGCATTTTAGATAAAAGTTATCACAGTGTCTGTTTGCCGCCGCATCCCACAGCCGTAAAGCATTAGAAAAACTGCGGAACCAGTCTCTACATAAGCGACTGTAGAATGTATGCTGTACAAGGAGACTTGAGGCTCAGTGTGTGCTCTGTGCTACGCGTGTGTCAGGGAGGCAAATCCTGAATACGATAGTTTATGGGATTGGTACCTCCTAAATAAGCACCAAACCGGGTGTGAATTCGGCGCCGCTCATCACTTTTAACCACGCGGCAGCAGTCAACATTTTTTATAGTTTTTTCATTTTATACTTTTAGTTTTAGTTTTTATCATGATACATTGTAACTACATTTACACTGGGCGGCTTGTTTATCGTATTTAATTGAAGATTATCGTAGCGGCGTATTCACGGCTCAAAATCGTATTTTCTACGCCCAAATCGTGTATGTTGGCATCTCTGCCATTGTATTCGATATCCTTCCAGTGCAAAATTTGTCAACATCCAAACATCTAATGATAACATTCTGAGAAAAATGGGTCTCTACATTTTTGTTTGGGGACGTTTTGGTTCATAATGATTTTTTCAGAGTGAAATTTGAACATTACGTTATTGGATTTCAGCAACTAATGGATATTAACATTCCGAGGAAGAAATTTTTCGTCAGTCAAAGGTCAAATTCAAGGCCATTTTGATTGAATATTATTCAAAGTCAGGAATGAACCAAAACATCCCCGTACAAAAATAAAGCGAATGATGTCATCAGATGTTTTGGATGTTGACAAATTTTGCACTTGAAAGGTATCAAATTCAATGACAATTTACACAATTTTTCCGTAAAGTTAGAGACTTGTAATTTTTTCCCCACTCACATGAGGACTCTATCTATTGGAAAATTAGTACATCACAAAATTGAATTGGTCATTTCCCTTCCACTTAAAAAGGTATCGTACACGTTTGGTAATGACTCAAAACAAATATTAGCATAAAAACTTACTTGGTGACAAGCAACGGAAAGCTGTTGATAGTATAAAACATTGTAGGAAACGACTCCCTCTGAAGTAACGTAGTTTTTGAGAAAGAGGTAATTTCTCACTAAAATAATAAAAACTTCTTGCAAGAAGTTTTTATTCCTATCTGAAAGCACACAAATTTGTTTTTCTTTCATCATTTTCTTGCAACTCCGATGACCAATTGAGCCCAAATTTTCACAGGCTTGTTATTTTATGCATATGTTGGGATACACCAAGTGAGAACACTGGTCTTTGACAATTTCCAAACGTGTTCAGTGCCTTTAAAGTGTTTGAAAAAAGTGCTTTGCAGAGTGTAAGGCCTAGTGTTTGTGATTGAGTGTATTGTAAATCAGTCAAACGACAATTTGAAATACTTCATCCGTGATTAGTGCGTCAGCATTCCATAGTGAGGGTGACTTGAATGGCATCTCTTGGAAGTGTCTACCTTGCTTAACATCCGCCGGAGTATTTCTCGGTCTAGAGGGACAGCTGATGGATTTAGCTACTGACTGTCTAGAACGAGCCAGCTCAGGATTATCACTACAGGGCAGTGATGGACTGGCTATAGAAATAACTAACGAGGAAGAAATATTGAGTCTTTTTTTCTTTTTTTTTAAATCGACAGTGGGAATACCTCTTCTTCTTTGTCAAATGAAGAATTATGAAAACATTAGCCGCTGTAAAACTAACTATCCAAAGATTTTACCCAAGAATAATTTGAGGTATTTGCAGAGTCTGTTACCCGGGGGGACTAGTGTCATTTGGAGGTGGGGACTGGGAAGCCACTGAGCCAGTGAAGAGTGGAATAATTTTGCTATAGGGGTGAGCACCCCCTGGTTTTTTACTATGCCATTCTATTCATGTACATGTACATGAAGGTTGGTAAAAAAACAAAATCAAACTGTTATTACATTCAAGGGGTTTGTCCATGTGAATAAAACAGTTGGGTACATCCTTTACTCCGTCAAACAAAACGAAAAATTCTGTCATGCAAAATGTGTTTAAAATTCACTCTACATCAATGATCAAATACTTCACAGTTAAATTAAAATGTTCATAAAGTGTATTTAAATAAATATACATTTACCAACAAGAACACAAACTGAAAGAAACTGGCCCGGAGTTACAAGAAGGGTATGACCTCTGTTGCCCTGGGCCCAATTTCATAAAGCTGCTAAACAGCCGATTCTGTGCTTACATACGAGTTTCTATTTCATAGCGCTGCTAACCGTAAGCACACGAAAAGGCACGCTAACCTTCCAGTGCTTACTACACAAAAATGAATGACATAACAATGCAAAACCATTGTGGACGTGCAAGATGGCGGCCGTATTTTCTTGCCAACCTGTGAAATACGCTTACGCTTAAGCAAATCTTTCTGCTACAGTTAGCACAAAATTTTGCTTACCGTTAAGCAGCGCTATGAAAGTGGGTCCTGGTCTCGTCCCTGGTGCCCCTTCAAAATATTCCCATAGACTTTAAGATTTTCCAATGGAAGTGCCCTTTGCAAAATGAAAACGGCCTTGCCCTCTCAAAGATGAAACTCCAGGCTTGAAATGAAGCACACAAACTTGAATTCTTACCTTTCCCTGAGGGTGCGGACTCCTCGACCGACTTCTGGGACTTGTTCATCTTTGACAGAGGCACACTGGGTAAGCTAGGTGGCTTAGATTCGGGTAAATCATCCCCAAACTGCGCTGTGGGTATCATGACCGGCTGTGGGGTCGGGTGGTGAACTTCGACCTCTTCAGAGGACATGTGACCCGAGTCTTCTGATAGGGCGTCATCTGAAAGAAGTGGAAGCATGTAAAATAAAGATCCAGATCTTAAGTAATTTTGTTTGTACATTTACCTGTTTATTTCTTAGGATTTTCAAAATTCAAAACCTGTATTACCTTTCTTTGTAATTACAAAAAGAAGATGTTTTCTAAATCAAATCTCCACACAATTTAATTAACTGGAATTTGACAATTGAATGTCACACTTTCAAAAGAATGACGGGTGATTTTAATTACTGAAGTTACAATTTTATAGAAAACATGATTTGCATAAACTTTATTTCAGTGCAATGGTCAATCATGAGTGAAAAACATGGTTTAGGTCAGTGCAAAAAGTAAAGTACAAAACACAGACACATTGGAAGTCCTTCAAGAAACTATAAATAAATAAATAAATAAATAAAATAAAATTAATAAATAAATAAAAATAAATATTACAAGTAAAAACAAAAAGAACAAATAAATAAGTAAACAATAAATTGGGAAAAACCAGTCACAAAAACTATACATCACACAACCAACTTGTTTCTGCCATATCAGCAATTTGTTTTTTGTGCTTAGCAAAAAGTTAAACTTGTAGCAGTTCTATAATACTAACCCTAGTCCTTTTACAGAAGGATTTCATCAAGGTGTTTTGCTTACCACAAAAAATACTGCTCAGCCAAAAAAAAGGGGAAGGTTACCAGCCAAAACGGTATGTAATATACAGTACTTGTGACTGGTATTGCGGCTTATTTTTGTTTAGCAAATTAATGTTGTTATTATTTTGTGTCTGTGTAAACAGCTCAATGATATAGAGCACTTATCACTTGAAAGGTTTGCTTAGCACAAATAAGTTGACATCACAAAAAATCCAGGTAGTTTCAATCTTTTGTGACTGTTTCTCCACAATAATTTATTTACAAACTTCATAAAAGTGATCCCTGACAAACAAAATACACATAATTATAAACAATCACTCAATTGTTGATATTGCGATGATTTGAAGTGGTGAGATGGATTCACTACAAATGCGTGCACTGAAAATACTTGTACCTTCTAGCTCATCACGCTCATCCAAACTCTCCAACTCCCCCATATGGGTAGAGTGGGCCATGCTGGATGCTTCCATTGTGAAAGCAAAAACATAAAGAAAGAAAAGTTGGCAAGGGGAGGTTAGCTTTTCAAAAGTGGAATAGAGGAGGGGTTTAGAAATGACTGGGATGGAAGAGACAGTCTAGCCGTTTACCATGAAGCTATGTCAAGTTATTCCTGTGGACATCAATTGACCCAATTCACATGGACCCAATGTCATAGAGCTGCACAAAAAGTTGCTCAGCACAACAACATTATACTTACCAGAATAAGGTTACCAGCCAAAATGCCATTTTACATGTACCATCTATGATTGGTGTTCTGTTCATTTTTGCTTAGCAGACAATTGTTAAGCAATATTTAGTGCTTAAAGGGATTGTATACGTTTAGTGAACCCACTGTTTTTTCAATCCCATATAGTAGTAGATATTATACCATAACACTTACCTGTGAAAATTTCACTACAAAAGGTGGAGCGGTTATGTCCACGGAGGAAGAATAATCTGCAATTGGAATACACTATCTGAGAAACGTTACTGCAGTAACGCTTCTCAAATTCAAATTTTTGGGGATAAAAACTGATTACTTTTTCCATAACCGCAGTACTTTGAAGTGAAAAGTTTCTCAAAATGCATTATACTATCCAAAGCTGCTGTACTTCTTACCAAGTAAGTTTTTATTACCATTGATTTTTAGACTCACTACCAAACGTATACAGACCCTATGAAATTGGGCCCTAATTATTGCTTGCGCCATTTTGGGAGTTGATTTCATGTGAGTTACTGTGTAGTGAGCATTTTATGCGATGTGCATGCAGTTAGACGCACATGTTTACATGGATTGTGACTTCCAGAATGGCAGACGCTCAGCATACTGTAGCCGTGTGTTATTTCAGTGCAATGGAATCAAACCGAGGGTGAGAGGGAATTAGTCTGGTATGATTATCATGAGTAGTCATGGTTGCTATTGCAGGGATCCTGACCAAGAATTTGGACACCAGACTCCCCTTTCTTTTGAACATCCTGTTTTTGAATTTACAGCAAAATTTTTTTTTTTTTTGAAGGGACAAAAAATGAGTTGCCTTGGATTGGGCGCTTTGGGCTATAAAAAGCATTTGACAGCGTTTGTTAGGAAATGAATAGGATTGGAAAGATGTTTTAAAAGTAGAATATAATGATCCACACAAATATGCCTCGAAATTGTGTGGTTTTCCTTTTACTTTGTGAACTAACACGGTCCGCCATTTTGTAGAACCAAACTTTTTACTCCACAAAATGGCAGACCGTGTTAGTTCGAGGCATTTTGTGTAGATCATTATATTTTACTTTTAAAACATCTTTCCAACCATATTCATTTCAGAACAAACGCTTACAAATGTTTTTTATGGCCCAAAGCGCCCAATCCAAGGCAACGTGTCCCTTTAATTTGCAGTATGATCAAGGTCGAATGACTACTGTCAAGAATTCTTTTTGTAACACTGCTTCAGAAAGTCAAACAGATATCTGCCAATGCACTAAAATACTTGCTGTGTAGTCGTAAACACTGCAAACATGTTCACACACTCCAACCTAAGACTACTGAAACTAAATTACATTGCAGATTTTCTTTTGATGCTGTCAGCATTTTAAACTCAGACTACTTTTGTATCAAACAAACAGCTGCAAAGAATTAAATTAGAGAGCAACAAGTTCAATGTTGAAATCATTACTGATAGTTTACAGTAAGTTTTCAGCACTATGCACTGCCACTGTATAAAAGAGAAGCTTGCAAAAAAAAAGTTAATGGCCTAATATTTCGAACCTTGCAGAGTCTTTCTTGAAGGCTAAATTTCGCCTTCCAGAAAGACTCTGCTGCGGTCGAAACTTCAGGCCATTAACCTTTTTTTGCATTGATACCATAGGTCCATTTGGTTGGTAAGCAGTTTGCAACAGCTAATTCTATTTTCTAAGAACAGAAGCTTGTTAGAATCACATAACTTACAACTTATATTAACCCTTTAGTAGAGACCATTTATTTATGAAGAATCATCACCATACGCCCAGACTCAGTTTAATTTTTGATTTTTTTTGAAACATTTTTTTCTTGTAAAAGTGTCTGAAAAAAATTATATAAAGCAGAAATTTGGTTTTGCTTTAAAAACATAAATACTATGTTAACACAGGAAACATTTGAAAAAGTCAATTCATTTCATGGCCTTTACTTTGACATTTGTGGTTAACTGGAAGTAGGGTAGATCTTGCAGCCGTTTGCGGCCGCAATGGGTATTTTAGTACAAGCCGTTCTGGCCGCTATGGTCTCTAAAGGGTTTAGAATAGGTTTTCTATAATGAAAACTGTTTTTGGCTTTCTTCTTAAATCAGACATGCTTTTGTACAAAATGAGTACAGTGTTACTTTTAATTAAACAGCAAGAACAGCTTTGTAATAAAAGTAAAAAGGCAAAATAAGCTCCAAGCACCCAAATACCTTGCAAGTTTTCTGTAGCATCAGCCACCGATGACCCGGCATCAGCACTGCTACCAACACCGCCCCCTATTGACATGATCTCACCATCTGGACCTAGCACAACACTTCCGGATTTACCGTTCTTGTTACCCTTGTATGAGCGCATGGATTCTCGCAGGCTACCAGGGATATGGCTGCCCTTGATGCTACGCGCTGGCTCACTCGTAGACCCTCCTCCGTAGCTCTTCTCACTGCCGGAGTGATGCTTGCCACCGGAGATGATGGGTCCAGTCAGATCCTCTGTAACATCAAAATGTCAGCCAATACTAATTATTCACAAGATGAATCTGCAGATGACACTTCACATAATCAATACATGGTCTTATATAGTGGACGTATCTACCAATAAGGTACAAAAGGCACTTGACAAAAAAGAACATTTTCAGATGTTTTTTAATTTGTTTAATTATGAGACCAATTTATGTAGCACCTTATAAGGATTTACAAGGTGCTGCGGCACATTCAGCAGCCACTACCAGAAACACTGGGGCAAACCCCCTTCTCTTAGCACTAAGTTAACTACGTTACGTGAATTACACAACACACGGGACCTATGGCTTCATGTCCCATCCGAAGGACAAAGCAGTAATGGTAAAGTGTCTTGCTTTAAGGACACAAGTATCACGACTTGGACTCGAACCCACACTCTGCTGATCCGAAACACCAGAGCTTGAGTCCGGTGCTATTACCCGCCATCAAACAAAGGAAGGCTATCCAAAGTTGTCAACATTTTCACATTCATACAAAGAGTACAACAAGGGGGGGGTGAGGGACTTTTAAACGGTGTTTAAAATGTTGTTGTTTTTACAGTTAGTATCAACAGAGGGAAGGCATTAATTGTGGACAAAAATTACTGAAAAATCTAGCAGGGAGTTATGTTGCTTATGCCGTTTGGTTCGGGTTGGGATTATGAACATTATGTAACCACACATTGATACTGAACCACACAAAAAGTGTGGTTAAGTATTAGGGTTTTGCATCTACGTCTATTTTCCTAAACAATTAAACGGAACTTGTGTCTGTAAGATAAGACAGTTCCAACAACGAAATGGAGTCATTCTCCCTGGACAGGATATTGGGGTAACTTTTCCAAGAAAAGGAAGGTCCCAATTTTCATTTTATGTTTTTAAACTGTCGGTTTTGGAGGGTTCTTTTTCTCTATTTACTGTTGATTTTAACCGTTAAGGCAACTTGTTTTACAATTAAACGGTTAACTGGTTAAAAGTCCCAACCCTAGCAAGTACTCCTTCGGATGCAGGGGGGGGGTTCCTCTCTGCTACATACCCAAGCTGACGCTGACTGAACTTAAGATAGACCCGGGTTTGGATGGCCCACTGCGCTGAACGGTTGAATTTGAAGACTTTGCCGATTTGGTTTTTGTTTCCGATTGACGAAGCTCCTCCTCCTCATCATCTTCTTCCTCCGCCTCCTGCTGTTTAAGAAGTTCATCTTCATCAATGTCTGCCTTCCAGATATTGGTCTCATCAGCTGGAACAAATTGGAATAAAGAAATTCAAGATCGATTAAAGAGAGTTGACGGTTGTTCAAGTCTACCACATCATCTTGACAAATTCGTCGCAGGTTTCACGAGCTGACGCGACCGACCCCACAGAGGTAAAACTTAGTTTAGAAATAATCGCATTTGAAGCTGGTGATCTTTTAATATCGTTCTTGGACGGATTTGTTTAACGGGGAATTTCCCCCAAAATTAGTGTATGGAAGTTGATACCTTAAATGTATTAGCCAATTACTTACTTTTTAAAAATGAATTCATATTTAATGAGTAATTGTTCAAAAAAATAGAAAGGTCACTTCGTGAAACCTAACAAACACACAGCGCGCATTGTGCAAGTTGCCCGTATGCAAACTGTCACTTCATGAAAACTAAAAGTGTCAGAGGGTCGTCTTGCCTTGTACGCGCGTAAGCACTCAAGCCCATATGCCGGCTTGCCCGTATGCAAAGTGTCACTTTGTGAAAACGTGTACACACACATACCGCGTTGCCCGTATGTAAACTGTCACTTCGTGAAAACTAAAAGTGTCAGAAGGTCGTCTTGCCTTACGCACGTAAGCACTCATACACATATGCCAGATTGCCAAAGTGTCACTTTGTGAAAACGAAAAACGTTAGTTTGTTTAAATTTTATAAAAAGTTGTTTACTTTATTTGCAAAACTAAACATATTTGAGGATTAAGATTTGGTATAATGAACGATAAATGTATTTGCAGTCCAAATAGTGACTAAACAAATTTTCATAAAAGATTTGAAATTTGATAAAAATGCCACTTCGTGAAACCTGCGACGAATTGATGATAATGTTCAAGTATTATCATGTTGAAGTCAGAAAATCCACTTCATTGAATAAATTTGGAGGGACCGTGAAAAGCAGTTGATGTAATTCATATTGAAAGCAGATACCAAGGGGTGGTGGCGTCCCAACAGAAAATTGCAAAAAAAAATTATGTTTAACTTACAAGGCCATGAGTCCCTCATATCTTCACTATCCTGTCCCCACGATGAGCTCTTCCGGCTCTGTGTAGAACCAAGCACAGGATGCTGAGGTGTGGGCGGTTCCATTGTAATCTGAGGGAGTTTTGTCTCGGCTCGGAGGGTATGTTTCTCCATTTGTGGGGGTACGGGCGATGTAGATAGAATTGGTGGTAGGGTTGGAATGGTAGGGATGTTTGACCGATAGCCACTGCGGTTAAGTCCTTTCTTGACAGCTGGAGAAACAAAAAATGAATTTGACTGTAGCCCAATTTTATGCACCACTAAAATAAGTTACTCCACACAGGTAGGTTACCAGTGAAAATGCTTTGAAACTTATACTGTCAGAGACTGGTTTCCTGCTAATGTTTGCTTAGAGGAGACATTTGTTCAGCAACATTTTCAGCTATAGCTTTTTGAAACCAGGGTCCTGCATGATTTCAACATGTTTAAAACAACAGAGTTTTTGGTAACCCTATAAAAAATCAATATATTTCAAATCTTGGATCTTGGATCATTCTCCGAAAAGCAAATTGCTGCTGTCCTGGAGAGGGTGGAATGCAAATGTTACAAATGTTTGTGCTTATTATTATATATACATTTCTGGTAATGAAACCAAGGATGCCTCACTGTAGCTCGCAACCCATAAACAAGGGGGTATGTGAACCAGAATAATCGGGTTTAACCCCTACTCTTCCACGATAAGTGTTCTGGGTTTGTTTACCAATCCTAGTACATGAGACAAACAGCTTAATTTTCCATCCAAACTACAAAAGCAACTATGGTAAATTATCTTGCTCCAAGTGCAAAGACCGGGAATCGAACCCACACTTGGCTGGAAAGAAACACCAGAGCTTGAGTTCGGTGCTCTTAACCGCTCGACCACTGATACGCCACATTTCGCAACATTTCATTTCAACAAAAAACCTTGTTTCAGTGTCTTTTGGAAACAATGGGTGTCATTTATTCATTTATTCATTATTGCTCTGACAAAATTGACAAAGATAGTTGAAGCATAATAAACATCTTACAAAATATTATCAATTTTTTTATAATTTAGTTCTTACTTGGTGGTGATGGATCAAACGTCTGATTAAATTTCCGTTTGTATAAATCTTTATAACCCTTGTCATCAAACGCCTGTTGTCCCTCCAGCAAACCTGACGTGTTTGTATTTACCAAGGCCTGTAAATAAACATAGATATTAGTTTCTACGGGCAGTTCTATCCTATTTGTCATCATTCAATGCATTATTTTAACCTTTCCTAATGTCCGATCAATCAATCTCATTCACAATGAATGACATGTTTTGTACGCATCTACACAGTACACAGTCAGACCATTCAAATTTATTCAATATCATTCACTGTGGTTTTGAACATTTAATATACTATGTAAGCCTTCAAAATAACATCACATGGTAAATGCATCTATACAATACACAGATAGTTCTTAACACAGCTGTGCCACAATTGACCCCTTCAAAACACAGAAGGCACCTCCGCACAATGTGCGTCTACCAATTTCACCATTTTTACTCCCAAAATGACGGGCAGAATAGGTGCATGTAGGTGCACTGCGTGTCATGAAACAGGTCACTACACAATCTGTGTGGTCGAATTGCTTCAAGTGGTCGGTCAACTCGCTGGGAAATGTTACCAAGAGTAGGCACCAGTCTCATCCTCATATTGACCTTAAATGCATACAATGTCATATGACTAGGGGAACCCTCACATAGAGCAGGGCTCAAACTTGGGGTAACATTCTACAAGACCGCAGGGCCTGTATCTCAAACTTTTTTACTGGACCAGAATTTTCTTTTACAAGACCAGGGGTCGATTTCACAAAACTCTTCCTATCTTAGGACTAGTCCTAGGCAATGCTAAGAGATATGACTAAAGTTAAGACCAGTTACTGGTCCTAACTTCAGATAAGAAAGTCTTATCTCTTTGTGAAATCGGCCCTAGGGCCCAATTTCATAGATCTGCTTAAGCAGAAAATATTGCTTAAGAATTGTCTGCTTAGCAGAAATGAGCGAGATACCAGTCACAATTTGTACATGTGACATAGCAGTTTGGCTGGTAACCTTATTATGGTAAGCATAATTTTGTTGTGCTTAGCAACTTTTTGTGCTTAGCAGCTCTATGAAATTGGGCCCAGAATCTAAATGACTGAGAAAGAATTTTCTACAAAGTTTAACATGTGAAATGTTTTTATTTGAACAAGCACTAAGAGAAGATTTATTTCTTCATGGGTTAGTATATTTTGATACCCAATCAGAATTGAAAGATATTTATCAGACTCGGTCAACATTTGAACATTATGTTATAGAGTGAGGTATTAATATTCAATTGAACTACACAAGACAGCCGGACTTGTCCATTCATGAGTTTACAGGCCCAGGGCTAAAATCACTGGCCTTGGTCCTGCGGTCTAGTGTAAAATTTGAGCCCTGTAGAGGTGAAAATATTATCGGTCATTGGTCCTTAATGAGCGCCGCGTTTCCATTACTTTATCATTGCTTCACATCTAAAATGGCAGCAGGATAACGTCAATGCATAAGGTCTATTGATTCATACAAATTAGAGTCTCTTATCTGTGATTTTGACTTACAGCGACTGCATGGACCATATTCAGATCTCGTAACTGCTCCACCGTTACAGGCCGGCTACCAGCCATCGAGGTGGTACTCCCAATATCCACGCCAGCTCTATCCGCATCATCCATCAACTGCTTATGCATGGCGCTCTGCAGTAGAAGTCGCTGCAACACCTGCTGCTGCTCATCACGTGCTAGGCTTGAGTACGGGACGGCACGAGGTTTGTTGTGCTCGTCTCGTACTACGGCAGCGATGGAGCCTGGGACATTGAGAGTTGCTATGGGTGTACGGTGACCGTCTTTGTCATTGTCAAAGTCATCTTCTGATGGTCTCCCTGAAAAGAAAGAACCCAAAACTTACAATACGTTTTTTAAACAATGCTTGGACTTCACACTGGCAGCCTATATACCCCGAGGTGTTGCTTTTGAATTTCCAATTTAATTATTCTAATCTTCATCATTTAATTAACGGACTGATTGTATTATTATAGTATGTATTTCTATATATTTTTTTCTCCTTGTTTTGGTTTTTAATATTGTAAATTTTAATATTGTAAATTTCATGTTATTCAGCCTTTGGCTGCAAAATGATTTTAGCAATTAACCAAAAATGTACAACAATAAAAAAATACATTTAAAGGCACTGGACACGTTTGGTAATTGTCAAAGACCAGTATTCTCACTTGGTGTATCCATACATATGGCATAAAATAACAAACTTGTGAAAACTTGGGCTCAATTGGTCATCGAAGTTGCAAGACAAAAATGAAAGAAAAAACACCCTTGTTGCACAAATTTGTGTGATTTCAGATGCCTGAAAAAAACTTCTAGCCAGAAGTCTTTTTCAGATTCAAATATTTCAGTGAGAAATTACCTTGTTTCTCAAAAACTACGTAACTTCAGAAGGAGTCCTTCCTCACAATGTTTTATACTATCAACAGCTTTCCGTTGCTCGCTACCAAGTAAGTTTTTATGCAATATTTTTATGAGTAATTACCAAACGTGTACAGTGCCTTTAAGCATTCTCAAGAAAAGAAAAGAAGACCTTGAGTTTATTGCTCTAAACTAAAGCACAAAGTAAGTGGCATTCAAATAATTAAGTAGCTTTGTACTTAAAAGGCAATAAGCGAAGAGAAACATAAAATATTGAACAGATATAATCATAACAAAAATAAAACATAACATTGAACAATTATTCAAATAGAATAAAAATTATGTGCGGGCACAATACATTTTGCTAACGTGTAAACTAGGAGTCTGCTAATTTACAATCACAGTTTGTTAGTTGAAACAGGTTTAATTCAGCCATGCATGCTGTTTGGATCGATGCAATGAGGTCCTAAATTGACATCAGCAGAAAAGAAGGGGAAAATATATATTGGAAAATCTAACCAATATAACCATGCAAAAGGAACACTATGATTTAAAAACCAAACGTCATGAATGACATAAGTTCAAGTTATATTAACAAAGGCCCCTAAGGCACAGAGGCGACAATGATCAATTGTTTAAGACTTAGGTGAGAGCAAATTTTACATTCAGCTCAAATATTATGCTTACTAAGCCTGCCTTTCAATCGTTTCCTGTTAATTAATGATGAGCCTGAAAGTGAAAAGGTAAGGAAAAAAAATACTCAAGAATATTCAATCAATCAATCAATCAATCAATCAATCAATCAATCAATCAATCAATCAATCTTATGTGAGGGCCCCAAATGATCAGCTGTGCTGGATGGGTCACCCTCATTAAATATGGTTTTGAATAAAAAAAATCCATTAATCAATCAATCAATCAAACAATCATTCAATATATTGAAACAAAAAGTTAAGAACATTTTTTTTTAATATATTTTGGCAGAAGAAACCATTAAATATCATCTTCTCATCTTCTGTTTCTAGAAAATCTTTCTGTTTTCTGTCTCCTCACGCAGAGCTGCCAACATTTGCATCTTGCAACCAGGGAGATTCTGTACAAGAATCAGTAGATATTTAGAATTACATTCTTCGGTGACATTGCTGTAAATCCCGGCCCTGAAGCTGAAAATAACTCAAACTCAGCAGAAGCTAGTCCAAACTCTACAATTTCCTACTCACGTAACAAGCTTCTCAGTCTCCGTTATGCCCCATCCACACGTGCCTCAACTCTGCCTTCCTGTAAATTTACATTGCAGAATCTTGGCCTTTTTGTAAATCCCAGCACTGTTTACATCGTAAAGCTGGTCGCCGTAGAACTGTTCATAAACTCCTATACCTGAAGTTACACCCCATCTGTTCTAGCACCAGTGACTCCTGCCAAATCTCAACTCAGCCTTTGTGTTCTGAACACACAGTCCATCTGTAACAAGTATGACGAGTTTGCTGATTTTGTTCTGCAAAAGATCTGGACCTTGTTGCCGTTTCAGAAACATGGCTGAGACCAGATGACAACTTAACATGTCGTCAGTGTACCCTGCTGGCTACTACTTTCATCACATCCCAAGACCTCACAAGACCGGTGGAGGAGTTGCAATACTGTACAGATCTACTTTATCTGTCTCTGTGAAAAGTAATGACGTCCAATACACAACTTTTGAATCTCTTCATGCTGAGGTTTCGGAAACTCTAAATCTGTTCGCCTTGTCATTGTATACAGACCTGAAAGAGATTCTAACGGCCAACATGTGACTTTCTCAAGTTTTCTTAAGGAATTTGAGAATTTGATTTTAGAATATCTCCTTCATCCATCGGAAATCATCATCACTGGTGACTTTAACATTCATGTTGATGACATCCACAACACCAATGCAAACCAGTTTAAGCATCTACTTCAGGCTTCGGTCTTACCCAGCATATCAAGGAGCCGACTCATCGTCTCGGTCATTGCCTGGACCTTGTCATAACTCGTGACATCACCCCACCTATTGTCTCAAACTTTGTTATTCTACCTGGATTCTCAGACCATTATGCAGTCATGTGTAACTTGAGTCTGTGCAAGCCCAAAGTCCCAACCGTCACTATAAAGAGCCGACAGTGGAAACATGTGAATTCTCCTGAAGTGTTCCGCGACATAGGAACTCATTTAGCAAAGCTGGAAATTGATCACGACTGCTTGGATTCCTATGTCAGCCAATATGAGAGTACTATCAGTGACATCTTGGATAAATATGCACCCTGGAAAACAAGATCAGTCAAGGTCCGAACTGAAGTTTCCTGGTTCAATGATGATATTCGTACAGCAAGAAAGATCTGTCGTCAACTTGAGCGGAAATGGCGGAAAAATGGCAAGTTCGAAATACAACGACAAGAATATCGCAACCAATGTAAGGTAGTCAGGAATTTGATCAACCAGGCAAAGATCACCCATTATTCATCCCAAGTACAAGAATCCTCAGGAGATCAAAAGAAGCTCTTCAAGATAATTGGTAAGTTGTTGCTCAAACCCAAAACCCCCGTCCTTCCATCCACTTACAATGGTCAGGACTTAGCAAATGAATTCCAGAAATTCTTTGTCACCAAGATTTCAGACATCCGCTCATCTTTTTCATCAGTACATTGCCACATCTTCAACCAGAGTGTAGACTATCTGTGTTTGAGCCTGCCACTGTTGCTGAGATTCAAAGGGTTATTATGAAATCTCCTTCAAAATCCTGTGAGCTGGATCCAGTGTCAACATCCATGATGAAGCAAAACATTGATATATTTTTACCCTACATCACTAATCTTGTAAACGAATCTCTCAGTTCGGTTGTTTCCCGATAGCCTCAAAGTTTCCTACATCAGGCGCTCATCAAGAAACCAAACCTGGACAAGGAGATATTCAAAAACTACAGACCGGTTGCTAACAAATATCTTGGAAAAGTCATCGAAGTAGTTTCATCACGCATTTCTGATCACATTCATCATTTCAACCTGTCCGACGTGTTCCAGTCAGCATACAAGCCTTTCCATGGGACAGAAGGTGCACTAGTCCGTGTGAGCAACGATATTCTTTCTGCAATGGACAATGGTAACCTAACAGCACTAGTCCTGCTAGACTTGAGTGCTGCCTTTGACACTGTTGATCACAACATCCTTCTCTCTCGGCTCCAGAATCACCTTGGCATAGAGGACACAGCCTAGCATGGTGCAAATCGTATCTCTACAATAGAACTCAGCATGTATGTATTGGATATCAGACCCTGTTGTTTTGAACTACTCTGTGCCACAGACATCATCCTGAAATTTAATCTGAATTACCATGTCGACACTCAGCTATACATCACGTTTAAATCTTCTCAAGAAAACGCCAATGCATCTATTGCAAGACTTGAGAAATGCATCCAAGAGATTCGACGTTGGACACAACAAAACTTCCTGAAGTTAAATGATGATAAGACAAAGTTCCTTCTATTTGGGTCACGTCAACAGTTAACAAAGGTTTCAGTTCCATACATTTCCATCGGTGATGCTCGGATAGCTCCCTCCCTGCAAGCTCGGAACTTAGGGGTTATTTTTGATTCATCGATGACACTTCAACCACACATCAACAACATCGTTCGTCTGTCATCATATCACATCAGGAATATTGGTAAGATTCTTGGACAAAAGTGCGACTGAAAAGGTCATTCATGCATTTGTTACTTCTCGTCTTGACAACGGCAATGCTCTTCTCTACAGTCTTCCTAACAACCAGATTTCCGTCTTCAACGCCTCCAAAATACCGCTGCCCGCATTGTGACACTGTCTAGAAAATCCTGTTCTATCACCCCCATTCTGAAACAACTACATTGGCTCCCTATCTCTCAACGAATCATCTTCAAGCTGATGCTCATTGTCCACAAAGCACTTAATGGCAAGGCTCCCACTATATTTCTGAACTACTTCAAGTTTACACTCCATCAAGGAATCATCGATCAAGTTCCATGCTTCTCCTCGTTGAACCCAAGTCTCGACACTCATGGGGTGACAGGTCTTTTTCTTCAGCTGCGCCACGCATCTGGAACTCTCTACCGCTTAATCTTAGATCTTGTTTTTGTACCACAAAATTCAAATCTCTTCTCAAAACTTATCTTATGTCACAGGTTTTCAAGGACTAATTTTGTTGTGTCTGTTTTTGTCTTTGTTTTGTTTTGTTTTGTTTTTTGGTTTTTTACTGCGCCTTGAACACCCAGCAGGGTGGATATGTGCGCATTACAAGTCTTATTATTATTATTATTATTATTATTATTCAACATAGGCCTAATAGGGTAAAAGCTTCCATAATCAGGGAGATTTTCAAAGTTTGTTCATCAGAACATGGAAAGATTTGTTTATTTTCAGGGAAATTTCTGCAGAATCAGGGAGAGTTGGCAGCTCTGTTCTCATAGTCTGTTTTACATACATGTACTTAAATGGCATGTGGCCTTCTGACCTCGTGTTGCATGATTTCCATAATAATAAATGAAATATAATTTGAAAAATAAATGAGGAACATGGAAAGATTGGTTTATTTTCAGGGAACCTTCTGCAGAATCAGGGAGAGTTGGCAGCTCTGTTCTCGTAGTCTGTTTTACTCTAATAGCATGTGGCCTTCTGACCTTTTGTTGCATGATTTCCATAATAATAAATGAAATATAATTTGAAAAATGAATGAGGAACTGCCTTACCGGAATCGGCACTTCTTGGTCTAATCCTATAGAATTCATAAATGATGGGACTTCCAGGTGCCATCAGCATACTCCTAGTGACTCTGTATGGAGCCGGTAGGCTAGACAGGTCATCATTGATGCGCCTTAAAATCTTGGGCGACAGAGCGTTCTCTTGAAAGAGGTTCTTGTCCAGAATGTGACCTGAAGAATTATAAGAACACCCAGAAAAACAAATCTCAAATTACCACATACCAAACATTTTGAAGAGTGCACAGCCACAATCATGGGTACACATTTTGTTTGTGTCCATTTTATGAACAACAGTTTGAAAACCACTGATGTTGCAGTTATCTCAATGATAATTATACATAAGTGCAATAAGTGCTTAAGTTTGTCGAATACAAGATCTGCAAAGAGTTACTCAATATTTATCTGTTGTTCATTTGGTGTCTTTGTAACAAAAAGTGTACCCATGATTTTGGCGGTGCACAAGAGCCTTTAAAGAAATTTTGTAACACACAGAAAATATCCAAGGTAATTTTGCAAAACGCACATATATGTACATAATTTATGTTATAAATATTTGCTACAAATCATCTCTCTAAAGACTTGATAAAACAAATTCCTTCAGAAGGGAGTGAAAAAGCAAGTGATGTTTTGATGGCCCTGAGGTCTGGATCTCCAAAGACACTTTTGAACACTAGGTGGCAGCAGACATAGCAGGTAAAGTTCCATATCTAAGAACAATTGATTAAACTTGGAAAGTCTGCTGCCACCTTACATCCCCAAAAGTATGCCATTGCTCTAGAGAATGAAGCCCACATAACATCTTCAAGCTGCCCTTTGGCTACTTCACTATCTCAAAACAAAACAAAAAAAAAGGAAAAGAAGCCTTGAAATTTACACGATGATCCCATGATTTATTGCTTCTGTGGCCCTAGCCTTGTCCCTAACTTCAGTAATTTGGGCCTTTCTTTGCCCTGGGGAGCCCAAGGTTTTTTAATAACAATAAGGGGGTACATGTAAGTGTTGTAATAGAGGAGATTTAGCAAAGGGTTAAGGCTATGGCTGCAAAAGTTAAGAGGTATGGCGACAGATGTCACTTTTTATGTATGGATGTCACGGTGGGGCTAATAGTGGGTATTGGACTGATTTTTTCCCAATTTTTATATTTTTTTGAGATTTTTCAAAAAGTGCTATATGTCTCACGTGGGGTTACCAAGGGTTAAAATGTTGTCATAAGGGCAATTCCACCATCATAGACAATACATTTGGAGACAGTTTGTAAAAAAAAATTATATCAGTTTTAAAACTAACTTAGAAGTTTCAGCTGTTTTGTCTTTTGTTTGATTCTAGTAACATAAAGCGTAATACCTCTTTTGATACTATACATTTGATTAATTCATATTCAATCAGATATGAGCCTTACAAACGAGCTTCACAGACATTACACTGAACGGAAATGGATTTTACAGTCAACACAATCATTCCAAAAACTCTATGAAGTTAGAGTCTCAATATTTTGGAACCAGCTTTATATTGTAAGAAGAGTGTCAATCAACATGAAAAACAATAAAACTTTGAAGAATGCCTTTCTACTTTCTTATTTTACGCATCTTAATTTTTGCGTCATGGACATTTCACGTAAAAATTCACTGTTTTACACACTTCCCCTGAATTCATCCCGTGTATTTATTAAGTGTGGCCCCCCTTGATATTCAATGCTGTTTACCACAAAATCAGAGTTGTAAGTCTGATTTGTTTGTTTGTTGTTTGTTTAGATGATCTTCCTGTCAAGAGAACTCGGCAAAATCCAATAAGGGGATACAAATACCAAGCTGGCAACAGCCAATCTTGCTCATACAAACATGGTTTAACGTCTATATGATTATGAATTGCACAAATCAAGAAATTGTGATTCAGTAACCAGATGACAATAATGAAACTTGTAAGAAGCTAAGGAAGTCAAGGAAAATTTGTAATGAACAACG
The DNA here is from genome assembly GCA_021014325.1 of Plazaster borealis. Lineage (NCBI taxonomy): Eukaryota > Metazoa > Echinodermata > Asteroidea > Forcipulatida > Labidiasteridae > Plazaster > Plazaster borealis. Next base: position 4,727,742 of record CM037471.1, on the reverse strand, counting down.
CTTTGAAACTGGGGACAAACCTGGTCCCAATTTCATAGAGCTGCTTAAACACAAAATTTTGCTTAACAATCTTTTGCTTAGCAGTTCTGAGCAAGATACCAGTCACAAATTGTACATGTGACATGATAGTTTGGCTGGTAACCTTATTCTAAGTAAGCATATTTTTGTTGTGCTAAGCTACTTTTTGTGCTTAAGCAGCTCTATGAAATTGGGCAAACTTTGGATTTCAACGGGTCCGTTTCTCACCATTGGTTCTCAATGTTGTAAGAACAGAGTCATCCCAGCTCCTTGACCAGCTTGATAAGTATCTCTTGGCTGAAAAGCCTGGACGGACGTTTCGAGGCGAGTTGTGAGCGTGTTTGTTGTGAACAAAACCAAGATACACCGGTTCCGATGTGGAATCCTGGTCAGAGACAAGAAGAAGTTCAAGAAGTTGTAAATATACAGTCTTGAAAATATCTAAATTACTCAAAGAGGAAATTTGCAAAGTTTACGTAAATCTTTTGAAGTTTATGTTTGGGAATCATCTGGGGAACTTAATTTCAATCTCAGGCCTGGAATTTCATCTTTGAGTGGGCAAGGCCATTTTCATTTTGCAAAGGGCACTTCCGCTGGAAAATCTTAAAATCTATGAACAACTTTTGAAGGGGCACCAAGGCCATGACCAGGGGCAACAGAGGCCATGTGTAATTCCAGACCTGCAAGCCGAGTGCACTGTTCATTTACATGAAACTAATAATTATACCAATCCAATGGCAATTATTTCTGTCTGGGAAACACTGATGCTAAAATGTAGCATTAGAAGACCATAAAAATAACTCTCCCCTTATAAATAAATTTTGATTGCAGCAATAAATAAAAAAGTCCAGATACACAAAATCCCTCTAGTTTGTTTAGGCTGATTCTATAGTTGTGACAAAACAGCCCCCCTGCTTATTAAAAGGTACTTTCATTGTTTTGCTTTTATTTGGCTCTCAAAGTCTAAGTTCGCACTTCCTAATACATTATTTCTTGTTTTATTTCAACTTACCTTTGCCCCGTATGATAAGATTGCACTTCTCAAATCATTAAATGTATTCAGAGAACTTGTGTCTTCTGCTTCCAACGCTTTTGTGCTCTCGACTTTCTCCTTTGCTGTCATCGCAAGATCTTCTGAATAAAGTAGGAGGGCTCCTTTCCTTGTCGTGAACGTCTTGTGAGTGTGAAGTTCTCTGGGGGAATCATACACTAGTTCTTCTTGTGGCCATGCTTTCTGTTGAATCGGTGGCAGGTAGAATTTCCGGCCCTGAATGTTGTGATAATCCTGGAGAGAAACCATTAAAAAGGTGGAGAAAATGAGTGTTCGAACAAACCTCAGCAATTCAGAGGTTTTGCAGAGATCATAATTTTCAGTACAAGTCATGTTCACATGGTCGTGTTATTTCCAAGAATGTCGGTCACTTAGTACCCAAGTCACTTTGTACCCAATATTGAGGTTCGAAGTGACTTGGGTACGAAGTGGGTATGATATTTTGGGTACGAAGTGACTTGGGTACGAAGTGACAGACATCGGTTTCCAATACTTGCATTTATTGGCAGTTATTTGCATTTACCAAATCTTTAATGAAAAATATTGATACAATGTACCTGCAAAATTGTTCACTTAAAAATAAAAGCAAGTCTTACCCCTTAACCCTGCATTTTGAGTATTTTGGGGAATCATTATTTATGCTACTCATACTGTGAAGAGTCAGTGAGGGCCCATTTTCATGGCCCTGCTTACCGCAGAGTTCGGCGTAAAGCTAACTTCTATGGGCCGTAAGTACAGAATTTCGCAGTCAGCAATTGCCATAAATTGATCAACTGATCAATTATGATGGAATTGGAAATTTAGGGCCTTTTCCAAATTCATTCCAAATTCAAAATAAACTTCAATCAACTTGAAAAAATTCTTCCTGTTTTTATACCAGAGTGTAGTGCCAACTTGGAAAAAAAAATGAAGGCTGGGCAATTTATTTAATTTATTTAGTTGAAAGTTGCCGTAGTAATCAACAGACAGGTCTCCACTATAAAGGTCCCTTGTGCAATTCGCCTTTTTGAATTTCATGACTGGTGGTAATGTATACATTTTATTTTTTTTGGTAATGCTCTTGACTCTTGTGCGACTGGAATATACTGACCATTCTAACAAACATTTAGGGTAACAAGAATATTGACAAATGTTGGGTAAATACATCAAATAAATACGGTATTTTTTAGTGAAGAGTTCGACAATTAAACTTAAACTTTTGATGGCTGAAGGGCAGTTTAATTTATTAAGTTATTTTTAACAAGATAAGTGAAACTTTAATAAATATAGAAAGAAATTTAGCTTAATTCTTACCTCAGGTTCAAGACAAACTTCCAACTTTTTGTGTCCTCTACGAACTCGTTCTTCGCCGATCCCCCGAGCCAGCAACGACAACCCAGCATTGGTTGATGCCATAATCGGTCGGGTTCGTTGTCCCTCAGGCTCTCAGGACACGAAGAAAGAGAGAATTTCTAATCTACTAAAGGCCCTGGGTAATAAAACTACCACTTTCTCGCACAAGATATGTGATAACGCCGGTCAAACATTGCAATGGCGCAGGCAGGTGGTGCACCCGTCGTAGATAATTGATTGACGACTGTGTGGCCGTTTGCAGTTCTTCCACATTTTACACTTCCGGAAACTGTTACTTCATTTTCTTTTTTTCTGCAGATATCTCAGTGATTTATACCTGAACGAGCACTACCATAAGCTTGAATGAATACTTTCTCAATATTTTATGAAAATGTCATAATTCACAGCTTAACTTTGAGCCAAAATAGCCGTTCAAATCTCAGTTCCTCTCGTTACAAAATACAAACTGACAACCAGGTCGCCATATTGTTTAGTCACGTGACTTGAGAGGTTGCTGTGGTTTTGTACATGTGACGCCGTTACAATTGTGTTGGTTGGTGGCGCACTTTACATTACAACTATTCATAATTATTATTTTATGACAGATATATTTCAGCTTTTGGGGGGCTAGCTGTTTCATTTTTGAGCTATGCCCATCACAAAATATTAATTAAAGTAAATTAGTAGGCCAGACTCACTTTGGAAAAATTGGGCTACGCGTAGGCTATTCTTCAGCGAAATAAGACAATTTTCGGGGCCAAGTGTATAGGCCTACGAATTAATTTTGTACCAAAGTTAGATTCAACGAAACCATGGCAACTCAGTTCGCCGTATTGTCCATTGAGTCATGTAGGAAGATTATTGAATCTACAATTAATGCTTTTCTGGCATGGGTGGATGATTGATCATTCACTCCAGCGTGTATAGACGACGACTGGCCGCCGACCCTGCATGGTCAATGACAGCAAGATGTGTCAGATCTTATCGCCATTTTCTCCACATCGCACGACAACGAACTCAAAATGTCTTGAAGCCCTGCAGGATTGATCATGAATGAGTCGGAATGTGTCAGCCTCCGGCAAGGCGCTATCTGCCCTTCTCGCAAACTCCTCAGCCTTAGCGTAATGTCCTGTCTTCAACAAGAATTTATAACACGTTGTTTATTCGTCGGAAAGGATTTGTCTTTAAGCCCGTTAAGTAGTAAGTGAGGGTCCGGACTGCACAGGTCGGGTTTGACAGTTGTTGAATCGAGAGCCAAATACTTACAACAACACAAGGTCATTTTTCCTAAATCCCGAGACAGACATAAGAATACGTAGGGGCAATGTATCACGTCGCTCAGCATGCTTTTCTACTTAAAAACAGACAACGCACACTAGAAAGAGATCTTCTTTTTAAAGCAACACGCCCCACGGCTTTCTTCGCGACTTTGAATACTTTTTATTAAACGGGGATGGGGACGGGTGGGTCGGATTGCAATCGTATAATCATGGAGCAGAGTTTATTGCTCCATGGTATAATATTCTCCCAAAGACGATAAGCGCCTTGTCTTGTTTGTATCCCACGTCTTCAACCACAGAGCAAGAGCTTTAACAGACGTGAAGACGAAAATACGGACACGACACTTGAATCATCCTGATCTCATCTTTTTGCCATGATCTCTGACTACCACAGAATTCAATACTGATACTTAATTTGCTTCCGGTACTATCAAACCATATCAACCTAAGGAGGCCCTCTCAGTCTCGGTTTGGTTACACTCATTTTAAATGAAGAGACAATTAAAGATGGCTGCACTATGATGAAATTATTGAAGACAATTTGCGGATAAATGTACTCAGGACTCGAATTTGGGAGAACAAAAACAAAATATTGCTCAAAATGTTTACTGGACCAGAAATTTTAATTTAAGACCAGAATAATTAAAAAAAATTAAAAACCCTTCCTGATTCCTGACAACATGAATTTAAAAGTTTCTACTTGAGCAATAATTGTTGCACTAAGACAAGAATATAGTAAGAGAAGATTTATCTCATTGGTCTCTTTAGGTATTACGTATACTTCATTATTCGATAGAATTAAAAGGTATTTTCAGACTCAAAGTCACCATTTTGAACATACTTTGTTTCGGTTCAAGATATTACACAGTGCCAGTGGGGTGCATTGTTATTTAGTTGAAAACAAAGGACCGCCGGACTTGTCTGGTCATCAGTTTACTGGCCCGACACTATAACCACTGGCCTCGGGCCTGCGGTCCCGTTGAGCCCTGACACTGCTCATCGTGCTCTAGTGTTCTAATAGTATCAAGAAAGCTAATAGTTGTACGCCATTTGAACCAAAGAATTGATGATGAATAGGCTGAGGCTCAACTCACATCACCAGAAAAGTGAAGGGGCACTTTCTCATATCGATTCATTACTTTGTTATATTCCCCTCGAAGCTATATTGTCAACAAAAGAAACACCACTTGTCAGTATTAGATCTAGTAATCAAGCGTAATTTCCAGCCACTTCAGTGCTCTTTTTATGCGAAGAACCACTTGCATGTTTAATTAGTCTCTCAATTCACCAGGGAGAAAACCCGCAGCACCTCGCTTGACAAAAAGCAAACCAAACCAGACGCAAAAAAAAGGTGCTCAACTATCCCGATAACAAAACACACCAAGAACTGAATGTCATCAAATCCTTCATTTCTAATTACATCCTGCGGCTGTTTCGGTGTGAATCTGTGTGTGAAAGAGAAAAGGCAAATGATCAAACCAGTTGGTAATTACACCGCGCATTTTTGATGAGAAACTTTACAGTCGTACCTCCATGGTATAATAGACACATTGTTATTGCTAGTGTGTTATTTTTTTGTTCCGAGGCTCTGTTGAGATTCGTCTTTTTTTTCCATCGGAGGTCATGCAACCTGGTCAACGACACGATTACCAGCGTATGGTTGCACTACAAACGAGGGTAGATTTAGCGGTTTTCAACGCAAGATAAACTGTGATGATTGCAAAAGATGACACACAGACTTTGTGGACAAGGGTTCCTCCTAAAAATACAAACAGCGCCACCAATAGTTATACAGCAACCAGCTGCTGGTCATCGCTGCTGTTATGCAGGCCTACCGAGTAGCACAGAACTGGGCGTCATCCCCCCCCCCCCCCCACCATTGACAGGGTTCGCAGGGGTCTCAAACTCATACTTCTGTGATGAATTTTCATAATGTAAACAATTTAAGTAAACCTTGCAAAACTGAGGCCTTGGAGGGTCAGCAATTTGTTGATGAATGTTATTTATTTATTATATTGTATAACTATCTTTATCCAGGAAAACACATTCAGCTCAGGTGACAAATTCGTCTCTCATGATTAAGAACCAATATTGATTGTTGACGTCGTAAGTAGAGAAAATATGACATAGAAACAGGAAACCTATAAGATTGACTATTGAACTTATTTCAACGCACTTACACGCACCAATCCTGTCCGCCATTTTCATAATGGCGGAAATTATTGTAGACGCGCATTGTGCGGAGGTGCATCCCGCGTCATGCAAGGGATCATCAATAGTCAACTAAACTAAACAAAAAATCAGAATAGGCCTACATACACATAAATTGGCAAACTTACAAAAAAAAAGTAAAACCGCATGACTCGCCCGAAAATGCAGTCTTTCCAACTGCTTAAAAAACCTCAAAATCATCCTTTATACAACGAGTTAACAGCCCGAGCGATCGAACTGTCAAATCACGTCAACAAAAAACGGGAATTCTTTTGTCGAAAGTTAAGTCTCATCAGCCGCAGCGGAGAGGATTTTCTCGGTGAGATAGGAAGGTGCAGTGGAGCAGACTTGATCAAGTTTGGCATCGTGTCCGGACATGGATTGCTGTGGTATAAGAAGTTTTACTTAGTAGCCGCGAGGAAGGCCAATATGTCATGGGAAAGAATTGCTGAAAATACCGACTGATATACAAGCCATAGATGGGCGATGGCTTCTACTGCATACAAGGTTGTCTCGTGAAAGAATGAACATTGATACAGTTTCTACAGTATGTCTTTTGTGTTAAAACCTGTAAAGATATGCGGCACCAAGAACATGAGAAGACGAACCGTGAAGCGGATATACAACCTAATTAAAGGCACTGAACACCTTTGGAAATTGTCAAAGACCAGTATTCTCACTTGGTGTATCCCAACATATGCATAAAATAACAAGCCTGTGAAAATTTGGGCTCATTTGGTCATCGAAGTTGCAAGAAAATGATGAAAGAAAAAACACCCTTGTTGTACAAATTTGTGTGCTTTCAGATAGGAATAAAAAACTTCTTGCAAGAAGTTTGTATTATTTTAGTGAGAAATTACCTCTTTCTCAAAAACTACGTTACTTCAGAGGGATTTGTTTCCTACAATGTTTTATACAATCAACAGCTCTCCGTTGCTTGTTACCAAGTAAGTTTTTTATGCTAATATTATTTGTTTTGAGTCATTACCAAACGTGTACGTACCTTTAAACCTTTAAAAGATCAAACACGAAAAATAAATAAATACATAAAATAAACAAATAAATAAATTATCAGTAAATATTTAAGTATAAAGCATAACTGAATTTGTGTTTTGCTTGCCTTCAAAGCACGTAGTGTAGCATAAAGCCCACACCGCTTCCTATATTCGGATGAATTTTTGACAAGAAATGAAGTAAACATTGGAGTTTGTAATTTCTCATTCATAAAGAAACAACAAAACCTGTAGCTTGCCAACTTGGTGATTCCGTATTGATAACTTGATTGAGGTCAACATGGTACAATTTACAACACGTACGACACTCACGTTTCCCGGACAATGCATACATCCCCCTTTAGCGAAATTGTTTCAAAATTAAAACACCTTTCAGCTATTGTCGTTAGGCTTATTGTTTCTACATACGAGAAATTTATAGAGCAGCCCCAGGCACAAAGATACTCATTCAGCAATTTCTTTACAGGGTGACGAAGAACCAGAAAGATGTTCCCCGGGGACATGGACCGGGAATCGATCTGCTGCCCTTATTTGGTATAAGAGTAATTCACACATACATATAGATTTATCATTTGGTCGGAATTTTGTTGTGGCTGCACTTCGAATCTTCAGGGAAAAGATGGCGTCACGCAATATCAGCCGAGTAGCGTTGAGGCTCCGGCGAATGACGACTGAGTGTCGTAGCAGCGGTACAACAAAATATCGATATATTATTATTCTACTGAAGACGTGCAGAGTTGTTCGAAATGTCAAGACCTATACCCATATTGTTTCAAGATTGATTGTTTTTCACAGAAAACATATTTCAGTTGTATATACCGCAATGGTTTTGTAGATGTCTCTTCTTTCTTCTTTCTAGCCTATTTAACTCCACTGCAGGAGGAAATCCTCTTCACAAATTCTCCATTTCACTCTATCCTGCGCTGTCTGTTGCCAAGCAATGCCCCTATACGTATATAGTTCATCTCTCCATCTTCTGTTTCGTCTCCCTCATTTTCTTGCTCGGTTTCTTGGCGTAAATCTCAATAAACGTTGATAAGTTGTTATTATTCTTAATAGCTTGTTTCTCATTCAGGAAATCGTACAATAAATGATAGACCCATCACGAAGGTCTAGAAGACATACGCAAGGCACAGAAATACAAAATATACACTGTTTTACGGACTGTGCAAGCGCGTACATGAGCTATTTCTTCGATCCCAATCAATCATAATTAACCAGCACCAGCACATTCAAAATTAAATTGACCAAACCTAATCAAATACAAAGTAAAGAAATCAATTTAAAAAGAGCCACTTACTTTTTATTTATTTTTCTTTTTTTCTTTTTACATTAATTGATACCAGTCCAGCCATACACGATGCCATGAGCTCAAGGGGCCTATTGACCGACTCGTTGCGGCTTTTAGTGGCCTCCTTACACGCCGCACAGACGGTGAAACGTGACCAGCAACCCGGCACCATCATCATAGCAGTGATGGTGATACGGGCTCCAGAGTGAAGTTTCATCCCGGACCTACAGACTGCTCTGTCCAATCTGTGCATCATTTATCAAAATAAATCGAAGAGATGCGCCTCAAAAATTAAAATCGTGACCTATTTACCTATTTATGGGGACGAACAGACTAATAATGTGCGGAAACTCAAGACAAAAACTTCAATATAAAAATGTAACACTGACAGGACAGTAGTCTAGTGTAGTACCCAGGGTTTCACTGACCGAGAAGATGATGATGGTTCGGTGACGAAAAGTGCAGCATTACTCCACAGTCACTGCGCTTTCACGTCACAAATTTGAAATGATCGAAGTCATGATGAAAACTGTTTGCAACTACGTCATTTATCAGACTCGTACAGCCTGCAATATACATAATTATGGGCAGGTTCCATTAAGTTAAAAGGGAAAAGGCTGTCATTAAGCAATGCAAATGAATGTAATGTGCGACAGATAGGTTCCAAAAATGTGCAAAAATTGACCATCTCGTCTGCGGACTGTTTGATTTTGAATTTGAAGCCATTGTCGATCCACTGCAGGATGAAGGCCTCAGCATGTCCAAAATGTCTCTTTTTGTGCTTGTTGATACCAATTGACTGTCCCCCAGTATTTTTGCTGCTCGTCTCTCCATCTGTTTCTGGTTCCCCTTATTCAGTTTGTTCCCATTATTTTTATAGAGTCCAGTGATTGACATGCTGAGCTCAAAATGTTATCTGCTCTGCGGCTTGAATGTGTCCTGCCCAGCTCCATTTTTTCCCCTTTTTACTGTTTCTAAGGTGTCAGGAACGTTGGTCTATTCCCTTATTATCCATTTGTTTGTTTTTCTGTCTTTGTGTGATCTTTAACACTGTTTAGTTGGATATAATTTCCACGCTATCACAAAGGCTGGGCCAATGTGGAACAGAATTGGTGACCAAGCTATAAAATAAAATAAAATCTCAGAAATAAACCGCATTATTGAGCTCTTGTCACGTTTAACTTTGTAAATAATGAAGTAAGTAACTTAAAGGGATTTGTGGTAACGTGTAATAGCAATGCATCAACCAAAATGACGAGCAGATGTCGAGGATATCAGAAACAATGTTGACATAATTGCCATCTATCTTATTATTCAGTCGTTATGCACGCTGCCCCGGTATCGCATCGTTCAGGTGAGGTTTTGTCTTACCGGTCTTTCCAACTGCATTAATTATGAAGCCGTCAGCTCTGTAAAAACAAAACATCGACCGGACATGAACTTCTCCGCAGAGTTCGTTGCATATTTTCATGCGCTGTGAGTACTGCACCGAGCCGTGACTATATCACATCAATGCACTACTGGCGGCACATCATTCATTCTGTCATGCTCCCCCCCCCCCAAGATGGCTTGTACTGACGCCCCCGACGGACCGCCTCATGCATCTCACATCACAGGACTATCTACAATTATAATTGTTCCACGAGTACAAGTGCTGACAGAAAACTGAATTTCTCAATTCAAGGCATTTTCTCTTTCCACTTGCACAATGATTTGATAGTCCCATCGGTCTATTGTCAGATGAGCAAAGAACAGCATAATAATTGAGCAAAGAAAGCAATAATAATTCTCTTCGGATCCCACTGATAATAATTTGTGATTTACCTCAAAGAACACCGTTTTGGATGACGTCACGATGCCGTCACGATGCCGTAAGGAGCCAACTGCTGGGATAGGCCAATTTTATTTGAGCGGTTAAAGTGCACTGGTACTCTGTCGTTGGACACAACCTATAGTTTGTCACCGGATTCTAACATTATAAGGCCATGTTCGATTAATGGCTTTGACAGTGGCTACGGCTAAGGCTGGTCCCATTCTTTAACGATGTTGCTGCAGCCTACGGTCATAGCCGTAGCCGTAATTGCTTGGTTCGCCACGCGGCTTAACTCAGCTGCGCCATCATTGTCGTGTCTCCTGTCGTCGATAGCAAAAACGCATAATGATTTTCCCTGTCCATAAAAGGGCCATAGACTATATGTCACGATTTGTTTGATTTGATTTGATTGGGAAATCTGGATGCCTTCTCTTTTACCAGGGGTACGCTGGTTTCTTGACAGCCTTTGTTTTGTCATCCTGTATGTAAAGAAATTGATTATTTTTTAGTTTTTCTTCATGTTTTTAGGAAGACAATAAATACATCTGTACCCGCGACGAAAGCTATGTCTATTGTTATACGACCTCCTCTCCCCGTCACAAACCAACAACTAAATTGTAACTTCTAAAATAAACCTTGTTTCGAATCTTTTCTCGTGTCCCTTGCGAGTCCATTTACATCAACCACCCTGTCACTAAAACACACTATACGTCCCGACCTTGTACATAGGAAGCTGAAGGAGTTTTCTGAAACAAAAACATAAATGAAGTGGCACATTGCATCGTATTCACCTGAAAGACTCTCTCTGCAAAAACAGACTAATCTTACAAAAGCATCAAAAGCTCTTATACAAAGAAGCGGACATAATAACATGTTTTCCTCCACAAAGCCGTCCGGTCTCGTAGTCTCACAGTAGAATGCCTCGGCTCTCCGTCTCTCCACCAACAAGCATCCTCGTTCCTCTCGCCAATGCCCCACTCCCGGGTTTTAATCTCTTATCGCCCGTCCATTACTTGTCCTTAAAAAAACAAATGTGTTTTCGCTTCCCCGAGGATGGCGTGAGCCAGGGGAGAATACTTGTCCTAGCTGTTCTTTATTCTCCTTCGGGAGACCTCCACGGGGATACCATTTTAAGATCACAGGAATTAGGGCCACCGGACTACATTTATATATACACATAGTGACATTTTTGGGGTAGCAGGTCTTCATTCTGCACGGTGCCGGGATTTAGGTCGAACGTATACACAAATACCACGAAATCAGTGTCGCGAACCACTCAAGGTAAAAATACATATTGACGTTATTGTCATTAATGAGGTGAGTGGGGTGTGTTTTTCTGCACAGACACAGTCTTTCCATGGTCATGCAAGACCTTCGGATGAGGGGGGGGGGGGTGGAGAGGGGGTATGATGCTCTGTTATATTATTATGGTTGTCAAATGACGGATGTGAAACACCTATTGATGCCCGTCCTAGATGTACCCCATCATTGGCATCAACGTATAGCCTGGGCTTAAAGATAGCCCTAACCCTGTACCTAAAATGTAACCCAGGCTACATTTAGGTACAGGATTTGGGCTACATCAGGTTTGGGTCGACATCTAGGAAAGGGTTTGGGTTAGAGTTAGAGTCAGGTCCCGGTCTACGTTTGTGCCTCGGGGTAGGACGTTTAGGTACCGTGCAGACAGATTATAACAAAGGCACAATACCGTTTACCATAATATTCTACATAAAAAGAACCCAAAAGGGGTCTATTTTGACTGCGTTTGGTCATATAGGGTTAGCCATGTTTACAAAAATATTGGTCTTTCATGTCCGTATTTCACCATTTCACCAGAGTGAAATTACACTGACCATTCTCTTCAGCCATGCTAATGTAGAATAGAGAAAGCTGACCGTATTTTTCAGTTTGGTTTTGTTGATTACCAAATAATGGCAAATAAAATCAAACCCGACAAAACAATAGATCAGTGCATTACTAACTGGACTCAAAACAGACCAGAAAACACATACTTGCTATTCTATTGACACCTTGCACAACGCGCAGCGTATACTTTAACACGCATATATCCTGTCCGCCATTTTGGGAGTCAAAATGTACACAAAGGAATTGACTCCCAAAATGGTGGAAATGGTGGACGCGCATTGTACGGAGGTGCGTCCCAAATGAAATGTTACAAAATGTCATCTCACATTAGGCAAGAAACAGCAAAGCAGAACAAGTCAGTCTAAACATGGAGCAAGATGGACTTCCCTTCAATACCTACTTGAAACACACAAGGCACCGTATTCCAGGAACTGCTTTCCGCTGACCATGGTGGCAGAGCTACTTAGATTTGAACAATAACATACGGATAAAAATAGCATCTGAATGAAAAATGTTAAAATACACGGAGGACACATAAATAAAGAGTGAGGACACGAAACTCTTGATTTAGCTCTTCATTCTATTTAATTTATTTCTTGAACAAAGTATACTACAGGTCTACTTGGCGAGTTCAAAACAACCGGACGGGGTGTGATTCGCGTTTAGCACCGCGTAAAATCAGGACCACTCTAATCTAGGTTGATTCCTTAATCTAGTATGGAGGCTTTTATGCATGATAACTGGACCAAAACAACGAGGAATCAATGTGCTTTTACCCGAAGGTTTTGTACTTATATAACGAACTGCCCATGAAAGGGTTACCAACGCTCAAGGGAACAAGCAAAGTCACAAAAAGTCGGCCAGGTGGCAAACATAATACCTGACTGGACCAACATTTCTCAAAATGTTATTTCATTGAAAATAATAACTAATTGTTTTACAAGATCACAACTGACGACTGCAAATAAAGATTTCCATGTTTTGAAACGAAAGTTGGTGTACTTTTAAGTGGAAAAACAAACCGGTGAACCAGATCTAGTTCGCGTCCTTGAGAACCCATGTGTCAATTTCCATGTACACTGATTACAGCTGCAGCATATCGTTAGTTGCAGTGAAGTTTAGTCAACATGGAACATCAGTGCCAACAAAACGCAATTCAAAGATTTGACCTGGTTTTTAAAAAAAACGACATTTGTGACAATTTTGTGAAAGTCTTTCAGTTGTTATCTGTTAGTTTCACTTGCAATACCTCAAACTAATTATGTTGCTTTTTTTATAGACGAGGAAAATGTGTCCACTTGCTGATTGGACTACCACATTTTTCTACCCCAAACCCCACATGATGCACATTACATAGCTTCCGACCTATCCATCACCGTGTCATTGAGAAAAGCCAGAAGAATGTTAATAAATTGAAAGTCTCTGGGATAAAAGGCAAGAAAGTATCACCGGGTCAAGGAGATGTAACTGAAACTCTCAAGAAAAACTGTCTTAATACTTATAGGCCTATAAAGATTTGGAGCATAATGGTTTACCCTCGTCTCTGTCTATTTCCCCCAGGGAAGTGCAAGCACCGACAACCGTTTTTTTCCCACGAAAAATAAACAAATAACAAATATGAGTTTTAAAACACTAATATTTAATAACGCATATTGGAAGACCGGGGTATGAATGGGAGACACTTGGCTGTGAAGATATAAACGATAAGCTTACTTCTGTGACAGTTTCCATTGTTTTATGACGTCAAAACGGCCTTAAAGGTAGGGTCATAGATTGGTTTTTGTCAACACAACGCTGATTTATAGGCACAATTATTAAGAAAGATACCATAGAAGTCATCTGTGAAAGTTTCAGCTGAATACAGTGTCTGCTTGTTAAAGGCACTGAACACGTTTGGTAATTGTCAAAGACCAGTGTTCTCACTTGGTGTATCCCAACATATGCATAAAATAACGAACCTGTGAAAATTTGAACTCAATTAGTAATCGAAGTTGCAAGAAAATGATGAAAGAAAAAACAACCTAGTTGTACAAATTTGTGTGCTTTCAGATAGGAATAAAAACTTCTTGCAAGAAGTTTTTATTATTTTAGTGAGAAATTACCTCTTTCTCAAAAAATACGTTACTTCAGAGGGAGTCGTTTCCTACAATGTTTTATACTATCAACAGCTCTCCGTTGCTCGTTACCAAGTCAGTTTTTATGTTAATATATCTATTTTAAGTAATTACCAAACGTGTACAGTGCCTTTAAGAGAATAGCAAAAATTAAAAACTGTGACGGTATTTTCATCAAGAGCGTCGAATCCATCCACGTTTAGCGAAGTGACAGCGGGTACCAACCACATCTCTGGCAGCAGCATTCATAAACGGACACCACGAAAAATAATGTGAATCTCCAAAACTCGCCTCGAGGTGAGTTTTGAAGATTCAGATTTGTCGACATACTTTTATTGATTTATAATCACGGGGCACTTCAGACGAAATAACTTCACAGGATGCTTGTATACTACCATCCATCATTATTATCTGTGCGGGATTCCCGCCAAGGAGTTTGCACAGTACTCAACGGATGCAGATACAAGCATGATACAAGTAAGCTTTCGGACAGATATTACGCGTGTTTTTCCCGGGGTCACTACCAAGAATGACCCAACCTTAGGTGTAATACTCCCCTCACTGCCCTCATCATTGCTTTGTTTTAAGTAGCTACATTCAAAGTGCACGGAAATGATATCAATCTTTTACAGATGACTTGTATGGTATCTTTCTTAAAAATTGTGCCTATAAATCAGCATTATAAATAAATACATTAAATAAAATACATCTCGGAAGAGGAGCGATTGCTCAATTGTTCGAACTTCACCTGGCACGAAAGTGGACCGTTTGATCTTTCTGCTCCCCAAAAGCAAGTTCCACTGTATGTAGTAATGTTCCCCACAAATCTAAATCAATGTTATTGAAGAGTACCAGTACGCGGAGGAAAGCAACAGCATCTGCCTAAGTTATAGGTTAAAACACACCTGGTGAGGTTCAATCACCGTGACAGCTGAAGAAACTGGATATCTGTCCGAGGGTTTCAATTGTTGCTTGTGAATCCAGCGGGGACGAGACACGAGGGGGAAGCCATGGCGCGTTGGAACCGGGGTTGTTGGTGGGGGTCAGGAGCGGGGGCCAAGGGAGGCTATTCATCACACTGGCCGAATCATCACCCATTTGAAATGATTGGGACTTGATCACAGGGGTGACACCGTTATTTCTTAGTGTTAAGACAGACACCACTGGGTTGACTCTTTTCGAAAATAGACTAAAAATCAATTGCAGTATTTTTGTTATTATACTCACACAGGTGTTGAGTTCAAAGGCAATAAATTACAGTTGAGCAACAACTGTTTTCCTAATTTTTCAAAATATTTTCTTAAATCAACCAAATTATATACTTTACTCATTTAAAACCATTTAAAAGAAGATAGTGCACCTTTGAATAAAACCTCCAATCTGCCTAGTCCCTAATATACCTCTCCTCAAAATGATGCTCTTCCACCCACTGATAAAAGAACAGCGATAATTGTCAACTGACTGTGTGAGATCTTTACTCATGGTCTAGAAGTGGAAGAGAGAGTGTGTTACAACACGGAGACCTATTATTATTAACTAGGACTATAGCAGAGGTGTCACACGAAGTTATTTCAACTCCCTTTAGGAATTTTCAAGACTGTCCTACATTATTTGCAGGGTGCCGAGTAAAACTTCCACCTGGTTCGTTTAAAACAGAAGAAGCGGTCTTGATCTTGAAAATTGGGCGGTGAAAATGTCAGAACCGTTTAGGGCTAGAATTAGACACCGAACAGCATTGTCACTAGTCCGTAAGCAACGCCCCACACGCCAACACAATGCCAGGATTAAATCTTAAATGAAGAAAATATAACTTCTTTAATATGAAAACTCTCTCAGAAGACATTAAGTGAAACTTCTCACTTCTCATTCCCGAGGCTTCTCTCATTATCGACGAAAATCAAAGTCTTTTTTCCGAAGGAGACGACGCTTTTGGGGCAGTGTAAACAACGTTGACAGTTAAAGTAACCCGCTGGAGCGAATAATGTGCAGGCTGGCGGTCACCAGTTTAGAGGCACCGACAGTTGTACCGCGAAGCTACAGAGGTTGTACAAATACATGTGACAGTTGTAATGGTTGTCGTAACACTTCACCATCCCCCCATGTTCCACGCATCCATTAACAAAAACGAACACACATTCTCGCTAATCCAATAATGGGCCAGACTATTTTAGAGGGGAAAAAATACGATAATAATAGTAATCGCACAATTATAAAGGTCCATAAATTCATTTCACCCCAGTCCTCCATTTTTCCAAGACATTGTCACAAACTTTGTTGTGGGACACACAGCTTGTCTGAGTGAATTTCAATTTCATTGAAACGAGTGACTTTGTTGAAACAGTGGCAAGATCATGTTGTGTTTTTCTATAATTTTCGACCCCGTGTAAATTGAAAAGCGAGGCAATTTAAAGATAGGGTCATCGTTTGGTTTTTGTCAACGAACTGCTGACAGGCTATTATCAAGCAAAATACAATAAAAGTCACGTGTGAAAGTTTGAGTTGAATAGAGTGCCTACGTATTGAGAAAACATACAAAAAACTGCCGCTGTATTTTTCACAAGAACATCGAATCCATTCACGTTTAGTGAGGTGGCAGTGGGTACCAACCGCATCTCTGGCCGTATTGAGGACAGCATTCAAACGGACACCACGGAAATTCCACAAAGTGGCATTTAGGTGATCATTGGAGATTCAAAATTTCGACCTATTTTTATTGATTTGCTCTTCAGACGAAATAATTTCGCAGGATGCTTACTACGACTATCTGCATAAATAACAAATAAACTTTCGGATAAAACTTACACAAAACAATTGTTGACACGATTCTTTCCAAAAATGAAAACAAACAATTATGGCAGTCTATGGATTATCTATCTCAGTTTGTTAATGAATAAAATTGTCTTCAATTTGTCTCAAATGGCTTTTTGGGCTATCCTTGGATAATTTTGTGCAGTTTTTCTTTCTTGTTTTCAACTTGTGTTTTTTAATTTCCATTTTTATCCTCCTGTTACTGTGTATGTTTTTTGCCATAATCTTGCTATGTTTTATCCGAATAAATTCAAATCATATCAACACTTTATTTGAAATGCTAAAAAAGTTTGTAATTAAATGTATCAGATTATGTCAGATTGATCTAATATTGAAATGTTTCTCCGTCCAACTGATACACCAAAAACTATCAAAATTTCAAATCTCAATCCCTGAACTGAAGAAAATTATGTAATCATCTTTAATTAGATTATAAATATAGCGTACAAGATTTGTAATTATTGAATTGTCTAATTTTATCCGAAAGCTAATTTTAAGATCTTACCAGTATTAATCCTCCCGGGAAATTATTTACTTCTAAAGAATAATAGCAACGTCTCTGGAGAAATTAGCATTTTGAACATCTCCAAATCACTGTTTATTCCGACTGCAAAATCGAAATAGGGATTTCGACTGCGAAATGTGAGAGTGCAATTTGAATGTGAATAAAATCTTTGCTCGTTTTTCGTTAAAAAGCGGCGACCAAATTTGATGAAATTTTCACTTGTTAGTTGTATGCTGTTAATTGAAAACTAATTGAAAATGAATTTACAATTCCAAAAGCCAACGAAAAAATAATAATATCTGTATAAAAGGTACAAAATGTTTAAGATTTTATTCTTTTCAATTCAATTCAACTCAACATTTATTTCCATATTGCAAAATTTACGTATACAGGGCCCATACAGGGACAGGCAATAAATAATTCTAATAATAGCAATAGTTGAAAAGGTAAACATATTTTAAAACTTATTTCGTTCCCTCGAAATATTATCTCGAGGGAACGAAATGATTTTGAGTGAACAACATATTATTTGGAGAGAACGTTGTATTATTTCGAGGGAACGAACTAATTTTCCTTTTTTTTACCTTACTTTTCAATTAGTTTTTTTTCCACCTGTCCCTTTAGGGGCTCCGCATACATAGGAGTAATGGAAGAGAAGGTCAGTTGAAGAAAGGTGTATCAAGAACGACAACATTAATTTATATGAGACACAGATGAAGCAGAGGCAAACATGGAGGTACACCGTACTCAAAAGACCAAGTCTGGTATAGAATGTTTTTTATAAAACAAGAAGCTGGACAAACAGAACTTATCGTACATGGACAAACAGAACTTACAACAGATCGTACATGACAGACACCAAACAAGAAACTGGACAAACAGAACTTACACCAGATCGTGCACGACAGACATCAAACAAGAAACTGGACAAACAGAACTTACAACAGATCGTACATGACAGACACCAAACAAGAAACTGGACAAACAGAACTTACAACAGATCGTACATGACAGACACCAAACAAGAAACTGGACAAACAGAACTTACAACAGATCGTACACGACAGACATCAAACAAGAAACTGGACAAACAGAACTTACAACAGATCGTACACGACAGACATCAAACAAGAAACTGGACAAACAGAACTTACAACAGATCGTACATGACAGACATCACAAATGAAACAGAAAAAATATGGCGGCATAAAAAATATCAGGCTATCATGCCTTGGTTGGTTTTTTAAGAAACTTGACTAACAGACTTCTATTGCATCTCAACTCCATACAATTCCATGTTTAAAGGTCACGATGGATGAAGTACAGTCATGAGGAAATGAGCTTCTGCCATGACAACAAAAAAGAGAATCCTGCATTCAGAATATATAGCTATTCAAAAAGAAAGGAAAAAGTAGAGAGAAAGTGTCTTGGAAATGTTAAATAAACATTCCATGAAACCGAACCTGGCTGATAACAAGCCGCATCTGAACAATCTTTCTCTCCCTCTCTCAGTCACAGCACTTCCCCGTACGTGCAGAGTTCATCTTTCAATTGTTCATTTCCTTTTTCTGCGGAGGCTCGAGAATTTGTCTTAGAGTGACCGAAGAAAACATTTCCGGAGAAGTAGAAATTGTATTATATTTATTATCTACCTGAAAATAAAGGGAGAAGATCATTCGAAAATGAAAGTTAATACAGCCACCCCCCCTCCCGTCATCGGAACATAATTATTTGTTTAGAGTAACAATAATTCATTTTGAATTTTATTTTAAATCATTTAAAATGCCTCAACTATATAAAGGGAAAGTACGTCATTGTTTGCTTTTGAAAGGGAAAGTATACCTTTGTTTTTTGGAACCGTTCGAGTGTTTTAATCCTATATATAAATGTAGATATACAATAAAACTAACCTGTGCAAATTTCATTTCAAAAGGTGGTTGCGTTTTGTGGATATCGCCAAAAATCCGGAGCGAATGTCCACGCAGGAAGAATAATCCGTAGTTGGAATACATAATCTGAGAAAAGTATAGCAGTAACGTTTCTCATAATCAAATGTTTGGGTATAAAAACTGATATCTTTTTCCATTACCACATTACTTCGAAGGGAACTGATTCTCAAAATACTTTATACATCGAAAGCTGCTGTACTTGTTCTAACCATAGAGTCTGTTAACCAATTATGTTTTTATCGCAATTAATTTTAATAGTGATTACCAAACGAATACCTTCCCTTTAAAGGCACTGGACACGTTTGGTAATTGTCAAAGACCAGTGTTCTCACTTGGTGTATCCCAACATATGCATAATATAACAAGCCTGTGAAAATTTGGGCTCAATTGGTCATCGAAGTTGCAAGAAAATGATGGAAGAAAAAACACCCTTGTTGTATAAAATTTGTGTGCTTTCAGATAGGAATAAAAGGCTTCTGGCTAGAAGTCTTTTATTATTTTAGTGAGAAATTACCTCTTTCTCAAAAACTACGTTACTTCAGAGGGAGTCGTTTCTCACAATGTTTTATACTACCAACAGCTCGCTGTTACTTGTTACCAAGTCAGTTTTCATGCTAATATATATTTTGAGCAATTACCAAACGTGTACGATGCCTTTAAAGGCACTGTACACGTTTGGTAATTACTCAAAACAAATATTAGCATAAAAACTTGGTACCAAGCAACGGAGAGCTGTTGATAGTAACATTGTAGGAAACGACAACGTAGTTTTTGAGAAAGAGGTAATTTCTCACTAAAATAATAAAAACTTCTTGCAAGAAGTTTTTTATTCCTATCTGAAAGCACACAAATTAATTTGTGCAACAAGGGTGTTTTTTCTTTCATCATTTTCTTGCAACTTCAATGACCAATTGAGCCCAAATTTTCACAGGCGTGTTATTTTATGCATATGTTGGGATACACCAAGTGAGAACACTGGTCTGTGACAATTACCAAACGTGTTCAGTGCCTTTAAGATCAAATTGATTAACCACTCTTCAGATTTCAATTAAAACATTACAACCAACCTGTGGAAATCTCATCAAAATCGATGGTCATGTTTTAGTAAAAATAAAAAAAAAATAAAAAAAAAATGGTTTATGTTTTTTTCACAGGATGTTGTGCACGTTCACATCGGGCTTATTCCGATTGCTGCAATCGAAACAAGCAATAGTGATTTGTGAGTTCTTTAAATAATTTTCTCGAATTTAAAGGGACACGTTGCCTTGGATCGGGTGAGTTGGTCTATAAAAAGCATTTGTAACCGTTTGTTATAAAATGCATGGTTAGAAAGATGTTTTAAAAGTAGAATACAATGATCCACACAAAAATGTCTCGAAATTACGGGTTTTTTTTTTTACATCGTGAACAAACACGGTCGGCCATTTTGTGGAGTCAACTTTTTGACTCCACAAAATGGCCGACCGTGTTAGTTCGCAAAGTAAAAGGAAAACCACGCAATTTCGAGGCATATTTGTGTGGATCATTGTATTCTACTTTTATAACGTCTTTCTAGCCATATGCATTTTATAACAAACGGTTACAAACGCTTTTTAGACCAACTCGTCCGATCCAAGGCAACGTGTCCCTTTAACGGTTTTACAGACATTTATTTCTCTGGAGCATCGGTACCGGTGTGAACTTCACATAATCAGAGACTTGTTTCTCTCAATAATTACCACCCCGGTACTTTAAATCAACTGATAACTTCCACCCAGTCATCGTGCTTGCACAGACCTCTCCGTTAAAGCTTCCTATATCACTTCAAATCCTCATTCGGGTTTGATAATGATATCTCCTTTAGCGGAAATGCCAGAAAATAAACTTTTGCAAAAAGCCACTTTGTGATGTATGATTATGACCAACTTACAATAAAGTGAAAATTAAAATAAAATTGCAGTTCAGCCACGGTCCAGCCCACTGAGATAACTACCGCCTAGTTTTCCCCCCAACTGTCAGACGTTATAAGCATCAATCCAACATTGAAATTGAAGGCAGCGGACAAAGTCGCACTCATTTGTTTTGATTTCCAATTTATGGCGGCAGTTCCGCATAAACAACGTCAGTAGCAAGAAAACAGCTGGCAAAATGAACACACCACCGAGATCGCCCCTCGCGTGTATGGTCCCCGCTGTGACCGTTCGAGACGGAAATTACGGGTCCATATATCTCCTCGCAGTAACATCGACGGTTCGGAGTGTCATGAAATTCAAACATGCTTACAGCAATAGGGACTCATTTGCCAGTAGCATACCTCGTGATGATTAAATTAAAATGATTTTTTATTTCATTTTCTTCATCCGTAGCGCCAGCCAGCTGTTCTGAATGCAACATCCATTATTGCACAATGTTACTTACTTGGAAATGCAGCGGCTCTGTTTCCAATCCAAACAATGACTAACTAGGCTTAGAATTCAGCCAAAGGGGAGACAAGTGGGATACATAATGGCAGACAAAACTCATGGTTTACATCCCTGCACAAACGGCTTGCTCAAAATACAAAAAGAAATCGACGACAAATATTGTTCTTTATACATGTATAGGCCTACGCTATTTTTATAGTAAGATACCGGTACAGGACATGTTTGGGGGGGGGGGGGTAATTTCAATATGAAAGCTCATTGGTTGGTAAGTTCGTTGCCATCTGCATAATACTGTCAAAGACACGAAACTAGCTTTTGAAGATACCCTTAACCTCCATTGCTAATTTCGACTGCTACATCCGAAATCAACCCAATGTGCACAAAACCCTTTACAAACCATGAACTATTTGTCCCCACTTAAACGGACCGCCAAATTTGATTAACTTTATTTAGGTTGGTTAATGAGGTTATTGTCCCTTCAAATGTGGGTCGGGATCACGACTTGATTTAACCCAACATTTTCGAGAAAAAAAAAACGGTCAACTTTTTTTTTCCAGGGGTTTAGCGCGATATGAAATTTACAAACTAGGCCTAAGCTTTAAAATTAAAAATCAAAAATACAGTTTGTCTATCCTATCCAATCATGTCTTCAAAAGAAGTCGTCATATCTACAGACAACATTTCACTAAAGCTATTTCACAGTACGATTACTCATCTACTCTGAACAAATTGGACAAGGAGCCAGCGCTCATCCAACTAGCTTAGGTCTCGTTGAATATTTTAGCTTGAATAACAACGATGAAATGGTTCTAACTAACAGACAATCATGACATAGGCCAGTGGTGTTGTATGCAATGAATAAATACATTCTGTGCGACTTTTTATACAATGATGAATAATGATTTGGGAATTTACTAAAAATGACTCCTTATACAACAGACTCCTTATAAAGCGGTTATGGCATATCCTCATGCATCTGTATGTAAGCTCAGTGTCAAAATTGAAGGATATTATCAATGTCCTAGTTAGCTAAAGGCAGGGTATATATTTGGTAATATACTCTACAAGTTAATGACCATAAAAACTTACTTGGTAAGGAGCACTGAAGAGCTGTTGATAGTATAAAACATTGTGAGAAACGACTTCCTTTGAAGTAGTGTAGTTTTAGAGAAAGAGGTAATTTTCACCAAACACAAAAATAACCTTCAGGTATGAAGCCTTTCTCAGGCATCTGAAAACACACAATTCTATGCAAAGAGGGTGTTTTTCCTTTCATAATTTCCTTGCAACTTCGATGATAATTAGCCCAAATTTTCACCAGGTTTGATATTTTATGCATTTGTTGGGATACACCAAGTGAGGATGCATGTCATTGACAATTACAACAATTGTACCCTGCCCCTTAACCAACAAGAACAGCCTCTTCACACATGCAAGAAACTGTAAATCATAAAGCACTACTTCTTATAATATTGTTTACTACGTCATCATTGTCAAATCGATCTTTGTGTTCCGAGTTAAATGAGTTGATGTCATAGTGACGTAATTGGTGTTATGTTTGACGTGTCAAACCAATCGAAATCCATGATTTCATTCAGATGATCTCCTTATGGATCAATTAAAAAACATTAATGTCGTAATGATATCATGGATGATTTATAACTGATATCTACGACTGCTGTAAATTGTGCACTATAAAAACTCACGGGTCAGAGTTGACCCGGATTCCAGGTCTCAGGATGCCTGACCCATTTCTGGGTCAGGCTGACCCGAAAATTGGTTAAACAGTGTTTTTTTACTCGGATTCTGGGTCATTTTGATCCCGGCTGGGTCATTTTGACCCATATCTGGATCATTTTGACCCATATCTGGATCAATTTGACACAGATTCCGGGTCATGCTGACACATAAATGGGTCAGAACCCACGAGAACCGGATCCGGGTCAGAGTGTGGTGTAGAATCATGAATGTTTTAAGGGTTGCCTTTGTAAATGTAGGGTCAAGTATGAGGGAACCGTCTGCACCTGTTTTTACCGCGGCAACCGATGTATACAATAAAATAGAGAAAATTAGAAAATCCGCAACCAAGGTATAATGATGTATTTGAACTGGATCAATGATATTCTCCGTGGAGATCGTTGGCCTATTTCTGCCACTTCCTTCTTGTCCTCCCTCTCAAAAATTCACACCTCATCTCTCCATCTTAAAGTCACTTGAAGCATTCATCTTGAAAGTTCACATCACCTCTATATCCACTTTAGAAGAGCATTACCACCAAGAGGCTGTTCCATCAATTATGCACATCACCCTCATCTTTGTTAGCGATCCCACCTCTCTCTACCTGCACCTATGCTCTTTATTTACCATCCGAACTGTCTTTCTTCTTACACGAACATCTCCTCCCAAGACTTCCCCCTGGAGATTTCTATTTCTCCCTCTTAAATTCCCATCCTCTTGCCTCTCAAGGGCAGAGCGTCGAAGAAGATAATTCCTCCAGATACATGCATGCTTTCACTCAAGTCTCTGTGGCACTGTGCAGAGATAAGAAGACTTACACTAAAAGCCTCTGCAAGATTTCTTTTGTTAGCCGCAGAAGAAGAAAAAGGAAAAAAACCAACCGAGTCAACAACGTCACAGACGCCCACAAATCACAAGAAACGAAAATCGTTCGCAAGCCACGATGAACTCTACTTATTAAATGCACGAGCGAAAAACCCTCGTTTTCAGATTCAATAAATCAATTTGATGGCACTTAACGCACAAATTCTTTCCCATAAAACTCAAATACAATCTGTTCAACCTTAACGGCAATAAAATACATTGGTGGTTATGACAAATGTCTTTTTAAGGGCGACAGCTAGAAAGTGATGAAATTAACCAAATTAATATGAATCGTCAAAAAAAAAAAAAAAATTCAAGTTGGCAGATTTGAGCAACATTGCGTTTCACTGTTCTATTGTCATTGTGTTAAAAAAATATCAAAATATCAGGATTCGGGTGCCATTTTGTATTCTGCCTGTAGAAGCTTTAAAATCCACCATGCTTCAACATACAATAGTTACCCTGTCATCATATAGAAAAAAAGAAAAAAACCAAAAAAACAAACAACGCACATCTCATGGTAAACAAGAATTCCTTTCCACTACTTAATCAGTCTTATGAATATCTCCACGGCAACCGTGCCACTGGAAACCATGGTGATGATGATGCCACAGAAAACCTTTATTTGGACGATGCGGACGACACAATACAATAACGGTAGAGGTCAAAGGCCACGGATAATTCATGGTAGCCGACAATTATCACAAACTGTCTCCAAAATGATAGGTTATTTATGTCATAATCTATTGAGAAACCGGACAATTTGAAGAAATAGATTCAATAAAAATGTCACATAACATTATGTAAATAAATCACTCTTAAAATTTCCTCTTTTAAACTAGCTTTGATATACAAACCCGTTAAAGACAACGAGATAAAGTGGAAGTGATAACTCACATAAACATCATCAGCACAAAGATGTACAATATTGATTTTTATAGCTCCGTGATTGATACAATAAAGTGATGAATTGATTAAAATAATCATCGCTCACATCAGCAACTTGTCATCAGCTCCCTTCTGGTTAATCAGTGCTTCAGACCTTGCTTCTATGCTCGTACCACCTATCCAAACACACTCCCTGTACCTTTATAACAGGTCACTATCACTGCACAAACAAAGTCCATTCTTCACAAAACTTTCATCCACAGCGAAAACTTCCAAAACATAAAGTTCATATCCTGTTCATGCCCAAAAGACTTGTCACCTGTGATGATTGGTCATTGCAAAGTCATGCTCTCCTCAAGTGAAAGAAAATTTCAACATCCAGGCCCAGCCCTCTCTTTAGTAAAGTTTTAGAGCGCCCTTTTTTTTTACTGCGGCTAAGCAAAAAACATAAATCTTATCCATCCTTCATCATAATTTATTACTTCTTTCTCATGTTTGAAAATAATTCGTCTTATTAAGGTAATTACAACCTCAACTTTTGAGTGTATGTAATTTATTTTCATATTCAAAACATGAACAAGAAAAAACAGATGTTCCGTTCAGTAATACTTTCTTGGGTTTGAATGATGTCTTAAAGGTATCGTACACGTTTGGTAATGACTCAAAACAAATATTGGCATAAAAACTTACCTGGTAACAAGCAACGGAGAGCTGTTGATAGTATAAAACATTGTAGGAAACGACTCCCTCTGAAACGTATAGTTTTTGAGAAAGAGGTAATTTCTCACTAAAATAATAAAAACTTCTTGCAAGAAGTTTTTTATTCCTATCTGAAAGCACACAATTGTACAACAAGGGTGTTTTTTCTTTCATCATTTTCTTGCAACTTCGATGACCAATTTAGCCCAAATTTTCACAGGCTTGTTATTTTATGCATAGTCTATGTTGGGATACACCAAGTGAGAACACTGGTCTTTGACAATTTCCAAACGTGTACAGTGCCTTTAAGTTTTACGTATCCCGTCATTTGGAGTTATATTTTTGATACCAAACTCCCACGCTTATAATAGAGCAATATTTCCATACAGAAATGTTACCGAACCATGTCAACAAAATTATTCCGTGCACTTCACTGCACTTGATATTTTCCCATCTGTCCCCTTTACTAAAGCTCATGCATACTGGACGACTTAACTATTTTGTTTCATTTTATATGAATGCCACAGGGGCTAAATCAAACATGCAGACTGGTTAAACCTCCATCTAGTTTGTTAACCACACGGGGGTGTTTTTTCTGTGAGACAGCTGAGGGGTCAGAATGAGCGTTAGTGAACGACTTGATGAAAGTCTACTGTTTGGAAAAGGAATCCCAGGAAATGCATCGTTCTCTTTTTGTCCGCTGCCTCGATCACCCCTGGCAACAGCGGAACCAACCAATAGCAGCTGTTCTTATAAAATCCCTAACCAACACACCCTACAACCAGGAATAACACTCCAACAAAAGAGGACAAATATGGAAGAGAAAGGCGAAGCGTGAACGTACATGATTTACTTCTCCCCCCCCCCCCCCCCGATGTTATTGTGCTCCTGGTCAACAAGTGAACTTGGTCGTTGACACAAAAGTTTATCCCTTTGGCCCAAGGTGCGAGATAGATCGTGTTTCATTGGTTGTTAAGATCTGCTTCACATTGACCCCAAAGCATTCATGGTGGTCCAGCATCAGATGGAAGGAGCCATGCCATTGGTGGATACCCCCCCCCCCATGTCTAAGAAGATTATTGATTTGCTAATTGCAGTAATTCTCAAAATCATAAACACAATTAGACAGCTTTTACAGTTTGGAGATCATTAAAGGGTCTCTATACTTCTGGTAAAACACAAAACAGGAAAGCTCACAGATTTACATTAAACTTACATGGTTTAAAGATAATGATGATAGAAAGCTTCCCTTGAAATATTATACTGGCTGAGGTGCTGTAGTTTTTGAGAAATGAGTAAAACAATTAGTTTTGAACTCATGAGTCGAAAACTCGATGTTTGAAAACAGTGAAAACACTTAAGGTTTTCCCCCACTTTTTTTTCTGGTGATTGCAATGACCGATTGAGCTTAAACTTTCACAGGTTTGTTGTTTCATGTTTATGTTGGGATACACCAAGTGAGGATACTGGTCTTTGAAATTTACCAAAAGTATAAACTCCCTTTAAAGGAATGATCAGTGGTTAACCCAAATAAAAAATGATTCAAGGGATACACCATTACACAGTGAACTTGGAGAAGCATTTTTGTCTTCATTAAAATCATAACAATTACCAAAGTGAGGCTGGGAGGACAGATAGTCTGGTCCCGTATCGATAATGACATAGATCAATATTCATCAATACTAATGCACAATAGGGCACCACGCGGCGCCAGCATTATCAAGGTCTATGGAAATTAGTATTTATGAACAAATTACATTTAAGATCATCCCATCAATTTTAGCTAACTGAATACAGTACATGTTTTTTTTATATGCTGGCGCCAGGTTTAATGATATAGTATTGTCAACTGATTTACCAGACTCTAAACATCAGTCATAGAACATTTTCATGACAAAAAACCCCCAATACCTTAAGTCCTTGTGTGAAATGAGTCAACTGTTTATGTTGATAATGTATAGGCTCATCAATAGTGCACCCCAAACCGCGTATAGCTTTGGCAAGCTTGTATAAACACTTATTAAGACTGTGGCTCAAGTGCAATTTCCATAGTGGATTATAATTTATACCATACAGTATTTTTCCTACCAGTGTGATATCATCTACATGTACATCAGCCATTGATGCACTGTGTTTAGTTCGATCATCTGACCAATGGACACAGTTCACATAGCCACATAATGTTATTGGTTATTTTTAGCGAGTACACCATGTAATAATTCTCTTAACAAGTTTTAATGAATTTTCCATATAATTTTGTTTACTGTAATTGATATTTTCAAGATAATTTTCAAAATTGTTTGACGTATTTTGTGCCTTGGTCGGTTTGTATTGTCTTGATCGTCTTTAGATAGTGATTATTTTTTCGATTTTTGGTTATCCTCAGGCTTGTTCTCTGTAGTCCAATTTATATTTTAGTTCTCTTTATGTATTATTTGTGTACGGTATTGCCTATAAATAAATAAAATTCAATAAAAATGGTGTTGGTTACTTATTGCTAGGTAGATTCATCTACTAAGCAAAATATTTGCAGCGAACCAGTCAAACACTCTATACATGATATGGCATTTTGGTTGGTAACTCATTTCTGCTAAGCGAAATTGGTCTTTAAAAAAAAGTGTGCTAAGTAAATACGTGAAACTAGCTACAGAGAAATGTTTCATCTCAAATAAGCACTTAACAGTAAAGCATGAGTTGCATATTAATGACGTCACTAGCTGGCCTATTGGTTACCAGTTGTGCATATATGCGCGTGTGTGCATGGAGCTAAGCTCCATGGTGTGTGCTTGGTAACTCTGAAATCCTTCCAATTAAATTGGGTAAACTTCTCCTTTAACATTTAACCCCACAGATGCTATTCTTGCCACTTGACTACCCCACTATGGTCTGAGCACGGAGCCTATAGCAAGGATCCCTGAGATTAGTATGTCAAAGATTCCTGTTTGCAAAGCTTTAAACCAAACACCTACAGGGACACTAGGTTAAGTAATTTCATAGACTTACACAAGTCTATTATCAGTGGCTAGTACAAGTCTAAAGTCTAACTTCCTCAAATAATGCACAAAGAAGTGATTACGATGCTAAGATTGATGAGAGGTTACGAATCGAAACAGAGTCCTAACTAAAGAACCCAATCATTGGTTGCTCCATCGGGTTTCTACAGGTTCATGACGCAATCCTCCTGTTGCGTGTTATCACACAAACCCTACAGCCTAATGCAACCATATGTTTTTCTTCCTTATTTTGTACATTTGCGTGCTTGTGAGATACACGAAACAGGTGACCAACAATGTGAAGGAAGTGAACTACACATCGTCTACTTACTAAAAGGCCGTCAACCATTATAATTTCTCTGTTCATGACATCACGTTTCTAATGTTCCTCTATTTGCCTGTTGTCAACTACACCACGTGTACATCCTGTTTGAATTAATGGTTTCTCTACCATATCAGAGGTATCTGTTTTACTCCCTCAACGTCTGGCTCCAACCTTGGACCCTTCCCCCTATCTTGTCACAAGACTGAGTGGAGCATCACTAGACACACAGGCACCCACATCATAAGCAACCAACGTAATTAAAGTGAAACTGTTGTGTAAACAACAGGGACAAAATCATAACATTGTTAATGCAATTCTCACTTTTCTTTTTAGTGCCCAGAGTTCAGGTGACAAGACGCAGTTTGATTAATTAATAAGCAGGAAAATGTGCCATTCATTATTTTAGAGATACCATAATAGATTAGAAGCAAGAATTTGTTCAGACAAATTTAGTTTTTCAGTTTCACAATTTTAATTTATGAAGACACCTCAGCCCACACACTGCGAACTTGTGATCAGCAAGCTTATTTAATCGTTGCAGCTCACAAAGCTTTGCGATTCAAAAAACATGTTTTTGTCCCTTCAAAATAAAGAAGTCTCTCTCATCAGCTTACGGTCTTAAAGAAGCTTGAACTTTAGAGGGAAAACTCGCCAAAATAAGAAGATATCGTCAAATTGTATAAATGAATGAGTAATTGCAAGTAATACTTTCAACAACTCCGCTCAGAATTCTTTGACATTTCACAATGTAGACAGCGCGTCTATGAGAAATTGCGGGACAAAGAACTGTGCACAACAAATAGCATTAGTTAGCATTGCCCGATGGGACTCCCAAGACCTGATAAATTGTGTTAGGTTCTGTCACTCCATCCCACAGGGACACGGTATCCACACTGTTAATTACTCAGGATGAGCTTCTGATCATTTCGCTTCAACGGGTGTCGGACAAACAAACAAATACCTACCTTGAAGAGAGGTGGAGAGACATGTTTTCTAAAATAAAAATAAACTTTTTAAAAAGTACTTTTGGGGTTAACAAGTCAATCACTGAAACAAACTGCATTTAAATCGAATGTCTTCTTCCGTTCCAAAAAACATTCAAAAACTTTAAGACAAGAATAGAAGAGGTGGAGACAAATGTTTTCTAAAATGAAAACTTAAAAAAAAACAAAAAACGTTTTGTGTTTTTGTGTTACAAAGTCAATCACTGCAAACTGCATTTAAATCGAATGTCTTCTTCCGTTTTCAACCAAACATTCCCAAACTAGTTTAAGACAAGCATAGATGACTCTGTCAACAACTAATAATAAAACAACAGTAACATCAACAACAACAACTGTAGTGATCGATAAACCAACCATGTCAAGAAGTAAAGACATTGGTAAATATAGCCTATTAATCAATCATACTTACATAATTACAATGATTTATTGACTCGTCAGAAATTGTGTATCTCTACAATTTTAAACGTTGTGAAGACACACCATATTGACATTGCTAGTTTGAGAAAAAGAAGCTTCAAACATTTTCTCATTTATAGAACCAGACTACCGCCGAGTCATTGACTCAAGATGACCTACACTAAACGACAACCGGAGTGGTAAACATTGCTAAAAGAATAAAAGGAAAACCCCTCTGAAATGAACTAAGAACACATCGTGCAGTCTGGTTTATTGGAACCACGATTTGTAAAACCTCAACAACAGTAAAAAGAACTACTCCGACCCGGCAAACGCTGCCGCTCATTCACTCTCCCAAATCATCCCTGCGGCACATTAGGGCCAGCATTTTCAGTCACAGTCTTCTAGCTGTTAATTCACTTTTTTTAAAGGGGGGGGGGGGTTGCAGTAAGAGAAACTATTTCAGGCAAATTTTGTAGATCCCCCTTGAGGCTAGGGGTTTGTTCAACAAAGGAACTCTTAGCAGAGAAGAAAACCCAGAATCTGTTTGGCAAGGCCAGAACTCAGGATTGTAAGTCTGACAAAAGGAAGGAAAGGTTTTTGTTGAGAGAAACTGAGGTGGGTTTGTCCGGGACTAGATGGAATTATCCAAATAAAACACCAAATTTGCTTGAA
The DNA here is from genome assembly GCA_021014325.1 of Plazaster borealis. Classification (NCBI taxonomy): domain Eukaryota; kingdom Metazoa; phylum Echinodermata; class Asteroidea; order Forcipulatida; family Labidiasteridae; genus Plazaster; species Plazaster borealis. The sequence goes on along the minus strand of CM037471.1, from coordinate 4,696,508 downwards.
TCACGGAATCCTTGCATGTAGATGACAGATGTTTATAACACGGGGGGGGGGGTTGCATTGCAGCCTCCTCTTGGATACAATGGCCTTGAAGTTTATCAACAGCCATTCACACCTACAGTTCCACCGTGAGTTATTTTAAAGGGAATTGACCCAGTACATCATTCGTTAGTTGAACTGTACATTCATTGAATTTTGTATCTTTCAAGAATTATATGACATGCAAATAAATGTGACCATTCAAGTTGAAAATGTGCTCAGTGGTGGATTTGGGGGTGGGCGCAGCGGGCGCCCCACTATTTCCGCTGAAAAAAATATTTTGAACGGCAAAAAAAGAAAATGTCCTAGATTGCACCAGAGAACGTCTAATGTTTTAAACACTTCCCATGGGCCATAAAGCGGGCCCGGACCTCACGCGGTGTTCATAGTATCTTAAAACAGCAAGATTACTGAAAGTTTGCGCCCGCCCCATTCGGAAAATCCTGGATCCGCCACTGGTGCCCACATCTTCAAGCAAAACAAATAACAAATTGGAAGAATTGCGTAGTTGCAAGATTTGGAGTAAAAACGAAGACATATTTCTACTGCCTTTTATTAGACAAATTACAGAGGACTGGGTTTAAACACAGTTCTTTTCATAGACTATTATATTTCGGTTGTAGACTACTACCACTGCTCATCAAGTTTATTCAACAATTCAACAATTTGTTTATAATAATTTACTGTAGTATAGTACAATGCCCTTAGCTAATCAACACAACCTTCTACATCGTTGGGTAATAATTAGTGAACCAAATTTCGGCAACACATGATCAGTTTCAGAAAAAAATGGCTTCTCAATTTGCTATGAATTTTGTTAGACAAATGACATTAGCTACACACTTGTCTATACCTGACATGGTCACAATGAGACATTAAGTTGTCTATGATTTATGAAGGATGAATCATTCTGCAAAACTCAAGGTCAACAATTATCAGCCCTGAACTACACCAATCCTGGCAGACATGACAAGCACCATTATCATGATTCTCATCAGTATGAATGTCATTATTATTCATCTATAAATTATGTCATCACTTCTTAGCTTATAATTTCTTATCATCAATGAAGTCTGGGAAACACCAACCTCGTCCCCAAGGTGTGTCGAGCATTACGAGGTTGACCGCTCTCTCACCCTGGTATTGGATCATTTGCATATCCATTTTTGTTGGATACGTATGCAAATTAGAATAGTCTGGCTGTGAACATGGTGAATACTGAATGAGTACAACTTAACAAGTTTACGTTAGACTTTTGAACACCAGTCGTTGTCCAATCAGGGTCCAAGTGAGGAGTTTCCCTCCTACGGTTTACTATTGTAAACATGGTTGGAAATAAAGTAAACCATGGGGACGAGGTTGGGAAAACACCTGAACAAGTGGTAGATTAAGATGATTTGACGACAAAGTCAATGTCATATTTAGATTCTACAAGGTGTTTTAGTCAACTTCCCTTCAATTATGTAGGCCTACATCTTTTTATGACATGTTGACCTGCTCCACAATAAGCTATATCAATAATGAAGGCCCAAATAAATGAGGCAACAAGGGCAATTTCCCCATGTCCCCCTGGTCATTGCCTTGGTGCCCCTTGAAAAGTTCTAATAGTACAATTTGTTATTTTTCTAATAGAGGTGGACTAAGTAAAATCTGTCTTGCATGCACAGGAACTAAGTGCCACCTTAAGCAAATAAACACTCCACTTCTGCCAGCTTCAAATTGAACATTTTGAAGAACAAGTGGGGTCAAAGGTTAGACTTCCATGGACGGAATTGCACTGGAAAAGAAAGCACCTTTCAAGAAATAGTTTAAATTTATCAAGAAAATAATTGTAGACTTAGGCCTACTTTAAAGCTTGGAAAAGATGCTTTAATTAAAAGCCTTTTTTATTATCATTATGACCCAAAACAGAACCATGTATGGGTAAATAATAAGGTAATATTTGTGGTCATAATGACTAAGAAAATGGACCTGGTGATAGATCTTTTCCTAAAGCACATGAGTAATAATTATGGACCGAAGATATAGCTTGATATGAGGTGTTGTTTCATTGCTTGATATCTTATTTCCTTTGCCTGGCCAGGCAATTTAAAAAAATACTTCATACCAAAGAAAAAGGGAGAGGGTGAAGAAGAAGAAAAAAGCCAACACAAACATTTTACCGGTAGGCCCTACTCAATGTTTTCTCACAAGCATGTTGATCCTTTTCAATGCAATTTCACAGCTTTGTTTCATGCAATTACACTTGAAAACTACCCAAACACAATTTCTAAAATGCATCATCTTCAACATGACTGACATAGTACTTGTTGCCAGCATGTCTGTCATCAAATTAACTCAACCAATCTTTTTTCTCTTGAACCAGCGCCCATCAACCCAGGGCCACACTTTCTTCCCATCATGTTTTTATCCACGAATTCCCCTGGTAATATTTCTGCCTGATAACAAAAAACAGCTTGCATATTCACTGCTGAAAACTAATGAATGGTCCCAGGATGTTGTTTTTTCACTCTACATGCTCAAAGGATGATTCATGTGTTGCTATGGTAACCACAAACCGCAGTCTTTGCTTGTTATGCACTAAACTGGGTGGGTGAAATGTAATTGTGATATTCAAATAATTTTCAGGCATGAAACACAAAAACAAAAGAATTAAGTCAAGGGGTTTTTTCAGACTCGGCAGTCTTGTCTCAGCAGTGTCCAAATGCTAGCTAAAACAACTGAAGACCTCTCAAATTTTTTACCAGTGGTCCAGCTGGCTAGATAAGTGTTTGAGAGGATCCCTTTTAATATAAAATATTGTCTAGTGAAAAAGCCTGTGGTCTAATGAAACAGCAGGCTAACTGTTCCTGCTGGCTTGTCGCTGAAAACAGTTAAAGGCAAACTCTTCTAAACATGTGAAAATGCATCTTCAATATCATTTTTTTTTATGAACTCCCACAGTTTCTTTCTAACTATACACGTCTTTCTTGTGGAAAGGCAATCCCCTTAAACATAAATTGATTATGTTTAATCTCCCCCAAGTACCCAAGATGTTTTCATTACACAGATCTGTCATAGGTATGAGGTAAGCCAACATCTTCATGTTTACTCACAAAATCTGTAGCTGAACCCTTAGAATATGGTTTGTGAAAAACAAATATCTTTAATTCAGTTTGTCAACACATGGATAATGACAGGATTGGAATTTTGCTTTCCTCCCAGCAAGGCCACATTCCCAGAGAAGAGTACAGTCACCAGGAGAATCGTCTTGTCTTTGGGAGGAGAACATCACAAGGACAAGACAGGAACACCACTAAGACAAGACGAGGGCAACAGAGGCAATGGCCTGTAACTCTAGACCTGCAATACAAATAATTTCAAACACACAAAAAATTAACTCGAAGTGACAGATGTTTCAACAAATGCAAAGCCCATCTCCTCCAACTCCTTATACTATCATCAGCTAAGACACTACTCCAAGACATCATACTAATGGACAGAGAATGTTTAGTTTACATCTTATCCATCTCATCCTGTACAGCTTATCTTAAAATGTGTCTCAGCTCACATCATAAGATGAGAGAGTCGGACATCCGATGAGCACTCACCATTGGAATTCCATTGACTCATCCCATATGGAGCACTGTCACAGATTCCAGACCACCAATCTTGAATCCTAGATATGATGAGCAAGAATTTTTCAGTTGATACCGCATCATCAAGAATCCTGCAGACAATTTATCTATGGTGATAAGACAAAATGACAGATGCCAGCGGCTATCTGTGTAGATGTTACATGATGTTTGATCACAAGCTGCATTATAACCAACTGCATATGTAACATTCATCGTCATATAACCAAGCTTCTTATCAAAATGCTATAATTTTTCAGTTTGGAATAATATCAAATCAAAAGTCAAATCAACCTTTGCAGAAGATGCATTTGGTCAAGGAAAAAACAGAATCCTTCCTAATTTCGATAAGAAAACCCAGTTCAGTGAAGGAATAATACACTAAATAATTTGATTGCGAGTAAAATACACAAATGTTCACTCTCAATTTATTTTATGTGCTTCAAATGAATAACAGAAGCATAAATTTGACAAATTGTTCATCAAACTCCTATTGAGTTAAAGGCAAACAGCTGTGCATTTCCCCTCCTCTAGTAGAAACCAGCCACTGCACATGATATCACTATGGCAACCGGAGATCTCTCATCTCCATCTTGGATGACCCTTGACCCGTCCCGGCGCCATGCATTCCCATATAGACCCCACATACCTCCAGGCATATCACACACACACAACTCAATGGGCCACCTATCACCAGAAAATGAACATTGATGAATAACTGAAAGAGGTGCAAATATTAATGTATTATGCATGCACCTAGAAAGCTTGGGTCCCCTTTTTGAGCGTGCCCCCGGGGAAAATATTTTCTGATCTCCATACTTGAGGTGTGGTACATATAAGGAATATATCAGTGACATATACAGAGTACCATGCACTGACATTCAGGTCAAGGTGCTGTAAGATGGAGCAGCATGAATCTGGGTGTGCTGTAGTCTCCTGTCAAGACGCCAAGCTGTGAACAGAATCCTCACAAACATCCATGTTGTAATCCATGTTGTATCTTCTAGAAGTGCTTCCCAACTCCTCCTTTGGAACTATTGTGACCAATTGATGTTTAAACTACAGTGCATTTTTCAACTCGCCAGCCAGTGCAATAAACATGTGCCAATCATGTATTCAAACAATTATCACAGCATGCAGTGTGCACACACTTCTTAGAGGATAATTTTCACAGAAAAGGCATACCCACCTGATTGCCAAAAATACACACAGTGCTTGTTCTTTCATTAAAAAAACCCTCACTGAATTGATGAGAGGAATACACATCTTTAATCGAAAGTACTTTATCAGATGTGTCTTGACAGGAGACTAGGTCTGCAGACAGCAGTCTCCGATGGAGAAATCAGGTAAAGAGAACAGCATGGATTTACCCCTTAGAGGAATGTGATGAGTGAATGATAGCTCTTACCTCATGCACTTTCATGGTTTCCAGACATCCCTCTGTCTCACCGAGACATTTCCTTGTGAATGTTCCTCAAGGATTTGGCCCAAGACAAGGTTGTGACACACAGAAGTCTCTCCCCAGATGAAGAAGTTACCTGTGAATTGAGACATTATTAGAAATTCTAGAAAACCATGGATTGAGAACGTATGTCCACACTTTCTTTATGTGTTTGTTTTGAAGGTTTAAGTGTGACAGATGATACATAAATGTGACAAATAGTACTACTGTAGTCTCAGATACCAGTACTGAGCTTCTATTTTTAGCATTAGTGCAGGAGTGCTTTTTTTTGGCACAGTTCTGGGTACTTGCTCAACCACAGCTAAAAACAAGAGAGTATAGTCATTAGACTTAAAGCGCTCATTGTTTTCTCACTGAACCCTTCATTTCCGATGGCTGAAGAAACCTAAACAAAACAAACGATTAATTACTCTAGAAATGTTCTGCATTGAAAATGGATTATAAGATCCTTGAACTTGTCCTCAGCAACAGCCGCAGCCTTAGCTTTTGCAACAGTCGCAACAGTAGCTGTGGCAACAGTCACAGCCGTAGCCATGTCTGAAAAATCAAACACAACCATTTAGGTCCTTGTCACACAAGCTGTTTTTTAAAAGCAACTTTGAGGCAACCAACTGCACTGCATGCACCAGACGCACATTGGTTGCACAACCTTTGACTTACCGAGTCTTTCAATACAATCCCCAAGAAAATTGGGTTAACATTTAAATGTGAATGTGTTTTCTATTGGAAATTGCCTGGAACTGGTTGCCTGTGAATTGCCTCGTGTGACTTGGCCCTCAGACCTGGATCTGAGTCCACAAGATTTTCCAAGAATTACTAGGACATGCTTTGTGTCTTGAAACTACAAATCAAGTTGAAAAGAAAAAAACAAAATATTGGCTGGGGATCAAGTAAGCTTAGCAGGATCCTCTCTATACCTTTCATCTCTGATAGTAATGCCACTGGTTTTAATCCCACCTTGGATGGAGCCTCCGCACAAGGAATCGTGAATTGGGTTTTCAGTCCCTACCTGATTATGCTGTTTCCACTTTTAGGGGTTTTCCTCCCATATCTATAACTGAAAATCTTTACATCGTCTTCTCTACACAGGTTTAGGCCTACATGGGATACAGCGCTATATAGTCACTTTTAAGGATCCCTTTGGCTCATGATCAGAATGATTGCAAACAACATAAATCAGAATGTTTGTTTATTTTCATAAAATAATTTATTTAGGTTTACAAATTTTGCTTTACAGAAAAGAAAGTCCTAGCATCAACAAATGTATACCCCTTCCCTCGCTGAGGGGTCATGTAGGTTGGAGGCGATTAAACTTTAAAATGAATGGTCTCCAAGAGAAGCCGAGGTAAGAATGCTCCTTGCAGTAATTACATCCGCTTCTGGGTCACATTGTCCCAATACATCATGAGTTGAACATGCTGTACCGAGAGCAATCAACTTTGTTGTTAAAGGGTTAGCATAGACCAATCCGTACACTGTCACACAAATGCTGCTCGCTGCGCCGCAATTGCTGTGATGCTGGCAGGGTAAGATTTTGTACTAGACATGGGAAAATCGTTGTCTGTTTGACTTTTTATGTGAATTAAGTGTCTTCCTTACAAAATATCCCTGACAGGACAGCATGAGATAATGATGTAGAACATGGACCACAAATATTTGTAACTAAACAGAAACTGAATTCCTGAAAATGGGCGCAGACATGTGTGAGTTTAACTCTTTCAGTGTCAAGGTCGTACATGTATGATCTATTTTAAGTGTTCGGAAAGCGCTATTATCATACATGTACGATATTTGATATGTGCTAAAAAAGTGTCATCAATTGTACATGTATACGACCCATAATATACATGTTATCACGAAAGGGCAAAATCACTCAAGAAATACTATTGACTTTGGGATGTACCAAGGCATATCAGCAAGATACATTTTGTTTGCTGAGAAAGACTTATTTATTTTTTCTAAAACAGAATTTCGAAAAAGCTCAAAAAGCTGGGCATTTTAGGTTCAAACCGCAAAAAAAGTGGGCACTGAAAGAGTTGTGTGCTACTACTTGGAAACTGCATTGTAGGGTTTAAAATGTGTTACATCAGCCAGCCATCAGCAAGGGTTTTTGGTCAGAATTTCAGTATTCACTTTCTGTTTTGCTGTCATTATGTCATGCTATCCTGTCAGGGAAATTGTGTAAATCATTGAGGAAGACACTTAATTTTCATACAAAGTAAAAAAGACAATGTTTTTATGTACAAAACATTGCACTGCCAGCATCGTAGAAATGACGGTGAGGCATGCATCACTCGCACATACAGAATGGTCTAAAGCAGTTTGGTTTGAAATGCCATTATCACACTGCAGCCATTGTCAGGTTCCCTGTATACACAATGCCACTAATAGTTTCAATTTTCAATTTATACAAAAGGGACCAGACTATTTTCCCTTCAAGCCTCAGTTTGGTTACATTGGTTTGAATGTAAGAAAAACAAGATGGCCGCATCATGATATGAGGACATCACTCCAAATGCCTTGTTTTTGTTAGCCCACAAGAGAACACTGCAATATTGACATTCTCAGACATTCATCACACATTGGTTGTATGGTTGGAAAGCAATATAGTAGACATTTTCAGGGTTATGCAACAAAATCAGTTACAAGCACCCATATGGACAGTGAAGGGGGTAACCTTGTTTCAGCCCCAGGAGTACGTGGCAACATGCCCCTGGTGGTAGTAGATTTGGGTCAACAGCCCAATTCGGTTAAGTGTAGCCCTCATCTTGAAGTGGCCGTCCGGCCTTGTGATGTTAGGCGATCTCAAATAATAATACGACGACATTCACCCATTATGACATTTACCCAACGCTTTTTCATTTTTTCAAAAAGCTGACATAAACAGATCATAAAATGCTTAACTGCTTTTCGGGAAGACTCTTTATATGTTTTTTTCTGGTTTTCATTAAACACACCATTCAATCAACCTGTGATAAATTCATCAATTTATGCGTTTCCATTTTAGTGAAAACAACCAACAATTTGTTTATGTTTTGTAAGTGATGTTGTGTACACCAACGCTTATTGAATGAATTACGGCAATCAAAATAAGTGATGGTGATTTGTGAGTCTTTAAAAGTTATTTTCTCATCTTTGACAGTATTTCAGATAAATATTTCTCAAGAGGATTGGTGTTGATGATGTTTATGATCAGTGCGCTTTCAGACTAAAACCAATTTTGATTTTTTCTTGATTGATCGTGCCAATCCCCTACTTTGTCTGAAACCCTAATTTTCTGCCACAATGGTCCCCTCTAGTGGTTGAGAATACACACATCAACAAACTGTAACTTTGTAATTCATAAATCAGGCACAAAACACAATACGTTTAGCATAAGTGAGGGGGCAGTGACAATTACTCGAATGGAAACACCAGACATCTATTTATTTATTTCATCTGATCTACATCTGTTTTTTATAAGATTCTGTAATTTAGCGTATTTTCTCATCCGTCACTATTTCTATTATTATCATACGATGACAAGAGATATGTAGCATTGTAGCTCAGAGGTAATAGCCATGTGTAAATTGCATCACCTTCAACCCCCCCCCCCCTCTCTAAATGATATCAAAGTCAATTTGTTTTGTCTCCTCTGAAATCTGTAAGTTGTATCATGGTTGTAGAAGGCACTTTACCGAAATATCAAAACAAAGTTAGTGATGATGATGAGTGAAAGAGGTTTGTTATGAAGAAGCCTGCCCTCCTCATGAAGCAACAGTAAACATGGGATGGTCATAATTCATTGTAACAGGTTTTACTCATTTGAAGATAAATCCAAGCAACACTTTTCAAACATCTGGTATAATTATTACTAGCATTTAGCATATAATGGTTTTTAATTCAGATGATTGAGCTTTTAGGCAAACCCGTGTTATTTTGAAAATTGATGATGGAGCCCAATAGCTGTATCCGCTAATTCGGATTCAGCCTAAACCTAGGTTTGGAAAAAGCCTGTTAATTTTTTTTTTTTTAAAGAGAGATCACCTTACATCACAAGGCTGGATGGCCTTCAAGGTGAGGGCTACAGTTAAAACCAATTTGGGCTATCAACCCAAATCAGCTGCCACCAGGGGCAGTTGCCACCTACTCCTGTGGCTGAAACAGGGTTACCCCCTTCACAGTCCGTAAGGATGTAGGCATGGGTTTCATCCACTAGGAGCCTGGCTGGCAGAGCAGAATACACTACATTCCCAACTAAAACTAAACCATAGTGGAAGTATGGTACATGAATGGATAGACAGAGTAGCTTTAACAAGAAGGGCTAAAATGTGAAGCATCTCTTCTCATCTCACAGTGTCTCCAGGATTCAAGTTATCTTCCATCTGTTATCAATATCCAATGTTGTGTAGTCTGCATCATTCATTCCTGATGAGACATTCCAAGATGACAAGAGATGCAGGCCCCTGTCCCAATCAATCTCTCCTCTACCCAAGAAACTTACCACATCTTTCTCATCCTCTTGCATCAGTCCAGGGACATCTCAACCTCCCTCGCATCCAGCTGTGTGCTTCGCTGTTTGCTAAATTGCTCAATTGGAGTTGGCAAATCATTTACAGCTACGACACTCAAGGATTTAGTCGCAATCTCTTATGTGCGAATGCGGTGCCCACACAGCTTGCTTCACTGATTCCTGCATGACTAAGAAACACTTAAATACAAGTCGCATTTCATGTTCATCTTCATCTGTCTAGGAAAGAAAAGAAAACAACTGTGATTACTGGGAGGAAAATAGAGATAAAGATCAGGGTTCTCCCCAGGTTTTTTAAAAAACTGTGGGGCATTCTGGAGCCAAATTTTGAAAGTTTGGCCGAAGCACGCTGAATTGAAACAAGGTCTTAGGAATGTTTTCTACTTGGTGTTTAACTTGGTGTTTATCTTGGTTTAAAGCCCTATCTGTGCAATCTGGAGCATACTAGGCTCTATATGGTTTTCTCTTGATGTTTTTTGTGTAATTATAATATCGGCCAAAAATTTGCGCCTATCGGCCCGATACGCTAGCTTGTGCTTGTGCATGGGGAGAAACCTAAAGATGTAGAGTAATAGATCACTAGAGTCTAACAAGGAATCAAATGGAACCACTTTTTCAAACATCGAATATGCGTAACTGATGTTGAATAGATGTTAATCACACATAAAGAAAATTACAGACTCTAATCAGAAATTGAATTAAAGGTATTTTACAGAATTGGTAGAGATGACAAAATAGTCACAGACAGTGTTCATGTTTTGTGTGATCAACCATATACATAAAATAACAAACCTGTACAAATTTGGGCTTAATGCACTGTGTGAGTCTGGAGAAAATAGTGAAACAAAAAAACAGGAACAATTTTCAGCATGTAAACACATTGTCCTTAATTTTGGTTGAAACAACCGAAATCAGTTGTTGCATTTTTTTAGGTTTTCAGATGTGGTTTTCTCAAGTATGACTTTATTTCAGAGGGAAATATTTCACAGGAAAAAATGTAAACTTTCAGACTAAAATTAAACAATGAGGTTTTTTATCCTTACCAATCCTGTATAATACCTTTAAATAAAATGACAATTTCATTTTTAACTTAGTTTGGAATTGCTGCTTACTTGTAACTTCTTACTAGGTGCTGTTCGAAATAAGGCAATCTTTTATAAATTTAGTTCATCTTCAAATATTTACATCATGGTAATCGTGCATGAGCAGATTTTCTGGCAACAAATGGGTCATACATATTTAATTTGAATCCATAATGGTTCTCCACCTATCAAAAAAGGCAGGTAATTTGTGTAGACGCAGATCTCTGTAAATCGTTTTGGCAGACTTACATATTCAGTTACTAGGGTAATTGACAGTGTGCATCTGTGTACTTGGCATAATTAGAGCAAGGGGTTATAAAACAAAAATATGTCAAGAATAAATGTTTGTGGGGATACTGGAGCTTATGCAGAAAAACATTAATGTGTCATAAATACTATGGGGGAAACATACCTGCATGCATGGCTAGGTAACCATCCCATCGGGGGAGATTTGACTGTGCAGTAAAATGGTTTATGGTTTCATGTGCTGACATAATGACAGTTCATTTTTCAACATTACAAAAGATATATACCAAACAGTCTGTGGGTAGAAAGAAATCCCACATGAAATGGAGGTTACTTTGGTAAACAAGCTATCCCCATAAGTCGTTAATGGTCGATAAACGTGGAGCCGTTTTATGCCCATGTTTAGTTAGTGAACTGTGCAAAGGTTTCATTAATTGATTGGACGTTTCATGACATGCATTATGGGGAGGTCTCTAATGGAATTAAAATTGTCTAATTAGCTTGAGGGTTGATCGTTAGTGCTTGGCAATATATATTGAGCCAAAGACAAAGGATTCATTAGTTGAATCCGACTCAAGCTATACTGCAGGCTTCGAGTTCTAATTGGATTTATAACTGAATCCGACAAAGACTGCCTCTTTGAAAAATTCAAGTCAAATAATAACAAAATAATAACAAAAACAAGTTCATTTCCATCCACTAGTTTTCAAATGAAGACACCATTCCACCAACCTGTGAAAAAAAAAAAAAAAAAAATAAGTGACATTTTAGTGCAAAGTAAATACAGATGGTATATGTTTCGTGCAGGTTTTTCTGCAGGTTCACATCCAAGCTTATTTCAATTGCTGCAAATGACTTGAAGGTCTTCAAAAACCATCTTGTTGACTTTGACAACATTTCAGATGGAGATATTTATCTTAAGGTTTGGTAGTAGTTTGAACTTAAAATCAATAAATATTTAGGTTGAAACTATTCATTTTATTCCCCCCCATTTTTTTTAACGATTCTAAATCTGAGATTTAATGGTCGATTGCCGTCTAACCAGATTTTATGTCACACAAACAGGGTTTTTTATCAATATAATAAAATGGGGGGGGGGGGATAGAAATGATTCAAAGATGAATCTGACAATTAAATAATTCAATTTAATTAAACATTTACTAAAAACATATCAACATTTAGGAAGCAAGGGTTTTTAATACCCTTATTTAAAATTTTAGCTGTTCAAACATTTGATGGAGAAAAATGAAAGAAATTTTCCAAATACGTTTCAAGTCTGCGATGAGTGCAAGAGGGTACGTGATGTTAATAACATTCTGTTTTTTAAATCATTATCCAAGGGATATGTCAGCGCATATCGTCCACTGAATAAGCAGCTTCTAGTTATTAATATAAACAGCCTTGATGGAAAATATCTCCAAAAATTATATCAATTATAGGGAGACTGCCTCTGGCAAAAAGTCTTTAAGGCTTCAATGACACATGAAGAATTCTGAACTCTTAAAGGCATCGTACACGTTTGGTAATTGTCAAAGACCAGTGTTCTCACTTGGTGTATCCCAACATATGCGTAAGGTAACGAGCCTGTGAAAATTTGGGCTCAATTGGTCATCGAAGTTGCAAGAAAATGATGAAAGAAAAAACACCCTTGTTGTACAAATTGGTGTGCTTTCAGATAGGAATAAAAACTTCTTGCAAGAAGTTTTTATTATTTTAGTGAGAAATTACCTCTTTCTCAAAAACTATGTTACTTCAGAGGGAGTCGTTTCTCACAATGTTTTATACTATCAACAGCTCTCCGTTGCTCATTAACAAGTAAGTTTTTATGCTAATAAATATTTTGAGTAATTACCAAACGTGTACGATGCCTTTAAAGGTTTTGTGACTCTTGGAATACCAACATTTTCAAGTTGAAGTTCATGAATTTGCTAATTTTAAGAAAAGACTTTGAAAAGTGAAATTATGGGCATTTTCTTTTAAAACTTTGAATCAAATGGACTTCAAGATGTTTACTTCAATGTTGATATGAATACTAATATTGATGTCATGATCCTATGAATAACAGATTGCACGTTCCGATGTAACCAAAATCAAAACATTCAGATCGGAAGCAGTCGTTTTAATTTGGCAAATTTTCCGGATTTCAGAGTTCAATCCAGCATTAAACCATCCGCCACCACAAAAGCCACGGTTAATGCATTCTGGATTCTTTCATTTACTGTTGCATGTTGAAATTTTCTCCTGGGTGAATGGTCACTTTGTAGAAGCCGACAGCCCAACGTAAATAACGCTGCAATCTCCCCAAGAAATCTTGCCCTGAGTTTAACCATAGCCTTTGTGTTTACTCCAGCAATTGCCGTTGGACTTCGGTTACCGACAGCATCAATCAGGCAATTATGCACATGACCCGGTACTCTGCAGATATTCAGCGATGGTCTCGGGCTTGTCCTCGCTTATACTTCAGTTTGACTACTGATGGGGTGGATTTCTCCCATTACTACTACCCACACGCTGAACAAGACATCTATTGAATTTCAAATGTATTTTCACGAGCAAGTTCAGATTGAAATGTATTTAGATTTCCGCTGCACGTTCCGTGACCGTGCATGTCCAGATTAATCACTACATATTGTTTTTTGATCGAGGACTTCAGTTGTAATTTTGTTTACTATAGCTTAAGCTCATGCAGTTGGGTTGCTGCAATGACATTGTGTAAAGTCTTTTTCTATCTTGATTAAAAAGTCCAAAATATCGTAAACAAGTCAGTGAACTATTTCCTTTGGATAGCAGAGAAAAATGCTATGCAAATTGTATCAGTTGCTGCTCAAAAGTCATCATTTGCTACCCACTATCTTTCAGTATGATCAAAACATGTTCAGTCTAAATATTTTGCTGGATGAAATCATTCTACAAGTGCACCCCGTGTTAGCCATAAAAAGGAAAAACAATTTTTTGATTATTAAAACGATTTCTCTTGACCTCCTCCAAATTTCAGTTGACATTTCACTGACCAACATTTACATACAAACAGTATGATATATTTTGATAGTCAAATAGTATTTTTACTTTGTAACAATACCCTCCTTTCCAACCAATTAGTCAGCTTTCTCATCAACCTCACCATGCTTGGACTGACTAAAACCTTGAACTCTGATAATATTATTTGGACAAAGTCTCATAACAAAAATAGAATCACCCCTTTTCTTGGGAGAAAATGCTTTGAGTGTGTACATAACGTTCATATCTAGGTCAGGAATAACAGAGGTTTACTGTCTGCTAATGACCCAGCTTGCCTGGAGGTCATCTTATGTCTGCTTTCCAGTCATTAGAGACCATTAAAAACCAGCCAAGAATTTGGTTTGACTAGAGCATGGAGCTAAAGAGATAGATCAAAGTCCACCAGAGGCTGGTATGTAGGATAACAGATGGATGGATGGTGCCTCAATCCAAGTGACTGAAAGGAAAGAAGACAAAGATAAACAAGTAGACATAGACAATGAACAAGAAGGAAAAGGAAAAGGCGATATTAATGGGTAACAACAGTGAATAACATAGGAACATAGAAATAACTTTTCAAATACTTAAAGGGTACTGAAAGAAAGAAACAAGCAAGGAAAGACTACCAAAGCCTAATCTTGTTTACTAAAGATTATTCTTACAGTTAGCGGTGTGTTGGAGTATGGATGTAGAACACCATGGCCGGAGCAAAGAGAAAGGATTAGAACATCCTTTCCTCCATGGTTAAAGTTATTTTTCTTCTTTATACAGACAAACTATTACCATGATAACAAATCAAACGTGTAACTATCTGGGGGGGTTTTTTATAGTACATTTATCTGGCCATAAGATTTTGTTTTCTGCGAATGATTGTTGACATAACACCTTGAATCCTAGATACAAATATTGTTATTAGGTTACTCATTTCTCTCACAAAATATTTGTTTGTATAGAGCTCTCCTCTGGTGATAACAGAGTACATTAGGTTTATTGGAATTACAGACGATGGTAATGTTTCCGTTTCTGATCAATCATCACACAAGCAATGACAGAATAATATACTAACCCATCAACCTTACTCCTTTATTTATCATCCTGACACAGGGGAAACGTTTCCACTTGTATGATTTCATCATTGAAGATTCTTTAAGTCTCCTCGGCCATTCCGTGAGAACAATTCTCAAATAAGATTCTCATCGCCTCACTTGATATTCCTATTGGTTAGTCAAACCTGAGCACGCTCAGATATTGGGGATGGAGAAGTTCTCCCCAAGATTAAAACCCAGCCACTATAAAATTGGCCAAGTCTGCCACATTGTAAAACATTCCCATCCACCCTTTCATTAAATGCATCTTTCAAGACATTGCACACTGAGCACGCTCTGTTTGATTCTTACATCCGGATGTCAATTTATTGCTGAATCGAAGAGCTAGGCAGTCGATGACAATTCAACCAGTGTGACCTACTTCCATGAATGCTTCTGTCTTTCTTATCTGATTACAGCATGGAGGATTTTCTTCCTCCATGATTACAGCATGACCACAATGAAATTGCCTGACCCACTTGGTGCTCCTTACCTGCAATCCCTAGCAGCTTGTTCCCTCCCTGGTTCCTGCCATTTAATACATGTCCCTCCATGGCTCCACCGACCTTTATCATGCTGCCAGTGCACGCCACCATTATGTCATGTTCCCTGTGTGTGATATACTGATTCTTATTATACCAAAAAAGGAATCAGATAATTTTTCTCCTCAAGCCTCAATTTGGGTATGGGGGATGTGGAAAAAGAGAAGGAAGGTGGATGCACCATCAAGAAGGCTACTTTTCACATGACCAAATCTTTGTTAGAGGTTGAGACCACACAAAAGGTCTCATTATGATATTGAGTTTCGTTTTTAATAGATGTTAATTTTGCATCGGGAAAAAGAATATATATTTTTTTTACCCTTACATCGATTTGTATAAGCACTGTATACTCAGTACTTTCACGAGTTCTGTGAAAAAAATCCAAAGGCAAATCACTTGGGTGGGATTCGGACCCACGACCTTTGCATTACTAGAGCATATGTCTTTCCACTAGACCACCGAGCTAGCCCGGTGGCTATAGAGGCAGTTCGAATCCTCGCAGCGGGTACCGCAACGATTTAAAGGCACTGAACACGTTTGGTAATTGTCAAAGACCAGTGTTCTCACTTGGTGTATCCCAACATATGCATAAAATAACAAGCCTGTCAAAATTTGGGCTCAATTGGTCATCGAAGTTGCAAGAAAATGATGAAAGAAAAAACACCCTTGTTGTACAAATTTGTGTGCTTTCAGATAGGAATAAAAGGCTTCTTGCAAGAATTAGAAGTCTTTTATTATTTTAGTGAGAAATTACCTCTTTCTCAAAAACTACGTTACTTCAGAGGGAGTCGTTTCTCACAATGTTTTATACTATCAACAGCTCTCTGTTGCTCATTACCAAGTCAGTTTTTATGCTAATATATATTTTGAGTAATTACCAAACGTGTACAGTGCCTTTAATAGATGTTAATTTTGCATCGAGGATAGAGAATATAATTTGTTTTTACCCTTTATACACCGATGTGTATTGAGCACTGTATACTCATATCCCGAGTTCTGTGGCAAAAATCCACAGTAAAATGTGAAAAATTATAAACCAACAACATCCTTGAGTTGGATAATTCAGCCTCCCTTACTTTACCTTTGCTCTAGAGAATAAAGCTAACCCTAACCCACCCTCGCATCCTCAATGTTAAATTTCAGAGGATTTACAGACTATCTTCATCATTACAGTATAAAAAAGATACAAATATGCATGAAATGAGCTACTTCTTCCTGTCCTTTCCCCTGAGGGTAGCTTTTTCTGCAAAACAAATTTAAATCAAAGTGAAACATGTGATAACAATGTCTTAAGCCACAAAAACATTAGGATTAAGACGACAATGGAGCTCAACAAATTTATTTCCAGACATGAAGTTTTTCTCATATCAAAATCCAGATGAATCAGGACAAAACCTTCCAGTCATGAATCCAGAAGATGGGTCTATGTACTTTGAGACAATCAAGTTATTATTCCTTCATCCATCCCTCAATCAAATTAGACAACAATAGAACACAAGGTACAGAGAGGACATCCTCTTATCAGATGATGACTCAAACCAGCTTGCCCACAAAACACCACCTCAGACCTGAACATGCCAATCAAGTGAAGGAAAGCATAATATTTTGTGAACATAATCATAACACAACTGCAGTAAACATAATTAAGCTTTTCATATTTCATTCTCCTCCTGAAAGGAGAATCAGCGAGAGTACAGAGGTCATGACAGACGTGAGACAAAGTCTTATTTGATTACTTCTCCCAGGTGCTATTGATTCTAACACAGGATGCCAGTCTATTAGATCCCTTCTCCCCCTCTCCATCTCCCCATCTCTACTCTCTCTGATATGGAGGATAATTACGTTGCGTCCAAAACAACCAATCAATGAGAAGACTCTTGGTATGGTGCCTTCATATCCTCTTCATCATCGGTCCACTCTTCATCATCTTACAGTGCTTCACACCGGCTGAAGAGCATGTGTGATTACACCCTAAATCATTCATGTTCAAATGGTGGAAATTACTGCAATGCTGTGAAATGATTATTGGCAGACATTGATTTGTAAGAGACTCTCTTTATGTCTCGGCTTCCTGACTGGGCATCAAGGTTCCTCACAGAGAATTTAGTCCTGAAATCTCAGTCTCTCTGAAACATAAGTAATCATTATGGTTTTATTACTTAAGTATCTTGTATAATGGGCGGATGATCAATATAGACATGTATCCTGCTTCAATCTCATTAGTATTATCCTTTATTAATAGCAGTGGTCATTACATAGAAAAAGGAGCCAGGCTGTTTCCCCTTACAGCCTCAGTCTGGTGAAATGGATTTTAAAAAGAATCAAAACAAGATAACTTCACTTTGTTGAAGTTTTTTTCACAAATACTATTAACAATAATTTCAGTGTGCTTCAAATAACTTAATAAATTGTAAAATAAATCTAAATTTGTAATCAAACCTGGTGTATTAGATTCTACAATCATTACAGTGTCAGGCTAGTATGCTTCAAATAAATTTATAAATTATAAAACAAATCTAAATTTGTAATCAAACCTGGTGTTATAGATTCTATTTCAACTCCCAAGCGTACATAATCTATTATGCAGGTAGAATCATTTCAAGTTTGATTCGAAAAAAAGAAGAAAAAACCCACAAGAGTTTTATTCAGGTTAAATCAATATTAAAAATAAACACAAAATTCACCCAAATGACACGAGGCATGGTCAAGTACAAACAAGTAAATGTATATACGCTGGCGAAAAGAGAGAATTTACATTCATATCAACGACTGGGTCTCTCACTCGACAAATACCTGGACATTTTAACGAGCACTTCAGCAAGATGACTCATGTGATTATATTCAACTGCTGCAGCCAAATTAAAAGTGTTACGACCGTCGTCGTACAACGTGGAGAGTGAATGACTAAGGCCAAGGGGAGATGGAGAGCTGAAAGGTTGCTGCTCTGTATTCCATTCATAGCATTGATGCTCAACAGGGCAGATTTAATTCAAGCTGTGTAATATACTGAATTCATACAGAATGACTTTCAAAATTTTCAAGGTTTTTGATTGCTATCGCAGATTTGGGCGCAGATTCATTATTTGGATAATCCGCAAAGGGGGAAGGACAGATCAAAATCTTCGAGGAAGGATTTCTAAGATGGTATTTGCGCTGTCTACAGGGTGTGACAGGTAGAGAAACACCGCATGTAAAATCAGACCTAAGCCTGCTCGTGGCAGCTCCAAGTGCTAACAGCTTTCACAGAGACAGGGTTGGAATAGAAACCACCACTAGGTCTTAATCAGTCCATTAAAACAAGATAGGATCATAATCTGTCACTTGTACTGAAACTCAGAAACGGATTACATCTTGTTGTTTGTTGGACACATGTAATAAGACATACTGTAGGTATGATTCATTCTGCTGGAGTGTATCCACTAGCTGTAAACAGATACATGTGAGAGGGCTATATGCTAAGTTTAGAGAGAGAGGCTGTATTTGTTAAGAGATGGTGTGAGGTGAGGATGCAACCGAATACACTGGAGGATGAGTAAGACGGCACCAGGAGGCTGAAGGAGATGCATTAACTAAACAGATCAAAATACACAAGAGTGACTGCTCAGTTCATACCCTGAAAAGAAACTGCGAATAAATTATCCACATGAATATCCCTATAAATGTTTCATTCGGCACAAGGAAAATTACAAAAATATGTGATGCGATCAAGCAAAATGAGTCGTTTGTCGACCAAGGTCATTTTTCATTTTTGTAAAGATTTGAAAAGAGCATAATCTATGCTTAACTGTTAAAACCCCATGTTGATACCACTTTTGGTTCAAAAGTTGTGAAATTAGGAACACCAAGAGATGCGAGAGAATGAAACTGAGAAAAGGGGGTTTAAAGTCGAGTTGTTTATTGAAACTACATCAGAACATTTTCTTTAAATGCCAATTTTAACCCCTTGTTGATGTTATTTATCAGGAAGGAAGTTGCCAATATAAAATAAGATATATTTTGGCATTTGATTTTACAAAAAAAATATATTTGAAAATTTCACCCCTGTTGGCCTGTTTGGGCTCATTTAGCTTGATCGCATCACATATTATGCAGAATAGCAGAAAGGGTATACAAATTAAACATATTCATCATAATAGCGTATATAGGAGTCAGAAAAGCTAAAATACGATGGTAGCCCATTCAAAAAATACTGATTAGAATACATTTTTCAGAGTATGGTTATGAATAATGAAGCATCAAATCAGTATCAAAAGAAAATATTTGGCAGAAGACATTCAATGAATTCTGTGCGAGGACATGCCCACTATTTTTAGAAGAAGCAAGTGCGGAGACTCAAGATGACCAGGAAGAGGAAAGTGAATTTACAATGGCTATATTCAACCAAAAGCCATTCCCTTAACAAAAGAAATGGTAATAAAAAATCAACAATGATATCGTCCCTGTGGAAATCGTCTGGATGTTTAATGGATGAAGGATCTATGAATGACGAAACCAATCAAAACTCCAATTCAGATCATCTTCAAACTTATCAGACGAAATAAAGAAGTTCTCAAGAGTCGAGGGGGGCATTGTACAAAGCGACAGTTCCCCACGGACATTTGGTTTTCACTTAACACTGAGCTATCTAATGGATATATCCAATGGAAGCATTACAAATTTCATAAATCATTTCGGTTCACTGGTATTTTCTTTAATTGACAACCTGGAACATTTACAAATTAAAATGCCCCCTGTGCACCCAGAGCTGTCAGGATAACACACATAATGAAATAAGTCTTCTTGCTACTGGCATGGTCAAGTGTTAAGTGCATCATTTCTAAATGCTAGAGAGTGTGGCTCCCAGGCTGGGTTTATTAGGATTGACAGAGAGTGAATTATATTAACGCTCAAAAGTGAAATAAACAGCTTTACCTGTAAGTCACGCAAGACCTAGTAAAGTACAGGCTTCGCTTTAAGTCGAAGGCGAGAACAAATTGTTCGTTATTTTAATTCCAGTTTATAACAATTTCATACACTAATTCAACTACACTGACTTTACTTCAAAGTGACTATTTTCTTGTTTCTTGACACCTGCCTCAACACTTTGCAAGATCCACAGTATTCTGAATCATACTATTCTAATCTAAATCCAACAAGCGTTTATTTCTAGTTCTTCAAAACAGTTCCTACATTATTTTGTGTCAAGGAGGTCCGGTCCAAATCAAAAGGACTTAGCTACGTCTAAGGCCAATGACTGCCGACAATGGCCATTGACTGCAGCATTTCAGTGGTCCTGCCATAACTACTGCTTAAGTAATCTATGTGGACACCGCTTTAGTTTCTTGAACAGTCTCAAAAACTATTATCATGGAGGAAGGAAAATGTTAAATTCGTTGCATTTCATGCAACTTAGCCAGGAACCGCTGGCACAGTACTACAGTGAACTGCAGTATTGTTGATATAGACAGTACCACCCTCTGTAAAAAAAAGAAAAAACAAACTAGTGGCGATCGTGTGTCACTGTCTGGCCATATGAGTGTTTAAACCACAATTGTGCCATTTTCAAAAGGGGGATTGGCAGTCCTTGGCAAGGGATCACAGCACACAACAGACCAGTTATAATTGCCTACACATTCAACACCGGCCCTTTGTCCCAAACCAACTTATAGTCACTCTCTGGTATTGATATTCCACTTCTTGTAAATTACTTGCCTTCTTCTGACCTTGTGGAATACAAAACACATTGCAGCTGAGGCCTAAGCACTAAACATTAAACCCATGCTGGGCCACAGTACAAACATGACATATCCTGAACCCCACATGAATATATAAGCAGAGAGCTAGTAGTAGTAGTAGTTCCACAGAGCGTGGAGGCTAATTCTACCTCCATGCACAGAGCAAGGGGAGGGAACACAGTGAGAGCTGACCAACTTGAGTTTTATGTGGTCATTAGGCTATTTGCAAGCAATTCAGAAACTACTCTCTCCAGAAATAGTGCCAAAACGACCTCCATAAAATCCAGTGAGGTATTGAGTTTTATGTGTCTGTGATGTGATTGAGAAATTTGGTAAACAGAAGGGTGAGGACAAGTGAGGTCACGAGGTAACCCTGCCCTTAGGAATCCAAGAATACCCCAAGTTTCAGTCATGGAGAAACTATGTAATAGTAAAAACTTTCTGGCCATTTACACAGAGTGTGTGATCAAGAATGACTTTGCCAGACATTTTGTCACTGTTTTCATGAAGAGCCACTTCTGTCAAATAGCGTAATCGAGTTTTACGTTTTTGCAAATCTGCAAAAGTAAAAAAAAGGCCTCTCATGATTCTGTAAAAGTTGAACCTCTCCATTGAAAAACTAACTTCTTCTAAAATATTGGCTAATTGTCATTAGTAATTACTCCCCTTAGTCAAAGATAAGTGTCTCTTTGTAAAACCTCAAAGTGAGATGACCTACCTTTATGCCCAACTGAATAACATGTTTCTCCATAGGAAAGGGACACGCATGTAATGTGATAATGCGCACACTGACGTAAGTGGCTCTCCAGGAAACCAAAAAAAAAAATTGATCTACATCTAGGCTCTTCTGTTGCAATAATGTATCTTTGAGGACGCGTGGCTCTTTGCGAAAACGTAAAATGAATTTATTGAAATATGGGCACCTTCCTGTATCAATAATTTGTTATTTTATAAATGGCTCTTCATGGATAAAGGTCACGATTTTAGAGCTTTATCGACTTGCATTGATTATCTCAATGTAAATTTGTACACAATTTCCCTAATTGCAACATTCAAAACATTCAGCCTCCTCAGTTATTTCAAACAGTCTATATTTCCCTAACATTCGGAGTTTGGGTTTTGACGACTGGTAGAGTTGGAACTTTTACAGAATCCAATACTTAAAGTTTTATCCCTTTAATTCAGAAAAAGTTGCTAAGTGTTGACAGACACAGGGCAAGGAATTTGGGTTAACAAAATTGTCAAGGGTCACCATTATGGGCCATTCTGAATTCCCAATCCTAAACTTACCTGCTGGCAGCAACAGTCCCTGTTTATTCTAAAATAATAAATCTTGATGCATTATGGAGTTCTGTAGAAAACATTATACACACAAGGGAGGGGTGCAATAGGAGAATCTGTCTGATACTGTTGGAAAGACATTTTTAGGAAAATGTGTAAAGATTCATGGAAAGTAGCTGAAAGATAAACACTTCCCTTTTGTAGAGTGAATGATTCTAAAGGAGATAAAGGTATGTTGGTTTTGAGGCATTGCAAGATAAAAGGTATTGGTAATACTATGTAAATGATCCCAAAAAGAAATGTTGTCAATTTTATCTGAAAGCCTATTCGTTATAAAGATGGTAATGGTAGTAAGCATCCTGCGTAAAAAGTATGTCGACAATTTTGAAACTCCAAAGATCGCCTAAAGGCTACTTTTGGAAATTTCCATGGTGTCTGTTTGAATGCAACTCAATACGGCCAGAGATGCAACGATGCAACGTTTTTGATGAATATACCTTGACAGTTGTTTTTTTCTCAACAAGTAGACACTGTATTCAACTGAAACTTTCACAGGTGACTTTTATTGTATCCTGTCTTGATTAATTTTGCCTATAAATCAGCATTACCTTAATAAAAACCAATCAATCGTATTACAGTCATTTCATTTCTGTTGTATATTTTAACCGGTCCGACTTGGGGGAAAGTGATCAGTTTCTTCTTTTATTTTAAGTGTTTTTCCTTAACAAGTTCTGATAAATCCTTAAGATATTGTTATCTAGTTGTATGTTGGGTGATTTTAATATTAATTAGAACAGAAAACAACATTTAACACCTGCCATTATGGCACACATGGTACAGAAGTCTGTTAGAGATAAACAATAACCAAAAGAACAAATAAAATGCTCCAATGGCAAAATCATCAAAACCACAGTCGCTGTTCAAACATTACAAAAACACATTCCGATCAGATATGCAATATATCCCTGTTGATACTGCCTGGAGATTGGTCATAGATCCTCCTCCACGGCCACCGATCCAATGCCATACAAACCCCTCAATGTAAGTATATGTAGATGCATTCACAGACAAACTCTGCATACAGTGAGCTTGTTAATTAAGTCAGTACATAAACTGTCATGAGCCAGTATCACTGCCGAAAACAAGCCCACCGAGCAGTCAGAGATTCCTGGAAAAATGTATGTAAGGTAAATTTTTGATGGCAGACTTCGACAACACTTCAATAAATTTTATTTTTGTTTATATATAAAGAAAAGGAGAACCAACACTTCATCTTGTGATCACTAAAATACTATAATAAAAAAAACACCAATCCTGGTGTGTGTTTTTTAAACTTTCAACTGAGTTTATCTCCATTAACTTAAAGATACTATACAAGATTGGAAGAGCTGACAAAACAGTTGCAGACAGTGTTCATGTTTTGAATGATCATAGAGAAAGGTGTGATCAACCAACCACATACATGTCATAACAAACCTGTGAAATTTGGAATTAATTGTGATCATAGAGCAAGGTGTGATCAACCACTACATGTCATAACAAACCTGTGAAATTTGGGATTAATCGTTGTGCGAGTAAGGAAAAAATAGTGAAGAAAAAAACATAATGCACTATTTTCAGCATGTAAACACATTGTCCTGGTTGTAACAACCAAAATC
The DNA here is from genome assembly GCA_021014325.1 of Plazaster borealis. Lineage (NCBI taxonomy): Eukaryota > Metazoa > Echinodermata > Asteroidea > Forcipulatida > Labidiasteridae > Plazaster > Plazaster borealis. The sequence goes on along the minus strand of CM037471.1, from coordinate 4,672,281 downwards.
AGCTGTTGTTGTTTTTTTTGTTTTTGTTTTTGTTTTTTGGGGGGGGGGTTTTGGGGGGGGGGGGTAGATACAGTATTCTCCAATATGACTTCATTTCAGAGGGAAATATTTCACAGAAAAATGGTTCCAGTATGTTTTTGTTATCCTTACCAATCCTTTATAATAGCTTTAATAGGAATATTTGCTCTTGCTTTTAACATGAACACCTTAAACACATTGAACAAGCTGTAGTCATGTGAGAAAAACAACACAAAACTCATCCAAACAACAATGCAAACTTCCTTGGTGAAACATTATTGTAGGAACCACTATGTACCTCCAAATACTTACACAACTGGCACTGTCTTTTTATGATGTAGAAGGGTTTGTTTGGTTGATCCCTTAGACCAAGCCCTGTCATTATCACCTCCATTGATTTTTAATTCTCTGCCTTATTATGCAGTGTATGGAAACACTAATCTACTCTCAACATTCCCCATTAAAACACCCCCACTTCTCTTTCAAGTCCCAAACCCCATCTATGGTTACCCCCAAAGAGAAGCTCCCCACCAAGACAGGAGACAGAAGGCCTTGAATGGGCTACTCTAATGGATGACAACAAAGGGAACAGGGGTCCCGGCTCTCTTTTGAGACTGTTTGCAGATGGTGTATTTACATCTTAGCTGGGGTCCTGGGGTAGAAGGGTTTTGGCTTCAATAAGACTGGAATGTGATATGTTCATGGATCTAATAAGAATGGGACCACTATGGGCATTAGATCCTGCCCTGCCTCTCAACTGCCCATTCTTGTGGTCTTGTATACTATGAGAGTGCATGTTGGAAACTTGAGCAGGCTAATTTTACCTCCCAATCCCTCTCTTTGACACCTTTTGTTCATTCCATTGACTTCATCTCAGTCCCAGGATTGAATTTCATCCACTCATGGCAAAACAATTCATTAAAAGCTGCACCAAGTAGAATTTCTAAGAAGGTTCACTAAAAGGTTGTTTTTTTCTTCTAAAAGTGAGACAAATAACACATTGCAATAAACAGAACACCCTTCCTTTTCGGACATCCCTAACTCAAAAACAGCATGTCATGATGGAGGGTATTCGAAGAAACCAACGAAGCAACAAAGCAAAGGTGGGAGAAGTTCTCATTTTTGTGTGAAACAAACATTGAAACACACAAACAAAAACTTGTACATCAAGATTACAACAATGAAAATCATTTTTACAATTTCCACCTTGAATTTAGGAAAACGTTCAGAATCCTGAAAAAGGTAGTAATCTCCTCTAGGTTCGAAAAGTCGGACTCTAAATCACCACCAAAAATGGGAACAATGTTTTTTCATTTTACATTTTCAAGCCAAGTAGACCAAACAAATCACCTTGTGATAATATTACCCCAGGCCATGAGCATTCATAAAACCATATCAACTCCTTAGGAGTATGCAGCACCAGCAACTGAAGGGGCACACAAGTTGCTTATCACTCACATCATAGATTCCGTGGTCCTTTCTCTATTGTTCACATCAACAATCTCTACCCTCACAGGTACCCATTTACTCCTGGGTGATGAGAAGTGTCCTGCTCAAGTACAAAAGTGTCATGACCAGGATTTGAACCCAAGCCATCATAACTCGATTTTGGTGCACTAGACAGCTCATCCACGATATGTTGGGAACACCACATGTTGGGACAAAACATGGTTTCATCTCCCTTCTTTTGGTGGAAAGTTTCATGCAGTTTTAGACAGTTTGAAGGCCGAGGAAATCTGCAGTAAATCCTGAAGCATCACAGGCCTGTACGCAAACTCAAAATTTAACCGAAATGTATCACTACTCTAATGAACAGCCCAACCCATTCCTGATAAATAAAAATAAAAAAGACAACTGGAAAACAGCCTGATGTCTGTAAGTCTAGTCACCAAATACCGATAAAGTCCAACAAATGCTCATTTAGTTGTCTACTCCATTCATTGATCTGAAAGACAATACTTCAAGTCAACTTATGTGTGGATATAGAAGCTGAAAAAATAATAACATGGTAGAGCTGGGCAGACTTAATTGATCTGTCTTTGTGGGCAGACAGAGGCGTATTCAGAGAGCGAAATCTCTCAACAGATGTTACCAAGAATCCTTTGTTATTTGGAAGCTTCCAGTATGTGCGACATCTAAGTAGGATATGATGTAAACTATCAATTTGGTGTGATATCTAGTTTGTACTGTGATACTTATGAGAAACACAAGAGCAAGTACTTCCTGTGTGAGAAGGATCAACAACATTCTCAACAGTTTGGGAAAGTGTGGTTGTGTTGTTGTTTATTTCTATTAACATTTACTCTCTTGAAGAATGAGAGTCTGAGCTATTGCAATAGTGGCTCCATTAGGCATGCACAGAGCAGGGCCATTTCATAAGCATATTTTTCATTAAAACGTTTGTTCCCAACAACTTATCATTCTCCCTTGAGTTAAAATTAGCGAGGGTTCACTCTTGCCGTCTTGTTGGAGACGGACGGAGATGCATGATCTTGTTCTGTCTGTACCATCGATTGCCGTACCCACTCTCTCCGTCTCAGTCTTTTCTTTTCTCTTTTTCACAAGGTACATGTTGACACACTACTTGAGGGCAAAATGCAATTAACCCAGCCCTATGCAGTGCTAGATGTAAGCCAATACAAAGATGCATTGAAGCAGTGTGGAGTGGAGAGGGCCTGTACCACTATTCAGCAGTTCACAGCAAACAACAAACAGGCCCTAGTCATGGCAAGGCAACCATTATTGACCTGAATGGGCTGTGATTATCATGTGTAAATGGGCAAGACAATAGGGCTTTAAAGCCAAATAAAGCCCCCTATTCAGGTGGTTTGGACTAGCTGGTCACAATGCACACTGGGCTGAGATTAAACTAAGCCCATGGCTTGGAAACAACTTGAATATCTTGTTGGAGTTCAGTTTGTCATGGAGGTCTGACATGTGAGCGGGGTTCACCTAAACAGAAAGTTATTCATTTCTTGGAATAGAAAGAAGGGTTTACTGGACAAGAAACTTATTTACTTCGAGTTTATACCGGACCCACGTAACACTAACAACGTCATACCCACAAACCTGTTGTTATTTTAATTCCAATCATTGAAAACACATTCTTCTAGATTTCCTTCTGCACCGTCACACAAAGCCTGTCTGAAACATTATTCCTTATCAAACGATACAGTTAATATTGATCATTACAAACACATTGGACCGTGACCTGAAGTAAACTATTCTGCCCCCCTAATCAAAGTGAGACCTACAAAAATACTTATAGAAACCGCAGTTTTGACTCGGCTCACAAGTCCAAATTTCACCGTTAAACAATAGCGCTTGTGAACCATTCCTTAGAACATCTGCCAAAGACTCCTGATAAACACCACTTCAAGGAACAAAGTACAGATCATGGTGGATACCGGCAGCGATACACAAACCCCTGTGGGTCCCACTGAGGGCACCAACTGCTAATTTCAAGTGACTTAATTCTTATCTACTAAAAAAGTACAAACTGATGTTAATGATATTATTACAATGAATGAGACATTAATAAATTATGGTCAGCATTTTCAGGGGTAAAAGAATTTCTACTCGGCACAAAGAAAAACATTTTACAGCATGCATACACAATGATAAGTCTGTAAAGATTGCAAGGGTGGTGTAGACAAATGGAAAACATCAGCAACTCACGGTATATGTTTTTTTCAGAACAGTTTGTTCTCTTCGATAAAATACAAAGGCCCTTTTCAAAACCAGAGCTTAGGCTTAGGGTCTGGCTTGGTGTCCATCAGTATTTTTGAATGTAAAATTTCAGAACAGGACGTCTAATGTAAAATTTCAGTACAGGACGTCTGCCTGCAGAAGTCCTGTATTGAAATTTTACATTCAAAAATACTGATGGAAACCAAGCCAGATCCCAAGCCTAAGCCGGAGCCCAAGCCTCAGCCGTAATTTCGAAATTAAATGGCCACAGAACCTTAGTGTGATGCTGGAAGAAAATTCAGTCTGGTCCCTCCATTTATCACTGCTTTAAACAGTACTTCACAAACAGGGTGTTAGACAGAGATGGTGACTGGCTTGCTTTGGCCATGGCAAACTTTCCATGATGAACTGTACCAATCGCTTCTTCAGTAGGGGATCAAAAAGTCATGACTGGGGGTGGTTTGGATCCATAACTTCAGTTTCCCAGCAACCTTGGAATTGTACCAAGACCATTTTTGAAGACCCTCAGGGGGGCTAATAAAAACCCAGGAAGTTACCAACAGGCCCCTCCAGAAAGCCTCAATTAGAGCATTTGTGCTGCCTGTGCCTGTCAAAACACACCCATTCCAAGCCTCTAGTGCCAGATTTGGCATTGACCTTTGGGGCAAGTGGGGAAAAATAACAAGCAATGAAAAATCTGTCTTCTTTCAGTGGTAAAAGCACCAAGGAAAAAGCCAGGTCTAGTACCCATGACCCTTCACCAAGGGGAAGTTATGAATGTGTGGTTTTGAGACCCTCCTAATGAAGCAGTTCTGCTTCTAAAAACTGTTTGTTAGCAAATACACAACTACACATATCAAGTCTTCTATTTCAACAAAAATCAACTTCTCAACCTACTGCATTGATTTCTCATGTAATTTGGCATTACCATTTCAAGAAAGAAACATAAACATTCCTGGACTCAAAATTAAATTGTCGTCTTTAAACCTTGGGATGTATCAGTCTCTGAGAAAACTGTCTCCTCTCCTTACGATTAAAGTTGCAAATTTCAGTTTGGCTTTCCCGAAGAATTCTCTGCATTCAATTGTTCAGGTAAAGCACATTAGGACTTCACCCTCAACAAATGAACCATGAATCATGTTGGAAGTTCTGAAACCCGAGTTCTTTCAAAAACGAATTGTAGAACTCACATTTTTACTCAAGATCCTTTTTCCTGTACTCATTACTAAGATTCTTGAGCTTGTCCCACTTACAGAACAAAAGTCTTGTAGCTCTACTTGATGCGTGTCGACATTAAACAAAATGTACTGTGCTTATACTCCTAGTCCTACTTATGGAAAAGAGCTTGCTAAAACTCTGCTTTCCAAAATGTTTTCCTGTTTGAATAAAAAACATTTAAAGTGAATCCACTCTATCTAGATCTTTAACAATGAAACAGGTTGAATTTCTGTCAAACCAAAACAGTAACACCAGAGAAAGAGGCAAGGTTTATAACAGTTTTCTTCAAAGCATGGCCAATACAGCATTTTTAATCATCACATTTCCAGCGGCGGGTGCTCACTACACTGTTTAAGCTGATTTACATAACAATAGGCTATATTTGAGACAATTGAAACATTAATAACAGCTATCGTTTTGTTAATAATGAACATATATCACAGTCCCGAGTGACTGTTAACATTTCCTTCCCAAATTTGTGATCAACAAAGGAATACCAATCTTCAAAAGATTAAACTAATCAAATCAAATCAAACTGATTCAATCAATATTTGTTATCACGAAAATGGGCCAAAGAACATACACAACTCATTAAAAGAATATATATATTTTCTAATAGATTAACAAGTTTTTAATATCCTACTAACAGTTTTAAGCAGGTTCATTTTCTTGAAGATTTTCTTTGTTTTCCTTTTTATTTTGACCAATAATAGTATTAAAAAGTAGCCAAAATGAGAAACACTGTTTTCATAGACAACATATTCAGGATTAAAGGGACATGTTGCCTTGGATTGGATGATTTGGGCTATAGTATAAAAAGCCTTTGTAATAAAATGAATATGGTTGGAAAGATGTTAGTCCACGAAGTAAGAGAAAAACCACACAATTTCGAAGGCATATTGTGTGGATCATTATATTATACTTTTTAAAACATCTTTCCAACCATATTCATTTCATAACAAACGCATTTTATAGCCCAAAGCACCCAATCCAAGGCAACGTGTCCCTTTAAGTTAATGCATAAGTCAGATACACATTATATACCCAAGTCATCAAGTTACCCATACAATATTTCATGAACATGAAACTGCCATTGACGCACATAGTTCTATTTAAAAGATGTCTTTCGTACGGTTTTACAAACAAGGACTAATTAAGTGAGTCAAATGCCCTTGATAAAGATGAGGGTATGCAAAATAGTACTAAGATTCCAAGACAACAACTCTTAAAATACATCGGTTGATTTTCAAAACTTCCTGAAAATTTTACATAAAAAGAAAAGGAAAAACAGAAAGAACGATATAATGTTAAATTTATACAACTGTACATGAGAAATAATGTTAATACGAACTTTGTATAATGATGAATGAAAAAGAAAATGGAAGGAACTTCTTCACGACGGTCCTCAAACATTTCTTAAAGTACAACTGGATTTAACCGACAAAAATAAGTAGACAAGAGTTTTTTGTTTTTTTAATCTGCTCAAAGAACTGCAGTAATTTCTCCTTGCTAACATGTTACCCTATCTAGAATATCAAGGGAAATCAAGGCAAAGACCAGAGACAAGAAGACAATTACCTTTTTAAAGTTAAAAGTATTTACGAACAATAAATATGGAAAAACTCAACAACCAAAAAGATGACTTAATATTTGTCAGAATAGAATTAGTCAAGTTATTGAAAAATTACATGTGTAGGTTGTACTTGATAACATCTCAAACAGCATTGATTATATTGGTATCACTTATTTGTAGGTTGTCTGAGAGCACATTCAAGATGTTAACTCATATCAGCTTTTCAATTTGTGTCAAATTCTTACCAATTACTTATAGGCCCTGAAAGCACACAGTTTCTTGGTCATCAGCAACGCCGGTGAATTTGTATTTTTCTGAATAAATAATGGGCTGCAAATAACTTGCACCCGCTTTGGAGGCATGCAGGTTTGTCAATATTTTGATCCACAGCTGGTTAAAATAATTTGATGCCCAAAACAGTTCAGGAAAGGAGGGTGGCAGTTTAAGCTTGATTGTTCCAAAATGTAACATTGTTTTTGCTTTTAATAAGTTTTCAGCACAAAGTGACCAACCCCAACATATCATTTGTAGCATCTACAAGACTTTGTTATAGCATCACTGTTTCAAGTACACTGAACACAAAATTGTTTGTACGACTCCTTATTTTTCGATAAATGATTGATATCAAATTAAACTCGGACATGAGATGAAAAGTCAAAACTTCCAGTCCTCTCACATAATTCTGTATGCATAGTTACCTCACAATCAATTAACAGTTCACTAGCATTTACAAATTACACGTTACCCACCATTTTAAAAACTGATCTTCTCATCATACAAATATGCAGTAGCTACTTACACCTTTTTTTCAAAATTATCTGAATTACTTTCTCTATCCAACATTTTAGAAATCTAAGTTTCACAATTTGTTTTGCAGGCTAAAATACTCTTGTATGTGCACAGTTATGTCTATACATGTAATTTACATGAACAAAATGAATTATGCTTTGTTAGGGTATGGTAGTTTACAAGAGGAGACGCCCTGATATCTTTATACACCATTTTATATACACATTTTCACTGCAGTTTTTATGCACAAGTCCTTCCACAATCAACTAAATTACAGCACTTTCCAAAAGAAAGAATAACAAGAAAGAAAGACAAATCACAAGTCAGATTTGTCTTCAAATCAGATAACGTCAGCAACAAAAGTGGAACCATTTTAAAGTTCCATAAAAACAAACATTCAATGTTGAACATAATAAAATTTGGTTTAGGGTTTCTTTTCATCTCAGTAACTCTGAGTTTTAGTTGAAAGTATTTGAGAGTTTCCCCCTCAAAAAAAAAAATTAAAAATTGAGAGAAGAAAATAAAAACTAAATTGTAACAGTGGCAAGTTCAGTTGGAGGTTGTGCTTATTCAACTACCGATTCTTTTATACGGAAACACATTTAATGAAATACCTTTCAAATACCAGTGGTGTTCTCAGCCAAACAAATCTCTCTTGTGGTTGGTAAAATGTTACAGACAACAATCACACAAACACCCTTCTCTTATCCCAACACCTCCACTAGGCTTCTCCCTTTTCGGTAGCATTGTATTATTTGTATGAAAAACCTGTCTTTTTTCGTTTCCATGAGTAACTGTATTAAGTATACTCGGCTGAACCTGAATATTTCCTTTCACTACAACAATATAAACCCGACATGTTCTTACCAAAGTGTTATCAAAAGTGTTATTTCGTTTTTTTCCAATCAGGAAATAAATCAATGTAAAGAAAAAACTCCTTCAGTAAGTGGTTTAGGTTTTTGCTAAATTACTTGGGAGTGTGGGTTGCTGTGTATTTGGTTCCATCTCCTATGCCATTACATTTCAAGCAGAATTGAAGCAAGCTTTGACAAATTACCAATTTTACAGGTTGTGACCCCTGGTTTCACAGTCCTGGTCCAAAAGACGCCCGCCTGCCAAGAACGCATGTGAATCATTCTGCAAACTCTCCTTAGATAAACAAAACGTGACAATGCCCCAGCCCCGACCTGTGATAAATTGTGAATAGCGCAATTTTGGTTGGTGAGTTGTTGTTCAAGCAGAGCATAGGGCTTTCTGCGGTGGTTTTCACTGCCGACAAAAGACTTGAGATAAATCTAGAGTGTTTAGTGGCTGCTGCAGTAGTCTCGGACATGATTGAACTCAAGAGCCTACTAATTCACATCTGGCTGGTAGTCATGCCTCCATGGTTTCCGTTCAATGTTTTGAGAGGATAAGTAGGAGGAGAGAATTGCTATTCGTAAATCAATGTTGAAATAATAAATGGGAATGAGAGAATGATGAAAGTCAGAACGAGCCGTGACAAATGGCATTCACTCTCAGTCTCGCCCTTAAAAACTTGATAAATTTAATTGCATGGTTATTTCAAGTTGATGATTCCAAGAAGATTTCTTTACTGGAAAAATAAAATAAAACGACAGACCCTGGATTTGTTTACGGAGAGTTTCAGAAGAGTTTGTTTTGGCAAGCTGTTGATGAATTCACCGGTTTTGTAATTGACACCGAGGATGATAACCATTCACGAGAGACAAATATACATTTTAGATGGACTGTAAAAAAGGTAACTCAGGCAAACAAAATTATTCCCATTCACTTTGGTGAATATTTTATTTTTTATTGTAAAATAGTGTTTTGATAAATACACAGATGCGATACTTTTACAGCAATATACAATAACAGGGTCATTGGCAAAAGCTTAACATAAACAAGTATGGTGTTAAAAAAAAGGGGGGAAATAATCAGAAAGCAAAAGCACCACAACGGTTAAATCAAAATAATCTAAAATCAAGGGCTAAAACTTCAAACTTTAAAACAGCAGAAAAGTGTAATCTAATGCTTACAAGGATTTCATTGTTTCAATTTATTGAAAGTGTGTCTCCATAATTATAGTTTATGCTTTAAAATGCCTGTAAGATTTCAGCATTTGTTGGTTCTAACACCACTGGATTTGTCCGGTAAACTTTACAAATTCCCACAAGCCCAACCTAATCCTTAGTACTTTAAACAGGTTCTGATTTACACGACCGGAGGTATGGACTTTTTGTGCTAGAACTGTGCAGTTGTGCTTAATACCCAATAAAAGCCATCATGTATAACTCCACCATAAATAACTCAAGTTTGTCATAAGCAACACTTGTTCTTCAGTGTTGGGCTTGTTTAAATTATGAAAATGACTTGATGTGCATGGTTTGTGAAGCATCAACTACCCAAATGGGCCATGCCTCAATGCACAATAATAATATTTCATGCACATAGACCTGCCAATGACAGATCTCCATGCGTTACAGGTACCATAAGTTAAGTACAAACTCATTCTAAATCTAGTTCTCTCTTTACAAATTCACAGTAGATTTTACACACCGCAACTAGAGTTGCAATGATCCAAACGTATTTCAAAATAGGGTTGCCAGCAAAAGACACAGTAGTGCTGAACTTGCAATTGGTGTCTTTATGAGCTAGGTTCAACTTCAATCCTTATTATCAAACTGATCGCCAACACAAATATCTCACACACACACAGTCCATGAGCAAACACACAGCCAGGTTTTATCAGGTCTTGCAGTAGTGCAGAACCAGACATAGGCCTAGTCAGGCAATAGGCTGCTGGTGTGCTTCTAACCAGTGAAACATCAACAAATCCATAACAAAGAGATTAAATCTAGGGATTGTGAAGAAATGATGGTTCACTGCTTTTCAATAGACCCAGTTGGTGGATCAAAAATGTGACAAGTTTATGCTCTCTGCAGAGAGTGAATGGATCATTGTCAGAGGAATGAAGCTGAACCAATTCAATACTTTAAGTTTTACTTGAATATGTGTTATACATTGACAGTTTAAATCAAGATAGATTTATAGAATCTACAATATGAAATTATGTCTTAAATCAGTGTCGACAAGGATTCCGATAATCCAACCATACACCTTTATCATGACACCACTATCTTGGCCGTGTTTCCCATGCGCAAACTGCAATAATGAGTACTGATTATCATGATACCAAACAGGTGCCAGATAACTTTGCACTTCCAGTCTCGCTTTGGTTACATTCAATTGAATGGGAGAGAAAGGTGGATGGACCGTGATAAAGGTCTGAAGAGGATTGGATGTTCAAAATAAAAACTCCTAGTTTGTTATTACATGAAAACTTTGAAAAAACCCTTCAATTTTGTCTAGTACCTTGACTGTGCACATACTTCTGAACTAAGTTAGGAAGTACTTTATAAATATTTATAACAAGACTTAACTTCTTTGCAACACCAATAGTAAACTATGATAATTGTACATTTAATTTGAAATCTGTAAAATTTGAATCTTTAGTTCAATAAGTCATTGATTTTTTTCCCCGGTACTGTTTGAAGTAAAAAACGTCCAAATAAAGGGTGCCAGCAAATCACACAGTACTGATTAATTTTGTCTGAACATTTTTAGCTGAGTTTTTGCTTTTTGGGTTATCATTTACTGTACTTGTTCCAAATTCCAACTGCAAAACATCTCACTTTTTTGTATTCACTGAAGCCCCCATGCATTACGAGACTCCTTGAAAACTGGCATTCATATCACAGACACAAGTTTAAGGCTAATGTTGAAAACAAAACACAAAGTGGCTATCGCTATAATCATTCTTTCTGGGAGATCTTGATGCAACTATTTTGTTTCACTGCTAACCACTTGAATTTTTGAACAATTTTTGCAAAATTGTTTTTCTTATAAAACTGACAAACATCTTGACTGACCGACATTTGTATAATAAAAAAAATGCATTTTGTTTTCCCATTCTATCATTTGCAAACTGAGAGACATTATTGTACTGCGTTAATCGTTAAATACAAGCTGTTACATTTTCATTTCTTTGCTTCAAATACATGCACCACAAAAACACCACAGGAGCAATATCTCAACAATACATTCGTTTCAATTTCATAACATTTGGACTATTGTTCTGTTTCAACAAACACCTCTTTGAATTAAGTTCCCTTACAACCCACACTCCCTCTTAAAAAACACACCACCTGTTAGCAATCCATAATCGTTCAATACTGCTCAAGACAAGTGCACCTCTTTGTAAATCGGCACTAATTTGTAATAAAGTATAACAATTGTCAAACGAATAATAGAATAGGAACCAGAAATGTAAGAGTGTAAAAAGAACGACCACTGCTGGATGGAATGGTCATTAAACAAGATTTAGCAAAAGGACATACTATGCTTCAAACTGCCTTGACTGAACTGGTGGTCAGTTCTTGAGTTATTATGCACTATAAATTTTATGTGATTGTTCTCATGTTTTTAAAATTACCCTTCCCCCCCCCTTTAAGTGTCTCCCAATAGTTCATCCTAAGTGATAAATCTCATGTAATCCTTTTGACAGGGGTAAACAAAAAAATGGTTGGAACGGATAGTTCCATCAAAATTCAATTCTTCATCTTGCTAAAAAGAAGAGATTTTGCTACTGAGAAAAATTACAACTGTGGATTTTTGTTTCAACCTTGCCCAATCATGAACTTTTGATAAGAAATGTCTACCTTGGTTGGATACAAGGCACAATTTAAAAAAATTTTTTAGAGAGAGTTTCTAACTATTACTCATATTTCATAAATTGACACAATGCAAGTGAATTGAGAGTGGCAGTTGGGGAATGCGTACCCCTTTAAACCCAGGCAAGAGGAATTCCTTGCCTTGAGTCGCCCTAGAGACCTGCGAAATTGATCTCCCAAGCAGAAAATGCACGGAAGATGGATGTCAATTTGGGCACAGGTGATGGGAATTTGAAGTTTGAGAAGTTACAGGAATGGGGTTTTGGAATTTGAAGTTCCATCTGTGGTAGTGGGACTGGATTAGGGCAATGGCCTTTTTGTGGAGGTCAAACTAGAACCATGATGAATTATGATTTCTTTTTTGTGTGGAAGTGCACAAAGAAGTAGCACAAAATTTAACTGTGTCTAGTTTTTGTTTAACATTTCTTGTGAAACATAGGCCCTATACAATTCTTGTCAAAGATTCAGAAATTCCTAAATGTATCTTGAAGTCCAATAAAAATGTGTCTCTCTTGTCATCAATTGCAAATCTCATTATCATACCATCCAAGGCTATTAAATATTAACATCTATCGGTTGAGTCATAAGTTAACCATGTGAATAGTTCGTTTAGCATTTCTGTGTCCTTAGACCTTAAAATGATTAAATATACATCATATGAACAAAAATTGCCAACTTATTATGCTCTCATTTGATATAGGATAACATTGGATAAAACATTAGAACAGATTTCAATTCAATGGAAAAAAAGTTTCCATGATCGCGTCAAGTACAGTAATAAATAATCAATACCTCTTCCAGATCCTTTCAAACATGTCAAAAAACTGGGGAGGATTTACAAATTGTTGAATTTCTTCCTGCCTTCAGGTGATTTTTTTTTTCTGTCTTCAACTGAATGTGGCACATTTTTAACGCCTGACCAAACTGATTTTTATCTATACAAGGAAAGACAGATGAAGCAGAGTGAGTGGAGGTCAGGCGGGGTTTGCTGAAGCAGAAGTTATTCCCTGATCAGAAACCAGCTGACACCACCAGACCTACCATGGAATAATATACAGATAGACCTTTGTACCCCAGCTATCAACAATAACCAGCGCTTGACATTGTGGGAACACTCCAAAGGTTTATTTGCTATCATTCCGTACATAGACAAAGCGCCCGTTTTCCATACTTGAGATTTTTGGAAGGGTTGATTTGATAAGCAATCAGTACAGTCACAGGAAATAGTTTTTTATTTTGTTAGCTTGCCAAAATAAACCGGTTTTAAATTGCTAGTAATTTTTCCCCATTTGAAAAATTATGAATAAAAAAATGATGATTTTTATTTCCCCCAAACAAATTTGCCTTTTATAATTAAAATTGACAGTAAGTAAATTTAGACAGCTTTTCATAATAAATTTTGTAAATCGAATTTCGAAGAACTTCGAAGGACAAGTTTTGAGGAAAGGTATTTAAGAAAATTTACTGAAATATTAGAAGACCAGTCATTGCCCATGCCCAGTAGTAGTGAGAAACCCAAATGAGTAATGAATCATTGCTACCGATTAACTCATTTAGGTCCGATATTAGAATGAAAAAATAAACCGGCCATCAACGATCTACACAATACATTATATTGATGATTCATTCAAAATGGATGCCAGTTCTATCAGCAGTTGCAAGCTGGTAACAAAACACATCCCCTGTACAGCTTTCATAGATTTAACAAAAGGGGTTTTAAGCTGCCATTAATCACTCACGCACCACCACATACCAGACAGTTGTGTTTCCCCTCAAGGACTATAAGGTGATGGTCCCAAGCCCTGGCTTCTCATGAAAGGGAAAATTCAGGGATCGTCAATGACAGTTCTCCTTCTCCAATCAATCCACAGATTATTTGAGGAATTCTCACCATAGGGTATATTTCCAATTGTTCCGACACATTTATAACATTTCCACGAAATACATTCACTGTGCTTATCTACATACTGTTTATCAATATCATCCTCGTTGCTAAAAACATGAAGGTACTGACTGTGCTTGCTTGTGTGCTCATTTGATACTGTGATGAAGAGACGTGCATGATGAATATACCCAACTCATTCCTGACTTGTTTTTTTCCTTTGTATGTACATTGGTAACACCGATTTTGCATCATTACAATTAACTGCTATTTTAATACACTCAATTTATGTGAATTTGACTATCATACCTTACATAGGCCTTGATTTTAAAATTAAATTACTCCTCCATTTGTATTTCTTTTACAGTATTGATTTACAGTAGGTAGAGCAACATGCTAGTTACTGAATCGGGTCCAAGCATGTGTTAAAAAAAAAATCACAACAAAAAAATTACAATTTACAAGTATGATTAAAAACAGATCTCGATAGAATAAAGTTTTATAAATGGTAAAACACACATGCAGTACACAATGCTGCTTTCATATAGTACATGTACAATTCGGCACAGTTCAGTCATCAACATGACTATACTTGGACTTTTCTTTATACAGCATATTTACAAGAATTCACCCACCTGGTTTCCTTCCAGGGGCTGGAGGTGGGTGGGTGGTTGGGGGCTGTCTGCAAGGTTTATCGACTGCACTCCTTTGGCCTTTCCCACAATTCTCACACAAGCTCACAATGTCACTCCTACCATAGTCGCATATTTAATATTAAGCACAGCGTCACCGATGAGAACAAGTCAAACGTACAAGCTTGAATCTCAAGTGTTACCGAGTACAAAAAGCTTAGCTTTATCAACAAAAATCCTCTATTTAACATTAGCTTTACAGAGTCTGGTGCTGGGTTTTTTCTAGCGATTTAAAACAAGTTCATCATACGTTTGTAGGCGGTTGTTTGGGCTGAAATAGAGAGCAGATTCTTGAGTAAAATATTGACCATGATCGCACTGTTTTTCCTGACCAAATCCAAACTCCGCTTGTGATTCCAACAACTAAAAGCATTAGATATTTGATCATGAAGACCAGAAAGTCAGGGCGAGACAAATCTTTGAAGTACTCTGCATAGGTGCAGGAGAAACTTAACTGGGAGCAGTGCTGTAGTCTCCATTGCTCCTGCCAACGAGAGTGGTTGGACTGCTCGTAGAAATAACATCCAATAACTACTGAGGCAGGTAATGTGTACAACACAGAGAAGAGTCCAATTCGCATCATCAGCTTCTCTAGTTTATCCGTTTTGTTCCCGTCTTGCTTCATGAAAGTTCTAATACGGAACAGAGCGATAAATCCCGTCAAGAGGAATATGGAGCCGATGATGAGGTACACGAACAACGGCGCCAGAACGAATCCACGCAGGGCGTTGATGTTGGAGACTCCGGTGTAGCAGACTCCAGCGAGAGAATCTCCGTCGATTTCACCAACAGCAAGAATGATGATTGTCTTAATGGCGGGGATGGACCAGGCTGCGAAGTGGAAATACTGAGAGTTGCGTTCGATGGCCTCATGACCCCATTTCATCCCTGCAGCGAGGAACCAGGTCAAACTGAGGATGACCCACCATAGCGAAGATGCCATCCGAAAGTAATACAGGAGCATGAAGAGGATGGTGCAACCTTCTCGCTTGGCTCCCCTCGTCAATGTCCAGAGCTTTCCTGGACCAGTGGGTCGGTTGCAGGATACACTGTCTGCCAAGAAGAATCCGCAAATGTAAACTACAGCAATGACAAAGTAGCATCCGGAAAGAAAGATAATCGGACGCTCAGGATACTTAAAACGGGTTCGGTCGATGAGGAAAGTCAAGACAGTGAACAGTGATGAAACTGCACATAAAAATGCCCATGAACCGATCCAAATACGAGCAAATTTTTGCTCATTGGTGTTGTTGAAATGCATATGACATGGGGCTCCACAGTTCTTAGCACCCATAAATTCATAATCTCCATCTATCTGAATCTTTAGTTCCTTTGGGCATGAGAAAGGTACGTGTTTCTTGATAGCAGTAGTTGGTGGCATCTTGGTCACATTGGGTGGGGTTGTAGGAGGAATGGTGAACTTATCTGTGGTGCGGTTGCGATCAAAACATAGTCCAGTTTCTGGGAATTTTTCACAGTCGAGACTGGCCGGCCATGAAAAACCGAACTTGTTCATGAGCTCCTCGCATCCATTACGGGCACTCAAGCAGAGCGATTTGCAGGGCTGAAGTGCAGGTTGATCTGGCATTCTAGCACAGAACGGGGCATACATGGAACACAGGAAATACTTGAGATCCACTGAACACTGCACTTTGACAAGTGGGTAAAACTGGTGCACCTCCAGCCCAGCTTCATCCTGTCTTTGGTGGTTCAGTAAATTTGGCATGATTGTTTCGTTGTAGGGAACGTCTTGGCACAACGGAATAGTAATGGGCTCGCAACGTCCGTATGATATGCTACCGATTTGACAGTCCACGAAGGAATTCGTACACAGAAGAACTGCGATAATCGCAACAAGACGAGCCGTTGATATCGGCAAAACATCTACTTTTCCGAACGCCATGTTGTCAGTTTGGTGCTATGATATCCTCGTTATTGCCAGATCATCGAGACAGCGGCGATCAAAGCTTGATTTCAGAAGAAATTCGGCAATAAAGCTGTTTGATGATGTCCTTTCGGCACGTCTGCAGTCAGGTGAGACACATTTATACATGCAGCAAACACACCATTGAATGATGCACACAGCTAACGATACAAATACACTGCATTGACGAGACTGCTGGCATCTACACAGTCGTCAGTGCGTATTGCCAATGTGTGTACCTGCTTTGTGTGGCCGGCTGAACCCGGTGGCTGCAGCTGACGTCACGAGGACGGTTTCTTATCACCCCAAAATAAATAGCGCTACATAACGCTTTCCATCCCCAAAATGTCGACGCAACTGATACATATATATTTTTATTCATGAATTATACAGCTCATCTTTCAAAATATATAAAATTCAGCGATATTTACTCAAAGTACTTGAAAAGATGCCATTTTCACCAAATGGGCAATCATTTGAAACCGCTTAATGCTAAGTGCTGTTTGGCCAATCAGCGCGCAGCACAACATCACATGATCACCACTTGAACAAAGTGGTGAGAACAGGTATACAAAGAGGTGGCACTGTTCAATGAGCGTATAAACCCATTCGCCCAAACTTTTTCTCCCTTCAACACAGTAGCCTAATAACCGTGCATCCGGAGTTTCTAAGCCTTAACCCTCTCTCTCGATTGCTACACAAGGGAGACTTAAAATCCAGCTGTCTTAAATTCGCAACTTCGAATGCGATTTCGTCTGATAAATTCACGTCTGGCATCTTTTCCACAGAACCTTTGTTCCCCGACTAGACGCCACTGTGGTTATTAATTCTCTATTCCTGATTATGTTGTTTTGTACTTGACCGATATACTTGATAAATTGGCATCCCATTGAGGGCCCATTTTGTATTAAAACACCGTATGTGTTTTTAATTGATGACGCGACATGGGGGCAGGCGTTAGGTATAATGGCTGGAAAACTAATAAATGAGTTGAAAAGGCCCCTATCACATACAGCTGTATTTGTCTACAGATTGGAAATGTTTCAAATTTTGAGAATAATTTATCAGCTTTTTAGTATCCACACGGCGGAAGGTTAATTTAAAATGAGGAAGTGCAGAACAAAGACAGCGCTGAAAGCAAAATGTATGGCCCAGAATTCTCGAGACGAAACCTAATATGGACGAATTCCCTGTGGATTTGAGAGACAGTTATTAATCTTGGAATTATTTCCTGTATTACCTGGCTCTTTCCTCTCTAGTAGTAACTGTGACTTGACTTCCTGCTTATTACTCAATACACAACGAGTCAGTCCAGTCAACAACCATTCAATATGAAATACATACAAAAGGATACGACTTGTGTGTATCGCAACGCATGTACAGAATTCAACTCAAAATGCATTTTTCAAAATGTCTAAATGGTGCTTACTACTCAAGACACTTAAAACAGCCAAATAAAGATGGATGGGATACAGCAAGGAAAGACAATACGAGGAGGAAATCACAAATATAAGAGCACAGTCATAAATGTTGGCGTCTGAAGTGAAACTAAAAACCAGGGAAAGAAACTTGACCATACAATTGTTATTCTCCTTGATTTACTTGTTTATCTTCGTAATTCAAAATTGCAATACTATGACGGAAAACATGCATTTGATAAAAATTCGAATTTTGTTCTCTAGTGGTTGTACCTTCAAATAAAAGTCACCACACTTGTGTGTGTTTACCTTAAAGCAATCCCTAATTCAGAGAATCAGCAATAATGTTTGAAAAAATTATGTTCGTAATAAAAATTATTTATTCTTGTTAAATTTATCCTATTCCTACATCAAACACTTTCACCACTTGGGAGAAAATGCATGTATCACGGTGACTCATAAAATGGTGAAAGGTAAAGATTTCTAGATGTTGAATATTAAAAAAACAACCGTTTGGGGGCTGGTTTGTTTTTGATGTGACACCCTGACTCATGTGAATACAAACTGCACAGTCTTCGGAGCCGTCCCCAGATTACGGTGATGGATATTGGAAAGAGCAGGTCCCCTTTGTGCTCGGCGTAATCTCCACCAAATCGGGCAGAAGGTCTTTCCGGCCGTCCTGAAAAAACATGAAAGAATTGCCCAATTTTGTAGCTTTTTTTTCACCAGGCCACAATTAATTATACCATGGAGGTAGAATGATTATACAGGATTTCCTGTTTAGAGAAGGGGGCCCGGTGACCTGTTTACAACAATGCGTGGAACAAGGCGGACATTAATTGGTAAATGGCTTGCGGCAGTGATAAAACCTAAAAGCTACTATCGTTTATTTTTCTACGAATGAACTGTGGAATCAGCTGTGAGTGGCAGATCAGCTGCGTGATGGTGAGTGATGATTTAAATATCATGAATAATTCAACAAGTTAGCCGCCAATGGCGAGTGATTATTTGAATACATGGATAATTCATCAAATTTTCGATACTGTTGTGCGAAGTGTAGGCCTACTGAGCGACAATTTGAATATCATGAATTATTCAATCAGAATATTTACGTTCTTACAAAATTGAAATTTATGAAGTAGTACCCACTTTGTGTTGTTTGGATAGATATTCTCTAATTATAGTAACTGTAACACTCTATTTCATAATTTGCATTTCATGTGTAAAATTTGTAAAATGTTTTTGTTTTTTTGACCCATGGTAATAAGTTCTTTTTTTATAATTTAAGAAATACTAGAATATACTTGCTTTAGTACTCAAATTTCTGAATCTGAAATCGGCCATCGGACTTATGATCAAATATATAATATATAATCAAAATAATAGTAGTTCAAATTATGAAACACATGTGCACCACATCACTTCTTGACAATGTTCCAGTAATTAATACACATCCCAGTATGATTTCAACTAAAGTAAAGCAGTAAAATATTGTGTTGAGGAAGAGTTTAGGTATCAGATTAAGCAGAGATAAAATGATTGATGACAAAAATCACACAACAAGAATTAGTCTCCATCTCAAGTTGACACCTCCCACAATATATCTGAGGTTGTGGTTGTCCAGACCGAGGTTATCAGACCATTAAGTGAAATGGTTCAACTGTTTGTTCCGCTTGGCTGATTTTCAGTATTCATTTAACTTCCCCTGCGGCCCCAATTACTGATCTCATTGGGTTCGGTTAAAACTCATTTCTTGGCCAGCCAGAATGGTGTGTATGATCATCAATTATGAAAGGATTTTTTTTCCTTAAGCTTTGAGGAAAATAAAAGAGAGAGCGAGAAATAAATATTCCTGCTATCTTTAGGACTGGGTGTCAAGATATTCAACATTTAAGACATTAATGACTAGCCATTGGTTTCTTCATCGCATTATTTTTCATGATTTAATTTAGTAAATATTAGATAAGTGTATCACATAAAGTCTATCGCTGCATTTCACGATGGCCTCTATTGAACAGAGTAATCAAAATGTTAAAAGATATTTTAGGGCAGTGAATCATGTTGAACTAACTGTCATTTTTTTTCTTTCACTGCATTTATAATGAAAGCAATCAATAACTTGATTTACTGATTCAAAGAAATTATACCAAGTCAACTGTTCAGGTGCAGCATAGTGTATTTCTGATTTTTATTTTTTTTTAGAATGGCAACGGTCGTGGGTTCCAATCCAACCCAAGTAATATCCCTGTGGATTTTTTTCACAGGACTTGGGAATTGTACCGAGTATACAGTGCTTTACATACATGTACAGTGTATATCGGCGTATGGGTAAAACCAAATAATATAATTATTGATATTAATTTTGATAGATCAAAGCAAGATATAAAATGAAATATGAAACAAAGGAGAAAATAAATATATTTAAAAAATTTTAAAAAATATTTCATCACGGATGAAATCCCAGACTACATTTAACGACACTCCCAAATCACTCTGTCTGAACTGCAAAGACGTAGTCAGCTTGCTGAACAAGATGTACGCAGGCAATATCCATTGAGAAATGTTAGCATTTTGATCTTGTTGAGCATAGTTCCAGCTATAGCTGTCAATGTCTATGCCATCCAACAGACACCCCGGGGTATTTTCTTAACGTGCACATTTGACATGTTTTCAGATTACTGCCCCCCTGGCTAGGGAGTGGGGTGAATAGAAACATATCCGAGATGTAATATGATCACACATTATGATAATTGCGTTGCCGTACAATTCATTTCAGTCCACTGCAGTCTCTATATTTCTTCAAGATTTTTTTGTATTATTATAGTTTGTATAGTTGGGTGGTTCAATAGCTTTAAATTATATTCACAAGTTAAGGATTCACCAGTTCAGACCTGTCTGTACAATGGATGAAGCATAGTGCATTTTAATGGAGAAATCCTACACAACAAAATAATCTGATTGGAAAAATGTGGATGCTTTGTCAAAATCTACACCAACTATAGCTCTGTGATTTCTATTGATGATCGCTCTATAAATGCTGAGGCATTAGACTCGCATCCTAAATTGTTGTCATGTTCCCTGTGTGTAATATCAAGTTGATTACACAAATTTACACTATACCAAAAAGGCACCAGACTATTCCCTTCTAGCCTCAGTTTGATTTCATTGGTTGGAATATGAGTAAAACAAGATGGCTGTAAATCAAAGGTCTGGCACCAGACTATTCCCCTCTAGCCTCAGTTTGATTGTATTGGTTGGAATAGGAGTAAAACAAGATGGCTGTAAATCAAAGGTCTGGCACCAGACTATTCCCCTCTAGCCTCAGTTTGATTTTATTGGTTGGAATAGGAGAATAAACAAGATTGCTGTAAATCAAAGGGCTAACATATCAATGGAGAGATCATTTCACTATTTCACTTTTTGTTGAAATAATCCTTATCATTGTGTTTTTTTGCCAGGACTGATTCCTAGAATAATGATAATGTGATGGAGGTGTAGTCATCAACCGCTAAGGTTTTTAATCGCACACAGGTCTTGATAAATTATTAATGGGCCAGATGGAATGACTGGGCTGGCAAAAACACTTGAGCAAACACACAGGGGATTTATAAACCCACAACTATTCCTCTATCAAGAAATACTACTATAGGCCTATATTAGGTAGAATACAAATACAAACTTTGAAAAGCTATTCCAATGGTAATATCATTAGTTATCTGTTGTCCTGCAAGCGTTAATACATACTGCATAAAGGATTATTGTCACCTAAAACTATCAGGATATCAGTTTTTATTTCTTCTCCCTCTGAAAATACTTTTGTTTTCAGTGTCTCTTGGAAATAGTTAGTTTTACAAGATCAAAAGTACAATACCTACTGCTTATTTTAGATTTGTTGGGGTTTGTTGTCATAGACGAAGCGCATTTTGTTATATTCATGTTTTAGTCATGTGGTAGACTGCACATGTTTATGCCATAGGAAAATGATAGACATCACCCCCTCCTTAAAACAGCCTGACACTATTTCTTTCTTATTCATATTTGTTCAATGACAGTGTTGAAAAAATAAGATTACTTTGTTTTATTAAAAGCTGAATTTAACACCTAATAAATAAACTTACCCCCAAATTATCCATGTTCCATCATGGAGGAAGGTTCCTCCATGGTTCCATTAACCACATAGGCTTGTCGTGGTTATTCAATACATCCATTGATTATCCATAGTCTAATAAAGGCAACCCCCCCCCCCTCACCGCCCCACACACCCTCCCCCTCCACAGTGGCGTAACTAGACATTTTCATTTGGCGAGGGGATGGGTGGGCAAGCGGGAGCAAATACGATTTTTCTTTTAGGGGGAAGGGGAGCCATTTAATATATCGAACCATTAATTTGCGGGTTATTTATTTATTAGGGGGTAGGAGGGGGGGCAAGGGTTTTGAGTGGGGGGGGGGGGCCTCCCTCCATCTCACACAGGATGGAACAAAATAAATTCCAGTATGAACCCTTCTCAAGGAAAAGGAAGTTAACCAATCAATTGAACTTAATTAAGGCTAAAGTGAATTGACCATAATATTTATGGGAAAGGACACATGCCACCGCCCAAAGTCATATTTTACTGGTTCTCAAAACACCACAACTCTCACCAGACCATACACCAGGAATGTGGGTTTGAGATTTGATTGTTTGCTTATGTAAGACTTCCTCTTTTTGCAAAGTTTCCATACCCTTTGAAGGTTCAAGGGTGCTGTCATGTAACCTCAAAATGTGACCTCAGGTGACCTGAGTTTGAATGATTGGGATTCTCATTTGGTGCTTGATATGGGGCATGGTGGTACTCCCCCTTCTATTGTGTCTTCATTGTGTGCTTGGAATCTTAGGAATTCTTTAGAGGATTTTAGGGGGGGGGTACTGTATAAGAGGAAAATAGTGCGTTCAAGTATGGGAACATTGGGGGGGGGGGGGATTGGATACCCTCTGCCCCATATTGGGCATGGTATAGGGATTCTATGTTTTCCCTGGGCAGTAAATATCTTAGCTTCTGGCAGAGCAGATGAACTTGATTTGAGATAGCTCTAGTTGATAAACAACTCATATCAAGACGAATATTTCAATGTGTTGAAATTTATGACTAGTATCACCCTGCATCCACTCATTGGCCACATTCACTGCATGCATTAAAGGTACGATACCTGAAAAGGTTCCAGACTGTTTGTCTTTCTGTCTTGGTTTGATTTAGATTGGTTTGGATTATGTCTTCAAACACTATGGACAGAGTTCTCTGCTTGTGGAATTTACAGGGAAGAGTATTTATAATTTAATTTGATCTGACATATATGGACTGTAAACAACTCATTTGCTTACTTTCACACATGGGAAATGGGGAGGGATTTCAGAAGATTTTTTTTAATATAAAATATTAACTACTCAGCAAATCTGATAAAGAATATTGAACTTTATGGACAGCAATTTAAAACCCCCGAGGGTTTATAACATTTTACAACTTATCTTTTGCATTATTTCCAGTCGTATATGGGCAAGGAGTCATTGCGCTACGATTGTACATGTTACCTTCCCTTTTTTAATTCCCTGTAGTACAACTACTTAGAGGGACAAAGGAAAGTCCTCACATTGATAGCAAAAAATTGATGCAGGTATTTGGACTCAATGCTCACTAGCTATTTTATTATGAACAAGCAGTGGCGCAACCAGGGGGCGAGGGGGGGGGGGCAGGGGGCGAGGTGGGCAGGAGGCGGGGGGGGGGGAGTAGCCCCTACGCTCGGAACCCTTTACCACATGGCTATTTTAATGTCTAGAACATTTCATTTGTGTATCTTTCTATCTCATTGAGGGGGGGGGGGGGGGAGAAGGGGGCGCCCCCTAAATTATGTCTCTGCCCCGCCTACCCCCCCCCCCAATGAAAATGTCAAGTTATGCCACTGTGATTTTAAGCCAAATGCAACTTGAATATTGAGACACTTTAAAACCACCATTAAACTATTAAAACCAACAAGGGGAACTGTAAATACAGCATTCTAAGAAGTCAGTCTTGTGACAGTCAGATTTATGACTTTAAAATTTTTGCAAGCCTTTGAAGTGTACAAATGAATGTGGCCTTAATTGAGTTAATAAATTAAATCACATGGAATTCACAATGGCACATTGTTGCTATATATTCATCTCGTTCATGGCTAGCTAGGACTAAAAGTCAACTGTCCCGCTGCTTATAGTCGCCAGCCATTTTAATGATTGTATATGATCATCAGAAGACAGGTGCTGAAGAGATTAAGAGCGAATCAGTTCATGATCAGAATGTCTTACAAGAGATTAACCCACAAGCAGCCTGTCAATCATGGCCACTGGGCCAGAAATAAGCCTCTTCATTTTTTTCTTTCTTAGGGTGGCTTTTTTTTTTGGCCAACCCTGTAAAGATCTCAGTTATAGATTGAGGTTTTGTGGAACGACAAAGGCTGTCATAACAGGAGCTGAGACTGGTTTGTGAGAACTCTACCAGTGCGTCATTGTTCAGATGCTATGGGCTGTAAAACATGGATTTGAATTAATCCATACACATATTGAACCATAGAGCAAACGAAGACCCCGCAGGGCTTGACTCAATTTTTTTCCCATTCCCATTCAGGGGTAAAGACTGCTGGAAATTTCTCACGGCATTTGTTCCTTGAGATGAACATCTTTTTAATCCATGCCACTCTATGAAAAGGGCTGTTTGGCAAAATAAATCACAAAATGTATGTCTTTTTTATTTAAAAATAGATGTATCTGTCAACATTACTTGTTTACTTTCACTTAAATTTATATTTAAAATACCTGATCTAGAATCGTTTTTAATGATGAGCTATTCAATAAAAAGAACAACATTTTTCAGCAGTACATTTCAACAATTCTGCACAGTTCATGATTTAACTGATATTAAACATAATTAAAGTGTCTCATTTTCTTTGAAACAGATTTAAAAAGACACTCAATAGACCTCTATCATGCTGCTACCATCGTGGTCATGTTCCCTGTATCCAATAACAGTAACGAATGCTAATATTCACTATACAAAAAGGAACCAGGCTATTTCTCCTTCCAGCCTCAGTTTGGTTACATTGATTTGAATGGGAGAAAATCAAGATGGCCGCACCATACATGACAAAGGTCTATTAATCTCAACAAAACCCGAATTAAGACAGCTGTGGTGATCTAATCTCCCTTTCCACTTCAAGACAACAACAAATTGTTGACTTTTCAATTGTGATGTCACCATCCTCATCATGTGTGCTATAACAATCGTGAATGTTATTTTCACCCCAAAACAGGGCAAGTATTTTCCTTCAGACCTCAGATTGGATACAATGGTTACAATTTAAGAAAAGCCAATATGGCTGCTCCCCCCCCTGCTTCCCCAGCTACTCCTCATCCTCCCTGTCCTTGAAGACATTTCCTGATTTACCATGGCAACAAAAGCCCCTCAGTGATCAAATTCACCTTGGCAGCAAAACAAAAATGTGCTACAAACTCTGTGCAAAATATTGATTTCTCTCGCTTTAACTTGTCCTTATTCTTCAAGCGTTGCTAGGAAACTGAGAGGAACCGGAAGTGCTGTGTGTTCATCAGCTGAATACAGAAAATATCCAGAGGTGTGTCTGCATAAACATGTAACTCTAGTTGCTGATCGGAAGGTGTGCTTTTTCTTCATACAACATTTAAAGGCACTGGACACGTTTGGTAATTGTCAAAGACCAGTGTTCTCACTTGGTGTTTCCCAACATATGCATAAAATAACAAGCCTGTGAAAATTTGGGCTCAATTGGTCATCGAAGTTGCAAGAAAATGATGAAAGAAAAAACACCCTTGTTGTACAAATTTGTGTGCTTCAGATAGGAATAAAAGGCTTCTTGCAAGAAGTCTTTTATTATTTTAGTGAGAAATTACCTCTTTCTCAAAAACTACGTTACTTCAGAGGGAGTCGTTTCTCACAATGGTTTATACTATCAACAGCTCTCTGTTGCTCGTTACCAAGACAGTTTTTATGCTAATATATATTTTGAGTAATTACCAAACGTGTACAATGCCTTTAACATCTACATTAAATAAACCTACAATGCATAAAAAAAATCTGCAATCCAGACTGACTAGTTTGACAAATGAACAAAAGATACAAAATAATAACAATAATATTGTAATATTACGAGCTTGATTATTTAGAATAATAAATTTGAATTGTTTACTTCCTTTTACTTGCACGTCAGTGACGAACAGACCTTTTCCTTAAGAGCTGACCAGAAGGCCAAATTAATGCACTTTTTATTTAAAGCCTGAGTTTAAGTGTCCAATCCACAGAATCTGTTTCCATCAAACTCAACATAAATATAAATAAGTCGCTTTGAACCTGAGAGGCGCGCGGGCTACCGCCATTAGTCGGTTCCCATAAATGTCAATTAAGCCACGCTCTACTGGAGTTTTCCTCCTCTTTATCCAAGGAAGAAACTCTCAACATGGTGTTTTTTTCGCAAGACATGGCATCATTTTCACGGCCGATTGCTCGTTTTTTATCCCGCCTGTTGGGTCATACTGTTACCTATTGATTTAGTTGGATTATAGTCACTTTCAGCATGCTTTCAGCACATCTTACAGGGCTATTTCCTTTGTCAATGGCGGTGCTTGGGGCAACTAGAGGGGAGATACAAGCTGAATAAACACACCCATATTTCTCCTTGTGCCTTTCTTTTATACTTTGTCTTGAACCCCAAGAGACAAATTATACAAATTAAGACGGGCCCCGAGGAGCTGTCCTGAAATGCACATTTTAAAGAAGCATCTCCAATAATTAATGACCACTTCTCACCCGACATCAGTTCATCCAAAAAAGTGAATAATTGCTTAATATATCTTACTGCCACAAGTCCTTCTTACCTTAAAACCGTATAGGATTCCTAGATCCATTCACATTAAAGGGAAACTTTGCAACATTTCATACAAAGAGTCTAGTTTTATCATGAAGGTAGAAGTCCATGGTTTTTCAACTTCTCAGGAAATACACAAACACATCAAGTGGCTGATGTCAGGTCATGGAGGGAGTAGCATGTATAAAGATTCCATCCATCCTAAGCCTTAGAGGTCTCAGATCTTGCAGATCAAATGTTTTAAAAAGATAAACATCAAGTGGCTGAAGTAACATGGGAACATCTTGTATGAAGATATCTCAGATTGTGAAGGTCAAAGACTAGAAACTGTGCCAAATTCACATCATGAAGTCACTGGCACAGGCTGGTCTGACAAAGAAATACAATCACTATTGTGTCAGTCAAGTCTTTTATATTATGTCTACTTCCAAAACTGATCTATTGATCTCTTCTTAAAACCTTTGACAAATTACTCACTTTATTTACTTATTTTGATTAATGCAATCAAAATAGGCCCAGTGTGAATGTGTGGAAAATCCCTGACTATAAACAAAAAACCTTTTGGGTTTTGGGGGTTTTCACTATGAAACTTTCACAACCCCTACCCTAGTTTTTATACGGAAAACTGGAGGATGGATATGAATGTACTCTTCCAAAAACCAATGAATCAGATGTAATACTAATGTAAGGCTTATTATACTAAATTCACTGTACCTGCAACCGTTGTCAGTCAACAAAATATAGATAAGTTTTGGCATCAGTAAACGCTTGCTTTTTGTACATCAGTGTCTCATCGATGACTACACTCCACCCCCCCCCCCCCTGCTCCGGCACACACACTCATCAACAGTTTCAGTTAAAGGCACTGGACACGTTTGGTAATTGTCAAAGACCACTGTTCTCACTTGGTGTATCCCAACATATGCATAAAATAACAAGCCTGTGAAAATTTGGGCTCAATTGGTCATCGAAGTTGCAAGAAAATGATGAATGAAAAAACACCTTTGTTGTAAAATTGTGTGCTTTCAGATAGGAATAAAAACTTCTTGCAAGAAGTTTTTTATTATTTTAGTGATAAATTACCTCTTTCTCAAAAACTACGTTACTTCAGAGGGAGTCGTTTCCTACAATGGTTTATACTATCAACAGCTCTCCGTTGCTTGTTACCAAGTAAGTTGTTATGCTAATATTTGTTTTGAGTCAGTACCAAACGTGTACGATACCTTTAACTGGGGAAGTTGAGAAAAACATATCAAACCCTAAATTATTTCCTACAATACACTAATAGTAATAATATACTTTTTGAAACCTTTCCATTGAGCTTCCACATCACACAAAGCAGACAGATGGTAACCTGGTATCTGGTGTGTGTTGGGGGGGGGGGGGGCAGGGGTTTGGAGTCTCCACTAGCCCTGCACTGTAATACCAGAAGGTGACGATAGACAAGTACCAGACTGGGTTGACGTGCTACTAACTCCAATATGAATGTGGGATTATTTATGGATGTTGTGTTGAGATATTTATATGAATATTTCAGATGAATAGGAGAAGTTTAACTTCCTTGGTTTGGAGTTGCCATCTTGGTTTCAGTCTTCTCCCTGTGGCAGTCTTTGTAAAAAACGTCTTGGGATTTTTCAGACCTGAACTGAAGAGAAGTTATTGGACAAGTTATTATTTATTTATTTATTTATTTATTCTTGTATTTATTCAGTACACATCCAACAGCGCAAGCATCAATAACAGGATGAATAGGAAACGAGAAGAAATGAAATGTGGAGAAATAAAATCCTAATCACTAAATAAATTATATATTTTAAATTATTTTTTAATTAATTTTTTTTCCAATTAAAATGTTTTCAGAGTTTAACAGTTTTTATATATGCATGCTTGGTGAATAAAAAGTTATGCATTTTAAATTGCGTGACAAATATTTTTTTAAATCTGTGAATCGTTGAATCTATTATGACATAATGATATGTTTGTGTATGTTTTCTTATTTAAATTGCTTATAGCCAGACAATTTAAATAAGAGTCTCCCAAATGAGTGACAGGGTGACAAGCATCCAGAAGAAAATATTTGTCCTAGTTGTTTAGAGACTTACCAGCTGGAAATGTGTTTATATCCAAGCTCCCTACCCTACAAAGCCAACAAATCTAGCTCTATCCACACTCCTCATAACAACCCCATCAGCCCCATGTCACCTCTTCGCAGAATGGAACGTTCCGAGTCTTCTAACAGCTATTTATGAGTTCCCCCATCCTGGTGCACCTGCACATTAAGTTGACCCTAAATGACCTCATTAATTTCAGCTTTTAAGCCTTGTGCCTCCTCCTACCCTCACTGTAGGTATCAATATCCTTGTCATTTGCCTGAGTCAGGAGTAATAAGAACGGATGGATGCACTGGAGGCAGGCAGCAAGACGTGATGGACTGGCAATAAGATGGGCCATACAAACACAAAATTATGTTACTTCTTCATTTGCTTCCCCAACAAACAGGTCACAATTCTGTTACGCGTTGAGATTTCAACTTGCTTCACAAATTGATTGGTTGTCTCCTCAAGAAATGTTTGGGCAGAATGTTTCTCTACGTACAAAAACAAAACAAAACAGGTGCGTTGTAATTCCACATGCAGATTCATGACTTTTAAAGACTCACTTGTTTGAATCTACTGTAACAAATTGCTTCTTAATTACATTGTTTTATGTTTTGTGTTGCGCACAGAGACTCCTGTGCTATATAAATGTCTCGTATTATTATTATTCTAATCCTGTATTTGATTTCTACATCTGAAGATAGATAATATCACGTTATAAATACTTATTGTTATCAAACGTAACCTTATGTAAAATATTACTCGATTTTACATTTGAATGACAATGACAGATTTCCGTAACTCTAGAGTAGGAATACATCAAGACCCTTCAATTCCAATAAGTCACATTTTTCCATAAACCAAAGTCAACCGCATCCGAGCATAGGCCAGGCAGAGGAGACGATGTGTCACACTCAGTCAAGAATCGCTCTTATCAACAAGCCAGCTAAATAACTCCCACAGAAACAAGAAATGCCGGACCACATTCCAGCTTCGGTATGTCACAGGAGATGGAGTCCCCCCCCCCCCATTCCCACTCACTCTTGTCAGATCACAATTACTTAGCAAGCATGGTGCCGTTTTCACAATCATTGAGCTCGGTGTGTGTTCAGACTGTCTTGCTTGCTGTAGAACCAAGGGACCAACAGCTCTCGAACCACGGGGGTTGCCACCGCCTCAATTTGTCAAACTACTGGAAATATTAACACTTGGATACCACAAGAGAAAGAAGTTTGGTTTGGCATTGACCGTGAAAGAAGAAAAACACCCCACAGTCCAACTTATTTTTGTTAACAATATTTTTGTTTAATATTTTTCTTTAGTTTTATCCATACACCGATGTGTATTAAAGGCACTGTACACGTTTGGTAATTACTCAGAATATATATTAGCATAAGTTCAACGGAGAGCTGTTGATAGTATAGAAACGACTCTCTCTGAACAACGTAGTTTTTGAGAAAGAGGTAATTTCTCACTAAAATAATAAAAGACTTCAGGCCTGAAGCCTTTTATTCCTATCTGAAAGCACACAAATTTGTACAACAAGGGTGTTTTTTCTTTCATCATTTTCTTGCAACTTCGATGACCAATTGAGCCCAAATTTTCACAGGCTTGTTATTTTATGCATGTTGGGATACACCAAGTGAGAACACTGGTCTTTGACAATTACCAAACGTGTTCAGTGCCTTTAAGCAGTGTATACTCGGTATACTTTTCTGCGTCATATGAAAATTGTTTTTATTTAATATTAGGCCTAATATAGGCCTACTAGAAAAATATTCTTTGTCCCTAATGCAAATTTAACATCTTTAATTAATTGTTAATGACATTATAACTAACGGCCTGTGTTGAATTTCAAGCAAACCGTTTAAAATTACTTTACGGGTGTTTTTATTTTCTCAGTTGTAAGTTTCAAAAGTCTTCAAATTAAGCAGTGGTCTCAAAACAAATTACATGGTACAACCTCCGAAGAGAACATAAATACGAGGGGTGAGATTGTATGAAAATGACAAATCCTGGAACCTGGATAACAGTTTCCTCTTGGTGTGGAGATGAAGCCCACTTAAAGGTATTGTACACTTTTGGTTACAGCTAAAAGTCAGTGTCCACATTTTGTGTGATTCAACATATGCATGAACAAACAAACCTGTGAAAGTTTGAGCTCAATTATTGGTCATCGAGGTCACGAGAAAATAGTGCAATAAGACCTTATTTTCTGTTTTTTCACTCATCGAGTTTTTATCGCGCGTGATAAAAACTATCGTTTTACTCATTTCTCAGAAACGATAGCATTTTAGGCAGAAATATGCTAAGGAACCCTTTCTACCGTTACTTACTTTAAATCATGTCAGTTATGTGTGAATCTGTGAACATTTGTGTTTTTCGATCTTACCAATAGTGTACAGGGCCTTTAACAAGCAGGATGTTATATTTCACAGAAGTTTACGGACTCTACGTCATTACAAAAAGATATCTGAAGGTTTGGTCTTTTCACTCTATGATGGCAATTTCGCCTCTGAGCAGGAAAATCTGAAGGTGCAGGGAGATCAAAGAAAAATCCTGAAATACGGAAAAAATCCCCCAAAATCCCAAGGCTGCATACATTTTCAAGGTACATGTATTTACCAAGTAACTTCCGATGTCATTATGTTTACACAAGAACCAAGCACAATTTGTACACAGCTCAGATGAAGAAAACATTAAATCTTACTTTTTATGGAGATTGCAACATCTGATTTTTACTATCTTTGGATATGAAAACGGGTGGTCACATCTCAACATGTTCAATTGTTATTTCTATAAAAATTCTTGTTTTTTTGTTAAATGCGTTAAAAAAATTAATCATATGAACAGTGTACAGTCAACTCTTGTTATAAAGAGCACTGTTAAAAAGATGTTCTGCTTACAAAGAGTACATTCTGAAGTCCTGAATCTCATTACTGCTTTGTATTTCTTTGTTTTGCTGTCCTCTTATAACAACGTTCCTGCTATAAAGGTGTAATTTGGCCAGTGTCCCAGTGATCTTGTTACAACGAGAGTCGCCTGTGTATAGGAACTTTTGCCTGCCGGGATATGCTCTGAAATTGTAAACAAGGTGACACTGTCTACAGGTCTATTGTTCTGACACCATTTCTGTCTTCAATAGAAAAAAATGCTGATTTTCATTGACTTTTTCGCCAGATGAGTCTTGTTTTGGTCACATTGATTTGCATTAATAAAAACAAGATGGCCGACTTATGCCATGATAGAGGGAGTTGCCACAAAACAGTAAAAAACCAACAAGTTGGTTATTGCAAAATCAATACACTTTGCTTGCTTAAGTCGAGTGGTGTCCTCGAATCACGATGGTTCTCCATGCATTTTTGTCCCCCATTGCCGCCCTGAAGTCTGCTGGTGCTAGTCCCGTGTCCATTTTTTTCTTTCTTTTTTCCCTCCTTTTTTTAAACACTTTACTGCTTTAAATAGATTCAGCACAGTGACAGTCACATGCAAATCATTATTAAAGGTCACCGGGTCACCCAGGCCTAAAGATTGCATCTCATCAAAGCAGTCTCTGCATCAGTGAAGTTCACAATAAGATGCTCAAATGGTTCCTTGCTCTCAAGCGTAGTTCCTCCGCTTGCATCCTCCCATTGTTTATTTGGACAGCCTCGCCAAACCCATCCAACATGATTGAAACACGCTGAACTATGCGCCCGCCTATTTATATAAACGTATCCACCATCATGTTTACATATTTATGTTTTTAACACTATTCCGATTATTTATTACACGGGGGAAGACTCACTTTACATATTTCTGTTTTTCTGGTTGATTTACAGACTGATTTATGAGCGCTTGAAATGTTTATGATTATATTATTTTAGATTCAGTGACAGTGGTGACAAAAAAACAAGAGCCGAGAGCAAAAACATTAAATACAAGCTCCAAAACAGTCCTTAAACTAAAACCTCTGCTAGAAAATGTCAGTGTAGTAAACGCAAAAGGGGATTAAAGTCAGTTTTCGGTATAGCCTTAAAGGCAGGGTGTACTTTTGGTAATTATTCCACAAGTTAATGACCATAAAAACTTAAATAAAGAGTACCGGAGAGCTGATGATATCACAAAACATTGTTAAAAACGACCCCCCTGTTTGAATAAATGTAGTTTAGGAAGAGGTCATTTTTCACCACAAAATTTGAATCGGAGAAAGGCTTCAGGCATTTCTATGCAACAAGGGTGTTTTTTCTTACATCATTTTCTTGCAATTTCGATAATCAATTGAGCCCAAATTTTCGCAGGTTTGCTATTTCATGCATATGTTGGGGGTAGGTCTACACCAAGTGAAGGTACTGGTCTTTGACAATTTCCAAAAGTATGCCCCGCCTTTATTTTGCAAATTGTTCAAAAATAATGAGGTAAGACGTTCGTAGGAGGCTGTGTACCATTTTTTGATGGGCCATACATAGTCCCCGGCTTCATGTACATGTATAAAGAGTTCAGAGTTGCCCAAGCACGTTTCGTGGATTTTTTTTCCTTTTAAAGTCCCATAAATATTGCTGTGCGTGCTCCTAGCCTGGTTTTTATGGTTCATGTTTTTTTTCATGAGTTTTTATTTATTCCCCACCATCGCTGTTTGTCATGTTTGACCGTAGCTGGTGGGAATGGGTTGAGTATAACATAAAATAAAAATCAAGTAAAGAATTCAGGCTCAATCGCCTTTTTTCCTTTAAAAATAAGTTTTAAAATGATGTTGCAACAAGAATAAGAACTATTCCAAGAACATAATTCTTAAATTTTCTTTTCAACTTAACCCGCAGCCTGTAAATCCCCAAATGGCCTATCTTAGTCACACATTTACATTGTAACCAATGCCCAAAGAGGGAGGCAAGTCTAGTTCTGCATACAATTTGCAATGCACATGACCCTTAACGATACATCACCTCAAGGAGGGAAATCTTCAAAGTCCAGCAGCTGCAAACAAATCAAGAAAAACTTTCGCGAAATGTTAAAAAATTTGTAGCATTACTCCTGGCTATAAAACCGCAGCATTCACAGCAATAACATCAAATTGAATTATATCTGAATATCTCTGCCAACGATTTTCTGATCCTAAAAAGAACTCTGAAATGTTCGTTTCTCGAGAAGAAAATTATGTCGCTTTCGAAAAAGCCCAGGGGGGGGGGGGTTAAGATTCGACATGTGGACAGGTGCATCTGAGGAGAGCCAGATAAAGTCTCCATAGGAGGAGACTGCCTCCAAAATCCTTGACGCGGTCACGTCGCCATGGCAATGTGTTTTCCTCTTGAAAATAAAACAGTTATGAAGAGGATGATGGGTCTTGCGTGACATGCCAACGCTGTAAAACACCTTTACTCCTTGTCAGAGGCACTTGAGCAACTTAATACTGACTTGAAGCTCAGTAATGAAGAAGTGTAGTGGAGAGAAATGGAAGAGATGAAAACATCTTTGGAGATGAATTTGATAGCATGCTGGAGGGGTAAAAGCTTGGCTGGAAATGCCACTCTTCCTGTTGATGCAGTAAGTCACACGACTGCAATTTCATATTACAAAACTTAAATGTCAAAACATGTTTTGTTGTCCCTTGTTTTGTATCTAAGGACAGCAAACCCTCTTCCCACAACGAGGTGATCTAAGAATGTGTCTTTTTATTGAATCAGAAGAAACATTTCCAAACATGAAACAATGTTGTATAATAAACACATACCAAGTGGAAATAAAGGGTGTCCAGTTTGCTTAACATTAAATGTCAATGTTTCGTGTATCATTGCACTTATGACAGATCCAACCCGGTCCCCAAATTAATTAATTGACGAGTTAAAGGTATTATATAGGATTATTGGTAGTGCTGACAAAATAGTTGCGACAGTGTTCATGTTTTGTGTGGTCAATTCCATATACAATAAATAATAAACCTGTGACAATTCTGGCTTAATCCGGTGTGTGAGTCAGGAGAAAATAGTGGGGGAAAACATGTACAATTTTCAGCATGCAATTGTAAACACATTGTCTTTAATTTAGGTTGTAACAACTGAAATCAGCTGCTGGTTTTTGTTTGTTTAGGTTTTCAGGTACAGTTTTCTCGAATATGACTTCATTTCAGAGAGAAATATTTCACAGAATAAAATGGTTCTAGTATGAACTTCATACTCAGTAAGCTTTCAGACTAAATTTAAACAATGATATTGTTTATCCCTTACCAATCCTCTATAATACCTCTAAAGACTGAAATTATCATATGCTATTATTTTCAGGAACATTTCCAAATCCAGACACAACTCTCTAACTTTATTACTCTAGCTCTTGATTACAAATACATGAACTGTCGTTACTCATTCCGAAGAAAACTATAAGGAGAAAACAAAAACAACGATGACAAGCAATCGTACGGTCCATCATCATCATCACACAATTCTCCTCTTAATTGCCAATAATCAGACCAGTGACAGCGTCACAATTCTAGTCCAGTGATTTCTGCATCAGGTTTCACAATGTCTACCTCTCTCCCCTATCTTGGGAACCGCGAGCGAAATCTGGCGTCGCCGTCTCCCGTTTGTAATTTACACCGAGTGGGGAGTAGCAACCAGTGGGAACATTTTTCAGCGTGATGAGTCATGTGGAGAGAGAGGTTTGGGATGTATAATTTAAAGGGGGAAAAGATTGTCTTAGGATTGGCTGGATGAGGCAGAAAAAAAAGTATTCTGAGACATAGGTCTATAGGAGATGTAGCTAATGGTTCTTCGCACGATCTTATCCTCAGGGATATCATATATTATGAAGGCTGTGTGGAATAGAACCTTTACTCCAACTCGGATTATTCTGATGTGCAATATTTATTATTAAAGGTTCATAGATTGGTGAATACTCAAAAAATAAAGAAATTATTTCAAAAGAGAATCTCTCTCCAGAGAATCTCTCTAATAACTCTTGAAACATGCCGACCGCATGCACACAAAGATGGTTCCCCTGATAAACAAGAACTTATAATAGTGACTTCAAAACTGTGAGCATTGGACCCTTATCATGGCGCAGTTTGACTTCGATTCGTCGTTAAAACATTGCAACCATAAAGAGGCTGGAAGGCGGAAAAGTCTGGTACCATCGCGCATAACAAAAGTTAACTATCATTATTGTTATTGCAGGAAGGGAACATGACTTAAAGGTAGGGTCATAGATTGGTAAATACTCCAAAATTGAATGAGCATAAAAACTTACTTGGTGAGAAGTACTCCAGCTGTTGATAGTATAAACTATTTTGAGAAAGGATTCCCTTCAAAGTAATAATGGTTTGGATAATGTTTCACCCCAAAACATCTTAGAAACGATTCATGCATTAATCGTTTCTCAGATTTCTGAGGGCTGGTGTTCGTTTGCCAATGCTGCAGCCAGAGATGCGGTTGGTACCCGCTGTCACCTCGCTCAAAGTGGATGGATTTGACGTTCTTGTGAAAATACAATGACAGATGTTTGCTGTTTTCTCAGCAAGTAGACACTGTATTGAACTCAAACTATCACATATGACTTTTATTGTATCTTTCTTTAGTGATGAACAAAACACACACATTTTGGTCAATTATCTACAGTCAAAGGCATCGTACACACATAGTTTGGTATGACTCTGATAAGTAATTACAATAAAAACTTACTTGGTAAGAAGTACAACAGCTTTGAATAGTGTAATGCATTTTGAGAAACTGTTCACTTCGAAGTACTGCGGTTATGGAAAAATATATCACTTTTTATCCCCAAAAACATTTGAATCTGAGATAACGCTTCTCAGAGTGTGAATTCCAATGCAGATTATTCTGCCTGCGTGGACACAACCGCTCCAGATTTTCGGCAATATCTCAAAAACGCTACCACCTTTTGAAATGAAATTTTCACAGGTTAGTTTTATGGTTAGCCTATTATCTACAACTATATAGGTTTGAAACAAACAATAGGCTCAAATTACCAAACGTGTACGACGCCTTTAATAGAGAAGGTGCACAACAAAAGGGAATACACCAAGAAGAAAGATAACTCGCATTTGTGACATATGATGAGGTAATGAATGAAGAAGGAATGAAGTATAGTGAAGGACGTCTCAGGTAGGGAAAAAACATCAGGCAAGAGGTACCATCGTTATTATACATGGATCAATGGGAAAGGGTAACTCCCATTCATCATCGAATGAAAAGATGGAGAGGGTGGTCTTGCATTTTCTTGCTTCCAAAAAATGATGTGAGGTGGTGGATGGGGGCGGGGTCTAATGACAACAGAACATATCAAATGATTTCCATTATGGTAATCTCATATCTACGAATGTTCAAAAAAGGAACATGCCCGGAGAGAGGATGGAAGGGAGTGGCTGGACAAGATTTGCATAAAGATGATGTTCAGGGTGCAATACCCTTTTCCCCTTCAACCCTGATCTGCCAAATGCCTTGCAGACATGACCAATTACCAGCCCTGCAGAAGTCTATTGTGTCTAAGCCATTAAGTCCCTGTGTTGGGATCAATACAGTACATGCGCCGCCGAAGTACATCCAATTATTGCATTAATATTTTGATTGACGGCTGTGTGTGTATTTGCATGGATGTTATTCATCGCACTTGGGTGGATAACACTAAACGGCTCAGTTAACAACGACAATACCGATACGAACTGTCAGGTCCAATCTGCCTCATGACTCAACCAAATCTACCTTTGTCGGCGCCTTACGATTTCATTGCGCCGTCTTGCACTAAAAACTTGTTCAATTTTGGAAAAAAAAGTACCAGCGTCAGGCGCTAATACGCTGCAGGTAGCCATGTATAAGAATGGACGAAGGTGACAAGAGTACATAGTCTGAGATAATGATGGAGATTTGAAGCATATTGTAATTGGTCAATACCATTGAATGGTGTGTCCAATTGCTGGTGTTATAGCTTAGCCTGGTATATTGCTTAGAAAAGATTGAGTACAATGTTACAAGGAGCCAGGGCTTGAGTTCCAAGACAAAAACCACCAGACCACAAGCCTCGAGTTGTTGTTCAGAACTTTCACTGGACCCAAAATATGCTTTACAAGACCTAACAATATTTTATGTATATATTTCATTTTTCATTTATTTCATTTAATTTATTCTGGTTGTGAAGCCAAGGACTCTCAGAAAAGCGAACTTAATCACTGTACTAGCCAAGAACCCATGGAGAGAAGACAAAGAAGTATAAGTTTCAGTTTTAGATGTGGGAGGAAAACCCCAGAGAATTATTCCAGGGAAAAACCAACGCAGCCAGGTAGGGACTGACAACCCAATCCACATAGTGCCCCTGCGTGATTGGAACTAGGGTCGTAGAGGTGGAAGGTGGGGAAAGATACCTCTACACCAACCTGACCACCAACTTGACAAAATAAGGAGATCTCCAGCAATAGGGCTAGATAGCTCAGTTAGTGTTAGAGCGCCGGCAAGTTAATCCGGAGGTCGCATGTTCGAGTCCAGCTCTTTGTTTGTTCAACCCTCAATGTTTATATTTGCTGAACTTATAGTAGGAACATTTCTCCATGGTAAGAGGTGTGAAATTGAAAAACTTTAATATAAAAGTATTTAGTATTAGTTTTGAAAAGTAATAAACAAAGTGAATCAAACACTCAATCAATCAATCAATTAGTCATGACAAACGAAAAAAAAAATCATTCATCAATTTTTTTTTCAAGGCCACTTTTTTATCAGACGAAACAAAAAAATCCTCCACCTTTTTTTCAAAACTCCTCTTCCTCTTTGCAATTCTTTATTCCTGCACCACTCCAAAGAATATCTTACTCCACTCATGAAAATCACTTTTTTTCCCTGAAATGAAAACCATTTGAAGAGAGGGATGGTCCAGGCTAATGCCCCAGGTAAGGGCGTAGCTGCAGGGGGTAATCAACAGCCTGTCCACACCCCAGTGGGTCACCATAACGGCTCGGTGAACAAACACAATAATTGCCAAGATCTACCGCTATCTGACTCACACCTCTCTCCTCCAAAAAATGTGCACTTTATCATCTATAAATTGCTACCAAAGATCATTATTTCAGACCCAAACTATTGATTTCTCCGGTCTCAGGTACAAGCTGGAAAGTGACAGTGGTAAAATGGTGGGGTTTCTTTCGGGATAGGCGTGATTCATCTGTTTTCATTGTCGAAATTGAATTGTTTATCTTTGGATGATTTGACAAGGAAGTGGATTGGAGAGGGAGGGGACCACAAGTTGTGATTAAAAGAAGGACTGACTTTCATTATTGGAAGTGAGAGAAAGAGGGAGACGGGGGACTTGATTGGGCAGAGTCCCCCCGTCGGAGAAGGGTCCATTAGGGAGACAGCGAAGATGGTGAGGGATCCTCACGCCTCTTCAAACACAGATGAGTCAGAGAGCTGGGAGGATGGTAGAAGCTGAAGGAGGAGTGACTTGGAAAGAAAAACAAACACATCCAGGAGAGAGAAGAAAAAAGAAGACAAAACAGAAATCAGTGTCATTCTTTTGAGTAACTGTCTAAATGAGCATCCTGTAAACTTTACAGTTAAATTAATGATCAAATCATTTGACTTTAAGTAAACAAAAACTAATTTCCTGTGGTTTGTTGACGAGTCTAATTGCCACCCAAGACGATCTACAAGTGTCAAAGCACTCCACAATCCCTTCAATTAAAATATTTTGAAAGAGCTTGGCAAGACATGTGAAAAAAAGTGTGAGATCCGAGACATACAAAGGGACAGCCCTGTAAATAGATCAAAGGCAAACAAAGGACACTGCGAATGAATTAATGAGGCATAGAGGAAAATCCACCTGCTGGTCCAGGCTACAATGAAGACTGTTCTGATTCTGGAAACCTATCCATCTTGCCTGCAGGATTCCCCGAAGATCTCCATTCTATCAGGGGACACTTTGGATATGGTGTAAGGATTGGATGAAACCGAGCGTTCACAATACCTCAGCGTTCCCCTCCTACGGCGAGATAGGGATTATTGTTTCAACACGTTTTTCCTTAATGAGGGCTTTGACACCTTTCAGAATTTTGTTGAATGAGTCACCAGAATGGTACCCTGGGAGGTAACGATTTTGGTTTTGGGTTAAGCGAGCCTAAATTCGTTCAAATGATCAATTGTCAACACTTAAGCATTGAATTTGCATTTATAAATGTTAAGTGACAAGTGAAAGATAAGATTGATGGTGATGTGTACAATCTGTACATGTCTAAAAGGACAAAATGACATTGACAGCAGCACATTATTTCTTCTAAAGTTTAAAATTATTCAACCACCTCACACCTCCCTCTAAAAAAAAAAACCCAAAGAAAAACAAACAGAAAACAAAATAGCTCGAATGAATTTTAGAAGTAAAAACAAAAAATAATATCCTTTCCCATTTAACAATCTTTTCAATCATTTATTTTTCAGTTTTTGTAAAAACATTCTTCAAAATCTGATTTTTATTAAAGGTGTTGTACGCTTTTGGTAACAGCTCAAAATCAGTGTCCACTTTTTGTGTGATTCAACATATGCATGAACAAACAAACCGGTGAAAGTTTGAGCTCAATTGGTCATCGAGATCACGAGAAAATAGTGAAAAGAGACCTTATGTGTTTTCTGGTTTTTTTTCAAGATATCGCGCGTGATAAAAACTATTGTTTTACTCATTTCTCAGAAACGATAGCATTTTAGGCAGAAATATTTTAAGGAACCCTTTCTACCATTACTTACTTTAAATCATGTAAGTTGTGTGTGAATCTGTGAACATTTGTGTTTTTCGATCTTACCAATAGTGTACAGGCCTTTAAGCCTTGAATTTGCATTTATAAATGTTAGGCCTACGTGACAAGTGAAAGATAAGATTGGTGGTGATGTGTACAATCTGTACATGTATAAAAAGACAAAATAACATTGTCGGCAGCACATTATTTCTTCTAAAGTTTAAAATTATTCAATATCCACCTCAAACCTCCCTCTAAAAAAACCCCAAAGAAAAACAAAAAGAAAACAAAATAGCTCGAATAAATTTTAGAAGTAGACAAGAAAAGTAACACCCTTTCCCATTTAATTTTTTTTCGATCATTTATTTTTCAGTTTTTATAAAAACAGTCTTCAAAATCTGATATTTATGTAAAGCTGGAACTAGGTGCGAAATATAAATCAAATTCACATAAATTATCTGCCATCGATACATTTGCTTTGTAAAAGTATATTCGGATATCACGTCAAATTTGAAACCGTATTCAGAGCGAAGAAAATATCCCAGGACGGAATTTCTGTCTGGCATACTAAAGACAAAGTGGAGCCTCACCGCCATGATCGCGCAACGGCAACTGTAGACTGACGACCACAAGAATATTCAAATTACCTAGAAGAGATTTCTCAAAGTGCTTTTATCGCGGAGCTTGCCCTGGGCCGTTCTTCTCATTCTTATGTCATCCGATCCTCCACAGGTGCGGTTTGTGCGAGCTGTAACACAATGTACACGCTTTTACCGAGAATAAACGAGAATAATTATTGACTCTGTATTGAAGAATTGCAAATTCAGGGCAAACACAACGGTGGTGGTGTGATTCAGACAACGTTATAGGAGTGCAGTACGAATAAGTGAACTGCATGAGGGGAAAATGGTGAATATTTAATAGTTTCAGCCGACATGAAAAAATATATATATATAGGCCAATGAATGTGTGTGCATAGGCTAATGTTACTGCTCGGACTTTGTATGTAGGCTATGGAAACCTACTTTTAACTCGGGGGATAGAACGAGTTTATTATTTACACTATTCAAGACAAATAAAATTGGGATAATTCAGTATTTGAAACTACCAATGGGCTTTATTTGCTACTTGTTATTTACCTTGTTTTTAGGTCTTAAAGGTATTGTACACTTTTGGTAACAGCTCAAAATTAGTGTCCACATTTTATGAGATTCAACATAAACATAAACAA
The DNA here is from genome assembly GCA_021014325.1 of Plazaster borealis. Classification (NCBI taxonomy): domain Eukaryota; kingdom Metazoa; phylum Echinodermata; class Asteroidea; order Forcipulatida; family Labidiasteridae; genus Plazaster; species Plazaster borealis. The sequence continues at coordinate 4,630,418 of CM037471.1, read as the reverse complement.
ACAAACCTGTGAAAGTTTGAGCTCAATTGGTCATCGAGATCACGAGGAAATAGTGAAAAGAGACCTTATGTGTTTTCTGATTTTCAAAATATCGCGCGTGATAAAAACTATACTCAATTCTCAGAAACGATAGCATTTTAGGCAGAAATATTTTAAGGAACCCTTTCAACCATACTTTAAATCATGTAAGTTGTGTGTGAATCTGTGAACATTTGTGTTTTTCGATCTTACCAATAGTGTGCAGGGCCTTTAACTTACTTTAGTTTGATCATGGTATATTAAAGGCACTGTACTCGTTTGGTAATTACTCAAAATATGCATAAAAACTGACTTGGTAACGAGCAACAGAGAGCTGTTGATAGTATAAAACATTAGAGGAAACGACTCCCTCTGAAATAACGTAGTTTTTGAGAAAGAGGTAATTTCTCACTAAAATAATAAAAACTTCTTGCAAGAAGTTTTTATTCCTAATCTGAAAGCACACAAATTTGTACAACAAGGGTGTTTTTTTCTTTCATCATTTTCTTGCAACTTCGATGACCAATTGAGCCCAAATTTTCACAAGCAATGTTATGTAATATGCATATGTTGGGATACACCACGTGAGAACACTGGTCTGTGACAATATACCAAACGTGTACGATGCCTTTAAAATTTATTGTAATTTTTTAAAATTTCTATAATCCTTAAACCTTGCTCAGTTTGAACAACAAAATAAAATAGACAAAAACCTTTTGCAAAGCAATTAATGTTACCGTAGCAACACAACTAGTAATTCTCCATGTTTGTTCAGCGACTTTGTACACAGTTCGATCCACGGTCCTTCAGCAAATGTTTTCATCCATCACATCATTATCTGACAAACAAAGTACGGCCAACCCTCGAGCGAATATATAAAAATAAAACAAAGAAATAATCACCTCGACCTGTGTACATAGAGGTCAAACGAACCATGAGGGAAAAAAGCACAACTTAATTCTAGTTCCAAACTGCAATAGCTGCAGGCTGTGTGCCTTCCTGCCCGACCCTAATTAAACGAGGGTAAATAAACCGGCTCTTTTCAAGATGGTAATTGTCAGTTTTCTCGGCATGGCGGCATATTTTGGCCGGACTGTTGTACACATGGTGACAACATGATACCATGGTGGAGTTTGAAACCGATAGCATCTGATCTTTTTTAATTAGGAAAAATGGGTTTTATATTCGGGACTCGGTTGTCTTGTAACAGGGTTCAAAATGAACATGAGAAATAATGTGATGACCAATAAGTAGGGCTTGAACTTAAAAAACAAAAAACCTCCACCAGACTACAGGGTCAAATTTCATGGAGCTGCTGAAGCAGAAAATGATGCTTAGCAATTTTCTGTTCCGCAAAAATAAGCAGGATACCAGTTACAGTTTGCACAGGTGACATTGTGTTTTGGCTGGTAACCTTATTCTTGTCAGCATAATTTTGTTGTGCTTAGCTACTTTTTGTGCTTCAGCAGCTCTATGAAATTGAGCCTAGGTCTTGTAGTTCAGAAATGTTACCGGAGCAGAAATATCTATGACAAATAATTAATTTTGCTTTGAATATAGTGCCTATTTTAATTTGGGGGTAAACAAAGAAAAATTGACCAGGGATATGAATCATCGACCTCGGGATTAACGTGCCGGTGCTCAACCAACTGAGCTATCTTGCCCTAATGTTAGCGCACGTTAATCCGGAGGTCGCAGGTTCAAATCCTGTTCGAGTCAATCTTTATTTGTTCATCACAAATTTGAATTAAAATTCACCCAGTTTCCCTAGTTTTTATATAACTTGATATTTTAATATATTTGCTGAATTCTTTGGAGGAGGTTTGAACTAAAAGAAGCTTAAGTTTGCATTAGTAACTCTTCAGAAGTATGTGTATGCATGGAGGTAGAAATAGACCTGATAGGAAAGACTGGACTGCAGGATTTTGGTTGTGGGTTTACTGGCCCTATGCTTAATTACTAGACTCTGGTCCAGGGAGTATTTTGAGCCCTGATAAGGTAAAACGTTTCATCATATTGCAGCCATGTTGTCCATCTTCCTATAACCAAACTGAGGCTGTAAGGGAAAAATAGTCTGGCACCTTTTTTATACAACGAGAATCCATTACCATATTGCTAGTGCATACAAGGAACATGATACAGATTGTGACGACATGATCATAAAGGTCTACTGAAATAATTTAAGTGCCCTACTTTAAAAACCACAGTCACTTTTGGTAGAATGTAGCTCAACCAGACTGAACTATAGAGAGCCTGTAGGTAAATCAAACCACAAAAACACACAATACCTTGTGTCCATAGCATGAACCAGTTCAGCTTTGAAATTGCAAAACCTCAGACTGTCTTACAGTCAGGGAGAAAAACGTTACAAACACTGAGAAAAAAACACACTGAAAGAACCTTCTTGTTTTGAGATCTAACCATAAACTTTTCACCTCTCCTGGCTCTGACAAGACCCATGGTTCCCCCACACCGGAGGGGACAAAACTCAACACCAGAGCCTCCATCAAGACGGCTTCAAGACAGTCACCTATACTCTTGGCCTAAACCATAAACTTTTCACCCTAAAACCTCAATAATAATCCCCTACACCTGAGAAAAGAAAACACAGCCAAACCACATCCATGGATACCTACCAGGAAACATGTCCTGCTCCAGGAATGTTACCTGTTTCAACTGTTAAGGATAAATAAACAGGTTTGAAGTTGGCAAAGACAATTTGAGAGGCATGGGTGGAAGGCCACTTCCAAAGTCAATGAAATTTGATATAAATATTTAGCTGTCAATAACTGTCAGAATAATTACACTCAAACCCACCCCCCCCCCCAAAAAAAGCCTTTGGAACACCATTCCCATCAAAATCAGGGACGCCTTGTCTCTCACCTCTTTCAGGAAGCGTCTTAAACACAGGACCCTAGTAATTTTCCTATTCTTGTTCAGCGCTTTGATCTTTTTTGTAAGAGCGCTTTATAAATACTTTTATTATCAAAGAAGAATGTTTTTCAAGAACTGAATTGGTGGCATCCAATCCTCTCCTTTTATCAGAACACTTCAACTATTACTAGTGCATTTGTACACAAAGATGTAACAAATGTGTCAAACTTAAGGTGAAGTTTTTCCTGACCGAGGAGGGAGGGGGCTGAAATTATTATTTATGAAACCAAGGATGTCTCATAAGTGAACTTAATAACTGTAGCTCGCAAAACCTGTAAACAAGGGTGCTTTATGTGAACCAGAAACACCGGGGTTAACCCCATCTTCCACGATAAATGTTCTGGGTTCTTTTACGTGCACTACCAATCCTAAGACACGGGATCTACGGCTTAATGTCCCATCCGAAGGATAAATCATCTTGCTCAAAGATACAAGAGTCATGACCGGGACTCGAACCCACACTCTGCTGATCAGAAACACCAGAGCTTGAGTCCGGTGCTCGGCCACGACACGCCAACTCATCCTTTTTTTGCTGTTCACGTTTATTATTATGTACATTTATTTATGTATTGTACATTTTGCGTTGTTTTGGTAGAATAAATAATAATAATAATAGTAATGATAAACTCTAGAAACTCTGAAGAAAAATTCAACTCTTTGTGACTTTATAAAACAGCTAATATCTGCCATTTGCCACTGATCAATTACGTCTATAATAAATCACTGAAGACATAAAGCTGAAGACATTTAAAACTCAATTTTCTCACTGATAACTGAAAGACTTCTCTTTCACCTTGCCTCATCATCCCCAAATAGATGGAACATCCTAATGGCATACCATTTCTTTTTCCTTTTTCATTAGCAACTTAAATCAGCCAAACTATAAAACCTCAAGTCTTGACACTTCCCTCGTCATTGCTGAAGGTACTGATTATTCTTGATCTCATTAGACAGTAGTAACGGCTCAGGGACACATTATCTCAATTTCATCTTATCTTCAATTTAATGAGGTCAGGGAATAAAAACTGACGGAATGCTTTTGCGTGACAAAGGAGATCTTGATAACGGCATTTCCCACCTTTGATATACTTATAATGAAAGATGCATGGGAATAATGATGCTGATAGTAAATAAGATCCTAACCAATTGTGACAACAGTTAATCTCCCTCCTCCCTCCCATTTCCTTATAAGAGAAGAAATTATTTCTTGTTGATAGCATAGAATAGAATAGATTTATTTATTGTCCACGTTAAAAAACAACCCTTCACTACAAAACCTACTGGGGAAAAAATTGAATAAATAAATAAAAAATTGCTGGCTGAGGTCAATTACTTATCCACTTTTCGCAGTATCAGGTCTGCCAGGAAAAATCAGGCAGGTAATACTCTGTCCTGGAGAGTATTTTCTAAACACAGATTCTTTCATTATTATTGGTGCAACGCAGTTTTCCCCCTTATCTCTGCTGGAACGTGTTTAAGGGGCCACCCAGGCCGGGTAGACAATTGCCTCAGCAACAACACTCATGATTCCTATCCGCGTTAATTTCCGATGAATTAACTATGAACAAAACGCCATTCTTCTCTCAAAATACACGGCATTTTTGTTAATAGAAAATCAATATATTTACTCTTTCCTTATCAAAAGATAAGGAAGAACTAACCAAATAAAAGAAGTTTGATAGGAGAAGATGTAAAGATTGCAAGATATTGTTATTTTATTCTGAGGTCAGATAAATTTCAAGGAATTTAACCAAACACAAAAAGCACATGGGTTTTATTATTGCAGAGACGGTGTATTTTAGTAGCTGGGAATTTAATCAAATTTCCGGGCAGATGTTGCAAAATCCGCGTAATTTATCATTGATAAAAGTGATATTACAGCAAGATAAAATAACTACGGGTCTGACGGAAGCCGGTTTTCCGCCACATTTCAAGACAACCATGGTTAGTCAAACACAAAACGGAAAAAGTACCGCGGGCTAACGGTACATGTCTCGTGGTCAATTCGGAGAGAAACAAATTTGCATGCATGTAATTAAATTCCAGTTGGACGGGGTGCTGTGTCGGTGGATCAAAGAGAACGCCGTTGCACTCGGGAAGGTTCTGGGTTACGGATCTGCAGGGCATTGTGTTGAATTGAATCTCGGCGTAAATTGCTCGCTATGGAGGGCTTTAGGATTGAAAATGAGCTGAAGATGAAAGAGATGATCAAACCAAAGAAAGAAAATTCAATTTCTCTCACTCTATCCATGCTGTGGATTTGTTCCTTATCAACATCAGCAAACTGATTTGATTTTCATTTAGGATAGCAAATATGATTTAGCTTGACCCGCTGAAATCTCTAGGTGTTGGTGAATTTTATATAATGTGTGCAAGAACGAACTAGATGATTCAGACCATAGCTTGCTCTATGTTCAGACTACCTTTTCTGCTCTGCAGAAATAAATGTCAGATCAAGTTCTCTGCTAAGCAAAATTGAGAGGTGCCTTAACATAGGTATAGAAAATACATGGCATTGTGATTAGAAACCCGTTTCTGCTAAGAAGGGTACCTAGTATAAGCTTATCAAATTAATCTGTACGCCCCTGGTTTAGTTTCACTGCACCACAGCAATCAGTGCTTACAATCAAACTCTACTAAGCAGCAAAATCCTACCCAAATGTGCAAGTGAAGAATCCACCAGTGGGACATGCCAGAATTTCAAGTCCAAAATGTTCCGATACTGAACAAAAAGGGATTCATTGTTAATAATGGTAAAGAAGGACCGTGACATTATAGCAACAAACCGTATCCTGATATTCGATTGCTCAAAGATAGAGTAAACAGGTTCATTGTGTGTGCACACTAAATTATTTTAGTCGTCTTAGATTTTTAGAAGGGGGGCGGACATGGACAGACTATAATATTTGGCTAATGATTTTGAAGAATGAAAATATTATATAAGTACAGTGAGTTGGATAATTTAATTCCGCTCCTAGGCAGTGATCATCACGTGAGAAAACCATATCTGTCAATCCTTAATTGCATTTCCCATGTAGAAATTCCTCTGTTTAAATCATCACCGTCCAAAACTTGCACAGAGACCAGAGTGAACTATTCTAAAATTAGAACAAACCACGATGGCTACAAGATGGGTAAACAGTGAACAAGTCTCCTGCCCATCTGAACCGAACACAGCTGCAAATATTCCTGCAGACTTATGCTTTTCCCAAAACAGTCCCCAATAAATCTGTAACCTCTGATGACCTCACCACAAAGGAACCGTTTTAAGGTTTCAACAGGATCAAACCAGTTGGGGCGAATTCTTTCACCACTGAGGCCACCGGCCTGTCCAATGTGAATTATAGCCTTACCTGATCGCCATACAGAACATATTTTCCCTATGGGATCTTTCGGCAAGTCCACTGCCAATGTCAGACATCCTAATGGCCAGATTACACCAGGGCCACTCCCAGCTCCTACAGCATAAAGGGCTGTTTATAATCACTCTGTCACCGAGAGAGAAAAGAAGGAGGGAGGTCGAGTTATTTAAGAGTCCCCTCGACCCACAGGGGGTCAGGAGTTGACCTCAGAGGTCAGATTGAGATGCAATTTATCTTGGAGACCTTTCTGAATGTTGTGATAATTCCCCGAATTCTTAGGGTTTAATGGGTGTTAAGATGGATTGATGAAGTGACCACAAAACTGCTGGAGGTACTAAACCATGGAGCAATGCCTACAACCAGACTATGGCCAGACACAGGGGGGGGGGGGGGGGGCAGGATGGGAAAGTATGAAGTTGTGAAACAAATTATCACCCGAGAGTGAATAATTGGGCAGTGGCTGGACCATGCAGCTGGACAATGGACTTATAATGACCAAGTATTGTTAGACAGTGGTACATGCAGCCACAGCTAAACACAAAGCTAACAATATTTTATACAAACAGGCAACTACCAATTAAGCAAGCCATTGCTCTACCATTGTTAAAGGAACGTTACAGAACTGGTAATTAAAATTTTCTTTAACATCACAGATTTACATAAAACTTACACGGTCTAATGATGATGATAGTAGAAAACGTCCCTAGAAATATTTCTGTCTGAAATGCCATATTTGATGAGAAATAAATAAAACTAATTTCCGATTGGAGTTTATCGCCCATGAGCGTTTTTATTCATGCATAACACATGCAAAAGTGTAATCGGTTTTTCACTATTTTCTCGTGACCCAGATGGCCGATCGATCTCAAACTTCTACAGGTTTGTCAGTTTATGTATATGGTGGATTATATAGAGTGCTTACACTGTTTTGTTAGCAAAAACCAATTCTGTAATGTTCCTTTAAGCTTATAAAATTATTTGAATGCAAGTTTTAAAGGGTCTGTATACGTTTGGTAATGACTCTGAAAATGAATGGCAATAAAACCTTACTTGGGAAGAAGTACAGCAGCTTTGGATAGTACAATGCATTTTGAGAAACTTTTCACTTAAAAGTACTGCAGTTATGGAAAAAGATATCAGTTTTTATCCCCCAAAATAATAAATCTGAGAAGCGTTACTGATAGTAACGTTTCTCAGATGGTGTATTCCAATTGCAGATTATTCTTCCTGGGTGGACATAACCGCTCCAGATTTTCGGCAATATCTCAAAAACGCTACCACCTTTTGAAATGAAATTTTCACAGGTTAGTTTTATGGTATATATCTACAACTATATAGGATTGAAACAAACAGTGGGTTCCAATTACCAAACGTATACAATCCCTTTGAGTATTACTCAGTATCAAGAAGCCAGACAAACCTCGGGTCATCATGTTTCATCGTTAATTTATTAAATTTCAACATTCTCCCCGACTCTTAATATTCTCATTAATTTTTAAGTACTGATACATAAGTTTAAAAAAATAACTTGTGGAAAAATGGTTTAAAATAAATACAGCTTTCAATTACAAAACAAAACCCAAAAATTAAAATACAAGTTATGCGATTATACATTGCACACATATCGGACCAAGTTTTCCGTTTTTGTAAAAACCTCTCCAAACTGATCACTCCTTCTTCCAATGCACACAGAGAGACAGAGATTAAGCTGAACAAAATCATCCACTAAACAAATGTATTTTGAGTTGATCAACCACATAAGACCTGTGGATCAACTCCCTTCACTTAAGGTGGCATTAGTGCTTCTTTGTTACACTGCTCATTAAATTGGTTGAAACTTTTTGTTATCTTTCATTTGCCCCCAATGATGTGGTTCACATCACATCACAAAAAAAATAAACAAAGAATAATTTATAATAAAATGAAATACGAATTAGATATCATAGGTTATACAGGACAATACAGCATGTAACGTAAATGAAATAATCATAAAAGAGTGGGGTTTTTAAAACTAATACTTGGTAACTATATTATGATAAAAACATAAATGGGGAAAAACTGTCAAGCTCTTGAAGACTCTTAATTTCTTGTTTAAAGTCTGGTCTGGTGCACCTTGACATGCCCCAAGAGGAAATTAAAAACAACCTCATAGAGATGCCCTCTATCGCAGAAAAAATGCCTTGCCCTTTAAGAAAGAAGTATCTAGCCAATGAAATGACTTGTAGTGAAGTACACTGCTGCGAGATCACTGGGCACACAAGCGAATTCTTGAGAACAAATTTGTCTGCAAGAATGAAATGATAACCATAATCATTCTTAAAATGATACCTCAACTTACATACTCAGCCACCATTTTTGAAAAGAAAGATGTGGTATTAAGGGATTGGTTACTCATATATTGTAAGTATCGTTGGTGCAAAAATACTACATTACGGTTACCATAATCTACCGCACCGAAATGGTGTACATTAGCAAAGGAGACTGCAAGGGGCCGAGAGCATGACCAAAAACACCAACAAAAAACACTATGTGAAGAAAATGCAGGATGAAAAGGCAAAAATGTGAAGAGAATTTGGTGCCAAAAGTTCACAGCAGAAAGTGTTTGTTTTGTTTTGTGAGAATTTTCCACTACAATGATTTATTTAACACAATTTGCTTCCAGGGCCACAAAAACTTACTGAGCACAGAGAACTCTTGCTCAAGAAAAATAGGTTACCAGCCAAAATACTATACAGTTACCATTGCTGTGACTTGTACCCCACTTATATTTCTTGCTTGGCAAAGAAATTTGCTGCTAAACAGCTTTATGAAATTTGGCCCAGGTGGCATGAATAATACTGAACTAGGAAATGCTTTGTGTTTACCTCATAACGTATTATGAGCGGTTATACTGCTTGATGTACTGGCCTTAAGAGCAAAAGACAACATTCTGAACTCAAGAAACTTGTCATCAAGCAAATACTAGATTTCTAGTGTCTTCTAAAAATAACACCGAGCCACAGTTTTTTGTCATAATCTGGGACAACGTTTTGTTTTATTACAAATGATGATGCGTCAAAATATTTGATGCGAGTTTGAAAATTAGAAGAGAGCATTGGATGGAAAGTTTGAAATCAATGTTGTAGTTTTACATACTCCCTAAAGACATGTCGTGCTGTCAACGAGTCTTTGTGTGTAATATCATTTATTGACACACAGGCGGTATCCAAACTGGCAGCTACGGCTACGGCTACGGCTATGACCGTTGCTAAGGGTAGCGCTAAGGACGTCCCATACAGCGATCCACCCATAGCCGTAGCCATAGCCGCCAATTTGGACACGACCTGATTATTATCTTACTGAAAAGAGACCAGACTACTTTAACCAGCGAGCCTCATTTTGGCTACTGAGGCCGTATCCGATTTTGGCGACCACAGCTACGGCTACGGCTGTTGCTAAGGGTGTTGCTAAGGACGTCCTATACTTCAATGCACGACGACGCAGAAATCTAGCCGTAGCCGTAGCCGTAGCCGTAGCTGTAGCTGCCAATTCGGACGCGGCCTTAGATTTGAATTGGAGAGAAACAAGCTGCACCATACTAGTAAAGGTCGATACAATGCACACATGCAACTGCAGTATCAGGGCTCGAAATTTACAGTGGACCGCAGGCCCGAGGCCAGTGTTTTTTAGCATCGGGCCAGTAAACTTAGGACCGGACAAGGCGGTCTTGTGTTTTTAAATAATAATACCAAACCTCATCTTAAATTAAAGAAATTTCGTTCAAACGTTGACTTTGAGTTTGAAAATACTACCCATAAGATTAAATAAAAATAGTTGATATGTACCGGTATGTAGTTTTTGTCTTATTTTGATTCCAGTCTTGTCGCAAATTTTCTAGTCCAGTAAAAGTTTTGAGCTACAAGCCCTGTGGTCTTGTAGATTTCCCTCCAAACTCGAGCCCCGAAGTATTTCATCAAAAAGAGGAATGTGCCAGGCCTAGCAAGACTTTGTGCTGTGTTCAATTTTCAATAGCACATTTGCGAAACCAAAAGGATATCAGCTGATCAGCATGACAATAGAAGCAAGGGTGGTGTTGTACACAACTTGTTGATCTTCAGTTACTCAATGAAACTCAATATAAGGGTTTATGTTTAAGGTTGAGACAGTTACTAGTTCAATTAGTTCAATGTGTTTGATATTAGTGTAAAACACTGGACCGCAGGCCCGAGGCCAGTGATTTAAGCATCAGGCCAGTAAACTCATGACTGGACAAGTCCGCGGGTATTGTCTTTTTGTTCAAATGTTGACTTTTGGTCCGATAAAAATCTTTCAATTCTGTTGAGTATTGAATAATATTTACCCATAACACAAAAGAGATAAATCTGCTCTCAGTGCTTGTTCGAAATTAAAACAATTAAAATGTTAAATAAGTAATTTTTGTTTGTCTCATTGCAATTCTGGTCTTGTAAAAAAAATCTGGTCCAGTAAACATTTAAATCTACAAGCCCTGCAGTCTTGGGGATTGTCCCCCCAAATTTGAGCCCTGCATTGAGTGGAAGTCAATCAGTGTTGGGTTGAGGACAATGGCTGTTCAGCTTTCATCAAACGAAACTGTGCAAAACCCCATTTTCTTTTACATTGACGGCAGCTTTTAATTTAATATATGTTTTTTGTACAACTTCTTCCATGGAAGAAAATAATACTATGTTACAATAAAATACACAAGAAAATATACATAATTATGTTCATTTTATACACAGCCTTCCAATTACTAAAATTGGAATTAATAAAAAAAAATTAAAAAAACAACAACAATTGCAGGTTTACAAAAGTACGGCATTGTTTGAGCAATTGGGCCCACATCAGAAATTTATTGAGCAAACACCTGGACAAATAATTTGTTTATTCATCTGGCAAGATTGGGTATGAGTGGTGTGATCAAGAGAGGGCGCCATCATGATCCTGAGTGAGACATGGCGATCCTATGCTCACCAACAGAGGGCGCTAGCACATTTTATTTGTCAAAATTTGTACTGGTCATTCCAAGCATTCAGGAGGGTCCAACCCATTTCATTTGATATGTATACACCACTATAAAGCTTACATATAGGGCTACATTTATATCAATTGGTTTACGTCCTAAAAGATTTTGGAGAAAAAAATTGCGCCATTTTTCGATTTCATATTTTATTTTTTGTATCGGTCATTTACAAAGGCTCTAGTTGAAAGGGTTACATGTATACAGCAGGAATGATATTTAAAACTTGACTAAAGAGGAAAATTTCCATGAGTATGAGAGCGGCCTACTTAGGCTTTCATTAAAAAAATTCTGGCTATTTATTTTACTGATTCGCAAATGGTAACAGAATCAGAAATCGGATTAATGGCTCGGGACAACTTGCATTACATCAAAAGATTAAAATAATATGAGTCTGTGTGTAAATCATTTACATATAGGTAATACATAGTACGTCTTAAGGGCTTTGTCATCACATTGGCAGATCCAATGCGTTATTCTGTTTCTGTCAGAACCACCCTGACAAAAACAGAAACAGAACAAGCAAAACCCCTCGATTGATGAAACAAGTTTATAACTGTAATTTTGTGAAAAAGCAAGTGAAAAAAGTATACACTGTAAATCAAAAGAGCCTGTGACAATGGTTGCTTTTGGCAGCAACAAAACAACTTTAAATAGACCAATAATGTATAACTATCTGGTTAGTTGAACAGGAAAACAAACTTGGCAGGTAAAAAATCCACCACAACCAAAGAAGTGTCATCACTAAAGAAGTGCTGTAAGGTAACCAACACTCAGTAACGACAAACCCCTTTACAAATCAAAAGTCAACAGGGAACCAGCCTATCAATAGCACACACAAAGTATTAATTTTGTGGCTGGTAACCTGTTTTTTCTGCTGAGCAGGGTTTCTCCATGCTAAGCAGATTTATGTTTTTAGCAGATCACTGAAATTGCCTTCTGGTGGATTTTTATCCTACTTTGTTGAAAAAGAGAATAAACACTGTAACAAATGAGAGGGAGTGATAGGAGTGGATTAGTGCGCAGTCACCAAACTCAATAACAATCACCCCTACATCTTAACCTTCTATGCACTTTGATATTTACTTCAAATTAACATCTAAAATATCATTCGAATGAAACATAGTGACAGCAAAGAACCATCTGAGAAATTCACTCCCACATTTTTTTTTCTTTTCATTTCACGCGACGACATATTCAGAGGAACATGAAATTGATCAGCGGCTGGTGAGCCGAGACGAACAAATTTGATTTGTGTTTTTGTCGTTTTCAATAAATCAAATCAATGCTATGCGCTGTCTCACAGCTTGGTTTTGTATCCAATCTCTTGCTGCTTATGCTGTCTGGACTTTAAGAAGGGGGGTTGACTAAAGGTGCACATTTCTCTTTTCCCCCCAGTTTTCCTGTCCTCGAGAACCCTTCAGGGACCATGAATTTCTGTATAATAATCACCTTATGCCCAGACAAGGTAGTATTATTGAATTTGGGAAAGAAAACAAATTTCAAATAAAAATGTCTGAACAAATTGTACAAAATTTGGTTTTGTTTAAAGGCAAAGTATACCTTTGGTTTTTGGAACCGTTTGATTGTTTTAATCCTATATAATGTAGATATATACAATCAAACTATAGCCTGTGAAAATTTCATTTAAAAAGGTGGTAGCGTTTTTGAGATATCGCCGAAAATCTGGAGCAGTTATGTCCACGCAGAAAGAATACTTTGTAAGTGGAATACTCAATCTGAGAAACGTTTCAAGCATGAAACGTTTCTCAGATTGACAATTTGTTGAATCCCTTTCTATAAAACCCCACTCATTAGGAGGGAATCATTTCTCAAAATGTTATACATTATCAACAGCTGCAGTGCTTCTTACCAAGTAAGTTTTTATGCTCATTAATTTTTGGAGTAATTACCAAAGGCAAACCCTCCCTTTAAGGAATGCAGACGGTAGGAAACGTTTAATAAGGACATAATCTTTTCTTGGACTTTTTGGGTTTGATTGAACGTAGGTTAAATCTTGCAGTCAGTTTGTGGCAGCTATGGGCACTCTGGTACAAGCCACTTGTGGCTTTGGCCATTATGGGCATTTTGGTACAAGCCACTTGTGGCCACTATGGTCCCTAAAGGGTTTTAATCTTTATATCCTGGTAAGCTGTTACTGTTCTATGAAGCCTGTCCTTCATCCTTCCGGTAAATACGTCTTTCCGCCTTAAACCCACGCCGCTTCATCCTGCATGCTCCAACAATCATCAGAATGCATTGGCCAAGTTCGTTAGTAAAAACTTGAACTTGCCTGTTACAAAGTGCGACCGGCATTCGGAACAACTGTGTTTATTTGGTCGCTGTATCAGTAGCGAGCTCCATCAACCAATCAGAGGAGCTGTTAGCAAAGCACTTCGGCATAATACGCACGAAGCATGTGATGAGTGCACTTATAACACACTGTGCGGGATTGGATGATTGAACCACCAATCAAAGAGAGACTTACAGATGAGAGCCATCCGCAGAAGTCCTCTCACTTGGATGATTTCTCCAGTTCTAGCTTTATGCCTGGGACGTTAAAAATGGATGCAACTGTGGGTGAAAAAGAAGAAACAAAAGCCCATTAATGTCATACCTTATGCATACAGTAAAATACTTCATGAAAACCAAGAATCTCTAAGAACTGTACCCCTAATCAAATGTATTAACATCATACGTGGGGAAACTTCAGGAAAAAATGGAAACCACAAATAATGTTGTGACAAAATCCAAAAAGAATCTATAGGATTATAAATAATTTCGAATGATTAGATCTGGCAGTATGGTTGAGCGGTAAGACTGCACACCTTGCAGTCACAAGGTTCTGCGTTTGAATCCAGGGCTAACTGCTGATTTTCTACAACCCCTACTATGTATTGTCATCCAGTAATGTGTAGAAAAATCCCAACAGATTCCAAATGATATTGACTAGATCACCAAACCCTTGGGTGCTGAAAGAGTTGTTCCAAATCCATCCAAGTAAACCAAATCTATTCAACTAAAATCAAGATAATTATTTTCATATGTATATTTATGCAATTCCTCTCCTCCTTTTTATTGGGGGGGGGGGGTGATTTGGAAGGGTTATTCTGATGTTTGTATATGGTTACGGATTAGGGCCCAATTTCATAGAGCTGCTTAAGCAGGAAATACTGCTTAATAATTTACTGCTAAGCAAAAAGGAGCAGAATACCAGTCATAAATTGTACACGCGATATAGTATTTTGGCTGGTAACCTTATTCTGGTAAGCATAATTATTTTGTGCTTAGCTACTTTGTGTGCTTAAGCAGCTCTATGAAATTGGGCCCAGGTGTCGCCAGCTTGTATGCCCCTAGTTTGGTTGCAGTCTCTTTGACATAAAGATCCATCTAAAGAAACAGGGAGAAACTTACTATCTGGGAGGTCGTGTATTTTTGTTGGCAAGTCACTGAAGTAATGATGCCGCATGGCATCGGTGGTTGATATTCTATTCCTTGGGTTCAGCTGAAGAAAACGTTTGGCAAGATCGTCACCTCCGTAACTGACACACAGACTGAGGGAGAAAGAAAGAAGGCAAACAAAAATAAGCAAATCGGACAACTATTCAATATTTCTGGACAATGTAAAAACTTTTTAACTTGTACACATCGTCCAGAGGTTTTCAATGATTGTGTCAAATTTATTTGAGTTAAGAATAATAACTGAGAACCCTAAGTCCTTCATATTTTCATATACATTTGCACATGAGTTTCACTTTGTTTTGTTTATAAGAAAATGACGTTGGAGAACTAAACTGTGATCAATCCCTCCAAATTCTGTAAGAACACCTGAGCATGTATACATTTTATCTTTTTCTTTTAAACATGCCAGCTTGCCAACTCCTGCCTTTGAAGTTTGATCTGTCATGATTTGTCAAAGTTTCCTGCACGTACATCTAGTCAAGCCCTAGGTGTCCTAAAAGCCTCCTCAAGGACAATAGTCCGGTATTGTGAAATCTGATCCATTGGACTTCCTGCACCCCAAACACTAAACAGAGCCAGATTTCCACATCTGATGCATTTACCATTTGTATAAATATTTATACCAGAGCTCAAAAAGTGGTGGTGAACTTTTAAATTCATCAGCAGTTTTTTAAGAAATAAACTCTTGAACAAACTTTCTGAACCTAATTGCCTCCATGCCCCTGGTCATTGCCAGAGACAACCGAGGCAATTGCGTCTATGCCCCCGGTCATTGCCAGAGACAACCGAGGCAATTGTTTCCATGCCCCTGGTCATTGCCAGAGACAACCGAGGCAATTGTTTCCATGCCCCTGGTCATTGCCAGAGACAACCGAGGCAATTGTTTCCATGCCCCTGGTCATTGCCAGAGACAACCAAGGCAATTGTTTCCATGCCCCTGGTCATTGCCAGAGACAACCGAGGCAATTGTTTCCATGCCCCCTGGTCATTGCTAGAGACAACCAAGGCAATTGTTTCCATGCCCCTGGTCATTGCCAGAGACAACCAAGGCAATTGCCTCCATGCCCCTGGTCATTGCTAGAGACAACCAAGGCAATTGTTTCCATGCCCCCTGGTCATTGCTAGAGACAACCAAGGCAATTGCGTCCATGCCCCTTGTCATTGCCAGAGACAACCGAGGCAATTGTTTCCATGCCCCCTGGTCATTGCTAGAGACAACCAAGGCAATTGCGTCCATGCCCCTGGTCATTGCCAGAGACAACCGAGGCAATTGTTTCCATGCCCCTGGTCATTGCCAGAGACAACCGAGGCAATTGTTTCCATGCCCCCTGGTCATTGCTAGAGACAACCAAGGCAATTGCGTCCATGCCCCTTGTCATTGCCAGAGACAACCGAGGCAATTGTTTCCATGCCCCCTGGTCATTGCTAGAGACAACGAGGCAATTGTTTCCATGCCCCTGGTCATTGCCAGAGACAACCAAGGCAATTGCCTCCATGCCCCTGGTCATTGCTAGAGACAACCAAGGCAATTGCATCCATGCCCCTGGTCATTGCCAGAGACAACCCAGGCCATGTTGTGCCCATACCCCCTGGTCATTGCCTTGGTGCCCCTATGAAGTGGTTCAGTAAAAGTGTTCATTCCCCTCACAGATGTGCCCTTCACTAAGGAAAAGCTGCCCTGCCCTTACTACTGAACCAAGTGACAGGCTTGAACTTTAATTGATTACTTTAACAATGTAAGCTAAGGTGAAATCTAGGTTGTGGTTGGATATCCTGGAGTGAAAGGGGGGGGTGTTGGGCTTGGGTGACAGTAATATTTTTTTACATTGCTAACAGCAAACCAGATATTTTGGCCTGGTGCTATCTGGTTTGTGGTTTCACACCAACAGAGTATGAGGTCTGACAGAACGAGATAAAGAGGGTGAGTTTGTTTACAGGGGAAGTAGTGGCATACCTTCAGGGTCAATGGCCTTAGAAGAAAAAAATGTGAGTATGTAGATGTTCTTAAAACCTATCTTTGCAAAAATTAGAACTTGAAAACAGCAGTGAGAAAAACTTACAAGTTGTTAAGATAAATGTGAATACTTGTTCGTTCTTTCCGGATCATCAACCTTTCTTGTGTAAAAGAATTCAATCACTGACTTACAATAGTTGCGTATAAGGTGAAGTTTTGGTTTTATTTGTTGGCTTATTTTATTCAACGCTAATTATATCTCAGTAAAGAAACAAAGTAAGATCAACTGTACAAAAAATTAATGGCTTCATTCGCTAATTTTTCAAATTTTTGTGAGAAAAAAACCCCTAGAAACCGATGAACCATTTTGAAACTTGTGCTGAAAAAAATATAAATTACTCTTCATGAAATTTGGTCGCTGGAACCCTCAAGAGTTCGTAATGGCTGATAATGTTTATGAAAAAAAGGTATCTGCAAAAGAGAAGCACTTTTTTCTTTTTGCATTTTTAAAAATACATTGTTGTTTTTTCACTTGATTCTAACCTTCACATTGAACCTCTAACCAACCTCCAAGTTCCCGCTGTAAACTTCCCTTTCCTGGCCAAAACAACTAAACAACTGACAGTAAATTCCAATCCAAGGGGATCTCCAATCTCTACAGGATCTTTCACTTCCTCTGTCACAGAAAACCAAAAGTTCCCCAGAAGATTTGCTAAAAATAAACTTCTATTGCTACCTACCTTTTTAAAGAGAATCTTAGGAATGTTATGTTGGTGTGAAAGGTTTAAAGCTACCTTGCTGTCATTTCATTGATGTTATAACTGCATTGGGGACAAGGCGTCTACTCTAGAATGCGGAGGGTTGTGGGTTCGAATCCCACCGGAGTAGTCTGTGTATTTCTTGCCCCACAGGGCTTGGAGAGCACCTAGTATAAAGTGCTTATCTCTTTTTAAAAAGTACAAAAACCACATTTTCTTACCTCGGTACTACTTCACAGAGGAATTTGGGTGGATAAACTTTAGTCACTACTGTAAAAACAAAATCAGACAAAAATAGACAAATGAAGTTACAAAATTGCTGCCAGTGTTAGAGTGGTAGAAACGGCTCCACAAAACAAACATTCTTGGTTATTTATTACTGCAAGTTATTGCAACACTGCAATTGAGGAAAACAATGAAATTATATATTTTTTCGTAAATGATTGTAACTGCAGTATTTGGGCAATGAGTTTCGATCATTATGCTCCAGAGTTATGACACAACATTTGATTGCATATGTCTGATTGTACATTTTTGGTTGTATTGTTTTGGTTAGCAAGTGTTTTTTTAGAAGTTATGGGGCAACATTTAGAAACAGAGAAGTGCTTTCTCTTTCCATACGATGAAATAAAACTTAAACTTCCTCCACAGGATGTGAGCTACAGGAAGTATCCTATTCTATATTTCAGTTTCTAAACATCCTATAAGAAAAAAAAGCCTTAATTCAACTAACCTGTCTTATAGTTTGGTAGTCTTGTTACACCTGGCCAGTTTGACTCTGTTGGGGTTCCCAATATCTGGAGGAAAACATTCACAAAATCAGTTCAATCTTCAAAGTTAAATAAAAATGGGTATGTTTCTTACCTTTTAAAACAATTTAGAAACGTGCCAAGAAGAAATACAAAAATGTGACTAATTTAAACAGCTATGCGAATTAAAATGAAAGTACATATCATTGTGTTCTGGAAGAGTAAATAAATTTCCCTTCCCTAGTTTTCAATAAACACATCACACAGCCAACCTGTGAACAATTCACATTTGAGTGAAAACAACAAACATTTAAGTGTTTTTTCCAAAGAGATTTGTTTACGTTCTTGTTAGGCTTATTTCTTTTTCAGAAATCAAAAAATTTAAAGAGATTTGTGGGGTCTTTAAATGCCATTTCCTTGACTTTGAGATTATATTTCAGATGGAAGTATTGATCTGGAGGATTGTTACTGGTATCAACAAAAATAAATCAGAGGGTTTTTTCACAATGAAATTAATCAATAATTTTATGATAATTACCAATCCTGCATGTTGTCTTTAAATAAAATGACATAAATTAATATATCTTTAATTTTGAAGTTACATTTCATAATGAATTTTCATGAAGCTGAAAATTAGCTTTTAAAACTTCTTGAGTAAAGTAAAACAATAAATCTATTGCAGTATCTCATGAACAAGCTTGGAAATAAATTTAACCAAATTGAATCAGTAATTTTAAAACAAATAATGAATTAAAATTTCTACCACTAGAGGGCAGCAAAACAAAATGGCTGAGATCAGACTTTGTTGGATATAAGTAAATGCCATACCTTGAATATTCTCTCGAGTTGGTCTTTGTAATCTTTCATTCCGGGGAATGCTGGATGACCCCTCAACATCTCAATGAATATACAGCCAACACCCCTATCAAATAATGGTCAAGTCCATTAGCTTCAAACTTTTGAGATGAACTGACATTGATACTTTCAAAACTCATTTCTCCAAAACAGAAAGTTTGTACAGTAAAATTTGTCAAATGACGTCAATAGTTTTTCATTTGCGGATGTATATTTACAGATGAATTTAGTCGCTGTTAAAGAAGACATTTTTTTCAAATTTACCACATTATCGCCTCAAGAAGTCAAAATGTGAAATATGTTACAGAATAATTGCCATTGGTATGCCAGGTGTACTGAACATCAACTGCCTCTATCAGTATCTGGAGTGACAGTCTAAAGTGGCCATCAATTTAAAATATTTCATGTCATTGAAATATTTCTAGTGGCTGACAAAAATAGTTCACCCAGTGAATAGATATAAATGCGTACCTTTCAACACAAGGTGGATCAACACATACAGAAACTAGTAAAAAAACAAAACCTTCATCTGACAGAGGAAGTTTCGATGCATCAGTATTTATAGACCTTAATGAACTGTCCTTTTATTTTCAATTGTAAAGCTACTGGTATATTAATAATAATACTGCAGTCCTACATAGCCCAACGTATCTACCGATAAGGTACTCAAGGCGCTTGAACAAAGAGAAACAGTTTAAGCCAGTTTTTAAAATAGTTTTTTACTTATGAGACCGATTTATGTAGCACCTTATAAGGGTTTACAAGATGCTGCAGCGCATTCAGCAGCCACTGCAAGAAACACCAGGGCAAACCCCTTCTTTAAGTGATAAGTGTAGCTGGGTTCTTTACACAACATACAGGACCTACGGCTTTACGTGTCTTGCTAAAAGGACACAAGTGTCAAGACCGGGACTCAAACCCACACTCTGCTGATCAGAAACACCAGAGCTTGGGTCCAGTGCACTTGACCGCTCAGCCACGACACGCCACAATTGCATTATGTTGAATTTAAGGTTTTCGTTTTATATTCAATTCTTAATTTTCTGTTTTGAGGGGGTGGACTCAAAGACAGATTATTGTTTGAAGCATCCAGTTGTTAATGGTTTCACTTCTGTTCTAAGGACTCATGAAGATGTAAAAAGGAATGAAAGCTGGGGTTGGGGTTACTTGTGGATTCAAGTTGAAATTTCTCAGGAAATTTGAAACCTTTCAAGAGCGCACGTTAGTCTCTAGATTTGGATTACTGTAACATCGTAATTTTATCCCCAAGTAGGTCCAAGGATCTCACACTACATATCACTGAGTGAAATTACAGCTAAATATCAACAAAATGTGTAATGTAGAAGCTCACCAGATGTCTAGTTGTGTGGAGTAATCTGTAGATCCCAGCAACACATCTGGAGGTCTGTACCACAACGTCACCACCTCATGTGAGTATGTCCTACTTGGGATGGACTTCGCTCTTGCTAGACCTAAACAAAGATAAAAGACACAAGGATGTTGGCTAGAAGCTTCATCGAGATTGACGATGATGAAATAGAGAGTCGGAGTGTCAACATTCAACATTTCTTGAGTTGTGAAAAAATGGATGT
Source organism: Plazaster borealis (assembly GCA_021014325.1). NCBI lineage: Eukaryota > Metazoa > Echinodermata > Asteroidea > Forcipulatida > Labidiasteridae > Plazaster > Plazaster borealis. The sequence continues at coordinate 4,609,717 of CM037471.1, read as the reverse complement.
GCATAATTGAGACAATGCTTCTCACTGTAGGCTTTCTATCATTAAAGGTATCATACACGTTTGGTAATGACAAAACAAATATTAGCATAAAAACTTACTTGGTAACAAGCAACGGAGAGCTGTTGATAGTATAAAACAGTGAAGGAAACGACTCCCTCTAAAGTAACATAGTTTTTGAGAAAGAGGTAATTTCTCACTAAAATAATAAAAACTTCTTGCAAGAAGTTTTTATTCCTATCTGAAAGCACACAAATATGTACAACAAGGATGTTTTTTCTTTCATCATTTTCTTGCAACTTCGATGACCAATTGAGCCCAAATTTTCACAGGCTTGTTATTTTATGCATATGTTGGGATACACCAAGTGAAAACACTGGTCTTTGACAATTTCCAAACGTGTTCAGTGCCTGAAATAATTATAGAGATTTTTCTTTGGACGTGTTTGATTTAGCTTGATTAAGGAACCTTACCGAAATCTGCGAGTTTGAGTTCACCCGTTTCACTGATGAGAATGTTTTGTGGCTTCATGTCTCGGTGGAGAATTTTTCTCCGATGACAGAAAGAAAGACCTCTCAGCAACTGGAAAAGGAACAGCTTGACATTGTTGGGGTTTAACCCCCCTGGATGCTTCTCCAAATACGCGCTCAGATCTGTATGCTGGAGGATAGAAGATAGAGTGTAGTTGATGTCAATTCGTCTTTGATGGTGAAGTATAGATATCCTCTATTATGAACAACAGATAAATCAATGAATCATTGCAAAACGTTGTGTCTCGATTTTGCAAAAGAACTTGTATCTCGGTGCATACTTGTTTTCTGTGTACATCCGCATTATTTTAAGCAAGATAACACGTGTTGACAATTTCAAACTCGCACGTAACATAAGTGCTATTATAGGAGATACAACATTTTACAATGACACAACGTAATACAGTATCTTCCCAGATCCTATACGTGATTCTCAGGCAATTTTCATCCTGTGTTGAACAAATCAAACTGGATAATTTAATTTAAACAGCGAATTGCAGACACAGCGAAATGAGTTGAAATACAGCACCAGATGTGGTTTTCCCACAGCAGGTCTCTAATCGAGAGACAATCTTTCCACTCATTGAATTTGTTCGAGTTGACTTCTTCTAAAACCCCAAGAGACAAAAATAACGCCCCTGGAATACAATGCTAACTGTACCATTCCAAAAACCTGCGTTCCCAATTTCCGTTCTTCAGTGTATTGTTGTTTTTAATCAAATTGCAGCATAACATTTCTGGTGGACAATTGGGCCCAATTTCATGGTTCTGCTTACAGATGAATTCTGTATCTACAGATACCATTCTCCGCTCACATAGTGAATGTGTAATTTCTGCGTTAGCCTAACCCCACTCCCAAGCAGGGGTAGCTATTTCCCAGGAAATGGCGATTCCCAGGAGTTTGCAGGGGGTTTAGTCTCGCAAGCATGAGAAGGTTAACCAAAATTCCCACAAATTTCTGGGAAATTCGTACGAAAGGGGCACAAGAAACAATTCCAAGTCCATGCCTATTCCATGCCAAGAATTAATAACCATGCAGGAAGCAAGGTGAAACGCATCTTGTACTCACCACACGATGTACGTTTGAAGTGACACAAATTTATTAATGCATCACCCCCCGTACGTCTGATATAACATAGCGGGCGGATTTAAGAAGCACTAACAAATCTTGAAATGCTCTCTCTGTAGTTGACGTCAATTACCAGTGAAAACAATACACCTTTAACCTTTGCGATGTGAATAACAACTTGTTATTTAAGCATCGCGGTTTGACAGTTTTCAGGTATAGTCAAGCGTGTCATTGATTTATAGCCGCACTGTTGGTTCAAAGAAACGTGGGCTTTTGGAAATCTTGCATTATATGACTTCGACATGAAATTCTGAATCTCAACCTTCAGGGAAGAAATCAATGTTAGAACCTCATGGTTTTTATTGATTTAAATGAAAGTGGAAAATATTGTAAGTTTTTTGTGTGTGTTTTCTATTTTTGATTTACTTAAAAATAAAAATAAAGAAGACCCAAAATGACCAGATGCCTGGATGGGGCTACCCTTTACGTTAGAAAAAACTGCTTTCAATAAATAAATAAAAAACCTTTGAGGTCGCAGGTTCAAATCCCACTTTAGTCACTTTTTCGTTGTTCATCCCAAATCAATTTATTTTAACCTAGTCAGTTTCCCTTGTGGTTTATTACTTGTAAAATAACTTTAAAACAATTTCTTCCTTTGTCATGAAATCTTAATTGTTTGACACCTCGAACCGAATTCAATTCATAATTTGTTCATTTAATTTTGAAAACAAAGAAACAAAATTGTCCGATTACGGGAAAAAAAAAATATTAAAAAAATAAATTCTCTGGTGGAGGGGGGGGGGGCCCTTATCCTGATAAGCCGAGGATTCTTGACGTAAATCTATGGAGTCTATGGAACGATCAACATTACAACAGACAGACAGGTGAATAAATAAAATACACCCTGACTGGATTATAACCCCCCCCCCCCAACAAAAACACACCAAGGGAAGTCTTCCGTTCAATATATTCAACAACTCACCACATACTCAATGACAAATGTGAGCGTCGTCTTCGTGTGGATGATGTCATGAAGACAGACAATGTTGGCGTGCTTCAAGCCCTTTAGGAGAGACGCTTCCCTTATTGCCGTGAAGGGAGCGCCCTCGTCTTGCTGCAGGCGGATTTCTTTAAGCGCGACGACTTGTTGATTGACGCTGAAGGAAAAAGAAAGAGAGAGAGAGGAACTTGAGAAGAAAAGGCCGACGTTATTTCTACACTACTATTAATATTATTATTATTGTCATCATAACATTGCCACTACTCCACACCGTAACGCCAAACAATCAGAGATACAAATTCTGAAGAGTTGTACTTGTTAATGAGGCACAGACTAATTCAGTGGTGGCAAACAGCAAAGGCTTTTAAAGCACACAGCCTTATTGATATTTGTCAAAGACCGGTAACTGACAGTAACGTTTCTCAGATTGTGTATATTCTAATTGCAGATTATTCATCCTGGGTGGACATAACCACTCCAGATTTTCGGCAATATCTCAAAAACGCTACCACCTTTTGAAATGAAATTTTTACAGGTATGGTATATATATATGGTATATATCTACAACTATATATGATTGAAACAAACAGTGGGTTCCAATTACCAAACGTACACAATCCTGTTAAGCCTTAAATTTGAAAATAGATTGTTCAAAATTGCTTTAAATTGCGAAATAGGATCTTAATTTACTTACCTGCTTATTGCCTTAAACACTTTGGCATATGAACCTTCTCCCAATTGACCGATTTTTGTGTACGTCTCTGATTTGCCAAACGGTGAGCAGGACTGCAAAACAAGAACAAAAAACAAAGACATTTTAGATCAAACATTTCCTTAAATTGAGAGATAATCCGGGCCTGGCAAATACAGTTATTGTATTACCAAATGATACACCAGTTTTCCTGGGGACGATAAGACAGGTATATTAAACATCAGTATTTGTCAAGGCCAAGGTATTAGCCAGGATTTGGTAAAAGGGTGTCCAAAATTTTCACGAATTAATAAAACATTAATATGTAAATGACAGATAAAACAGGGTATCCAAATTTAAAACAGGGTGTCCAAAAGACACCCAGACAACCCCCTGGCTAACACTATGGTTAAGGCCATGTCACACGAGGCAATTTAAAGGCAAACGGTTCCAGGCATTCTCTCCAACAAGGAAACCAACTCATATACCAGTTTTCTTGGGGACGGCAAGACACTATAAGAAAATGATCTCCAGTATACAAGTGTTCCTTTTTTAATGCAGTGCAGTTGGTTGCCTTCAAGTTGCCTGTACAAATTGCCTCATGTGGCAAGGTCCTCAAAAGGATTCGATGTACATTTAATCCCAGTCTTTGAAGACGTAATGAATTCCACCATTCCTCTGCCTGGTAACTCCAGTGGACTTAACAATTCTGATGATCTTACCATCGAGGAAGGAAATACATTATTTCCTTCCTCCATGATCTTACAAAGACTAAAAGTCCTTGCGGAAAACCCGAGTGTACATTGTGAAGAATGTGACTTGTGAACAAAAAGCATTCACGATAATGGTCTTCACCGATTTTTAACCACAAAATATAATTGAATCAAAAAACAAAATGACAATAATTTCCAGCCAGAGTCGACAGCAACAAACCTTGCATGGCGGGCAAGTTCCCCTTCGTTGTATATCATTGTGCGGTTTCTCACACAGTGGTAAATGAACGCTGGAACGCAGTCCGATGTTGTGACACCCCACACACACAGCAACGTTAGGCATCTTCCTAATATAATATCACGTAGTTGACGTCCTAAAACAATGCTGCCTCTTTGAATCACTTCCAATGTGTGGCTGTCACTCCACCAAATCCCGGGTTTTTTATAGAAAGGAAATGTCCAACAGGAAATGATGGCAGATTAGAGAATAAACACTTTACGGGGACTTACAACGAGTGGTTGCGGTGGGTCTGTAATGATCTTGTTTATCGTACTGTGTAGTAAAAATGTCAGTGACGTAACTCTTAGCCAATAGGATGCCTCACATCATGAATATTTATAGGATGTATTGAATTATATATCCCGTACACGTTGAATCAACCAGCGTGTTATTGTGAGTGGGTTGGATACTACGTGTACTTGCATAACCAATGAGATAAGTACATGTCTGCAGGCTATCACTTCTATATTTACTAACACGTACACACGTTGGCGACCGCTTTTGATGACCACTGAAAACAAATTGCGAAACGTTCCTTAAAAAATGGAAAAACCATTGAATAACCAGTCATACTTTTAATCCATATTTGCTATTGTGGTAAGGGTTTGTTTCTTTTGGGTCACAATTGTTGCTAACACACTCCAAGTGATTCACGAGCAGGTGATTTGAAATGTACTCCAGGGTGAAATCAAAGATTTTTGTAATATGATGGGTTTGCAACTGGGGTGATCAATTAATTCTGAAAATATTAATTCAATTCAATGGCATGGAATTACAGAGCTTGTGTGAATAAACGAGGGGTCTCCAAAGGCTTGAGAGAAGGCACAGTGAGAATAAAAAAAATAAAAAAAGTACAATGGTAAATCAAAATACACAATGTAATATAAAACAATATGTCATGAAGTAAACTACACTCGTAACCTAAGACCATCGTTTGGTCAGGGTTACACTTGGAAATGGTTCTGTTTCAGTCCAGAAGTGTTTGTTCAACTAAATAACAAGTGTTTCTGATGAATGTTGTACATTATTGCACTGGTAAGAGGTGGGGGCCAGGAACCCTCAGGGTTCAAAATATAGGCAGTATACTTGGAACTTAAAGGGTCTGTATGCGTTTGGTAATGACTCTGAAAATAAATGGCAATGAAAAATTACTTGGTAAGAAGTACAGCAGCTTTGGATAGTTTAATGCATTTTGAGAAACTTTTCACTTTGAAGTACTGCGGTTATGGAGTAATATATCACTTTTTGTCCCCCCAAAAAATGAATCTGGGAAGCGTTACTGCAGTAACATTTACTGCAGTAACATTTCTCAGATTGTGTATTTCAATGGCAGATTATTCCTCCTGCGTGGACATAACCGCCCCAGATTTTCAGCAATATCTCAAAAGCGCTACCGGTACCACCTTTTAAAATGAAATTTTCCCAGGTTAGTTTTATGGTATATATCTACAACTATATAGGATTGAAACAAACAGTGGGTTCCAATTACCAAACGTGTACCATCCCTTTAACCAAATGTTAGAGAATCGAACTAAGAGTGCTATTTTGTCAACCTTTCAAGGAAGGTTAACAAACCACAGTCCCTTGTTGTGGAACTTTTCTTTTTCCGTGTAACATGTTTAACTTGGAACAAAATCTCCAGGAAATGTCTAAAAGAGTAATCCTACTTCAACAAAAACATCCGAGAGATCTTCCTCGTTGAGATAAACTACATGGGACATCCGTTAAAGGTGCATAAGAAGAAAAAAAGGGCACGGCTGGCCAACTCCCCACAAGTTATGAGGATGTTTACCTGAAAGACACTCTTTATTATTTGTCAGTGTTAATTGTGCCGTACGTCCTTCGGATATGACACACCCAATTACATTCCTCCAGCTTATGCTATCACTTGCCAATAGACTGTGCAAGTCTCGCACGTATTCTAACATTGAGACATGTTAAAGTGCGTGAGTTTGTTTCCTTCACGGGTTAAAGTAGTGTGTGTGGGGACAAAAGTGGTTCCAAAAATGTTAGAATGCGCGCGAGACTTGCACGGTCTATATCTGGTCCTACTGTTAGGTTAACTGATTTTAGTTCTTTGTTCAGTGGGAAATCCAGGTAAGTTTGTTGTCCCACTCAAAGGTGCTGATATTTAGTTGTTTGGGGTTGAACAAAGAAACATTGACTAGAGTGGGATTTGAACCAACGACCTCCGGTTTAACGTGCCGGCACTCTACCAACCGAGCTATCTAGATCCAGCTAACACCCCAAACCTTCTGACTGGCAACCACCGAACAAAGATATCGACAAAATAGGGAGACCGCCAACATAGGGCTAGATACATGTAGCTCGGTTGGTAGAGCGCTGGCACGTTAAACCAAAGGTCAATAGTTCAAATCCCACTGTAGTCAATTTTTCTTTGTTCAACCCCAAATAATTTACAATTTATCCAGTTAGTTTCCCTTGTGGTTTATAACTTGATATATTTATTTGTAGCTAATATCAGGGCTTGCTGGAATGGTGCTTTGTGTGGAAGTCATACAGTACCTGCCTAAGTCATTTGTGGCCAACATAATTGAGGCAAATGATATAAACCTGGATAAACAATGGGAAAAACTACTTCAGCAGATGATTGACAAAGGAGATTGACGTCAACCGGGAAACATTTTTTATTCTTAATCGTCTCTTAATTTAAATCACATATTTACCACCAGCGGGCTGTTATTTCAACCCCGCAATTCCAGAACCTATTTTGGGATTAATCAGAATTATCAGGCAGGAAGCACATAATGAACCCGGGCATGTCAAGTGATGTTATACAGTTTATGGTATGGGACCATTAGCCTCGGCTGTTATATCATTTTACTGTACATGTAGTTCATGTTATCAATACAATGGAAGAGGAAGACAGTGCGACACGCTGTAACAAGGTGGTTTTTACAAAACAAATAAAAATCCCTGTTGTTAAAATTTATAAAATTGCACAAAGCCAGGGGTAGTTGTTAATCCCTCGACCATGCCCCCTTGAATTGTCTCTTTAGTCCTTTTTTGGTAATTGGTGTTGTGTAGACCTTTACACAAGAACTTGGATTCCCAGTTGCCAGCATCCCCCCTTCCACCCCCTTTCTAAGAAATGTAATACTTCTTCATGAAGAAACAAATGCTACAAAAAGTTCCTTTCCCACAAACAGACAAAAGGAAGAAAAGGATATCCTATTAGTTTAATTCTGCAGCAGTTTGGATTGTTGAATTTCTCTTCCTGTCTCTTCTCTCCACTCCAGACAAACCTACATTGATCCTGATTGGTCATTTGCAATCATTTCCTCTTACAAATTTGTCCGTCCGTCCGTCCGTTGGTGGTCAATCTATCCGGTTGACCACCTACCACTTCACGAACCTCCTCCTTGTACTAATCTATGGTGTGCATCCACGGGGGAACAGTGACACCTGTAAGAACATCACACAACAACCTAACCTATGTGGTTCAGGGGATCCTTCCACTGTTGCTGTATTGTTCACATTTCTGAAGATTTTCCCGTGTGGTACAACTTGAAGCAAGAACACCTTGTGGGGTAGCAATGCTCCATTGTCTAAAGGACCCACACAAGGGCCACTTTATCTCCCAGCAGCAAGTGGGAGAGATTTGAATCTTGACAATTCCTACACTTGCATCATAGTGCCTGGGCACTTACTCAGAACGGCTGTCCCCGACTTCACCCACAGTCAACCATTCTGTGTGATGATTATGAGCACGGACTCACAACACTTTTAAGGAAGCTGAGGATGATTGAAACAAGGCGAAGGTTCTCATTATTCTGACCAGGGCCCAATTTCATTAGAGCTGTTTAAGCAGAAAATATTGCTTAAATAATTTGCTGCTAAGCAAAAATAAGCAGGATACCAGTCACAGATTGTACATGTGACATGGTATTCTGGCTGGTAACCTTACCCTGGCAAGCATAATTTTGTTGTGCTTAAAGCTACTTTTTGTGCTTTCAAAGCAATCCCTAATCTAGGTGGGAATTCAGTAGAAAACATAGCTAAAGGATAATGGGAGACTTTGGAATGCTAGGTGGCAGCAGACTTACCAGGTAAATTTCCATTGTTTACGTAGTTCTGAGCATGCGCACATTACCAAGAACAATAGATTTACCTGGTAAGTCTGCTGCCACCTAGCGTCCCAAAAAGTCCCCCAATACTGGAAGTGCAGTTGGACGAACTTGGTTAACTTGACCTTCAACCCCATGGATTCTGGTTTGAATCCAACTTTGGGTCCAGCATACAGAATGAAGTTTAAACCCTGGCTCTTCTCAGAACCAACACTTCTCACAAGATTGTAATCACATAGTCTTTACCTATATAAACCCATTCAGTTCTTACTTGCTACACCATGCAAAGCTTTCAATCTTACTAATTGTGTGATTGTTTTTTACGGCAAATGCATGATCTGTGAAATCACTGCTATTCTTTGACAATATTATTTCTGGTGGTTGTAAACAAATCTGTGCATTGAAGGATTAATAAGAAAAATACGCACCTTTTACATAACACTTTGTCACACCCGAGGGCGTCTCAAAGCGCTCATAATTTGTTTTAGTTTAATTAGATTTCACCCATCTGTGATGCCATAATGTTATTGTCCATTTTTAGTAACTAATTTCCCTTTTTACGCACTTTCTGCCAAAGTATTGTCATTGTTAGTGTTTTATCTCTGATGTATTTTTTATATAATTTGAGGGACCCAAATGACATCAGCTGTGCTGGATGGGCCACTAAATATGGTTTAAAACAAAATAAAAAAATAATCATTCAAAAACATGTGAACTGTTTCATCATCTTCTCTGGGTCAGGTATTTAGGCCAGCTCTAGGACTTCTTGCAGATTCCTTGATTGATTTAACATTAGAGTAAGGGATAAACACTTGTCACTGTCCCTACTACCAGCCATTCCTCACCAATAATCAATCAATTATATTGACCCAATTTGTCAAGTTTTGTACCTAGCTGAATACAAAAGGAAATGATGAGTTGTCAGCTAAATGGTCATACAACGTAACTCCCTCATTTCCCACCAGTTCAACCTCATTTCCTCATTTCTGAAAACTATTTATTTCAGATGTGATGCTTACAGGTTATGAGGAAAAAGTCCACCCAACAAAAGTCACCTTCCGTAGCATTCATTAACAATAAATGACAACATCTCAGGAAAAATGCTGATACTCAAAAATAACATTATTTTAAATTTTAAAAACTTCCTTGGTGTGCTGGCTGGCCAGGAGCTGTCCCAAATCCATCAAAACACTCCACTTACTTTGGTAACTCAACATCCAAATGTTTCAGCTCTGCTGAGATGGGCATGTCTGCCTTCATACTACGAGTCTGTCAGTCCTTTATAATGTCTGTCCGTCTGTCTGTCTCTCTTGTCGTGTATAACTAAATTCACTACCTAATGTAACCCATGTCTGCCTCCCTTCATACTACGAGTCTGTCAGTCCTTCATAATGTCCATTCATCTGTCTGTCTTGTCATGTACGGTTTCTCTAGTCCCAACTCAATCCACTGCCTAATGTAGCCCAGTATTGTTTGGTCTCTGCTGAGATGGGTATGTCCGCCTGCCTTCATAATACGAGTCTGTTAGTCCTTTGTAATCAGGGGATCAGGTTGGCTCAGTGGTTTCTTTCGCTGCCTTTCACCTCTGTGGACCCTGGTTCGAATCCCACCTCAGACCCAATCCTTGCATGTGGATTGGGTTTTCTGTACCCACCTGACTGCAGGGGTTTTCCCCCATTGGGGTTTTCCTACCACATCTAAAACTGAACATTTCTTCTCGTTTTTTAATCATCCTTCTATTGGCGCTAATTGTGCTGTTGGATGTGTAATAAATAAATCAAAAAATACTGTCCATTCATCTGTCTGTCTTGTCATGTATGGCTTCTCTAATACCCAAATCAATCCACAGCCTAATGTTACCAAGTATTGAATTAAAATTGTGATTTTTGGGTACAGCATCAAATCGATATAATTCAAGCAACACTCTGATATAGGTTTTGGACGAAGCTAAGTTACTAGGTGGTGAAGGTTAAGAAAGATGCTCTAAGTTTTGGTCACCCTCCTTTTCAAAACAAAGTTCTCTGAGAGATACCATTTTCCAAAGGTCACCTTTCCATATTAAAGACATGCAACAGTTACACTTTTCACCATAACAATTCTTATGGTAAAACTAAAGAGTAATTTTAGTATCTTCCTTCAAGAGCAGGTTTTCAAAACAAAGGCTAAAACTGTGCAGTTTATTAGTGCAAAACTATAATACGGACAGCTTCATAAAAAAATGTTAGCCATTTTGTTATTATTGTCATTTTTTTAAAATTTAACACTTGAAGGAAGTACTTTCTCAGCTCAAAAAATGTAATAAATGAACAAATAAATAAACAATTTCAAAAAAAATCTATAGTCCTCATATTGGCAGTCTCCCTTTTTCGCAGGTTCAAATCCCGCTCTAGAAAAATTGTCTTTATTCAACCCAAAATTATACAAAATTTGTCCAGTCAGTTTCCCTTGTGGTTTATTACTTGTTTAATTCGAAATAAACTAAAAGAAAAAATCCACCAAATGGTTGACCTTTTCCCCAATAGTGACCCTCGTCTCAACCAAGAAATTCAATTCTGATAGGAGTCAGATCTCCGATTTGCGGTCACACACCGTTGCTTAGCGTTTGATCTATTGACTGAATTATTTTTTTCAATCAATAAACCATGGCGCCTGTCTGCCTCATCCCATCCGGCTAAGACACTGGCGGAGAAGATGTGTCTACGAGGCACAACAAATGGCTTGTCAATGTTCTCTTTCTTGTTCATGGTCAAATTTCACGGTACATTAGCTCAAATGAAATTATGATAATGCTCACAAGCAAAACCAAACAAAAGACAATTCTAAGAGCAGTGTTGGTAAGAGTTCACTTTAAAGGACGCTTCGTTATTATTATTATTAAAGAAATTCTGACAAAATTATGGAAATTCTTTGATAAGAAAGTGTCTCTTGGGAATTGTATTACAAATTTGTTATCATTATCAAAACTAGCTTTGTGACTTTAAAATCAGACTGAAAACTTAACTTTAATGCAAAGATTGTGATTCTTGAGTTTTTTTGAAAAATAAAGATTTGAATTAGCGTTTTGTTATAGGCCTACCTGGTGACTAGAGAAAATATAATATACAAAGTCGCAATTAAAATGTTTTGTTTTAATACAATGATATGACCTTTGACAATGAAATTATGCTAAAAAATAAGATCAAATCCAGAAACAAGTTTAAAAATATTGAACCATTTGAACTTTGATTTTTAAATAATAAGAAAAATAGGAGCTTTGATTTTAAAGAGTAAGAAATTAAAATCGGTAATACATTTTGTTTTTTGGAGAAAGACAAGCTACACTGTGAGACTAAAACCTCTTAAATCGGCCACGGCATCCCTACTCCCTCTCAATCTACCCTTCACTTTAAAAATCTAATCACGACCGCAATCATCTTAAATGTCAATGAATCTCCCAAACAAACAATAAAAAACCTAAAACATTGTGCTCAAAAGCAGCTCGATCACTAGTCTTGGCCCAAGACGTCAGTGATCGATAGCGGATAGTGCGTGCTATAACGAGTTGTAACCGAGCCCAGTACACTATCAGCTATCGATCACTGATGTCTTGGGCCAAGACTACTCGATCACAGGCTTGACTATTTTATCCAGGGGATTATATTACCTGTAACCTTGAGGATATAAAGTAGGAAATGAAGCATGGTTGCCAATTAATAACAGACAATTTGTTACTAAGGTATTCTTATCAGGTAAGGTGTAATGGAAAGCAGAGCAGCCGGATGGAGACTTCTTCTTCGTAGCTTGTGGCGTTGCAGGACACATCAACAATGGCTAGTTCAAGGTTTCATTTCCAGTTTATGGGACAACGAGGCAAACTTTCATGCTGGACTTGAGGAAGCGGATTGAAGATATCAGGGGGGGGGGGAGTACGGGCAACCACTGATAAGCAATGGGTCAACTAAAGCCCTTTTCACACGACAGAAAAAAAAACAATCCTGAAGAAATTCTCAATGTTTGTGAAATATAACAAAATGACCTTCTTGTGAAAGGAAAGCAATTTTATACATGTTCTACATTCCTTGCGAAATTGTCTCAAACATTGTGAAATTTTGTGGTAGGTACCGACCTATGACAAAAAACTTACGCTAGTGGAATTTTTTGCAAGGAACCTTTCACACTCCCTCGTGTGAAAGCTTGCGAAAGCTCTGAAGCGTGAGATGAGAAGTTAACAATCCGCGCTCATAAAATTCATTGCAAGGGTTTTTTTTTTGGGGGGGGGGGAGCATGTGAAACGGGCTAAAAACAAACCTGTTTGGTTGGATCGTTGTTGTTTTTGTAGTCCCTGAGACCAAACAGCCACAGGAAGGCAAAGGTTCCTGTTTTGTTTGTTTGTTTACAGGTAGTACTTAGTGTGCAATGGGGGGCAGTCTTGACAGAGACAGAAGACACGAGTTAAGAGGGCATTCATTCTTCACTGTACACAAAACCCTTGAATAACGCCCACTGCCACAGCTGATGCCAGCCAATGGGAAACTCCTGCACTTGTAAATGCCATACAACTGTCAACCAATGAGACCACTTAAGTCTTTCTCAAAAGCTTTGAGAAAAACTCTCCTTTGGGTCGAAACGTCAGGCCATTAAAAACAAAAGTCAATCAAAACTTTCTAAAGTCCACTGGTAACTTTGTGGGTCAACTGGAAACTTGTGGACTCAACTAAAGCCGAAATGATTTAACAAATGACTGAGGGTTTGCAGCAGTTACCTTAAACTAAAAAACTTCCTAAAGTCCACTGGTAACTTTATGTGTCAACTGGAAACTTGTGGAGTCAACTACAGCCTGGGAGTCAAAAACATAACTGAGGATTTGCAGGAGTCGCCTAAAACTAAAAAACTTCTTAAAGTCCAAAGTTAACTTAATGTCTCAACTGGACATTTTTGGAGTCAACTGAGGCCCAGGAGTCAACAAATGACTGAGGATTTGCAGGAGTCACCTTAAACTCAAAAAACTTCCTAAAGTCCAAACTTTATGCATCAACTGGAAACTTTATGTGTCAAGTGGAAACTTGTGGAGTCAACCAAAGCCGAAATGAGTCAACAACATGACTGAGGATTTGCAAGGAGTCACCTAGAAACTTGGTTTTTTCATTGGACTTTATGGTGACCTTCTCACGCCAGACATGAACCACAACCTTCACAACACAAACATAATACATCACAGGTATATGTCATAATATTTGTTAATTCTAGATTGAAGGCCAGAGGGATCAAATACAGAAGGCCTACGTTGCATGCAGGGACCAGCAATATTGCGGTCATTAATCATTTGGCCTCATCAGGTGTTTCCCTGATGTTTTCTGGGACAATAACAATGTCAAGGGCAACAACCTACATCACATGATCCTTCCGGGCATGAGACTTTCATTTCAACATCTACATGTAACCTAAACCGAAAAAACGTAATCAACTTTATTTGTTTTTTACAAAGAAACTAAGGCAGGCAGAAAAGAAGAATTTTTTTCATATTTTCCATCATAGCATTTGCCAGAAAGTTAACAAATTTTGCCGTTAAAGGGTCTGTATAAGTTTGGTAATTTGGTTTGGAACCCACTGTTTGTTTCAATCCTATATAGTTATAGTTGTTACCCAGTGGCTACTTTAATGGAGATGCTTATTACTATAGCAAACAAATCCACCAAGCAAAGAAAATCTTGCTTAACAGGAACAGGTTACCCACAAAATATGCTAGGCCTATAGGATCTCATTTTGACACACCTTCTGATGCTCCTACCTGTTGGTGGATTGCAAGAGCTATGCTATTTGCTAAGGGCTGATGAGAGTCAATTAGGGGTAGGGGAGAAGGGGGTGTGGGGAGAACGGGGGGGGGGGGGGGGGGTAAACTTTGCAGCCACTGATCCAGTGCACCATCATATAAATAGTCACTAGATTAATGTTGTCAGGGGTTGGGGGAAACACCCATCCTCATCCCCCAAGGTCTGCATTGTACAACTGACCACAGGTACACATGGCATGCTCCATCACCCCCACCAAAACATAGGGGGAAAGATGCAAGTTTTGATAAATATTGAGAATGTGTGTGTGAATTTCATCCTTCCAATTCACTTAAACTAATTAATTTGTGCCTCCATGGATAAGACCAATATTGCAGTCAGAATTTCGGCACGTACTCGATCTCCACATCTGGGAATTCAATTGGGGAAAAACCCAGGATAAAATGGAAATTGTTGGATTGAACGCAATAATGCATTAGGGCTGCCCCCTGTATGGAACAGTGGTTTAAAGGGACACGTTGCCTTGGATCGGACGAGTTGGTCTAAAAACAGCGTTCGTAACCATTTGTTTAATGCATATGGTTAGAAAGACGTTATTAAAGTAGAATACAATGATCCACACAAATATTGCGTGGTTTTCCTTTTACTTTGCGAACTAACACGGTCAGCCATTTTGTGGAGTCCAAAATTTGACTCCACGAAATGGCCGACCGTGTTTGTTCACGATGTAAAAGGAAAACCATGCAATTTCGAGACATATTTGTGTGGATCATTGTATTCTACTTTTAAAACATCTTTCTAACCATATGCATTTTATAAAAAACGGTTGCTTTTTTTTGACCAACTCGCCTGATCCAAGGCAACGTGTCCCTTTAACTCATGAACAGTTTCCTAGCAATAAACGCCATGGTGTTCATATCTGCACATAATTGGACTGCATAGCAACGTGCCTCATTCCTACTGGGAGATTTCCTATGTCTACACGAGTGCCGTCTGCAAGAAATCTGAAGCTGCTAAGCAAAAATTCCCAGCTTACCCATGCATTATAGGAAATACACACAAGCACACTGCAGCTATCGCTGATCTTGTATGAACCCGCCCTATAAAAACAATGGCCTTGCTCATCGGCCTTAGTGGCTTTCATCAATAGTCTATGAGGAAAGTCAATGTCAAATCTCTTTAAGCACCTGCACAAATACACTGGCACCTGCTAAATGGCGACAGGTGCTGCCGGTAGCTTTGAATTCCATACATAAACCTCATAAGTGTGGCCAGTGGAGGGAAAACGTCATCGAGCTATTAGTATTAATGGGGAGCACAGTTGTGCTTCATAGAAAGACACCAGGCCCCAATTTCATAAAGCATGTGAGCACAAAAACTTGCTAAGCACAGAAAACTCTTGCTTAAGAAAAAAAGGTTACCAGCCAAAATACCATACAGTTATCATTGCTGCGACTGGTACCCCACTCATTTCTTGCTTAGCAAAGAAATTTGCTGAGAAGAATTTTCTACTTAAGAGCTCTATGAAATTGCTGCGACTGGTACCCCACTCATTTCTTGCTTAGCAAAGAAATTTGCTGAGCAGAATTTTCTGCTTAACAGCTTTATGAAATTGGGCCCAACCAATTAGGTAAGCGACGAAACATTTATGCCCGGTTCCCTGACGTTATTTGCCCCTTCATTAATCTATTAAAAAACTCGGCCCACAGTATGATGTCACCTCACCATCTCGCAGTTTACTATCAATGATTCCCCTGCAAGGAACTGATTATTAACTGCTTCCCAACTGTTTTTGTGTACACTGCCATACGTATCAGTTTCATATCCACAAGAACACTCGCAGTGTCATACCTGGCCGACCTTTTCAAATGCGCATTTCATAAAATGAGATATGTTGGTCCGAAGAAAATCGAATGGAAAGTGCAACATGAAGCCATAAAGGTCGGATGATGTACAAAGGTCGATCAATAAAGCACTAGCATCCATCCCCAAAACAAAAGTCCCCACTAATGATGTGCAGGGTTCTCCCCAGGTTTTTCTCCCCAGGGCATTCTGAACCCAAATTTTGTAAGATTGGCCGAATCACGCTGAATCGAAACAAGGTCTTCGGAATGTTTCCTATTTCTATTAGTGTTTGTCTTGGTTTTAAAAGCCCTACCGTGCAATCTGGAGCATTCTACTGTAAAATTATTATTACTAATGTATTGTTTTATATTTTGATTGCATATCAGCCAAAATTTGTCTATGGGGAGAACCCCCATGTGATCCTGGTTCAATTATTTTTATCAAGGTGCTATATCTCCTTGCGCTTTCCTTAAACACAAGAATGAATTGTAGGGTCTGCATATAAGTAAAGGGATAGTATACCGTTTGGTAATTACTCCAAAAATGAATGAGCATAAAAAGTTACTTGGTAAGAAGCACTGCAGCTTTTGATATTATAAAACATTATCAGAAATGACCCCCTTTGAAGTATGTAGTTTTAAAGAAAGAGGTATTTTTCACATACCAAAAATTGAATCTGAGAAAGGCTTCAGGCATGAAGGCTTCAGGCATGAAGCCTTTCTCGGGCATCTGAAAACACACAATTTTATGCAACATGGGTGGTTTTTTTATTTCATTTTTTTTCTTGCAACTTCGATGACCAATTGAGCCCAAATTTTCACAGGCTGGTTATTGTATGAATATAATGGGATACACCAAGTGAGGATACTGGTCAATGACAATTACAAAAGGTATACCCTGCCTTTACTCAAGGCAGGGTATACTTTAGAGGGTTTCCTTTTTTATTTTATTTTTATTTTTATGAAAGGCACTGAACATGTTTGGTAATTGTCAAAGACAAGTGTTCTCACTTGGTGTATCCCAACATATGCATAAAATAACAAGCCTGTGAAAATTTGGGCTCAATTGGTCAGCGAAGTTGCAAGAAAATGATGAAAGAAAAAACACCCTCGTTGTACAAATTTGTGTGCTTTCAGATAGGAATAAAAACTTCTTGCAAGAAGTATTTTAGTGAGAAATTACCTCTTTCTCAAAAACTACGTTACTACAGAGGGAGTCATTTCTCACAATGATTTATACTATCAACAGCTCTCCGTTGCTTGTTACCAAGTAAGTTTTTATGCTAATATTTGTTTTGAGTCATTAACCAAACGTGTACAGTGCCTTTAAGTGGACAATAAATAAATTAAATGAATGAATTGAAGTCTGCAGCCATCTTGTAGAATCCCTAAATGTCTGCCAATGACTTGACCATGCTGAAGAGTTTTAACAGTTTTTATTCAAATATTTTGGATCACAAGAGGTTAGAAGGTGAGAGGGGTCAAAGGTGACAAGCTGAAATGTTGCACTTGAATATTAGCTAGCATTTCGCTCTCTTGCATAAACTGTGCGTCAATCGAGGAGAAAGAATTCATTGCAAACCCTCTGGAGACTACTAGCCTGGAGCTCTGACCTTCAAATTTCATCAACTCTCCCCACAGAGGATACCACGATTTCCCCCAAAGACAGACTACAAAACAAACAGATTACACAACAGAACTGTTGTGTAAATTTTCATTTTTGTATTATTGAAAAGTGTCAACTCAAAGGTCAAGGGTGGTGATGACTGAGTACTAATAGAGATTACTGTCAATAGAGATTATTTATGACATCTGATGATCACTACATGTTTGGGTAACTCTGAGCTCTAAATGAGAGAAACTGTCGGGGGTCGGGGGGGGGGGAATCTGGACACAGTTTGGCAGTGAGCTGTCTGACGGTTATTACACATTACAAATAGTCTGGTCTCATTTTGCACGAAGCGCGTACATTACACGTGCACACGCTCCACAGAGATACTGTATTAAGCATTCATAGGTCAACGGTTTGTTGTTGACTGCTTGTTTCTGTGACAGTGTATACACAAATATCATGTCAGAAACATTAGAAGAAAACCTTTATCTTACTATATGTAATACTTTTGTATCAATGTTTATTAGAAAAACACCTGCTTTTGTAAATCTGATACAGTCATGCAAGGTATCATGACCTCTAACGCTTTTCCAATGGACGGTTAGCTGGCATGGTATGCTGAAAGTCGATACTGCTTTAATAGAGCGCCTTTGAAGTTACAAACGATCCGAATATAAAAAATATCATACAAGTTCCTGGTTCTTTAGATCCTTAAGACAGTTTTAAGGTATTTGTATTGTTGTTTGGTTAAACTAATACACCCGCCTTTACTCCTTAAACAAAATGCATTTTGAAAGCAAATCACGGTCCGGATTCCAATGTGTGGTTTCACGTGATGGATGCGCGCACAGAATAGACAGGCTCCAAACTTTACATGTACATTGTCAATAATACAACAAGTTTAACATGTCTGAATGTGAGACTCGCGGCGTACAAACTTTTTGTAATGAATACATGAACAGCCTTCTAACAAGCCTGTAACATTCATCTTGTTAATAATACAAAGACCAAATCATATAATTAAACACATTTTAGTCTCATTTGAGCAGGTTGATTGACTTCCCATACGTGAGTACGTATGTAAAAATAAACAGAGCTGGACGTCACACTTGACTTTACAAGCATGCTCCGGTTGTTTTGACATTCTCGTCTAAATATGAAGGGGGAACAAATATACTGGGCCAGATTTCCAGTGACGTTTAAAAAATACATCAGTTTCCTAATGGTGTATTTTTATTGTCAGATACATACATGAAATATCTGCCAAGACTTGTCTAAATATTGATCCATGCAGCAAAAACATAACTCAAGTTCTTATTTTGTGCCTGTGACCTTCCTTGTGTATGGATCTATTTTGATTTGGTAAATTGAGGTAGAGAGGAGTTTTGGTTTGGGAAGGACACTT
Organism: Plazaster borealis; assembly: GCA_021014325.1. Lineage (NCBI taxonomy): Eukaryota > Metazoa > Echinodermata > Asteroidea > Forcipulatida > Labidiasteridae > Plazaster > Plazaster borealis. The sequence goes on along the minus strand of CM037471.1, from coordinate 4,590,720 downwards.
ACTCAGATATGGCCGTAATTTAAGGAGAACAATTTCACCGAAATAAAGGATCTCATATCAAGTTTTAAAAAGGAAGCTTCTGACAAATTTTTTTCATGAAATTTTTTACAACAAATCATACATCAATCCTTTAAAGACAAAGTATACCTTTGTTTTGTTTAACCTTTCGATTGTTGCAATCCTACAACTGTATATAAGTGCAGATATATACAATCAAACCAACCTGTGAAAATGTCATTTCATTTCAAAAGGTGGTAGCGTTTTTGAGATATCACCTAAAATCTGGAGTGGTTATGCCAATGCAGGAAGAATAATCCATAGTTGGAATACACAATCTGAAAAATGTTTCATGCACGAAACGTTTCTCATATTGAAATTGTTTTGACTCCCTTTCTCTAAAACCACTTTCCTTATAAACAGCTGCAGTGCTCCTTACCAAGTAAGTTTTTATGGTCATTCATTTTTGGAGTAATTACCAAAGGTTTACCCCCCTTTAAAAGATACACATTTTTAATAAGAATGAACTCACCGAATAGTTCATGCTAACCGGTCTCCTCCTAACATAGTCATCTTTACTTCGTGTTCTCTCTAACTCAACCATCAGGTCATCGTTGGGTCCCAGCATTGCGTCGTTCGCTGAGCGAAATCTCCGTATGGTCGGGTGGACGTCTAATTTATTAGCATCAGGCGGGGCATCTGGACATCCATGGACGAGGATAGCGATTGAGTCAGGGGAAACGGGGAGTCGGGAATCCTCTCCGGGTGACAGTGTGCCATTCTGTTAAAGGCAAACGATGTAAATCAGATACAATTACTAGAACCCTTGCTCAATTGTAAGCTAATTCTTGTCTTGGTTGGGACCAGGTGGTCACTCAATGCCAAGATGTTAAGATACAAACTGTCTCATAAATGCATGTGAACAATCAATCTTATATTTCATCTCTCTCTATGTTATTATTTGTGTGATGATTAATTTTCCAGACAATTTTGTGAGATTTGTTTTTGCCACATGCACCTTCATTTTTCAAAGTGCACCACTCGCCTAAACCTCCACTAAAAAATAATGTTAACCCATACTTTAATGCACTGTTTAATAACTGGCTTGATTGAATACAATGGTACATGTGGCCAAGACCTCCGTTGAGCAAACCTCTGCTTAAAGGCTCTGGCTTTGGGCTACGTCTGATGTTGAAACACTGTGCAAAATGCGCACTGCTCCAAGATTGATGACAGAGCCCAAGCCAGAGCCAAAGCCCAAGCCCAAGCCAAAGCACAAGCCAGAGCCCAAGCCAGAGCCCAAGCCAGAGCCCAAGCCAGAGCCCCAGCCAAAGCCCCAGCCAGAGCCCAAGCCAAAGCCCAAGCCAGATCCCAAGCCAAAGCCCAAGCCAGAGCCCAAGCCAAAGCCCCAGCCAAAGCCTCAGCCAAACCAAAGCCAGAGCCCAAGCCAAAGCCCCAGCCAGAGCCAAAGCCAGAGCCCAAGCCAAAGCCAGGGCCAGAGCCCAAGCCAAAGCCACAGCCCAAGTCAGAGCCCAAGCCAGAGCTCAAGCCAGAGCCAGAGCCAGAGCCAGAGCCCAAGCTGAGGTTTGGAAAAAAATCCTTGTTTCCCACTTGGTGCCTGAGAAATCCAACCTGAATCTACTCCCAGTCTTCTAAAATTCACAGCATGGCATCCCAGTGTTCTCTGGAAGTCAGACTAGACATACAGTTTTCAATAACCCTCTTGTATATGACGTCACATTCTAAAACAGCCCCACTGAGGCAAAAGAAGGCAAATCATTGGACAATAGCTGTTCTTTGTCCGTTAAACAGGCGCATGACCACAGCGAACCAGCAGCGTTGCGTATTATGCAAGCGGTCTCTTTGTACATTACATTACATTGCGGTCTCTTTGTACACCTACATTATCTTTCATTAATCTTCACAGATAGTATTGCAAATGATATGGATGCTGAATATTGATAAACACAAAAATGAAAAAGGTTTTGAAAATCCCACTTTACCTGACCCCCAACTAAAAACCTTAATCATTTATTAATAAATTGGACCCCCCCCCCCAAAAAAAAAATGTTTGCTGCACTAACACTTCACCTGTGCATACATTGTTAAACCATCACAAAAATACCAGCCTAAGCAACCAATTATGATTGTAAAGTGCACACTCATTAAAAACCAATTAAATGTGCATTTCTACAGTGCTGTAATTACAAGTGTCTCTGTGACTATCCACAGAATAATTTCACTCAGGAAAATTTCCAGGGGAAGAAAAAAAGAAGAAAGAACAGAAGAAAAGCTTTTGATCAAAGTCTAAGTCCTTGGTGAACTTTAATTCATTGTGATTGATGGCAAAGTAGTTCCTGGAACATTTACAATCATGTTAAGAATTACCTTTAAAAGCAAATCCATTAGGACTGCATACATTTAGAATGAACACAAATTACAAAAAATTGATGCAATAATTGGTTTTGGTTTTGTTTTACTTCTCATATCCGTATTTATACTAAAAGATCAGGTACATGTATGGCATTTCATTAGGCTTCAGAGCGATGCTTCATGTTGCTAAATTTCTAGTAAAGCATGCTCAGTTTGAGCCTTCAATCTTTTCAAATGGCGTGTCGTGGCCGAGTGGATAAGAGCACCGGACTCAAGCTCTGGTGTTTCTGTTTTCAGCAGAGTGTGGGTTCGAGTCCCGGTCGTGACACTTATGTCCTTAAGCAAGACACTTGACCATTATTGCTGCGTCCTTCTGATGGGACGTAAAGCCGTTGGTCCTGGTGTTGTGTAATGCATGTAAAAGAACCCAGTGCACTTATTGAAAAGAGAAGGGGTTCGCCCCGGTGTTCCTGGTTTGATTGGCTGCATATTGTGCCACAGCACCTTGTAAACCATTACATGGTGCTATGTAAAGGAGTAGGTCTCATACCTCAGAAACATAGCTTGCAAGAAAATACTGACTGTTGAAGCGCCTCGAGCGTCACTGAGTGACGGATATGAGCGCTATATGAACCCACTATTAATTTTGGGGGTTTTGGGGCTAAATTTCTAGTAAAGCATGCCCAGTTCAAGACTTCAATCTTTTCAAAGGAATGAATGCAGTATGTAAATGCATGGTTACATGCAACTCAATTCCACAATGGTGCTACAATTCCGTGCTTAAGGTCACTACGATGTTAAGAGGGTTTAGCACCAAATTCAAGCTGTGTGAGCAAAGAATTATAAGTAATATACTGACTTTTTTAGCTTCTTACATTACAGAGTTTTTACAACATTTGTACGATTCGTAAGAAAAGTTCAAAGATTTGCACAAAACTTACATGGTCCTTGAAGACGGAAAATTTCCCTTGAAATATTTTTGCTTGAAATTCTATGAGTAAAACAATTAGTTTTTATATCACGGGGTTTATTTTCACTATTTTCTTGTGACTCCAATGACCGATTGAGCTTGAACTTTTACAGGTTTGTTATTTGATGTATTATGTTGTGTCACATAGGCTAAATGTGCGGATACTGGTCTTTGACAATTACCAATGTTGTTCACAGACTGTAAACAGCAATGTGACACTGGACCCTTTATTCTCTCATTTCCCCCTTTAGCATCATGTTAATTTCAAATATACAGGCATAATATTTGGCCCTTGAAAAAAGTAGGAAAAAGTATTACAAGGGCTGGCCTACCTGTAGCATTATGGTATAGGCTATTATACAGTTTTCATGATATTTAATAACAATATTGCTGACCTTTCTGAGGGGAAAAAAAACCCCGGAAATCAGACTAAAGTAGGAAGAATATATCATGTCTGATTATTTCATTTAATTTATTAATTTCACAGGTAAAAATGCAAAGTACAAAAATAAGAACGAAACAGAAAACATAAACATACACATAGGAGAGGGAAAAAAAAGTATCAAGTTAATCTCCTGATGCCACAGTTTAAGAAACAGACAATATAAAGGACCTTATGGACATTAATAAAACATGGCTTACAGTATAAAAATATGAGAGCAAATTAAAACTATAAAAGCCCATATGTGCATTTTAAAATACAAACTTGGTAAAAGAGAGAGACTGGTAATTTACAATGTAAAAAGCACTATGATTATAATGCACAATGAGTACATCCAATGATGTATTCCTCAGACATCTAAAACTGAACAATCTTGTCAACCTCTCTCCACAGGTCCCTTCAAACCCATGGGCTACTTACAGTAGTAGACGGAGCAGTCTCTAGAGGACACACAAAAGAAATATTATAAGATGAGGAAACACAGTAGAAGATTGCACAAAGGCTGAAATATATAATAAGGACACACAATAGAAGGCGGAGTAAAGAATGAAATATATATATTTCAGCCTTAACTCCGCCTTCCATTGTGTGTCCTCATTATATATTAATCCTCTATTAATATTTCCTTTGTGTGTCCTCATTCAATTATTCTGTTGTGTGTCCTCTACAGATGGCTTCGTCTACTTACAGTGTTAACCACTTTTACCGATTCCTTGATTTCTTCACACAAAGTAGATATTGTAATAATTACACATTAATGTTTTCACTCTCAACACCTCTTTCCTGCAGCTCGTTTTAAAAGACGCACAACAATTCTGGTTCAATTCCTAAATGGATCGATTCATACCTTTTGAGTATACACACCAGCGTAACAGGATCCCATCTTCAATTCTATGTTTGTCCTGGTTACATAAAAAAATCACTTCAACAGATCACCGGAGAGACCATCTAACTCGATGAACCAATTAATAATTACCGAGAGTTTACGTCAGTAATCAATCATCATGTCTTGTGACACTGACACTTGACTCAAGAGTTTGTCGTAAGATGTACCACCACGTTGCAACTGATACAATGCAGTGAACGTTTTCCTTTGCATAGCATAGCAAAATACTACACAAAATGTATCAGATTGCTCCTCAAAAATCATTATTTGCCACTTAATTTTAGCCTTCAGTGTGCACAAAACATATTCAGTGTAAATATTTTGCTCTGAATAATTTCTGGACGATATCGTTCCCTGCACTGTCAGCCAATTTCTGCATGTTTCCTTGGTAGAAGCCAACCTAGATGCAAGACAACAAGCTCTTCATTTAAGTCCAGGTAATATTAATAAGGAGTTTTCACCATCCAGTATAATTGTCCATTCAACGCCTTTGGGCAGGAGCAGTGAAAACACCCTGTATTGTTATTAGGACATCCACCAAAAAGGATATCAAGAAATCACAACGGGTGATCAATCAAGATCAACTTCATTACCGGTACACCACGTCCATGCCGTTCACTTCGCCGTTCACTTAATTATCTTGTCCCTTTATGAAGACAGAAAAATGACTGAGAAGTGTTCATATCCAGAGTTCACTAAAACAACCTCGTTGGTCAGTGAGTTCCATCGGATGATGATGATGATAACCACAGGTATCCACGTTGACGATGGCATGTTCCTATTACACAGGGAACCAGGCGCAGGGGACCAGACGCTTCATCTGTCAGCAGGCAACCCGTGTGTGCAGTCCTTGCCCACACTTAGAGATGAAGTATAATAATGTCTGTGTCAATCTTTTCATGAGGGTCAGGGATGTTGTAATCAGATCCCGGGATGTGAATCAAAAGAATCCAACCCATGAAAGGATGTACTATTGCTCCTCCGTCGTCGGAATCAACTCATGCAAAAATAAATCTCAATTTGCACTTCACTGTACTCATATCAACCATTTCAGAGAAATTTTAAATAAAATATTGATTTTTTTTTCCCTGCTACTTTTCTTTAGTAGCTTGAAACTTATTTCATCTATTATTATTTTTTTTAACAGTAATCACTACTCCAATAGTTTTGCTGCATATATAATATTTAATACCCTAATTACTACAACTTGATTATTACTCTGTCATTTTAAGTATGACGAAAAATTGCTTAATCATTTAAGAAATTCTATTCACTATTTCTCAATAAATCAACAATTTGAACGTCTTTTCTAACACATGGATTTGAGGACTTCATACTGCGCTAAGAAAATGCTGGCATCCTATAGAAGATTTTGTAAAACAACTGTACAAGTTATCCAAAAAAAAGTTCCGAAAATCAGCTCCTATCCAAATATTTATGCATGACTGCAACAAAAATGGCTTCTCAACTCTCCTGTAACCACTAGAGAGACAGTTACCATGGCGACTGTTTTGTTTCATTACCCATTACCCATGTGACGCAAAAGCAGTCTTTTGTTCCCGATTTTGTTCTTTCTCTTTTTTTTTTGTATCTGCCCATTCAGTTTGGTAGGTGTTCCATTACAGTCGCCACTTACAAAGAGCAAGGTGTCTAAATGCCACAACGAAAGCTCACCTATCAAAATGCATTCATACGCAAATACAGGAAACCCTGGTTGTTTGCTAAAGACATTTACAGAAAAAAAAATAAAGCTTTCAAGGCTTGGATTCAAAAGATCGATTGCAAGAGTGCTGGCATGATGTTATTAAATTGTGCAAGAGTGTTCTCATGTTTTGTGTTGCAATCAATTCTATGCTTCAATGGCTGAAATATTTTTTAAACATGGCCTGAGTTCATGAGCAGTCATTTTTCTAGCCAGTCTTTATAAGTCAAGATTTTGAATGTGCCTAATTACATAAACATCAAAAAAAAATATTAATAGGCTTACATGTTTTGTTTTTTAAAGAGACCTTTAATGAGATTTCACAAAAGCAATTATGATGTGACTTTAACGAATGACGTGTTTTTTGTGTTTTCTTTTTTAATAAAACTCATATTCAATTTCTAGTTCATATTTGGGGTTTTTTAAAGTTAATTTGGTATAAAGCAGAATTTCTATCAGAATATTAAGAGGAAGCATTCGGTGCATAAACATCTGTAAATATAAATTTTGTATTTTCAGATGTTTATACACCGAATGTTTCCTCTTGTGTGACTTTTCCAATGATGCCAAATAAGCAGATTTCCATGAATATTGAAAACACAAATAACATATCTAAGGTCATATGTGTGTCTATAATTACTCTTGATTGTCTCCAAACTGTGGTGTAAAGACTGCAGAACGTTTTTCCTATTATTCTCAACATTTCTCAAGAACATCTGGTTATTCTCGTGACACACACAGCAATTTGGGTTTCCTGTTTTTTAACTGTGTGGCATAAGGTTGCATGCTACTTAGCAATAATGGAACCTTCAAACTCCAGGTAATAAATGAAATTTCTGATTGCTAAAAAAATTGCCACAAGACAAAAACTCAAAATGAGCCTTGTTATAAAGTAGGCTACACACTTGACGTATTCAAACATCTCAATTTATAAATCTTGTATACATTTCCCCTCTAGGAATAAGACAAGCTGAACCGCTTTTTCAATTCAACCTTCCTGTACATCATGTCTGTGCTGCAGGATGGTTTATCATCCGCGAAAATGAGAACGGCAGTTACTGAAAGAAGCGAGGCAGGAAAACAAGATTTTTTCTTTAAGGTTGGGGAAATATTGTTTCACAGCAACAGCTTGTGTTCCGCTAGGCCACAACAAAGGCAAACAAAACACACAATTCACTTGGAAGCATTCCCAGATGGAAGCATTGACATATAAAATGTATGCAGTCTGGGGCAAGCCACTTTAAAAACCCAGGGCTGTCTTTGCCTTCCATTAGCCAACCATGGCATTTGACAAATTGCCCAAGAAAGACACATCATTTTACTTTTATAGAGAAAGTGTCCCAATCCATATTCATGTTTGTTTAAGGTAGCAGTTAAATCATTTTAAGTTCTGCATGCTTAATAATAAAGAACACTCTGGAAGACTGGTAAATGTACTTGCAACTTACTCTTACATGTCATCTTAAAGGTATCGTACACGTTTGGTAATTACTCAAAACAAATATTAGCGTAAAAACTTACTTGGTAACAAGCAACGGAGAGCTGTTGATAGTATAAAACATTGTAGGAAACGACTCCCTCTGAAGTAACGTAGTTTTTGAGAAAGAGGTAATTTCTCACTAAAATAATAAAAACTTCTTGCACTTGCAGAAGTTTTTATTCCTATCTGAAAGCACACAAATTTGTACAACAAGGGTGTTTTTTCTTTCATCATTTTCTTGCAACTTCGATGACCAATTGAGCCCAAATTTTCACAGGCTTGTTATTGTATGCACCTGTTGGGATACACCGAGTGAGAACACTGGTCTTTGACAATTTAAGCAACAGTTAAGCAACAAACTCAAATAAAATTGTTGAAAGAATGGAACGGCAGTAGTTCTTGGCAGAGAGCTCTTTTTGTCCATTTGTCTTTTAAAAATGTGTTATCTGTCTCTCTCTCTCATTAAGAAACATCAAACTATGACACAGATGATGTTTTCCGTAATAATCTTACCAGTATTGTTGCAATAAGTTGCATTGGTTAAATTCATCTTTTACCGGCAGATGATTTCAAATCACACTTTTAATTATTTGATTCGACTATAACTTCACGTTTAGATTAAAACGCAATTTTCCCCATGCTAATTAGTTTCAAACCTTCATCTGTTTTCACAATCAAATTTTATAATCCCAAAACAAAATCAGTTTTTAATTTTTTTTTTTCAAGACAAGTCCCGGAAAAAAATGGACAAATAAAAACTAACCTTTCCATTTATCATTTTTTATATATATTAATCTTGACTATATAAAGACTTCTTATATTAATGTGTATAGTATTGACAAAGAGAAGTTCATTGGCACTGTGCACAGCAAAATCTGAGCATTTCATTTTAAATAAATTATTAATTTAAATAATTGCGCCTGACGGACTCGAGTACTGTGTACACAGTGCAAGTGAGGGCCACACGTCGGTGTCAGCGTTCATCGTGTAGCTATGTTTACTTCATAAGTATCTTGGAGACATAAAAGTGGCTGTCACCATGGTAACATGTATTGCATGCCAGCCACTTGGAAAAGAGTATATTTCAGATTGCTTGGAGAAGATGTATTTATTGCTAGTACGGTTGACTTTTGCTCCCTGACGACCCAAAGTAAAACATCCCATAATAATACACAAATATTAGGCAATCTGCATCCGTGAGGAAAACTAGACTGTTACTATTAAATGAATTTTGTTTTTTAAAAAAAAAAATTCTCTCAGAGAAATTTAGAATAACAATTTTTAGGTTTTCTTTTTTTAAAAATTGTTTTGACGTGCTACACTTTTTTTAAATGAGTGTACAAAATGTTATATATTATTTAGTTTTACCCATACACCGATGTGTGTAAAGCACTGTATAATCACTACTTTCCTGAGTCCTGTGAAAAAAACCCACGTGCATATCACTTGGGTGGGATTCAAACCCACGACCTTTGCCATTCTAGAGCAGATGTCTTACCACTAGACCCCTATTGAAACAATTTTATAATTAATAAGAATAAAAAATGCAATTGAAAACGGTCAAAGAACTAAGTTTCATTATGAATTAAGTTTCATTATATGATAAAAGGAATTAAATTAAAAACAAATTAAAACTGCTGTTATCCTTTTCCATGCCTAAATGTACAAAAACAAGAGACAAAAACTGTTCTACAGACTTATTTTCTAGATGTCCAGATACCTTACAATATATTTTAATTCCTGCACCCAACTGCAGTTTCACTTTTGTCAGCATTTTTTTTACTTTTTCTTGCAAACCCTCAGTACACAATCAGATTTTCAAGAGCTACTGCATCCAGTGCTAAGAGGACCTCGGTTCCTTTCTGTCGTCTTCTCGCAACTCGATGAAACTAAATCAGCATGGAATTTACACAGCTGGGGTCTCACGCGAAACGGATTCTTCAGTTGAAGGTATATAGTCCACAATTATAGCAAGCCTTTTACATGAAGTCTTACTTTGATGGCAACTTGCATTTTGGATGGATGAAAAGTCACACTGTGGTTTCCAATTTACAGACTGAGTTCCTTTACATGTACGTGTTCATCAAAAACCCTGCCGCACTGCTGTTATTCAGGGTTTGAATTAAAGGCACCGAACACGCTTGGTAATTGTCAAAGACCAGTGTTCTCACTTGATGTATCCCAACATATGCATAAAATAACAAGCCTGTGAAAATTTGGGCTCAATTGGTCATCGAAGTTGCAAGAAAATGATGAAAGAAAAAACACCCTTGTTGTACAAATTTGTGTGCTTTCAGATAGGAATAAAAGGCTTCAGGTCTGAAGTCTTTTATTATTTTAGTGAGAAATTACCTCTTTCTCAAAAACTACGTTACTTCAGAGGGAGTCGTTTCTCACAATGTTTTATACTATCAACAGCTCCCCGTTGCTCGTTACCAAGTAAGTTTTTATGTTAATATATATTTTGAGTAATTACCAAGCGTGTACAGTGCCTTTAAGGACAAATTCCACAAGACCACAGGGCTTGTACATTGTAGCTTAAAATGTTCACGTGGCCTGAGTTTATTTTACAGGACCAGAATATAAATGAGACAACAAGTTTCTAAAAAGTTATAGGCCTACATTAAAACTTGTTTTATTTGAACAAGCGCTATTAAGGAAAGATTGATCTTGTTTGTCTTATGGGTAAATATACTTTGATACCAAACAGAATTGAAACACATTTATCAGACTCAAAGCTAACATTTGAACATCATTTTTCTTTATTAAAGAGATAAAGACATAATCTGACGTATTATTCAATTGAAAAAAACACAATAACGCTGGACTTGTCCAGTGATGAGTTTACTGGCCCGACGCTAAAAACACACTGCCTCGGGCCTGCTGTCCAGTGTAAAATTTGAGCCCTGATTATGCCATACAATTATACAGCAAAAGCATTTTTTGAAAAAAGAGGAAAGCTTTTGTAAGTCACAACATATTGTAACAATGTGTAGACAATAAGAAATGGATGCAAGGAAATTAAAGAAAATATCTTAAAGATTAAAACTCAAACAAAAAACTTAAAATCTTGGTTTTAAAGGTATTGTAGTTGTACACTTTTGGTAACAGCTCAAAATCAGTTTCCACATTTTGTGTGATTCAACATATGCATGAACAAACAAACCTGTGAAAGTTTGAGCTCAATATTGGTCATCGAGATCACGAGAAAATAGTGAAAAGAGACATTATGTTTTCTGTTTTTTCAAAATATCGCGCCTGATAAAAACTATTGTTTTACTCATTTCTCAGAAACAATAGCATTTTAGGCAGAAATATTTTAAGGAACCCTTTCTACCATTACTTACTTTAAATCATGTAAGTTGTGTGTGAATCTGTGCCTTCATATTCACTACCTTATGGAGACCGAGAACAAAACAGAAAAGGGAAAACAAAAGGTCTCCATAGGGGATTTCTAAAGACTTGGGTGCTCCACAAGGAATTTTGTGTACAAAGTCTATGGGAGGTTCTTAACTACAGGGACAAAGGAAAGAACAAAAGATGTCTCCACAGGGATGTAAAAAATAGAATGTGTGAACATTTGTGTTTTTCGATCTTACCAATAGTGTACAGGGCCTTTAAATCCGGGAACTCGAAGAAAAAAACAATGCAAAAGAATTGACACGATTGACAAGAGATGTTTACTGTGTATTTTGACATACCAGCATTGGAAGAGGATTATAACAACATGTGCAATGCACTAAACATGCTTTTCATACATGTTAGAACATGTTCATATAAATATCCAGACTTCATCAAAACAGGAAAATGAAAAAGTACAGAAGCCTGGGAGTGAAGATGTTTCTTACTCAAAACAGTTTTGACAATCTGTACAGGATGGGAACGGTACGAACGGAGTATAGACCAAAATAAAATCTGACCTAATTTAAGGTTAAGTTACTGTAAATTTGTAATATTTAAACAACAAGTTAATACATGACTGTACCACATACATGCATACATGTACATGTATGTGATACAAATGAAGAACATTATCCTACTGCCACTATATCTGTCAACTTTCCTGTCTCCACTAATGATAATGCAAACCAGTTATCATAATATTAAACAGGCATCAGACTATTTTAACCTTCTAGCCTCAGTTTCATTAGATTTGAATGAGAGACAAACAAGATGGCGGAACAAAAAATCTGTAGGCCCACGGTTCATTTGTTCCTTGAAGATCCAACCTTGCACCCCCCCCCAAAAAAAAAAAACTTGACAAAATGATCAATAATTTCAAATCAATGGCAACTAAATAATGTCCTTCCAAATATGCACTCCAAGGTTTGCCATTATTAGAAAATATTTGGCGCTAATTGCATTTGCCTTCGGCCAACAGAGTTGTAAAAATGGCAGAGAAATCCAAGCTTTTTATGCATAATTACAATATGACTGGATGAGAGGGGTAGATGACTCAAGTAGATATGTTTTTGGTACGAAGCCTGACACCTTCAGACCAGAAAACCCAAATAGTGTTTTTGATTGAGCTGGTATATGACTAGACTGGTCCCCTGTCTTGATCCACAAAGATAAAAGACAGGTACTGGTTTTACAGACCCAATGATTTCATTGAATACAAGGCGTGTGGTTGTATGTAATGTTGTATACAAAAATGCAACGCGTGTACACGAAGTGTGACTACTACGATTCTCTGCCGTGTGAATAGATGGGAGGTCAAAGGTGCGTTTTCCAGGATCCCACCCTTCACTCAAGGCTGATCTCTAGCGTTATTCACAAGCCTCGAAGTGTGACATCAGATGTTCGGGCTAGTATATGACCAGCAATGACTAACATGTTTTCCTTTGGTCAACATTTAAAATTCCACACCCTGCTCCTGCTGATGACCTACCTAACCATCTTCCTGTTTAATGTTTTTGGTTCAAAACTTATGACAGTTTCATTGTACCTCTTTACTCACGATCATGCGATACAGTTATTTGGAGGAAGTGCATCAAACTTTTGAATTCTTGTGACTCGTGTTTGCATATATGGAATAGAGGTGTGAGCCCCCCCCCCTCCACCTTCTAAATGGGTTCCTTTCCCCATCATCTGCCACTCCCTGCATTTTGGCAGGAAGCTTGGCTCTGCTAAGCATGGTGTTTCCGCACTAAGCAAATTTCTGGGCTGATACGATTTATGAGACGAGGCCCACATCACATAATCAGTTAGTCAATAGTCCATGTAACATTTGTGAACAACAAGAGTGATCTTGTATGTACATTCCAGGGCCTTTCGGGCAGGCAAGATACAACACTGTTCATATGGGAAAATTTTACATTTTGTGACATAATTTCCACATAGATTCAAAAGTTGTAAAAAAAACCACATGAAAAATGTTTTGATATGTGCCCCCTTTCTTCAAATCAAAAGTTCATACAAATCGTACAGTGCAATCTCCATTAAAAAAAATACATAATTTTATGTTTTTGTACTGAGCTGTACACAAATTGTGCCTGCAGGAAGTCCAGGCTCTGTGGCTCTTTTGTAAACATATTATGTCACAGGTCACATGGTCTATAAAAACGTACTGAGCAGAAGTCATTGTTGCATTTAGGGAGTCGTCGACCATCAAGTTGTTCAATTCTCGCCTTAAGACTCATCTTTTCAAACAGTATTTTTGTAACATTGTAACTTATTGAAAGGTTTGTATCTATTATTCATTTTCTACAACTATTTTTAATTAGTTCATCTTTTTTAGCTTACTGTGTATTTGGCTGGTCAAGACGTAATTTTTTGTAAAATTGTTTAATTAGCGTTGTTTTTAATTTATTTTGTTTAATCCATTTTGCTTGTATTCAGCGCCTTGAGGCGGAACAGATCTGCAACTGTTTGCGCTTTATAAATCTCTCTTTATTATTATTATTATTATTATTCAGATAGGTGAGCAGAGGTCATTGCAACATGCAGATAACTGTCTAACTCTGCAAGCCAAAGTGAAAGACCCTGGCCTGGATTGGCCTTGTGCCCGGACATAAAACATTAGCCAATAATGCTGGCTTCCTCTCTGCCCACTGCCATGGCCGTCACGCCTCGGGGGTACATCAACAATTCTTGTCAACTCTTATTATAATTATTTGAAAGGCTAAGTATGATCAAGCCTATCAGTAAGTCAATGTCAGTCTTATGATTATTTGGAGTGGACAAACCAGGAAATTACAACCAGCCTAAATGCAAAATGTAACATGTAAAGCTGTTTTTGTTTTTTTAACTAAATCTGTTATTGATCTTTGCTCAAACTATAAAACTGTTGACTGTGGATTTCCCCTCCATTACAAAACCTTACAATTTGAAGTCACCTGATAATGACCAGCAGTGGCGTAATCAGAGTGGGGGCAGGAGGTGTGTGAGCCTCCCCGCCCACTCAGATCCCTTGCCCCCCTTTACCCCCCCCCATAAGATTTTTTTTAAATGCACAAATGAATGGTTACATACATTTTCATTTTCATTTATTTCATTTATTAATTCTGGTTGTGAAGCCATGGACTCTCAGAAAAACAAACTTAATCACTATACTAGCCAAGAACCCCATGGAGAGAATACAAAGAAGGAACAATTCAGTTTTAGATGTGGGAAGAAAAACACAGAGAAATACTCCAGGGAAAACCCACGCAGTCAGGTAGGAACTGAAAACCCAATCCACATAGTCCCCCCGGTGGGATTCGAACGGGGTCCTAGAGGTGGAAGGTGAGGAAAGATACCACTACACCAACCCAACTGGGTTAATTAAACACCCCCCTAAATTATGTATTTTCCCCCGCTCCCCCCCTCCTTCCACCCCAAATGAAAATGTCTGGTTATGCCACTGTTGGCAAGAGCACAAATATTTCAAAATATTGAGAATAAACCAAACCAAGCTCTTTTCAGAGCCACCAACTCTTTCAAGACGTCTACATCACTATACACATATAATTAACAATATCCCCACAGATCTACAACTGTTATTCTTGTCGGGTAATTCTCATGACTGATTATGAGAGCTCATCTCATTTGTTTCTTCTACTCTAGCCCTTCATGCACCCCCCAGCCCCTTTGGCAAGCCGTCTGTGTCAACCTTTCATCAGCATCAATTGACTGTTCTAGATAAATGCATGTACATGTACATTACAAGTAGGTTCTTGTTAACAAGGAAACGTCTTGCTCTTGAGTCCAAGGTAAAAACCCAAAAGACTCAATGCCGTGGATGAATCAACAAGGCCCGACTACAATGCCAGGGTGAATACATACAGAATAGGGGTCCTGTGTTGTCTCTTGCAGTCGCAGACCACGTAACCAACTTGTTTACTCTTTCCTCCACTTGCAAGAGCGTGAATTTGCGTTTACGCTTGAAACACAACATTATGTGAGCAACTTGTCACTCCAGCCAGCAGAGCATCTTATGTTTCCATATAAAATGTCTTATACAGCAAATCACGATTTATGGTTGGCGTGTTTCAGGCCTGTTACTTCACAGAGGCCAAACCCTTCCTTGCCATGGGCCCAATTTCATAGAGCTGCTTAAGCATAAAAAGTTGCTAAGCATAACAAAATTATGCTTACCAGAATACGGTTACCAGCTAAAATACCATTTTACATGTACAAAATGTAACTGGTCTCCTGCTTAGTTGTGCTTAGCAGCAAAATGTTGAGCAATAATTTTTGGCTTAAGCAGCTCTATGATATTGGGCCCTGATGTTGACCTGGGTGCCGTTCAACAATTTACCGACAGACTGTCCCATTTTCTAATAAAATTCCCTCTTAAGTTGGGATATGGTCATGCCCCTTGGATAAATACACAAAGGCTTGATTTTACAAAGAGCTAAGAATAAATCTTAAGATGTGTATCAATTCACTTTAGGCAAAGTGTGACACCTAAATGCAAATCACTAGGATGTCAAAATTGACAACTCATCTTTCAAAGATGAATCTTTAGTGCTTTGTGAAGTAGACTACTAAATATAAAATATATTTTACGTGCTGGTCTAGATAATGACAAAGGTGCATGCTAGATAACGAAACAATTTGTCATCATCTAGACCAGCATGTACCCTTATTCTTTACGGCTAATGCGTGCACAAAAAGTATCTGAAGTAATCTATGGAGCCCAGCAGGCCTCATGCCAACAACATTTACTTTACTTTTGTTAATGTTAGCAATTGTTTATGCAATGACTTAAAAATTTGACATGAAATTGAGATTTGTGTTTTGGAATGCAAATGTATACATGTATGTATGTACAAAAAGTATGTACAAAAAGTACGTACAAAATGTACAAAACTTTTGTGTATTTCGACTTTTAGTGTAGTTGTCAGTTTGAAACTAATGTAACTTTGCACAACTGGTTAGCTATTTAGATCTAAAACATGAACAAGTAGCACATAGCTTGTTCAAATGAACTAAAAACATGTTCAGTGTTGATATGATTTGATCAATCATCATGTAACGGTATTTCACGTACCAGTGTTGTACCTGCACGATATTTCCAATTACCGTAACAGGTACATGCGGTCATTTCCAAAAAAAATATTTCCGATTACGCTGCTTGTAAACTATGATTTTAAACAATGCAAGCTTGTTGAGGAACATCAATAGCGGGGGACGGAATTGGAGATAAAAACCACCTTATTATGCATCACTGACTTTCAATTTGTTGCCTAACATGCAGGTTTAGTTCTAGAGTTATCAGCAATACACACAGGGGAATACAATGAATTAGAATATCGCCAAATCAACACTGAGGCCATGCCCCAGCATTACAGAGTATACAACCCCATGGGATAGCTGTCTATAACTGTATTAGGATAGGACTGCAGGTTAATGGCAGATCATTCATTCCATTTTAGATATGTACGACCCTCCAGGGATGGGATGGGATAATGCAGTTGGCTAGACTATGAGACTGCATCCCTTTGTGAAGCATCTCCCTGGAAGACAACTGGGTCTCTTTAAGACAGTTGGAACTTGTAGTTGAATCCAATCAGATGCCCTGACCATTTATACATGTTGTTTCTAATGACGTTTACATGTACTAGTTTATTATTCCTTGTGAAATGTAATGGAAATTTTACATCCATACATACACCAAACATACAGTGCTTTATCAGGTACAAGCGTCCCGTGCTAATCTCTCTGCAGGGCAACTCGTTCATCTCTACAATTAAACAGATTTTTGACGGCATGAGGGCACTTTCTTCAGGGAATGTCTTGCAAACAATTACAGTTTCATCTTATTCTAATTGCCTGTATGTAGTTTTCTTGCATCAATGACAAAAAACATAAACATAATAATAACAAAAATGAACACGTAAAAATGCGGCATCACGCGGTCAAAAATACGGCGAATTGCAAAGGCTGTTTAGTTTGGTGTCTGGTCCATATTTGTTTCAAACAAGGTTTGCTTGTTCATTACTTGTTTACTTGCAGATGTACCGGTACACGCATCAAGCCTTCAGTAATTTATCAGCAAAAGGAACATCCTATGCTAACACAGTGTATGTCAATTTATCACATTTTATCTTTTTATGATAAAATGCTTAATACACAGGGCGAACTTGTATGCGTTTCTACCCGCGCGCTATGTATACTGCACAGTGCAGATAAAATTGTACAAGCTTAAAGGGTATTTACCGTGCGGGATGCCGTGCGTAGCGTACGTGCATTAATGTTTGGCAACTTAGGTAATTATGTTTTCGCAGGCAAATTGTTTACACTGCTTTGTTTTACAGTCCTCTTTATGCAAAAACTGTTGTTTGGGTACACAGCTAGCCAATAGGGTGCGTGGTGTGACAACATTTAGCCATTGGATGCTATCCTTGCGTTGTTAGGGACGCTACCATGAGCGCGGGTTAGGCTGTCCTGATTTTAGGTCACAATGTCACTGCCTTTCAACGTGAACTGGTATGTTCATTCGGGTTTTAAGATCTACAACTTCATATTATGTTAGCTCAACCAAGATTTAGAACCTCTCGCTATGGTCAGCGTGCCTACCATTTGAAACAAGCTCCCTGCCACTCTCCATCAAATAACATCTTTGAACACCTTCAAGAGGGAATTGAAGTCCCATTTGCTTTGCTCATAGTTTTTTTTTCTGCCTTGATCGGTTTCCGGAGATGTGCACATTATAAGTCCATATTATTATTATTATTATTATTACAGAACGACAAATAGTTTGTCTATACAATTCCAATGGTAGCTCAATTTGATTGTCTTTCATCAATATTTCCAACAAGGTTTACTTAGTTTATTGTCAATGTAATGGAATTATAATTTTGAAAGCCCCTTCCCTCTTTCCCATTGTCTCCATCATTGTTCATCCCTTGCTTAATCTGTGTGCTCTCTGCCTCTCTCTCTTTTCATTTATTTCCACTTGAATGCTTCTGTTACAACAGTATACCTGTTTATGTATGTCATGTTGTCATTTAGCCTTTAAGAATGACTCTGCTAGGGTCGAAACGTCAGGCCATTAACTATTTTTTGATTTACACCATAGGTCCTTTTGGTTGGCTAGCAATTTACAACAGCTGGTGATTTTTTCTCAGAATTACAATTTAATCACACACCGAGCACAAGGTGCCTAATCAGTGACTGACATTCTATTGAAATACATCTGCAATCTCTGGAAGATTACTTTAGTCCTTCTCGTTACAAAGCTTTAATTTGATGCCTTGTAATACGATTTAATTTCATAAATTGCGTACATGTTATTTTTAACAAAGTTTGCTTGGTCACTGTTGAAGTGATGATTTTGTAAAACACGCACCGAGCATAGTACCTCGTCACTGAAGAGCACTCTCACTGGTGGAAACATTTCTATATTTCTTTTGCTAAATAATTTTACAAATTTACAGTTTTATTTGATATCTTGTTTGCGTTTTATTTCTAGCGGGGCTTAATTTGTTATTGTGAATGTATTGGAATTACAGTGGCAGGAGACTCCAGCCACTGGGCTAGCTTGGTGGTCTAGCGGTAAGACATCTGCTCTATCAATGCAAAGGTCGTGCGTTCGAATCCCACCTGGGTGATTTTCCTGTGTATTTTTTTTCCACAGGACTCAGGAAAGTACTGAGTATACAGTGCTTAAAGGGACACGTTGCCTTGGATCGGACGAGTTGGTCAACAAAAAAGCGTTTATAACCGTTTGTTATATAAATTGCATATGGTTAAAAGACGTTATAAAAGTAGAATACAATGATCCACACAAATATGCCTCGAAATTGCGTGGTTTTCCTTTTACTTTGTGAACTAACACGGTCGACCATTTTGTGGAGTCAAAATGTTGACTCCACAAAATGGCCGACCATGTTTGTTCACGATGTAAAAGGAAAACCACGTGATTTCGAGACACATTTGTGTGGATCATTGTATTCTACTTTTATAACGTCTTTCTAACCATATGCAATTTATATAACAAACGGTTACAAACGCTTTTTTGTTGACGAACTTGTCCGATCCAAGGCAACGTGTCCCTTTAATACAAATATCGGTGAAGGGTAAAACAAATTATTAAGTGATTCCTATTGCTATAATACATCTTGCAGAAGACAGCCTTATGGTCCAATTTCATACAGGTGCTTAAGCAGAAAATATTGCTGAACATTTTTCTGATAAGCAAAAAAATGAGCAGGATGCCAGTCACCGCTGATACCTTATTCTGGTAAGCATAATCTTATTGTGCTTAGCTACTTTTTGTGCTTTTAAGTAGCTTTATGAGGTTGGGCCCTATACTTCATTTCTCCATAATAAAACAATCATGCTTGTTTTTTGTGCTGCATTAAGACTTTGTTTTGGGGTTTTTTAAATGAGAGTTTGCCTAACAGCACAAAGCCAGACGGCCTTTTCAAGGTGAAGGCTACACTTACATGACTTAACTGAATATCGACCCAAATCAACTGCCACCAGGGGCATATTGACACCTAAATCAACAAGACTGCAAGGCTTGTAGCTCAACAAATTTACTGGACCTGAAATTTTTCTACAAGACCAGAATCGCAAGGTGAACAACTTTCTGCACAGTTAAGATATACTGTTTTGATTTTAACAAGCACCCAAAGAAGATTTGTCATATTACTTGTATATAATTGTTAAGTAAATGTATATCATATGAGTTTCACTGCGAATGTTATCAAAATAATAACAGGATGCATATCTCTTGGCAAACGTTTGAAAAACACTAGACACCGGAGTGACCGGACTTGTTTGGTCTTGACTTTTCTGGCCCAACTCTCATTAGCCTTGGGCCTGTCCTTCAGTGAACATTTTCTGCTCTGATTGTGTTTCCTGGTAGGCAAGATACTACACTAGTCATATGAGATTTGAGAAATGTTACATTTCATATCATAATTACCACATAAAATCAAGAATGAATAACAGCTAAAATAAAACAGCTAAACAAGTTTTGAGATGTGCCCTCCTTTCTTGATATCGAAAGTTGATAAAAAACCATTGGGTATTTTAGTTTTCTTCCATTGAGCTGTGCACAAATTGTACCTGCAGGTAGTCCAGGGGCCGATTTCACAAAGAGATAAGACTAGTCTTACATGTCTTATCTGAAGTTAGGACCAGTAACTGGTCTTAACTAAATACTGGTCCTATCTCTTAGCATTGGCTAGGACTAGTCCTAAGTTAGGAAGAGTTTTGTGAAATTGACCCCAGGTTTATGTGGCTCTTTTGTAAACATTTGATGTCAGATGAATGTGGTGTACTTTGTTTAAATTAACGTACACTTCATGTCTTTGCGGATGTAATGTGCGTATGAGCGTACAGTAATTCATAATCACACAGTGGTAATGGGTAAAGCTATCTCTGTTCTCTATCTGTAGTGTTACAGTACATTATTTACTTCACAGGCAAAAAACAATCAATTTTGGGTTGAAAAGAGAAAGATTTACTAGAGCAGGACTTCAACCTGTGACCTCCGGATTAACGTGGCCAGCTCTCTACCATCTGAGCTATCTAGCCCTAATGTTGGCAGTCTCTGTGTTTTGTCAATATCTTTGTTCGGGGGTGCTGCTCTAGTAAATTTTTCTTTGAAAAAACCCAATTTTTTTGTTTTACTTGATATACAAAATATTCAAATTTTACCTTATTTATGTGAAGGACTTCTCACATTAGAGCCGATTCCCAGGAAAATTAAACTGAAGGAACTTATAGGGAATTTTTGTCGCCCCCCCCCATGTTCATTTCACATTCAATGCAGTTTTTCTGGGAAGACTGAACACTCAGTATGCTAACCCCTGTGTTTTCTCGCTTAACCCAAGCACGGGTAACTATTTCCCAGAAAATGGCTATTTCCCAGGAGTTTGCCAGAAATCAAGTGTGAAAAGGTAAACAACAAAATTCTGGGAATTCATCTAGGATAACTTACACATGTACCACTTTACAATGTCTACAGGGTAGACCAATTGTATTCCAATAACCACCTGAGCCGTCCAGAATGAAATACAAAATAACTGAGTCAATGTTCCTTCTAGTAAACCCTTTATGCAAATCAGTAACAAAATATTCAAATGCTGACCAAGTACATGTACATGGTGCTAAAAAAGGTGCCAACGAAGCAATCTTAAATGTTAAGTACGAAGGCTAAAATACCTGCAAACAAAAATATGAACAGTGTAATTTTTTACACACTTTCTCTCAGAACAGTTTTCTTTGTCAAGTATGTTGCCATAAACCGATCTATCAGATCAGTAGATGATTCACGGAATTGATTCAAAAGAAACCAAGTACGATCAATGATGTCCGAATTTCTCTTGAGATTTTGATTTGTCACGTTTCTTTGTTGACGATCAAACTTTTCCATACCAAGTGAGGTGACGTATCAATAAAAAGCAAATAGTTCCTAAAAAATGTGTTCGCTTTATCTGCTGTTATAAAACCTTTTCGATACAAAGTGAGGTGACGAATCAATAAAAGCAAATAGTTCCTAAAAAATGTGTTCGCTTTATCTGCCGTGAAATCTCACAAATCTTAAATTAAAAAAACGCAGAAAGGAAATGACTGAAATGAGTCCGACTTACCTCAAGTTGGCATCCTCCTTCCTCTGTGATTGTGCTGTCCTTGCTAAAAGCTGTATAAGAAGTGAGACAAGATGAAAGAGAATTACACGTACACACCTTCACAAAATGCCATTAGCAGCCCAAGAACAACGCGTCTGTTGGGTGGATGTACGTTTATTAAAGCACACCAGTCACCTGATCTGGATGTGGTTGAGGGGGAGTGTGTGACAGACCTTGCGCCCGATCATTAACTCATCGGATTCTGGTCTGAGCGGATGACAGCTTCCCTTATGCCGTTTCCCCTGCACGGGATCAAGACGAAAGGGAATCACTTAGCGATTATGCGAGGTGGCGTATGCTCACCACCGTTTAGTCGCTGCGCCGCGTAGTGATGCGCTTATGCTTCACATTAGTGAACTTAAATATCGACCATTGAGCAATTGTCATTTTACAAGAATCATGACCCAATTTCACATAAAAAGACCTCGCTTGGCATTTTAATTTATCCAGCTGAGACTGTCATCGCTCTGAGAAAAAATTACAGAGAATGTTGGATGGTAACCACTTCTGCTAAGCACTTTGATTACCAGCTTGTTGTGCTTAATGGTAGCATTCCGTAAAATGGCCACCTCAGATACTATTACACTTTCACTTGATGAGTTTTCAGGATGTGGAAACACTGACTCAAATACAGAATGGTTATAAATTTATGCACTTTGTCCAGGTGCCTTTTGATAGTGATGTTGCATACAAAAAAATAATCAAAATGTTGTACATTATGTAGCTATTCCCCCGATGAATTTTCTCTAGAAATAACCCGCCCCCCCCAAACACCAGAGTTGCTTGTCTCTTCATGAATTTTCCTCAATTATCTTGGGTTAATCATTCAATAAACCTTTGGTTTGTAAGGGTGGACAGCAAACAAAACAAGGGCGTGATCATTTAGGACAAAGAGACAAAACCCTTTCCTTTATTGTTCTTAAGGCCTTCAGTAAAATTAATAATGGCCTTACGACACAGATCAAATCAAAATATTGCTTTTGAACGTAGCTTGAGGGTGAACGCCTATCATCAAAATGCATGTTCAATGGTTGCCTTTTTAAAATCCTTTAAAGATGACCAGCTGCATCTTTGTTTTCTTTGTACTTCCTGTTTCCTTATCATGTATTGTAGTAAATATATCTGTCAATTATATTTCAAAAAAACCTAGCTTATATTTGTCGCAGTTTCCTTATTAAAGGGAAGGTATACGTTTGGTAATCACTTTTAAAATTATTGGCAATAAAAACCTACTTGGTTACAAGAGAAGTATTTTGAGAAACATTTCACTTTGAAGTAATGTGGTTTTAGAAAAAGATTTCAGTTTTTGTCCCCAAAAATTTGAGTCTGAAAAAACGTCACTGTCAGATACGTTTCTCAGATTGTGTATTCCAACTATGGGTTATTCTTCCTGCGTGGACATAACCGCTCCGGATTTTTGGCAATATCTCAGAAACGCGACCACCAGTTTTATTGTTTATCTACATTTATATATAGGATTAAAACAATCAAACGGTTCCAAAAAACCAAAGGTACACCTTCCCTGTAAGTGAAACTCTACAATGACAAGTACCAAGGGTAGAGCGGTGGAGACCTTAACATGTCTAGTAAATTACAAAACTTGCCTCAGTCTTACACAACAAATTGTGTAATTACCATTTTGCAACTCTCTACACAAAAAACCACCACACACCTAAGAGGCAGAATGTGTAGGTTTAAAGATTTCATAATTTTCAAAGACCAATGTCCTCACTTGATGTATCCCAACATATGCATGAAATAACAAACCTGTGCAAATTTGGGCTCAATTGGTCATCGAAGTTGCAAGAAAATAATGGAAAAAACCACCCTTGTTGCATAGAATTGTGCGCTTTCAGATGCCCGAGTTTGAAGCCTTTCTCAGCTCAGATTAACTTTTTTTTGTGAAAAATTTCCTCTTTCTCTAAAACTACATTACTTCAAAGGGTGTCATTTCTAACAATGTTTTATAATATCAACAGCTCTCCTACCAAGTAGGCCTACCTGTTTATGGTCATAACTTTTTGGAGTAATTACCAAAGGTGTACCCTCCCTTTAAATGAAGATGAAATGCAACGCCACTGCAGGGATAATTAATCTCCTCTGATCATCCGGAATGGTTCTGCTCAATGCTTGAAAATAGCCCCAAGGGAGCTACGTACCCGATGTGCCTCAGCGAAGGGACTGTGCATGACTTTGTCTTGGTATTTAGTTCAGCAGGAGGATAATGATGAGGGAAGACAGTTTTTGTACAGGACTTTTATTCTAGCCAATGTTCGTTAGGGGTTGTTACATGGCGTGTTCGGGTGATAATTATGAGACTTAAATTACACCTGAGGAAGCTTCCCCCTCCACTCACACACACCCTATCTCCGCCTCCCCTTCCCTCGGCCGCACAGATCTTTATCGTTATCGACCATGTTGTTTATTATCTAAGTCATCCCTTTATTGTGTCATGTGAACCTGAAATGACACTAAAACAACATTTCAGAGAAAGACAAGTCTAGAAATTGAGATACAAACCAATGTTCTCCAACCTATAGAAAAGACATGGCGCACCGTGGCGCACTATTTTTTTTTTTTTGAGCACACTAGTCACACGGAATTACAAGGTAAGAAAAAGAAATGCCGTCGGGCTACCGGACACATACGTTTCCTCTAGTGGGTGCCTAAGATAAATTGGTACCAATAAATTAAATTAAATTGTTTTTTATTTCAAGTAAGTGTTTAGAAAACCAGTATTTTACTCAGTGTTCTTAAAAACTGTAAAAATATTTCCTCAAAAAAGTCTGAGGAAAGTGGCCAGGATTCACCTTAGAATGCACCACAGAGCATCTAGGATCAAAAATTTTCCCTGGGCCCTTGAGCGGGCCCCGAACCCCACGCCGTACGGGCTTCGCGCTCGCATTGTACGTACCCCCTCGCAGTTTTCACCACACTAAGCACCAACCTTTAATTTTCAAAGTTGGAGGACACTGACAAACCAATTTATGGTAAGTACCTTGTCTTGGTCCAATTTATCAGTGTGTCGTAACACATAATCTAATTTGATATGGTACAATTAAGCCAGCTCAATGCTCCTCAGCCCCCATTCCTGAGATACAAACCAATTTATGGTAAGTTGGTCCAATTTAGCAGTGTGTCATAACACATAATCTAATTTGATATCTGGTACAATTAAGACCAGCTCCATGCTCCTCCGCCCCCATTCCTACCCATGCCTCACCCTCGTCCTTGTAACTTCTGGTAAACAGGAAGTAACAACGGTCACAAGAGGGGGTTACAGCACCAAAACAAATCCTGACAATTGAATATGGTACGTAACAATGCTTCAAAAAATGCTACTATTTCTAAATATGCTCCGATATTAACAGTCACGACATTTGGCCCTTGGAATAAACAAGGACAATTTAAATAAGTACATGAGCTGACCTACACATGTACATAATTATGGTTTAGGCTTTAATAGACTTTTCAGGCTATTCAATAAAAAAAATTAAAATGCTGATTTTTCTGAGGGCCCAAAAAACACGGAAATCAGATTTAAGTAGGAAAAATATCATGCCTGTATGAAGGATGAAAATACCATCTCCATTCCACTTCATTTCTTGTCTTCTCTAAAACTCTTAAAAAAACAGAAGTTTTAACTTTTTTTTTTTTTTTTTACAAATGAACAAAACAGAAAGAAAACCAACTAAAGTGTCCTGTAAACTCAAACCCCAACTGTTGTGACCTCTCTTGTATTATTAATTTTGAAAGTTAAAAAAGGTTAATTAAATAAATACTTCCCAGATGATAAATCCCTTTCCCCCATAAAAACCACCAGGTGCTTAATTCTTTAAAAATCTGCAGTTTTTTCCCACTGACTTATATGGTGGGAAAGAGGATCTATTATTGGTCAAGAGAGGGCGCTGTTAGTGTTCAGCAACAGCTTCTGAATAAAGATCTGGGATGTACACATCAACAGGAGTCCTTCTAATGTCAAATTTTAACTTCAGAATTAATGACCCAGTTGATGGATTTGATAGGCGAGCTTGTCTTCTCATAAAAAGTAACAACCCCCACAAAATATACAACAATAAAATAAACAAAGCAATATTTTGGCTGGAAATATTTTAAGAATGCGGCCACATACACATTTTATAAAAGCTTAGTTAATTGACAAGCACTTCTCGTTAACTCACCACTGTCATTAAGTCAGTCGTTAATAGACCATGTATTCCCCTGTGACATCAAATGTGTACAAAAGTGCCACAAAAGCCTGGACTTCCTGCAAGCACAATTTGTACACAGCCCAATCGACAAAGACATTCAATCTGATATTTTATAGAGATCGCACAATTTTATTTTTATCGGCTTTTGATATGGAGAAAGGGGGCCCCATCTAAAAATGTGGTCAACCGTATTTTGTTCTTGAGTTGATGTGGAAATTATTACACAAAATGTAAAAATTTCCCTTATGAGCAGTGTAATATCTTGCCTGCCAGGAAATGAACTGGAATGTACAAGGTTCTTGCAAACAAAGGTTACATGGTCTATACACCCATTGCTTTCCAAGATAACAAGTAAATATATTTTAAGAATGTGGCCACATATCAACGCTTGGATAATTGACACCCACTTCTCATTATAAGGTATACCACTGACATTAAGTCAGTCGTTAACACCCATTCCCATTGCTTTCCCAAGATAACAACTAATGCATTCCGCTTGGCGGGGGAATTACATTACATGGAAACAATCCTTGCTTTACTCACTTTGTCAGCCCTAATACACGATGGTGAGCTTTCACAGCATTTTGTGATAAATTTTACTCTGTGTAATCCCCTGATACTATCACTTCTTGGAGATGTTATATTTTGAGACACATTAGCAGTGTTATCCCCAGCAGAATTATAAACTTCAGGGTACGGAAACAACAGTTCGAAATGATTTAATCTTTGGTCATCTTCACGCTATCCAATGTTTGTTTCTTTAAATAAAGAAGAAAAAACACCAGGTTTCTTGATTATATTTTTTGTTAACTATTTCAACAATTGTATTGGTCCACTCCGAACAAGTGCCTTTTTGTATTTTCCTTTTTTGTAGCAATCTATTTTGTTTCCTCTGGGATATTGTCACAGCTCCATGTTGATGGCAAATGCAACCGGTTTCATTATTGCTCACATTAGCGTAAGATCGTGGAAAATCGCCCGCAGAGAAATTCTCCTGATAGATTTGCATCTCAGCTGTTGTTAACAAAGACCAAAGTATTAGAAGGCTTTCATCGGATGATGCTGATGCTGACGACCACGCGGTAAACGCTGAATGAATGTAAATATGCTGAAATGGAGATTCAACAAGCTCCAAATCATGTGACATGTTTGTAAGAACTGAGGTTTTTGAGTAACAACTTTGTGATTAAGTCTCTTTTGGGAAGAAGGGTTGGTTATCAGAAGAACCAGGATAAATTAGAATCAGTATGTTTCAAACACCGTGCTCTGCTCGTCTAATAATAATAATAATAATAAAGACATTTGTAAAGCGCCTAATGCAAAAGCCTCTAAGCGCATAAAGAGAACAATAAAATATACAATGAGTGAAAGATACATTACAAAAGAGCAGATTACAAATAAGCAGCTTCAAACAAATGAGTTTTTAACAGAGACTTAAAACAGTGTAAAGAACTAGCCAGGCGAATATGCACAGGAAGACTATTCCAAAGAAATGGAGCAGCATAAGAAAATGATCTTTCACCATAAAAAAATGGAAGAAGCTTTTTGTAGTTGTGGTAAGCAATGACTGTTGAGATGATAATGGTGAACAACTTCAGAAGAACAGAACTTGCTCGTCCTTGCAAGAACGGACAGACCAGGAGAGGGAGTTGTAGAGTCACTCTACAATAGTGTTTGTTTCATCGTAATTAGACATTTCATCGCAAGGTTAAGAATGTTTGGAGTTGAGATTTCCAATAATTCATTTCCTTTTTAGAGTTCCAATCTTCTCTCAAGTATTTTCTGAAGAGCAGATTAGCAGGAAATAAACCAGCAATAGTTAGACAAAAGTGTGCTGAACAATTTTCCATCAAAGCATGAAAACAAGAGACAAAAATAATAATGAGTGCTGGAACGACCAGCAATAATCTTGGATCTTTGTGGATGAAGGTGACAGGGACGCAGCTGCCGTAATCTGGAATGCTCCGCTTACAGATAATTTAAAAATTCAGAATTTGTTTTCAAACATTGTAACGTACTAAAGGTGGGATCATAGATTGTTTTTTGTCAACGCAATGCAGATTTCTTGGCAAAATTATCAAGAAGAAAGATACAATAAAAGTCACCTGTGAAAGTTTCAGCTGAATGGATCATTTCTCAGATTCAAATGATATTTTTTAAATTTCTTGATAACAAAGAGGCCCTCGGATAGAAATTAAAAATTTTTGTTTGTGGTCATTACCAAAGTATAACCCTACCTTAAGGAATGGGACATGGTGGCAGTTTATATACTTTTTTTTGCAACTTCACAGCCGCGAGTTTTGACAACCTTGGTTGGCAAAAAGTACAGACTTCCTTCACTTAAAAAATACAATCGTTTTTTTACAAATGTTATCAAATTTGACAAATCACTGATGAATAAATGGTTGCTACCTATGCCAAATCGAAAGTAATTAGTACTCTTCATAGCTACGGCAGACAGGGAACTTTCTGCAGAATCAGGGAGAGGTTGCAGCTCTGTCAAGGTTTTAAATGTTCCATTTAGATCAAATTTGCGCCAATCCAACTATAAATGTTGCAACATTCAAGGTCGTCACCCATATAAAACGCTAGTCAATGTTTTTAAATGTACGTTCAGTTTGCGGTAACACCACATGTTTTACTGCTACATACGAAGTGTGGACCCGAGAATAAAAGAGGTCCACATAAGGCCACATACAAAAACACAATTATTGATCATCCCCGCCTGACCCTACGAAAACTAGAACAGCAGAAGCTGCCAAGGCGAGCTGCCGAACGCCCGATAGAGAAACAATGAATAATAGAAAAACAAAAATTTGATCAACTGATGTTCAAAGAGGTGGGGACAATTAACAAGTATGTAGTTGACCATTGCCTACTTGGTTTGACATGTGGGAAAGAGGCAAAAATGTTAACAAAAAGTCTTAATGTGGATGGCCGGACAGAAGCTGTTTAATTTCCAGAGCGTAATAATGTACCCTGAAAACTTTAACATTTTTAAACAATTTCCATTTGCACACTGTGGATCCAACCACATTTTGGCTGTAAGACAAATGAACTGCAATTGAGGGTAAAAACAATTATTTTTCACAGCAAACTATTTAACACCATGAGGCAAAAACTTTAACAAAAAGTCTCAATGCGGATGGCCGGACAGAAGCTGTTTAATTTCCAGAGGGTAATAATAAACCCTGAAAACTTTAACATATTTAAACAATAGAAAAACTTGACCACAATTTCCATTTTCACCTAGTGAATCTATTCACACAAAAACAATTACATATCACAACAAATTATCTAAGGCAAAAACTTTAACAAAAAGTCTCAATGCGGACGGACGGACGGACGGACGGACGGGGTACGGATGGACAAAATCGGTATTACATAGGCTCGCATTCTGCTAAAGCAGCTCGCCAAAAAGAAGGGAAAAAAAACGACCCCATTTTCTTCATAAAAACGACCTTTTCAATGATCTTTTCAGTCAAATTTAGCTGTTTTGCGCCGCACACACAGTTAGGTTTGAAAATATGTTTGAAGAAAGGTTATTCATGTTGGAAAAAACAATTCTTCAAATATTTACTTAGGCTACTGCGTTTTAGTTTTTTGAAAATGTGTACAAAACATGTCATCTAGGATTTAAATGGGTTACAGAAACAACTAAAAACATCAAAATCCCACAAACCCACTGTTCTGAAGTGATTTGTGATGATTTCTTTACAGTTTATTTCATATTTTGCCATGTCAACAAAGCTCAATTTAAAAAAAAGGGAAAAAAATTCCCTTTTTAAATTTTTGTATGTGGCCTAATGTAGTGACTTGAAACACTATGTGGACTTACACACATCCACACAGTGCTTTTTACAGTCTTGAAGAATAGGATTTTCCTTAAGTGTACAGAACAAAGGAATGGCCACAGAGTGACTACAACCATAGAGTAAGGACAGGTCTGTCCTTACTCTATGGTGAGAGCTTGTCTTGCTGTTTATTCTACTGCCGCTGTTAGAACAAATCAACACAGCAAAGTATGTATACACATGTTACTGCAAACCTAACATACATTACTCCCTCACATGCAAAGCCATTCCTGAAAACCCATTATGTTTGTCAACAAATCAAAAGGGTTTAGTCAAGGTATTTCATGACTGCATTATACCTTGACTGCATTATTCTCTAGAGGGCGGTGATCATACTTACAGCGTCGGAAACTCTTGAGGGAAATTCGCTTCTTAAGATTCCTCATCCGGCTTACTGGCCCGATCTTCTGTCCGTTTGTTTCTAAAAACATAGCAGAAGAAAACGGAAACCACAACTTAAGCGACAGTTATAAATAAGCAATAAAATGTACAGTATGAGCTAAAGGATTTATAACTATGTTACTTAAAGGAACGTTACAGAACTGGTTAATTAAAAATTTCTTTAAGATCACAGATTTACATAAAACTTACACGGTCTAATGATGATGATAGTAGAAAACATCCCTAGAAATATTTCTGTCTGAAATGCCATATTTGGTGAGAAATAAATAAAACTAAATTTCCGATTGGAGTTTATCGCTCATGAGCGTTTTATTCATGCATTGTATAACACATGCAAATGTGTAATCGGTTTTTCACTATTTTCTCTTGACCCAGATAGCCGATCGATCTCAAACTTCGACAGGTTTGTCAGATTATGTATATGGTGGATTGTATAAAGTGCTTACACTGCCAGCAACTGTTTTGTTAGCAAAAACCAATTCTGTAATGTTCCTTTAACTGTGAAACAAGGATCTATTTTGAAGGAAAATTGGTGGCCTTGAAGTGTTCCCTAAAAAAACTCCCTCAGACTTTCT
Organism: Plazaster borealis; assembly: GCA_021014325.1. Taxonomy (NCBI): domain Eukaryota; kingdom Metazoa; phylum Echinodermata; class Asteroidea; order Forcipulatida; family Labidiasteridae; genus Plazaster; species Plazaster borealis. The sequence continues at coordinate 4,559,756 of CM037471.1, read as the reverse complement.
CACTTGTCTATGAAAGGTACTTTTCTGACAAGATTGTAATTCTATACCTCAAAATGTGGATGAGATTTAATCATGGTAATGCTTGAATAATTATGAAGGGCTCAAGGTAAGTACGAGTTAGAAACGCGGGCAGAGAGGGAAATGTCATTTACATGATGCCTTTGGTGTACAGTAAGGTGTACCTAAGGCTACAGTACAGTGTCATCTGTTACACTATTTAAAGTCAAAGCACAGATTTGGTTAATTAACAGGCCTGTGCCTCGTTTTTGAAAGGGCAAGTGCACCAATGCATTTCCTCCTTAGTAAAGGGCACCTGAAAGAGGAAATTGTAAATTTCTATTGGAACATTTCAAGGGGCACCAAGGCAATGACCAGGGGCACGAAGGCAATTGCCTCCATTGCCTCTGTGAAGTATCAGGCCTGAACGAAGGAAACAAAAAATGATCACATTGAGATCAACCTTTCTACCTCCATGGATCAACCCATAACAATTTTACAGATTGCCCCTCTGAAATACTGCCAGTATAATAAACAGCTTTTGAAGTCCCCCATAAAATCACCAATGCTTATTTGATTACCAGAATCGAAAAGCGTTACATGTGGACAAAATCTGTGACAAAATGTGAACTGATTTTCACTGTTGACACTAAAAACACAGCAATGCAAGAATCTTTCACAGGTTGCAGTGTATGGTGTGTTTATTGAAAAGCAGTTGGGAATGAATTGCAATCTTCCAAAATGGTGTACTGACTCCTTTAATTGTTTGATTTTGTTGGAGTGTGTACACTTGGCATGTGCAAAATTTGATCAGTGAAATCACACAGTACCCAACGTAACAGAATCAAACAACTATCCCCACTCAAACAAAATTACACATCAATAGACCATGGAGGTACATTTCACACATCCACCATACCCAGTCAATCAAATTCCAACACCATTATTTGGCAGCAAGGATACACAATCCCACAGAATCAAACACCCAATCCTAACTTCACTGTACCTAACCTAACAAAATTAAACACTTTGCCCTGTTTAAATTTGTAGGGTAAGGGATTGTTAGGGTTAAATGCCAGGCACTATCACAAACATGCAATTTACAAATACACACTGCATCATTTGAAGCCTTTACAGAAACCTCCAGACTATGCTATTCAATGCCAGAGCTCCAACGTAGATTACATGCATGTCCACACATTTCCTGTTATGGTTACATGTATGTTTATACTTAACCAGTACGTCTTGCAGTCCAGCTTCCTGAAAGCTTGTTTTCCCTTTTTATTTGATGCCAAGTGTAATATTTTTATTAAGGAAGTACATGTACATGTACGTACATTTATACAGAGTGTCTGGTGTCTACAAGGCAACTAGCACATGATGAATCCATAAAGGCTCAAATTCACATCTGGACTCAAATTCATAGAGCTGCTTAAAGGCACTGTACACGTTTTGGTAATTACTCAAAATATATATTAGCATAAAACCTGACTTGGTAACGAGCAACAGAGAGCTGTTGATAGTATAAAACATTGTGAGAAACAACTCCCTCTGAAGTAACGTAGTTTTTGAGAAAGAGGTAATTTCTCACTAAAATAATAAAAGACTTCTTGCAAGAAGCCTTTTATTTCTATATGAAAGCACACAAATTTGTACAACGGGGTTGTTTTTTCTTTCATCATTTTCTTGCAACTTCGATGACCAATTGAGCCCAAATTTTCACAGGCTTGTTATTTTATGCATATGTTGGGATACACCAAGTGAGAATACTGGTCTTTGACAATTACCAAACATGTTCAGTGCCTTTAAGTACAAAAAGCAGCCAAGCAAAACAAAACTATGCTTCCCAGGATAAGGTTACCAGCCAAAGTACCATGTCAAATGCACCATTTCTGACTGGTATCCTGCTAATTTTTGCTGAGCACAATATTTCCAGCAGAATTGTCTGCCTAAGCAGCTCTATCAAATTGGTTGCTAAAGCACAAGACAAGTGTGCTTAACAGAAAAAGGTAACCCGCCTAAAATGCCATGTCACAACAACAATTCTGCCTAGTTTCCTGCTCATTTTTCGCTCAGCAGAAATTTGTCAAGCAATTTTTTTCTGCTTAAGCAGCTCTATGAAGCCCTGGTAAGCAAATAAACTTTCCAGCAGGGAACTATTTTGCCTGAGACTGTAACCAGCCAAAATGCTTCCCCCGCACTGATTACGAATGGCTCCCTGATTTATTCTGATCAGAAAACAAATGAAGGGAATATAGGGCCTATATTTAAGACGTAAGATGGCAAACTTAAGAAAAACTCAATTCTCAATGTGTACAAGGGCAGACGTACATAGGCTTTGATAATTTTTCTAAAGGTGATTTAAAAATAATTATACTGATTCTCTGTGGACCAACAAATCAAAATCATACCAAAAATAATAATAATAATAATAAAAATAATAATACAAGACATTTATATTGCGCATAATCATGCATAATGCAGGAGCCTCCAAGGACAAAAGCCCCACATTGTAGCCAAATCCATATTTTTTTTGAGATATGGTGGACACAATGCTATGAGTATGCATGCCACCATTAGGTTTGGGTAAATTTCGCTGTATACACCCAAACCAAACAGTGCACTCCTAAAGTGTCGACCATATCTCAAAAAGGCTAATTGTTTTAAAGATATCGTACATGTTTGGTTATGACTCAAAACAAGTATTAGCATAAAAACTTACTTGGTAACAAGCAACGGAGAGCTGTTGATAGTATAAAACATTGTGAGAAACGACTCCCTCTAAAGTAACGTAGTTTTTGAGAAAGAGGTAATTTCTACAACAAGGGTGTTTTTTCTGTCATCATTTTCTTGCATCTTCGTAGCCTTGATCAAGGCGTTGGAGTTTTTTCTCAATTTTATTATATTGTTTTCATTTTTATTTTATTTGCGCCGCGCTACACACCCGAGCTACCAACCCGCCCGAGCTGTGTGCATGGTGTCTGTGTGTGCAGTATACGGTGCGCGCGTGGTCGTGTGAGCTGTATGCGCCACTCACCGATCAACGCCTTGACGTTTCTGTCTCCCCGCCGATGACTCATTACTATAATGCGCGCGAAAGGCGAGACCCCATTGGTCAGTGGCGGAAGTCTTGTTTACTCATTCTTATGAATATGCATGCAGAATCCAGATGTGGCTACACTGGCGCGCCGGTTTGAATTTGGGAATACTTTGTTATAATAATATCTATCTGAAAATGTTGCGTATTCTCCTCAGCTGAGCGAGACAATGAGGGCATGGAATTAAACAAATGAGGTTGCGTGGATCGATTTGTTACATACATTACATACACCATTTTCCAGCAGGAAGACGCTTTCTGATGTATTTTTCGTAGTGACGTGAGGCCCGATTGACCATCTACTGTCTCCATCTTGCATCATTAAACAGTGATTTAATCATTGTTGGTGCATTCATTGGAGGTAGAATATACAAAACAAAGACCTCAATAAACTACCATTATTGATTGTTTCATCATGAAGGCATATAGCTCATTGCACTTTTTATATCATTTGGGCCGCCCCACTAAAAAAGAGCTGCCTAACCAAATTTCCCAAGTACATTCACTAGAATAGGGTAGCTAAAAATCTATTTCACATGTATCATGTGTGGCTGCATCCTGTCAATTTTTGTTTGGCAGTAAATTCTTATAAGACCCTATCTGAGAACAATTCAAAAGGAAGACGGTGTGGCTGTGCAGAGTCGGACTTCGAGAGGACATGTCAGGAAAAGACAGATGCAGAAACTACATCAACTCCAGAATTAATAACCAAAAGAATGGCGAGTAATAAGGGTAGTCCAATGAGGGAACTTGAGTGCAGCGCAAAAAGCTCCAGGGGCCGCGCCCGGGTTCAGCACTTGTGAGCTGACTGACCAGCCTCGCAGATTACCGGTCAAAAATGGCTGAGACAATGCTACACACAAACGCCATTAAGTCGGAGCTACTCACATCGCATCACATACAGCAAGCATGATATTGATATGGTACAAAGGTCATAGTGAGAGAAGCTCGTGATTGGACGTCAAAATGAATAATTCATTTGCTTCCCATCCTGTGTTGTCTGCAATAGGTCTGACGAAAGACTTAAATATTCATGAGCTGCATACTAGCATATCCGAGAGCCCCCCCATTTTCGTCCAATATTGGACGAAAATATCAAGAAACACATTAAACCCGGAAGTTACAGACCCGTCAAGGCTGTCGGCCTGACGGCCTCCGCATGCGGAGAGTGGTACGAGTGCGGATGACCTGCGCACAGTGTGTGTACGGGCGTCGTACGACGTGATACACACACAGTGTATACGGGTGGGTCGTGCGATGCGATACACACCTTACGCACACACATACGGGTGTGTTTACGGCGTCTTTTTTGGAGTGAAAAATGCGACTGCCTTGATCAAGGCTAGCATCTTCGATGACCAATTGAGCCCAAATTTTCACAGGCTTGTTATTTTATGCATATGTTGGGATACACCGAGTGAGAACACTGGTCTTTGACAATTTCCAAACATGTTTAGTGCCTTTAAGTATAGCCTACAACATTAAGGAAGATAGTGGTAGCACTTAAAGAGGGACTAATTACATAAAACATTGCATGAGCTTCCGTAGCAACAACTACTTCATCAGATGCAGTAGTTGTTGCTACTAATGCTAATGCAGTTTTTTTATGTAATGAGTTAGTCTTTAAAGGCATCGTACACGTTTGGAAATTGTCAAAGACCAGTGTTCTCACTTGGTGTATCCCAACATATGCATAAAATAACAAGCCTGTGAAAATTTGGGCTCAATTGGTCATCGAAGTTACAAGAAAATGATGAAAGAAAAAACCCTCTTGTTGTACAAATGGTGTGCTTTCAGATAGGAATAAAAACTTCTTGCAAGAAGTTTTTATTATTTGAGTGAGAAATTACCTCTTTCTCAAAAACTACGTTACTTCAGAGGGAGTCGTTTCCTACAATGTTTTATACTATCAACAGCTCTCTGTTGCTTGTTACCAAGTAAATTTTTATTATAATATATAATATTGAGTCATTACCAAACGTGTACGATACCTTTAAGTGCTACATCACTATCTTCCTTGTTTTATCTATCAGACTAACACGGCTATCTCTATCATTGCCTACAAAACTAATGGAATCAAATGCGATGCTTCATGCCAGAACCAAAACCCATAAAATTGTTTAACTTCTCATCAAATCGATGAAGAAAAAGGGTTTTAAATAACATCTCATTAGGCATCACATAATGTAACAGGCCTGGAATTACATGGAGGCCACGCAGGCCATGGCCTCTGTTGCCCCTGTTCTTGGCCTTGGTGCCCCTACAAAAGTTTCCCATAGACTTTAAGATTCTCTAATAGTGCCCTTTGCAAAATGAAAATGGCCTTGCCCTCTCAAAGATGGAATTCCATGGCAGGCCTGATGTAAGCCAAGTATTTCTCAACAAATCGAACGTTTACGATAATATAACACCACATGGACGTCAAGGCTGATGTTTCGGTTGACTTCATTTCAATTTCACTATATTTCAAAAAAACTGCCCGATTATTTGCACGGGTAGTCACAAAACAGTGAAAGCTCAGTTTGTGAAAATGTAACATTGGGTGTGCCAGCAACAGCAGAAGAAGAAGACGACACGAAGACGACTCAAGTGTAAGGACCGTTATTGCCTGGATACAATCTTTCATTCTGATCATGTTTTTATAAGATTATGAGTGTACAATACTGCACTAAGGCAATGAAATAGCAGGTGTTGTTACTGAAGTACATTAATACTGAGTACCCATGAAAGAGAATCTTCACATGAGCCTAGTTGAGTCGCCGTGTCGTCCCTTAAGGAAATTTACTGTTCACACGGTGTACTCTTACAACTATCTGTAATGTTGCATACATGTAGTACATAGTACAGTGTGCACTTTCACCACAGACAATGGTATGACAACATTATGAAAATGATATTGAGAAGTATGTTTATAAATTCAAATTCAAATGAAACAAATAGTTGTACTGGTATCTTTTGCGTGTGTATTTTGCACTGTGTACATTGCTTGGGTTGGGTTTATAACAATGTTATGTTACAATCTGTTCTGACTTTGTATTTATTTCACCAATATCATTACAATTGATGGTGTTGCAATCGTTAACCATCCGATACTAAATTATGAAATATAAAATTGTATATACCGCACACACGGATCCTTGCCGTTTGATTGGTGGATCATGCGTCATGTGTCATCCTTTGTTTTGCCATGTATACTGCCGCAACCGCCATAACAGTCCTATATGAATAATTATAGGACGATTCAGAGGCTTCGCCCGTTTTACCAAACGAGCCAAGGTTGTGTCACAGCGGACAAACATGGTGTCTACATGGAGTTGCCGCATCGTTTAGAAGTTTTTTAAAATATAATTTACAGAGTGCTGGGTGGACGGTATCAGTGTCTTTTAATTCTGTGTTTATTGTGAAAACAATTGCAAATGACAAGGGTCTTGTGCGAGTTATATCAAACTAATCGGCTTTAAATTGAATGCATTTCATTTGTGAATCGTCACTGAATACAATCACTCGCTGAAATGGAATAGCTCAGATTTCACCTTGTGATTATATTCTGCTACAATGCAATCACATGCATCCAATATTTTATTGTACATTATATTAACCCAATCCGACAAGCATTTTGGTCAAAAAATTTATGATCAACATATCGACCCAACTTCTCAATTTCCTTTTTGTAATAATATTATTTTTGTAAATATTAGGTTATAATTTTATTTGAAAACCTATTGAATCGTACAGGAGACGATTTCATCCAGAAATTTTGTTTTGTGCACACTGAATGCAAAATAACGATTTTTGAGTAGCTTTACTGAGACATTTTGCTACGCTATACAAGGCAAATCATTTGTTATCATATGTTGTTTGTCCAAGATGTTATCGCCTTCCAACTTATTCAAGTATTACAAATTCTCCTTGACATTTTCCTTTTCTTGTCCAGCTTTGTATTTTCTTCAGTCCCATCAAACCGTTGTAAGTGAGTTGTTTTCTATCTCTGTACCCTTCAGGCAATAAAGCTTCCCAACGGTGCTCCCAAAACAAAAAGGCAAATCTTTCATTTTGCAGGACCCCGGTAAGGTAATAAGAGTTAAGAGCGTACAAATTCTTAAAGGGTAGGCTAAAATAAATCTTGTGCAGAACAAAGACTTAAAGTACTCTAACGTAAAATCCTGTACATAATTTCCAGCAAATACATCCTTCTTCAAAACCAATCAATTTTATTTTTAGATTAAATGATCATATTCTCTAGAGACCAGCCAAAAGAATGTCATATTTTTTTCATGGTGTTTCTTTGCATTGGTTTGTTTTATGTTGTTGTTGTTTTTTTAATTTTATGCAGCTACAATAATCAAAATAAAATTCAAGTTTGACAGGTAATAGACTGTGCGTATATTTAAACTTCAGGGACCATTGTGGTCACAACCATATGGAGATTTAAGTGGGCGAGATTTTGTTATGTCAATTATTTTAGTTTAACGTGGTTTATAACCAAGAAAAATATATATATATTGTAGGGAATGTAATACTTAGTGATACAAAATGAAAGTAAAATCAATTCAACAATATAACGAAGAAAACCTGATAATTAAACTTGACCTCAGCTTCCGGTTGTTGTAAAAAATAAGAATTTTGTGCTTACCTCCGATCACAAAACTTATGTAAACGCTTATTTTAGATGCGCGAGGATAATCGCCAGATGCTGTAATTGCAACGCAAAGCCTTTTCATAGAACTCTTTGGTTGTTGAGGAGTCAGCCTCCTCTATAAACTGCGTCAAGCGTTAATTTTACGCCCGTGTGTCCATCATGAATCCACGAAAGTGGTTTCTGAAAAGTTAAGATCAATAAGCATCCTTGTCCAAGCGTTTACTTTTGCTTTAATAATAATTAACAAATTATTTGTGTAATTATTATAAACACTAACACTGATTTTATTAACAGGTAATGAGTATTTTTGTTGTTCAGATTTTATCATTGAATATAATTCAAAACAAACATTTGATTTAAAGGAAGAAAATGTTCTTTGTTTGACGTGTTTTCTCGTTCCGATATGAGCGAGACTTTCACAGTCTATTACATCATGTACAGGGCTCAAATTTGAGGGAAATATTCACAAGACCGCAGAGTTTGTAGCTCAAAATATTTACTGGACCAGAATATTGTGTACAAGACCAGAATTGAAATGACAATAAAAAATGCCTACACAGTTTAACAACTGAACTGTTTGAACTTGAAAAAGCACTAAGACAAGATTTATCTCATGTGTATTGTGGGTACATGCAAGTATTCTTCAATAATCAACAGAATCATATCCAACTGAAACTAGTGAAAGTCAACATTTATACACAAACACAAGACCGCCAGACATGTCCGGTCATGAGTTTACTGGCCCGACGCTAGAATCACTGGTCCCGGGCTTGCGGTCCAGTGTGAAATTCGAGCCTTGATGAATCTCACATAGCAGAATTTCAGATTATTTCTCAGGAAACGTGGCTCCAGAATCCACTTAAAGACACTGGACACCTTTGGTAATTGTCAAAGACCAGTCTTCTCACTTGGTGTATCTCAACATATGCACAAAATAACAAACCTGTGAAAATTTGAACTCAATTGGTCATCGAAGTTGCGAGATAATAATGGAAGAAAAAACACCCTTGTCATACGAAGTTGTGTGCTTTCAGATGCTTGATTACGAGACCTCACGCGTGAGGTCTCGAAATGAATTCAAATATTTTACTGAGAAATTACTTTTTTCTCAAAAACGACGTTATTTCAGAGGGAGCCGTTTCTCGCAATGTTTTATACTATCAACAGCTCTCCGTTGATTGTTACCAAGTAAGTTTTTATGCTAACAATTATTTTGAGTAATTACCGATAGTGTCCAGTGCCTTTAAAGGGTCTGTATACGTTTTGGTAATGACTCTGAACATTAATGGCAATAAAACTTACTTGGTACAGCAGCTTTGGATAGTATAATGCATTTTGAGAAACTTTTCACAACTGAAGTACTACGCTTATGGAAAAAGATCACTTTTTATTCCAAAACAAATTTGAATCTGAGAAGCGTTACTGACAGTAACATTTCTCAGATTGTGTATTCCAATTGCAGAATATTCTTCCTGCGTGGACATAACCGTTCCAGATTTTGGGCAATATCTCAAAAACGCTACCACCTTTTGAAATTAAATTTTCACAGGTTAGTTTTATGGTACATATATCTACAACTGTCTATATAGGATTGAAACAAACAGTGGATTCCAATTACCAATATATAATCCCTTTAAAGGTAGGTTCATAGATTGGTAAATACTAAAAACAATAATGGACATAAAAAGTTACTTGGTAAGAAGCATTGAAGCTGTTGATAGTATAAACTATTTTGAGAAAGAATTCCCTTCAAAGTAATATGGTTAGGATAATTTGTCACCCCAAAACATTTGAATCTGAGAATTGATTCATGCATGATTCGATTCTCAGATTTCTGACGGTTGACTGGAAATTCAAATTTCTGTGGTGTCCAATCATGAATGCTGCGGCCAGAGATGCGGTTGGTGCCCGCTGTCACCTCACTAAATGTGGATGGATTCGACGTTCTTAATGAAAACGCCGGGTCAGTTTTTCGCTGTTTTCCCAACAAGTATAGACACTATATTCAGCATGACTCTCACATGTGACCTTTATTGTGATTTTTTTTATAACGTTGCCAATATATCAGCATTACCTTGACAAAAACCAATCTTTGACCCTACCTAAAAACATGACAGTTTTTTGCAGTTCAATTGTACATTCATGTTTTTTGTTAGGCTTTTTTTTTGGGGGGGGGGTGGCAGCACAAACCTTTGCTCCAAGGTCCAAATACAAAGACTGCTATCAGCTAAGTGAAGATTAGAGGGTTTTTTTATCTGTTGTTTTATCTACTCAGTACAATAACACACAGCTACTGTATTGTAATTTTGACTTGGTCATTACCAGCCACACATTGTTTGTACATTTTACATTCTTCCATAGTAAGTGCAGGCTGATGATACAAAGACCTTCCTGTAAGTGTAAGGGTATGGCTGTGTTTCGTCATTAAGGTGACCTCTTTGAAGGAAATTCACATGTACATATTCAAACATTTCATTATTGCTGCGTCCTTCGGATGGGACGTAAAGCCATAGGTCCTGTGTGTTGTGTAATGCACATAAAAGAACCCAGTACACTTATCGTAAAGGGAAGGGGTTCGCCCCGGTGTTCCTGGTTTGATCTGTAGCATATTGCGCCACAGTACTTATGTAAACCATACATGGTGCTATGTAAAGGAATAGGTCTCATACTTTAAAAACGTAGCTCCGCATACAATGTACCTTGCAGGAAAAAAATACTAAGCGCTTTGATGTGCCCATCGGGTGTGATAAAGCGCTATATACATGTAAGAACTCAGTATTATTATTCTTATGATAAAACAAAAGGCACAATGATTAAGGGTTTATTAGGGGCATGTAGTCAATTAATTGCCTCCATTACAGTGGGCAATTTGGCTACAGTGCAGCCCGAATCCTTACATTTCCTCTTCTCCGAGTCAAACATAAAATTCATCACAGATCTCTTGCATCAGTTGCTGAAAAAACAAACTTCTCTTTTGTCCCCCCCTAAACTTTGGAATAGTCTCCCTCCATCTCTGCGCTCTGCTGATTCATTTCACAGTTTCAAGAAGCATCTGAAGTCACACCTATTCCCACAATGATTATTTGTTTGTTTTCATATTTTGCAATTTTGTATCATTGTTATGCCATGTATTTTGCTGTGTATCATCACAAACCGCTGTGATCTTGATGAAATGGCGGTATATAAAACATTTGTGTATGTATGGACATGGCAGGTACATGTACATGTATGTCACTCCACACCAAGTTGTTTAGACTTGGTATTTTAAAGGCATCGTACACGTTTGGTAATTGTCAAAGACCAGTGTTCTCATTTGGTGTATCCCAACATATGCATAAAATAACAAGCCTATGAAAATTTGGGCTCAATTGGTCATCGAAGTTGCAAGAAAATGATGACAGAAAAAACACCCTTGTTGTACAAATTTGTGTGCTTTCAGATAGGAATAAAAACTTCTTGCAAGAAGTTTTTATTATTTTAGTGAGAAATTACCTCTTTCTCAAAAACTACGTTACTTCAGAGGGAGTTGTTTCTCACAATGTTTTATACTATCAACAGCTCTCTGTTGCTCGTTACTCAGTCAGTTTTTTTGCTAATTATTATTTTGAGTAATTACCAAACGTGTACGATGCCTTTAAAGATTGGAACGCCTGACCCTGCGATAATGGGCCTGCTGTCCCAAGTCTTTCTGAATCCTTCACTTTTGCAATTGGATGTAGGAGAAATTGGGACTGTTCGGGTTAATGACACTATAACGTATCAGGCCTACATGTGATGCACACACCTTCACAAAAAAAACCGCTACAGAACAATCACTTTAGATTGATTCTAGATAAAGTGAAAATCGTTAACGTTCACTGGAAAATTGAAAACATCAATAATTCACGGCCTCGCTCGGGATCACTTTGTAATTTAGTCCCAGGATTCACACCCGATTGGCTCAGTCTAGTGTTTTTTAATTTACTGGTTGAATTAGTTCTGCCCTCCATGTATAGTACTTTACATCCCAGTGTGAAATGTGTATACACTAAAAAAAATATAAAGTGGCGAGGAATACTTCATACAAAATCTGAATAAAATCAATAAAGATGGCTGGAAGGTTGAGTTTAATATGCAGGATCCATTGACCATCGTCTTATCGGTGAGTCTAAACCAATGTGTTATTTTTAATCAAGTCCTTATATCTTGGATGCCTGAGGCAAGGGGGTATCCATTAGTCTCTATGCACCAGTGTGTTCAGAAATCACTTCTATTTAGTCGTGGCTATCCTACCACAGGGATGTCAGAGCTGCCAACATTTGCATCTTGTAATCAGGGAGATTTTATGCAACAATCAGGGAGAAATCTAGAACTACATTCAACATATTAGGGAACAAGTTTCCATAATCAGTGAGTTTTTTTTTAATTTGTTCATCAGAACATGGAAAGAGTGGTTTATTTTTAGGGAGCTTTCTGCAGAATCAGGGAGAGTTTGGCAGCTCTGGGATGTGCGATACCAAGATGCCATTCAGAATGATCAAAATTTCAATATTTTTTTTTGAAATTATTTTGGCCCACCAACCCCACCCCGAATTGTTATTTCTAAGTATGTGGTCGTTTCTTGCAGGCAGAAGTAGGGCTAAAAATACCTGCTGGACCACTGGCCAGGTTCCAGTCACTTTAGCACTTATCGACCCCACAAAGTCCTGCAGTCTAAAGGTTTTTTTTTTAAAACAAACTTCTCCTTTTTATGCCTGATGAAATTATGTACTTCTTTCATTCCAAACCTCCTAAAATGTTAAGTAAATATATAAAAACAAAAAAAGGAATCCTGTTAGGCTTTGTACAAAATATTTCTTGCCTGTTGAAAGTTATGAGCTACAAGAACTACTCTAGTCTAATGGAAAGTTCCTTTAAATTTGAACACCGGTTAGTCCAAATTCTAGCTCTGGTGAAGTGTATCTACATGTACAGTGTCCGGGCCCAACTCCATCTAGAGCTCTTAAGCCAAAAAAAGTAGCTTAACAGTACAAGATTTTGCTTACCAAAACAAGGTTACCAGCCAAAATACGATCTCAAATAGTGACTAGTATCGTGCTTGTTTTACCTAGCCTAGCAGAAAAATTGTCAGCAATATTTTCTGCTTTAAGCAGCTCTTTGAAATTGGGCACAGTCTACATAATGTACAATTTTTTGCAGTATGCCTACTTGCCCTTCCCATTTCACTCTCTTTGCCCACACCTTCCCCTATCGTGACACTACCATGCGGTAATCCATTCCAAGTTCAAATGCTACCATTTCTAGATTCTTAGGATAAGTAAGTGTTCCGCCAAAATTAGAATCATACATCACTGACTGTCTCAACAAACTGCATTTTTTTTGCAAGGCCCATGTGGCAAGTGACACTTCAAACTGCGAATGGTTTTCACAAGAGATTCCCCCACAGATCAGAAGACAATTTGATATTTGCTTAGGCAGGCCTAGACCAGGTGCAATAGATTTCTGACATGCCTCAATTCAGCTGGGAGACAAGTAGAGAGGTGGTTAGTCGTAGTAAAGTGCATTATAGCTGCACTATGCACAATGCGGATAGTCTTTTCCCAGGTCCTGTAAATTTACATAGCTTCAGACTGATCCATGTAAATAAGTTTTCCGTCCCTGAGATAAATTTAATTTTGTTTTCTGTTTTAACTTGATTAAAGGCATTCTGAGTCTCAAAGAAATATTCTGATGAACACCAACAAAGAAAAAACGTTGTGGTTTATTAGCCACTAAATTAACTTTCAGAAAGAAAAATAACAGGAAGGGACACTTCCACCACGCGTCTGAATACAGGCATGGTGAAAAATCTCATCAGGAATTTTTTCTGATCATTTTTAATCAAATTTAAGGCTTTTACTGAAGTATTTAATTTTTTGCGATGAAAGAAGCTGAGGAATTGTTATTTCTTTGGGATCTGAAGGAGAAAGCAAACATTTCTACTACTTGGAGGTGGAATGAACGCTTGTGACATTTTAACAAATTCACAGATTGGGTATATCATCACAGACCAGCACAGACATATGGAGGTAGTTTTTATAATAGAAAATTTTTCTACGGTTCTGATGTACTTCTGAAAACAATTGTCTACATTTACTACGGGGGAAATGTTAGACTTGTCAAGTAAGTCTGACAAACAATCATAAATAACCATATGAGTGAATGGGAACTTCTGGTAAAATCTAAATGTGCGCAAAAAGTCCACACATACCTATCGAATCATCCTAAAGATATTGTTCCCCCAGGATTCAAGTAAAATGTTGCATTATAATATTCTAAAACACAGAGTAACTCTAAAAAAATCATTCTTACAAAGTAATGATTCAATGTTATCGCAAGTTTGTATATTATTTTCTCCCCTTGTTATTTTGATAAAATATGATTCCTGCATGTGAACACATTTTATCTTATCAAGAAAAGACAGGGGCGAAAAAAAAAGACAGGGGCGAAAAGAGAGAGTGGCGGAAACTATTATGCCCCCAGCCATCCATTGGATGGCCAGAGAAGGTTCTTTGACAGCATCGGGCAAGATTGCATGTAACTAAATTGGCCAATCTGTCCTGCTAACTTTGGCCAGATTATTCCAAATAAATACCAGGAAAAAGTGTAGATGGACTCTTATTCAATCCTAGATGAGACACTGCTGTGCGAAGAACACTATTTGGTGAAAATAACAAAAACAATTTTGTTAAAGATTGTTGTTCCTTTTGAAAGCAACCTTCTCCTCACTCAACATGCACAGTGGGAAATTTCTTCTTTTTCCGAAGTCACTTGTTCAAATGAACAAAACATACAGCTGTTCTAGTACATCATGCAGATAATCGGGGGTTTCATTCCAACAAATTAATTAATAATACAATTATGCATACTGGGCAAACAGCATAAAAACCTTGCTGTTGAAATATTGATGGAGAAGAAAAAAAAAGAAAAAAATGCCTGGGAGCTGTCAGGCAAAGCACTGTATTGATCAGAAATAGATGGATCAATACTTGCCCAAGGTGGCCAGCCATATTAATATACTATTATTACAATGTGGGATCCCAGAGGTCGTCTGTTTGGCATTGGCTGGGAAGGGATTCTGGTCACGTCTGCTGAGCGGAGAAAATACTGTTTTGTACATTTTAAATAATTTGACAAATGAAGATGTTCCTTTCGTTCTACCATGAACAATGTCAACTGTGTACATTATACACGATAACATTATACTTTCATGCTCGATCGAATTCTAATTTGGTTTATTACTTACTGAAAAGGGGATATATGTACTCACAGAAAGTTTTTGGGGAATATTTGGAAGAGAGGAACATTTAAACTAAAACATTTCTTCTAGATATCATTCCTAAGAAATCACTAATCCAAATATAAATAATCCGAAAAAAATCCAAAAAGCAATCATTTTGAAAATAACATTTTAAAAATCTGAAAACCAATAACCCGGAACCGTGAAAAATGATTGATTCCTTAAGACTAAAACTCTGACAAATCACTGATCTATCCATAACAAACCCAATATTATTCCTCAAAAATCAACTAATCTGGAAAATCCCTTCCCCTTTAGAATCCAATGATACGACATAACAGAACACACTCTAGATGCAAATCATGAAATTCAGATCAAGACGTTGAGATTAAAATTCAGCATCTCATCAGATTAATCGCAAGCTGGTGCTCCTGCCACTGCATTCCCATAGTGCATGCAGACTACCGGTACTTTATATTCAATTCATCTTAAACGAGATACAACGTGCGTGCGCATGCTGTAAAATTAGAAATTTGGGGGATGGTTAGGCCTATTGCTTTTTTTTGCAGCAGCAAAAACCTCTTCACAAATTCTTAACTCAAAGACAACTCTCAGCTAAGTTAGAGTGTTATCTGTTGGTTTTATTACTCAGTACAATAATAGGCACAGCTAATGTACGTTTGACTTGGTCATTACCATACCAGACCATAGTGTTAGCCAGAGGGGTGTCTGGGTGTCTGGGTTTTTTATTTGGACACCCTGTTTTAAATTTGGACACCCTGTTTTATCTGTCATTTACATTGTAAATGTATTGTAATGTAAGTGAACAATTTGGACACCCAGTTTTTAAATTTCCAGCAAATTTACACACCCTTTTACCAAATCCTGGCTAAAACCTTGTGCCAGACATCACTTGTACGCGCTTCCAAATGCCAGTGCTGGCCTAACACTTTGCCCTATGGCTCTTGTAATTTAGGCAAGGCAGTGTAATCACCAGTGAGTAAAGGGCTACTCTACGAAGAAAATTAAGGGACACATTGCCTTCGGATTGCGTGCTTTTGGGCTATAAAACGCATTTGTTATGAAGTTAATAATGTTTGGAAAGATGTTTAAAAGTAGAATATAATGATTCACACAAATATCCCTTTGAAATTGTGTAGCTTTCCATTTACTTCTAGAACTTACACGGTCCAACATTTTGCAGAACCACATTTTTTACGCAACATAAAGGGGGACCGTGTTGGTTCGAGAAGTAAAAGGAAAAACCGCACAATTTTGAGGGACATTTGTGCACAGAAAAAGCAATATCTAATATAAATACTTAATTTTTACTGTTCACATTTATTCACAACTTCTTTTTAAAACTGCAGTACGTTTCATATCTTCTTAATGAAGTTGCCTCACATCAAAACCCCCCCTTTCTATCAAAGCTTGTACACCTGTTCACATAGGCAAAGTAGTCTCCTACAGAATTGATAACTTTATGAGGCGAAAGCGATTACTTTCTTCAAGCAATATTTTCTTCAGAGCATTATTTGTCATTTGAAATGCCACGATAGTTAAGAAAATTTCATCTAAAGAGACCCTACCTAAAATCACAATTATTTATTTGATTGCGGCACTCAAGATAAGCCTTCATGAACCCACAAAATGTCTCAGACAGGTCCACTGAATTTCAATCAATTCGTCTGGCTCTGTACCGTAGTGTGTTTATAATTGACATCTAGCGGATGTAAATGAAACCAAACGATGGCACACATCCTGAGGTCCACTTTAGTCCGTTAACTCCTTTGATATGTCTAGATGCTTTATTTGGATTTTTTTAGCAAGATCACGCAGATGCCATGTGCTGGATTTTCTAACGATTAAGAACCTCTCCTCCACACTACTGTTTAATAAGACACAATCCCTTAAAGAAGATCAGTCGAGACATTTGTTTCCCTTCAAGGCTTTCCTATCTTCACAGTCTACTAGATTCTCGCAAATGAGGAGTTTCATTAGAAGCAGATGAGGACCTTGTGTACTATTGAGTCATCAAGGAGCTTGTTGTCTGACTGGATAAGGGCACAGGGTCAGGAGGGGCAGGTTTTTGAATCGAAATGAAGTAAGGCAAGTCAAGTAGGCCCGCTGTTTTGCACTGAAACTTTTAGCCATGAATCAAAAATCCGTTTCTTTGACTATAAGCTGGAGGATTTCACAGAATGAGCAGGCTTAGTATTCATCAAGGGTTTGCAGGTGGTCAACATACATGTAAGCATAGAGAACGGACCACGGAGTCGATCCTTTCTCTATGATGTAAGTAACACTGCTTTTAAAAGTACAGCAGGGGGTGGGGGTGCTAACAGGCTGGATTGCAATTTTGATAAAAATGAGGAATGGGAATATATCTGTAGTGCAATAATTTAGTATGGAATCGATGCATGAATTCCTTGACTGGAATTACAAACACTTATCTTTGAACGATCAAATCATGGGTCTGTAGTTGGGTCTGAAGTCCCAGTCTAAGTCCCAGACAAGCACTTTAGGTACGGGGCTGCAAACAGGTGGACAGGGTGTAAGCTGGAGCCCCTAGGCCTAAGCTGGAGCCCCTAGGCCTAAGCTGGAGCCCCTAGGCCTAAGCTGGAGCCCCTATGCCTAAGCCGTGGTTTTAAAGAGGGCCATAGTATGGTGTTTATAATTAGGGAGGTTTCGCTGCATGTTATGCGAGCAAAAACGTGAACGTGAACGTCAGAAAATTTTGTTTTAAAAATCTCACGTTTTTAAGCAAACGTGAAGTTACCATTTCTCACGTCAGGTACGTACGTGCAGACGTCATACGTGAGCATGAAATAAGCCCATAGTAGTGACGTCACCTAGAAACGACACAATTTTCTGACATTCACGTTCACGTTTTTGCTCGCGTAACGTGCAGCTAAACCTCCCTATTATAGAATGTTGTATCACACATGTATTATAAAACAACAACTAAAAGCAAGGTTGTAAGCCAATGAACAATGGAATTCAGGGGTTCTCCCCAATGCACAAGCTCGCATATCAGGCGATACGCGCGAATTGCGTGCCGATGTGCGAATTAGGGCCGAGATCAAATTCACAACATTCATCAAGATTAAAACCATTTAGAATGCCTAAAAGATTGTGCAGTTAGGGCTTTTAAACACCAAAGATAACACCAAGTAGAAAACATTCAGAGGACCTTGTTTCAATTCAGCGTACTTAGGCACCACAAAACTTCCAAAATTTGGGTCCAGAATACCCCCCAGTTTTGAAAAATCCTGGGGAGAACCCTGGAATACTTAGGCCAAATATTAAAAAAACATGTTTAGCTTCCTGCCTTTTTGAAAAAAGGAAGGAGGAGGGCCCTTTTTTTTTTTTTTCAAAAATTAAAAAAAAAAAAAAAAAATTGTCAGGGATTGTTTTCTTCTTAAAAAAAAAAAAAAAAAAAATGGCCTCTTAAAAGGAAGCGGGCGGGGATGATAAACATATTTTTTATTTTATTTGGCCTTAGTTTACCCTTCCTAGACAAAAACCCACAACAGGCAATCTCGGTAGTCTAGTGGTAAGACATCTGCTCTAGAATAGCAAAGGTCATGGGTTCGAATCCTACCCGAGTAATATGCATACGTAACACAAATTCACAGGACGCGGGAAAGTACCTGGTATACAGTGCTTTACACACATCAGTGTTTTAAAGACATCTACTCTAGAATGGCAAAGGTCATGGGTTCGAATCCTACCCGAGTAATATGCATGTAACAAAAATTCACAGGACTCGGGAAAGTACCTGGAATACAGTGCTTTACACACATCGGTGTGTGGGTAAAAAACAAATAATAAGATTGATTTTGATAAGTGACAAGAAGTCATTTTCATTTGATTTCATAAGGTACATATAGCTTCTTCTTTGATTTAATTTACATCAGCAGCAGCGTTGTAGCCACGGTGGGCGGCGGTGGGCGGGCCTGCCCAGCACTGACAATTTCCGCCCGGCACTTCGGCTGAAAAATAGACTGCCGCCCACCACTAAATTTCCCCCAAAATTAATAAAAAATGAAAAGTACTGCCGATATTGATCACATTGCAAGACTAAAATGTCATGTTTTTCGTGTTTTGTAATTTTAAATGCAGTTTGTAATTTTTTTGAGCCGGAATTTCGAGCATTAAAAACTCAAACGTGTTTCACACGTAACTTGTCTCTTGCATCTTGTGAAGTTTTCTTCGTGAAATGTGCCCTGACGTTTTTAACGAACGAACTCTAGTACAGTGTAGTAGGCGTACCGTCTACAGTCTGACAATACACCATACAGACGCAGTGCGCTGGTACCATGTACATGTACATGATGAACGTATGTACATGTGGTGTACACCAGCGCGCACTGTGGTGGACCGTAGAGTGCACTACAAGTCTAGTCGTGGGTTTTTCGCGGGGATTTCACGCATTACATGTACACACAAACAGTATCGCCAGTTGCCACACAACAGTACGACGGGTGTGTAAAGTCTAGTGTACCAGTTCGCGTATCCCGGATGTAGGCATGTAAACACGTTCGCTTCATTCTTGGTCCACCTGTCATGCTAGTAGTGTTAACAGCGCGCTGGTGTTTAAATTGATTGAGATCCGTGTAAATTTTAAGATGGCCACGCAACGTAAGCTGGACGATTTTTTTTGGAAAATGGAAAAGATTGGAAGATGATAGCAATATATCTGGTTATACAGCTTCAGTTAGTGCTGAGAATGAAACTGTATGCGCATTTCCCTCAATGGACCCCCTTGTAATGAGTTTCCATATATTGAGGCAGTAAAATTGTGGGCTCAAAAGAAAGACAGGAGATACAAAGTTAGATTAATGTAAAGGTAAGCTTCCCTCTTAATTGATAAGTTACAGTCACTCAGCCACTGACACTGACAAGATAATTTATTATCTGCTCTATTTCACAAATGCATCACCTTTCTTCAATATTCAACAATTATTTTGTATTAATACATTTTTGTAATTATATTTTAAAATTGTGATTCTTGAATCATACAGAATGTGCAAAATAAGTAACTGGAATGTTAATATTTAGCCCTGAAAACAATCCTTATAACAGAGGAACTTCTAAATGTGCTGCCAGTTGAAACCTCATAGAGCGTTGATCGTGCCCTTTGCTCACGTGGACGTGACACGCTGCGTACGTGCTCACTGCTCGCAATCTCTGACCAAATTTAAATTCAGCTGCCCACCACTAAAAATGTCCTAGCTACAACACTGATCAGCAGGACTAATCTCTCAAGAGTTCCAAGTAATGTCCCTGAAGAGCACTTCCAAGTAGTTTCATATTTTCTCACTCAACATTTCAAGAGTATAACTTTCTAAAGGTGCTGCAAAATACTTCTTGTCAAAAACCAGAATTCTTTCCGAGAATGAAATGTGTGTTATGGAAACACGGTTGACTGATCCCTGCACAGACAATGCGTAACCTAAAACCCAAATACTCTGAAGTCCCATTCACTGTGATGGTAGAATCAATCAATACCAACGAATCTCTGACGAAATCTCACATTGTCCTGTTGTTGTGTACAATGGAGAGTCAGAACAACCATTGAAACTAGAACGCTTGACTTCTGATTCTGAATCAACATGGTATATTGACACAGTCAACAACTCCATTCGATGACTAAGGGCTTAAGTCTTCTCTTTTTTAAAAAGGGGCTGTATACGTTTGGTAATGACTCTGAAAATACCGTATACCGTAGTTATGGAAAAAGTTATCACTTTTTATCCCCAAAAATTTGAATCAGAGAAGTACATTTCTCATAGTGTATTCCAATTGCAGAATAATCTTCCAGCATGGAATAACCGCTCCAGATTTTCAGCAATATCACAAAAACGCTACCACCTATTGAAATGAAATTTTCACAGGTTAGTTTTATGGTATATAGTGGGATTGAAACAAACAGTGGGTTCCAATTACCAAACATATTTAATCCCTTTAAAAGTATGGACTTGTTGTGGATTCAGATAGAATCTTCATCACAATGATTGATGGGAACTTGTAGTGAATATCTCATCTGAACTATGGGAACACTGACTGCCTTCACTGGGGATTACCATGTAATCCATCCCATGTTTATAAAAGAGCCACAGATCCTGGACTTTCCTGTATGCATGATTCGATGTACATAATGTAGCTCAATGGAAGAGAATTTAAATCTTACATTTTGTCATGACAGGCCAAAAACATGAACAAAATGGAAGTAAGACTCAACCTGACTTTTTCGGTGGTTTCGTTTTGGTTGATTTATAAAGTTATGGGTCTCAAAATCATCTAGTTTCTTAGACTTATGCTATGTTGATGAATGACAAAACAAAATCTTTAAGAACCTGGAATCATGTTTTCACGATTCCGAAGTGCCCAAAACTTTGACCTCCTGTTTTCACGAACAGCCAAATGTTTACACAACATCGCACTGAACACAGACCTTGTTTTTACAGTTTTTTTCACAAAGCGACAATCTTGTAAATTACACAATTACTCGTTAATTAAACACGCTATGAACAGAATTAAAACCGGTTTGTATGATTTAGGATTTCCACTTCCCCAATATGTAAAATTTCAAAGATTAAATGATGAACAGTCTACAAACCAATGTTTTCACAATTAGCTTTTAAATGCAGTTTTCACCAAGTATTAAGGATCGGCTGCAGCGGACTTTTTGGCACTTTGTGATGTTGCTGACAATTTTATGGAGGACCTGCAACACCATACAAACGTTTTGTTACCAGCTTTTGATTACCTGCAGTGCGTAGGTAGGCCTATGTGTACCAATGCAGGAACCATGGTAAAAGCAAAGACAGCTCACATCAACTGTTTGCGTGGGTGGGTTATTTTTTGCTTCCCATTCAAATACACGTAAACAAACCTTTATCAAATACAACTTTCCCTTGTTGTCGTGCATGCGTTCAAGTATTAAACATTACTCAGTTTAAAAAACAAAAAAGCAAATGTATGACTGTAAATTTGTAAACAAAGATAGAACCTTCCAATTCAATGTAATTCCCAATCAATATTGACAAAAGCCGAGTTTGAGCTGGAATTTAACCTTTGGCCCGTCAAGCATTTTGACTCCCCAGAGTACACTATTTGCCAGGTCAGATATTTGGTTTGGATCCTTTTAAAAAACATTTATTTGATTTAAGATTGTAACAACGAGTGTGTACTACCGGTACTAGATAATCTTCTGTCTATCTAATCAACCTCCACCACTCTATTGTGTGTAGTGTGGGTGTCCATCCCTTACAATTGGAGATCTCATTTTAAATAAAGGAGATGGGTAATTTGTTCTCAATTTCGTCCCACATACAAGTCCCACGAGATGGATCTTTATAAAAAGCCCAACAACAACAGAAATAGAGGAATATTTGGAGTTCCCTATCCTATTTACCTCAACCAATGTTTGTATACTAAGAGATTGGCTGTTGCCAGTTTGGCATTTAAATCCCATTGTGGGAGCTTTGCCAAGTTCCCTTGTTGGAAGATCACCTACACAAACAAACAAACAAACATGGTATTTTGTACAGGTGTTTATATGTTGGTTACATCAGTGGGCTAACCTTAAAGGGACACGTTACCTTGGATCGGACGAGTTGTCTAAAAAAAAGCGTTTGTAACCGTTTGTTATAAAATGCATGGCCAGAAAGACATTATAAAAGTAGAATACAATGATCCACACAAATATGCCTCGAAATTGCGTCGTTTTCCTTTTACTTTGCGAACTAACACGGTCGGCCATTTTGTGGAGTCAAAAAGTTGACTCCACAAAATGGCTGACTGTGTTTGTTCACCATGTAAAAGGAAAACCACGCAATTTCAAGACATTTTTGTGTGGATCATTGTATTATACTTTTAAAACATCTTTCTAACCATAAGCATTTTATAACAAATGGTTACACATGCTTTTTTAAGACCAACTCGTCCGATCCAAGGCAACGTGTCCCTTTAATGGTGTAGTTTGTTTCAGTCAAATCAAAACATCAATGTACGTTTCATGTTTACAAAATGTCAGTCCATGACTCCATAGTTCAGCACAAACAATAGGCCTACAAGGGTTTATCAGTTAAAACAAATATTGTTTTTTTATGGTATTTAAATATGTTCACTTCAAAGGTTTTAAAAGCATGTGACAAGAGAAGAATATTGACAGGTAATAAAATAAAGGCAGAGCAAAGATATTCCATTTGGTTTGACTTTGGGGTTGGTTAAAACAAACTATATTTCTGGCATGGCACCCACAGGAGTTGACACAAATATTGTAAGTTGCAAAGTCTGCAAATTTAACAAAACAAACGAGAACTGTTGACACAGTGAGAGCATAATGGCGGAGTAACGGAACTTCGAAAAGACCAAGAGCTTCCCAAGAGAAGATCATCAAGACTCTGAAGAATCCAGAATCAAGACAGAGACCTGAAGGTTTGGGCTGAGGAGTGACAGTCTGATTGATGGGTCTGATGGTCTGAGACAGAGACCAAAGAAGTCAAGGACCAAGACTTTGATTGAGCTGGTATCATGGTGGTCCAACTCTAAGAACAACACCAAGAGCTACAGCAATTTAGCAGGGGTTCCTTGCTTAATTTGACCATGGTTGTGAAATTTTACAAAAATTGCACTTTGAGTATTTAAGGACAACAATGTTTGGACTGTCCAAGGTCCCCAGTGAAATCTTCTCAAATTTGCCGTCATTTATGGAGAGTAAACATCGTTGTTCTTTCACACGAGTACATTTGGTACAATTTCACAACCATGCTAAAATTAGGCAAGGGACCCTTGTTAAATTGCTGTCGAGTGAAAAGGGCTTTTAAAGGTATCCGACACGTTTGGTAATGACTCAAAACAAATATTAGCATAAAAACTTACTTGGTAACAAGCAACGGAGAGCTGTTGATAGTATAAAACAGTGTAGGAAACGAGTCCCTCTAAAGTAATGTAGTTTTTGAGAAAGAGGTAATTTCTCACTAAAATAATAAAAACTTCTTGAAAGTAGTTTTTATTCCTAACAATTACTATTCGGGAATAAGCCAGCCCTTGTGTCAATTGACAAAATAGTTTGTCTGTCCTTAAAAGGAGATTTGCCAACACTATAACATTACAGCAACACTAAAGCAACACTTACAGTGTTGGTGTTGCTTTAGTGTTAGTGTTACTGTAGTGTTAGTAACACTTCAGTAACACTAACAGTAACACTAACAGTAACACTAAAGTAACAGTAACTCTAACCATAGGGATTTAAAACAAGTATGCACTATTAACATGGCCACAATCATAAGTAATGGCAATAACAAGCAATACTCTGGACCCCCCCCCCCCCATTCTCTTTGAGGAGGGTGTCCAGATTATTGCCAATATTTATCTATCTATAGGGCTTCCTTACTCTACTCTAAGAATAGATGCACACCATCTGTGCTGGGTCCGTTCTTTATGGAAACTAACATTAGTATTGTAGCGGATTAAATTCACCGCCAGTAGAAATTAGGAATACGAACAACTAAAATCACTAAGAGAAATCGAGAACAGAATAATTGAAACAAGATGGAAACGAAATGCCGATACATAGTTATATTTTATCCCTTAACGGGACCATCCAAACAACGTATACCAAATGACAAGGCTTTTTGCCACAAAGGAAAATACTAAACAAAGTCTGGCAAAGCAAAGATTTCGGGACACTCCTAAACTAAAATAAATAAATGGTATTACCTTAATAATGGTCGGATGACTGGCTGCAACTTATACAACTTAAACAACCCAACTTTATACAGAAAAACTAACACCCAGCCTCCGACCACAACCTCCTGCTCCCTGCCACAGGACAAGACTGCCACCCTGAGCTCTAAGGCCCAGTGGTTTTATTAGAGTGGTCTGTAAGATTAACAATAACCATTAACTGCATTCCTTCTCCCAGATAGGGAGAACTGGACTGGAATGTCTAATTATTACAAGACAATTACAAATAACTGCATTCCTTCTCCCAGACCGAGAAATTGGAATGACTCTTAAATATTACAAGACAATAACTGCATTCCTTCTCCCAGACCGAGAAACTGGAATGACTCTTAAATATTACAAGACAATAACCAATAACTGCATTCCTTCTCCCCGACTGAGAAACTGGAATGACTCTTAAATATTACAAGACAATAACCAATAACTGCATTCCTTCTCCCCGACTGAGAAACTGGAATGACTCTTAATCATCTTATCCATCACAGTATTAGTAACAACACTTTACAATGATCTAAAATACCCTCCTCTCTCACTGAGGACCAAGTGTCAGGATAAGGATTGCGGACAATGAACAATGCGAGACTAAGACAAAATCCTTCAGAAACACCGGGACTTGAAACTACCAGAACATTACTGTTCCAATGAAAATAGTCAGTCATTAATTATTAATTGGTACTTTAATTTCAGCAAAATGTAATTTATGAAACTTGAAAGGCTAGACATTGCAAAAAAAAATTAACATAACTTCATCATCTGGTACTGGTAGCTCACAACATACAATACATGACTTGAAAGGCTCGAGATTGCAAAAAAAAATTAACATAACTTCATCATCTGGTGGTAGCTCACAACGTAACAATACATGACTCAGATAGAGTAGTTTATGAACACATGAATGAATGCTTTGTGACTAAAACATAACACAGCCGGCACTCGGCTCGATCATGTAAGGTATTGATTTAAACTCATTCATTAGAATGTCAGTCACTTGCGGTCACCATGTCTGAACGAAACACCGTCTGAACGATCGACTGAACACAGCTCAAGAATACAGCATACAATAATTTAGCCAGTACAAAATAATTTCACTTACCACCTTCCACAATACTTGGGTCGGTTTTTTTCTCATCTTCTTTGACCTCCATAGTTGTCACAGCCACACTACAGCGACACAACAACGGCAAGCTAGGTGTACACTTGACCTAGTGCAAGACCAAAAATGTGCACAAGCAGCAAATTTCAGCTGACGGTATTGTCAATAATCCATCATTCATTGACAAACAGCGCAATACGTTCTCTGTCCGCGTTCCGGATCACACGATACGACACATACACGAATGTCCGTCAGAATTTTGACAGCTTTTTCTTAACAGGTGTGCGAAATAGCGCCCCCATTTGACCATTATTGACACGTTGGTTTTTCACTTGGTGAAGATGAAATCGCCTTCCTGCTGATTCACAACTCCACTTGGTTCCCCAGGTTTGATGCAATAACCGTACTGAAGTTATACTTCATATATTTATTTGTTCTTCATACATTTAATTGCTTTTGGTTTTATTCCTACGACTATATCCCAACTCGAACGGATTGTTTTCAATGTTTTGGTTCATTACTAATTAATTAGTCGCCCCCTTCTCGTCACCTAGCATGGAGGTAATTTCTACCTCGATGGGCCTATGAGAACCTTTTGATTGGATAACTTTATTTTCCCCATTTAATTCTACCTTTAAATTTAAAAGTCAAAGTTTTTGCATTTTGAGATACATACAGCCACTTATCCATGTTATTTGCAAGCTCGTACCACGTTCACACGTGCACAACCGTGAAAATGCTATAGCGCCCTCAACTAATTGATCACGTGATTGCTATGACAACTGTGCCGACGACAAGATGGCGGTACTCCTCAGGCGGTAGGTAGGGTGTCAGAAAATAGAATGAAACTATTCTTGTTTTGAAAGCTACAGGAGTATAGTTTTCTGGCACGAAGCTTCGAATTTGATGCCTGACATTGTTATTTTTCAAGGAAACAACAAGCTAACTATGGAAAGTTCTTCTGATGGTTAGCAACAGCACCGTAGTGAGAAATGAGGTAGGGTGGCATGGCATGGGCACTATTTTAATCATTTGAATTTCCAGAACTACGCTTGTCAATGCTTGTGACTGTTGTGTTGTTGTAAATAATGTGTTTGGACGTCGTTTAGGCAAAACAGTTTTAAAACATGTAATGCCTATGACTAATAGTAATATTGTTCAAAATTGTGTTACAATGATATAAATTTATGATAGATTTGTATGTCGTCATGGTCGTACTAGAAAATCTTGAATTAATGTTGAGCAATGAGATGGCAAAGTGTGATTTCATGTTTCTTTAATTAATTAACCAGCTAACACTACAGTTATATAAATAAATGTACAAAGAAATAATTTAGCTAGGAACTATGTGGATTTTTTTTTATAAAGTGGGTGGGCACTAAGAAATATTCTGTCTGTTTGTTTGTTTGTTGGGGTTGTTTGTTTGTTTGTTTGTTTGTTTTGATGATCTTCCCATCATTCGTCAGGCATGTCAAGGAAGGGAACTTTGCAAACTCTGACAGAACAAGGGGATATAAACACCAACAAGCTGGCAACAGCCAATCTCTCTCATGAGTCATACAAACATTGGTTTAATGTCTATATGTATGATTATATGAATTGCACAAATCAAGAAATTGTGATTCAGTAACTAGGCCCCTAGAAGATAATACTTATTCTAGTCCATTGTGAAATCAGCGGTTAGCTTGGTAGGAACCCACAACCTTGTGATTACAAGTCCTGCAGTCTAACCACTGGACCATAGTGACTTTTTTACCTTATTGTTTAATAGTCAGAGTTGTAAGGCCACATACAAAAGTACATGTATTGTTGATTGTTCCCGCCCTACTCTACGAAACCTCCCCAACCCCATTTTTATATTTATATAAAAATAAATACAAAATTATCATTAAAAATGGCCTTTTCAATGATCTTTTCAGTCAAATTTGACTCATAGGCCTATTTTTTCAAAATGTATAGGTTGGAAATGATGTTTGAAGAAAGGTTATTCATGTTTGCAAAAACAAGAACAATTCTTCAAATAATTATTTACTAAGGCTACACTACATTTTAGTTTTTTTTAAATGTTTACAGAAAATGTCATCTAGGAGTTAAATGGGTTTAACAAAACAATTTAAATCATCAAAATCACAAAAAACCTCCGTTTTATAGTGATTGTGTTGATTTCTTTATTCTTTATTTCATAATTTGCATTGTCAACAAAACTATTAAAAAAACATATGACAAAAAGAAACGCCCTCCCTCCCCCACTTCATCCCCAAAAAGGACAACTTTTTTTTATGTGGCCTAATAATGATAGTCAACTGAACTTCACTTCTAGAGTCAATTGTAACAGCTATGACTCTAAAGTACTACTGCAAGCATGACTGCAAAACTCATCTTTTCAATGTATTTCCTTAATTCATAGTTTTGTTGCTTTCCATTGTTAATTATTGTATGTTTTCCCTAATTGTTATTTTGTTTAATTTTCAGTGGTTATATGTACATGTATTGTTTTGTTTACATTGTCTCTGCTGCTTTTCTGCGCCTTGAATATCTCCATAGATTGATTTAGCGCATTACAAATGCCTATTATTATTATTATTATTAGTGTACATAATTTTAGTATTAATTACTTATGACTGTCATATAAGTATTAATTATACATTTAGTTAACTGTTGTGTTCTACCAAAAATGCTAAAAAAGGGAAAGTATGTATGCTCTAATAAATTACAGCAGCATCATTGCTTTTTGAGCATTAAATTAATTCCCCCCTTTAGTTTTCAACAATAATATTAAACACAGTAACATACACCATAAGAATTGTTATCAAACTTTGTTAGATGGTTACGTTTAAATTAAAACAATCATAAATGAAAAACAGTTTTTTTTATGTTTTGCCATGGATTTCAAATGCCATTTTCTCAGTTACACAAATGAAAAACAGTGTATTTTATGTTTTGCCATGGATTTCAAATGCCATTTTCTCAGTTACACAAATGAAAAACAGTTTATTTTATGTTTTGCCGTGGATTTCAAATGCCATTTCCTTGTTACACAAAAAAAGATTTCTCTGTAGGATTAGTACTGGAAGGATAATCAGTTTGGTTAGCTTTCAGATTAAAACTTGTCAAAACTCAATTATGTCTTTGATTAATAAATACTGAGCCTGTACTATGTTTTCAACATCAACTTTTTTTAATGTTCAGACCTGCCACCTCAAGCAGAAGTTTGCCAAAAGTTCACAGAAAGAAACCGCAACATCGACGTGTACAATCCGATGAGGGCAGCGCCCTCGTTGACAACGAAATACCGTACCGCTTACCGAAAGTAGGACTTTCACAATCTCATCCAACGCCAAGAAGTGCAATTACGAGAAGAATTAGTAACAGCCACGAGACAACGAGTCATGACCTACTCTACAAAATTGATTATATGGGGTAAGAACAAGTTTTTTGTTTTGGATATAATTTCTATTCATCTGTTTAAAGGCACTGAACACGTTTAGTAATTGTCAAAGACAAGTGTTCTCACTTGGTGTATCCCAACATGCATAAAATAACAAGCCTGTGAAAATTTGGGCTCAATTGGTCATCGAAGTTGCAAGAAAATGATGAAAGAAAAAACACCCTTGTTGTTCAAATTTGTGTGCTTTCAGATAGGAATAAAAACTTCTTGCAAGAAGTTTTTATTATTTTAGTGAGAAATTACCTCTTTCTCAAAAACTATGTTACTTCAGAGGGAGTCGTTTCCTACAATGTTTCATACTACTGTATCAACAGCTCTCCGTTGCTTGTTACCAAGTAATTTGTTATGCTAATATTTGTTTTGAGTCATTACCAAACGTGTACGATACCTTTAATAAGAGCAGCGAAATATTTGCTCAAACCATTAATATGGTGATGTGCATAACAACACGCATCTGGCTCGAATTTGGGGGGAAAATCCACAGTAATAAAGTTGTAGCTCAGAATCTTTACTGGACCGGGATTTTAAATTAATAGGACCAGAATCAAAATGAGAAGAGACTAGAATCAAAATGAGAAGAGACTAGAATCAAAATGAGAACACGGTTTTATCATCTAAACCTTATAATTTGAACAGACACTAAGAAAAGATTGATCTCTGATTCTGTTTTATGGATGATACTCAGCAGGATTGAAAGATATTTGTGAAACTCAAACTCAACAGTGTTGTTTGAAGCTTTGCATGGGGTGGACAAATAAGAGCAAACTCAACATTTGAACATCATTCTTTTGAGACAAATATGTTGAATTGAAAAAAAACCAAGACCATCGGACTTGTCCTTTCTTGAGTTTACTGGCCCGACACTGAAATCACTGGCCTCGGGCTGGTGGTCCAGTGTAAAATTCGACCCATGCCCCCACTCTAGACGCTCACTTCCTAAGGTCCTCATAAACTTTTTGTTTCTTTTTCTTTCTTCAGAGCTTGGGGGTGGGGTGGGGGGAAACACAGGGTGGATGAGTGGAAGTCCAAACTTCGCTTTTCAGGGAAATTGGAAGGGTTCCGTAAAGAGATTGCCACTCTGTCCTCAAAGGAGGAATGATGGGCGTGGTATAGTGACCATTAGTAGTGATGACATTATTCTTGCCATTTTTTTTACAATTGCAGATCCGAAAGCGTTGAGAAATATCTGCATCGGAGACAGAAGCTTCCAGTCCCTCCTAACACCATAGCACAGCTAAAACGCCAGGAGGGGATCCATATGCCCACCTTCAAGAGGGCAAATATTCAACCTATTGACCCCAATGTCAAGATGGGTGGCTACACTGAGGACCTAGCGCAGGGACACACAGCGAGTAGAACGAGGTACCTTGAAACTTATCCAATCTCCTGTTAAGGGGATTTGTTGATTATGAATAATGATTGTTTTTTTAGATGGAAGCTCTTGTAAAAAATGTTTCATAAAACCTTTTTTTGATTTGGGGTTGAACAAAGAAAAATTTACTAGAGCGGGATTTGAACCAACAACCTCCGGATTGACGTGCTGGCGCTCTACCAACTGAGTTATCTAGCCCTATGTTGGCGGTCTCCCTATTTTGTCAATATCTTTGCCTAACATTTTTGTGTGTTCTTTGAGTGCGCTTATCAATTTTTTCTTTTCAGTTTTTTGTTTTAAGTCAGAACACATTATTATGAATGATTATTTATTAGTTTGATAAGGGATGGGGAGTGGATGCTTTGATAATAAATTCTTTGTTTTCCCCTATCCCCCCCCCCCCCCCCCGACCTTCTATCATGCTATCTTTGTTATGAGCACGGTGCTAAAACAGGGAAAGTATAACAAGTTATCGTACATGAGAGACGCTGGTCGGCACCAGTTTGCACCGAGCACCACTGGACAATGCCGACCGACAAGAAAGAAAAATGAAGTCACTCTGAGTCCGACCGTCACTCAATTTACGTGCATCATCCTGAATACTGCATGATTTAACTGAATAATTGTCAAACCGTTCTTTTTCACTTGCTTCTTACTCGACCAAACACGGTAAAACATGCATCTTACCGATCTCAATCCAATCCCACAACACGCATTACTACGATAGACTGCATTGAACATGTCGATGCAGCGACATAATGGACAGTACATGTACACAACTGCACATGCACACTTGAATTGAGCACTGGTACTCACCATTGCAACTGGTAATGAAAAGGCTACGTCGAGGGCTCGCACACTAAGTGTTCATTGAAATCAGCTGTCGTTGTGCAAACATGAGAAAGTTTGTTTGTGAAAGACTTGCGTGATTGTGTTGATACTTTGATTGAGAATGTAAGGCAATCAATCATACATGTATTTGTTTATTCTGGTGAGCTAATAAATTGCGAATGTTACACTAATATCTTATTTGCTTGTTCACGTAACTTGACAAAAAAATGTGGATGTGTGGGCTGGAACTTCAAATTCTGCGACCGGCACTTAAAGGCACAGGACACGTTTGGTAATTACTCAAAATATATATTAGCATAAAACTTACTTGGTAACGAGCAACGGAGAGCTGTTGATAGTATAAAACATTGTGAGAAACGACTCCCTCTGAAGTAACGTATTTTTGAGAAAGAGGTAATTTCTCACTAAAATATTTAAATCTGAGAAAGACTTCAGGCATGAAGCCTTTCTCAGGCATCTGAAAGCACAAAAATTTGTGCAACAAGGGTGTTTTTTCTTTCACTATTTTCTTGAAACTTCGATGATCAATTGAGGCCAAATTTTCACAGGTTTGTTATTTTGTGCATATGTTGGGATACACCAAGTGAGAATACTGGTCTTTGACATTTACCAAGCGTGTCCAGTGCCTTTAAAAAATGTCTCTACTACAACCCCGCTTCCACCCTTATTATGGTTTCATTGATTTTAGTAAAAAGTGAACACGATGGAGTATCTTGATAAAGGTCAATGAACTCCTTCAACCCATACTTAAGGCTGTGTCTGAATTAGTGATTTACTGCTGTGCCTTGAACGCCACAATAACAACAAGAACGCCATAGCAACATCCCTTAGCAACAGCTGCAGCTGCAGCTGCCGAATCGGACATGGCTTCACTTTCATGTCCCTCAAAGGATGTCACCCCCAACAGGGCTCGAGTTGGAGGTGGGGGGGGAGGGAATCAACAAGACCACAGGGCTTCTACATGTAGCTCCAAATGGTTACTGGACCAGAAAGTTTTTTTGAAAGATCAAAATTAAAATGAGAACCAAAAAATGCCACACAGTTTTAACTGTTTGAATTTGAACGAGAATTAGGAGAAGATTTATTTCATTTGTATTTATGGTTAAGTATTCCTCAATGCTCAAACGAATTGAAATAAATTTATCAGACTGAACGTCAACATTTGAAAAAAGCACAAGATCGCCGGATTTTACTGGCCCTTTGCTAAAATCACTGGTCCATGGCCTGCAGTCCAGTGTAATTTTTGAGCCAGCCCCCAACTTGGAACATTATTTCTTATTCCGTTTTTGTGTGAATTTAATTATTTTATTCTGGGTTTTTTTGTTTTGCTATTTTGTTTTTAGTCTTGCAACCAGGGGTACTGCTGGGCTGCCCAGCATCTTCAAATCACCGGATCTAATGCAAGATTCATCAAATGGAACAAAACAGGCTGCTTGGAGACTATCTCCATATCAACATAAGAACTACGATGTGCAGGTAAGCAGCAACCATTCAATATTTTGGTCTGATGGGAAAAGTATACAAATACAGAACAAAATTGTATACAAATAATATATGACTTTTATGAATCAGGTTTTTGGAAATGCTGTGGCAAAATTTGTATTAAATTGAAGAACTGGGCACACAAAAAATATGCATTCTTACAATACTTGCAATAAATTAAGGGAAAATGAGGATGTCAAAATTTGTATTAGGTGTTAATAAGACACCCATACAACCTTCTTGCTAACACAATGACTGGGATGAATCTATTATACAAATGAATTAATCACAACAAATGAAGACAGCCTAGAATCTACACTAGCTCATTTATTAATCAGTACAGAAAATCTCTGCCACTGAATGCAGTGAGCTGAAAGTGAGACAGCGCCCTCTATTGACAAAAAGTCCCTGCACCTGAAACCTAATTAGCCCAACACGTCTGCAGTCATGCTCTCTTTATGCTCGGCTGTCCATTATCATGTGACACAGTCAGTGTTGAGGAAACAGTCGGAGAACCTTGATTCGTTAGCAGAAGAGGAACACGTACATCTTGTTTGACCTAGATCCACCTCCACCAGCACCCCCCCCCCAAAAAAAATATATATATATATATATAATAATAATTAATCGTCACAACCAAGCAACCCCCCCCCCCCCATTGTTGAGTGGATAACTGACGGTAAATTGCAGGACTTGCCTTCAACACTTTCCTATACACTGTCATTATATCACAGGCCATCCGAGGCCAGACTGGCCCATTCTCGAGAGACTTCATTATACACTGCAACACCCCTAACAGCTGGCTGCGCATGAAATTGAAGAGTCAGAAGACAGACCACTGACAGGATGTTGGGGTTGGTATGGTTGTCTGAAATAGAAACCCCGAGTCCTGGAATAAACAAAAGATGATGGAAGGTGAGAGTTACCGGCAAGGCACAGGCCTTGAACTTCACAGGGGCATCATCGGAAATTATTTTCCTGTCTCAAAACTATATATTTAAGCCTCTTGAAGCCTACTGACTTCACAATTGCTTCATGCCCATGGTTGGTTTTTACCTTTCAGTACCCGGCGAAGTGCAGGGCTTATGTTCTACACAGCGTCATAGAGGAATTTAGGCCTCTGTGTCCACACTCTTTGCCTTGTTGCCTTTCTGATAATGGGATGGAAACACGCCCAAAGTTCTAGGAATGGTGTGATTTTAGTGTGTGAAATTCCCCACGGTGTGCTTATTAAATCCTATGCGTAAAAGACGGATCACTGGTGTGAAACCAGGCAAAGCAAAAGACGCATTCTGAAATAGTTTATCTCAGAAAACCAGTGCTTTTTATCATAAAATGATTTGAAGTATCAGATCAGTAGAGGGCGCTATTTGAGGGAAGGATATGATGCACTCAGATGTACTCAATATTTTTAATCAGTGATGAGCATCGTCAAATGTTAACGTATACCGTACGATTATTTATATAATAAATTTATATGACATGCCTACTAAGATGAATATTTTATGGTTTATAAAACTACTTAATTGAGACTTTTTTGTATCACCCCCTTGCATGTATCTTAAGATTGTGTGTGAAGACTTCTGAAGTTTTTCCAGTTTTATTGAAATTATTCAAAGTGTGATTACTGTACACAGTTGACTTTCTATCAACTTCACTCTTGCCCCTTGATTTCTTTTCAAACAGTCACGATACAATCTCGGTATAAGTTGTACATTTTGCACATTCTTTGCCTTTCAAAATGGTTACCAATCAAATGTATATCAAGGGATAATATTAATGTATCGATTACAGTGTGGCTAGTAGGGGATTGTGCCTTTGATGATACAAGCTTAGAGTTTGGCACACAGAGTATGTTTCGAGAAAGATATGTGGCTGTAGGGCAATCACAGATTTGTCCTGTGGCCAAATATATAGGTAGTATAACAAGCAATGGTAGTCATTTTGAGTTTATTCTACCAATATTTTTTCAAAATTCAAATTTGCGATGGCCCTACAGACAAATATAATTCTCGTAAAGTACTCTGACGTGTGCTAAATTCAATGCTTGTGTCATCAATTTCCCCAAATATTTCCCTATCTGCCCCACCATTAATCGGTTTACGAGAAATTGTGTATTTACAAACATCTTGAATGCTCTGACCAATCAGACAATATATTCTGAACTTTCTTAATATTTCATTTTCATTGCATTGTGTTAGTGTCAGTATTGCCTGCAGTTCCAGTCACTTTGTCATAAACTACAATAATAAACAAAGCAGCCAAGCAATTTCAACTTTTATAAATACCAATCACAAAATGACATGATATCGTCCAGATTTATCGCCTAGAAGAAATAAGCTATTAGGAAAATAAATTCTGGCGTAATGGATGATGAGTAGACTGAGCAGCCCGGTGGCGCTGCCAGGGGCTTGAAGACGCCTCAGTCACCCCACCGACCTCACCGACCCTTCCTCCACGACCCGACCCCTCCATGGCAAGAACACACAAACTGCACCATCGCATTCCTGTCCATCAGCCTTCACCGGTGCCAAGTATGCGCCAATGATTTCACAGTGTTGAAATGAGTACCGGTGTCATTGACCTTTGACCTTCAGTCACCCTGCCTACTGAAACTTGACAAGAGTGGTGATTGACAGCCATGCCATTTGGTAAGGTGCACTAAAAGTGCCAAAATCTGACCAGATTTTGTGTCTGTTTGTTATTTTTAAACAATAAGACAGAGCCGATACTAGTTGCTAGTATTATAAGAAATATTTGTGTGCTGTTTGCCTCTTCAAATTCAGAATCAATCTTGAATGTTGCCTACAGTTAGTCACAAGTGTTTCAAACTTAACCACTTTTATCAATTGACATAAATGGGACACTGTATGGTGGTAGCTGACTGCATTTCTAGGCTGTGTAAATAACCAAATTTGCATTAAAAAGGTGAAGCTTATATGATGTAAATACAATGCATTATGTTGGTTTGCTGTAGAGTGAACTTGCAAACTCGGAATACTTGAATGCAAAATTTGTGAAAAATGCTGTGAAAATTGTTTGTTTAACAAAAGTTGAAAATGGTTAAATGATGGATAATGACATTCATTGTGTTGATCACAATTATTTATGAATGAATTGTATTCTAAATTACTATGATATGTTGACTTTAATGGACATTTTAGAAAATATTATTTATCAGAGGCATGAGTTATGTAGATGTATATGTTTGCTTATTTTTGCATGTTGCTTACAAATTTTATGAAGGAAATACATATTTGCTGGAATGAGTTTTTTTAATTGGTTGTGATAATTTTATAAATACTCAATTAAGTACACATTGTGTATAAATATAGAATGGACTATCTGTAAATGTGGTTAATTATTGAATATAAAAACAATCTAACAAAACTATTGGTGTTCAATTCTTGTTTTTCTTCAAAACTTGAGAAACTTCATTTCTTGTATTGTAGGTTTCTAAGACCTCAAGATTCTGATGGTCATTCTCTTTTGCAATGTAAAATTGGCAACCAATCTTTCAATGCATCAAACCACACACACGAAGTGTGGCTCTTCCTTAAAGGTTTACATTGGAGCGCTCTGAAAGTTCCAAATGTCATGATTTGTTGGATATTTTCCTTCATTCTAATATAAATTCAGTGCTGTTGTCACACCAGTGATGTTGGGACAGCATGGCGGTTTTGTGATCCGAATTGACAGCCGACAAGAACATGGGGTTCCAACTGTAATGATACTAAAAAACTAACCTCATGATTTTGAAACAAATTCTTGTCTCCAAAAGAGGCAATAATTGTGGTCAGTTACTGACATGTCACAGTGAGTCACCGTCAGTGTCTGGTCATACCATCGCCTTGGAACTCTTTTATTCCGAATGAACCCATGCCCCCATTTCCACTCCCCTGTTGTTACTGGCAGACATCAACCTCGAACAATCGGAACAATCAACCCCCGATTTGACAGCAAATACTGGTGTACATCCAAAGTAAAGTCAGTTTAGGAAAGAAGAGTCACCCACTTCTACTACTTCGTTGAACCCCACCACACAGTTTGATCATCGTGTTCACAACAATACACCTCTGTATTTTAACATGGTTATTGACAGTTCTTCAAACTTTACTCTGTTTAGAAATTACCATTTTTCAAGGGCCTTTTTTTTATTCAACCTGGAACAAAAGTTGAGATATTTATTTGATGTGTTGGTCCCGATTTCTCCGCATTATTACAAAAAAAAATCCCACTTCCAGTTTGTGTTTTGTTCTTCCACGTTAAATGGCAGGTGTTTTTTAAGGGGTCATGTTTACCAAGTAGCACTTGGTGCTACTGTTTACTTCCAACTCTGACAAAATATTTGTGAATAGGGTTTATTTTACCCAGAAAAGAATACACCACTCCGTATAACCCAAATCAAATTCATGCTTTCCCCGGCTCCTCTGTATTCAGAAAATCTCAGCGACATTCCCCCCGTGGTCTGTATAGTACTTTTCTCACTTTGCCACACATTGTGTGTTCAACTTCCATGGGAAATAAACGGGTAGAGAGAGAGAGGGAAAAAAACCTTAAGATTGTA
Organism: Plazaster borealis; assembly: GCA_021014325.1. Classification (NCBI taxonomy): domain Eukaryota; kingdom Metazoa; phylum Echinodermata; class Asteroidea; order Forcipulatida; family Labidiasteridae; genus Plazaster; species Plazaster borealis. The sequence goes on along the minus strand of CM037471.1, from coordinate 4,522,192 downwards.
CTCGTGTTGTTCAGCCGAAATTCTTGGGCAGAGAGTGGGAAACAGAGTGTATGTACGGATGAAGTGTGTGGCTTTTATGACCACACCAGTCCCTGAAACACGCTTGGGACACGATGGGCTATTGTTGGGGCTGACAATAACGGGCTACGGTTGAAGCACCAGGCTATTTGCTTAGTGGAGTACACGTTGTTAGCTCTCTCTGAGGTGCATGCTCCTTGGCCAAATGTATGCCGTGTTTACCTAGGGCAGCGGGTCTGAATAGAGTGCCAGCACTGGTGGTAGTCATGGCAGTCTCTTACCCCCGCGTCTTGGGACTCGCTGCTCAAGTCTTTCGGTACCCTTGTACTTTTTCTCACCTTGTGATATGGTCCTTCTGGGTTTTCATGTATTTTTACAACAGTCTGACAGGCAATTATTATACAATTTTAGCGAAGTACTTTATAATTGAGGTCATATCGAACAGTCTTCAAATGGGAACGAAATGGAGAAATAACAAGTGATAATCCATGCCAATAAAACTTGATCAAGCATCTACAAAAATAAAATGTAATTTTGATCATGCTGCAGATGTTACAAACTGTATGAATTTGTAGCTAGTTAACATAGAGGAAAGGGTGCTATTTTTCGTTATACACAATTGTGTTTTCGGTGTAAATATTAAGCATCAGACATTAGTAGTCGATGGTTTGATTGAGTATGTTTCGTCAACGTCTAATGTCAAAAAATCTACCATCTCCAAGCAATTTCTTTCCCCGTGTATGTTATTCTAACCCTACTGACACATTGCATTATTTATAGCCCGCATAATACACCGTGTATATTTTGCCCCATTAAATCTTTTTAATCCATTTTCCCGGCTAGGAGCGCACTGACAGAGCCCCATCATAACTATCGCTTACCGGCCCTTTCATGTTCCTGCGGGCGACTGCTACGGAGGCTCGCGGGGGGAGAACGAGAGCTAGTGCGAAGTACTGTATCTCTGGCTAAGAATAGACGGTGGGTTTAAGGACGGCAGCCCCGGGCGCAGACTGGCTTGGCTACTGTGTGCGACCGTGGACCCATCAAACACGAACTCCAGGGGCAGGAGTTGCTGGTGAATCGGTCAATCTAGAGAGCCATTGTTGTCAGGGGTTTTATTTTTACCATTAAAGTTGGGTTCTGAGGTAAAAATCAAGACATGGTACCCGGGTATATATTGTTCATTGACTGTATGTAATGCATGATACATCAACCACAAACAAATAATGTGTTTTTCAGTATAGAGGGACCTCTTTTGATTACATTACAGTGTAATGCAAGTCGTGAAATATGACTATTCAAAATATCAATTGAGGGAAAATTAAGTTTTGCATCTGCACCGACGACCCGAGACTCAAAGAGGCTCGTAAATGATGACGAAGAGTGTTCCTAGTTTGTTTATGATGACAAAAATACAGCACTTCATATTGGGGAAACTACTTGTATTTTGTTTCCCTTTGTTCACTCTGGCACTGAGCTAAAATTACAACGACATGCGTCATCGAGCGACTTTGCGAGTCTAATCCGTTACATCATTATCGCAGATATTTCTGCTCTCAAGTTGTCAGCATCTTCTCACACAAAAAAGGGGGAGAATATGCGAGCAGGAGAAAGAAAAAAAACACCGTCTTTGACAAGGCTGGAATGTTTGGATGAAAGCATAGGTGGAACCCCCGGTGATCTTATGAAGGAATTAACGGTGGAGCTCCAGGGCTGTCAGAGACATTTCCAAGCGTGTCTTCCCCTCAATAATGACGTCTAATTGGAGCTCAGTCCTCATTAAGACCAATATGTAGGACATCGCCCCCCATTTCGCTGTCGCTGTAGAAATCACGAGTACGGGGTTGCGTAATTGGACAATTTCCCGCCCCTCTTTTTCCCCGAGTGTCGGTCATGTGATTCATTCAATTCAATTCTCTTGTCACGCGGTGCTTGGTGGTGTGGGAGACAAGCTTCAGGTTTTGTAATATTGTCTCCGTTTTTGTTGTCTGAACAGCTGATTGCTATTTGGAGATTGGGTTCTTGACCTCAACTCTCCATGTGTTGTTGGAGAGGGAAAAAAGCCTGATGTTCTCGTCGTCTATACTTCCTTATTAATTGGGCATAGAATCGCTTGTATCCGGTGAACATGTGGGGGACATTGAACAAACACGTGGGGTCGGATTGCATTTCTGTTTTACTTTTAGAAATATTGCAAGAAAGTTGTCTATATAGAATGGGTGTTAGAGGACATAATGGAAGAGTTTGCGTGTTTTGGGTTTTGTTGTAGTCCTGAAATGGCGGAAATAGCAAAGTGTTTAAAACATGATGCCTTCCGGGATGAGAGGTTTCAGACTTCTATCTGAATTCAGACTTCTATTCATATTTGCCTGGTGGAAATAATAGCCTTTATTTTCTTCAGAGTTAAAAAAATATCATACTTTTTGATCTACTTCTCTGGTGCTGAAGAAACTGTTTCCAGAAGCTTCTTGAAATGTGAAACTCCAGGGGTTATTAAAGGTGGAAATGCCATCATTTCAAGAGACCCCCTAAAATTTGGGTCGAAGTTTCAGACCTTTCTTTTCTTCGATAAGTTACTTTCACCTCTGTGCTGTATAACAACTCGCTGATTGTCTTCTGTGCTGCTCAGTGCAAGTTAACTTTGTAGTACGGAACCGAAATCCATCCCGTGGTCGTTTTGATTTTGATTTTGAAAGATTCACTGATCATGGGGGAAGCTATAATAAACAAAGCCAGGGTGACGCTGTGGTTTATTCCCATCAGTTTCTGCTCTCCATTAGCAATGAACACCAATATATCTTATCATACTGACTAAGTGTACCAGACCCATCAATGAGAGTGCTGCAATTAGCCATACAGTCAAAATGGCTGCCCCAAGAATTTCCTCAACGAGGACTTGCACAGATTCTGAAGTACTTGGCGTTTTCCTGATTCTAGTTGTACGGATTCAATGCAGCCAAGCTAAAAATCAAATAAACTTGTGGTTACGAGTAAGACGCAGTGCTTGATTGTATGAACCAGTAACACGTAGACTATTATTGTGTCTGATGGGAAACCTGATGGTAACCTGTTTCTTGGAATAGTAACATTTGTGCATGCTTGTAATTGTGAAAGAAAAACTCGATGATTGGTCCCTGTTCTTTCAAGAGTCCGATATGGTCCAATCGGTGTGGTAGCTTGCTGTTTGACGTCACATGCGGCAACTCTCTGTCCCGATGGTCTGCCATTTTGCGAGTCGTGGATGTCTAACCGCGCGCGCTTCACCAAAATGCGCACTGAAGAACATACAGCAAGGTCATGTCCAAATTAGTTGCTGCGGCTTGATCTCCACGTTAATGTGCGTGGAACATGGGATGCCCACAACAACACCCTTAGTAACAGCCATAGCCGTAGCCTCTGCCGCCAATTCAGAATCGGCCTAACACACTTCGCATCTAAGATATACGGGGGGGGTTATGACGTCACGGAGGATGGAGTGATGACGTCAGGTGAGTTGGATCAATAAAAACGTCCTCAACGCGCAGCCCAAATTACCTGAGCTAATAAATATAGTGTCTGAAAATGTACACGGACATTTTGCTTTTGACACGTTTTGAATTGTATTATTGTTTATTTCCTTAAAGGCACTGTACACGTTTGGTAATTACTCAAAATATATATAAGCATAAAAAGTTACTTGGTAACGAGCAACAGAGAGCTGTTGATAGTACAAAACATTGTGAGAAACGGATCCCTCTGAAGTAGTTTTTGAGAAAGAGGTAATTTTTCACTAAAATAATAAAAGACTTCAGGCCCTGAAGTCTTTTATTCCCAATCTGAAAGCACACAAATTTGTACAACAAGGGTGTTTTTTCTTTTATCATTTTCTTGCAACTTCGATGACCAACTGAGCCCAAATTTTCACAGGTTTGTTATTGTATGCGTATGTTGGGATACACCAAGTGAAAACACTGGTCTTTGACAATTACCAAACATGGTCAGTGCCTTTAAACCCAAATCGCTGATTTGGGGTTTGTCTATGCCGAGAGTAGGCATAATACATAAATTATGACCCTACAGTCATTATGTATAAACGTTGTCATGTGTATGTTCCACTATTCCGAGTAACTAGAGCACATAACGTGTAGTTGAAGAAGATTGATTGCGAGGTTTGGTTTGGGCGCCCTTAGCGTGTAGGGGTAAATGGAATGATAATTGCATTGATGTTCTGCATTCAATAATTCATGTATTGATCCTACACGAGACAAAAAGACCACACAAGGCATGACATCCCTTGTACACGAATCAGTTAATAATTTGCAGGCAGATAAACAGTCCCAACTCATTTATTTCTTCCGAGGTGGAAGTAAAATCTGCCGATTTCTTTTTTCTGTGTCATTGAAAACTGTCCATGTGAACTGGCACTGTGAGCCTAGGTACGCAAGTATGCGGGCATTTTGTAACTGCAACTTTTGGTTGAAGGCGTTTGATACAACATTCTTAACAATAACGAAGCGGTTTCTCTTTCAGGGCGAAACCGAAGGGGAGGTCCCTCCAATACTAGAGAAATGCAATGTGTGACTTCATAAGTGACGTCGTATTGTAGACCAGGTGGTTCTTATGCGTTGTCGCTGAACGGCCATTTTGTTTTTCGTGCAAAGCATGAACGTGTGGTGGCAGTTTTGAAAACTGCGTTGTGCATGCTGTAAACATGGGCTTTGCATCCACAGACCACAGACGTAGTCTAAGCTGGAGCCAACACCGGGATTAAAGGCACTGGACACGTTTGGAAATTGTCAAAGACCAGTGTTCTCACTTGGTGTATCCCAACATATGCATTTGGCTTCAAGCTGTAATCGAAGTTGCAATCAAATAATGACAGAAAAACACCCTTGTTGCACAAATTTGTTTGCTTTCAGATAGGAATCTTCTTGCAAGAAGTTTTTATTATTTTAGTGAGAAATTACCTCTTTCTCAAAAACGACGTTACTTCAGAGGGAGTCGTTTCCTACAATGTTTTATACCATCAACAGCTCTCTGTTGCTTGTTACCAAGTCAGTTTTTTATGCTAATATCCGTTTTGAGTCATTACCAAACGTGTACGATACCTTTAATGGCCCGTTTCGAAACCAATGTTTCGAGGTAGGTTCTGTCAGTACATGTATTTGAAAACTTGCACTATGACACGGGATTTCAAACGGGCAGACGGAGCATAAAATGGCCCTTTTCCGAAACCACTGCTTCGGCTACAGGGCTCCGGCTTATAAAAACGCCGTCTGCCTGTTTGAAGCTCAGTACCGAAAGCATGCACAGGTTTTCAAATTGCCAGACGGACTCTACAGGAGCCCACAAACCGAAGTCGTGATTTCGAAAAGGCCTTAATGCAAGCTTACAAACTGTTTTTGGCTGGCCACTGGAATCGGAGCTTTAATGAGATTCTGGCTCTGGCAGTCAATAACTGCCAACAACTTGCGTTGTCGGTTGTTGAGGCAATGACCTGGTGTCTAACTATAGGTGAGCATAGAGGATTAATTTACTAAAACCTGTAGTCAATGGATATCAACCTACTAATCGATATGTAATCATAAAACAGGAGGGGGGTCAAGTTGAAAATGACTGCAACCTGATCAATATCCTCCTTACAGTCGATGTATAAAATAAAGACTGGAGCTTCGCTTGTCAGTGTACAGGGTTTAGGGTACAAAGGCGAAGTGGTAGATTAATTGATGGTTAGGCACCTCCCGGTGCTTAATGATTTTTGTTTCTATCTGTAATGAAAACAGACGACAGATTGCTGTCCGTGAAGGCATTAGCTTGTTAAAGTATGGTCCTACCCGAGTCGAGAGTGCAATTGCATTGTGTTCTTGTCTATTTAGCTATTTCAATTGGCAACCAATGTATTAAAAGTCTATAAAGTCAAATTATAACGTAAATACAAGACCACTTTAAAAACTCCCGAGTCAGAATTGACACGGATTCCTGTCCCATGGGCCCTGACCATTTCTAGGTCAGGCTGACCCGGAAAGGGGCTAACAAAAATTAGCGTCATTTTGAACTACTTCCGGGTCACACTGACCCTGAAATGGTTCAGGCCCCACGTGACCCGGATCCGCGTCAATTCTGACCCGGAAGTTATTAAAGTGTATAACAAAAAAATGAGAGCGCAGGTAGAGTTAATACTCAAACAATGACCGATTTATACGGTCAATCACCCTGCCCTACGCGTCATTGATTTTATAGACTATTACTACCTATTTCTAGGAATAGGATTTCATGTTAGGGGCGGGGTAAGACATGCGTTGATAAAATGGTGACCGATGTATGTTCCGACACCCCATAATGTTCCGACAACCCCATAATGTTCCGACAACCCCATGTTCCGATAACTCCTCGTGATCTACACGCTAGGGTTAGGATTAGGAAAATACATCAGATGTGTCGGAACATACGGTGCTGGATTATAGGGGTGTCGGGACGTAGGTGTCAGAGCCGTATATTGAGAGAGTTGCGACAACTTGCGATTAGAAGCCATTTTGTGTAAAAAAACCACCGCATTGGCGAATACAGGGTGCCAGACTAGTCTGCCCATTGGGTTGTGCTGCATTTGGACCGAAAATGGCGTCCAGCGACCACGTGACCGAATAAAACTGGTCCCTCTATGTCGCAACTCTCTCAATACACAGCTTTGATAGGTGTATAGCCGTTACAATTTGTTTTTAGAGCCGGAAACTTGGATGTTGGGAGTGCTAAAAGGACAACCGAATGGGAAAGGAACACACGAGGGAGGCCGGGGGTGTGGAGGTGAGATCATGACCGAGATGGGAAATGGGTACGAGGTTGAAAAGAGGAGTACAACACGCAGTGTTAGCAAAGGAAGTAATGAAGGTTGTGAGGGGCAACCTGACTTTAAAATAATTGGTCTATAATACAGCCTTGGATATCAACCCCAAATGCAGTCAGACTCTTTCCTCTCTTGCTAACCATGTTCCCTGTCCTTTACGTATTCCCCAGGCATAGCGGGTTTCAACCAAACGATCGGAAATCGAATTGTAAGGGAAAACGAACGCTGCAACCAGAGGAAACGCCCTCTAAGCGGTCTGATTTACAGGTCTTATTTTTAAGAGATGATATCTGAAGCGATATCCACCGACTGTGTTGAGTTACACAGAGCTCCCGGCGACTGGTGTATAACGTGGCTGATCAGCAGGTTATGTTACCAATTGATACAGTTAAACTTTTACAAGCAGGAAACTGGATTCGTGTTACGGGCTTTCTGGTTAAGGGGGGGGGGGGTCGTGTGAAATACCAATATTCACTGCTTCTTCCCTTTTTTGGGCTAGATACCGTATTAATTGCAAACTGTTGATTCCTGTTTGTATGCCCTAAAACGAGACAGTATTTTTACAGAGATGGGACGCTTATCTTTGTATATCTTTCTGGCAGTAATGAAACCATAACCCGTAGGGCTTTAGGATACCTGTGAAAAGAGGACGATGGTTTCCAACTTTTCATATCAATATTATTAGGTTTGGGAGAGATAGGACAGACCCAAATGAGGTAATGTGTAGTGACCAAACCTGCGTGCTTGGTTCTGGTCTGGATTCGAACCGGGGTCCACAAACGTGGAAGGATACCGGGGAAAGATGACGCTGATTAATGAGCATCAACTAACATAGCCAACGTGAACATGAGAGACTTATGGAATGAGATGAGGTATGGAATGTTCACAACTTTCCACCTTGTATAAGTATTTGAGTGAAATTTACATTATAAAAACAATTTGTAATGAAATAATAAGGAATAAAATTGTTTAGCTTTAAAAAAAAGCAAGACAAGTTCTCAAAGACAAAATCTACCTATCAAGTAGATATCCCACCGCAAACCAAATATATACTTATAATTTTTATTATAATTTTTTTTTAATAATAAAATAATAAGAAATAAAGTTGTTTAGCTTTATAAATCACAACCTAAATGTCAAATTGAAACGGCTGGTGTTTTTTTATGGTTTAAACATTTCTTAAAGGTGCATGTCTGCAGCTTTTCAGAGATAGAAAATGATTATATGAGTATTAGCTACATCACTAATTAAAGGGAGGGTTTACCTTTGGTAATTACTCAAACAATATTATGACCATAAAAACTTACTTCGTACAGAGCATATAGAGCTGTTGATATCAGAGCTGTTATCAGAAACGACCCCTTTGGAGGAATGTAGTTTTAAAGAAAGAGGTAATTTTTCACAAAAATAATTGAATCTGAGAAAGGCTTCAGGCTTGAAGCCTTTCTCAGGCATCTATGCAACACGGGTGTTTTTTCTTTCATTATTTTCCTGCAACTTCGATGACCAATATTGAACCCAAATTTTCACAGGCTTGTTATTTTATGCATATGTTGGGATACACCAAGTGAGGATACTGGTCTTTGACAATTAACGAAAGTATACCCTGCCTTTAAGGAAATTAACAATAATTCAAATCAAAACGTGTCAAAAGCAAAATGTATAATGTGTACATTTTCAGACACTAGCTCAGGGCCCAATTTCATAGAGCTGTTTAAGCACAAAAAGCAGCTAAGCACAACAAAATTATGCTTACCAGAATAAGGTTATCAGCTACCATGCCACATGTACAATTTGTGACTGGTATCCTGCTTATTTCCGCTTAGCACAAAATAGTTAAACAATATTTTCTGCTCAGGCAGCTCTATGAAATTGGACTCCTGTAATTTTGGGCTGCGTGTTGAGGATGTCTTTATTGATCCAAGTCACCTGACGTCATCACCCCCTTCCCCCGGTGGACAATTTCTAAGACGATCGGCACAAAAGCACAAATATGTTGGTTTTTTTAGGTGGGTCGTTTGTCTGTTAGCCTAATTGAGCCCAATAAAGTAGCGTGGCAAACTCAATACTGTTGTAGAGAATAATAACAAGAAGTTTTTGGTTTTAAGACTTGTGGAAGTAAGGCCATCACTGTGACATGCGGTCAGTCGCCAGCCATGAACTGTGGTTTATACTAACATCAAAAAAAGCTTGTTTAACATCACCATTATTAACCAACCTGACCGAAATCTACCCTTAAAAGGCACTTTGGGTCCAAGACCACGGACAAGTTCAAGTGCAAATGGGATGCAGCATTGTGTCAGTCAGATCTCTAGGTGGGTCATGCCGAGACATGACCTTGAAATCTGTCATACTTGAACCTCTGTCCTGAACCCTCAACCGCCCCGTATAAACACAAACACTTGATTTAAAGGCACTGAACACGTTTGGAAATTTTCAAAGACCAGTGTTCTCACTTGGTGTATCCCAACATTATGCATAAAATAACAAGCCTGTGAAAATTTGGGCTCAATTGGTCATCGAAGTTGCAAGAAAATGATGAAAGAAAAAACACCCTTGTTGTACAAAACTGTGTGCTTTCAGATAGGAATAAAAACTCCTTGCAAGAGGTTTTTATTATTTTAGTGAGAAATTACCTCTTTCTCAAAAACTGCGTTACTTTAGAGGGAGTCGTTTCCTACAATGTTTTATACTACCAACAGCTCTCCGTTGCTTGTTGCCAAGTAAGTCTTTTATGCTAATATTTGTTTTGAGTCATTACCAAACGTGTACGATACCTTTAACTATCTCTTCATCTTTCTCCTTGTCGGTCGGTCTCACAGAGCAAGCTCACCAAGATTGTTAATACGGTACCGGTAACCGAAACAAAACACACCTAAGATCGAATTTCGATCCATTATATTCTATACCAATACCAATGTCCTGAGAAACCTGAGCTATATTCCCCTCTGAAATACTACCATTATTGCCCTCAATACTCGATCTCTTTTCTTTTCTTTTTCGATTTGTAGAAAATACAGGCAAGGAAGCTTAACAATAAACATAAACCATTTCTTGAAGGTAGGGTCATAGATGGGTTTTGTCAACGTAATGTTGATTTTACTATAGGCCAAATTGTCGATACAAATACAATGTAAAAGTCACCTGTGAAATTTTCAGCCGAATACAGTGTCTGCCTGGTGAGAAAACAGCCAAAAAAACTGTCAGGGTATTTCCATCAAGTACGTCGAACCCATCCACGTTTAGTGAGGTGATGCAGGTACCAACCGCATCTCCGGCCGCAGCAATCACAAACGGACACCACGAAAATTTGAATATCGCCTTGAGGCGAGTTTTGGAGATTCAAATTGTTCGAAGTACTTTTATGATTTCTAATCAACTGGGACATTTCAGACGAAATAATTTCTCAGGATGCTTTCCACCATTAACATATTATAAAGCTTGTAGATAGAAATTACACGAATAGAAATACACGAATAAAGATTTTTTAGTTATTTGGTGTTTTGTTTTTTGGTTTTTTTTTTAGGGGGGGTGGGTCATTACCAAATTATAACCCTACCATTAACAACCATAAACAGAAACTCGTTTCTCCAAAACATGACCGCAAATTTTGCTTAGCAGAAAACATGTGTCTTGTCTATATAGCTTCATGCCTAGCAGCTCTAAATTTGACCTGGTCCTGACCAGTTTTTGTTCGTTCCCACCCAGCCATATCCCTGGAACCTCTACCCCCACCGTCGCCTGTCGTGGTTGACTGTCATCTCAATAATATGAGGAGTACACCGGTATGTAGGGGATCATTGGTTTGTTTAAAGCCCACTGTCCCCTCCAGCAAAAACCGATTTTAGCTTGGAGTGTGCGGTTTGAAGAGGCTTCAGTTTAGTTTATAGCTTCCATATGTCGAGGGGAGGGAAAGGGACGTCTCCCCACCCTCTTTATGCAAGAAGTCATTCCCCTCAAATATCTCAGAGCAAAGGGATGGTATCTCCTGATGCCCGTTGTCACCTTTTTGGGGAAAATAATAAACTGTGTTCATTAAAGGTACTGTACACGTTTGGTAATAACTCAAAATATATATTACCATAAAAACTGACTTGGTAACGGGCAACAGAGAGATGTTGATAGCATAAAACATTGTAGGAAACGACTCCCTATGATGGAGTAACGTAGTTTTTGAGAAAGAGGTAATTTCTCACTAAAATAATAAAAGACTTCTTGCAAGAAGCCTTTTATTCCTATCTGAAAGCACACAAATTTGTACAACAAGGGTGTTTTTTCTTGCAACTTCGATTACCAATTGAGCCCAAATTTTCACAGGCTTGTTATTTTATGCATATGTTGGGATACACCAAGTGAGAACACTGGTCTTTGACGATTTCCAAACGTGTTCAGTGCCTTTAAACAGTAAAGAGAGGGTACACCATTGATTTAAGAAGAGCCTGTATATACCACTTCCAGTATCAAGTTTTCTAGATTAATATAATAATAAACATAGGCGGTTGGGTTGGCGTAGTGGTTTCTTTCCTCGCCTTCAACCTATAGGACCCCGGTTCGAATCCCTCCGGGGGCACTGTGTGGGTTGGGGTTTCAGTCCCTCTCCCCGATTGCGTAGGTTTTCCCTGGAACATTTCTCTGGGGTTTTCCTCCCACATCTAAAACTGAAACTTCCTTCCTTGGTTCCATTCATGGGTTCTTGGCTAGTATAGTGTTAAAGTTCGATTTTTTGAGAATCCTTGGTTTCACAACCAGAATTTAATAAATGAAAATGACATGAAATATCACTAGCAATAAGCAAACCATCGAACTTTCCTCACTGTTTCTACAGGCAGATTTAGAACCATCTTCATTTACTCAAAATATAAGTGAAATGGAATCACACGTTCCCACCCTTCCTTGCACTGATTCCTGTCTCAAGTCTTTTACGGTTCCTATGTGATCATTGCCTTCACTATCTTGTAACTTTAATGTTGTCTTGATATCTGTAATTGATTTGAGAAGCACACCTCATGGTTTAGGGTGTAGTCAGAGGATAGATCGCCCAATCCTATATCCATATCATCTCTAAATCCTCCGTGTAAATTGATTATTTTTGCTTTACCTCTGCGGATTTGCGATGCTTTTTAGTAGATTTCCGGCCGCTGGGCACCGCAAGCTTTGATCGCAGAGGGAGAGAAGTACGACGGCAGTGAGTTGTTTGTTTGTTCGGGGATCGGTACCTCGCCGAGTTCTGACTGTTTGATGCCAAGGCGCCTAGCCGGGTCCTTTCTCGGTGGGTGCCGGTTGCTCAAGAGGTGTCGATGGACGAATCTGTAGAGTAATTCGTTTATCTATTCTAAATACAATGGATTTGATGTATAAATATCCATAGCTCTATATATATTCTTCCCTCCAACCATGAGGTCAGGCGGGTGACCTTGGCCTTACATTTCACCCTTTCTCCAAGTCTCGTTTATCTACCTTTCCATTTCTGGAATTCTTTATTTTTTAACCGAAAATTAAAGGCATTCGTGCTGAAGAGTCAAAGTACCGAAAGAGTAAGTTGTGTATAATGGAAATGCACGTTGGAATTCTCTCCTCCAGTCGAACTCACTAAAACATGGATGGCGTTGGTTAGGGGTTCGAGTCGAGTCCAACTCACTGCAGCTATATATGTTTATAGGATTTGAGGCATTGCATGTGAGGTATCAATATATATTTGGTTTGCGGTAACACCATGTGTATATCTACTTGCTAGGTAGATTTTGTTTTCTGAGAACTTGTCTTGCTTTTAATTCTACTGCCGCAGAGTAGAATATTCGGAATTCGGTAGACTTCTCAGTTCCGAAAAGAACTGTCCTTCTTATTAACTACTACCTATGGGCGGGAGGTATATGAAATCGGGCGGGACTACTACTTTCGCTGTGTGGATCGGGGGGACTTCTCGTTAATAACTACACTGCGCTGTTGTTATTAAGGTGTATTAGAGCAGGCTTGATGGACGCTCCATAACTAAAACTATCTCTTCATCTTTCTCAGACATTGGCTTAGACCTAAAACAGCTTTTATGGCCATCTTGCCTTTTTCTACCATTAAGAGAAAAATGCCAGTCTGGTTCCTTTGATGTATGAAAGTTAGTATTCATTTATACTATTGCACACAGGGAACTGTCCAAATGGCGGACGGTAAAGGTCTTTCAGTTTATTTCTTATCATTGTTACAATGAATTCCAAGAACCTTGTTCCAGTTTCGATGACCATCTTCTGTCAGCCTGACCGCAAATTGACCACCCCTATTTCCATCTCATTGTCTCCTTCATATACATCCCTACACAATCTCTCTGTACGGACCATTACCTGGTTAACCACAATTCACTCTAATGGGCAACACTTCAAGTTCATCCACTGATTAGTTCAATAACCAGATTAACAAAGTCTCCTTCGCCGAAACCCTCTCCCAATCGAGCCACCTGTGGTCTTCTTGATCGTGACTAAAACTGGGGGTCTTTTGGAGTGGGGGTTATACTTGAGTTGTTTTTAATCAATGACACTCCTTTTAGTTGGGTGAACTCAGTAATCGGTGTCTTAGAGGCTATTTGAAAAAGACGCTGTATTGAACGTCTTTGCATGCTGAAGGACGTACAATTAATCCAAGACAAGTTAATCCAAGACGAGTTGGTCCTAGTGGAATTCTCTAACATACTACGTTTCATTGCCTGGTAAATATGGCGCGTTTTACCCCCTCATATATATCTCACCAGTCCTTTCTTATGTTGAGTATATGCACATATTTATACAAATACCGTCATGGTGAGGATTTCTAGGCTCACAAAATTTCAGTGACTGAAATACTTTCAGATGAGATTTTCAACCCCAAACATCACCAATTCTACACTAAGCATCGAAATGCATGTTAGTCCGGAGGTCGCAGGTTCAAATCCCGCTCTAGTCAATTTGCCATTGTTCAGCCCCAAAATATTTCAAAATGCATTTTGTGAGCAAGCAAAGTTTCGAACTGAATTTATACTTTAACAAGTCAGTGATTGTTGAGAACCCAGCTCAAATTTATTTTGGGATATAAAAACTTCATTCAAATCTCACTAAAGAACCCAATTTAAAAGTCGTATTTAAGCGCTTTTGCGCTTAGTGTTTCCAATATATATTCCTAGCCTAAGGACATGGATTCGAGTCTGCTTGATCCCTGTTTTATCCTCGTACCCAGGGGCTCGATCATTTCTTGACTACTCGTTCAATGTATCCAATATGCAAAAGGATGATCCGGTTGTTTTGCCGGATATATTTAAGGATCAACAGGTATATTTGTGTTCGTCCATTTTTCTCCAGGAAACAAAATTGGCTCAGAATTAAAACATGTCTTGATGAGTGTTTTCTTTAAAGAGAGGGTATACCTTTGATAATTACGTCAACAAATAAATGACCATAAAAACTCACTTGGTAAGAAGCACTGCAGCTGTTGATAATGTATAACATTTTGAGAAACAATTCCCTTTCGAAGGAATGTGGTTTTAGAGAGAGGGATTCAAAAACATTTCAACCTGAGAAAAATTTCTGCATGAAACGTTTCTCAGAATGTGTATTCCAATTATGGATTGTTCTTCCTGCATTGACATAACCGCTCCAGATTTTCGGCAATATTTAAAAAAGCGCTACCACCTTTTGAAATGAAATTTTCACAGGTTAGTTTTATTGTATATATCTACATTTATGTAAGATTAAAACAACTAAATGGTTGAAAAAAAAAGACTTCGCCTTTAAAGAGACTTCTCACTCACTAACAAACTTTTCTAAACCGATCTGTTTTCGCTACCCCCAACTTTGTCCTTCCAGCGTGTACTACTTTGTCGCAGTAAACACCCCCATCCATCATTAATTTTTTCAATCACCTTTCACTGTCATCCTCTGTGATGGTTAAAATTAAAGTTCGAATAATTCCTTTATAAATATAAAGCTGGACTTAAGTCGTCAGAATGATGCCATTTTATTTCTGGACAAAGCTTTCACTACAAAGACAAGGTTTTGTCAAGAGACTTCTTAGCGACATCGAGTTGTTTCGCATAAGTTGCTGCTGTTTTTTATTTTGTATCTATGAACTCACTTAGTATTTCGATTCTTAAACACATATAGGAGCAGTCATCTCGTGAGAGTTTTAAATCCTCTCCAAGTGCACATTTGCATCTTGAAGATGCTCGAGTGCCTCTCGCCAAGTTAGCACAAGATCAGTGAAAATAGCCAGCGCCCAAATCCCACGACCAATTCGGCTGTTCACGTACCACAGGGGTCTGTAGATTCGTACCGGTACCGCACCGCCTCTCAGTTCGTTCTGGAAAAGGAATTTCTTTATGAAAACTCAGAGTCGAACATCAGTTTTAAAGAAATAGTTTATAAAATCAAAAAGGTTCTGCGGAGTGGTGTATACTTTGAACTTAGGAAATAAGGTTGGAAATGGTATTTTAGTTAATAAGAAAAAACCCTTAGATGTACGATTATTGTTGTGGCCCATGGTGAAAGAACAGCCATGGGGCATTGCTGATTGTAAACTTTAATCCTCGTCGGTGGATCGATGGAGCTAAAATATTCTAACCCAAATCCTAAGCAAACATCTTGCTGTAAGCAGTCATAGTGTGCTGCCGTACCACATATTATCTGAACGATCGAGTGTGTGGACATTATTGCTTATTGCCAAAACCAAATCGACAATTGTATCGATAATGGACATGAAGATAGTTTTTGCCTTTCGTCTCTAAACCCTAATACGTTATATGTTTCTTTCTTAATTTCTTTCTCTATAAACAAAGTGTCATCCCCGACTAACGTTTACCCGCGCAAATCAAACGGTTCATGAGTCGTATTATTGCATAAACGTTTTTTTCAAGCAGTCACCATATATCCACCTTTTTCAAATTTTCCAAACTAAGTTTCCGTAGGCCTACATTGTTTTAATTTTGAGAAACCAAGATGCATCTTTTGCAAATTTAAATGTGTCCCCGAGAATATACATTTTTTCTTTGAAAGATATTATGTTTGATCTTAAATGCCTTTGAGCAAAGGGTGGTTAGCTGCAAAAAGAAAAGAACAAAAGTTGCTTAAAAATAGTGTTGTAAAGCAACAGCCAATACCAAAAAGCATCAACAAAGTGGTGAACCAATCACAATGTTTATAGTGACCCCTAAAACAGTAGGCTATGGGCAGCGTGTAATGACTATGGTTATTGATAATTAACTGATATTCACTCAGCCGCACCGTTTCATTTTAGACTTCGTAACAGCATTATTAGCAATGGTCTTCTATAGTTATACCACAATGTGACAATGTAGGACAACAAGAGCCACCTTCAAAGAAGACGGTATAGTAGTAGTTGTGAGAGCTTTGCATTGGGATATCTTTTCCTATGTTAGTCTACCACTTGAGCATGACTGACGTAGTACTGTAAACATTACACTGCCAGTCCGTGAGAAGATCGTAGGACAACATGTCGTCAGTAGTGACAAGGAATCACTGGCTTGTTGACTTATTATGCAACTGTTTAAATGTTTTGGGATGGACAGTTCGGTACGATTTTGCAGTATGGTGGAGGTGGGAGTGGCCAGTGCGGACTTCTCTTGAGGGAGGGAGGGTCTTAGTTGTTTCGCAGTGCTTTTCAGCCAGGGCCCAATTTCATAGAGCTGCTTTAGCAAAAAATATTGCTTAACAATTTGCTGCTAAGCAAAAATGAGCAAGATACTATACAGCGGTGGTACATGTCACATGGTATATTGGCTGGTTTTGGTAACCGTATTCAGGTAAACATAATTTTGTTGTGCTTAGCTCCTTGTATATTAAGCAGCTCTATGAAATTGGGCCAAGACTCATCTTTGGTAGTAGGGTGGGGCGGGGGGGGGGTGAAGGAAACACATTCTGTACTTATGGCATGTAGGCCTATACTGTGTAGAATAATATTATACATTTTGGGTAAGGCGTTTTTTCCAGTCGTTCACCTTTTTCCTCTCACTCGGTGTCTTTGGTTTTATTACAAAATAAAAAACGAAACTGGGATGCTTGTAAAAAAAGACTATTCCTTTGACCATGTGAACACACTGAACAAAGCAATGGGTAGCCAGCCCTCATCGTTGGTCTTTACCACGCCCCCTCCATCTTGTCTTTCACATAAACATATAATGGGTCATCTCGACCTCGTTTATAGCAAGTCCTTGCTTTCAAGTGCAGCCTAAAGAGACCCACATCAAAAATAAATCCGCTATTCACTTCAAAACAACACTAATAAGCCAAGAAGAAGAGCGAGTATTGGCCGGAACGGAAGGGTCTTTCTGGAGCAAAACCTCTTCAGTCAATCCCGATCAAACACGGTGGCCGTGCACCACTTGGCCTGGCTGCCGGCAGGAAATTGCCCCCGCTTTCAGCACAAAAGACGCCACTCAAATGCCCCTCGTCTCGTTTTCTTAAGAAATATTCCATTGTTACTGGTTGCATAATCTTAAAAAAGATAAGCCTCTTAAGACCTAAAGAAGTAAGAAAATCTTGAATTCGGTTTTGGGAGCTCAGACGAGATCAATCGAAGAGAAGTCGGATTTTTTTTTTAAATTGCGGGGCAAATAATTAATTGGGCATGTAATTAACAGTGACTGCGCGGGGAATCGAGTGTGTTTTCTCGGGTGTAATCATTTAGCAATTACAAGCAGCTAATTTTGTTGCTTTAGATGGTGACGATGTTCGACTAATTAAAGGAGTGGGCGTTCGCTGGTCTTGTGGTGTTTACCAACAATTAGTCACTCGCTTCTTTGTCATAGTTACATTTTTACGCTTACGGTAACTATGCCAGCAAACTACATGTGTTTTCTTACTTGGGTCTGCAACGGTATCAGTCCAGGCAGCACGCACAATCTCGCCACTGAGTTTTGCGATATTAGAAGAATTATTCCTGTTCAATATTTTGAAGAAAAAAACCCTGTAGGCTATATAACTGGGGGGGGGGGGGTCAATAATTTGATTCGTGCTTAACCGGTAATTGACTATAGTCACATTCATGTTATTATGCTACTATTGTATGCGATGAAACCAATAATGCCTCATAAGTGAACTTAATCACTGTAGCTCGCAAGCCTCAGGAAACCTGTAAACAAGGGTGCTTGCTATGGGTGAACCAGAAACACCGGGGTTAAACCCCTACTCTTCCACGATAAGTGTTCTGGGTTCTACCAATCCTAGCACACGGGACCTACGGCTTACGGTGTCCCATCCAAAGGACAAAGCAACTGTGGTAGAGTATCTTGCTCGAGGACACAAGTGTCACGACCGGGACTCGAACCCACACTCTGCAGATCAGAAACACCAGAGCTTGAGTCCGGTGCTCTTAACCACTCAGAGACGACACGCCAAGAAAGTAGAACAAATATTAAGCCAAGTTGTTCAGATTTATGGTATCGGTCTTCACAGTAAAGGGTGGGGATTTTTTTTCTTACTCTATAAAATGATCATTTCGTAAAATAGAAAAAGAAGCTAGCGGCACACAGTATGATTCTACATAATGTTCGAACGGAGAGCTTTTTTCTTCTTCTGAAATTGGGCTGTAATTTTATTGTGAGTACCTTTACAAAGGATGCACCTAACCAAAAGTCACGACGGTCGTCAGTTCGGTCACATTATTTAGGTCAAGCCCATAAATATACTGCGATAAACTTCACGTTTTCCTTTTGCTTTCTCGACAAATAATTAATCAGTTAAATTGGTTAAACATGGAAGGCCTTAATTGAAGAATTCTGACGGACTCGACTCGGGTCACATCAGGTTTAGCCATAATGGTTTATTCGCATGTAAACCATCCCCATGGTGGCTATTAGATTAATTGTCAATAGGGCGAGTGGAGTCTTGTCGTTCGATTTGATGGAGTCTGGATTTGACAGGGGAGGGGTAGATACAAGATGTGAGGGCCACCATATACATGAGACGTTTATCAGCCGTCTATTTTCAACGGAATAGTGGGCGTTGAGTCTTATAGCTGATGCCGGGCTATATATGAGGGGGATGGTATGATCTAGAAGTTTACAACCAATCGAAAATGACTGACACAACTTAAAAATGCGCTTAATGTTTGTAATTCACACGTCAAACATTGGTGAATAAGTAATAGCCTACCATGAACAAAACAAAGATAGTAATAGTAGCGTCTTTTAATTTCCCAAGTGTGGGATAATAAAGTTTGTATTTTACCTTATCTTGTCTTGAGCTGAGACTAGCCTTGAGATGAACCATGATTGCTTCGCGGGTACCCTTCACCGGTTAAATCAGTTTTGGATGAAAAACGTAAAAATGCAACTTGGGCGGTAAGTGAAACTAACAATGCTATGACGAATGTTCAAAACTGCCGTAAGCAATAAAGTATATTCACCCCATAACTATAGAGAATGTGGTCTCAGTCATATTACAAAGTTATAATAATTTAAACATTTACTCACTTCCTGGTGAACCCTTTATGAATTGTACGTTCGGAATATTAACCTTATATCGCCTTCTTTGTCATCGCCCAATAACGATTCTCACGAGATTTGACGTCCATATCAAGCATTAATAGACTCATATAGTGAGTCCGTCCCAATGCACGTAACCTACCACACCACGGTTGACCTTTTTTTCCCCACCGTCATCATATCACTGGAGCAATTTTCTTCAAATCTCATTACGGAGATGTTCGTCCCATCTCACTTTTCGTGTTTATCACGAGAATTCGGAGTTGCATTCTGTCGAAGGGCTGTAACCCCCGCGATCCGATGGCAGTTACAATTTTGTTGCGTCCATTACCAGAACGACTCGTGTTTCACTCCGAACAGACGATCTGTGCATTAAAATTGATTGGTTGCCTGAGAAAAAAAACCCGCTAAAAATTGAGGTCAGAAATTGTGGCCCGTGTTGCTGTTCGTCCGTTGATCATTTTTTGTATCGAGTGCCCTCCCTGATTGTTCTCATGTGGTCTCTGTCCATTCATGGGATATTAAACTACTCCTAGGTAGGTTAAATTAATGGTAGGATCTCTATTTTGAGTTTAAAAAAAAAAGGAACGAAACATTTACGATCTAGGCCCAGGCCATCGGTCCTGTGGGAGTCCGTTACAAATGATGTGTGTCAGGGGATGAATGGTTGTCTGTGGATGGGGGGGGGGGGGGGGGGCCGTGGGTACTTTTGGTTGGTTCCTTGAGTTTATAAAATATATCTCAATGGGTCTAACTGGCATTTCAAAATGTACACAATAAAAAAAAGGGTCACCATTAAATAATATAATGATATTATATTGAACACAAAAGTGACAGACTATGTGAGCTGAGTGAGTGTGGGTGCTTTCAGTAATGATTCCGGTAAATTGCATTTCACTGGCAAGTTGATACCATTGATTTCATAAGTAAGGTCTTATATGACACTCACCCCATTATCAATACGGGGATTTGATGATGACATCCGCTATGCCAATGTCACTACCGGTCCAACAGTCATTCCAAATTTTCTTTAACAGACACCATCATGAAACAGTCACTGACGACCTCCCCCCCCCCCTTGAAACCCCAGCCAAAGTGTCGTGACGCCTGTAAGTGTCGATCTAATAAATAAGGCCCAAAATTGACGCGGTTTACGAGATGAAGTTGCCTGAACGCGGGTGAGATTCGGCCTCTCAAGTTTCGCAGTCGGTAAACACAGTAGATGACATGTTTTCATTGAGCAATTGCTCTATTAAGAAGTGGTGTTGCGCGCCTGTTTTGTTGGGCAGCGTTGCTGGAGTCTCTAGAGTCAGCCGCTCGTCACATGTCGACCAAACATCTCTGAACTCCTTTTACTCTGCATGAACTAGATTCAACCGCGGAAGCATATTGGCATATCCCCGGGGAGTAATGGGGCAATTGAGAGTTGAACTCTGCCAGCGATGTATGTATTTAGCCACAGTGCAACAAATCTCATGGTCGCCATTTACTTTTCATTCTGACAACACACAACGCGATGAGAAAATCAACACGGACATCGAAAACGAACAGTGGGCGGGAAGCAACCTGACAAATTGTCTGTTCAGGCTTGCTTGTTTTCCTGAAGAGCGTTGAAAAGTTTCACCAGGTTTCCTTTCCCCCATTCGATGAAGAAAAAAAAACTGCCAACAATTAAGACCCCCAAATCGGTTCTTTTATTGTTGAGAAAAGAGGAAAATGGGTTCACGAATGGCAAGTCCTCTCGAGAGACCATGAGTGCAGGCCCAGCATTTGTTGGCTTGCGGTTGATTTTCCTCGTACCACTATGACTTTCGAGCAATGCTCGGGCCGACCCGTGTGCCCCTAAGGTACGTTGCATCTTGGGTTACACCTCGGTCCGTCAAGGGAATGCCTCTCTCTTTCTCTGGTTCTCTTTCCCCTTGAATGGGGGTGCCTGCCTGGACAATAGAGTGCCCACTATTCTTCTCGAACAAGGCCTGCCATATTCCGTGTTTATTTTATTCTCCGTGAGTGTGCTGGGCATTTTAGAGCTCTTTTTGTGGGTTCACACTAGGTGGGTTTAATGCTGATAAGGGTACAGATTCGAGAAGCTTGCCTACCCCTAGAGTGAAACGAATCCAAATCAAACCTGTGCTGGTATAGAATCGCATTTCGAGCTTCATACAAAGAATAATCAAACATACCATGCCAATATCTCAAAAAGTTGTATAGTATACAATATTTAAGAACACAAAGTTTAATATTATTTCTACTGAATACCATTTCCATTTCTGCTTGTATCTAGCATTATATAAAAATGGCAGACTTCTTAAATATCTACTTGTGATTTGAGATGGTTTGTGTTTTGTCTCATTAAAAACGTCTGCAGTTCGAACAGGCTTTACCTTTTACAATTCTGGTTTTTATGGAACAGGCAAATATTTTAGTTTTTTGTTACAGGGGCATCATTTCATCGCGGTGTGAAAACAAAAAAACCTGGCTGTTGAGTTGGAGTCTGGTCACAGCCTCGTGTAACATGTCACTCCATGTGTTCCACATTGCTGGTATGTTGATATTGAGACGATCGGAACGGATGGGTGTTGAGTTGTCTGAATATGTGGGGGTCTGCCTCCATGTTAAAAAACTTGCTCCAGATTTTAATTTTAGCCGCTGGAGTTCTTAAGAACATAATGCAATTTGTGCAAGACTGTGTACGAACATGGTCCTCCATTGTGGCATCAATTTACTGTGGTATACCCCTCCTCCCTTAAAACAATAATATTAATAATAATAATCATAACAAATAAAACAATGAAATAAAATAAATAAATAGGCTTAATAAATACAAATAAATAGAAAACCCCCCCCCAATAACTAATATAAAAATGAAAAAAGACAATCAAATCAAATAATAAAATAATAAATAAAAACAGTAAATCAAATGAAATAAAATAATAAATAAATGAAAACATTAAAAAATCAATAAATAAATATATAATTACATAAACGTATACAAAACAAATTGATCGAAACGAGCCTCAGATGAAACATTGGGTATCAATGGATTAATACGGCGATTTATAGAAACTCATTTTGCAATAGGTCTTTGATTAAGTAAATCCTATCCCACAGAGA
This sequence comes from Plazaster borealis, assembly GCA_021014325.1. Taxonomy (NCBI): domain Eukaryota; kingdom Metazoa; phylum Echinodermata; class Asteroidea; order Forcipulatida; family Labidiasteridae; genus Plazaster; species Plazaster borealis. The sequence goes on along the minus strand of CM037471.1, from coordinate 4,499,783 downwards.
CAGTGATTGAGATTTGACTTGGAACAAAAAAGGGTTGTTTATTGAGTTCTCCTCCCAGCGGGTGACGTGTGAAATACTTCGAGTGTCACAGCGGGCATCGTCTCAGAACCTTCCCGTGTCCAGAATTCCTCCCTCTCTGTCCCGATCCTTTGTTTCCAATCAAATTGTCCTAAATGAGCCTCACTCAAAGAAGATGCAACAAGAAGCCAACAAATTACTTCTTTCCTGCTCCCCCCTGCCATCTTGGCAAAAACATCTTGAGATGAGACATCTTTTTTTCTCTCCCTACTCGGACATGTAATGATGTCTTTAGACCCGAGGCTTATGTAACCAATTTAGCACCCCGCAGCCTCAGCCTTGACGACCCCGTTCTGCCCGCTGTGCACCCCCTCGCCTTTCTTCCCTTCATTCTTGTCGGTCCACGACCGCCATTTTGAAAATGGTCCTGTCAACTAGTGCTTGTAAGGTCCATTAGTGACAGGCGTGATTACACGCTGACAGGCAGCCGTCCGTGGCACTCTCTAAATGCTTTATGGGTGTTTCACCTGCTAGTGACAATTTTATTATGTAGTGTGGCGAGGTGATCAGACGTCGGGACTTAATTTGGGGAGCTGATAAACATGTCTCGTAAAAAAACTCTGTGATTTACAACAGCCACGAGAGTTCTACTAAACAAGATAAATGACCTGTCGCAGATGATAATCAACTTAAACAGTTTACTCCACTTGACAGAATCAAAGTACAACATAATTCAGCATTTACCTTGCTTGTGTGTTTTGTTCAATTTGTAAAAGTGCATGCAAAACGTTGTTTACCAACTTCTATTTTTAAAGACAGAGGTGGTAAAAAAAAGGGGGGGGGGTTCTTTCCCGAATGCAGTTATTTTCTGATTGGCCCAAATAAACGATGAAACTCATTGGAGTTATAGGGTTGGTTAATCAGCGGTTACCATGTGTGTAATTATACTTATTAATGAAGGTCGTATTCTAGTCTGAATATGCCTATTTGCGATAGTCAATTTTGGATTTCTTCATTTCATGTTTTATCATTTCCAGAGCTGCCAACATTTGCATCTTGCAATCAGGGAGATTTTGTACAACAACTATGGAGATAAATAGATTTGCATTCAACAAAATTGGGAACAAATTTCCGTAATCAGGGAGTTTTAAAAATTTGTTCATCAGAATATGGAAAGACTGGTTTATTTTCAGGGAACTTTCTGCAGAATCGGGATAATTGGCAGCTCTTTATTTGGAGATAGCTCGAATTATGTCTGGTTATCAGGAGTTTCACATGTAAAATGCCTCTTTAATCAGCAATTTCAGTAGTTTTATAAATGATTAGGTAAGGAGTAACACACCAATTGACTCTTTGGTTGCAAACAGACATCTGATGAAGTCATAATTATATTAAGGGGGTAGCATAAATTGTGTAATCCCCTCAATCTTTATCACTTTAACTTGGCGATATTAGAAGCATAAACTTGTTTTCCATTGCATTATAACTTATAGAATAGGGTGGGATACATAACTTCTGCTGTGCTGTGATGGCCTCTAAGTGTTTTGGCAGTGCTGGCGAGCCCCGACTTAGAATTCCAATTCCTGTTTACTTTTCTAAACAGCCGTCGCCTAAAGGCCGTAAACGCTCTCGCCTGAACTCTGTCAGCCCTATAACAGACGTGCCTCATTAGGAACTCCTAAGCCCCGCCCAAATAATTAGGACATTTCTTGACGGGCCGATAAGGGGGAGCTAAACAGCATTTTTTTGCAAGATAAACAATGTGTTCACGCACTGGTGGGTTTTTGTCAAAGGACAGAGTAGACTTTGCAGGGCTTCCGTTTGGAGACACTAACATCAGGGGAATACCATTGACTTCGTACTCATGGGAATACACTTTTTAGAAGCTTTGGAAATGCGACGGTTTCCACGGATGTTTCTTAAAAATTGAAAGTCACGTTTTAGTAACAATCGGCTCTCAATTCAATGCGATTTTTAAGATAATTTACATTGAGAAAAACCTTAGATTTCTCAACAATTTACCGTAGCCCCTCCTCTATACTTAGCATGAAAGACGAGTAAATCTTAGACCTTAAGCCTCCGGATGACGATTCTATTCTTCTGGCACCTCTTAGCCAACAACAGGGTGAAACCCTCTCTTCTTTAGGGAAGAAGAAGAAAATAAAAGAAGACGAAAGATAGACAGCCATGCGGATTAGTCTCTCCTTTACCAAAGCTCTATTGTGACCGCATTCAAGGAATTGTGTACCAATGGTCATCATACTGACGAGCCGTCCTTTAACAATGCCCACATGGGGCGAGAACGGCAATAATGAGCGAGCCTAATTGCCTATTCAGATTGACCAAATGCCCGGCAATACCGTTTCGGAAAGGTGGCTTCTGGCACGGTACTGACAAATTAGGGGGGCCGTATGAAGGGTCATACGTCACTCCACCTTCACGAGGTTCTAATTCCATACACCCAAAAACGAACACACAAAAGTAACTCCGTTCAAACTCAGTTCATTTTCTGCCTTCTTTTTACTCAAACCACTTTTAAGTGCAATTTTCTTATTACGAACAACTATATTATAGTTTATCTTATTTTGTTTAGTTTACAATAGTTCATCAGAGAGCATCGTCTTTTTTTATGAGTTAATTTTAACATTTTTTTAGTTTGGCTGTGCACCTTAAGGCTTGGATGAACAATCAATGGAGTCTTATACAATGTGTCAATGAACATTCGATTTCCAATAATCACCAACCCACCCAGTGAAGATGTCACCTTTTGACTATTAGGCCTACATTGTACAACCACGCAAACACAAGTATTTCATTTGAACATTCAATCTAAACTAGCCCCATGGGACTAAAAAATGCAGAAACAAAATTCACAATAGGGTTAAACTAGAATTCCAGATGAAATATTAAAGTGTGGTACAACATTGGTTTACGATCCTACTTCTAACTACTCTTTTCAAAAGTTCCCTTTTAAAATTGAGCATGATTTGAACGCCCATACAAGTTGATTGCATCTTTTAGAGTTTGTATGTTTTTTTACCTCGGTAATATGTCCAATGTTCTCACAGATTAAAGTGTTTAAAGTTGAAATTGTAGAAATGTTTACACCAAGAAATCTCCGAAAATATTCAATAAATTTCAAAAAAGATATATACCAATGCTGAACCATCCCTTCAAAAAGAAAAATCACTACGGCATCAAATATATTCAACACATTTTTTTAACTAAATATTTCAATTCTGTATGTTTTTGTTAACCAACTTGCGTCCGAGGTCTTTCTGTAAATCCAGACTTAGACTACATTCCTGTTCAAAGTTCATTGAGATTCCAATATATTTCAAGATATACCCTATACGAATGACTTGGAAGTTTTCTTGGAACTTCGAACATTATTTAAATAGTTAAAATATTCCTTTAAAAAAATTATCATTAAATGTAACCCTCGATTAGAGTATCATTACAGCCCACACTTATAGTGCTAAAATTATTACAGACACAATATTTCCATTGTTTATGGATAAATAGACGTTACATAGAACCATTATAATTCATGAATCAGATATTCAATTCACATGCAAATTAAAAAATTTCCACTGTTAATAATAAACCCTGGTTGTATTCCACGCGGCAATTGAATTCGTAGCAGCAGCCATTTTGAAAGAAGAGGTCAAAGTTCAATGTTGACTCAGTCAATAATTTATCAACACAACAATGCATCTGATATTTACTGATATCGTTACATTGCATCGATTAGATGACGTCAGAGGCTCATCTTTCAAATTCAATGTACATGTATCAGTTTCCGGTATGGAATGATAAATTGTACACATTACGGGCCAAGAATTTCAATAATAGATAAACCAACGACCCTGGGAACGAGGTTGACTTTTTTTCCTCGAATGAAAACTGACTCTTTGCTAAAAATTATTGAACGAGAATACAATCAGAATGAACAAGAACATCAATGAATAATCAGATGACATCTTTAGTTAAATGGCAGTTGCTACTTGGGAAATCACAACTCAAGAATGCCCTTTATCAAGGAGTTATTTTGCCGCCCGAAGGCAAATTCGGAGATGCTTGTCAAACCCGTCCAGTCACAGGCCATTCATGAGGAAACGTTACCATAACAACATAGTATTGTCATAACACGGTCTACTACAAACTCCCTTCATGTAAACCAAATAGTTACACTTTTTAGAGAAACCAGTGTAGCAAATAAACATGCAGTTAGTAATACACGATATAAACCAAATCTGTGAAACAAGTCCCCTTAAAAATGTTAACCCAGCAGTTGAAATAAAATTGGTATCGCTCTCTCTACGCAGCAATTGATATTGTTCTCAATGGTTGTACACAAGACTGTTCACATTATTCTTATATTCCATTACAAATACATATACAAGTTATGTTACAAAAATATAATTCTGAGTAGATTTCTAGCAGTGTTTAGACGCACGTGATTCCTTGTAAATATAGATTCAACGAGGTTTTTTTCTCACAACAAATGAAACACTCGCAAATGGTAAAGATTCATCGTTTACAATACAAGTAAGTCTTTGAGTGGGGTCATTTGGCCACGTCTATATAATGGACGTCCATTGCTAGCGTCTGGACAAAGCTAACAGTAAAATACTCTATGCTCACCGCCTCCCATTAGTGGGCCATGGTACCGTTTACCAAGCGTTTGTCCTGCTAAGAACACGTTACACATACGAACAAAAGAGAAAAAGTTTTAGAAACCCGTATGTTTCATTAGCGTGTATTGACGACATTGGTCAGCATGTTGACGTGGGTGATGTAACCGGTGTTTGCACTGCCGCTGCCTGCTCGCTTGAGTAGAACAACAAGAGGCAAAAAACCCGGAGATGTTTAAACAATTAGATGCAAATATCGACTGCAATGACTTCCTTAATGCATTAAAATATATCACAGGTATAAAACACTGACACAGGGTGCCTTAAAAAGCTATAAAAAAATCAAATAATTTCTGTACACATTAATAAGCATTCTATGGAGAATTACTCAGTGTTTTTGTATTCGGATACATTAGACAACTCGTCCATAATGGCAGTGTTATTGTCACGAGTTCTTGGGTACACCATGGCTACACCACTTGGAAAAGTTTGCACCCCTTGAACATTTTGATCAAACATGTGCTAATGGGACAGCCTTTAGATTGGATGGCTTACCGATTCTGTCCAGTTCTCTCTTTCCGAATAAACGATAATAAAATCCTTTCCACGATTCCAGGGTCTTTCCGGACCAAATCCAAACTCCTGACGTTATCCCAACGACTAGGCACATAAAGTACTTCAGCATAAAAACCGAGTAATCGGGATAGGCAACTTCTGTGTTTTTGCACCCACATGTATGTGTCCTTTCCCACTTGCCACGGGCATGTTGTTCGTAGAAATAACACCCTATCACGATGGTAGCCGGTACCGTGTAAAGTACTGTAAAAACTCCAATTCTGATCATCAGTTTCTCAAGTTTGTCCGTTTTACTGCCCCCTGCTTTGATGACATGCCTGATGCGAAATAGCGAAACAAATCCTGCCAGTAAGAAGAATGTTCCTAGAATGAGGTACACGAAGAGGGGGGCAAGTACGAAGCCCCGAAGTTTCTCCACGTTCTGATTGCCGACAAAGCAGATCCCAGCAACTGGGTCGCCGTCCACGGAGCTCAAAGCTAAAACTGCGATGGATTTGATGCTCGGTACCAGCCAGGCCGCAAGGTGGAAGTACTGGGAGTAACTCGCTATGGCCTCGCTCCCCCACTTCATACCGGCCGCCAGGAACCACGTCAAGGAGAGGATGACCCACCAGATTGAGCTGGCCATTCCGAAGAAATACACGAGGAGGAAAACGATGGTGCAGACGGCAGGCCCTGTCGATTCGTACCGGATGTACTCCCCGTTGCAAGCCACAGCCTCGTGTCCTGCGATGAGACGGATGATGTATCCTAAGGAGACGAATAAATAGCATCCACTCAAGAAGATGATGGGTCTCTCTGGATACTTGAACCTCTCCATGTCGATCAGGAAAGTTAAGGTAGTGGTGAGTGTGGAAACGAAGCACAAAATCGACCACAAACCGATCCAGAAGGTTGCAAATGTTTTCTCATCGGGCGAAAAGAAGGCGCCGTTGCAAGGGGTGGCACAGCTGGACACACCACCGGTGCTGACACGGTTGTAATACGGGTGATGTGATGGCACTGGTTTGAAGGGGTCTTTACAGGAGCAGGGACAGCTACCGTCCGTCGGTTTGGGTGGACGCTGCTTGGTGACGGTAGGTATGGTAGGCTTTGGAGTGGGTTTCTCGGTTGTGTTGAAACCCATGCATAGCTGGTCAGGGTTGCCGAATTCAGGTAAATCCTCACACCTCATCCTCTCCGGCCAGGCGAATCCATACTGCCTCATCAACGGTGCACAGCCCGACTTGGCCCGCTCGCACACTGACCGACAAGCCGGTAGTGGCTTGTGATAGTTCGTCACGCAGATTGGAGTGTACATACTGCATAAGAAAAACTTCAAGTCTGCTGAACACTGGATCTCCACCAGCGGCCAGAACTGATGCACCTCAAGTCCAGCTTCGTCCTGTGTGTCATGGTTAAATTGGTTGGGCATGTACGTCATGTTATACCCGATATCACGGCACATCGGGATGGTGATGGGCTCACATTTAACATCTCTGATCGCCGAGCATCGGGCCAGGAAAACGGCGAGTACAGCGTGAAAACACAGGATGGTAGGAGCTGTGGAGAAGGCCATGTCTTCCCCCTACAGTCCGACCAGTCTAATATGAAATACAGTCACACAAGGTTTACTCACAACTCGGAGTCTTTGTGTATGCACAGCATTGATCAGTGTACAAATAGAGCCGTTGGTCAAATACAAGCCGCAACCGTGCGACAGCTACCACATGTACACACTAGCCCGAGCTTGACGGGTTACAAGAGCAGAGAGTAACTTAGAGTCACGTATCAGTCCAAAGCTTGATCACAGCTTGTAGCACCCACTCACTAAACTAAAATAGCACTCACATTTTATGCACGAGTAAGTTCTCCTGGAGTTGGTTCCCTTGGAGGTGCGAATCTTTAAAAAGTCCAGTGAAGCGACTGTAATAGACAGACAATTTTCACCACTACTCAGCAGTGAAAACTTTCATCAGTCATCCATATATATTATTTTCCGGAGGAAGTGTAGCCGTACAGTTCATGTGTGTACAATAACAAGCTGTAGAGATGTGTACACACTGATGTCGATTCGGTTAATGACTGAACAGAGAGGTGCCGCAAGGTTTATGGTAACCCCCAAGCATTAGGAAGTATACATGTACCGTCTGAGCAGATCGACTCCGTTTATGTCCCAATGTGACGATTCTCACAGCCCATAGCCAACAACCTGCCACTGAGGTGTCAACGGCTAGGCCTGTCACTCTTCTGTCAGCTCATTATGCCCCATTCAAACGTGACGTCACACGTCAATCATGTAATCAATCCTCCAATTAGCGAGTATAGTTGTGGGCGTGACGACGGGGCCCCGCGCGCCAATTGCCAACCTAACCATTGAAAAGGTTAGTTCCGCACACAAAAACTGAAAGAGTGAACAGCCAGCCTGGCGTGGACAGTAGCAAAGCAATTGGTTTGAAGGGGGTCCTTCAAGGGGCCAGCAAGAGACCCCTCGGTAGGGAAACATTTGGGAGAGGGGATCCCATTGTTAGCCGCCTTTTGTTCATCCTTATTGTTTGCTCTCCAGTTGTATTTCTTTAACTTTATAATCAAGGCTGTATTGTCAGAGGCCAAGGAACGACTGCTTGTTAGGACACTAGCTGTGACCAAAAATAAAATCTTAGGTCTTGTATTTCTCTACTGTAATTTTAAATCAACTGAGTTAAAACAAATTGGCTCCAATATTCTTCATGAGATTCCTGCTTGATAAATCAACAACTGCCTTCTCAAACATCGATCATTCTATATAAACATACCTTTTGGCAGCGCGGTTTGCGTGCTGCAAACCATTCCTGTCTACGTGTGCATGACCATTACCACAGACGGCCCAGAAACAAAAACAAAACCGTCCTTATCTGCACTATTCTTATCATTCTAATGAATTTAACTGATAACTTCAATGAAATCTATCACTAAACCTCTATCAGAAATCATTCCAACAAAACACAAACAGCCGTAAAACAAACAGAAAACAGACAAACAAGAAAAACATTACTTTAAAAAACCGACGCGAGGCATGGCCCAACGGCACACATACCCTTCGGGCTGTGTAATGGTGGCCAACCCTTTCGCGCCACTGTCAATGAAAGCTCCCAACGGGCCCTCCGAAAACAAATTTTTATTCTAACTTTGGATTCTGTCATCTACCACGTGATTGAATGCTGTTTACCCTTGAGTCAACTGAAAATATTGTCAGTGTTCAGGGCAAGTCGAGGCGAAGGGACCGGTCGCTCCATTTGTTGCTTTTAGACATTGGTCTGCTGGGCCCACGTGTGATATTTTGAGTCAAAATAGAACTGACAACATTAGCTGCTTCCGTTAAAATGTAGTTCTATGCATTGTTGGGTTCAAGTTGCCTACCCTGCTTTTAACTGACGTGGATGTATTTCATATTGAGCTGATTCTACTGTACTGTGGCACTTAAGTAAACAAAAAAAAAAGATTCCTACTCGCGACTAAAAAAACAACCAATTACAAATAATTGTGAGATTTTTTTATTTGTACAATGGATAATGAAATTTCATTTACCTGATAATCTGATAGAATATAGTGGCATTGTGTTTAATTTTATAACAAAATGCTGGAACCTCAAACTATTGGAAATGGCTTACAAAACTATAATCATCCAGCCTGAACGATTTTAGGACTGTTGGCGCTAATTGTATTTTAACAATTATTGTTTTGAATTGTATAGGTGAATAACATAATGGCCGTTTTTGATATAGACCTTTATCATGTTGCTAACATCTTGGTAATGTTCCTTGTATCCAATAACAGTAATGGATGCTAATATCCATTGTACAAAAAGGAACCAGACTATTTCTCCTTCCAGCCTCGGTTTGGTTACATTAATTTAAATGACAGACAATCAAGATGGCCGCACCATAATAAAGGTCTATGGATTGTTTAGGGTTCGTGTTTCCTCCTTCTGGCAAGGTCCAGTCTTTGAGGATGAACGCACCAAGTGTATTGAATAATATTAGGCCTCTATATGTACAGACACCCCGCATGATGATATCTGCGGCCGGGCCAGACTTGTCAACTCACTCACTCGCGGTATTTTCAAGGAATTGTGCCACACTGTCAGTCGATGACAGCTCACCATTGCACACAGGATTATCGTTAGCGTCTACCCTAATCCAGAATTTATTGTTGCTGCGACCAACCCGGAATAACCCCGCTGTGATCTCCGCTGATCCCCGAGATCTGTCCCGTACAACTAAAACATGATCTGTGCTTATTGATGTCCCATATCAATGGGTATTTGGGGAGACGGTTGAATAGGGAGTGAGAGAGACTACGGTGTGCCATCATTAGGTGGGAAGGCCGGAGCTTTACTCCCCCTGGTAGCGGGACAAATTGGGGTGCCTCGTGGGGCTAATTAGGGCGCTGGGGTTTTGTAAGTGAAGGGGCCGGTGACAAGAGCTAATTGACATCACATAGAGGGATGACAGGCAAAGGACGGACATTATGGCGGCGGGACTTTTTGTGTGTGGACATTAATAAGGCATGAAGCATCTTGTTGGTTGATGTTATAAGAAATAAATTCATAAACAATATATCTGGAATAGACTCTGGCCCTTCTGAATGACTCATACTAGTATGGGTATAGCGATCTTAAGATAACCACACATTGGAAGTTGAGATCTAAAGGAGTTGGAAAAATTGTAATTTTGTTCTCATTTTTTTTAATCCTACCGCGCTTGCATATCAAGATACTAATAGCTATACAAATCAAGGTGTGTCAATTACACAAGTTTGTCTAGAATAATCATTTTGAACACAGGCAAATGATAAAATCGAGGTAGGCCTACGCGAAATAACTTGACGACTCACCAGACAGTTTTTGTGGATAACAAGCTGGTGGACTTGCCTTGCGTTGTGTATGTTTAAAGGCACTGGTCACGTTTGGTAATTACTCAAAATATATATTAGCATAAAAACTTACTTGGTAAAGAGTAATGGAAAGCTATTGATAGTGTAAAACATTGTGAGAAAACGACTCCCTCTGAAGTAACGTATAATTTGAGAAAGAGGTAATTTCTCACTAAAATATTTGAATCTGAAAAAGACTTCAGGCCTGAAACCTTTTTCAGGCATCTGAAAGCACACACATTAATTTAGGTGCAACAAGGGTGTTTTTTCTTTCATTATTTTCTTGCAACTTCGATGACCAATTGAGCTCAAATTCCCACAGGTTTGTTATTTTATGCATATAGGTTGGGATACACCAAGTGAGAATACTGGTCTTTGACAATTACCAAAACGTGTCCAGTGCCTTTAAGTACTGTCGCGCATTATGCATGCTGTAGGGGGATGACTGTGGCAGATATAGGTCTATAAAACGGTACATAGCCAAATATTAAACCACAATCATTCTCCTCGGACATTAGGGAAGCTAGACACGTACAAAATTCATTATTTAAAGTGAGATGTACCATTCATACACGGTTTAACCTCACAGCCTCGCCCGGTGAAATATTCACACGCAGTGCTAGAAAAACACTTCAAATTCGGCAACACTTGAGATGACCCCTTTCGACTGCATCCTTCTTAGGGTAATGTTGATCCCATGGAGAATGTTGATGACTTCTTCTGGGTGGAATAATTGTCCCGGGTCCTCGAGGTCCACAAATAAATGGCAACATTTGGGTGAAGGGGCGTACAAGTTCTTAGTGACGTCAACGAAACCTTATAGTTGCGCGGAACACCTAGAGATGTCTCTTGATCTCGGCCCGTTCATTTTACATGAACCACATTCGGACAGTGTTGTGTTCATCAATCAAATGTAGTCAACTTAATCTTATAATAGTGTAGAAAAAGGATACTTTCTTATTCACCAACAGACCGAGCAGGTCTAGCGCGTGTTCCGTTGGGACCCGTCAAAGTGATGATTCACACGTTAAAAGCAATAGACCTTTTTATCACGGTGTCGCCATCTTGTTTCTTTTCCATACAAACCAGTGTGACCAAACTGAGGCTAGAAGGAAACAACAGTCTGGCACCCTGTGCTGAAATGAGAATTAGAACTATTTTTGCCATATGCTATTCAGGGAAACTGACAAAGACTGCAGCATGGTGGTAGAGGTCTTTATTTGAACCAATTAAAGGGACACATTGCCTTAGATTGGACGCTTTGGGCTATACAAGCGTTTGTTATGAAAGTAATTGAAATTAATAATAATATGGTTGGAAAGATGTTTTAAAAGTAGAATATAATAATCCACACCAATATGCCTCGAAATCGTGTGATTTTCCTTTTACTTCTTGAACTAACACTGTCCGCCATTTTGTGGAGTCAAACATTTGGTTCTACAAAATGGCGGACGGTGTTAGTTCACCAAAGTAAAAGGAAAACCACACAATTTCGAATCATATTTATGTTGATCATTATATATTCTACTTTTAAAACATCTTTCCAACCATATTCATTTCGTAACAAACGCTTTTTTTGTAGCCCAAATCGCCCAATCCAAGGCAACGTATCCCTTTAAGAAAGTTCCCTTAAATGTTCGACATGCACCGTAATACTTAGCCGGTCTATTTGTGTATCAGCCCTATACTTGAGACTTTCAAACTCTTCGAAATAAAAACAAATCATTGCAGAATAGTTTTTTTATCGAACGGCTTTTAAACATGACTTTGTTGACCAAAATTTATACATTGTTAGAAGCCTTTATACGTGCACGACATTGTTTGTTTAGCTACCGGTATCTTATGCGTATTTACACGCATGTGTATTGATAAGATTGGGAGCTACGTTATTTACAACTGGATTATTGAGTTTTCACACTCCATCGACTTGTGGGTTTACTTCTTCGTTTGCTTTAAACACAAATCCTCAGCTGAAAATAGAGAATGATTTAATGTGTTTTAGAGTGTACACTCTTTATTTTGTCTTTTAAAGGTATTGTACACTTTTGGTAACAGCTCAAAATCAGTGTCCACATTTTGTGTGATTCAACATATGCATGAACAAACAGACCTGTGAAAGTTTGAGCTCAATTGGTCATCGAGATCACGAGAAAATAGTGAAAAGAGACCTTATGTGTTTTCTGTTTTTTTCAAAACATCGCGCGTGATAAAAACTATTGTTTTACTTATTTCTTAGAAACGATAGCATTTTAGGCAGAAATATTTTAAGGAACCCTTTCAACCATTACTTACTTTAAATCATGTAAGTTATGTGTGAATCTGTGAAGATTTGTGTTATTCGATCTTACCAATAGTGTACAGGCCTTTAAGCAACATGTCAACAGATGATGGCATATCATCGGATTTGAAATAGTACATTCATTCCAATTTAGTTTTCAAAAGATACATCAACGCAATGGGTATAGGCCTACATGGAATTGCAAGAGGGTTTTACGGTCACTACTATAGCTCCGGAGAAATCAACATACAGGGATGGTGCATCGAACTCTTTGTTTGCAGTTTTATTTTAGTGTATTTTAGCTTTATCTGTAATCTGTTATGCTCTATAGAGGGACCTTTATTTTTATGATTTTAGAATGAGATACGTTTATTCCAATTGGTCAGTTTTCAATAATCAAAATAGGTCAAAAGTGACACAAAAACTTTTAAAACTTCAATTGAAAAAGGGTTCCGTTGAAAACGGTTACTATGGCCTGCAGGCTGAGCAGATGACATATAGCGTACATTGAAATAATTTCAGCTGTGTTTATGACTGGTATACTTGACACCAAGTGAGCTGCCGATGCAGTTATAGTGAAAATCATCACTCTTTGAATGTTATTTCTGTCCTTTTATGGCAACTCAGCCGGAGCACTACCTGTTGTTTTAACAAACCGCCCACCATCTTGTAATTCTCAACGCATTCGATTCTTCTGTTTTCCCGTCCCCTTTACGATGCACAGAAGTGGAAGTAAATGGCATTACTATTCGGGGAAAAAAAAACTCTCGTCAACAGCAAATGGAGCGTAGAAACAGCATTAGAAAAGAAAGGCTACGCTCGTGGTTTTTTTACCCATGGTCAGACAGACAAAAAACCCTGGCTCACAGACCGTTGTCTGTCAATCATTCAAGTGAATGAACTAGCTGGAAAAAAATACACAAACATTGAGTCAGATGTCACAGAATGAAGTTTGTGAAATGTCCGGTCTTTTCATACTCGGTGTAATAACTTTTAATCAGACTATGTTTGAATGTAACGAAGAGGGGACTGTAGGGCGAAACAGTTATACAGGTCAAAAGAAGATTCAATGTCAATCGCTACTTGGGTTTTCTGGTGGTCTGTGTAGCGGTGACAGTAGGCGGTAGATGGAATTGTGGAAGGGGGGGGGTAGACTTATGTATCGTGAAACGTCTTTGGAATAATGGTCGTGACGGTAGTTGGACCTACATATACAAACAGTACCTATATGATCTAAAACAGATCACAACATGGAAGTAAAATAGAGTGTTGGTTGCTTGGACAACAACACTGTCTGTTTGGATAACAGCCCTGCTACACTAGACAATAAGTTCCATGGTGGAGACAGTTTTAAAAGAACACCACAAAGAAAAATAATATGTGAGTGATTTGAGAAAGCCCCGGCATATGGAACCGTACAAAAAAGGCCTGCATAGACACACAGGAAGCGACTGGAAGCCAGTCTCCTAACACCTGTCAATCATCCTCGTTTTCATGCCATCCCACGCGGCAACAATTTGTTTTTTCAATAATCTCATAACTACGTCCCGCCGAGTCATAACAAAAAGTGTTGTAACAATTTCCAGTTTCTTCCAAGGTCGGGGTTGTGGAAACACAAGAGAGATTTCAATGCCCTTGTACTTTGTGTAGGCCTAGGCTGTAAGACTCCACCGTGCCACCTGAAGACGAAATCAGTCTTTTTCTGGACTAACCCTTTATAGGTTGTTTAGGAAACATTACAGACTCCAACTTTAAAAACAAAGACATTATAGACAAACACGAAACGAAATGTGGGGCGGATTAGTCATTTTCATAAACTCACATCAATTTGTTGGACTGTTGTCACAGCGGGGTACAATTGAAATTGGCTCGAAACACCTGGTGCGGGTTTTTTTTTCCCCAAAGAATGAACCCCAATCGGTATTTTTTCAACAAAGTTAATCTGAATGCTCATACGATGTGAAAATTGTATGCTGTTACTTTACTGAAGTACGTCTGAAATGCTGCAATTTCTGGAGAAACTTCGCTCTGGTTGATTACATTTGGCGTTCAAGCGTAATAACATCTTTTAAATACGGAACAAAACATTGAGCAATTTAGTAACGTTGTTTCCACCAAGTTATATTTTGTCATTATTTGAACACTTTTAATTAAATGCACAGTTCTGTAAACCGTTGTTGAATTGTTTGTATTTTCCCCTCAAACCAGGCCGCATTTTGTGACAATCGAGTGTGAAGAAATTGTTTCTTTGCGTCTCCAACAAAGCACATTATTTTTGTTAAAATCATTGCTCTGTAATATAGGGCCCCTAATAGATTTTGAAAAGAAAAACAACTACAAATTTCCTTTGATCTGAGCCAGATGGTTAAGATTAAATGAGAACTTCATTAGATTCTAGAGAAAAAAATGGGCTGTCAGTTCTCATCAATGTGGGAATAGTTGATGGCACATTTTGATGACCAAATGAATACAACCTTAGGATGATTGTATACCTAGCCAAGCTGATGAGCCTTAATTGTCTATACAACCTGGATTGTGTTAACTGTAGCAAATATCCGATTAATGGGGAATAATGGCCAAGGCGTGTCAGTCTACCTGTCAATCACACATGGAGCTGTGATTGACAGATCGCGGTCAAAACTGCATGAAAGGTGTGTCAATATCTCACTAAACATTGTGGCTTTCTTTTGGTATTTAGGCCTAGACCATGTAACCCGTGACATCACAAGTTTAGAGTCACAGAGCCTGGGCTTCCTGCGCACGATTTGTACACAGCTCAACGGAAGATTGAACATTAAATCAATGGAGATAGCACTGTCTGATTTTTATCAACTTTTGATACAAAGAAAAAATGGGCACATCCCCAAAACTTTTTCGGCTGTTAGTTTTATCACTCTTGTATTTATGTTAAAATCATGACACAAAATGGAACATTTCCCACACGACAGTGCAGTACATTGCCTGCCAGAAAGGCCATGGAATGTACAAGGTCGCTATTTTGTGTAAACAAAAGTTACACTGTCTATTATTGTTCGCATTGTTTGGTGTATTATGCTGTTTCTACCGTGGATTGTATACATAGGTATTTCACATTAAGTCATTTTATCCGGTTCATACGATTGCCCGAATGATAGGTTGGGCTGGAAAGTTTAGTCATATGTAATTTAAGATTATCAAAATGTAACTTTTTCAACTCAATTCAATTCAACGTTTATTACCACATTTCATCATCAAAAAGTACAGTCAATTATATATGAATGTGGAGGCACGTTCCAAAAAGCGGGGCTTGTCAAGGAACAGCCTACAAAACGAAACAAAACAACAGCTTTACAATAGACGAGTGAACAAAATAACACCTACACCAAGTACAACAAGTAACAAAAACAGTGTGTGTTTACGTGTACGTCGACGACTAGCAACAGTAGTAAGATGAGATATAATTCAAGGGGGGGTCCAGTAACCGTAAAATAGGTTAAAAGAGTTTACTGAAACGGCTGGTGGATTAAAGCATAATTATTTCAGTTTTTGTTTGAAAAGAGCCGGTGATTTACATTCACAAAGTGATACAGGAAGACTGTTCCAGTTCACAGGGCCTGAGAACTTAATAAAATGTTGGGAGAGAGTGGTTTTACCGAGCGGAATGTGAACTTTAGAACAAGACCGTGTATTATAACCGTGAACAGATCTGTTTAACTGAAAAAATATTATGCAGAGTGGGAGGGAGTGAATTATTGAAGAATTTGAACATGAACATATTTTGTTGGAGGCTGTTGATATTGGCAAAAGTAAGAAGATGAAGTTTATAATGGTGTGGTGTGGTCTCTAAATTGTGCCTTGGAGACAATACGGACAGCTTTTGCAACCTAACCAATTTGTCAATTATAGAGTTGAAGTTATTGGCCCGGACAATATTGCAGTATAAGACAAATGCGGTAGAATCAAAGAACAAACAAAGATAACAAGAGCTGAGTGGTAATGGGCACGATCACAGTGGAGCAAGGGATTAGTATTATTAATATTATATATTTCTGGTAATGAAACCAAGGATGCCTCGTATAGGTGAACTTAATCACTGTAGCTCACAAGCCTGAGGAAACCTGTAAACAAGGGTGTTTGAGAATGTGAACCAGAAACACCGGGGTTGCCCCTTATATACTCTTCCACGATAAGTGTACTGGGTTCTTTTACGTGCACAACCAATCCTAGTACACGGGACCTATGGCTTAATGTCCCATCTGAAGGACAAGGCAATTATGATAAAGCATCTTGCTCAAGGATACAAGTGTCATGACCGGGACTGAGCTTTTACAAAGAAACAAAAAGGACAGATGAAGAAATTTTGATAGAAGTACATATTTCCCAAAGCAGATTTATTGGTTGACTTTGGTGGATGGCCCTCTCTTAAAGTTTTAGACTAAAATTCACTCAATTCGATTGAAACTAGGGACAAAATCATCTGCAGTTGTCACTAGTTTCAATCGATTTAGAGTGAATTTCAATCTGAAACTTTAAGAGAATATATGGCAGAGCTTGACGCACTTATCCTTCCCATTAATCTTGCCTTGCACGCAATGGATGGTCTTAACACCACCCCGTGTACATAACCAGGGAATCAAGGCATGCTGATACAGTACAGTAACAAATCATGGCCTCATTCTTACAAATAATAATAAAGTAAATATGATCAACCATACCGCCATCTTACCCCCCCCCCCCGCCCACTTGAAGCGACGTTTACAGTTTAAGACTGAGCTACTGCACCAAGGAAGTCCTTGGTCTGTTTGTTAAATTCCATTTTCTTAAATCATTAACGAGGCTATGTCAACACTTGAGCCGTGAGTCAGAGAGTCTTTTCGAATGGCAAGTATTTCAGTACACCGTGGTGTGGTGTATTCTCATGATTTGTAACTTTACTTAGCAAAGTTAATTCCAAACAACCCCCCCCCCCCCAACACACCTTGCCACCAGAGTCCCTTGCACGACCTGGCTCACGTATCCATAAGTCTCTACAAACCAGAATACACCCCCCCCCCCCACATTTCGGAAGCAGAAAGTTAGTTGCAATTGAAATCATTCTTAGTATTTCGTTTTAATAATATAGCTTCATCTGATGATGACATTGTTTGCAGCTCCCGTAACTAGCAGCCGGAAAATTCACTGGAATTCCTCAATCTAGGAGCTGAGTCCTTTATTAAATTCTTGAGGAACCACACGCTGAGCCTTTCTGTCACTCAGCATTACTATCTTGTCATGTTCGTTGCCTCATTCTTCTCTTTTAACCACGGGAGGAAAGCGACTGATTGCAACCCGGGCCCTTTTCAGGGCTGTGTATACCACCTCGGACCAACCTCCGTGTGGGCTGTTCGCGCTATATCATTAACCATTATTGACAATCATCAATGGGTTATAAGTGTGGCATTTTATAATTTGCAACAGCTAGGACCAATCGTCTTTCTTTTATGTGTCAAAAATAACTCCCTCAAAGGCAGGGTATACTTTTGGTAATTGTCAAAGACCAGTATCCTCACTTGCTGTATCCCAACATTAGGGCCTATGCATAAAATAACAAACCTGTGAAAATTTGGGCTCAATTGGCCATCGAAGTTCCAAGAAATTATAATGCAAGAAAAAAAACCCACCCCCGTTGCATAGCATTGTGTGTTTTCAGATCCCTGAGAAAGGCTTTATGCCCGAAGCCTTTCTCAGATTGAAATATTTGGGTGAAAAATTACCAATGTTTTATAATATCAACAGCTCTCCTGTGCTCTTTACTAAGTAAGTTGTTATGATAATTAACTTGTTGAGTATAACTACCCAAAGTATGCCCTGCCTTTAAGTACGGTAATATGGATAAATAAAATAGTATAACTTCTTCGTCTTTCTCTACCAATGTGTATTGTATTTCATCAATTGTTTTCTTATTACAACTCAAGAAACTCCTGAAAGACTTTTTCCTGTCGTCAATTCATGACAACATGAAGGTGTAATTTCATAATGCTGCAATAAAAGTGAACATGTCTTTCGTTATTTTAAATGTGCATGCGTTTTTATTTTTTTATGTAAATTCTATTACGTTTGGTTCCGTGGGGGAGGATGTAGCGAAATAATTTGGACTGGGGATAAGTTGACCCGACGCTCCGACGCGTGGTTTGTTCCGGGCCACGGATGTACCATGGCGGATGTACTCAGGAGGCATTAGCTATACACCAGAGCAATACTAGCAACGGTGACCTCGGTGTCAAAAATGAAACAGATGTAGGGAGCTAAAGTATTGGGTAGGATTGGTGATCAAGGAACTGATTTGTCATTTTGCTAACACGGCCGGCCATTTTGTGGACAAAATTGACTCCACAAAATGGCCGACCGTGTTTTTTCACGATGTAAAAGGAAAACCACGCAATTTCGAGACATATTTGTGTGGATCATTGTATTCTACTACTATAACGTCTTTCTAACCATATGCATTTTATAACAAACGGTTACAAATGCTTTTTATATACCAACTCGTCCGATCCAAGGCAACGTGTCCCTTTAAGTCTAGTCTTTGAGTCTCTCCTCTTCAGTTGTCATTTTCCGACAAGACTTTCAGCGAACTATTTATCTGTTTTCTTTCTCCTCTTATCTTAGCGCCTCGGGAGAGATAACTATAGTTGTGGAGCACTCATGTTACCGGTATTGATGGGCTGCTTTATGCAATCATTTATATCCCAAATTAGAAAACAGGCATCCTTCCAAATTTTCTGATTACAAAAAAAGGCGATTCGTCACAGCTGAACCCAGTAATGCAAATCAAAATCCAATCACGAAAGTTGGAGAAATCACATCTGCTTGGGAAAATTAAATCCCTGCCAATCTAACATTTTGACTTGAAATGTAAATCTGTTCACCGTAAAATACAATGGGACATTATTAAGGTCGGTTATGAAGCACAGTGGCATAACCAGATGAGGCTGGGGGAGTTAGCCCCCCCCCACTCTGAACCCTTGACCCATTTGCCCCCCCCCCCCCATATCGGGAAAATGCACAAATAAATAGTGTGATACACAGTCTCCCAAATTATGTCGTCGTCCCCCCTCCTCTTGGCGTAACCAGAGTTGATCCCCCCACTCAGAACCCTTGACCCTCCCTTGCCCCTCCCCCAATGGGATGAACAAAATAAATGCACAAATGAATGGTTCGATACATAGCCCCCCCCCCAAAAAAAAACCCACTATGTATTTGCCCCTGCTTGCTCCTTGCCCCCCCCCCCCACCCCCAATGAAAATGTCTAGTTATGCCACTGGTGCTTTAAAAATCTATAATTTTATTATTTTTTTAAAACAATATTTTCATTCTCTAACTTTTGTCTTTTTGGGTTTAGGCCTATATTTGTTACTCTTCTTAACTTTGTAAACATTAATCTTAATTCAGCCTCCTTTTATGCTGTGATGTTTTTGTTTCTGTAATAAACCAAACAATAATTATAATGATAATAATAACTACTCATATAAATTAAGTATAATTATAAACTATTTTTTTTTTACTGGAATGGTATTTTAACATGCTGGAAACTAATAGTACAGCACAGCAACCAGAGACGGCGAATCAAAATAAATGCGGGTAATTTATCAAATCGGTTAATGTGTAAATCATCAATCTGTACCCGGTACCTACTCAAAGAAAACACAAATTTCAACATGAACTGGTCTTGCCGTTACTGTCTTATTTTGTATATAAACTGCTGAAGGGAAAAACAAAAATGATGAATTTCGACGACACATTTCCGGGAGCTGTGTTTGCTTTTTGGAGGATTCGGTGCACAGTAGCAACAGCATTTGATCCGATCTTATTGATACTATGATCAGGTTGTATTTACATAACGGCTAATATTTTACTAAACTGACATGGCTCTGATAAGCGAGAACAACGTTATCGGTGTTACGCTGTGTGCCACACATAGTGTGTAATTACTGCACCAATGTTGATCTCAATGTTCATCAGATGACGGGTGCAAAATGAACGCTGACAGTTCTCAATTATAACGGCTAAAATATAAAGAAAAGAGCCACCGGAAAGTGTGTCTACAGAAATGTTTGTCTGTGCCACATAAAAACAGTAAATTTGTCCATGGTTCATGACTCAAAACTAGCCATTCGTGTGGTGGTTTTTTAGGTCTCTTCTCTGTGGACCGTAGGCCTATATACCGATTACCTTTTTTTCATAAATCGAAACGGATGCCATTTTTTATTTTATCGAATTGAAGTTTGCACCGATTCATGAAGACTGAAACGCTTATCTTTGTATAAACACTTGTCGTATGATAAATGCGTTTTCAATTGGGTCACATTTTGTCAGGAGAGGGTTTTGTGGGCGTGTTGACGAGAAATTGATGCTCGCTTTGTGGGGCGGTTGGGATGTTAGTGGAGTGGCAAATGGCGACGAGAGTATATTTACATTAAAGATGTGGTAATACATTTAGTGTTGGTAATGAACGTTTATAATGAACGGAGAAAAAAAATATAATACAAGAAATAGTATTTTTAAACCAGAGCTTGCGAATCATACTTGAAAGGTTACATTGTCACGAGAAATATATTTCTATAATTCTCTGTGGTCGAGAAAAGTTTCCCATACATAGGCTACTATTACTTAGTTTCCATTCAGATGTACCGAATCAAGACAAGCTCAAATTTCATACCTGCACAAAAACCTTGACAACACACAAACCGGTATTCGATAACGTTTTAACTTTATGAAATTTCACACATTCGATGCTTCGTTAATGTTGAGTAAACCAATAAAGACAACAAGTTATGTTAACCCGGTCCCCCCCCCAAAAAAAAGCCAACTCAAAAACAGAAGACAATTCTGTATTACACCTTTAAGTCCTTGTTACGAGTGGCTTATATCATTACCCACCCACACTGTCATTTAAAGGGACAAGTGCCGCTTCTGTTGAAGTTATTACACGATGTTTCATTATTGGCCTATAAAATGTTTTGCTTGCTTATGTCTTCTTGTTTGAACTCAGAAGGTCTCACACTTGTTGTCCCTTCTGAACGCTTCTTCATTCGTAATATACGTTTTGAGTTTATTTTCATTGCCTTCACTTTGTCTGTTTCAAATGCTGAACTGTGAGACATTCTGCCAGCTTTATATATAGATAAATAGATACTAGATTAAAACTTTATTACCCCTCACTAGGGAAATTAAAATGGCCTTGACAAAGAACTGTATACAAATAAAATACAAACGATCAGTAACGAAATGAGACACATTTAAAAACTGCACTACAATTTTTTTTGTTCCAATTAGTTTACATCACACACACAATAATTAGTAAAATCCTTACATAAAACAGCAAGAATACAATTTGGTTATGGTGGATCCGAGCCAGCCACACTGCTCATTGTACCATTATTGATGGCTGCCGGAACGGGGACTATATTCCGACACCCCTATGTTCCGACACCCCTATGTTTCGACAACCCCCTCATGATTTACATAGGGTTAGGGTTAGGGTTAGGGTTAGGGTTAGGGTTAGGAATAGGAAAATACACCAGGATTGTCGGAACATAGGGGTTTCGTAACCTAGTGTAACCGCCGGAACAATGAGCTGTGTTCTGATCCTTCTTTGTGAAAAAAACCCGTTTCCTTCTGGAGTTGGTCTGGAATCCCTCGTATACTGCTGCACTTTGGAACTCCCTACCTGTGACTTGTTTTCCAAATTACAACCTGTCAGTTCAAAAGACATGTCTCGACCCTGTAATGTTTTCCTTTGTGTTTCTGTAGCCATGTGTAGCCATCACATTGAGTGGCCTTATAACCTTGTGTAAAAAAAGACACACCAATGACATTCATTTCGCTCCTACAATTACATAATGTCATCTATTCCATTATCTTATTGAACTACTTGTGTGTGTGTGACCAACATGTTCGTCCCAAGACGAACCTTATCTGTCATCAACCATGATAAACTTGTCACATTCAGACGTAATGTCTAAACTTAAAGCAAACAACTCATCAATCGCGTCAGGCCCATCAACTCGCAACATCTCCATAGGAAACTGATATGATCTACGAAGTAAGGTTTGCAGTAACACTAATTACTTTACCACCTGATATTGTTTAACAATTACATGTACAATGTGAATTCATCTCAGCTTTGCTGCTATGATGTTTGTTTTTGCCAATAAACCATTTATCTATCTATCTACCTGTTCCATAGACCAGATGAGATTTTTGCCATTTGCTCGTGTTCTCATCCAGTCATTATTCATGGTGATCAACGAAAAACAGATCTATTGTGTTTTCATACGCCAATCAGCTTCCTCCACAAACCAGCCCGTCATTTAACACCCCCTTGTCTTCTATAAATTGAATGGAAAGCATCCCTGTATGGAACACAGTCTCCTCCCAGTCTTTATGCAGAGTTTGTAACACCCCATTGTTGTGCCCGGATCTCCCACGCTGCGTCCATCTGCTCCTCCTTGTGTTTAATCACAATGAAGATGACCACCCCTTCTCCACCCCTTCTTTGTTTAGTATTATCCCTCACACAGCCACTCTCCCTCCCACATCTTTAGTTCTTCTCTTGTCTAATTAACCATCTTCTTCCACTTCTTCCTGCCTTCTACGTCTTAACAAGAGACTTCCAGCGAAGCTCTACAACTGGGGATAATTATCCATTTCTTGTTTCTCTAGATAAGCTTTGAAGGAGAGCTGTCAAATGGAACTCTAACAGACCTGAATTTAGTTTAAAAAATCTTATTGAATAAAATATAGGCCTAAAAAAACTTTATCGCAGGTTACTCCTTACAAAACTGAATCTGCTAAAGATGAAAATGCTCACGGAAAGGGTAAGGACCGTTAATTCAACGTTTACAAAAAAGAGAAACAAATGATGGATCGGGTGCGTCAGAAAAAATGAAGTAATTTTCAACGCAGTTTTAGTGGTGATAACGCTACTTAGTAAAAAATACAACGGGTTGACCTATGACCTGTCTGATATTTGAAGAGAAAACGTAAAATCGTGACGTGAATAATGTCGTGCCGAGGTTGTTTAAATTTACGTAAAGAGATTCCGTCGGAGTTGTTTCAGTCTGGAAAACAGATGGATGGACAGGGGCGGGGGGGGGGGGGGTGGGTAACTACGAGTTTATTTTCTGTTTTCTTGAACAACAACAAATGGTAACGTCAACAACTTATCGACCATTACGTTAAACTACAACACAACACATTCTCAACCGCGTAATTGAACCAATCCTTATACCTCCCACAATGTAGGTCATTGTGATTGGTCATTAATGCCCCTCCTCCTGTTTCCGCAACCAATTAGATTGATTGTTTGTCACAGTTGGAGACTACTGGCAGTAACAATAATTGTCCCATGTGGTTATTGTTTTCTCTAATCCGACTGGTCGACTTCTGTATAATTAGAGGCGTGTGTGCCCCATTTTTCGATGTAAATACATCAAGTTTCTTCCCTGAATTTGTGGGCGAACGTAATGGTCATTGTTAAAGGCACTGAACACGTTTCGTAATTGTCAAAGACCAGTGTTCTCACGTAGTGTATCCCAACATATAATAACAAGCCTGTGAACATTTTGGGCTCAATTGGTCATCGAAGTTGCAAGAAAATGATGAAAGAAAAAACACCCTCGTTGTACAAATGTGTGTGCTTTCAGATAGGAACAAAAACTTCTTGCAAGAAGTTTTTATTATTTTAGTGAGAAATTACCTCTTTCTCAAAAACTACGTTACTTCAGAGGGAGTTGTTTCTCACAATGTTTTATACTATCAACAGCTCTCCGTTGCTTGTTACCAAGTAAGTTTTTAAGCTAATATTTGTTTTGAGTCATTGCCAAACGTGTACGATACCTTTAAGGCCGTTCCAGTTTAAATCTTATTTTACCATAGCCATCTCTTTCGTCAATCCTCCTGGAACATTTATCCCTAAAAGGGACACTTTTAGTATTTCCTTGATTCATCCAATTCCCAAACCAACTTGTGAAAATCAATTTAAAGGGTGTGTACAACATTGGTAAGAATGAAAATATAAATGCTCACAGATTTGCACATAACTCACATGGTATAAAGATGGTCATGGTAGAAAACTTCCCTTGAAAGAGTTTTGCTTGAAATGCCATAGTTTTTACGAAATGAGTAAAATAATAATAATTATCCTGCAGGATAAATTCCGATGTTTGAAAACAAGTTAAAACACATAAGGGGTTTTTTCACTGTTTTCTCATGAGTCCGAAGACCGATTTAGCTTAAACTTTCACAGGTTTGTTATTTCATGTATATGTTGGGTCACATCGAGTTTGGATACAGATCTTTGGCAATTACCAATGTTGTACACACCCTTTAAGTGGTGTGGTGTAAGCCTAGCTACGTCGTTAGCAACATGGGGCTCACAGCAGAACGGTTTGGTGATTATTTTGAGGGTGGTGAGGGTCAAGAAACGAACCGGAAAGTAATGATTTCAAGACATTTTGACCGCTGTGAATTCCCATTGAGTGTAAAAGTAGTAAAATCTGTTTTAGAGAAAATAGTGTAGTTATCACGTGGCAACATTTTTTCCAAGCATTTTAAAATGACGATGACTGCAAGTCACGCTGCCACTTGTGACCAGACACGTTACCGTACGGTATTTTTTATAGCAACATAATTAGCGCCCGCTCTTGATAATGCGAGTAGCGCCCTCATTAGTTTCGCAAGCAACGGTATCTCTTGGATGAGAATAATTCTTTAGTTCAACAATGATTTCTACATTGCGACGGGTCTAGAGCCAAGAATGTGCCTCAACGTTAATGCATTTTTTTACCAAATGGGACATATATCCCTACTCCATTTTTGAAGTTCTCCTACCATGGTTGGCTATCAAATAATACCATTATTCCATGCTCAATTATCAGGCCTTGAAGTCTGCACATCTTTTAGCCCAAAACCAGAGCTTAATAAATTTCTCTAAATATCTGAATTTTATTAACTGTAAAGTAATTATTTTACATATTACAGCTTTTATACAAACCTCATTACATTGGCAAGTGTAAAGGACACCTATATTTTAGATATGTGTGGGTTAAAAAGTTGCCTTACAGCCGTTTACTTGCTTAGTTACGCCACTGAGTAGATAAAAAACTTTGAAAGAAGATAATTTCGTTTCACCATGGTTTCACATACTGCACAAAAACAAGAAAAACAAACAAACTAAACCGTTGTAAACACATTATGCTGGTTTAAAACCTTTACACATTCTTGCAAAAAAAAAACCACCAAAAAACCCAGCAACGTTTACGCTGTTTGTGAATCAGAGAACACATTGTCATAATTAATGTTGTCTTGAAAAGTGGAGAATATGGACGTTAGAGGGCGCAGTTCTCAAGCATGGAGCAGAGCCGTATATTGAGAGAGTTGCGACATGGAGGGACCAGCTTTCTCCGGTCACGTGGTTGCTGGACGCCATTTTGTTCCAAATGCAGCACAACCCAATGGGCACTAGTCTGGCACCCTGTATTCGCCAATGCATTTTTTTGAGACAAAATGGCTTCTAATCGCAAGTTGTCGCAACTCTCTCAATACACAGCTCTGACATTGAGTAAACTGCCGCTGCGGGATGAGTGAAAGCCGATCCAAACATATTGTGTTGGAGGTGTTTTGCTGCGGACCTTTGTCTATCGCATAACTACATTGAAGGCAAAGCTTTACAGTTGGTTGTGAGCAAGCGTCACCATCTACACTTTTCTTTCAACTTTATTTTTGTTACAATAATGGTTGAACATGGAGGCATGTTTAGCCATGAATTGAAAATTATTCATGCTTAATGTGTCGTTGATGCAAAAGTCCGTTGTGAATTTAAATTGGAGCTCGATGAATTGTTATAGGGAGCAGTTATATTCATTGTCAATGTCAAAACACTATATGCAGTGGATGAATTGTTCAACCTGCCAGCAACAAGAACATGCCAAGAATCAGCCTCATACCCAAAGGCGTGCGGATGAGCTGACGTATACACATCCGTATTGGACCATTCCCCCTGACCTAAAAACCCTCCGGCCACCTCTGTGAAAGGTTCGACTATCAATAATGTAGCTCTACAGTATAAATCCATCGCAAAAAAATCTTTGCATGACATGTACTAAAAATAGGGCTATGATCACAACATTCTTCATGCAACTTTGGTTTAAAAACATCGTTTACATTTAATTACTGGAGCCTCCATTCTTTATCATATCGTTTGTGTACATGTTGTGATTGTGCGCATTGCGCCGATCAGTAGGAATCTTTCCCATCATGCATCACTACATCCTGAACAAGATTTGTACAAGCCTATCAGCCCATCCCGGCGGCGAGATTTTTTTCCCTACGAACCTTTTGTCCCCCCCACCCCCATACGGCGAACTGTGTACAAAGTCTTTTGATAGCGCCCTCTTTTGAATCATCCTCCTTCAGCCCATGATAATTTCCCGTATGGGGACAAAAAGTCCGTAGGGAAAAATATCTTGCATCCCGGCGGTCTTGTACAATAATCTAGACCGCTGGAGGGGCCGCCGAGTGAGGCGTAGCCGTATTGTTGCTTGAAATTGTCACAGGAGGGCGCCATCCATGTCGCCCCTCCAGAGCCGTATATTGAGAGAGTTGCGACAACTTGCGATTAGAAGCCATTTTGTCTCAAAAAAATGCATTGGCGAATACAGGCTGCCAGACTAGTCTGCCCATTGGGTTGTACTGCATTTGGAACAAAATGGCGTCCAGCAACCACGTGACCGGAGAAAGCTGGTAACTCCCATATCATACAGTGCAAAATGCTAAATATTCAAAAATACACGAAAAATACTTAAAAGTCTCACAGCTTTTTACAGTAAAAGGAAAATTATTAATTGACCCTTGAACTTTTATTCTCTGCTCAATTCAATATAGGGAGTCCCTGGTCCCGTTGAGTTATTCTCCCTCCAAATAAAAGCACCCCTACACCGGTGTAATTTTCCAAACGTCCGAGCATCAATCTTGAAAAATGTCCCTACACCTCTCAGCAAATAGGACCATTTTTTCAAGGCCAATGTCATCCAAAATACATCCAGTTGGAAGTCAACAACCCCCAAGTCATTGGGCAACATTTTTACACTGAAACCCTTATTTGGGACTCTCAAATCTGTCTAATATAGAATATTTTGAGGACCTACAAAAAATTAATGAGCTCGACGCTCTGTTTTCTCCTTATTAAGTGGGGTGCACCCTTTGTGGAAAATTAACCTCACATTTTGTATATAGAAAAAGAATGCGACCCTTTTTCGATTCAAAACCACTGAAAGGCATTGTATGCACTAGAAGGTACGATATCACATTAAATTCTATACAGGTCTACTCACTTTGCCAACAAATAAATAATTATCAATTTTAACAGCAGTTATTAGTTATTATCCATTTTAATTGCTAACAAATAAATAATTATCAATTTTAACACCAGTTATTAGTTGAGATCTAAGGCTACGGGACGTAGCCCGACTCGAGGAGTTACCCGGCACAAAGGAAAATGTGATCTTTCTTTTGCATGCTGTGTTAAAACGAACTTGCATTATATAGCGCTTAAAGGCATCGTACACGTTTAGTAAAGACTCTGATAATTAATGGCAATACAAATTTACTTGGTAAGAAGTACAGCAGCTTTGGATAGTATAATGCATTTTGAGAAACTTTTCAGTTCGAAGTACATGTACTGCGGTTATCGAACATTATTTCACTTTTTATCCCCAAAATATT
Source organism: Plazaster borealis (assembly GCA_021014325.1). Lineage (NCBI taxonomy): Eukaryota > Metazoa > Echinodermata > Asteroidea > Forcipulatida > Labidiasteridae > Plazaster > Plazaster borealis. The sequence continues at coordinate 4,471,637 of CM037471.1, read as the reverse complement.
TTAATCTGCGTGGACATAACCGCTCCAGATTTTTGGCAATATCTCGAACACGCTACCACCTTTTGAAATGAAATTTTATGGAATATATCTACAAGTATATAGGTTTGTAACAAACAATAGGCTCCAATTACCAAGCGTGTACGATGCCTTTAATATGGGGTTTCTAAGCGCTGATACATAATAATAGTAATTAATTACATGATATAGTGACAAAAACAAACTAAGTGTACACAAAAGTGGCATAATTTTCAGTGAGAAGATATAGCTTATACTGTAAACATGCTTAGATTGATCTAAATAAGTGGGTTTTGAGTTCAGTCTTAAATGTGTCCAGTGTAGTGGAGGTACGGCAGCGTTGTAACTAGGGCAAGTTTCCTTTTGCCTTTTTCTTTAAAACAAGCCGATGCCCGTAATCGTGGGGGGGGGGGGGGCGGACGGCCCCCTTAAAAAATAAAAAATAAATAAATAAACTATTACAAAAAATGGAATAAAAAGTCTGCAAAAAATAATTAATTTAAAAAGTCTGCATCGTAACTGTGACTTATTGTCGTTAAATTGTGACATTTATAACATAAAATAATATACAAAGATGTAAATAGATGACGCAATGGGTGGCATACGCCGTCTGAGCATTAAATATGCAGAAATAATGTTGATAAAAAGCTGTAATTGAGTTGTTATCAGATATAATAACCAATATCATAGCGCAAAAATGGTGCACCAAATGGCTTGAATTGGGCATTCTTTTTTACAAAATGTTGAACTTCTGAGGGGGATACATCCTCCTCCAACTCCCCTGCGTCGGTACGTGACAGGCGGCGCTAACGCGCCGATGTACATTTTCTTTCATATACGCCTCCCCCAAATAAAAATAAAAAAATTCTGGTTACGGGCCTGAACAAGCCCCGTTTTCATCGCCTTTTTTATGTTACTTACTATCTTTTCATAAGATAGTCTGGTGTGAGTGTAAAAAAAAAAAAATTTGCATGTAAATTGAAAAATAGTTTTAAAAACATCGAAATTATTTCATCAAAGCGTATAAAATGTAACATTTTACTCTGGAAATTTCCAATCACAAAAGTCCAGATTTCAAATGGGGGGGGGGGGCACGTGCCCCCCGTGCCCCCTCCTTAGTTACGCCACTGAGGTACGGATGTGGACGGGAAGGTTGTTCTAGAGAGTGGGTGTTGCAATTGAGAAGGCGCGTTTTCCGTAGCGAGTGCGGGGGATAGGACCAGTATTGAATAGGTGGGCCATCGCGATGATCAAACACGTGACGATGGTTGCTTTTTGGCAATAAGTAATTTTGTGGTATATTTAGGGGCTAGGCCATATTTAACTTTGTAAGCAAGAGTAAGAACTTTAAATTGGATCCTTTGAGATATATGGAGCCAGTCTAATGAGCGCAGAACGGGAGTAATGTGATCTGATTTCCTTGTGCGGGAAACCAGACGGGCTGCCGAGTTCTGTATTCGTTGAAGGGGAGCAATGTGGGATTGAGGAAGGTTGATGTAAAGACTGTTACAGTAATCAAGGTGAGAAGTATAGTGAATGCATGAACCAGTCGTTCAGTGGTACTTTGGTCTAAGTAGCGTCTCGGCTTTCCGATCTTGTGGATTCCAAAGGCAACGGAACGACACGTGTTCTTGATGTGTTGTTGAAGGGTTAGTTGGTGACTCCAAGGTCTCTAACCGTCTTTGAAGGGGTGATGTTGTCATGGACTATGCAGATGTGTGCGATAGGTTGTGGTGTTCGGAACTGTGAGGTGACATGGATTACTTCAGTCTTCGATGCGTTTAGCTGCAGACTGTTCTGGCTTGACCATGTCTGAATATCAGCAACACAGTCTGATACTATAGCTGCTTTATAGACTCCGTATGCTCACTCTGCTTTAGTATGACGTAAAGCTGTGTGTCGTCAGCGTATACCACGTGATGAACACCTTCATGTGCTTTGATGATGTCGCCTATAAGGGCCAGTGTAGAGGATAAATTCCAGCGGTCCCATGACCGATCCTTGTGGGACTCCAGACAATAGTTGAGATGGCATGGAGAAGGATTCATTCACCTTTACAACTTCAGTCCATCCTTCAAAAGGGGTCATTGGCAGGGGTCTGAAGTGTAATCTTAAGATCGGTAGAGCAAAGTGGTTGTAATAAATAACATAATGTCTTTAGTGAAGCTGGTGATGGTGCTATCTCTTTTTCTGAATGACGTGTCCAATATCTTCCATGATAAGAATTACAATAACTAAAATCGACATACATCCCAGGAGAATGAACGCAGTATCATAACTTCCACTTTTGTCGTAAAACCAGCCTGAAAAAAAAAATACAGAAATAAATAATCAAAAATAAGACCCATTGTTATTATAGGTTTAATTATTAACGTATACTCGTTAATTTGTCTATATTTAGATAATATTTTGATTTGTCGTATTGTAATGATATGCAAACTGGGGAAAAGATTTGCACGCTGACATGACGAATAAGATTAGAATTGAATTGAACTGGATTGAATTGAATTGAATTTATTTTATTTGTATTAATCATGAAGTTCCTCGCACTGGATGGAGTATCGCAATGGCGCAAGGCACTATTATCAAAGTGGTTATGTTCGTCATAGAAAATGTTAAGCTTTTCACCTTATTGTGATTTCTTTAGTTCACACCTGTATACGCTTTGCAATTGTTGTATCTCGCCTTGTCCTATTATTATTAGTATTATTATTTATTTGGCAATTTCACATACAAATACAAAAATAAAAGTATTTCATACGTAAAGAGCATAGTGTGAACAACATTGGTAAGAGTTAAAAATATAAATGTTCACAGATTATATAAATATAAATGTTGCACACAAGTTACATGGTATAAAGATGGTCATGGTGGAAAACAATTCTTGAAATATTTTTGCTTGGAATGCTACAGTTTTTATAAAATTAGTAAAACAACTAGTTTTGATCTCGCGAGTCCAAAACCAGGTGTTTGAAAACAGTGAAAACAAAATAACTTGGTTTTTCACTATTTTCTTGTGACTCCAATGACTGATTGGGCTAAAACTTTCACAGGTTTGTTATTTCATGTTTAGGCCATGTTGGGTCACATTAAGTGTGGATACTGGTCTTTGAAAATTAGTACCAAAGTTGTCCTTGTGCTTTTTAAAGCATTTTTTGTTTGAGATTGAAGTAAACAAAAACTACAAATTTTATGATCTAAATATGAACCCAATGTATCCAGGGTATTCTTCATGGTACCTTACTGTAAGCCCAATGGTTTCTCGTAAGCGCCCTCTCTCTTTTTATGAATAGCGCCCTCTATTTTTCCCCAAAGGACTCGACCAAAAGGCAACTTGAACAAAATGAACAAAACTTTGATCTGAATTCCACCGTATTGTTAAAAGTTGACTAAATGAAAATTGCGAGAAGATTAGGATTATATTAATTTAATTGTTTTTGAATTATCATGAAATCTTGCTTACCAGTGATAAAACTCGCAATAATTCGAAACACTCCTCCAACCAGTTCGGCCCACCCCAATGCACTTGTCATCCTGGCCACGCCCACCACTTCTCTCATCATCGTATACGTCAGAGGCAACAAGATGCCAATGCCGACCCCGAAGAAAAAATTGCTTACAATAAGGGGCCATGTACTGTTGAGCAATGGGTCGCACATTAGAGATAACCCTATGGTGGTGTTTGCCGCGTAAATCAATGTTCGCCCCTTCATCACGTGGAAATCCACGAGCAGTCCATAGCCGATTTGGCCCACGAAGATCCCGCACCCGCCAGCCCAGACGATGGTGGTAGCATCGAACACAGTAAGACCCTTGGCGAGGATGTGAGGGACGGAGTAAATGAGCCAAGAAACGTTGACAAAACACACATTACAAACACAAACTACCAGAGTCAGGTATGACACCTCGGTAAACAAGTCTAAATCGGTAGCTTCAATAAATTTCCTGAAAACAGTTTTGCATCGGTCACGAGGTCTTTCTTTTTCAAGACACGTATATTCTTCATCACGTTCTTTTTGATGACAGGTGCCTGGTTGTGTGCTAAGCTCAGAGTACCCGCCATGTTGGATTTGAGATGACGAACTAACTGGTCTCAGAAGACTTCCCAAGACGGCAAGATGACACTGTATTCCTCCAATAAGCAAGAGGGCTCCCTTCCAACCATACGTATCCAATAGCAACTGAGACAGCGGAGCAAAGACCAAGATACCGACGGACAGACCGGAGTAAGCGACACCGTTTGCACATGCGTACAACTCGTCAAAGTGTTGGCCGAGTAGTACAAGTGATGAGTTAAGAATTAGTCCAAACGCCAAACCTAGTGAAAATAAAGACAAACTAGTCATTAGGTATTTGTCATTCGTACGAACACAAAGCTGTTCCGGTTTTATTTTATGATTATTCGAACCAAGCTTTGAAACTGACCCCGAATTTTAGGTATTTAGACCATAACCCTAAACCTTAAATTCAGGCATGATATTTGGTCCTGCGAAAAAAAGTAGGAACATTTGATTGAAGACAAGGGCTGACCCACATGTACACGAATCATGAACAGCACGAATCAAATGTAGAGGTAGGGGAAGGGTTGGACTTTTATAGTAGCTGATAAAAAACTGACCATGTTTTGAAAACCGATACTGGTAAACTTGCTATCGTAATGTATGATTCATTGTAAAACCCACATTTCACCTCATCACAATGAGTATCCCACTTCCATCAAGCGGTTAGTGTCAACGCCGTAACTCTTTGTTGTCAATCAAAGGAACAAATACAGCTTCATAATTATTATAAGTATTCGGTGAAAACAGGTCACAGTATAACAAATAAAACAACCACCAGAGGCTGGTTTATTCAGTGAAAACAGGTCACAATTTAACAAAGAAAACAACCACCAGAGGTTGGTTTGTGAGCATTTTTATCCATTGTCCGGTGCATTGCATTTAGCCAGTCAGAGATGACCCACACATGCTATGTAGAGGTCAGCAGCGCTGGAGCAGTGCGCATTTTCAAAAGAGCATCTATATTCGCTTTACATATTGACCGTTACGCATTCAATGCTGGGGGAAGTTGCAGTTTTTGGCTGCCATGTTTTTTGACAAGTGAATGATTAGCCTCGTTTAGCCAGGCTGAAGTTGTGATCCATGATTTTGAAGGAAACAGCCCTGAACATTTTTTATCTTAATTTGCACTTTCCCATTTCAAAGAGAGATTATAGGAAATATAATTCAAATTCGTTTCAAAGCCCTCTGTTGACCCCCTTGGACAACACGGAACGCACCTCCCTAACAATACGCGTCTACCATTTGTGCCACTTTAGGAGTCGATTCCTTTGCGTTAATTTTCACTCCCAAAATGGCGGACAATAGGCATTATACGTGCGTGTAAAATACGCTGCGCGTCGTGAAATTGGTCAATTTAGCTGTTCGTTTATAGCCCTCTATTTCGGTATTGTTCCAAAGTCGTGACAATATGTCCAACATTTATAAGAATTTGGTAAGCATAAAATAAAATGAAGGGTTTAAATCCAATTCCAAAAAAAACACACATTCCGCATTAAGATTTTCCTTCGTTGTTTTGGCAACGTGTCTTGACAAGCCATTGTATTGTGTTGAAGTACGGTAGGTCAAGGGAAAATTAAGTTTTGTTTGTATTATGCGTTTCCCATAACTAAAGGTTCCTGTTATTAAAATTGACGTGGGAACTGGAAAATATCCAAATATTTTTCTTACAACCCACACATCTTTTACACTTACCGGGAAACAATAGACAAAGGGCAAAATAGACGACGTTGGTTGTGAACGATGCAGCTACAATACCGATGCCTGCTACAAGGCCGCTCACAAAGGCTATGTGGTGGTACGGGAACTTAACTTCTATCACTCGTAACAATGGACCTAAATACACATTGAATTGTACTCAGTCAATCAGGTTAAATAAAGATAAAATTTAAAGGGAAAGAACATTTATAAAAGAGTAAATGTTGATCCTTTTTATTAGATGTTAAATTTGCATCGGGGATAAAGAATACTATATTTGGTTTTACCCGTACCTGTGTAAAGCACAGTATACACAGTACTTTCTCGAGCCCTGTGAACTGATTAGAATGTGCAAGTCTCGCGCATATTGAAAGCGAGAAAAATAAAATTCCCCATTTTATCCACCACAGGAACTTAGGAGTCATTTCACGTAAGTACTTGACATGATTGTGTCCACGGTCAAAAAATCAAAACCATTTTTATTATTACAAATTATCATCCTTGTCCTTACTTGAGAAACAAGTAGGCCTAGTGTTAAAAGTGTCACCCTTGTGCTATTTCTAGAACATACATTAGAGCATCATTTTAGAACTTGGAAAATCGACATTTTTTACCCTTTTTTTGCCCATCCAAATTTAAACTTGCCAGGGGCCCTAGAATATTTTATTTTCGGTTGTGATTAGGGCCAACCTTGGTCTTTTCATAAATGGTGAGAAAAACTTGTGCAATTGTATCCTGTTGTGACAGTGTTGCCTCAAATTTGTGTGCTTTCAGATAGGAATAAAACGCTTCAGGCCTGAAGTATTTAAATATTTTAGTGAGAAATTACCTCTTTCTCAAAAACTACGTTACTTCAGAGGGAGTCGTTTCTTACAATGTTTTATACTATCAACAGCTCTCCGTTGCTCGTTACCAAGTAAGTTTTTATGCTAATACATAATTTGAGTAATTACCAAACGTGTACAGTGCCTTTAAAACAATCCTGCTAGTTAAAAATAATGTTAAGACCCCTGGCAAGTTGACATTTTGAGAGGCAAACATAGGGTAAAAATTACAATTTTGCAAGTTCTAAAAACATACCTGTTCTAAAAATAGCACAAGGGTGACACTTTCAACGATAGTTCTTTTTCTCAAGTAAGGACAAGGATGATAATTTGTAGTTATAAAAATGGCATTCCATCGAGCAATTCAGAAATTCAAGGCTCGTTAGTGTGTAAGTACTTTCCAAAGGACCCATGCAACACGAAGTTCCAAAGGGGGAATGTTTCCTTTGTTGTCAGTACAATTTGCGAGATGTTTAACAAAACTTGTGTTTTCGCCAGCTTTGTGAAATTTGACCCAATTTGACAATGTTTCAATGTATAGGAGGCAAACCTGAAAATCCTCTGGATGCTACCATCAGACCGATGCTGAAACCAACAGCCCAAGTCTCAGAGTCGAATTGGTCTCTTGCCGACTGCAACATCACTCCCAAACTCTTGGACAACCCGTCCCATAACATGAAGCAAAGGTGAGCAGCGACGAGAATCATCCATTTTCTTTTTCGGTTCTTGGGAAAACTCTCGTCGTCCATCTGCACGGAAGGTTTGTGAGCAAATCCTGCCATGGAGATGTATGGAACCTCTACTGAATAGCCCTTCGGTCGTCTTTATACACATCTGCAGACATACGTGGGGTTTAAGTTAGTAGTGCTCATTCGTTTTGAACGTTCGAAGCATTGTTGCACGCTCAGACCTTGAGCTTACAATTACTCACAAACGCAAGGCAGTGTAGTGTTAGCGTAAAGCCCGGTTCTTACAGAAAGTATTGTAACGCAATGCAGTATCGAGCAGTACGATAGGTGGAAGTTTAGGTCGCTTGGCAACGTAACCCTGGCTAGTTCCTAGCCGTCATGTAATGATTACGTTACAATTGTTGGAGGGTGCCAGCCTAAAGCGAAGTTAGATAAAAGGACGGAGCGGGCGTGGATCGTTCTCTTTCTCTCTTCCTCTCTCTCGCTCTCTTCCCGCGTTGCGACCGTCAGAGCAACAGTGGTTGATCCGTAATAAGCGAAGTGAGTGTTGCATTATAATTACAGGGAAAGAGCCTCATACTCGTGTGAGTAAATGTCGAGTTGACTAATTACATCTTGATTGACGAAATTACTCACCATAATCTGTATTATCATCTCCTAGAAATCATTTAATTAATGAGAGAAAGTCAGTGTAATCAAAGATCAGCCGCATAACTTTATGAAGTAGATTTTGTGACGTAGGCGAGAAGAGATTTGAGGAATGAGTAATTAAACAAATCACAGTCACTCTCAATTTAACTGTGTCCGTCCCCGTCATTTGCTGTACTCTTTCCCACCATTTGGGTGTATGTGTGTTTACAATTGTGGGGTTTGACTAGTGTGGTGCACTGCGGGCCTGGCGGTAGACTGCCGCCAAAACGGATCGACGTCTCCAGCCTTCCAAGCACGACCGCTCGCTGACGTTGGCTGAGACCGACCGGGTCGCGGACAGAGACAAGACCGCCACAAATGGTGTCAGAAGTGGGATGGGCGCCGTAGTGCATCACCACAGGTAATTCCATAGGAGACACCTACGCCTAGAAGGCGCCTTTAACAGAGAAAGATCACCTATATAGGCGACATAGCTATGAGTTTAATTGACTATGACGAGGAAGAATTGTCGGAAGTCTTGCAGAGTAGTGCAGATGATGTAAGTCCGGGTACACATGAAATAAAGAAGATCAAGGCAGAAATGCGTCAGCTGAAATTGCAAATGCAGGAGGCATTGAAAAAGGATTCGGGTTTCCAGTCAGGTAATGCGTCGATGATGAACCAATATAGTAATGCAGAAGAGTCTAGTACTACCATGGGAATGTCTACGCCTGCGTCTGGTTCATTTTTAGCGCCTACACCACGGCCACGCACCAGGTTACGTTCTACACCAGCGCCTCCGCCGACTCTAATCTCTTCACAGGCGGCATGGACGATGCCTTCAGAGAGGAAGATGATTGATTGCTTTGTGGAGGATGGTTTGCCAGCTTTGGGGAGACAGAGGAGCACGAAGCCGGGAGTTTCATTACAGTCTGCGGGAGGATTAGCTGCAGGTGGAGGCGACCCGTACATACAGGCAAGAGAAAAAGATAGAAAAGTGACTGAGCCTGCAGAGAAAAACGTAGAATCGGGAGTGACAAGACGGCCAAACATTGTGCCTGACAGGTTCAGCGGAAAGCCCCATGGCGAGACTACAAGCAACACTTTGAGGCCTGCAGATTGGCGAATAACTGGACAGACAATCAGGCCAAAGTTTTCCTCGCAGCAAGTCTGCAAGGGTCTGCAGTGAAGGTGTTGGGAAATCTGACGGGAGGCGGAAGTCACGTCACCTACAAGGAGTTGGTGAGCCTTTTGGAGAAAAGGTTTGGGCCCGGGCAACTCGCCGAGAATCACCTAATGGAATTGCGTCATAGGCGACAAGGGCCGAGGAATCATTACAGGAACTTGGACAATCCATACGGGAGCTGACTGCGCTCGCCTATCCGGAGTTAACTGACGAAGGCAGGGATCGCCTAGCTCGTGGTCACTTCTCTGATGCAGTCGAGGAGCAAGCAATCCGAGAAGGAATATTCCGTGCAAGACCCGCATCACTCGACGAGGCAGTCAGAGCGGCGCTGAACACCGAGGGTTTCATTAAAATAGAGGAAAACAGAGGCGGTCGGCGTTCAAAGTTTGCCAGAATAGTAGGGAGTGAAGAATTGTACCCTTTGAAAGAAGTGATGGAGGAGCAACGTCAGTTGAAAGAGTCATTTCTAGAGAATCAGCGCGAGGTGAAGGCGTGGATGGAGAACATCACACAAGCCATTTCCCCTGGAACCACAGAAAACGGCCGGACCACGGGTGGCGTCTATCGAAGGTGGAAGGCGACCCCCAATGAAAGTTGTTATAGGTGTAAAGAGAAGGGACATTTTGCCCGTAACTGTCCGCAACTTCCACCTAGAAGAGAAAGGCAGTCGAAACGACGACCAGCTGACCCAGAAGCCCGCGGGAAAGCTGGGTGGAACACAGGGCCAATAGGCGCAGAAGAGCCAAGTAAGAAAGGTGATGTGCTGCTGCCAATTTCATTTGATATAGCACGCACTGGGTTGTTTGTACGAGCAAAGATAAGAGGAGTCAAGACTAATTTATTGGTGGACACTGGGGCAACAGATACAGTGCTTTCATCTAAACTTTATTTCCAAATACCAAAGGAAAGCAGACCAGAATTAGTTACCAACGGCGGAAGAGTACGCAATGCTGATGGCAGTCGTATGGAGACACTCGGCAGCGCCTGGGTTGAAGTTCAGGTGGGTAGGACTACATGTCCTTTAAATGCTGTGTTTGGTAACACTGGCAAGATCGACGGAATCCTGGGCATGGATTTTCTGCTTCCTACCAAGGGAACCCTTGATTTCCAGACTTTGGAGTTGAAGGTGAACGGCGAGAGGATCCGGTGCATGAGCAATGACGGATATGGAATATGTGCTAGGATAGTTGTAAGCGAGACCACGAGAGTACCTGCCGGCCACGAGGCGTTGATACCGGCGTGTATGACAGGTGAAAAGGCGTACGTTGGATATGCAGTTATTGAACCAGCTGAGAGGAGCGAGATAGCGGACAAGGGCATGGTGGTTGCTCGAGTACTGGTGAGCGCCAATGAGGGTACGCTGCCCATCAGAGTATTCAACCCTGGAAAGAGAGATTGTGTAGTAAAGAAAGGGACCATGGCTGGGTTTTTGACACCAGTAGGCGAAGGTGACATACACGAGGTGGCGCTGGAGGCAACTGCGCCTGGGGACCGTGTAGAAGTTCCCGATCACCTTGAGTGTTTGTTTGAGAGGAGTAAACATGGGGTAGACAGTAGGCATCACAACAGCATAGCCGAATTGCTTGGCAAGTACCAGGACATCTTTTCTCGGGGAGACTCAGACATTGGACGTACAGATTGGGTGCGACATCAGATTAATACCAGTGACGTTCGGCCTATAAAGGAGAGGCCCAGGAGATTTCCCCCGAAGGAACAAGAGGAAATTCAGCGCCAGGTGCAAGACATGGTGCGTAACGGTACCATTGAGCCTACAGATAGCCCCTGGGCATCAAACGTGGTCCTTGTAAATAAGAAGGATGGGAAAAAGAGATTTTGCGTGGACTACCGTCGCCTGAATGCATTAACAATAAAAGACGCCTACCCGATTCCACGCATAGACGAGACACTGGATACTTTAGCAGGTTCAAAGTGGTTCTCCACTTTGGATTTAGCATCGGGCTACTGGCAGGTCGAACTCGACAAGGATGCCCAACAGAAGTCTGCGTTTGTGGTCCGTGGGGGCCTGTACAGTTGGCGAGTCATGCCCTTCGGGCTCTGCAATGCCCCGTCGACCTTCGAACGGCTTATGGAGAGGGTCCTATCAGGATTGCATTGGGAAATACTCCTGGTCTACCTTGACGACGTTATTGTCTTCGCAAAAACGGTTGAGGAGGAGTTGATTCGCCTTGAAACAGTTTTCCATCGCCTTCGTGAAGCAGGTTTAAAATTGAAACCCCAGAAGTGTCATTTGTTTAAGCAGAGTGTGTTGTACTTAGGCCACATAGTGTCGGGAGATGGAATCGCCACCGACCCCGAGAAGATTAGAGCTGTACGTGAATGGAAACCGCCTACCACTGTGAAAGAAGTACAGAGTTTCTTAGGTTTAGCGTCATATTATCGGCGATTCATAAAGGGTTTTGCTGATAAAGCACGTCCTTTGCACCGCCTTACGGAAAAGGCACGGGAGTTCGTATGGGATGATGACTGCGCGGAGGCGTTCGAAGACTTGAAGAATTGCTTAGAAGAGTCACCCGTGTTGAAGTACCCCGACCCGGAGGCGGATTACATACTTGACATCGACGCTAGCGGTGTAGGAATAGGTGCGGTCCTATCGCAGGTGACGGATGGTCAGGAGAAGGTTGTTTCCTACGCTAGCAGAGCACTAAGTAAAGCGGAGCGCAACTATTGCGTCACGCGCAGAGAGTTGTTGGCCGTTGTTGTATTTCTGAAACAATTCAGACAATATTTATACGGGAATAAAGTCACCATAAGGACCGATCATGGAGCTTTGCGTTGGCTTGTTAATTTCCGAGAACACCAGGGTCAGATGGCTCGTTGGTTGCAGGTGATAGGAGAGTACAACTTCACCATAGTGCACCGGGCTGGTCGATCACATGGTAACGCCGATGGCTTGTCACGCAAAGAGTGTTCCCAGTGTGGGCGCGATGAACGGCCACACGACGAGGTAGTGAAGGATGAAGCCGAAGTGGTAGGCGAAAGAGAAGTTCCAGACATAGGTGAGACCACCGTGAGGGCTGTAACCAGTATGCCTTTGATCACATATGAAAAGATGAGGAAGCCCAACTAGAAGATTTGTCAATGAAATGGGTGTTCGAAGCCAAGGAAAGAGATGCACAAAGGCCTGACCGGAAGACAATTTCTTCTAGATCGTCGGCAGCAAAAACATACTGGCGCCTGTGGGACCAACTAGCTATAAGGGAAAATGTTCTTTCAAGGCGATGGGAATCAGACGACGGCCGTTTGGTGAAGTGGCACACCATACTTCCTGAGAGATTTAGGGCAGATCTAGTGAGAGAGTTGCACGGCGGTGTCGCCAGTGGGCATTTAGGAGTCAAGAAAACGATGGCAAAGGTCCGTGCCAGGTTCTACTGGTGTGGTATGGCAGCCGATATTAGATCAATTATAAGACAGTGTAACGTGTGCGCAAAGAGGAAGTCTCCTGCCAAGACTAAGAAGGCGCCACTACAGCAGCATATCGTAGGTGCACCAATGGAGCGTGTCGCCTTGGACATAATGGGTCCTCTGCCAGAAACACCTAACGGTAATAAGTACATCTTGGTTGTAGGTGACTACCTAACCAAATGGATGGAGGCCTACCCCATACCAGACCAAACAGCGGAGACAGTTGCTAAGAAATTTGTAAACGAGTACGTGTGTCGTTTTGGCGTACCTGAGGTGCTACATTCGGATCAAGGGCGAAACTTTGAATCGAGAGTTTTTGCAGATATGTGTGGCATTCTTGGAATTGAGAAAACACGGACCTGCCCCTACAACCCAAAATCCGACGGGATGGTGGAAAGGTTCAACCGCACTCTCATTACAATGGTTGCAATGATGATTGAACCCAACCAGCAACAGCGTGACTGGGATGAGAAACTTCCACTAGCTACATTCGCTTACCGTGCAGCACCCCAAGAATCAACCGGCGAGTCGCCGAACATGTTAATGTTAGGACGTGAGTTGCGTCTACCTATTGACCTGACCACTGCAATGCCGGGTGACGACGAAGATGACATAGGCGCTGTGGGGACTGATTATGCGTGTGAATTGCGGCAGCGGATGAGAGCAGCTCAGGAAGGGCAAGAGAATGCCTAAAGCAGAGCGCTAGAAGGCAAAAGGCGCACTACGACCGACGAACAATCCAAGACAAACTTCAACCCGGTAACTTTGTATGGTTACACAACCCTGCAAAGCGGAAGGGTTTCTCACCTAAGCTACAATGCAGATGGGAGGGCCATATCTGATTACACACAAGCTATCAGACGTAACGTATAGAATTCAAAGAAGTCAGCGAGGGAAGAAGAAGGTGATTCACTGTGACAGATTGAAACCCTATGAAGGCGAACCAATTGAAGCATGGGAAGATGGTGCGACAGATGAACCGTCTAGTTTGGAGGAGAGTCTTGTGAATGGTGGTGGGATTCATACTCAAAGCGTGTCATCACAGAGTCCAGTGATTTCAGCTTTAAACGAGGATGATTTTGAATTTCCCACTGCTATGACAACTGCAGAAACCTCTCTGAATACGTCAGTGCGTCCAACTGAGCCAACCCGAACTCCGAGTGTAGGTAGTGCAGTGAGTTGCAAGGAGGCACAGGCGAAAGTAATGGCAGAACCTGAAGGGACACATCACAAGCAGTCTAGATATAGGCCAGTGGTACCACACGCTAGGCGAAACCCACCACGAGAGCGCAAAAGGCCAAATAGATATTTGTAGTTGTGGAAGAGTGAAGAGTGTAAATAGAGGTAGATGACAGACAGGGTGTAGCAATTTAAGTATGGTAGCACAACATTAACCAGTTCTTCCTTGTGTGTCGTTGCAGGAAGTAAAGGCATCAGGCGAATATGGGGAGAGGTCACGAGGAGAAGGAGACACCGCGTGACCAGCGGGGAGAAAAGACAGAGTGCCCGAAATGCAAGGTGTCAATGCATAAGAGAAGTCTGGAGAGGCATCTAACCAACGAGCATGGGACCAAAGTGCAGTATTTGTGTGGGATATGTTCCCACAAGAACGGCAGGCGCGACAACCTACGGGCCCACTACCGTGACTGCCACCCTGAGAAGGTGGATGAGGTTGACCAGATAGAGGCGAAAATCATTGAGTCCCGAGAGAGGGAAAGCACCAGCTCAGATAGGAGGCGCGAAGAGACGCCTAAGGGCCGTGACAAGAAAGTTGTGAAGACGACCAGTAGTGGGTGCAGCCGTGAAGGCGAGAATAGCCGTGAAGAGACGCCTAAGTGCCGCGACAAGAAAGTTGTGAAGGCGACCAGTACATCATCCCCAGAAAAGAAACGGAAACGTGCAGGTGATGAGGGAGAAGAGGCTAAAGAAAAGCGGCCTCACAAGCAACCAAAAAAGAGTGATGCACTGATCCCGTGTACCCTATCCAAAGCGCCTAGTGACGAGGAAACTGTGCCCTCAGTAGTTACGCACACAAGTCCAAAGCCATTGCTTCCAACCAAGAAGTTAGAGGCAATAGACAAGCCTGGAGAGAGAAAGGAAAACGACACAGAGGAGAATACTCCTGAAGCGGAGACACCACTTGAGGAAGTTGCCGAAATTACTCTCTCACCTATGTCGATGACTCAGTGGGAAGCAGATGAGGAGCCTGCTCCAGAAAGTAAAGAGCCACAGGTGATGGCCTCAGACAAGCCTACCCCGGGAGGAAAGGTGAGAAAGCCGCCAATGGAGCTCCGGATTCATCACCTACTGGCCGGGCGTCCTGCGAGAATCACAGAGGAGGGGGCAACGACTGTGTTTAGTGGTGTGACGCAGACAATCCATGAGCATCGTGCACGTCAGTATGATGTTGTTTTCCTGAAGGCCCCGTTGACCACTACTGATGATGATGTAGATTTGCAAACTACTAGAATCTGCAGAATGGTGCGGGAGGAAGATGGCGTTGTGCGTATTGGACCTGGAATCACCAATGTGGAGCTAGAGAAGATCGCTTCCGTAAAGAAGATTACGGAGACGGTGACACGCAGCGTTTTCCAGGACGGATTGTTGATCACTAAAGACCACACCGAGAGAGTTTTCGAAACCAGTTTCGTGGCGGGAATTCGCTAGAAGGCGAAATATGAAGTTTAGGCGACGTATTGTAGGGGAGCGCCTTGAGAAATGTGGATGGCCTACCGTTGGATTATGTGAACTGTTATCACCTTAGAGCCTTGGGTTCTTTTCAAAAGTTGAACATTCTTTTCTATAAAGTTAGTGTGTTACGAAGAGTTAAGAGTTACCTTTCCATTGTTAAAGACAGATTTGTGTATTTCTGACAAAGTTGAGTTTATATTTTTGTATTAAGGAGAGTGCATTGCTTATATTTTTGTACCAGTTTTGAAGGTCAGAGACTGACCGAAACTTAGAAGGCGCCAATGTAACGCAATGCAGTATCGAGCAGTACGATAGGTGGAAGTTTAGGTCGCTTGGCAACGTAACCCTGGCTAGTTCCTAGCCGTCATGTAATGATTACGTTACAATTGTTGGAGGGTGCCAGCCTAAAGCGAAGTTAGATAAAAGGACGGAGCGGGCGTGGATCGTTCTCTTTCTCTCTTCCTCTCTCTCGCTCTCTTCCCGCGTTGCGACCGTCAGAGCAACAGTGGTTGATCCGTAATAAGCGAAGTGAGTGTTGCATTATAATTACAGGAAAGAGCCTCATACTCGTGTGAGTAAATGTCGAGTTGACTAATTACATCTTGATTGACGAAATTACTCACCATAATCTGTATTATCATCTCCTAGAAATCATTTAATTAATGAGAGAAAGTCAGTGTAATCAAAGATCAGCCGCATAACTTTATGAAGTAGATTTTGTGACGTAGGCGAGAAGAGATTTGAGGAATGAGTAATTAAACAAATCACAGTCACTCTCAATTTAACTGTGTCCGTCCCCGTCATTTGCTGTACTCTTTCCCACCATTTGGGTGTATGTGTGTTTACAATTGTGGGGTTTGACTAGTGTGGTGCACTGCGGGCCTGGCGGTAGACTGCCGCCAAAACGGATCGACGTCTCCAGCCTTCCAAGCACGACCGCTCGCTGACGTTGGCTGAGACCGACCGGGTCGCGGACAGAGACAAGACCGCCACAGTATGAACGGGTGTCAGATGCAATTGTGTCCGCCGTGCAATACTGTCCGCTCCGGACACTTTTGCATATGCAATCGTGTCCGGGGCTATGCAAAACCGTCCGGCGGACATGTAGGCCTACATGTACATGTGCGTGAGCGATCGTGGGCTGACGGTAGGGCATTTGTTGGGTCCTGACAACAATAGAACAAAGGACACCACAAGGTCATTTCAATAGGAACAATGGCTGCGCCCGTCCAAAATTCTCAAAATACCAAATGCGCCCGGACAAAAAATGTAGCGCCCGGACAAAAAATGTAGCGCCCGGACAAACAGTCGTGTGTACGGACAAAAAATGTCGAAAAATACTAACGACGAACACAAACCACCGTTTCAATGCGCTAGTAGGTCGATCTTTTTGTATTAATAGTGTGCAGCAACTGGTACCCAGAAGTCAGCTATTTCGTAACGGCATTTCGCGTGCATTTTTCTCTGTGTCGCAGGGCATCCTGACTACATTTTTAGTCGATGAATGGAACCTTGTATCCAAGACTCAATAATTGAGTCGACCCCGCGTACATTGTCCATCAGGGGCCCGAGGTTGACAATTATCAGGGCGTTTAATTTACTGCAAGGACGGTTTTGCACGGGGGCGGACACGATTGCATATGCAAATGTATCCGGGCGGACACAATTGCATTATGCAGCAGCGTCCGGGCGGACACGATTGCATATGCAAAACCGTCCGGCGGACATTATTGCATATGCAATAATGTCCGCCGGATAGTATTGCATAGAGGACATAATTGCATGCGACACCGGCCTTAACTAGGGTAACATTTCAGGGGGGGGGGGGCACAAGGGGGTGCACCATATTTTCAAGGGGGGGGGGGCACTCCTGGCCAAGTTTCCGTTTGCCTTTTTCTTTAAAACAAGCCCATGTCTGTAATCGGGGGGGGGGGGGGTCGGACGGCCCTAAACAAATAAACATAAAAAATAAACTAAGCAAATTAAGTTAATGGAAAAATAGTTTTAAAAACATCGAAGTTAGGCTCACCAAAGCGTACAAAATGTAACATTTTACTCTGGAAATTTCTAATCACAAAAGTCTAGATTTCAAATGGGGGGGGGGGCACCCGGGGGCACGGACATCAGTTAGGGGGCACGTGCCCCCCCCCCCAGTTACGCCACTGGTGTTAGCATTTATTATAGAGGACAGTTTTGAAAACCGTACTCACTCGTGAATGCATTTTTACTAGGAATGTTTGTTGCCCAGCCAAAGTTATGTTACGGAAGGAAAAGGAGGAAAGGAAGACAATTTTGGTTTTATTAAGAATTCGCCCAAACTATAGATTTGCAAAGAAATTTATGTTTTGGTTTGTTTAAGAAGGGGGTGAATCATTCTGGGTGTCAGTTTGGCCGAATAACCTGAATGCTAACACTACACTGCTACACAGACAGTTGTCAAACGCGGTGAATTCATGAAGAAAGGCGCGCCCTCTGTCGGGTTTTCAAACGCGATGGATTCGAGAAGAAAAGCGCGCTCTCTGTCGGGTTATCACGAGTATGAGATAGTGACGTCTTGGACCAAGACTAACATGCCTCCATCTCTCTTGCCTCTATTGAATAACATGAATATTTATAGCGTTTAACAAAGACGACGGCCCGAGTAGGGTGGAGCCTTCGGTCTCGAGCTTGTGATTGGGCAATGACAAGGTCTGACCGTGCAACGGTGCTTCGAAAGTTCAAAACGAAGGAGCACTACTATAGGTTGTAACAACTGATACCGTTCTCATAGGCGTTTGCCATGGCTGTAATTGCGCTATGAATTTGCCCGATCTGACGGACTCCAAGGCTAAGTTCTGGTCTGTGTACAATCAGGGTTGAGTGATTTTAGATCGTGTTTTTTGACGTACGTGTAAAAAGTGAGTGTGGTTAATAATAAAGATAATAATTAAACACTTAATATAGCGCCCAATACATGAAGGCCTCTGAGCGCTTCACATAAAAAGACCCCTCCCCCACCCCCCCCCCACACACACACAATTCACACGCACAAAATCCACAAAAAAATTTAAAAAGGGGAAACTTTCATAAAAAAACAATAATCACAAAGTTTAACAAGATTAACATGAATTTCGCATGGTTAGCATAATGGCCTTCACAGAAACCTGGCTTGGCGAACATCACAATAACGTACATCCTTTATTGATGGATTCATGTTACTGAGGGGAGATAGAACATTTTGAAGCGGAAGAAGATGGCGGTGGTGTGCTTGGTCTATACGTATACATGTATTGACATCCGAATAACGTGTATAGAGCTCTACGTGCACGCCAAATTCTTGTAATTTACCAGATATTTCATCTTCTCATGCTAACGATCTTAATATTATATTCTTTAAAACTGCGGGAACTCCATAGACTATACTTAAATCCTTGAAGGGTCCAATAGATCATACCACACACCATCCAATATATATTAAAAATGGTTTCTGTGCATTTCCGATGATATTTTACATAAACGAGACTTCTTTACATGCCCAGCAATTGTCTAGAATTATTTGAGTTCATTATTTACCCGGTAATTGATTTACTTTCCCTAATTAGGCTAACCTTTTAGGGGCGTGGAAACACCCCCAACTTTATCCCGAGGGACAAGAGGGCCAATATTTCTAAATATTAATAAATATGTGCATTTCACACTCGTTTTTTACATCTAAGTGTCTTTTTTACATGCCTAGCTATTGTCTAATACTATTTGAGTCATTTAGCAACCAGTAATTGGTATATTTCTGTAATTATCTAAGTTCTCAATGGCATGGCAAAGCCCTTATTTACTACCACACCATCCGATATTTTTCTTGAAAAAATCCTGTAAAAAAATAATAATAATTATCTGGGGCCTCTGACCCCCCTATAAGATATGTTGAATGGTCCATTCTAGGGTATCAAGAAATTTGACTCCCCCAGTCATTAGACTTTGCAGAAACTACTTAATTAGTGATTGTGTGGAAAATGATTCATTGGCCCCTCCCCTCAGTTAAGGGTTCTAATCGGTTTGATTTGCATGACTTCACTAGTGAGACAAAGAAGTGGCGACAGACGCTTTGTCCATGTGAACCGGTCAATGATATACCACCAACGAGTATGAAGTACGGTCACAATTCAGACGCCTTAAAGGGATTGTATACGTTTGGTAATTGGAACCCACTGTTTGTTTCAATCCTTAGTAGATATACACCATAAAACTAACCTGTGAAAATTTCATTTCAAAAGGTGGTAGCGTTTTTGAGATATTGTCAAAAATCTGGAGCGGTTATGTCCACGCAGGAAGAATAATCTGCAATTGGAATACACAATCTGAGAAACGTTACTGTCAGTAACGCTTCTCAGATTCATTTTTGTTGTGATAACAAGTGATATCTCTTTTCATAACCGCAGTACTTCAAAGTGAAATGTTTCTCAAAAAGCTGCTGTACTTCTTACCAAGTAAGTTTTTATTGCCATTAATTTTTAAAGTCATTACCAAACGTATACAGACCCTTAAAGTCACTGAACACGTTTGGTAATTGTCAAAGACCAGTGTTCTCATTTGGTGTATCCCAACATATGCATAAAATAACAAGCCTGTGAAAATTTGGGCTCAATTGGTCATCGAAGTTGCAAGAAAATGATGAAAGAAAAAACACCCTTGTTGTACAAATTTGTGTGCTTTCAGATAGGAATAAAAGGCTTCTTGCAAGAAGTATTTTATTATTTTTGTGAGAAATTACCTCTTTCTCAAAAACTACGTTACTTCAGAGGGAGTCGTTTCTCACAATGTTTTATACTATCACCAGCTCTCTGTTGCTCGTTACCAAGTCAGTTTTTATGCTAATATATATTTTGAGTAATTACCAAACGTGTACAGTGCCTTAACCTGCCTCTGGTAGGCCTACGCGTAAATAAACATTGGTGTCAGCTCTTCGTGTTTGTCCAACTTTTGGAAATTGACGCTTGTTGTCATTCATATTTTGTGGATGAGATTACTTTTTGTATTTTGTTATACAACAAATGCACTACAAAAACAGGGGTGTTAAAATTGACACCATGGGTTTTGACACATATAGATACCGAAGAGAGAATCAAAAGTAACACCATAGGGTGTTAAAATAACACTAATTTCTGCAAAAATTAATGGTGTTATTTTAACACCATGAGATGCTACTTTTGATTCTCTCTTCGGTATTGTTACTAATAATAATAATAATAACTGTATTTATAAAGCGCCAAATTGCCAAAGGATACAAGGCGCTGAAGAAGAAAAAGACAGTACAAAGACGCTGTCGACCAGCTACAGACTAGGGGAAAAGATGGGTCTTGAGAGCCAGTTTGAAGGCTGAGACACTGTTGGAGTTTCTGGTTTGGGTGGGTAGACTATTCCATAATCGGGGAGCGGCAATGGAAAAGGCCCTGTCACCTGCAAGTTTATGTGTTTTGTGGACTGCGAGGGATTTACCGTCTGATGAGCGAAGAGAATAAGAACAGGTCTGGAGTGGAAGGAGAGAAGTGTGTACCATTGTACGGAATTGAATACGTTGGGCAACTGGAAGCCAGTGTAGTTGCTTGAGAAGTGGAGATGTGTGGGTGTGTTTGGGTAACTTAAAGATAAGTCTGGCACATCGGTTTTGAAGCCGTTGAAGGCGAGATACATCTTTCTTGGAGACACCATTCAGGAGGCAGCAGCCATAGTCCAGCTTAGACAAAATTAAGGCACGGACTGCATTGTGACAAGCACTGAAATCTAGAAACCTTCTGATCCGGCTAAGGTTGCGGATATGCCAATTAAGAGCCCGACAGAGTTGAGTGACGTGAGCCGACATATTCATGTTGCGGTCAAAGACAACACCCAAGTTTCTGACTGATGGAGAGGGATGAATTTGAGTGCCATTGAGATTAAAAGTGAGGTGCTCGAGATATTTGAAGTGAGTGGGTGAGGCTGCAATGAAGAATTCTGTCTTATCAGGGTTCATCTTGAGCTTATTGGTGACCAACCAGGATTGAAGTTCGCTGACACACCGAGACAATCGAAACAAAGCACAAGCCGCATCTCCAGGCCGGGAGGGGTTGAATGTTAAGAATAACTGTACATCGTCAGCATAGATGTGATACTGGATTGAGTGACGGCGAATAATTTGACCGATGGTGTGAGAGTAATAAGTGAAGATCTGAGGACCGATGACGGAGCCCTGAGGAACATCATATTTAAGCTTCGCTTCAGTAGAGAGGGCATCCTTCACACAAACCTGGCTAGTCCTATCACTCAAGTATGTGTGGAACCACTGGTGAACAACTCCATCTAGACCAAAGTCGTTTGTGAGACGCTGTAAGAGGATATTGTGGTCAACTGTATCGAAAGCGGCCGACAAGTCCACCATAATGAGAAAAACAGCCTGATGTGAATCAATAGCTCTAAGAAAAGCGTCTTGAACTGTAATAAGTGCTGTTTCGGTGCTATGAGAAGGACGGTACGCAGACTGCAAAGGCTCAGACAAGTCATTAGATTGGACAAAAGAGGCAACCTGTGAGGAGACCACCTTTTCGATGAGTTTACCAAGGAAGGGTAGATTAGAGACAGGTCGGTAACTCGTGAGTTGCTGAGTGTCAAGGGATGGCTTCTTTAGGACAGGAGTGATCCTAGCTTTGCGGAGCTCAGCCGGAAACACACCCGAAGACAGTGAGCAATTCACGACGCGACACAAAACCTGAATGACAGCTGGTAAGTGTTTTTTGAGTAACCATGTGGGCATGGGATCTAAATCACACGATTTTGAGGAACATTGCTTTATAAAGTGAGTTAATTCTTCCACAGTAACAAGATCAAAGCTACACATAGTACAATGCATTGGATTGTTATCAGTTGGTGGACAACTATCAGAATTAATACTGTCTACTTCAGAACGAATACTATCAACTTTGTTCACAAAGAAATCCTGAAATTAGTTGGCAAGGTTAACAGGGGAAGTAGAATCAGGTAAATGACATTGGTTATTGTTAATTAATTTATTAACAACTTTAAACATATCTTTAGAATTACAGTCAGATAAATTGTCCATTGAAGTATCCAGACTTGGCTTGAGTGATGGCATTAGAGACATCTCGTTGGGACTTGATGTAGGTTTGATGATCAGTATCTGCATGTGTCTTCCTCCATTTCCGCTCACTGCGTCGCCTTGCACGACGAGCAGCTTCCATAGTCGCGTTGATTCACCTGGGCTTGCGACAAACGGTGCGGGAACGGGTAGTTGCCGGAGCATGGAGATTAAGAACTTCCCGGCAACCACAGTTGTAGCCAGTGACAAGATCATTAATGTCTTCATGGGCAGACAATAGAACATCATCCATTCTGGCAGCAAGATCATGACCGAAGGCATCAGAGTCAATATATCTGAAATTACGTGATCTATATGTCGTCTTCATATCACGGGGTTTGTCGAGGTCGAGGTTAAACTTGATGACAAGGTGATCAGAAGAGTGAGGATGGTATAATGAATATGACTCAATAAGGGTGTCAGTGTCTTTCACTAGCACTAAGTCAAGTGTATGGCCAGCTGTATGTGTTGGGTCATGGATTAATTGGTGGTAGTTTAATGAAGCGATGATGGTAGTGAAGACTTTTATTTCTGGTTTAGACGGACAGTCATAATGAAGGTTGAAATCCCCAAGGACCACACATCTACCTGGAAGATGCTCCAAAGCACATACAAAGTCCTCAAATTCAGACAAAAAGTCGGTGACAGAGGATGAAGGAGGTCTGTAGACCATGGCAAAATTGACGTTACTGTGACGATAGGTTACAAGCGCATGTTCAAAAGTGCATGTTAGAGGGAGGACATTGTTCCTAAGCTGAAGGTTCAATTGGCTCTTGAAAACAAGACCAATGCCCCCGCCACGGCCAGACTGACGAGGTGCACTCAGTACCGAGTAACCAGGTGGGCACATGTCACCCATTACTACCGGATCATCGGCTTTCAACCAAGTTTCGGTAAGAATAATAATATCAGTATCGTGTTCAAGGATCATCTCACACAATAAATCCGTCTTATTCCTTATGGACTGTGCATTCCAGAGGCTAGCAGTCACATGCTTGAGATATGAGCTACGCCTTGGTCGGTGTGGGGGTGAAACTACAGGGGCATCATTGTTATGATTATCATAGTTACCAGAGACCAAGATAGTGGATGATATCTTGCCTGCCCGTTTTCCTCTGCGGGTGGGGGTTTACGGTTAATACCAAGTCGGCAGATGTTGTTGTAGACAGCAGTTGGGAGTCTTGCATGCTGCACAGTAGCTGTGTTCAGTAGCTTAAATTGCTCCACAGAATAGGACGTATTGTTGTTGATGTGGCGGTACATGGTCAGCTGAATAGAGATGAACAATAGCAGGGCAGTCCAGCCCGCCCACTGTTTGTGCATGGGCACTATGTGTGTAGTGAACCAATGAGTTATAGCCATCAGCAGCAGAGACAAGCAGAGTTTTCCAGTCGAAATTACTGCAAATCAGGATAAATCTAATCGGCCAGAATCGTCAGGAATGGGCACCGGGGGATGATAACCCACTGTGACCTAAGGATTTCCAAACTGAAGCTGGAACACAGGTAACACTGATATAGAGAACAGAGAGAGAGGTATAGTGCTGCCGGACTGGCGCTCACAATTTAATACGACCCAAATTCCTAAATGCCAGAGATTTCTCAAAATAACCCCGCCCTGGAAAATAAGGGTAACAAAAGTAGTCAAACAGACAAGCATAATAAGAAGCAGCAAGTATGTTCAATTATATAAACCACCTGAAAAATCCACAGGCATATAACTCGTGTGAGATTCGAATCCACGACCTTTGCCATTTTAGAGCAGATGTCTTTACTGGTTAACCACTAGAACGTCGAGATTGCCCAGTAGCTAGAGGCAGTCTGAACGGTGACTGCTCTATATTCCGACACCCCTATGTTCCGACAACCCTATGCTCCGACAACCCCCTAGTGATTTACACGCTAGGGTTAGGGTTAGGGTTAGGAATAGGAAAATACACCAGAGGTGTCGGAACATAGGGGAGTAGGAACATAGGCGTGTAACCATTCGAATCCTATATTTAAAAATATATATATATTTTTGAATAAAGTGATTATAGTGTACTTTCAGCCACTTGTATTGTATCTGCACCGTTATCTTTCCTAATTTACCTTGAACCAAACTGTTTTACCTGCCTGATTTGAGATGTTTATTATAGTACACAAAAATATTATCAGTAAGTCAATTATATAAGAAGTAACATAAATAGTATACTTGCGGGTACAACCATGTGTAAAATCTCGTTGTGGGAGTGCTGGCTCTGAAAAGAGACGGTGTGGTCTCGACGCTTCGAACAGTATACTCTGCTTGTCTTCAGGATAAGTAGGAAATGATAGTGTCAATGCTAGTGTGATTTAGATTGCATGACATGTTTTTGCATCTTTAGAATGATTTAAGCTAAGTGCTGTGTGAATTACTCAGAGTTTTGACATGATTGTAAAATAACCCTTTTGTGTATTTTGACCATTTGTTGCTCTATCATAGATGAGCATTCCTACCCTGTGAGTATACATTATGTATATGTGACATTGTGGCCGATCTCAATGGAAATAAAAAACAACCTTTTTGTATCCTTAGATGCCTGGGTTCCCTGGGTTCTGCTGAACAGGTTGTGTACTATCAATTGCATTGTGTTTGATGCTCCTTCTGGCAAGTCGCCAGGTTGTGATTCTTTAAATTCTTTTGTTATCAAGAAAGCCAGGTACTCCTTAGCAAAACCACTAGCCAAGATTTTCAATAGGTCTATAAGTTCTGGAGTTTTTCCAGACGGGCTTAAAATAGCTAAAGTCACTCCTATTCATAAAGCAGGTGATAAACATTCCATTGGTAATTTCAGACCTATCTCTGTTTTATCTACGTTTTCCAAGGTATTTGAAAAGTTGATATATAGTCGCCTCATTGCATTCATAAATAAACATAACATTCTTTCTGAGTCACAGTTTGGTTTCAGGGCAAATCGCTCCACTGAGCTAGCAACGTCTTATTTAATGAATAAATTGCTAAATGCCGTTGAAGAAAATAACATCTCTATTGGTGTATTTTTGGACCTATCTAAAGCATTTGACACGATTAACCATGATATTTTGATATGTAAACTAGAGCATTATGGAATCCGTGGAGTAACCTTGGAGTGGTTCAAAAGCTATTTATCTAATAGAAAACAGTTTGTTTCATATAATTCTGTCCATTCATCTGAAAAAACTATTTCTTGGGGAGTACCTCAGGGTTCTGTTTTGGGTCCTCTTCTTTTTATTATTTATATTAATGATATCTGTAACACATCCGAAATTATATCATTTTGTCTTTTTGCCGATGATACAAGTTTAGTATACAGCCACAGAAATGTAGATACAGCTATTCTTAACCTTAACGCTGAAATGGTAAAAATAAGTACGTGGCTTGTTGCTAATAAACTGTGTATTAATCTACTCAAAACAAATTATATGATATTTTGTCCAAGACAACGTAAATATATCCAATCTGTGTCTTTAATCTTAAATGGAACTGACCTACAAAGAGTAACAAGTACTAAATTTCTTGGTATAAGAATTGATGAAAATTTGTCTTGGAAAGGTCATATTAATGATGTTGCGAGTAAAATATCAAAGAATATTGGTATAATTAATCGTCTAAAGAAATGTTTACCAAGCCACGTCTTATTAACTTTATATAATTGTTTTGTTCTTCCCTATTTAAGTTACTCAATTCTTACTTGGGGTGGTGTATCTACACAATGTAATAGGCTTCTTACTTTACAAAAGCGAGCTGTTAGGATAATTTCTAACGCTGGTTTTCTTGATCATACTGCTGCATTATTTTGTAATCTTAAATTGTTAAAATTTAATGATCTTTATCATTTGAAACTAGGTAAATTTATGTACAAGTACATGAGTAATGCATTACCACCTTGTTTTAGCTCATTTTTTCCTCTAACTACTAGCATTCATTCATACAAAACTCGAAGCACTGCAAAGAAAAATCTCTTTGTTTCTCGCAACCGAACCTCAATGTATAAAAACAGCCTTGTTCAACGTGGTGTTTCATACTGGAATAATTTAGATGGTTCTGTTAAATCTGCAATCACTCTACCTATATTTTCAAAAAAACTAAAACAACTACTACTCAATGCATATTCATTATAATTATTTCATGACTTTAATAGTATGAGTCAGTTCAATGATGGCTTGCTTTTTGGTATATTGTTGGTTCACCTACATTTGTTCGTCTGTCCTTGTAGTCCCTTGTCTTTGTGAGTCTTATGCTGTGTTAGTATGTCAATAGGTTAGGGTACAAAAGCCAAGGCTTCACCCAATCCTAAGTTTTGCCCTTCTGACTTATTAATAATTTTGGCTACTGTTTATAACTGTCACTGTTAATATTTATGAAACACCAATGATGATGTATTATATCATGTGAGGGCAATACCGAAATAAATGTTTATTGAATTGAATTGAATTGAATTGAATTTGAATTTGGGTTACCCTCCGTATTTGTAGTGACGGGTTGTGTTCAGCATCAGACAATTATTAAGATGTGTGGATTTTCAATCGGGCTTCCCAATTCTTAATTTGTGGCCCTAAAGTACTTTTAGTGACGGGCGTTGCTCCTTTAAATGTAGTTGTTTAATATGCATATTTGATCGTCGGTCAGCACTTTTAATCCTGTTCAGGATATTTTTGAAGTTGGTGGCGTATATGCAGCTGTGAGTTCTCATGTGTGAGACAGTTTGTTTGACATTTTTTGACCTTTCAGTTTAATGTCGGATGCAACGTGATTGATTGTTATTTCCGACACTGCAAAAACGATGGTGTTAAAATTTACTCCATGGGTGTTGTCACATGTTGATACCCCCAAGAAGAATCAAAATTTACACCAAAGGGTCTTAAATTAACACTGATTTCTGCAAAAACAATTACATTCGAGTTATTTTAACACCCTAAGATGTTAATTTTGATTCTCGTTTTGGTATATATATATATATGTGACAACCCCCACGGTGTAAATTTTAACACCCCAGTTTTTGCAGTGTAGCTTTAAAGGCCCTGTACACTATTGGTAAGATCGAAAAACACAAATGCTTACAGATTCACACACAACTTACATGATTTGAAGTGGTTCCTTAAAATATTTCTGCCTAAAATGCTATCGTTTCTGAGAAATGAGTAAAACAATAGTTTTTATCACACGCGATATTTTGAAAAAACAGAAAACACATAAGGTCTCTTTTCACTATTTTCTCGTGATCTCGATAACCAATTGAGCTCAAACTTTCACAGGTTTGTTTGTTCATGCATATGTTGAATCACACAAAATGTGCACACTGATTTTGAGCTGTTACCAAAAGTGTACAATACCTTTAAGCCATATTGTCAGTCGTTATAGTTTTATGCTCCAAATCCTCTGTGATTTTTGACCTGAAATAAAAACTTTGTTTTAAGTTGATCTTTCACTGTATGATCCGCATGCTTAGAGGTCCGAATATTATTCTCATGCATCTTTATATGTGTTGTTTCTGAGCTGTACTGAATTACAGGTTACTGTAGTCACAGATTTGTGGTGTGCCTCTCCATGGCGTAGTGTATTTTACCATGCAGTGATAGTTTAATTAAGGGACAAGTGTCTCCCACTATTAGCTTGATGAGCAATATTTACTGTTTACAAGCTGTCTGTAAGTCTAAATAACAGGATACTAAAATGATTTACTTTCCCCTTTTCCCGTATAGGTTTTTTCCCCCTGTTTTTTATTCATACAGGTTTTTGTCAACGTCTGCATTTTTACCCTGTATGGCATTGTTAACGATTTGTTCTCGATAAGAAGTGTCACTTGAGGCAAGAATAAGTAGGCAATCGAACCATATGGTTGTACTTAGAAATTACTTCATTTATTTGGATGGCCATATTGTAGAGTAATCGCAAAATTAACACTTTATAAGACTATTCCATCTTTCAAAAAAGGGTGACATTTTCCTAAAATGTTAATACAAACGTAGAGATGTTTAATGATTAAACTAGTATGAATTTATTGAAATGTAGCCGACTGACACCCCAAATGCTTTATTTGAAAGATGGAAATGAAAAACGTAATTAAAAAAGAAGAAGTAATATATCAATGGGAGTTTAATTATACAATTTCGAATATTATTAAATATTGAAAAAGTAACATTGAAATATTATATTTGACTAACAGGAACCCCTTCTTCTAATGGTGCCACCTTAAGTTGGAATATGTACAAAAGAGATGCAGACGTCGACAACAGGACCATATTGGCCTGGCGTGGAGCCGACCCAGCACGATTGGTCCAAGAAGTATGCCTTGCGGAACCCTCCAGTACATCATGAGTAAACTAAGTACACCGGCAGTTATTGTGCTGATATTCATGGCACTAGGAGCAGTGAAGGGAGACATTTGTAAGTAGAAAAATAACCTACTTCGTATAGGCATTTATTTAAAAACATTCAAATGCAATGATGTAGCCTATAATCTGTATACATGACAGGTGTTTTATCCGAAAACTTAAAAATACATAAGTCTTTACGAATTTATAGTATTGATGACTCAAAAACTAATAATCTGGCAAAATCCAAATAAAATGTTTCTCAATGGGTTCCCTCGAACATTTGTTCCAAGGTTGAATATGTGTTGTTGTTGTTATTGTTGTTGTTGTTGTTGGTATGATTGACATCATTATCACGATTGCAGCATTTTACTCAGAAAAAAATGAAAACAGTATGGTTGAAATCACCCCCCCCCCCATCGACTTGAAATCAAGTCGTTGTTTGCCACTGACGAAAGTGCATTACTGTGGTGGCCCTGACGGGACATCGCATATCGCAAATAATTATGTGCTTATAGCCTACGTATGCAATGTAGTTAAACTTATCGCAAATGTGCACAGACGTACGATGTCGTGAAACTAATCGCAAATAATGTGCGCAGACGTATGCAATGTTGTGAAATTAATCGCAAGTGCGCATACCATATGCGAATATATTTGCGATGTCGTGAATTTTATTGCATACTTTGTCGCATATGTTTGAATTCAAATTATATTGATCTGGGGAGTTTCTTGCGTCATTGTTGTGAGGCAAGCAAGGCGAGGTGGTATTCCGAGTGGTGGAACTTGGCCTGGTGCCAAGTTCCTGGGTACAATATTGTGTGGTGATGCTTACAGGGGCCTGACTAATTTCCTGCCACGTACTCCCCAAGTCATTAACTAATTGACCGCAACTATACGACATCATCCCAAAGGTATACATACGACAAAGTATGCAATACAATTCACGACATCGCACATTTGCACACGTCTGCGCTCATTCGCGATTAATTTCACGACATCGCACAAGTCTGCGCACATAATTCCGATTAATTTCACGACATCGCACAAGTCTGCGGACATATTAATTGCGATTAATTTCACGACATCGGACAAGTCTGCGCACTTTGCGATTAATTTCACGACATTGCATACGTCTGCGCACATAATTGCGATTAATTTCACGACATCGCACAAGTCTGCGGACATAATTGCGATTAATTTCACGACATCGCACAAGTCTGCGCACTTTGCGATTAATTTCACGACATTGCATACGTCTGTGCACATATTTGCGATATGCAATGTACCTTCCTTTTAATGATGCACACTGCCGCGATCAGTGTATCGGAACGTATTACAACGACGAAGAATAAAAGTCGCTACACACAATACAGCATTGATTTCTAAATCTGTTATTGTTGTTAAAGATTTTTTGTTCAATATGCAATTCATGGTGCCACTCAGATTTTTGTATGTGGTTGAACGGTTATCGGTAACGAAGCATGACTATTTTATTAGTTCTCTGCCTTTGTATGAACTAGTGGTGGGTAACAACAGTTTAACAATTTAATTTCAAATATCAAGGAATGCCTAAAAGGGAAACTGACTAGGGAAAATTTTAAATAATTTGGGGTTGAACAAAGATTGACCAAACTGAGCTATAATAGCTATAGCTCAGTTGGTAGAGCGCCGGCACGTTAATCCGGAGGTCGTTGGTTCAAATCCCGCTCTAGTCAATTGTTCTTTGTTCAACCCCAAATATTATTTAAAATTTTCCCGGTCAGATTTCCTTGTGGTTTATTACTTGATATGTTTAATAAAAAGGTCGCATCCCCTTAAAGGCATCGTACACGTTTGGTAATTGTCAAAGACCAGTGTTCTCACTTGGTGTATCCCAACATATGCATAAAATAACAAGCCTGTGAAAATTTGGGCTCAATTGGTCATCGAAGTTGCAAGAAAATGATGAAAGAAAAAATACCCTTGTTGTTCAAATTTGTGTGCTTTCAGTTAGGAATAAAAATTTCTTGCAAGAAGTATTTTATTATTTAAGTGAGAAATTACCTCTTTCTCCAAATATTTTGAGGGATAAAAAGTGATATATTTTTCCATAACCGCAGTCTTTCGAAGTAATAAGTCTCTCAAAATGCATTATACTATCCAAAGCTGCTGTACGTCTTACCAAGTAAGTTTTTATTGCCATAAATTTTCAGAGTCATTACCAAACGAGTACGATGCCTTTTAAGTATGGGAGCATTGGGGGGATACCCTCTGCCACATATCAGGCATGGTATAGAAAGATTAAAGACATCGTACACGTTTGGTAATTGTCAAAGACCAGTGTTCTCATTTGGTGTATCCCAACACATGCATAAAATAACAAGCCTGTGAAAATTTGGGCTCAATTGGTCATCGAAGTTGCAAGAAAATGATGAAAGAAAAAAACACCCTTGTTGTACAAATTTGTGTGCTTTCAGATAGGAATAAAAATTTCTTGCAAGAAGTTTTTAATATTTTAGTGAGAAATTACCTATTTCTCAAAAACTACGTTACTTCAGAGGGAGTCGTTTCTCACAGTGTTTTATACTATCAACAGCTCTCCGTTGCTTGTTACCACCAAGTAAGTTTTTATGCTAATAGATATTTTGAGTAATTACCAAACGTACGATGCCTTTAAGGTGATCCCTCTGCTGCCGTTTCCCAGGTTGTATCGTAAACTTGTATGTAATCCCTGGCTATACGGTAGGTTGTATGGCTTCTTACTGGCATCCTCCAAACAAAGATATTGACAAAATAGGGAGACCGCCAACATAGGCCTAGATAGCTCAGTTGGTAGACCGCCGGCACGTTAATCCGGAGGTCGTTGGTTCAAATCCTGCTCTAGTCAATTGTTTTATCCCAAATAATTTCATTTCATCTCAACGTTTATTTCCATATTCAAGAATGTACATTCAATCAGGTGGTTAGTTACCAATACCAGTGTATCCGTCTGAGAAACTCTAGTGATTCCACGCTACACAAAATTGAATATTGACACCGGATTCCGGATCACAAGGGGGAGGCAGACTCATTTCAGGGTCAATATGACCCGTTGTTTGTGTCATACTGACGCAGACCCAGAGTCAAAATGTTTAACCAGTTTTCGAGTCAGTCAGCCTGGCCCAGAAATGGGTAGATCAGGCTCACCGGGACGCGGAGTCCATGGTCAGTTCTGATCCGATGGTGCTCAGAGTGAATCACAGTACAGTCATCACAGATTTGTATGTTATTCATTATTATTTTGTATAACACTTCCTCACTGGCACAACACTACACAAAAAGAAATATACAAGGTGATAAAAAGATATATAAAACTAGGGGAGATGGCCTTAGCTTTCGATCCAAACCGGACCTTCGTCAGAGGCATAAACAAGCACAAACACAAACATATCCACTTGTAGCAAAAAGAGGAGCATATGAAGACATCCAGAAAAAAAGCGGGAGTAAGGAGTGGGAAAAGATAAAGTGGATACGGTGTAAACGAATAAAAGCAAAAAACAAGCAATTCAAAGGGATCACCACGAAGGGATATCACAACAGAAAAATAAGTTTCTTACTACGATCGATATAATACAATTGCATGTAGTAAGCCTATATATACACATATTTAAAAAGTTACAACAAATCGCCAGTGAGTGGCAAGATGGAACATGGTGACCAGCACCTCTACAGAGCCATCCTACCATAGATGAAGGGAAGGGGATGGGGTCGGGGAACAGGGAAGAGGAAAGAGGGAGGCAAGCTGAAAGAAGGGGAGGGACAAATAGAGGGACTCTCAATGCCGGCAGTTAGCGCAACGGCAGTTAGAAACCCAGGGACAGATGTTGTCAAATTGAAAATTGGAATAAGACGTAAAAGATATACCGGCAAGGCAGCATTTATTGTCGATTTGGGGACAAAAACTTTCCTGAAAACTTCCATTCCACGCACTACGAATTACCATATGGGCAATTCCAGAATTACCATGAATGAAAACGGCTGTATAACCGTTCATCGGAGGGTCAGACGCTCTTGTCCACACGGTCTTTAGTTTACTGGATTCGTAAAATTTGGACGAGCCCGCACTATTCAAGCAGGTATCAAATAATACGGTATCCACAAGGATCACTCGTTCACGGTTTTTATTATTTATTTTTTTTCAAGGACAGGTCGGTTTATTTCACATTATTTCACCTGTTACCCTAAAAACGAATTTAGACAAATTTACACATGATTTTATAGGCCTTTAATATTAATATTTAATAAAAATCGACCTTTCCAAAAACAATTTTTTACAAATAATGTCTTTGCAGGGCATTTTCCCCGCATTTCGTTTTCTATATAACTCCTTTGAGTAATTTACTGGGATTTTTTCCAGCCTTAACACCGTCATAACTTAACACCATAATTGTTGGACTCTGATTATTGGGAACTGTAGTAAAGCATAATCAGTTCAGTGGTGCAGTCCTCAGTCCAACAGAATCGAACAAAACATGCAGTTGGATTTTGAAGGGTTTTGTGTTGTAGTATGGTGCTTATGACACAGTGTCGTAAAGCGCGATGTGCTTTACTCGTCGATTGAGTAACAACTCACATGTACATATGAAAAGAATTTTTAATAAAGTTAACGAGTTCATTTTTTTTTTTTTTTTAATTTATTTATTTATTTTTTTTGGGGGGGGGGGGGCTAACAGGCATCGGTGAGTCGACTTCTCCTTATATGTATAACTCATGGGAATAAACCTTATTCAAACTGAAGAAAAAATGTGCCTTTATTATCGTTATTGTTGTTATTTATTTCTGGTAATTATACCAAGGATGCCTCATGAACTTAATCACTGTATCTTGCAAGCCTGAGGAAACCTGTAAACAACAGTGCATGCTGTGTAAGCCAGAAACACCGAGGTTAACCCTTACTCCTGCAACGAGTGTTCTGGGTTCTTTTATACGTGCACTACCATTATTGTACACGGAACCTACGGCTTAATGTCCCATCCCAAGGACAAAGTATGGTCAAGGACTCAAGTGCCACGACCGGGACTCGAACAGTCTGCTGTTTAGCTTGAGTCCGGTGCTCTTAACCGCTCGGCCACGACACGCCACATTGTTTATACATGCTGAAACAATGACTTCTTCCTATCCTACATGAATTTAACCACCACTATTACATTTCACTGCTTTTTTGTTCCAGATGGAATCCCAGATCTCAATACTGATCGTGGTAAGTTATTTATTCAGGCCTATTATTTTATATTATATTATATGTATCTGATTAATTTTAGATCAGAGGGTTTTCTGTCTGCATATTTTGAAATCATGTCCTTTATAGCACTCAAATTCCATCAAAAGTAAATCACGGATAGCTGGGTTTTCTGAAAGAAAATTGTTTATGCCCAGTTTTTCCTATTGTCACACCTGCCATACACCCTCCCTGCCCTTGGAAATAACCCACAGCGAGGTTTGGTCTAAAAAGGGCACACTACCTCAAAATAATAGTGAATGGATCGACGCACAGAAGCCCTCAAAATAAGTGAGACAAATTTGAGGGTCATTAGTTTTAGAGATTGTTTGAAAAGTGTAATTTAACGTATCTTGTGGTTATTGACTCTCAGTTGGGAGCTTAGTGGTTTGGGTAAGTTAGGCCCTGAAAAGATGTGTATTTTTTTGCTCATTGGCGTATAGGACTTCATATCCAAGATGGCCGCTTTTCTGTTAGGAATACGAACTCTCAAAGTGTTGTATTTTATTTGTGACGGGCGTAGCTCAAGGGGGCCTTTGTTTTATTTCACAAGTCCTTAAGCCCATCGCAA
This sequence comes from Plazaster borealis, assembly GCA_021014325.1. NCBI lineage: Eukaryota > Metazoa > Echinodermata > Asteroidea > Forcipulatida > Labidiasteridae > Plazaster > Plazaster borealis. The sequence goes on along the minus strand of CM037471.1, from coordinate 4,437,194 downwards.
GTATAAATTAAGGTTTTTGCAAGTATATGTTTGGAAAATCTTGTTTTTTTTTGCAAGTTTAGGATTGGCGAGTCTTGCTCGCTTCCCCAAAACAAGATTTGCTAAACATTTATACTTAAAAAAAACCAAGATTTGCTAAACATGTGCGTCAAAAAAACAAGATTTGCAAAAACAATAGGCCTATACTTCAACAGCCGAAAACCTATTGTTGTTAATTCAGATTTTACAATTTCCGAGCAGCAAGGTCAAACGTTATTCCACCATAAAGGCAGCATAATGGTCGTTGTCTTGACTTGGCTTTATGACCGTTATTATTATTCTTGTATAATGACCTGATCAGCGAGGTCAAAGAATCACAATAAAAGTAAAATTCCTGAATTGAACTTTTCTAACTCTTATTATGTTAACTTGACTGTCTTAAAAAATAAAAATAAAAACCACCCAACACCCCCAACAAATAAACAAACAAAGCAGCTTCGTATTATTTTTCAGACTAACCCAAAAATGCATTAATTTTTGCGTTGTTGGATAAGTAATCAAACACAAATGTTTGTATATAAATTAAGGAACACGTTTTATTTCAAACCAGAATCCGGAAAGGGGAAACTTACTAATGTATAAAATAGCCGTTTTGAAGGAAAATCTAGCAAAACTTAAAATATAATCACATCAAGTATTTTAAAGGGGTGTCGACTTAATGGGTATTATTTTTTCCATGGTAAGACGAAGCCCTAATAAAGGAAACATTCAGCAGAAATTTAGAATGACATCAAAGATGCTACTTAAGTGGGGGGGAGGGGGAGGGGCTGTGGGGCACTGTGTCCCCACTGTTTTTGGCTGAAGACTTTCTTGTGGGATATTTGAGGGGTTTAGGGGTTGTAAAATTTTCAGAGGGGATGACGGCGAGGTCATCAGTGGCAGTAGCATTATTATCTCTACCTTGAATTATCTTCTTAAAACACGTCTCACAGTAATGCAACGCTATAGATGAATAACAAAAGATTGTTTATACAGGGAAGAGTGAAATCATACATGTAGCCGTGTGCAAGCAAATCATGAGATGAGGTCATAGTGTGACAACGAAAAACATTTTGATGGTATTTGTAAAAATGCATCACAGAGAGGGTTTTTGTTTTTAAGGAAAAGCAAATAAAAAAGTATAGGACCGGAACGCACTCAAGATTTTTAAAAAGCTGAACGTCAGTTAATACAAAGCGCCACCCTGTGTCGAGTGAGAAACAAGAAGGCAAGCTTTACAATTCTTGAAAAGGTAGGGCAGAAACGTAAATGGTTTATAGGCACTGTACACGTTTGGTAATTACTCAAAATATATATTAGCATAAAAACTGACTTGGTAACGAGCAACGGAGAGCTGTTGATAGTATAAAACATTGTAGGAAACGACTCCCTCTGAAGTAACGTAGTTTTTGAGTAAGAGGTAATTTTTCACTGAAATAATAAAAACTTCTTGCAAGAAGTTTTTATTCCTATCTGAAAGCACACCAATTTGTATAACAAGGGTGTTTTTTCTTTCATCATTTTCTTGCAACTTCGATGACCAATTGAGCCCAAATTTTCACAGGCTTGTTATTTTATGCATATGTTGGGATACACCAAGTGAGAACACTGGTCTTTGACAATTACCAAACGTGTCCAGTGCCTTTAATACAAAGCCCCTCCCTGTGTCGAGTGAGAAACAAGAAGGCAAGCTTAAAATAAAAAAATGAGGGAGTCATGTACGGTTATGAACGGTGGTGGGTTTGGGAAAAGGTAGGGCAGAAACGTAAATGGTTTACTCGGTATTTTGGCAACTTGATGAGCTTCTTCAGCCACGATCGGTTTATTCTCTCAAATTCTGTCCATGTGCTTGAAGGATACTTTGCTGTGGTCGAAGACAGCACAACATACAACAAGATCTACAAATACTTCAAGTATCCGATCACACCGTCTGGGTATATACTATTTGAAGTGAAGACTGAAGGGAGTGCTTACATCACTCTGTCTGCAGAGGCCGACCACCAGATCGTACAATATGAGATTGTCATCAGCGGTCATAAGACGCTCATACGAAGGTATCCAAATCCAAACAATATTTTCCCCAGTTTCTGAAGTTAGTTCCTTATTTTGTAGTCCCTACAAATGAACTAAGAACATTATTTATAAGGGCATTGCGTGGCAACAGACAGTTTATAGAGTGAAATGGAGAATTGGTGAAGAGGCTTTCCTCCTGCAGTGAGGTGAAATAGGCTAGAAACAGGCGCGGATCCAGGGGGGCGTGGGGGGCGCACGAAAAAGGAGAAAAGAAAAAAAGAGGGAGAGAGAGAAGGGGAGGGAGAAATGGGGAAGGGAAGATTTTGCTACTTGGTATATTTTCACGCCCCCCCCCCGTTTGGAAAATCCTGGATCCGCCCCTGAGAAAGAAGAAGAAAATGAAGAACAGAGCAAGAACTTGAATAGACCAGGTCCCTGTTCGCTTTTCGGGTTGATGACCATAATCAGTATTGACCATAATAAAAAATAACAGTAAACGCTGACCAACGCTCTATCAGTGACAAGCAAACCCAAGGGAGGCGTAGTTTTACAGTTAACGAAACTAGACAATCTTTTGATCCTGGAATACTAGCTGGATGGTGAAATACGTGGTGTATTGCGGCAGCAATAAATAATAATTAGGTCTTCTACGCTCTAAAATCTCCCGGGTCAGAATTGATCCAGATTCCGGAGCCCCATGTTCCCCCTCTTGCCCCCCCCCCCTCAAAAAAAAAAATGAGATCGAAAAAATGTACGAATAATTAATAATTAGACACATGAAATAACCCCTCCACAAAATTGCGTCTTTGCCCTCGCCTGCCCCCCCCCCAATAAAAAAAATGTTAGCTTCGCCACTGAAAATCAATAATACTAATAACATTCTTGTCAAAACTGCATTGAAACATGAAAGACATTGGTCAAGTGGCGTGCTCCCCAGACATTTTCATTTGGATGGGAAAGGGGGCATATAACTTAAGTGGGGTGGGGGACTGTTTATCGAATCATTCATTTTGTGCATTTTGTTCCGATCTCATTTGGGGGCAAGAAGGGGGAAATGGTCCTGAGCAGGGTGCTCCCCACTCGCGATCCAGTTACGCCACTGGAGATGGTGGTATGATGGCACCTTTCAGGGTCCTGTGTTAATTTTATCTTTTGTGTAATTGTCTATAAAAACAGATGCATCGACAGTTGTACTAAGGCCATAGAAGTTCACAACACATACCTCTTGAGTGGTACAGAGTTCCACTTCTTTTGCATCTCGTATAACAATGGTCAGATCAAGCTGGGTCAGACCTGTGACCAGGAACCCGGCCTTGTATCATGGACAGATGACGATCCTCTCCCAATCAAGTATTTTGGTTACGCCACTAAGATTGATGATTCTTGGAAGACTGGGATGTGGAAATTTTACGTCGTCGGTAAGAAATAATTATCTGTTCTCGTGTTGTGTCATTTACAGGCCTTGGCGTGGACATAGTTTTTCAGTTTAGACTGACTTCGTATAATTTACTTTAATTATTTCAAAGGTCAATTTAAAGGCAGTGGACACTATTGATAATTACTCAAAATAATTATTGGCATAAAACCTTACTTGGTAACGAGTAATGGGGAGCTGTTGATAGTATAAAACATTGTGAGAAACGGCTCCCTCTGAAGTAACGTAGTTTTCGAAAAAGAAGTAATTTTCCACGAATTTGATGTCGAGACCTCGGAATTAGATTTTGAGGTCTCGAAATCAAGCATCTGAAAGCACACAACTTCGTGTGACAAGGGTGTTTTTTCTTGCATTATTATCTCGCAACTTCGACGACCAATTGAGCTCAAACTTTCACAGGTTTGTTATTTTATGCATATGTTGAGATACACCAATCGAGAAGGCTGGTCTTTGACAATTACCAATAGTGTCCAGTGTCTTTAAGTTGTTCTAAATTGTCATTTAAGTTGTTCTAAATTGATTTTATTTCAGAGAGGGTGATTTTCACATTTAAAAAAAAAAATTATTTATTTGTTTTTTGCATTTAGAATTGTTATGGTTACTTTTCCGTTTCTATGTCAATATTCTCAGACAAGGAAGCGCCTGTGATATACTGTCCACACGACAAGCTGGACGTCCCAACTGATTTGGGCAAAGACAATGCTGTTGTCACTTGGGACGACCCAGTCGTCACGGATAACTCTGGCCGAGAGGTTCAAGTCGTATGTGACCCCCCGTCGGGCTCAGTCTTCCCAATTGGTGTGACGATTGTGACTTGCACTGCGACGGATACGGCTGGGAATACAGCGTATTGTCAATTCAAGGTGGTAGTTGTTGGTAAGTGCATGGAGGTAGATGTGTGAGATGCGGCCAACCAAGGGTGGGAATGTGGTGTGGGCCTGTATCCCAAGATGCAAGGTGAAATAACACATGCCCTAGCTATTCGTGTAGGTTGAAAATGTGTTGCAAATGTTCATGAACAACAAAAGTGGTTTTAAAGTGTTAATCCTCACGATGGAATTTCGTTCGAGAGCAAAGTGTGTCGACCCATAGAGCGAGCTATGGTCAACCCCGTAAGCAAAAGGAGATCCATCTTGTCATGAACCAAACCGAGTAATCTCTCGATACTAGCTCTTGAAAACTTCCGTGAAATACCACAGTATCTGTGTACAAAAGTCCTAGACTAGGGCTGGATAGTCTTGATATGATTTCGTGATATTGAGGTCTCAAACGCAACACCCCGCAGATTTGAACGGACCGCCACTAACATACCCGTGGAGTCTAATTACAAAAGAGACCATGTGAGTCAATGTTTACATTTCATACGCCCTCTATTGAAATCTACGTTTGCGGCCGAGAGGGGAAAGAACTAGTATAGTCAAGCCTCATATTACCGTGGTACTCCTAATACCGTGGTAGCAGAAAATTCACTTTTTTCGTTGTCAAAACGTTATCTATAGACGACTTTCATATAGTGAATCGATAGCCAAGAACCCTTTACCGATCTGGTAAAAACAAAAAAAATGAACTATTGCAGAAATGATTTAAATTTAAAAAAACTTGAAAAAACGCTATTTTCCCGACTGGACGAATTTTCGCTGACCATGTCTGTCAAAAGTGCCATTATATCATTAACATTTTTACCTTAAATGTTGTTCTGTGCATTGATATATCAGTGCCCAGATCCTGTTCCACGGTAAAAAAAAAATTGACATCGAAAGTACGTATTTTCACCTCAAAAACGTAAACCAATATCTGGCGTCCAAATAAGGACAGGAAACTAAAAACGCTAAAAAATTCAGCATCTTTGCAAAGGGCGCCCTCAATATGTAAGTTTAACACACAAAGTAAAAAACTCGCTCAAATTACAGATATGCTTGCACAAGTACAATACTTGTAGCAGGCGAATGCACGCAATTTTCGAACTTGCGCAGTTATGTTTTAACTTGCGCGGATTACTACTTTGCGCTTGAAATATACGTCATCGGATTGTTCCAAAATTGAGCGCAGGGGGGTGACCAAGGAAATTGTCGGTACTCGGTAATTAAAATGCCTAAAAGACAAAAAAATTCCATCTGCTGGGAAGTTAAACATCGTAATCCCAGTATTAGGTAAATATTTGAATATTATCTTTGGATTTAGCTCCTTTAATGTTGAGATAGTTCATTTAAAAAAATTATTTCTGATTACCACGATAATAGGAGGCTCACCTCCAGAATCACTCCGGGCGCATGCATACTTTCAGAGACTTCGTGGACAAATTTAATCAGACAAACGATGTATTTTTTTATGTCAAAGTGGAAAGTAATACTTCAACAATAGTAACAACTGGACACTTTTTATAGGTTGTTTTTTTTTTTTTATTCTAATCGACAAACGTCCTAACCCCCACGGTAATAGGGTAACCCATCCTACAACAAGCAAGACTGCTGTTTTGGAAGGGATTTTTCTTTTCTCAGTAAAACTTATTTATTTATTAAATAAGGTGAAACCTGTGTGTGAAAATGCACTTGAAAGGTATGTACGTGAAACATTTAATTTACCGTAGTACATTTAAAGTGGTACGCTGCTAAATAGTTATATTAAAACTGCTTGTGTGGAGAGATTAGGACGTCGTAAGCTAAGCGTTGGCTGTAGTACGTAGGCCCCTAGCCCAGCTGGTTGGACTCCTCCGTTGCATTTGCACTGACGCTTTACCAGGGCAGTATTATAGGCCCCTACCTTAACCTAGCAGTCTTGGCAAGAGTCTTGCTTGGTCCCTGGCTGGCTAGCCTACTGACTGTACTACGACTCGAGACGCTTAAGAATGTCTGTACCATGTCTATAAATTGCTAAATTATAACTAAAATTTGTATGATATTGATAGTGTTGGTACCGGCTAAGTTTTAGCTTGAAGGAAGGATACGCTGTTCAGCAGGCAAATTTTAGGCCCAGCTCAAAAACGAGCACGGCTGACATTTTACGCAATAAATTTGAGGAATTTTTGACAATGTTGTTGTGTAGCTCAGTGAACTGCTTCCTGCTTAGTCAACAGTGATTCCTGCTTATCAACAACAGATGCTCCGTCTTTTTTTCCACCCCCCAAAAAGAACATTCTTTTATAAAATGTATTGTATACTATTAGTTTCCTCCAACACTTTTATGGATACTATTATGATCTTTTGAAAGTTTTGTTTTTCCGGATTGTGGCTTCCAAGGATTTTTTTTGTATCAGGTTAAATCGTGGAGGTAGGTTTAATCATAGAGCAAGGACACTGGTCCTCGCTCTATGGTTAAATACAAGTCTGAAATGTTTGGTCCTACAGTCTCCCCTAAACCCCCCAAAAAAAAAATAAAAAAAAATAAATAAATAAATAAAAAAAAAAATAAAAAAAAAAAAAATAAAAAAAATAAAATAAAAATAAGCAAAATAAACACTGCCAAATTTTAACCTAAGGTTCACCATAACCTTCCAGTTTACGACCATCGAAGAGGATTTGAGGGTAACGATTATCGCAATTTCGTAGGCTTTTGTGTGACGGCAAAGAATCCATGGGTGTATTGTTATCTTGGGTTTGCCAACGCAATTTGGGAACTCAACCCACTCTAATTGACGCACTATTTTTTTTGTTTAAACAAAGAAACTCTGAGACAATGTGGCGGTATAAGGCCTACTTTTTTTGTTTACCTTTATCAACTAGTGTTTAGAGATAGTTATATTTTATATTTTCAGCTACTTCTGTAGCTCCAGTAGCTGGCTGAATGAAAACAAACTACTTCACTTAGGCCTATAACTTGACTGTTTATACGAATTGATATAATTTCTCATCTCTCAGATAAGGAAGATCCGAAGATCACATGTCCACTTGACATGACTGCACCAACTGACGTAGGAGTAAACAGTGCTGTAGTCACTTGGTTAGATCCGGTAGTGACCGATAATTCTGGAAACCCATTGACCGTTGTGTGTGATCCTGCATCAGGCTCAACATTTCCACTGGACGTAGTGACCACAGTGACTTGTACAGTAACTGATGAAGCTGGAAATTCAGCTGCTTGTGACTTCACAGTGACTGTTGTTGGTACGTTCAAATCTTCTAAACTATAAGAGATTTTTAGGTTTCTATGAATAAGGTTTTCAGCTTTAAATTATTGATATTTTTTGTGTTGGTACAAACAAAAATTTGCTTTGTTTTTCCAGATAGGGAAGATCCGAAGATCACATGTCCACTTGACATGACTGCACCAACTGACATTGGAGTAAACAGTGCTGTGGTCACTTGGTTAGATCCAGTAGTGACCGATAATTCTGGAAAACCACTGGTTGTTGTGTGCAATCCTGCATCAGGCTCAACATTTCCGCTGGACGTAGTGACCACAGTGACTTGTACAGTATTTGATGAAGCTGGAAATTCAGCTGCTTGTGACTTCACAGTGACTGTTGTTGGTACGTTCAAATCTTCTAAACAATTAGAAACTTTTAGGTTTCTATGAATAAGGTTTTCAGCTTTAAATTATTGATATTTTTTGTGTTGGTACAAAAATTCTTTTGCTTTGTTTTTCCAGATGAGGAAGATCCGAAGATCACATGTCCACTTGACATGACTGCACCAACTGACATTGGAGTAAACAGTGCTGTGGTCACTTGGTTAGATCCAGTAGTGACCGATAATTCTGGAAACCCTCTGACAGTTGTTTGTGATCCTGCATCAGGCTCAACATTTCCACTGGACGTAGTAAGCACAGTGACGTGTACAGTAACTGATGAAGCTGGAAATTCAGCTGCTTGTGACTTCACAGTGACTGTTGTTGGTAGGTTAAAATCTTTACAGAGTATTTGATTCGGACCATCTTCTGTAAGTGCAATGATTTCGAATAACCATCTGTCTTATTTACTGTCTTATATCTTCAGATGAAGAAGACCCAGATATTTACTGTCCAGCTCCCATCTTCAAGGTGACTGATGAAGGCCAGCCAGGAGCTGTTGTTATTTGGGTAGTTGCAGCTCAAGATAATTCTGGGGCTGAGCCAATTATTGTTTGTGTTGCTGATGGAGGACTTGTATCTGGAGATGAGTTTCCTATTGGTGTTACCACGGTGACATGCACAGCAACAGATGCTGCCTTAAATGAAGCAAGCTGTACATTTACAATCACTATTGAGGGTAAGTATTTGGTATTCCAGCTCTGTGATTGAACGGTACTTTCTGCCTCAAATATTGCCATCGGTTCAACTGTTGGCTGGTTTGTTAGTTTACTGATCTATTCCATTTTGTCTTATTTCTAAGTTTTTTTTAAACTCATATATTTTCTCAAACTTGTTTGTCATTTTCTTTCTTCCAGATAAAGAAGATCCACAGATCACATGTCCACTTGACATGACTGCACCAACTGATATTGGAGTAAACAGTGCTGTAGTCACTTGGTTAGATCCAGTAGTGACCGATAATTCTGGAAAACCACTGACTGTTGTTTGTGATCCTGCATCGGGCTCAACATTTCCACTGGACGTAGTAAGCACTGTGACTTGTAGAGTAACTGATGAAGCTGGAAATTCAGCTGCTTGTGACTTCACAGTGACTGTTATTGGTACGTTTACATCTTTACAGAGTGTTCGATTCAGAAGATCTTTTTTCTTAATTTCAGTGACCATTTCTTTCTCAACTATCACATGTGTCCTACTGTTAGTCTGTCAGTCTGTTTGTCTGTTTTCCTGTTGGTATTTCATCATTAAGACTCAATCTTTTTTCACATCTCAGAAATATTGATCAAGTTCACATTTCCCGTCTTTTCTCAGATAAGGAAGATCCAAAGATCACATGTCCACTTGACATGACTGCACCAACGGACATTGGAGTAAACAGTGCTGTAGTCACTTGGTTAGATCCAGTAGTGACCGATAATTCTGGAAACCCTTTGACCGTTGTGTGCAATCCTGCATCAGGCTCAACATTTCCACTGGATGTAGTGACCACAGTGACTTGTACAGTATTTGATGAAGCTGGAAATTCAGCTGCTTGTGACTTCACAGTGACTGTTTTTGGTACGTCTAAATCTTCTCAACTATTTGATATTTTTAGGTTTATATGAATAAGGTGTTCAGCTTCAAATCATTGAGATTTTTTGTATTGAAACGAACTTTGTTTTGCTTTGTTTTTCCAGATAAGGAAGATCCGAAGATCACATGTCCACTTGATATGACTGCACCAACTGACGTAGGAGTAAACAATGCTGTGGTCACTTGGTTAGATCCAGTAGTGACCGATAATTCTGGAAACCCACTGACCGTTGTGTGTGATCCTGCATTGGGCTCAACATTTCCACTGGACGTGGTGACCACAGTGACTTGTACAGTAACTGATGAAGCTGGAAATTCAGCTGCTTGTGACTTCACTGTGACTGTTGTCGGTACGTTTACATCTTTTCAGAGTGTTTGATTCAGACCATCTTCTATAAGTGCAATGGTTTTGAATAACCATCTGTCTTATTTACTGTTTTTTATCTTCAGATGAAGAAGACCCAGATATTTACTGTCCAGCTCCCATCTTCAAGGTGACTGATGAAGGCCAGCCAGGAGCTGTTGTTATTTGGGTAGTCACAGCTCAAGATAATTCTGGGGCTGAGCCGACTATTGTTTGTGTTGCTGATGGAGGACTTGTATCCGGAGATGAGTTTCCTATTGGCGTTACCACAGTGACATGCACAGCAACAGATGCTGCCTTAAATGAAGCAAGTTGTACATTTACAATCACTATTGAGGGTAAGTATTTGGTATTCCAGCTCTGTGATTGAACGGTACTTTCTTCCTCAAATATTGCCATATTAATTACTCCAACTGTTGGCTGGTTTGTTAGTTTACTGATCCATTCCATTTTGTCTTATTTCTATGTTTTTTTTTAATTCATATATTTTCTCAAACTTGTTTGTCATTTTCTTTCTTCCAGATAAGGAAGATCCACAGATCACATGTCCACTTGACATGACTGCACCAACTGATATTGGAGTAAACAGTGCTGTAGTCACTTGGTTAGATCCAGTAGTGACCGATAATTCTGGAAAACCACTGACCGTTGTTTGTGATCCTGCATCGGGTTCAACATTTCCACTGGACGTAGTAAGCACAGTGACTTGTAGAGTAACTGATGAAGCTGGAAATTCAGCTGCTTGTGACTTCACAGTGACTGTTGTTGGTACGTTTACATCCTTACAGAGTGTTCGATTCAGAAGATCTTTTTTCTTAATTTGCAATGACCATTTCTTTCTCAACTATCACATGTGTCCCACTGTTAGTCTGTTAGTCTGTTTGTCGGTTTTCCTGTTGGTATTTCATCATTAAGACTCAATCTTTTTTCACATCTCAGAAATATTGATCAAGTTCACATTTTCTGTCTTTTCTCAGATAAGGAAGATCCAAAGATAACATGTCCACTTGACATGACTGCACCAACTGACGTAGGAGTAAACAGTGCTGTAGTCACTTGGTTAGATCCAGTAGTGACCGATAATTCTGGAAAACCACTGATTGTTGTGTGCAATCCTGTGTCAGGCTCAACATTTCCACTGGACGTAGTGACCACAGTGACTTGCACAGTATTTGATGAAGCTGGAAATTCAGCTGCTTGTGACTTCACAGTCACTGTTGTTGGTACGTCCAAATCTTCTCAACTATTTGATATTTTTAGGTTTCTATGAATAAAGTGTTCAGCTTCAAATCATTGAGATTTTTTGTTTTGGTACGAACTTTGTTTTGCTTTGTTTTTCCAGATAAGGAAGATCCGAAGATCACATGTCCACTTGATATGACTGCACCAACTGACGTAGGAGTAAACAATGCTGTGGTCACTTGGTTAGATCCAGTAGTGACCGATAATTCTGGAAACCCTCTGACAGTTGTTTGTGATCCTGCATCAGGCTCAACATTTCCACTGGACGTAGTGACCATAGTGACTTGTACAGTAACTGATGAAGCTGGAAATTCAGCTGCTTGTGACTTCACAGTGACTGTTGTTGGTACGTTTTCATCTTTACAGAGTGTTTGATTCAGACCATCTTCTGTAAGTGCAATGGTTTTGAATAACCAACTGTCTTATTTACTGTCTTTTATCTTCAGATGAAGAAGACCCAGATATTTACTGTCCAGCTCCCATCTTCAAGGTGACTGATGAAGGCCAGCCAGGAGCTGTTGTTATTTGGGTAGTCGCAGCTCAAGATAATTCTGGGGCTGAGCAGACTATTGTTTGTGTTGCTGATGGAGGACTTATATCCGGAGATGAGTTTCCTATTGGCGTTACCACAGTGACATGCACAGCAACAGATGCTGCCTTAAATGAAGCAAGTTGTACATTTACAATCACTATCGAGGGTAAGTATTTGGTATTCCAGCTCTGTGATTGAACGGTACTTTCTGCCTAAAATATTGCCATCGGTTCAACTGTTGGCTGGTTTGTTAGTTTACTGATCCATTCCATTTTGTCTTATTTCTAATCTATGTTTTTTTAAATTCGGATATTTTCTCAAACTTGTTTGTCATTTTCTTTCTTCCAGATAAGGAAGATCCAAAGATCACATGTCCACTTGACATGACTGCACCAACTGACGTAGGAGTAAACAATGCTGTGGTCACTTGGTTAGATCCAGTAGTGACCGATAATTCTGGAAAACCACTGACCGTTGTTTGTGATCCTGCATCGGGCTCAACATTTCCACTGGACGTAGTAAGCACAGTGACTTGTACAGTAACTGATGAAGCTGGAAATTCAGCTGCTTGTGACTTCACAGTGACTGTTGTTGGTACGTTTACATCCTTACAGAGTGTTCGATTCAGAAGATCTTTTTTCTTAATTTGCAATGACCATTTCTTTCTCAACTATCACATGTGTCCCACTGTTAGTCTGTTAGTCTGTTTGTCGGTTTTCCTGTTGGTATTTCATCATTAAGACTCAATCTTTTTTCACATCTCAGAAATATTGATCAAGTTCACATTTTCTGTCTTTTCTCAGATAAGGAAGATCCAAAGATAACATGTCCACTTGACATGACTGCACCAACTGACGTAGGAGTAAACAGTGCTGTAGTCACTTGGTTAGATCCAGTAGTGACCGATAATTCTGGAAAACCACTGATTGTTGTGTGCAATCCTGTATCAGGCTCAACATTTCCACTGGACGTAGTGACCACAGTGACTTGCACAGTATTTGATGAAGCTGGAAATTCAGCTGCTTGTGACTTCACAGTGACTGTTGTTGGTACGTCCAAATCTTCTCAACTATTTGATATTTTTAGGTTTCTATGAATAAGGTGTTCAGCTTCAAATCATTGAGATTTTTTGTTTTGGTACGAACTTTGTTTTGCTTTGTTTTTCCAGATAAGGAAGATCCGAAGATCACATGTCCACTTGATATGACTGCACCAACTGACGTAGGAGTAAACAATGCTGTGGTCACTTGGTTAGATCCAGTAGTGACCGATAATTCTGGAAACCCTCTGACAGTTGTTTGTGATCCTGCATCAGGCTCAACATTTCCACTGGACGTAGTGACCACAGTGACTTGTACAGTAACTGATGAAGCTGGAAATTCAGCTGCTTGTGACTTCACAGTGACTGTTGTTGGTACGTTTTCATCTTTACAGAGTGTTTGATTCAGACCATCTTCTGTAAGTGCAATGGTTTTGAATAACCAACTGTCTTATTTACTGTCTTTTATCTTCAGATGAAGAAGACCCAGATATTTACTGTCCAGCTCCCATCTTCAAGGTGACTGATGAAGGCCAGCCAGGAGCTGTTGTTATTTGGGTAGTCGCAGCTCAAGATAATTCTGGGGCTGAGCCGACTATTGTTTGTGTTGCTGATGGAGGACTTATATCCGGAGATGAGTTTCCTATTGGCGTTACCACAGTGACATGCACAGCAACAGATGCTGCCTTAAATGAAGCAAGTTGTACATTTACAATCACTATTGAGGGTAAGTATTTGGTATTCCAGCTCTGTGATTGAACGGTACTTTCTGCCTAAAATATTGCCATCGGTTGAACTGTTGGCTGGTTTGTTAGTTTACTGATCCATTCCATTTTGTCTTATTTCTAATCTATGTTTTTTTTAAATTCAGATATTTTCTCAAACTTGTTTGTCATTTTCTTTCTTCCAGATAAGGAAGATCCAAAGATCACATGTCCACTTGACATGACTGCACCAACTGACGTAGGAGTAAACAGTGCTGTTGTCACTTGGTTAGATCCAGTAGTGACCGATAATTCTGGAAAACCACTGACCGTTGTTTGTGATCCTGCATCAGGCTCAACATTTCCACTGGACGTAGTAAGCACAGTGACTTGTACAGTAACTGATGAAGCTGGAAATTCAGCTGCTTGTGACTTCACTGTGACTGTTGTTGGTAGGTTAACATCCTTACAGACTGTGCAATTCAGACAATGTTTTGTAACATACAATAATAATATATATGGATTTATATAGCGCACATTCTAAAATACATTACTCATGGCGCTTCGGCAATAGATGAAAATGATGTACAATAATTAAACATGAAAAATTATTGCTAAGAATAGACACAGTATGCTTGTGTATAAAGAGCAGTGTCTCAAGTTCTGTTTTGAAAGTCTCCAGAGAAACAATGTTCTGGATGGAATTAGGTAATTTATTCCAGAGAATAGGTCCAATGTGTGAGAAGGCCCGGTCACCGTAACGAACTGTCCTGGACCTGGGAACAACTAAGACTGGGGAGGAGCCAGAACGAAGCGAGTAGCTGCCCTGCTTTATCTTGAGGAAGTCCTTGATGTAGTCAGGTGCTAGGTCATGAAGTGATTTGTGTACTAATGTCAAGATCTTAAAAGCAATCCTCTGTCGGACTGGAAGCCAGTAGAGGGACATGAGAGTTGGGGTTATGCTTTCATACTTTCTGACATGGCCCAGAACTCTTGCTGCATTGTTCAAAACTCTCTGCAATCGAAGTATGGACACATCCGGTAGACCAACAAGAACTGCATTGCAAAAATTTATCCTCGATGTGACTAAAGCATGAATAACTATAGAATTTGCATTGATTGTTTCTTACTCGACTTTCACATGTCCCACTTTTAGTCTGTACGTTTCTCTGTTTTCCTGTTGGCATTTACATAATTAAGACTCAATCTTTTGTCACATCTCAGAAATATTTTTCACATCTCAGAAATATTGTTCAAGTTCACATTTTACCATCTCTTCTCAGATAAGGAAGATCCAAAGATCACATGTCCACTTGACATGACTGCACCAACTGACATTGGAGTAAACAGTGCTGTAGTCACTTGGTTAGATCCAGTAGTGACCGATAATTCTGGAAACCCTCTGACCGTTGTGTGTGATCCTGCATCAGGCTCTACATTTCCACTGGACGTAGTAAGCACAGTGACTTGTACAGTAACTGATGAAGCTGGAAATTCAGCTGCTTGTGACTTCACAGTGACTGTTGTTGGTACGTTTTCATCTTTACAGAGTGTTTGATTCAGACCATCTTCTGTAAGTGCAATGGTTTTGAATAACCAACTGTCTTATTTACTGTCTTTTATCTTCAGATGAAGAAGACCCAGATATTTACTGTCCAGCTCCCATCTTCAAGGTGACTGATGAAGGCCAGCCAGGAGCTGTTGTTATTTGGGTAGTCGCAGCTCAAGATAATTCTGGGGCTGAGCCGACTATTGTTTGTGTTGCTGATGGAGGACTTATATCCGGAGATGAGTTTCCTATTGGCGTTACCACAGTGACATGCACAGCAACAGATGCTGCCTTAAATGAAGCAAGTTGTACATTTACAATCACTATTGAGGGTAAGTATTTGGTATTCCAGCTCTGTGATTGAACGGTACTTTCTGCCTAAAATATTGCCATCGGTTCAACTGTTGGCTGGTTTGTTAGTTTACTGATCCATTCCATTTTGTCTTATTTCTAATCTATGTTTTTTTTTAAATTCAGATATTTTCTCAAACTTGTTTGTCATTTTCTTTCTTCCAGATAAGGAAGATCCAAAGATCACATGTCCACTTGACATGACTGCACCAACTGACGTAGGAGTAAACAGTGCTGTTGTCACTTGGTTAGATCCAGTAGTGACCGATAATTCTGGAAAACCACTGACCGTTGTTTGTGATCCTGCATCAGGCTCAACATTTCCACTGGACGTAGTAAGCACAGTGACTTGTAGAGTAACTGATGAAGCTGGAAATTCAGCTGCTTGTGACTTCACTGTGACTGTTGTTGGTAGGTTAACATCCTTACAGACTGTGCAATTCAGACAATGTTTTGTAACATATAATAATAATATATATGGATTTATATAGCGCACATTCTAAAATACATTACTCATGGCGCTTCGGCAATAGATGAAAATGATGTACAATAATTAAACATGAAAAATTATTGCTAAGAATAGACACAGTATGCTTGTGTATAAAGAGCAGTGTCTCAAGTTCTGTTTTGAAAGTCTCCAGAGAAACAATGTTCTGGATGGAATTAGGTAATTTATTCCAGAGAATAGGTCCAATGTGTGAGAAGGCCCGGTCACCGTAACGAACTGTCCTGGACCTGGGAACAACTAAGACTGGGGAGGAGCCAGAACGAAGCGAGTAGCTGCCCTGCTTTATCTTGAGGAAGTCCTTGATGTAGTCAGGTGCTAGGTCATGAAGTGATTTGTGTACTAATGTCAAGATCTTAAAAGCAATCCTCTGTCGGACTGGAAGCCAGTAGAGGGACATGAGAGTTGGGGTTATGCTTTCATACTTTCTGACATGGCCCAGAACTCTTGCTGCATTGTTCAAAACTCTCTGCAATCGAAGTATGGACACATCCGGTAGACCAACAAGAACTGCATTGCAAAAATTTATCCTCGATGTGACTAGAGCATGAATAACTATAGAATTTGCATTGATTGTTTCTTACTCGACTTTCACATGTCCCACTTTTAGTCTGTACGTTTCTCTGTTTTCCTGTTGGCATTTACATAATTAAGACTCAATCTTTTGTCACATCTCAGAAATATTTTTCACATCTCAGAAATATTGTTCAAGTTCACATTTTACCATCTCTTCTCAGATGAGGAAGATCCAAAGATCACATGTCCACTTGACATGACTGCACCAACTGACATTGGAGTAAACAGTGCTGTAGTCACTTGGTTAGATCCAGTAGTGACCGATAATTCTGGAAACCCTCTGACCATTGTGTGTGATCCTGCATCAGGCTCTACATTTCCACTGGACGTAGTAAGCACAGTGACTTGTACAGTAACTGATGAAGCTGGAAATTCAGCTGCTTGTGACTTCACTGTGACTGTTGTTGGTACGTTAACATCTTTACAGACTGTTCGATTCAGACAATGTTTTATGAAATTTGCACTGACTGTTTCTTACTCAACTCTCACATGTCCCACTTTTAGTCTGTTTGTCTGTTTTTCTCTGTTTTCCTGTTGGTATTTACGTCATTAAGACTCGATCTTTTGTCACATCTCAAAAATATTTTTAACATCTCAGAAATATTGTTCAAGTTCACATTACCATCTCTTCTCAGATGAGGAAGATCCAAAGATCACATGTCCACTTGACATGACTGCACCAACTGACATTGGAGTAAACAATGCTGTAGTCACTTGGTTAGATCCAGTAGTGACCGATAATTCTGGAAACCCTCTGACCGTTGTGTGTGATCCTGCATCAGGCTCTACATTTCCACTGGACGTAGTAAGCACAGTGACTTGTACAGTAACTGATGAAGCTGGAAATTCAGCTGCTTGTGACTTCACTGTGACTGTTGTTGGTACGTTCACAGATTCTGAACTGTTTGTTACTTTTAAGTTACATTTAAGATTTTTTAAATATCTTTATTCTTTTCAGAATTTTTGATTCAGACCATCTTCTTCAATTCTAATGACTTTTAATAACCAACTGGTTAACGGATGTCTTATTTACTGTCTTATATCTTCAGATGAAGAAGACCCAGATATTTATTGTCCAGCTCCCATCTTCAAGGTGACTGATGAAGGCCAGCCAGGAGCTGTTGTTATTTGGGTAGTCGCAGCTCAAGATAATTCTGGGGCTGAGCCAACTATTGTGTGTGTTGCTGATGGAGGACTTGTATCCGGAGATGAGTTTCCTATTGGCGTTACCATGGTGACATGCACAGCAACAGATGCTGCCTTAAATGAAGCAAGCTGTACATTTATAATCACTATTGCGGGTAAGTATTATCATTTTATTTGTCAATTCAATGATTTTATCTCCGTGAAAAGTTTACAACTTCACATAAATTGAAAGTTATTGGTTTAAGGAACGCTCAAACTTGTAGAAGACATGGGGCACACTTTATTGGAGTGCTTTTATCTCTGTTAAGACATCTTTGAAACCCTTTATATTGACAGACAAGGAGAAACCAAGCATCTATTGCAGCAAAGACATTGTTGTGAAAGAGGACAAGTGTCTGGATGAAGCAGTTGTGACCTTTACTGTCACTGGCTCAGATAACTCTGGCAAGGAACCAGCCATTGTATGCTACCCAGCATCTGGCTATGCATTCCCATTGGGAATCACCACGGTGACCTGCACTGCAACTGATGGAAGCGGCAATCAAAACACTTGTAAATTCACTGTCACTGTGGAAGGTAACGATTTTGAAAAGTTAATTTTTTTAATAAATATGGGAATTGTATCAGGTAAATCAATGAGCTGCATCAAAGTTCTCGTTTGGAATGGTATTTTTGATAGATCAGGACCTCCGCTTATCAGTTAGAGTATTAATGAACAGCTCCACAATTTTATTTTCACTCTCTTTGAAAACCTATATATCTAGTTTATGACTCTTCTTCTTCTTCCCAATTCGTTTGTATAATCAG
Organism: Plazaster borealis; assembly: GCA_021014325.1. Classification (NCBI taxonomy): domain Eukaryota; kingdom Metazoa; phylum Echinodermata; class Asteroidea; order Forcipulatida; family Labidiasteridae; genus Plazaster; species Plazaster borealis. The sequence continues at coordinate 4,418,838 of CM037471.1, read as the reverse complement.
ATAAGGATCCCTGTGCTGACAATCAGTGTGTCAATGGGGGTACTTGTGTGCCAGACCCTGTGGATTGTTATAAATACACCTGTCTCTGTAACCCATATTACAGAGGAGTTTTCTGTGAGAGATGTAAGTTATCGATCTTTTTGTTTGCCTGATCTACGTATTCTTTGATTTAACTGACTGCAGCTCTGGTATCTGTTCGTCAGTTCTGCCGATAAGCTAATAATGTGGATGTTTTGGCATTTTCGGTTTATTTTTGAGTGGTTGAATCACTGTAAATAATTGTGTAGTTTAACAATTTTGCATAAGATCAATATTTCTTTCGAAGAGAACATATCCAAATAGCTCTAAATTTCAAAAACAACATCAAAAGTCCACCCTGCCAATTTTTTGTTCTAAATTTCTTAAACCTTTTCACACTTTTTCAGCTCTTTAACAAATGGCACATTTTCAAACAAAACTTGAATACATTAATCACAAAATTGTATTTCCTAATCTTTTGATTTTGCCAGTGTTCCATGTTCAGCTGGATGTGCAAGAGGTACTAGTGGACATACCAGAAAATGCTCTGATACAAGATGGTGGAGTCCAACAAGTAACGCTAGACATTGTTTTCATTCCCACTGAGAACTCGGCTGATGTGGTGAATGCTGCTGGAGATGACCGCTACAGGTCAGAAACCTAAACTCGCATTCACTCAGACAAAATACCTCAAAGATCTGATTCCTGTTTGCCTACCTTAATCCTCTCTAAATGTTATAAATAAATATTCAAATTCAAAAACTTACGAAACATAACGGAATCCTTTCCCAACACTCTTTCAGGATTCAAGTTTTTCTCGCAACCGATTCTGACGGCAGCAGCCCTTCACCTTCGACAGATGCTGACCTCACACCCAGTCAACAGTCACAAGACATCACCGACCTTGTTGCTAACCTCTTTGATGATGTCGATGTGACCCTTGACCTGTCAGAGGTCAGTTGCTTCCAAGGACAATTCAAGTATATCTGCATTGATCTTGGACCGTCGCAAGTCGCCTTGGATGAAGAGAAATGGGACCAGGCACCACCAGCCATAAGAGTTGGATGCGCTCCTATAACCTGTAAATGTGAGTAAACAGTCCTTGATTTTGTTGTGATTGCCTTGGTCTGGTTACCTGTGGATACAAAGGTGTGCTTATTATTATAGTGGCATGTCGTGGCCGAGCGGTCAAGTGCTCTGGGCTCAAGCTCTGGTATTTCCGATCAGCAGAGTGTGGGTTTGAGTTCCGGTCATGACACTTGTGTCCAAGCAAGTCACTTAACCATTATTTCTTCGTCCTTCGGATGGGATGTTAGCCGTTGGTCCTGTGTGTTGTGTAATGCAGGTAAAAGGACCCCGTTACACTTATCACTAAGGATTGCCCCGGTGTGTCTAGCAGTGGCTGCTGAATGCGCCGCAGCACCTTGTAAATCCTTATAAGGTGTCACATATGGGTCTCATAATTCATAAACTTAAATAACCTGTCGAGAAATATGATAAGTGCTTTGAGATGCACGTAGATAAAGCGCTATATAAAAACTATTTAATATTATAGGCAAAAAGAAGCAGAGTATACTTTTCTCCAAAGCGTCACTTTGTCAGATGCATTTATATTTGAGAATCAAATGGCTGTACAGTACTGTGTTTGATCATTTGTTGCCAGTCTAAAATTTTTATCCCCAACTGCCACATCTTAAAACCTTTTGTTTATCCCGTTTTCCTTTCATACTTTATAACTGATATACATGAGTTTAAACCGCTACTAAGATACCCATGATTTCAACAATACTTATTTGAGAAAATTATATAATTTAAGTGTAAAGAAGCATGGTGTTCTTGAAACAATTCTTAATAACAAACTATTAAAGAGTAAAAACTACTTTTTTTGTTAAAGATACAAATTGCTTTAACATCGTAGATGGTTTCAGAGTTCTTCATGAATATAATAAACATGAACGAAAAAATCGACTTCAATGTTGTTTTGTTTGTTTTTATCTTTGTTTATTTATTAAACAGCCACTGTGGAGGTCAACATTGACATTGTTAGAATCGACTCTCCGAACACTCTGATTCTTTGTGATGAAGAAGTGAATGAAGTCACTTTGACTGTCATGGCCACACCCACTGTGGACTCATCAGCACCGGTCAATGCATGCGGAGTTGACCGGTACTCATTCACAGCCGTCCTGGCTACTGATGACCAGGGAAACCAGGCAGTCCCAGTTCCTGACGGCGTACTGACCCAAGAGGTAAGGGACCTTGTCAAAATTAGTCCAGGAAAACCAACGGTTAAAGGCAGTGAACACGTTTGGAAATTGTCAAAGACCAGTGTTCTCACTTGGTGTATCCCAACACATGCATTAAATAACAAGCCTGTGAAAATTTGGGCTCAATTGGTCATCGAAGTTGAAAAAAAATGATGAAAGAAAAAACACCTTTGTTGTACAAATTTGTGTGCTTTCAGATTAGGAATAAAAACTTCTTGCAAGAAGTTTTTATTATTTTAGTGAGAAATTACCTCTTTCTCAAAAAGTACATTACTTCACAGGAAGTTGTTTGCTAAAAATAATGTTTCATACTACAAACAGCTCTCCGTTGCTTGTTACCAAGTAAGTTTTTATGCTAATATTTGTTTTGAGTCATTACCAAACATGTACGATACCTTTAAATATACTGTCCGGGACAAGGTTCTTTACCCTCCATTAATTCACCTTGTTTGAAACCATGGGAGAAACCATGGGAGAAGTTCAGAGTGCCTGGGGTCACATTTCTTTGCAAACAGCAGAGACTTATCGCTATCTACTGGGAAACAAGCAGGGGGGGGTCTCTACATGGCTCACTATAATCAACTCCTCTACACTACACATCAAATAAATTATATACAATGACTTCCAAACCTTCCAGACTGCTCCAAAACCGCGAGTTTGTTTATACCACATTTTTTAATCAGCCAGTCAAAACTTTAAAAATTACACTCACCATAGGTCAAAGCTCTGGAGCTTGAAGACAACGTGCAAGCTCTCTTCAACGACATTGTGTTTACAATCGATCTGACGGGAGTAGATTGTCATCAGGCTGGCTACTCTTATTTGTGTGTCACCTTAGCTTCATCATTGGCATGCGCTAAGTCTTGGTGCCAGTCCCCTCAAGCTGTAGACACGGTGTGCACGCCGATCTTCTGTTCATGTGAGTCAGAGTTCAAGATCGGAGCAGAGATCTCTTTCCTCAATTGATTGATACAGTGGTTACTTTTATTGAAATCAGAGTATAAACACATAAAACCTATTCCATTTAAAGTTGCTTGCTACATAAAAAGCCATAGACATAAATAGCTCTATTTCCAATATAAGTTGCTTCCTTCATAAAAAGCCGTAGACATAAACAGCTCTATTACCATAAGATGTTCCTGAAATTGATATTGTGTAAGTTGCCAGTTAGGTTGAAATGCAGGTTTCCTTCTTGGTAAGGTATCATGCAGATCTAATGATAACTGGACAATAATTTGAAGACTACAAACTTCCTTTGTCCAGTAAAATAATCAGAGTCCAGGCCTGATGCCTCGTATTTTGAAAGGGCAAGGGCACCAAGGCGATTTCTCCTTGTTAAAGGGCACCTCTGTGAGGAAATTGTTAATATCTATTGGAACATTTCAGGGGCACCAAGGCAATGACCAGGGGCAACGAAGGCAACTGCCTCCAGGAAGTATCAGGCCTGCAGAGTTTGTTATTCCTTTCTTCTCTCAAAGGGGTACCAGTGACATGATGGTAACTTTTTCCTTTATATTTCAGCTAATGTTGAACTCAATGTGGACTCGGTGGTTGTGACTGTACCTCTGAATGCAGTCATTGCGGATGGTATTCTCCAAGAGCTGACCTTCAACCTGGACTTTACCCCCTCGCCTGGCTCCGCAGTGCCAGTCAACAGCGCAGGATTAGATCGTTATGAGGTCAAAGGTTTCCTGTCGGAAAATCAGTTTGGAACGGTCAAGGTCGCAGCGGGGGTCGCCACCCTAACTCCAGCTCAGGACTCCATGGATGTTACTGACAGCGTCACATCGACCTTCTCCGGGTTGAAGGTGACCCTTGACCTCACGGGGGTCAGTTGCGCGGGAGGGATCTACACTCACTTTTGTGCAGAGCTGGAATCGTCGCTTGAAGCAAGCAAAGTGTGGAAGCAATCAGATGATGCAATTAGGATTGGCTGCTTTCCTATTTGTTGTGCTGGTGAGTGCTGCTTTAAGCCCATTAAAGGGACAGTCCATCATCAAAAAAGTTTGCAATATTACAGAAATGTTGTCCGTCATACATATAATATAATGTATTATGTTTAATTAGAGCCAGCTGTTAACAGGAAATACTTTTTTCATTTTTCTTTTGTTTATTCTTAAAGGTATCGTACACGTTTGGTAATGACTCAAACCAAATATTAGCATAAAAACTTACTTGGTAACAAGCAACGGAGAGCTCTTGATAGTATAAAACATTGTAGGAAACAACTCCCTCTGAAGGAACGTAGTTTTTGAGAAAGAGGTAATTTCTCACTAAAATGATAAAAACTTCTTGCAAGAAGTTTTTATTCCTATCTGAAAACACACAAATTTGTACAATAAGGGTGTTTTTTCTTTCATCATTTTCTTGCAACTTCGATGACCAATTGAGCCCAAATTTTCACAGGCTTGTTATTGTAGAGACGCGGGAAGGAGACCAAAAGACAAAACAATAAAAGTTACAAATTCTACATGATGACTGTAAAGTATAAAGTAATCTCCTGTACTGATTTTAATCCAAATTCAATGCAACACCGCACATTGACTACAAAATAGCATACAACAGTAGTATAGCAAACAAGCAGCGTCAAAAAGTCACACAACACGACACACACACACCACACACAGGAAGAATTCCCTTGTGGGGCCCAATTGTTCTATTGAAAATGACCTTGTGGGTCAATTGTTTCCATTGTTGTCAGGACCCCCATATGCCCTTCCTGTCCACACGCACGCACCGTACACACACACACAATACACCAATACACCAATTCAAATAGCCTTCTAAATGACAATAAATATCAATCAAAATAAAAATTAAAAATGAAACTCACAGAGAGAGAGTTTCTAGGACATTATCCCACCCATTGAATAACATTTGGAGCATGGCCAGAGCCATGCTCCCAACAAAAAAAAAAAAAAAAGAAAAAAAAATATATATATGCTCTGTTGCTCACAGCTAAATGGAAAAAGAGAAGGATTGTCACGTGACAACTCCAAAAGTAAACTTTCCTACAACTTGAACAATGAGGGCGCACTTGGGATCCCTACATTATTTTATGCTTATGTTGGGATACACCAAGTGAGAACACTGGTCTTTGACAATTTCCAAATGTGTTCAGTGCCTTTAAGTGTCATAGGCCTTTTTTGAAACCACGGCTTGGACTTGGGCTCCGGCTTTGGCTCTGTCATTTATTTTGAAAACATGTGCTTTCCTTACGAGGCTTACGGGAGGGCTTTCCTTACGGGAGGGCGAAGCTCAAGCGGGCGCCCAAGTCCTGGTTTCGAAAAGGGCAATGGAAAGCTGCAAAAACTCTGTAAAAAATGTTTTGTAAAGTACACTGGTTGTCTCTATTATTTTAAGTGACCTAAATGTTTCAGTATATTTTAGGTGGAATAATAAAAATAAAAATAAATGATATTCAAAGTTACCCATAAACTTAACACCACCGCCCCCCCCTCCTCCCCACAGAATCGGTTGACATCAACATTGACACACTGACCATAGACTGGCCAACCAGTCTCATCATCCATGATGGAGGAATCGCCAACGTCTTCCTCTGTATCTTCCTGAGCACCACCGAAGGAGCCGACGTCATCAACACGATACCCACAGACATCGATCGATATGAGATCACGACATGGCTTTCGATCGATGCGCAGGGCAACGGCCCCGTGGCAACCACAAAGGGCAACATCTTAAAGAAGTTCCAAGTGCAGCCGTTAATAAACGGAGAGCAGTTCATGATGGCTGAGGTATGTAGATTGTCTAGGGATTCTCATCTTTAACCTTCTTCCTACAGTGTTTTTCTCTTATTTTGTCTATACCATGCCTGATATGCGGCAGAGGGTATCCCCCCAGTGTTCCCATACTTTAAAGGCATCGTACACGTTTGGTAATGACTCTGAAAATGTATGGCAATAAAACTTACTTGGTAAGAAATTCAGCAGCTTTGGATAGTATAATGCATTTTGAGAGACTTTTTACTTCGAAGGACTGCGGTTATGGAAAAATATATCATTTTTTATCCCCAAAATATTTGGAATATTGAGAAGCGTTACACTTCTCAGAGTGTGTATTCCAATGCAGATTATTCATCCTGCTTGGACATAACCGCTCCAGATTTTTGGCAATATCTCAAAAATGCTACCACCTTTTGAAATGAAATTTTCACAGGTTAGTTTTATGGTATATATCTACAACTATATAGGATTGAAACAAACAATAGTCTCCAATTACCAAACGTGTATGATGCCTTTAACATACCCTTTTCCTCATGTGCAGAAGTACACCCAGAAATAGCAACAAAAATAGTAATAAATTATTACATTTCTAGTGTTCCCTCCCACCTGAGGATGTTTAAAGGCGCAAATTACAACACAAAGTGCTATTTGGTGTTTTTCCTTTAAAAATTGATCAAATTAACCCAAACCAACTTTATATTATGTCACGTAAAGTAAAATTTGGTTTTTACAAAATCAGGTATTTTTATTGTTATTCCTATAAGGGTCTTGTCAGACAAGGCAATTTTTACAGGCAACTTGGAGGCAATTAAGTGCACTGCGTGTAAAAAGGGACACACCTTTTTTGTTGCACAGCTATTTTTTGGAAGTGTCTTGCCATCCACAAAAAAATTTCTGGCGATTGAGTTGTGAATGCCTTTTGTTCTTGGAGATTGCCTGGAACTTGTTGCCTGTAAATTGCCTCGTGTTTCACAGACTTGATTTCAAATATGATATCGCGGTTTTTATCTGCATCTGCCAATGCAAATTGCCCCCGCAGATTGGTTTTCACACACTGTAATGGCCATGTCACACAAGGCAATTTACAGGTAACCAGTTCTAGGCAATCTCTAAGAAGAAGAAACATTCACATGTTAATTTCCACATAATGTTCTTATAGGACAGTAAGATAATGCTAAAAATGTTTAAGTTGTACTTCAAAGTGTTCCTTTTTGCATGCAGTGTTGGTGGTTGCCTCCAAGTTGCCTGTAAAAATTTCCCTGTGTGACATGGCCTTTGAGGGCGCTATGTCAGGCAACATATATTGGCAATCAGGTGGACAGAAAACCACGATCTCAGACTTGGAACCAAGTCTACATGTGACATGACCCTTGCTGTCCTTATTTAAATCTCCCCAGGTTGATGTCGAGTATGATTTGAAAGAGATTAATTGTCATGAGATTCATATCTGGGATGTCTGTATCGATATCCAACCTGCCGATCCAGCACGCTGCCACTGGGCCCAGCTACCCACTGCTATCAACACTATCTGTACTCCCATCTATTGTGTCCGTAAGTTATTTCTTTATTCTGCTTTACTGTTACTGAAATTGTTGGGTGCTTATTTTCTTTGAGTGTTTCAAAGGCTCATTTAGAATATCGCTCACGATATCCAGCAGAGGGTCATCTCTGTGTTGCCATCATGGATACACTGTTATGAATTTGACCTTCTACCATGTAAAAGTATTACAAGTGAGAACTGGCTCGCTCTGCTTTTGATTAACAGCAATCGGATCCCCCCATCCACACACCCACATGTTTGTAAATGGTGTAAACCGAGGACCCCCCTCCCTCCCCCTTTGTTCTCCCATTGTTTGGACGTCCCCATTGGTTTTGTACACGAAAGCGAAGCAAGGAATGTCCCCGGTATGTCATTTTCCCGGATCTCTTTTGTTAAAGTCCTCAGTTTGAATGCGTAGACATCCCCACACACAAACAAGTGTGCAATGACCTCCAATGATGGACCCTCCTTTGTTCAACTCTTTGTCCTGAAAAACTAGCACCCATTGTCTTCCTTTGTGATAGCAATCATGGACCTATTGTCCCTTTTGTTATAAGTCCTTGGTTTGAATGTCATTACAAGTATACACACACTAACAATAAGTTTTAAACAAAATAATAATCTGATTTCTTGTTCTATCTTTTCTTCAGCCAATGTGGAGCTTAACGTTAATCAGTTGGATGTTGGGGTACCGAACTACCTTGTTGGCGGAGGGGTCACCTCTGTGACCTTTGACCTCAAGTTCACCCCTACCCCCGGGTCATCACCCACAGTGAACAGCGCTGGCATTGATCGCTATTTGGTGGTGGTGTACTTAGCACAGAATCTGCATGGAGATTATCCAACAGGTAAAGAGAGATAGGATTAACGAGATCAATCGTATCAACCGTCATCGTGGTGCAGACATTTTGTTTTTCCTACACTCAATCAATGTAGCCAAACCGAGGCGGGAAGGGTCCCTTTGTTGTTGTTGTGAAAATCTGTCTTTAAGATTGAACTTTGCGAAAATGGTAAAGATAAAAGTAGATTTTGTCTTTTTAAAAGCAAAGTGAGGTACAGGTTGTTTTTTCGTTAAGACAGCAAAGATTTACAAGATTAAACAATTTAAAAATTAAACAAGAACAAAAAATGTTCAAGTGTTTATGCTAGCTGTGTCTAGGGCCAATTAAATTGGCAAAGGTTTTGGGTTCGAATCCCACCCGAGATGCCTGTGTATTTTTTTCACAGGACTCGGGAATGTACTGAGTATGCTTTACACACATTGATGTAAAGGATAAAACCAAATATAATAATTTATTATTATAGTTATCACACAGGTGCAAGTTGAGTATGGGAAATTATAGCACTTCTGCGCAGATGCGCTATATTTTTCGAGTGAACTTGATGCGTAGCTTTAAGTCGTACGTTATAGAACAGGGTTTTAGATGGGCCGTTTATTTAATATAGGTTTATATCACGCTCTTGTTGCTATGGATTAACCAATCAGAATGGAGGATTGAAGTCTGCTGGAAGATAAAACGCATTTGTTACAACACACCATGTAACCTTAAAATAATCTTTGTGAAATTTCAAGTTCAATATGACCAACATAAAATTGGGGAAGTCGGCTACGAACTTCGTCTATGCAGTCATTGTTTTTAGAATGTTAGATTCTTTTAAAAAGTAGTAATTTACACTGCATTACATGTATTTCATACACGGAACTTCTAGGGTTAATCGGATTGTATACGTTTGGTGATTGGAACCCACTGTTTGTTTCAACCCTACTTAGTTGTAGATATATACCATAAAACTAACCTGTGAAAGTTTCATTTCAAAAGGTGGTAGTGTTTTGAGATATAACCGAAAATCTGGAGCGGTATGTCCAAGCAGGAAGAATAATCTGCAACTGGAATATACAATCTGAGAAACGTTACTGCAGTAACGCTTCTCAGATTGAGGATCAGGGTTGATATCTTTTTTCCATAACCGCAGTACTTCAAAGTGAAAAATTTCTCAAAATGAATTATACTATCCAAAGCTGCTGTAATTCTTACCAAGTAAGTTTTTATTGCCATTAATTTTCAGAGTCATTACCAAACGTATACAGACCTTTCACGTTCCGAAGTCTATCATAAAACAAACTTCTTGTAATATCAGATTATACTGATTACTGATTACTGATGGAAGTTGACAACAGGGTCCAATTTCATGTGGTCATTATTTAAAAGATTTCTTGGTTTAAATGTTGATCCCCACAGCCTTTGGTGAAGCTGTGCTTTCCCCAGCTCAGAAGCAACTGGACATCACCGACAATGTCCAGTCCATCTTCACCAAACTGACCGTCAACCTGGACTTGACCTCGGTAGATTGCTCCACAGCAAAGTACAAATACGTATGCGCTAATCTGCTGCCCTCAGCGGCTGCCAAGAATAAGTGGGCTCAGTCATCTGACGCGATCATTACAGCATGTGCCAGTGTGCCTTGTGTTTGTAAGTATTCCTTGTGTCTTTATAATGCCAACAAAACATTTGTTTTAAAGTTTCTTTTAAACATCTATTTACAACACTGTCGCAGTGCAGATGTCTTCGAGACCAAAAGCATTTGAGCGAGTTGTGTAATGCATGTAAAAGAACCCAGTAGACTTATTGTTAAGAGAATGGGATCCCCCCTGGTGTTTTCTGATATGGTTGGCTGCAGATTGTGCCACAGCACCTAGTACTCGAGGCAAACAAGCCAGTGAGAGAGCTTTTTCCACTGCTGCCTCCCGCCAATGGAACGGTCTTTCCCGTCCCCATTAAAAATGCTAAGACTGTTTTGTCCTTCAAAAAGGGTCTCAAGACTCACCTGTTCTCCAACTTGTAGCTGGTTGTCCCCATTACTTTGGTCTTTCTCTTTCTCCCTGAAGCCCTTGCTTCCTTTGGTAATTTGGCACTATATAAATCCAGTTGTTATTATTATTATCATTATTATTACCCGTTGCGTGGTGGTATGTAAATATATGGGTCTTATATTAGGAACATAGCTCCGCGTACCTTGTAAAAAAAATTATGAGTGCTTTGAGAATTGCGTATTGTTATTATTTAATCAAATAACATTATTTGAATAATGATTAAAAGGTTTGACTTGTCTCAATGTGTTGTGCAGCGTGTCATGAGAAATATCAGACTGACGGAGACAGCGTTTGGCACTTTGCCTTCGAACATCTCAAAGTCAACCACATCACGTTTGCAGTCAAAGCAGGCGGCTATGCCCACGTTGCTCTCTCTGCCGAGAATAACTACCTCCCTGTCATGTACGAGATCATCTTAGGAGGATATGACAATAGTATGGTACTCCTTAGGAGGCAGAAGGGCGGAGATTTCGTCGACACGGTAAGATAATAATGATAATAAATCGTTCTTGTAAAGCGCAATCCGTCTACGGCCAGACCCCACTGCGCTGTACAGACATGAAACCTACTTAACCCTTTAGAGACCATTCATTTCTGTATAATCATCACCATACGCCCAAACATGGTTTTGTTGTTGATTTTTTGAAACTATATTTTCTTGTAAAAGTGTCTGACAATGATAATAAATCGTTCTTGTAAAGCGCATTATGTGTACGACCAGACCCCACTGCGCTGTACGGGCATGACACCTACTTAACCCTTTAGAGACCATTCATTTCTGTATAATCATCACCATACGTCCAGACATGGTTTTGTTGTTGATTTGTTGAAACTATATTTTCTTGTAAAAGTGTCTGAAAAAAATACTATAAATCAGATTATTATTGTTTTTTTAAAAACATTTATACTATGTTAACATGAGGAACATTGGAAAATGTCAATTCAGGTCATGACCTTTACTTTGACCTTTTTAGTTGAGTGGAAGTAGATCAGATCTTGTAGCCGTTTGCAGCCGTTTGGGCATTTTGGTGCAAGCCATTTGTGGCCGCTGTGTGAACTCTAAAGGGTTAATGAACATGAGCAATTCTTAAACTACACATTACATTTATATACAAAACAACGCAGGACAACATTTTAACAAGATGAAGTGAAAAAACTGGTAGGAGAAATTTGTGAAAGTCACATGCTAAACAGATGGGTTTTAAGTGAACTCTTGAATAGATCTAGTGAGTTCGCATTCCTAACATGTGTTGGAAGCCGGTTCCAGGGCTCTGGAGCTGTGTATGAGAATGATCTCTGGCCGTATGTAACTGTGGTAGCAGCGTTTGATCTTAGAGTACAAGAAGATCAAATTGATGTAAATTAAGGGAAAATGTCTTTGATTTATGGAATATTTAACTAATTCCCAAATTCCAGTTTTCAGTAAACATACCGTTCAACAGACATGTTAGATTTTCATAAAAGTCACTGGTTTTGTTTTAGTGAATACATTAACAAATCTCTTTTGTTTTGTGAGGGATTTTCTGTCAATATTTATGGGTTTGTTTATATAAATTTTTGTTGTTTTTTTTAGTTTTGTTATCATTATTTGGTTGATTGATTGATATATTTTTATTTGTATATTTTGATGAGGGATGGGGGTGTTCAGGGTCATAAAAAATCTTATTAATTGAGTTTTCCACAAGGAAGGGTTGGTGTAGTGGTATCTTTACTTGCCTTCCACATCTAGGACCCGGTTCGAATCACGCCGGGGGGACTATGTGGATTGGGTTTTCAGTCCCGACCTGACTGACTCTGGGGATTACCTCCCACATCTAAAACTGAAACTTCCTTCCTTGTTTTCTCTCCATTGGTTTCTTGGCTAGTACAGTGATTAAGTTTGCTTTTCTGAGAGTCCTTGGCTTCACAACCAGAATAAATGAAAAAAATTAATTGAAATGAAAATGAAATGCATGACTCTCTCCAGACAGATTTCATAAACTCACCCTTGATTTCTGTTTTCTTATGATCAGGGGGCAGTTTCAGGTCTTTTATCAAAACAAGACTACCGAACATTCTGGATCGTATGGCATGACGGGACAATCATTGTTGGTGTAGGCGGTAGCTATGAAGCTATCTTGACCTACACCGACCCTGACCCACTATGGATTAAGTATATCGGCTTCACAACATCCTATCAGATCGTTGGATACTGGCAGTTCTGCAATGTTGGTAAGTATTTATTTTTTCCTTAAAGGGAACGTATACGTTTTAGTAATCACTCTAATGGCAATAAAAACTTACTAGAAGTACAGCAGCTTTCAAGTGTATAAAGCATTCTGAGAATACCCCAAAATTTGAATCTGAGAAACGTTACTGTCAGTGACATTTCTCAGATTGTGTATTCCAATTATGGATTATTCTTCCTGAGTGGACATACCCGCTCCGGATTTTCAGCAATATCTCAAAAACACTAGCACCTTTTGAAATGAAATTTTCACAGTTTAGTTTAATTGTATATATCTACAGTTATATAAGATTAAAACAATCGAACAGTTCCAAAAACCAAAGGAATACCAAGGAATAAAGTTGTTCAATCGCTTGACTCTTAAAAAACATGTTCTGTAACAGAAAAAGGTTACCAACAGGAATACCTCTTGATATCTATTGCTGAACTGGTTCCCTGCCAATTTTTTCTTTGTCAAGTTATTTTTTCCTTGAACCGCTTCTTCTGAAAAACAGTTGTTTTCAATCAGTTTGGGAGAACACTCAAATCTTATTGGAAATTCTCAAAAGATTAACTTGAGTAAATGCGAAACTTAAAAAAATAGAATCTGCAGTTGTGTTAATTTACCCCTGATCTTATTTACAGAGTATGGGGGACTTCCACCACATATTTCCTACCCACAGCTGTCTGGTAAGTCAATATTTACTCGGGACTATTACTTGTCTTGTTTATCAAGGTTGTTTGAGCCTAAAATCAGGCTTTCTGCTTCTTCTCACCCATAACCTCTAGCGATGCCAACATGTTTAACAAAGAGCCATTCCACATCGTTTTCTCACATACTGCATCTCTTTGGAACTCCCTTCAGAACAATCTAGCTTGTTTTAAGAGGCATATCAAAAGTATTCCGCACTAATGCGTCACTTGTGCTAAAAATACCCGGCTGTCAGACAAACATTCCACCACCTACGCGATCACTGCATCATCGACGCGCCAAACTGTACTAGTAGTATAGTCAGCACACATGAGTAAACGTAAAACTTTGACATTTACGCATGGCTATATTAATGAAGTTGGACGCGTTTGCCCGAGATCCGGGTACTTAGCTTCTATTGTTAGCATTAATGTGGAGTGCTTTTCCTACCTTCAGCTCCTCTGATGTTTTGCATCTTATGTTTTCTTCTTTGTAACCCCTTACCAAGAGTGGCTTGCAGCCTTGTTTAGGACAAACTTGCGTATCATAAAAATGAAATAAAATAAAGTTACTAGCATGTGGTTATTTTCTCCCCATCATGTCTTCATTTGATGGTTTCAACAGATTGTGATGTGTACACTCCTGGTTACTCAGTTGGTGGCGATCCTTACCAGTATATCTGGAATCTTGGACTCCTGCAGAGCCACACTGTTCATTTCCAGGTAATCCAGTGAAATCCATTTAAACGACAGAGAATTTGTCTGGTTACACCACTGGGTGTAAATACTTGTAGTCTGAAGAGGATATTTCTCAAATCAGAGACTAATTTTAAAAAGCTTCTAAGCACTCAAAATTGGAAAGCATAGAAAAAATTGCTTTGCAGAAGTGGGTTTTCCAGCCAAAATATCCTAGTTTATATACCTTGTAACTGGTACCCAATTAAAAATTGCTTTGCAGAAGTGGGTTTTCCAGCCAAAATATCCTAGTTTATATACCTTGTAACTGGTACCCAATTAATTTTTGCTTAACATATATTTGCTGCTAATATTAAAATTTGGCCTTGGATCTTCTAGCGTGTTAACTCCAATTTCAAAATGGTTGATTTGGATATACAGAACTGGATCCAATGAACTTTTGAGAAAAACTAAGAAAAAGATATTTAAGGATTTTGAATAAATGTAATGATTCATAGAATGAAACTGAACACCGACTTACAAATATAACTTGATTGGTTATTAGGTCTACGCCACCAGCACCGTCTACCTAGCCTTCTCAGCCGAGAACCAGAACCTACCAGACATGTATGAGATCATCATTGGTGCATCGTACGGCATGCAAGTTACCATAGCTCGCTGCCAGGGATGTGATCCTGTAGCTTACGCTGTGCACCCATGGGTCTTAAACTACTATTCCTACACAAGCTTCTACGTTGAAATCACACCAGATGGGACTATAACTATCAGGTACCGTACAACATTTAGGTTTATTGATATTTGACCCTTGGAATTGCACTGCCACTGCCAAGTTTGCCATTGTGGGAGTCAACTCTAAACATGTAAATGCCCTGTCGCCTAAAATGCGCACTACGCTGCACACATGGGGACACCGACTCTTAAAATGGCGCAACCAAGATTAGTGTAATGATGAAGTCATGTGAATTGGGCCAATAGGGTCCTGTCACTAGAAGGGTCTTGAAGCACAGAGAATTTGGGTTTTTTGTTTTCAACAGTGTCTTACTATCCCCAAGAAAATTATGTGAAATGAAAAGTCAAATGTGAATGTTATTTCTTCTCGGAGATCGATTGTAACTGGTTGCCTGTAAATTGCCTCGTGTGACATGGTCTAAAGAATCACAAACGCTTTTTGCCATTTAAATGATCTCATGCCATTTAAAAAAAGAAAGAAAAAGATTAATGAACTTTACAAATTATTTGTTCTTTTGTGCACATTGAACTGTGCTTCCTGCAACCAAAAATGAAGAAATATATCTCAAAATAAATTCCTGTCTTGCTTTTTCGTTTTGACATAACTGACCTGACTGACCTGACCGACCTGACTGACCTTACATACATTTAGTTATGTTGCTAAAAGCTCATCCAAGTTATCTCTGTGTTGCCTTCTACAGTTACAGCAGTTCTCAACACGTCTTGTTGACATGGCATGATCCATTACCGCTACCCGTATCTTACTGTGGTTACTGCACCGGGGGCCTACACAACTATGGACTGTGGAAGTTCTGTCATGTCTGGTAAGTCCTTGGTATACTTGTAATAGTTCTCATCATGGTATTCAATGGTGGATCCAGTTACTGGTTTCAACAAACTTGTCTTGTCAGACTTCTTGGGTTATTTGGTGTCACTATGGGGAATGTTGCTAATTACTTCAGGCAAGTAAAATCCATTCATCATCTCTAAGACGATCCTTAGCGCTCAAATGGTGATGCATTTTCTGCCATTTTACGAACTAGTGAGAGCCATATTTCAAGCTATTTGACCAAATTTAACCTGTGTGAGTGACTTCAGTCATCGGTTGCATCTCTGCAACTGATTATCTTCGGAATAACATTCTCAAGTCTGCTGGCTTTTGTTGCACAAAATGATGCACAAAATTCATGTTTTGCAGTGTGAGGTCAGCCAAGTATAAAATGGTGTCATATAGGTGTTGACTTCAACTGTCTGTTACATATTGTGGTAAAGGTTTGGTTGATTTTGGTGTTGAGGAGAGCTTTGAAATGCTTTTTAGATATTCAGCCCTATCTATACAGTCCTCAGATTTAGGTTTGCACTTCTGTATGGTGACTGGGGATTTTGATGGCTTTAGCAGTTTTTAGCAAAAAAACGGGGGAATTGGTTTGTCAGACTATACTTATTAATGGTGTTTGTTCTTTATTATTTCTTAACAGATTCTACTGACTGACTAACCCACGACTTCATTAACCGTCAACATTTAACCAGTTAAAAGATCCACTAGTTAATGATCATCCTGTAACCAGTTAATAGTTATCCTGTAACCAGTTCATAGTCATCCTTTAACCAGTTTATATTCATCCTTTAACCAGTTAGCAGTCACCCTGTAACCAGTTGATAGTAATATTTTACCAGTTAACAGTAATCCAGCTAACCCTTATATATGTTCATATTGCAACCAGTTGTTAACATATCAGTGTGTCAGAAAACAACATAATCCATTAGCACCTTACATCAGTCAAAGCTGTTTTCCTTCTTATTGTTTTATGACATTTTAGGATAACAATAAAGCAATTGATTAAAGGTGTTATTTTATTATACCAGTTTATTGATTGATTGATTGATTGATTGATTGATTGATTGATTGATTGACCAGTTTATTGCTTGATTGATTGATTGATTGATTGTTTGACTTTTTTTTGACTTTTCAAAGCAAATACTTTATTCACTCACAAAATATACAGAATTTACATACAATAAAGAAACTTAAAAAAAAAAAAAAACCCATCAATTAGACAATACATTATTTTCTGTTACAAAGTACAGGTCGGTAGCTGGGATTGAAATTACATCGAGATTAACACAAAAGCAGTTTCATTAGACGTACAGCATGGTGGCAATCAAAATTACAGAATCCATTCAATTTCATTATCAGTGATTTGGAATATGTTGCAGAGACCCCATTTCTTGAGAAAAAGGGGAACATTGTTCTGGAGCTGGTAGTAGCGGTACTCGATTAAAATTTTACTCTTAATACGGTATTTCCAGGTTTCTAAACAGTCTTTGAAGTGTGAGTGCACATATAGCCAGTACACACTAGCTTTGAAGCTGACAATTAAATAGTTAGCTAAAACTACTTTCTCTCTCGGCCCCTGCTGTGGTGGATCAGGCACCAGTAAGTTTCAAAAGTTAGTGTCAGGTTAGGAAGTAGTTGTCTGAGGCATCGATGCAGGAGGTTCAGGGCTGGTTGAATCGATGGGCAGTGGAAGAAGAGATGTAGCAGGGTTCCCTTTTCTGACGGTCCACACCAGCCGCAGGTTTTTGGTAGAGTACGGTCGATGTAGTGTAGAACTTCCTGCGATGGTAAGATCTTATGCAATAACCGGTACTGTACGTCACCCTCTTTCTTGGAAATGGGTGGTTTGTACAAATTTTTCCACGGTATTGTCGTGTTCATTTGAAGTATGTCTCTGTGCCAGGGTGTTCTGGGATTGTCCGGCAAGGTATTGAGTTCTTTGTTGAAGACGGTGTACAGGTGTTTCGAGGGAAAGTTGGCTGTGCTGTTGTTGTCGTTGATATGGATCTCTGGTGTAGGGTAGTTCGAATTGAGAAAAATCACGGTCCCTTGGTCTGGAGCTTTAGTTGCACCCTTTTTGTTGAAGACTTTTGGGAAAGTTTCACTCAAGGTTCGTTTTATGTGAGACAGTTCTGCTTCCAGTGTTCTGGAAGATAGCGGGCGTAGTCCCATCCGATGTTGTGTTTGGATTTCGTCAGCTGAGATCCACATTCCATCTTTGCTGAGTAGTTGTCTAACTAGTGTGACGCCACATGACAGGAGCCGACCAGAGAGAAGATCTTTGTTACCATGACTACATAAGAACAAACTATTGATAGGTAGGTTCACTACGTAGTTAACAGACTCAGGTGGTATGCTCGTGGTGGCTTTCGATGTGATCCAAGCTTTGAGAATTTCTGCTTGAAAAACGGGAAGGCTGGTAAGGTATTTCGTTTCAAGATTTGTGAAAAACAGTTGAAAATCGTGACCTAGATTACGATACATATGACAATAGTGAATAAGAAAATAAAAGGCAGGATGTTTATTCTTGCAAAACAAACGCTGAAGTAAAGAAAATCTATAAGTCATGACACGGGATTTAAGACAGACAAGACCTAGTCCCCTTTCTCTGGGGACTGGAACAACACTTTTCTGTTGAGTAAATGACGTTTTGAGACCATACAAAATTGATCAGAGTTTCCTGGAGTTCATCTAGAACTTGTTCTGGTAGAGGGAGAACAGCGAGGAAATGCAGCAATTTAGATGCAGCTATCTGGTTGGCTATAATAATTCTGCCTTTGAAAGACATGGTTCTTGCTAAACCACTCCACCTTGAAAGAGTATTGTTTAGTTTTTCTTTGCACAATTTCCAGTTTTTGTCTGGATGTTTCTGTGTTTCCAAGATGAACTCCAAGAAATCTAACATCTTTATTGTTCCAGAGAAAATTGAGTGGTTGGTCATGTCTGTCTATCCATGCTCCGACCCACAACCCGTTACATTTATTCATATTAAGACATGCAGATGACGCCCTGCTGTAAATTGTGTAAATATCATTTAAAACTTGAAATCCTTGGTTGGATGAAATAAATACGGTGACGTCATCTGCATATGCAGAAACAGTCAGGACCCTATTGGACCCTGGCAGTGTCATACCATGTTTATGCAAATTACTTCTGATGGTATGAAGAAGGGGTTCGATAGCAATGGAGTATAACAGCCCTGAGGGGGCATCCTTGACGAATACCTCTCTCAAAGGGGGCTGTTAGTGTGTACTTAAATTTGAATGTTCTTTGAACATCCGTGTATAGCAGACGGATGTGTGAAACAAAATGTTCGCCGAAACCCATTGTTCGCAGCGTCTTGAATAAATAGCCGTGGTCAATGCTATCGAACGCCTTCTTTTGGTCCAAGTTGCACAAGGCGAGAGGCAGGTCGGAATGGTTGGCAAACATTATGCTGTCTCTTATGACATTGATATTGTCATAAATGGAGCGCTCTGGAACTGCATAACATTGATCGAGGTGAATGACGTCGCCGATGACATTTTTCAGCCTGTTGGCCAAAGCTTTGGCAAGTATTTTATAGTCAGTGTTCAGGAGAGAGACTGGTCTCCAGTTGGAGATTTCATGAAGGTCACCCTGTTTGGGCAGGAGTGTAATGACAGCTCTCCTGCACGATGTAGGAAGGGATTGAGAGTGAATGCTTTTCTGCAGGACTTTGAAAACGTCGTCTTTTATAATTGGCCAGAAACAGAGGTAGAATTCAGAGGTAATACCATCTAGACCAGGGGTTTTGTTTTTGTTAAGTTGTTTGACGGCTTGATCCAATTCTTCCATAGCAATTGGTTGATCACAGGTTTCAGAATCAGCGGGGTCAAGGGTAGGTATGTTCTTGAGAAGGTAGTTCTGCGCAGTTTGGGAGGTAGGAACATGGGAGTAGAGGTCTTTATAAAAGGAATGGACATGCTGGCGTATTTCACTTGGATCTTCTGTGACTGTACCATCGCTTAATCGCATTCCGTGGTGGGTTTTGGCAGAAGAGTTTTGTTTTTCCAGATTAAAAAAGAAAGTGGAGCATGAGTCACCCTCGCTTTCGAATTGAAAACGCGAGCGAACCATAGCTCCTTGAGCTTCCTGTTTGTAGATGTTATTGAGAGCACGTCTCTGATCGAGAAGGAATTGTTTCATATCTGGGGTAAGATTGGGGGAGGATTGAAGGTTGTCTATATCATTCTGAAGTTTTTGAATCAGAGCACGTTTTTCATTCGCACATTTTTTTCCGTAGGTCTGGGTGATGTTTTGATATGGGCTTTGCCCATGTCCCACCATGTGCATATATCAGGGTAAGAGGAAAGTTTGGTTTGCCATTTAGTCCAGAACTGGGAGATAATTTGTTTGTAGTTTTCGTCTTGAAGGAGTGAGTTGTTAAAGTGCCAGTAGGCACTTCCCCTAGGTCGCTGAGAGCTAGATTTACAAACAACACTGACTGCACTGTGATCTGACAGACTGCACGGGATTATGTTGCATTTTGAACTGTGGGGGCAATATGCGAAGGTAGGTATAAGCGATCCAGCCTCGCTTTCGACATAGTCCCTGCAGTTACGTTGTTGGTACGGAACCAAGTGTATTTTCTTTGTTCTGGGTTACGTTCCCGCCAAATATCACAAAGGTTGTTTTGTTGACCAAATTAGACAGGGTGGTGGCTATTTTGTGCCGTTTTTCGTGAGTGATAGCAAGGCGGTCAAGAGAGGGATTGTGGGTACAGTTGAAATCACCTCCTATAATTATTTCACCTCGATCATGCTGTGCGCAGTGGGGTTCCAGAGCTTCCAACATTTTTCCTGCCTCTGCGTCTCCCTGTGGAACAAGTAAATTATACAGATGATATATATTAGAATCATGTTCAATTTCAGTATAAAGAGCGTAACTTTGAAAAATAACAGTATGACTTAGAACAGAGATGTTATTTTTGACAAGAGTAGCCACGCCTGATCCCCTCGTTTTGCCTGGTGTGCTATTGGTCTGACGTTGCCAATGTTTCCACACAGATGAGGAAGTGGGTAAATCATTGACTTCTTGTAGGAAGACTACGTCAGGGTTAAAACAAGACTGTTTAATAAACTCATGGAAAGAGGCATTACGAGTCGGATTGGAGCATCCTCCCGTGTTTATTGTGACGAGAGACAGCACCATACTGAGCAGAGAAAAAATTGTCAGTTTCATTTTGGTATCAGACGTGACACATCTTCTGTGTCTAGAGCTTTGACAAGTTTACGAACCCTCATTTGCATATTTCTGTTTAGGAGAGGGGAGCTACGCAGGGGTTTCAGTTGTTTTACAAGCCCAGGGGTGTCACCAGTGAATTTTTTGGCGATTTCACCTGGTCTTCTTCGGGCTTTAACACACTTCAGAAAGGATGTCATTTGTTTTTGAGAGAGGGGGCCTGTGAGGATGGACAAGTCTCCTTCTTCGCACTCCAACTCACTAGGTTGTGAGTTAGTTTCGGAAATGATGGATGCCGTGTCGTCTGTTTCGATTTCACTCATATCTACGCTCTCCTGAGTTGCATTTGAGAGTGGCGGTTGAGGTTGATGGGGAACGTCGCTGGCGTCGTCATCATCACCATCAAGAGCTTGAGTGAGGGTTGTTGTATCTGTTTGGTCATCATTTGGTGGTTTCTGTATCTTGTTCGGAGGAGAGTTGGAGGTGAGTTTGATTAGTCCTTGACGGGGTGGAGATGGAGTCTTCTTCTTCCGCTTTGTCAGGACTTCTGAGAACGTTGCTCTTGATGGTCCAGGGGGGGATCCCCAGATGGAGACAAAAGCTGACTGATCTTTAGCTTTTGGGCCTAGAGTAGTGGGTGGATCAGGTGGGTGTGGATCAGGGGAGGGGGTTGGTTGTAGGGAGGGGGTTGGTTGTGGGGAGCGGCTTGGGAGGTCGGATATGTCTACGAGTTGGGAGAGGCGAGGTATGGTTGGGATTGGGGAAAGCTTGGAATTGGGTTTTTGGATGCTGGGTGAGGAGGGGGTTCGTACCCCTACTTCGTCTTGAGCTCTGGGTTCTTCGTTGCCATCTGTTTGGTTGTGTCGGTTTTTGGCTGATTTCGGTGGGTGTTTTGGGTCAGATTTGTTTCGGTGCATGAAGATGGGTTTGGGGTTGATGGGGTTTTCGTCCTGTGTTCCGTCATCTTCACTATCATCTGGTGTGGGGGTTTTCTGTTTCTTGCAGTTTTTCCGGGTGTGTCCATGTTCCCCACAGGCAAAACATTTGACAAAATCAGTGGATAGGAATACCCTGTAGTTCCCCCCTCCGTAAGCAATATTAATGTGATCAGGGATATTTATATTTGGCTCTATGAATACATGCACTTGGCGGCGAAAGGATAGAACATGGGCCAAGTTTTCCTTCATACCAATGGGTATAGATTTGATGGGTGAAACTATATTACAAAAATCTCTGATGTTTTCTTGAAGGATATGGTCTGGAATTTCAGGGTACACGTTGGAAAAGACTAACCGGGTTGTCTGACGTACAAGAGGTGAAATATAAATTAAGGAGTTGTTGACAACCATACCTTGTGTAACAGCTTCTTCAGCGTATTTCCTATCGTTGAAATACATGGCTACACGATTTCCTGCTATACGGGACGCATAGAGTATTGTCTCGGGTGGTAAGGTTTTGGCCATTTCATTGACATACGTTGAGATTGGGACATTCTCATTCACATCGAATACTATGCCATTGTTGCGGCTCATTTTGGAATGCATTTGGCTGTTGTTGTACATGGATGTTCCATTGTTGGTTTTGGGCTGGTATGCCCTCGCTCTCCCACCCCGGCTCATGGTGCCGTTGGGGTAGAGAGGGCGAGATCACACACTTGCCACAACCAAAAATGCAAGGAAAACTACACCAAAATTAAGAGAGAAATCCCCAAGATAGTCCTGCGGGTTCTACATCATAATTACAATACAATAATAATATTTACAATACATACAATAAGCCTGAAGTCGTTCAAATAACCAAATCTGAGGAGCCACGACGAACGAGCGTACCACCGGTTGGTTGATTGATTGATTGATTGACTAATGGATTTATTGATTGATTGGTGGGTTGATTGATTGATTGACTGATGGATTTATTGATTGATTGGTGGATTGATTGATGTATTTATTGACTGATTGATTGGTTGGTTGATTGATTGATTGATTGATTGATGGATTGAATGATGGATTGATTGATGGATTGATTGATTGATTTATCAGTTTATCTTTCAGATACTTCTATTTATTTATTTGTTATCATTTTTGTTTTAATTTGCCTTCCAAGTTACTATTAGTTTATCCAGCTGTGATGATTAAGGAGAATATAACAGTACCTTTCTGTTGCCCTGAATTCATCAAAGAGACATTCTCACACCATGATTTATGATTTATGATTTATGATTCCTACCAGTTGTCTTATGTTTAAATCCTAGTCAAGTGGTTATTGGTTGTGGTTTTGTTGAACTTTTATTGAAAGAATAAAAGCCTGTTTGGGCAAAACTATCAAAAAATTTGTCTTTGGAAATTGTTTTTGTTGTTGTACATAAATTAAGAGAATAATTTTAACTAATGAAGCTGTCACTCTTTGGAATTACAAGTGTTTATACAATTGTTGAAACAAAATTTCCCTTAATTTCCCACTGAACACGTTTGGTACATGTAATTGTCAAAGACCAGTGTTCTCACTTGGTGTATCCCAACATATGCATAAGATAACATCGAAGATAACATCGAAGTTGCAAGAAAATGATGAAAGAAAAAAAACACCCTTGTTGTACAAATTTGTGTGCTTTCAGATAGGAATAAAAGGCTTCAGGCCTGAAGTCTTTTATTATTTTAGTGAGAAATTACCTCTTTCTCAAAAACCATTACCAAGTAAGTTTTTATGCTAATGATATATTTTGAGTAATTACCACACTTGTGCAGTGCCTTTAAGAATAAAGGTTTTGTATAACTTTGGTAAAATATAAAATACAATTGCACAGATTAACACATAACTTACACTACATCATAAAGATGGTCATGGTCAGTGGCGTAACTAAGGGGGGGTGCACCCCCTTGTGTCCCCCTAAAATGTTACCTTATTTTCGGCGCTGGTCGAGGTAGAAAATTTCCCTCGGAATATTTTTGTCTGAATACTATATAGTTTTTGAGAAATTATTAAATTTATTGAAATTGATGTCGCGAGCCCGATTTCTGATGTTTGAAAGCAATACAAAACAGTTGCGGTTCCCCACCCCCACCCCTCCATGATATTCTCGTGACTCCGATGACCGCTTGAGCTTAAACTTTCACAGGTTTGTTATTTTATGTCTATGTTGGATCACACAAAGTGCGGATACTGGTCTTTGACAATTACCAATGTTGTTCCCGTGCTTTCAGTGTAATGCATATGAAACAGATATGATCATAGGGAAGGGGGCACGGCCGTCGGGAACTAATTGGTAAGGGGGCAGCAGAGGAGTTGATTTGCCCAAAATTTTAGACAAATTTTCCTTACTGTTTTGCCCGAATTTTCCCAACTGTTTTGCCCGTATTTTCCCCACTGTTTTGCCCGTATTTTCCCCACTGTTTTGCCCGAGTTTTCCTCAATGTTTTGCCCGAATTCCCCCCACTGTTTTGCCCGAATTTGGGAGAGCACTCCCCCACCCCGCCCCTGGGTCGTACGCCTATATGGAGGAGGGCAGGGTGCGACAAAAGTATGGAGACTTATACTCAGGCATGTGATTGCTCAGGATTTCTCCTGATTTCAGGATTTTCCCTGAAACCTCCATGAGCCTTCAAATTTCCTTGAAAGAAGTGAAGCAGTCACCAAAGGGAGAAAAGGATACTCCATATTTTGCCCAAACCTGTAGGCCCTGCTTTTGTATTTCTGATGATGCACAGAGTCTTTAAACCTCCTGAATTGTAACATGTGGGAGGTTCTCGGTCTAGAATAAAGGGAACCAAGACCCACCAGCCATTTTTCAGGAATTTTCACATTTTATCCAATCTCATCCCTGTTTAAACAGTAAGAAAATGCACCCTTCCTTTTCTTTTGTCCCCGACCCCGCCCCTGACGGAATGATACTATGGTGTTCGCTTGGACACGAGATGGTTTCATCAGCTGCTCATTACAACCCCAAGAAAATGTTGATATAATTAAACAAAATATTTATCACAAAAGGGAATCGTTACTTCAGTGAGTAAAAGACCTTGCAGAATTGTCAATGTTTTTATAGATAAACAATTTGATTGACAAGGAGTGGAGGGGGGGGGGGCAAGGACCGGTTGCATTGTGTCTTTGAAAATGGGTATTTCATAAAATGTAGTAAGACCTTTATAGTAACTCCAGGGAAGGAGTAGGGTACCGGTACCAAAGAGAGAAACGGTAGAATAACCATTCTATGAAGTGGTTCAACTCCGGTACCCAGATCCACCAATTCTTTGGAGGGAGTTTTTTAGGGGCCTGCTGGCAGAGCTGCATTGACTCCCTGTAAAAGAGCGAATATCTGACAACTTTTACACACATGTCTACAATAATTTTCACGCTCAATCTGCGTCATATTTGGTTGAACTTGTACATTCCAATAACTGTAATATTCCTGATGCTTACAGAACCGATTCCCCGTCCGCTCATCATCCGATCAGACCAGGTTTTCTGTTCCCATCTGTGGAATAAGATTCCTGCCTGTCCGAGAGAAGCGATCTGGATGCCTGTATTCAAACGTCTCTTTAAGACATTCTTGTTTCAAGACCAATCTTAATATGTGTTTCTGTTTAGTAATAATATCGACTCTTATATAGCGCAATTCCAAAGAATGATCATTGCGCTTTAAACATTATTCCTTAAACCATCTCAGCTCCCTGGGGAGTATACAGCCTGTGCTGCCAGGTATGTAGCACACCAAGCTAAATCAAACACAAGAACCATCTCTGCCCTCACAGATACCCATTTACCCCTGGGTGATGAGAAGCAATTACTCAAGGACACAAGTGTCATGACCGGGATTCGAACCCACACCCTGATGACCCAGTAACCAGAACTTGAGTCCGATGCACTAAACCGCTCAGCCACGACACGTTTCTGTTTATTTACTTGTTTGGTTTTCTCGTTTCCTGTAAAGCACTCTATTCTTCGTATAACGCTACGCCTAATACTTTGGATTTAACCCGCTACTAGTTTATTGTTTCTTTGTGGTTTTGCAAAACAAAAACTTCAAAACTTACTTAAAGAGGAAGGGAAGTGACCAATTATTTTGTCAAGTGCTCAATTTCCAATAGATAGAGTCCTCATGTGAGTGGGAAAGAAATTAAAAGTCTCTAACCCCAAGAATGGTGTAAATTGCCATTGCATTCGATACCCTTCCAGTGCAAAATTTGTCAACATCCAAAACGTCTGATGACATCAATCTGAGAAAAATGGATCTCTACATTTTTGTACATAAGTGACTTTTTCAGAGCGAAATTTGAAACATGACGCCATTGGATTTCAACAAATAATGGATCTTTACATTCTAAGGAGGAATTTCTTTGTCAGTCAAAAGGTTAAATTATAAATGCCGTTTTGATTGAGTATGATCAAAAGTCAGTTATGAGCCAAAATATTCACGTACAAAAATGTAGAGACCCATCATTTTTAGAATGTTGTCATCATAATGTTTGTTTTGGATGTTGACAATTTCTGCACTGAAGGGTATCGAATTCAATGGCAATTTATACCATTTTAACTCGAGGTTAGAGACTGTAATTTTGTCCCGACTCACATGAGGACTCTATCTATTGGGAAATGAGTACAGGTACATCACAAAATTGAATTGGTCATTTCCCTTCCCCTTTAACGCAATGTTTTATAATGCTGACAAATTTGTTCAGTTAAATAAAATAATTATAAAGTGCAGCCATATTTTGTTCCTAAAAAACCATATGTAGCGACAAAAAGATAACATCCTAAACTCCCGTCTGTCATATACCGTATTGTTTTTGTCAGACAAAAGACACGATTGTCAGATATATTTCAAAGAGCACCTCTTCATTCAATTTTGAAAATGTTATCCCTGTTGACCTTCTGACCACCAGATGCTCATTTCAGCCAACAACTTCATGACATAATCCCTAAGTTTTTGAGTATAAAATACGACCTTAAAACAGCACTCAGAGTGTACGTTCTGACATCAGAAACCAGCCGGAGGATTCTGAATTTGTACCGTTTCATTGGCAATCGTACCATGCATAATTAAATTGCAAGTGGTTGAAATTGTTGAAATTGCAAGTGGTTGAAATTGTGGTTGAAAACTTCAGACGTCGTATGGTAAAACAATTTTGTTGTAGGTGACCCACTCTTGAAGACGACATTAAAACCGAAATTGAAAATGCATGTCGAGCAATTGGTAAGCAATTGTCGACGAGTTTCGTTCCAGAGATCGTGTTTATGAGACAACAATGTTTTACGCGAGTGCCTTTGCTGTGTTGCTGGCTCTGTTTGGCTGTGTACGATCACGGCATGACGGAGGTAAGAGGGGTGGGGGGTGGGGTCGGAAGGGCGGGGTATTAATTCTTCAAAACAAAAACATATTTAGAAATAAAAGTGCGATATTATCAGGGCCCAATTTCATAGAACTGCGTTGAGCACAAAAAGTAGTTAATACGCACAAAATAATTATGCTTACCAGAATAAAGTTACCAGCCAAAATACTATACCACATGTACAATTTATGACTGGTATCCCGCTCTTGCTTAGCAGAAAGTTGATAAGCAAAATTTCCTTGCTTAATAAGCAGCTCATATGAAATTTGGCCCTGAACTGTACTGTACTTAAAGTGAAATATTGAACATAAAAGAAGAGCGATTGACAGACAAACCAAAGTATTGTTATCGGAAGACTCTTAAAAACTGCACAACAACTTTTGATTTTTGTTGTTTTCTTCTTGGCACAGTGATAATTAAGACGGCTTGCAACGGCCAGTGGCTTAACATTGACTGCCCGGCTCGGTCGGCCATCAACGTCAGATGGGCCAACTACGGTCGTAAGCCAGGCGACGGGGTATGCGGTTCAAACGTGAACGGTGTCTGTATCGCTCAGAACTCTCTCTATGCTGTACGGACCAAGTGCCAGGGAGAAAAATGGTGCAAGATCAGAGCCAATCCAGCCTTCTTCGGGAGTTATTGCTCGGGGCCGAACAACTATCTTCGCGTTGGGTACACATGTAAGTGGATTTTCCTGAATTGGTTTTATTTTATTTTTGTACAGCTCTTTGGAACTAGACTTTGAAACTCCATCTCCATCTCAATGTTTAATATTCCAGTGCATTTCCTGGCAGGCATTTCTGTACATGCCTTTTCAAATTGGAATCTGTATATCTTGCACCTTTTGTTCGAAATAGTCCACCACTGCCATCTATCTATCGACAGGTTCAAACGTCATTGACCTTAACATTTTCTTGGGTAACCTGCTTATGGTATATTAATATTTGTTTTCTATGAGCAGTAAATTTGTTCTGAGCGGACCTTGTTTGCATCATAGACCATTAATCTTGCTCGTAATCGAATATTGCTTGGAGATGTGGAAGAGACCAAGTCCCATGTTAACGTTCAAATACGCGTGAACTCAGTTTCACGGCCCATCCGTTGTCATAATTTACATTATTAACAGCTTGATGTTTTCTAATTTTTTAGGCGATTATCCTGCAATGAGGAACAAAATAGTCTGCCAAGGCGGAACTCTGAACCTCGATTGTAGATCCGGTCATCATATTGTGATTGATAATGCTATCTTCGGCCGTGTTCATGGCAACGCCGTTTGTCCAAAAGATCCGTATTGGGTGAAAAATGTGAACTGTTTTGCCGGTTCTAGCTTTCAGGTAAAGGTCAATCTCCGTTTTCTTCCTTTTGCTGATATGAATTTTAAAACTAATAGATGAAATACTATCTTAAGCATGTAGATTTCAATAGTGATACAAAATTACCCAGTCAGTTTCCCTTGTGGTTTATTACTTTATTATTTGAAACAAGATGTCGCATCCCCTTAAGGTGATCCCTCTCCTGCCGAGTCGCATCCCATTTTGTGATCCCTCTCCTGCCGCTTGCTACTATACGGCAGTTGAATGGATTCTGACTGACACCCCAAACAAAGATGTTGACATTATTATAGAGACTGCCAACAAGTATAGGGCTCGATATTAAAGGGACACGTTGCCTTGGATCGGGCGAGTTGGTCTATCAAAAACATTTGTAACTCCCGTTTGTCATAAAATGCATATTAGTTAGAAAGACGGTTACAAAACGCTTTTTTAGACCAACTCTTCCGATCCAAGGCAACGTGTCCCTTTAAGCAAAAACAAACAAATAAACTCAAAATAACAACAACAAAACAACAGTCCCTACCTACCCCAACGTAAAGGGCGCCCTGGTCTGATTCCTTGTTTTGTATTTTTGTTCAGTAATGACTAATGACGTAGTTGGCTGTTGTTAAGGAAATAGTTCCCTCTTTCTGATCTCTATAGGTCGTGAAGAAAAAGTGCCACGGGAAGAGTTGGTGCAGAGTGGCGGCTAAGACAAGAGTGTTTGGCGATCCTTGCCCCAAAACATGGAAATATCTGTCTGTTCGATACACCTGTAAGTCCTCTCATAATTAAGTCATTATGCTAATTACATTCACACATGCGTACAGACACTATTGGTTGGCAAACGCAATGAGTTGTGCACTAGGCCAACTTCGTTCCCAGCGGTGTACGATCTCACTGTGCCATTTCCCCCCAGAATGCTTGGGAGTGTGACTTTGAAATATCCAAATAATGACCCCTTGCACAACGCGCAGCGCACTTACACGCGCCTATCCTGTCCGCCGAGACTCACAAAATGGTGAAAATGGGAGACGTGCATTGTCGATCGGAGGTGCGTTTCCGCGTTGTGCAAGGGGGACAATTATTGGATATTTTAATTAGTCCTGTAGTAGTTGATCCATTCAGAGGAGCTGGTGACGAGAGCTGCCTAGCTACCATTAGCCCTTTTGAGATATGGCAGACAATATTATTAAGGAGTGCACTGTTTTGTTTGGTTGTTTACAAACAAATTTACCCAAACCTAGTGTGTCCTAGTATTGTGTCCACCATCTATATCTCAAAATGGCTTATGGGCAGCGCGCCGTATCGATACATTTTGTCACTATTCCATCTGGGCCCAATTTCGTAAAGCATGTAAGCAAAAAAACTTGCTAAGCACAGAAAACTCAGAAAAAAACACAGAAAAAAACCGGTTACCAGCCAAAATACCATAGAGTTACCATTGCTGTGACTGATACCCCACTCATACTGCTTAGCAAATAAATTTGCTGAGCAGAGTTTTCTGCTAATCAGCTTTATGAAATTGGGCCCTGGTTCAATTTCATGGCTCTGCTTACCGCCGAATTCTGCGCTTGCGATCACCATTCTTCGCTTACAGGGCAAGCGCCGAATTTCTGTGCTAGCTGTGTAAGCGTAGAATGCCTAATAGTAACGTGGACGACGCAAGCACACAAGCAGAAATTCCCTGCTAACCTGTGAAATACGCTTGACGTAAGCGCAGATTTTCCTGCTTCCGTAAGCGCCGATTCTTTGCTTACGGTAAACAGAGCCATGAAATTGGGCTCAGGGCCCAACTTTATAAAGCTGTATAAGCACAAAAAGTAGCTAAGCACAACAAAATTATTCTTACCAGAGTAAGGTTCCCAGCCAAAATAGCATGTCACATGTTCAATCTGTGACTGGTATCCTGCTTACTTTTGCTTAAGTACTATTTTTTGCTTAAGCGGCTCTATGAAATTGGGCCTTGGTGGGGATGTGTTCCTCATAGTGACTGCTTTCCACGCACGCTTGTTAAAAACTTTCAAACGTTAGGGCGCTTAAGGGACGTTTAGTTCGCGTGTGCCAAAATGCAAGTATTTTGACGCAATCTACTTGTATCTACAGTACCTTCCGAGAACATTTTACAAAAGACCCATTGCCTAACGCGCAATCGTCCAATAAGCATCAGTAATGGCGCTGTTTGAGAGTTTGACGTCATATGCAAGGGACAGTGTCCTCAGCCGGGTCTTTGTTTGATGAGAGGTTCTGGGAAGGCATTCATATACAAAACCACCTGAGGTCAATTGAGGTTAGTTTCAGGAAGATCTGAAGGTCTGTTTCTCTTGCATACTTACAAGGGTATTTTTGTTTGTTTCTTTACAGGTAAACGAAATGGTTCAGGCTCCTCCAGTAGGAGTCGTTCCTCTGGAAGTAGTTCTTCTGAAAGTCGTTCCTCTGGAAGTAGTTCTTCTGAAAGTCGTTCCTCTGGAAGTAGTTCTTCTGGGAGTGGTTCTTCTGGGAGTGGTTCTTCTGGGAGTGGTTCCTCTGGAAGTGGTTCTACTGGGAGTGGTTCCTCTGGAAGTGGCTCCAAGTATTAATACAAATTTAAATATTAATAAAGGGGTTTCTTTCGGCAAGAGTCCGTTCGGTTAAGTATAGTTACTTTGGAACTGAAGTAGTGTGATTGGAAATTTGTAATGGTGATTTATAGTAGTACCCCAGTTGTTTTAACTTTGTCAGATCAGTCAGTTGCCCCTTTTAACCGGAACTTGGTCTAATTTGATAGAACTGCTTAAACAGAAACTGCTTAACTTATTTTATAACTAAAGGAAAATTAGCGGGAAACCAAGCACAAACAGGGCAAACGACATAGTATTTTAACTGGTAACCTGTTACTGGCATTAAAGGTATCGTACACGTTTGGTAATGACTCAAAACAAATATTAGCATGAAAACCTACTTGGTAACAAGCAACGGAGAGCTGTTGATAGTATAAAACATTGTACCAAACGACTCCCTCTGAAGTAACGTAGTTTTTGAGAAAGAGATAATTTCTCACTAAAATAATATAAAGTTCTTGCCAGAAGTTTTTATTCCTATATCTGAAAGCACACAAATTTGTACAACAAGGGTGTTTTTTCTTTCATCATTTTCTTGCAACTATGACCAATTGGGCCCAAATTGTCACAGGCTTGGTATTTGATGCACTGAACACGTTTGGAAATTGTCAAAGACCAGTGTTCTCACTTGGTGTATCCCAACATCAGCATACAATAAAAAACCTGTGAAAATTTGGGCTCAATTGGTCATCGAAGTTGCAAGAAAATGATGAAAGAAAAAACACCCTTGTTGTACAAATTTGTGTGCTTTCAGATAGGAATAAAAAGGCTTCTTGCAAGAAGTCTTTTATTATTTTAGTGAGAAATTACCACTTTCTCAAAAACTACGCTACTTCAGAGGGAGTCGTTTCCTACAATGTGTTATACTATCAACAGCTCTCCGTTGCTTGTTATCAAGTAAGTTTTTATGCTAAAATTTGTTTTGAGTCATTACCAAACGTGTACGATACCTTTAAACAAAGTAGGCCCACATGATTGGTTATGATGAAACATCAATGATTATAATATTATATAATATTCATGTTGTCGCTCTTTAAAACCCCTTCTATCATTGTTGTTATTACCACCTTCATTTTGGTTTTATTATCATCATTTTTTATTTTCGTTCAACGTATTCCTCTTTGAGTTAAAATGTTAATATTTGTTTGTTTCTGTTTTTGTTTATGCTTGTATTTGTTAGTTTCGTTTTGTATTTGTCAGTGGGCATTTCAATACAAGCCTCCTTTTGGCTTCTGAAAAGGCCCCCATATTGGTTTTCTCCCCGCTTCCATTTCAGTATATTATTTTCATGTCATTATTTATTGTTTTCATTATTTATTTAATTTTTTTCTGAATCAGTTCTTGATTGTCCTTGATTTAAATCATCATAAATTTGTTTTTTGTTCTCCCTTTTTTCACCAATATGAAAATAAATGTCGAGTTGAAATTGATAAAGATCATCTCTGTCCATTCCTCCAGAGAAATATTTCTGTAAAGTGGGACTTCGCTGTTCCGTACTGCTTACCAACCATAATGACCCGAAGTTCTGCTAAAGTTGTGTGGCGGGCACAGACCGTTATCCAGTCTATGATTATTAACTCGGACCCTTTCCCTTGCTAGCTCAAGTTAAAGTCACTAAGCGGACTTAAGGCTGAGTGACGAGATTCGTTTGGGAGGAAGTATACCGCCCGATTATAAAAGATTGTACACCTCTCTGTCAGAGTACACACAGTTCCCTAAAATAATCACACAAATAGGACACAGTTTAACAATGACCTTGACCTCAAAAGTAATTTATTGACATTCACCTTCAACTCCAGAAGTTGGGCAAAAACCTAGCCTGTAAGCACTTAGAATGTGAGACCCCAAATTATCTACAAGTCATGTAAACAACTACCTAGCAATACTCAATACCAGTGAAAGGCAACACATACACAGAGCACCACGCCGCGGTTGCACGCCTAGCCCAGCGCAACACCAGCTGCCTTGGGCCTTGAGCACACAGCTCGGTCCCGGCAACAACACACGACCCGCTCCGCTACACAGCCCTCCCAGAATCCAGTAGTTGTCTGCCTCGCACACAGCGACGGCAACCATTGGGTCGTTGCACTTAACCCAGTTCAACTACACCGCAGTACAGCTAGCTCCGGCTGATCGTCTTGTGTATTTATCACGACGATCGCCTGCACGCGCACAGCCTTAAATAACGCTGCCTAAAATGCACAAATACCGCCAAAATTCACACAGAAAATAACACACTCACGTCTCTGTTCTAATCTTCTTCCCCACAGGCTCCTTTTACCCTCAATATTACTCCCAATTTACACAAAGTAATGAATAACTCTCATATACTTACTATACTTGCTGCACTCAAATTTCTGGAACAAGTCCCTCCCTGCAACCCAAAACAGCAGCTTTTTATCACGCTTTCCTGAAAGCCATGTGCACGCCCAACAGCGCACAATATCTTACATAAACTCAACTAACTTCTTAAAAGTTACGGGCAACTAGCCCAACTGAACTACAACTACCGCACCAATCAGAGTTCACCTGACTTCTCGTGGCGGGAACTTGCACCTTGCACCAACCCTATTGGTGCAAGCTGAACACATGACTGATGACGTCGTTCACATATCACGTGCGACGTCACATGACGAATTCAACTCATGCAATTCCATCACAAAGGCCCGAGCTTGGCCGAGTATGACCCCATACTCTTAGCCATACCTAACACAAAAATGGAATGCATGAAACTTCACAAACTTTTAAAATACAATATAACACATAAGAAAACACCTTTAAGCCAATTACGTATGCACAGAAAGTCCCCCTGAAACTTCACCTAAATTTGCTCATTAAATATGCACAAGTTTAACTCAAAGGAAATTTTCACCAATATTTGCTCGTTACGTATGCGCAAAGTTTCTAACATGACCAGGACTTTACACTTTATACAATAAAAATGGACTTACTTGATTTTACACAGAATACAACATGTGATCTTTGGCTGATTACACTTGCATAGCTTCGTTCTTTACACAAAATCAAACATTTCGTCTTAAATTACACATTTACACACTGATTCAAAAATTTACCTGGGATTCCTTACACAATGATCAAAATGGACTTTTCGCTTATACATGGCAAAGATCAAGGCACTACGTTACATAAATAAACACTTATGGATATGAAAATAGACATAGAAAAATATATGATGTACTAAAACCTGTAAATGCTGGCAAAAAGGGATAAGATACCTTATGAACCATGGCAAGAAACTAATAGTAAGAAACTAATGACAAGGGAACCCGACTGGCTTGCCCTCCTCGTCAACCTGTACTTGATGGAAGTGTTGGGTGCGCGACTCCTCTCTTGATTACCCGGCCATCTAGGATGTACTCTGCGGTGATGTGTCGCTTCACTATAGCGAATCTCATCCTCTTTGGCAGTGGGGCAGCCAGGCCTCCCTCTGGGAACAACTGGGTAGGGGTCGGTCAAGGGTTGGTGCCGTTGAGGAGGCAGACGATGAAGTGGAGGATGAGGCTGCGGCTGCAGCTTCCCTCATCTGCTCTAACATAGCCCGTGGTTTCCCACCTGTTCCCAGGCAGGGCCGGCGACTTTGGGATCGGGGCGGTTGGACTCATTTGCTCTTCTGTCTGAGCAGGTGGGGCAACTGTGGGGCCAGGCTGTGTCCTGTAGCTCTGCCATCGGGGTTGGCGACAGAGATAACACAGCTACCTCCTGCAGAGGCATCTCAACATTCTCTGAACGGGGTCCCCAGCTGACTCCACCTCCACTCTGGCCACTGACGGTTCCCCTGTCTGCAGTGCATCGCTGGCTCTTCTGTTAGACTCTGGGTGAGCCTCTCTGAGGTGGCGCATGATGGTCCCAAGTTGACCAGCTTTGTATGAGCAAAACTCACAGGACATGGTTCTCTCTCCATGCTGTGCCTCGATGTGCTGCCACAGGCCCGGCCTGTTGGGGTAGGAGTTCATGCACTGCCTGCATCTGTAACGCCGAGGTTTGGCGACCACCTTGCCAGCTCCTTTCTGCATCCTGACTGGTTTGATAAATATAGAAAGAAACGAGAGCAAGAGAGGGGTCATTACTCTACTGCAACCAATCTCACAACAACTCTCCCAAATAAACCACTACGTACAACAACTTCAGGGGGGAACTTTCCCCTTCCCCTTCAAAACTCTAAATATTTACAACGATTGGCCCTAACGATACCTAAGAGGCAACCTGTGTGTTCGCCTCGGGTTATGCCTGGCCAGCGTGTTCACTTTTTCTACTGGCAGATTACTCTGCATGTCTTCACCCAGTCCTTCTGCATCAGAGGCAGGGACCAACTCATTGTTGCTGGGGACAACCTCCTCTAGGGGGCTCTCTGTCACCTCCTCACGAGGGGCAGCCACCTCTCCAGCAAGGGGGCTTTCCGTCACCACCTCACTAGATGGACTGTCCCAAGGTTCAATTGCCTCCCCAACATACGGCTTCAACCTGTCAACATGGACAACTTTGAGTTTGCCTCCCTTTCTCAACTGGATGCGAACAACCACATCAGACAGTTTCTTAACCACGAGCCAAGGTCCTTCCCATCGCAATTGCAGTTTGGGGGACAAGTGCTTTTTCTTGGCCGGGTTGAACAACCACACAAACTGTCCCTCTCTCAGACCATGCTCTGATGCACGCCTGTCATAGTTCTTCTTCTGTCTCTTGGCACTCTTGCCGAGACACTCCTCTGCCCTACCATGTGCTATTTGCATGTTACCCTCAACCTTTCGGCAAAGTCAGTTTTGGTGTCTTCCTGATTTTCGGGACACCCTGCCACCAAATCTACTGGAAGATAAACCTCCCGGCCAAGCATCATCATGTTTGGCGACTCTCCAGTCGATTCCTGAGGAGTACATCGATACGCAAAGGTGGCATAGGGAAGGAACTCATCCCAGTCCTTCTGCCTCTTCTTTGGATCGATCATGACTGACACCATGTTGATTAGCGTCTTATTAAACCTTTCAACCATGCCATCTGATTTTGGATTATAGGCGGTCGTTCGGGTTTTGTGATTCCAAGGAGCCGGCACATCTCACTAAACACCTCAGATTCAAAATTCCGGCCCTGATCAGAATGAAGTTCTTGGGGCACCCCAAACTTACAAACAAATTCGTTCACCAGTTTCAGGGCAACCGTACCCGCAGTGGAGTCAGGAAGCGGATATGCCTCCATCCACTTGGTGCAATAGTCACCCACCACCATGATCCACAGGTTACCACTGTCTGTCTTAGGCAGTGGCCCGAGCAAGTCTATTGCTACCCGTTCCATAGGAACGCCAACACGATACTGCTGTAAAGGGGCAAGCCTTCTCTTTGCAGCAGACTTCCTCCTGGCACAGAGGTCACAAACCCTCAAACATGACCGAACATCCGCAGACATTCCTGGCCAAAAATACCTGTATTTGACCTTGGCGAGTGTCTTATTAACACCTAAGTGTCCACTGAGTTGCCCACCATGCAACTCACTGAGGATACCCTTCTGAACTTCTGTGGCAAGACCAGGAGCCATCTTATCAACTTCCCATCATCCGACTCCCATCGTTTGTAGAGAAGCCCCTCCTTGACTTCTAGTTGATCCCATTGGGACCAATAGGTCTTGGAGGCTACTGAGGAGTGGGACTGCGTCTTCCACTCTGGACGACTACTACCATCCTCTTTGGACTTGAGGACCCAACTCATCGTCCCATCGCCCAGCTGTGCCTCTCGCAAAGCATCCCTCGAAATGATAGGTCTGGCCTCCAGACCCCTTACAATCAACTCCTCACCCTTAGGTTTCACCCCTGGTTTCTCACCACTTGGCTGCTCATCAATGGTCATCTCTTGTCGGCCGCACTGTTTGCACTGTCTCCGCGACAACCCATCAGCGTTGCCATGCTTTCTACCAGGTCTATGCTCCACCGTCAAGTCATACTGTGAGATGACTTCCATCCATCGAGCCAGCTGACCCTCCGGGTTCTTAAAATTAAGGACCCACCGCAATGCAGCATGGTCAGTTCTTACTTTGACCTTCTGACCATACAAATACTGTTTGAAATACTTCAAATACATGACCACAGCCAACAACTCACGTCGAGTCACGCAATAGTTGCGCTCAGGTCTACTGAGCTTGCGACTTGCGTAAGCCAGGACTTTTTCCTCACCATCTTGGACCTGTGAGAGTACCGCCCCGATGCCCTCTCCACTGGCATCGGTGTCCAAGACAAAATCACCTTCTGGATTGGGGTATAACAAGATTGGGGCAGACTGCATTCTGTCCTTCAACTCATCAAATGCCCCTTGGCAAGACTCCGTCCATGCAAACTCCCTTGATTTCTCAGTCAAGGCATGCAACGGACTGGCAATTTCCGCAAACCTACAAATGAACTTCCGGTAATAAGAGGCGAGGCCCAAAAGACTTCTCACATCTCTTACACACTTCGGAGTAGGCCATTCGGCTACAGCTTTCACCTTTTCCGGGTCTGTTGCTACCTCTGAGGACACAATGTGCCCCAGATAAGCCACTGACGTTTGAAGCAAGTGACACTTGCTGGGCTTCAATTTGAGTCCTGCATGTCGCAATCTGTCCAACACAACTCTCAGACGATGTAGAGTTTCCATTACTGTTCGACCAAAAACAATGACATCGTCTAAGTAAACCAACAAGATCTCCCACTGCAACCCAGCCATGACCTTTTCCATGAGCCGTTCAAACGTTGCCGGGGCGTTGCATAACCCAAAGGGCATGCATTTCCACTTGTACAAACCATTTCTCACAACAAATGTTGACTTTTGGCTGGCGTCCTCATCAAGAGCAACTTGCCAATACCCTGATGCCAAGTCAAGTGTCGTAAACCACTTAGCCCCATTCAGAGCGTCAAAAGTTTCATCGATACGTGGCACAGGATATGCATCTTTGATGGTGACTGCGTTCAACTTTCTGTAATCCACACAGAAACGCTGAGTCCCATCCTTTTTCCGAACCAAAACAACATTTGCAGCCCACGGACTGTCTGAGGGCTCAATAACACCTCTCTTCTCGAGATCTGCCACCTGTCTCTGGATTTCTTGCTGATTGCAGTAGGTGTGCTTTCTTGGCCTTTCTTTGACTGGCCTGGCACTTCCCTTCTTAATATGGTGTTCAACAATATTGGTTTTTCCAATGTCATGTTCTCCCTTGAGAACACATCCTGATAGTCATGCAAGCACTTCTGAACCTCACTGTAGTACTTAGCCTCAAGGTTGGCCGTACCCCGCTCATATAAGTCGTGCAAGTGCACAGGGAGAGTATTCACTGCACTCGGTGGAGATGCTAATTCTCCATACCCAGAGTCGGCCTCAACTTCGGAGAGGGTTCCCACTGTGGTCCCCTCACGGGCCACCTTCTCTCCCCTACCAGGGTTGAACACCCTCAATGGAATAACTTCCGACTCGCCATCTACCAGGGACCTGGCCAGCACCAAGCCCTTCTTCGCCAACTCACCGCCACCCTCAATAGGTTCAACCATGGCCGGACCTATCAAAGCAGCCTTCCTTCGAGCAATAACGCCCGGGACAACAGCCTCATGGCCCGATGGAATCACTGTAGTTCTTAAAACTACCACACGCCCAATGAAGGATTCACCAGCCTTGCCAGTGCACTTTATTCGCTCACCATTGAGCCTCCATTCCTTCGACTGGAAATCTAGTGTTCCACCAGTGGGCAGTAGAAAGTCCATCCCCAGAATGCCTGGGTATTTCATTTCTGTGAAAATGGCCTTCACCATGTGTGTTGTCCTTCCAACTTGCACTTCCACAGGTGCCTTCCCAGGGTGGGAATACGACTACCATCAACCTGTCTAACAACCACACCATCTGTCTCCAAGACGGGTCTTTGCTCCTTGGGTATTTCGTAATAGATTGAACTACTTATCAATGTGTCGGTGGACCCCGTATCGATTAAAAATCGACACTTGGTAGCCCTTACCGACCCTTCTACAAACATACCCATGCGGGGAGTAACACCAGGTCCGGGCAGAGTAACTTCTCTTTGCCCATCCCCATGCTTAGACCTCTCCTCTATGTCGTCATTGTCATGTTGGCGTTTGGACCCTCTTGAACATCCAGCCTGACTGGGGATCCTGCAGGAGGCTGATTGGCGTTTCCCGACACCCGAGTCTTCGTTTTCGGGGCTTCTTGCACTCTCGTGCGAAATGCCCCTCAACCCACAATTATGCACTTCCGGCCACCAGCTGGACCCGATGGGGACTTGTGCACTTGGTCTGTGGACACGTCCCTTTGTTGAACTGACTCACAGGCCTTCTGACCTGACAAGTTTTACAAAACTCCGCCAAAGATTTCAAGCTCTGAGCCTGCTCACTAAGATGGGCCTCTAATGAACCAAGCCTCATCTCCACACTAGAGTCCAAAGCCCTTGCTAATTTAGCGGGCCTTCGGTCCACCAACCTTTGCAGTTCAACACTCTCAAAATTAGCAGTCTCCAAGGCTGCTTGGATGGCTTCGTCCAAGTTCTTCGGACGGGCTCTATTGATGCCCTCCCGCACCGAATGACTATCCACTGCATCTACAAAGTGATTTCTAGCCAACCGGTCACGTGCATCTTCCTGAATTTCAGGGTACGCCCGTGCCGTCAACTCATAGATCGCCTGACCCAGTTCCTGCAGTGACTCCTTCGGACCTTGCCGCCTATGTCTCAATTCAACTAGGTAGTTCTCACTCTGCCTACCTGACCCGAAACGTCTCTCCAATAGTTTGACAAGTGCACTATAAGTGTACTTTTGTCCTGATTCGCCCAACATTCGGAGGGCGTTCCCCTGCAAGCCTGCAGTCAGATACTTTGCAGCTTGTTCATCAGTCCAACCATTCACCTCACGACACGATTCAAAATGGCGGTAATACTCCTTCCAGAGAACCTTGCCATTATACCGATCAGGGACTATGTTCGGGCGACGACTTTTTAGTCGCTCCAAAGGTCCTTCTGATCCGTGTCACTTCCAGCCGGGACTTCACTCTTCAGTGGCTGGGGCCTTACTGAAGGGTGGTCCTTCACAGCCGAACTGCTGCTTTGTGTTACTTCCACTGGGTGGGTAGCACAGCTTAGCAGTTCGCTGCTTGATTTCTTCGGGGCCATTTCCCCGTCGTCCAAAAATGGGTTTCGGCTTTTGAACTATGTTCAGCGACACTTTGTCCTGACAAGAACAGTGCCCATTCGTCAACTGGAGGGTGTGTTGGGGCTCCTTGGCGATGGGGTTAACTCAGTTGGGGAAAATTGTGCCGCACTTCCGCCCCGCAGAGGTGTACTACCCACCATGCCAACCCTTCCCGACATGGGATCCATTTCTGGTTCCTTCATGTCCGCACTCCACCAGTCAACCGGTGGACGAGAGGCATACCCTGCTGTCTCTTTCGTCACCAGTAATTCCACCTCAGAATCCACACTCTGCCTCACACGCCTTCCATCATGAGGCATGTCTTCCTTGGGCATTCCGTTCATGGACGCCTCTAATTTCTTTGCAACAAGTTCTTTTTCAAGTTGCAGGATTTGGTAATCCATGCGGAGCTTCTGTAACTCAGACTCTGTACCCGACGGGTCCATGGTAACCTTTGACCCCACACTCATACTGCTATCTCTCTCTCCGCAGTACCCTGTGTGGATGCCACCCAACGAGTACCACGTCTCTGTTGTTGGATTTCACTCTATACACAACAAATTTCCACTGCCAAAATACACAACAATATGTACCAGAGTCAACCCAACAAAAACTGAAATCACCAGACACACGACGAGTGACAATAAGTTTGCTAGAAACTACACCGTTGCCACACTCGGCCACTGGCCACTAGGTGACTGCGTCACTTCTAGCGCAGCAGTCTGTGTTGCAATTCTTCGTTGTTCCAAACTACGCAAAACTCTGGCACTGTTTGCCTGACTAGTCAAACTGTGAATTCGTATCAGTGTCAAATTCTGCTCCCTCGCAGTTCGTCGCAACCGCCTCAACTCCAAGCGAGTCTTGGCAAACTGACAAACCGCAACTAGAGCAACAATTGCAATAATCACCAACAGCACAACAACAATCCACAATCGCATTGCCAATTATTGAACCTGTGTACTATCTCCTTTCCCCAGGATAGAGGAGGATTAATTTCAACAGAGAGTTTAACTTAATCAATTATAATCATCCCACTTCTGACACCATTTGTGGCGGACACAGACCGTTATCCAGTCTATGATTATTAACTCGGACCCTTTCCCTTGCTAGCTCAAGTTAAAGTCACTAAGCGGACTTAAGGCTGAGTGACGAGATTCGTTTGGGAGGAAGTATACCGCCCGATTATAAAAGATTGTACACCTCTCTGTCAGAGTACACACAGTTCCCTAAAATAATCACACAAATAGGACACAGTTTAACAATGACCTTGACCTCAAAAGTAATTTATTGACATTCACCTTCAACTCCAGAAGTTGGGCAAAAACCTAGCCTGTAAGCACTTAGAATGTGAGACCCCAAATTATCTACAAGTCATGTAAACAACTACCTAGCAATACTCAATACCAGTGAAAGGCAACACATACACAGAGCACCACGCCGCGGTTGCACGCCTAGCCCAGCGCAACACCAGCTGCCTTGGGCCTTGAGCACACAGCTCGGTCCCGGCAACAACACACGACCCGCTCCGCTACACAGCCCTCCCAGAATCCAGTAGTTGTCTGCCTCGCACACAGCGACGGCAACCATTGGGTCGTTGCACTTAACCCAGTTCAACTACACCGCAGTACAGCTAGCTCCGGCTGATCGTCTTGTGTATTTATCACGACGATCGCCTGCACGCACAGCCTTAAATAACGCTGCCTAAAATGCACAAATACCGCCAAAATTCACACAGAAAATAACACACTCACGTCTCTGTTCTAATCTTCTTCCCCACAGGCTCCTTTTACCCTCAATATTACTCCCAATTTACACAAAGTAATGAATAACTCTCATATACTTACTATACTTGCTGCACTCAAATTTCTGGAACAAGTCCCTCCCTGCAACCCAAAACAGCAGCTTTTTATCACGCTTTCCTGAAAGCCATGTGCACGCCCAACAGCGCACAATATCTTACATAAACTCAACTAACTTCTTAAAAGTTACGGGCAACTAGCCCAACTGAACTACAACTACCGCACCAATCAGAGTTCACCTGACTTCTCGTGGCGGGAACTTGCACCTTGCACCAACCCTATTGGTGCAAGCTGAACACATGACTGA
This sequence comes from Plazaster borealis, assembly GCA_021014325.1. Taxonomy (NCBI): domain Eukaryota; kingdom Metazoa; phylum Echinodermata; class Asteroidea; order Forcipulatida; family Labidiasteridae; genus Plazaster; species Plazaster borealis. Next base: position 4,376,535 of record CM037471.1, on the reverse strand, counting down.
TGACGTCGTTCACATATCACGTGCGACGTCACATGACGAATTCAACTCATGCAATTCCATCACAGTTGTGTCGACCCTAAACTTAAAAAAAAAACGTCCGGTGCCCTAGGGAAATCTGCCCCCGGAGATTCTGTCCCCCATAATGAGAAATAACATGGTCTGAAGGAGGTTGATTTAAAAGAGGGCGCTATCAGAAGAAATGTGTACACAGTTCGCAGTGAGGTGAAAGAATCTCCGGGGTGACAGAATCTCAGCTCAGAATTGACCTGGTTCTGGGTCCCGAGTGGGCCTGACCCATTTCTGGGTCAGTATGACTCGGAACCTGTGTCAAAATGACCCAGAAATGGGTCAAATTGACGCAGAATCCAAGCTTAAATCCCTCATTAAAATAAGCAAGTGTACGGGTCAGCCAAGAAATGACACAGAATTGTTGGGGAAAACACGATCAGAAATACTTTGGAATTTTTAGGAATTAGCATGTATAACCCATAGAAATCACGGTTGCTTTATTTAAATGTCGCAATCGAAATAAGCTTGACAAGTTATGTTTATTTTTATTTTTTTTCTCTCCAAGTTCAATAAAATTACACTCAAAAGAGACACAATAAAAACCTGAAATAGATGTGGAGAAGGCTAGACTGAGGAGAAAAATGAAACTTTTTCCTGTAACCAAAAGGTTCAGTTCATGCCTAAATAAATATTTCTAACAAGTTCAGACAGGCAATATACACGAGAAGACAAAGAAACTACAAAGATAATTAAAAACTTTTAGTTGTATGGGTTGAATCAAGGAAAAAACTGTTGACTGCTGCTTTAAGAAAAAGAAAAACGGAAATTGGCCAGAAGTTCGCCCTAGAAGCAATGGTGCACCCCCTTCAATTGTGCCCCCCCCCCCCTAAAATTTTACCGTAGTTACGGCGCTGCTTTCAATATTGACAGCACTGAAAACTACATTAAAGGGACGTTGCCTTGGATCGACTAAGTTGGTCTATGAGCGTTTGTAACCGTTTGTTTTAAAATTCATATGGTTAGAAAGATGTTTTAAAGTAGAACACAATGATCCACACAAAATATGCCTCGAAATTGCGAGGTTTTCCTTTTCCTTTGCGAACTAACACGGTCCGCCATTTTGTGGAGTCAAAAATTTGGCTCTACAAAACGGCGTGCCGTGTTAGTTCACGATGTAAAAGGAAAACCACGCAATTCCAAGGCATGTTTGTGTGGATCATTGTATTCTACTTTTGAAACATCTTTCTATAACCATAATGCATTTTATAACAAACAGTTACAAACGCTTTTCATAGACCAACTCTCCCGATCCAAGGCAACGTGTCCCTTTAAAAAACCCTTATATATAATCATTGAAAAACAGTTACAGTGGTGAATAAGTACTTTAAAAAAGACACATCACAGATTAAACGTAACAACATAATATTACAGACAAATTATATCGCTTACTCCCAGAGCATTAACATTTTCTCGAACATGGCCACATGCCAGCAAGCAGTTCTAAAAATGCTACAATTAGCACATGTCTTGTCCGCGTGTTCATAATTACGGTAGCACTGGCCGTGGGCGGGGCTGGCCTTGTCGCTTCCTCTTCAATTTACATTTTGGAAGCGGTACTTTTCCAACCTCGTTCCCATGGTTTACTTTATTTCCAATCATGTTTACAGTAGTAAACCCTGGGAGGGAAACTCCTTACTTGGACCCTGATTGGACAACGACTGGTGTACAAAAGTCTAACGTAAACATGTTAAGTTGTACTCATTCAGTATTCACCATGTTCACAGCCAGACTATTCTAGTTTGCATACGTATCCAAAAATGTTGGATATGCAAATGATCCAATACCAGGGTGAGAGAGCGGTCAACCTACTGCTCGACACACCTTGGGGACGAGGTTGGTATTTTTCATTTAACAAAAATCGATCAGCCTTGATTTTTTAATCATACAAAAGATTTATGGGCTGCCTTTATGGGCTGCCTTCTAATTATTCTTCTATCGTATGCCGTAAACAAGGAGTGCTAGCTTTATACACCAAGCTTGGTTTTGAGCAACCAACCCTGTGTAGAACATCAACATCAGCCAAACATTTTGATCCATGTGGTGGTTGGTGGAGAGGTTTCCTAACGCGTGGTTCGCCGTCGCATTTCGTCAGAGTCTAACATAAACCTGACAGCAGCTTGTATTACATCCACAAAATGTCACAGAAATGCACCGGTTGGCCTTTTTGAGTGAAGATTCACGGTCAAAATCAGATGCTGTAGAGGATATTTCAGTCAAGAATATCTCTTAGAATAATTCATGAATTTCAGTTTTAATTGTTGAAAAAACTTCTCAGAATGGGGCTGTTTTTCCCTCTCGTTCTATTGCTCTTCGGAACGAAGGCCGTCGACTCATCACCGTGTACCGCAATGTGCCCGTTCGGCTGGGAGCTGTGGAACGGCTTTTGTTACAAACTTACGGACGAACCGTTGAATTGGTCTAAGGCAGACTTGAGGTGTGAAGAGATGGGAGGTATCATGGTAACCCCCTCGTCAATGGAGGAAAACAGCTACATGCTTGCTAAATCTTTGGAGAAGGAAACATCTGACAGACTGTGGCTCAACTGTAACGACCTCCATGCAGAGGGGAAGTGGGATTGCAAAAATGGCGGTGAGTTTTCAAACTGGTTGACCGTTTAGTCTGAACCGGAAGGGGGAATCATTGAAAACTGCGCCATCATTGTTGAAGCAAAATCTGGCAAATGGGTGGATGTGAAGTGTAGCCAGACACACCTTGCGCTGTGTAAGAGGGAGCAAACGAATCTGAAACTTTGGCGTCTGTTGCTTGGAGCTTGTCTGACCGAGCACGTCTTTGGGGAGTACCCGGCCAGTAGCCTTGCAACCTGTGCCACTATGTGTGACTATGACCAGTCATGTAGCTCATTCAATTTCCTTCACGTGATGGGGAAGAAGATGTGCCAGCTCAATAGTACACGCTCAGATGATGACCATTTCCTCATGAAGGATAACGACGTGTGTGTCTATGGGGAGAAGTAACAGCTAGAGGTTATCTTTTCTCCACAATAGCAATTGGTGAAGAGGACAACAGTATAAAACTCGAAAAACAAAACAGTTGCTTCAACAAGATTGCTAACTGGTGTGTTAAATTGAGTTGACATTGGCAGTGACCGTAACAGAACACTTTTGGAGTGCCGCCATCCTCAAGAACATTGTTATGATTGATCTTAAACTCATACATGAGAAGGTAATGAACAAGTTTTACCGTAGGCCTACATGACAAATGTAGAATCATTTTACTACAAAGCTCTGGTGATTGACACCAAAACAGTGTTAACTGTATCACAACTGTGGTGTTAGTACACCGTCACGGTGTTGTCACAAATGAATATGGCGGTGGGAGGGGAGGGGGATGATTTGACACCAGTTTTTGCAGTGTTTGCATGTGGGACACCGTTATACGCCGTTTTAAATTTGTAATTGCATAGGTTTTGCTTTTGTTTTCCTATTCTTTTCTCAAAGTCAAAGTTTAGATATTTCAAAATCAATATAGAAGTTTTCGTGAAAACTTGTTAATGTAAATTAGTAGCTATTGTTTAAAAGAAGGTGACCCAAGTTACCCTTGAGAAGCCTCTACCGGTTTTGTTTGATTCGATAACTGACAAGCTCCCTTTTCAAACATCTCCTTGATGACGCCATCTTTGGGAAAAGCGTCATATTGGAACAAGCTGGAGCGTCATCTTGGAGCTAGTTTCGACTAAACTTAAAGGCACTGAACACGTTTGGAAATTGTCAAAGACCGGTGTTCTCACTAGGTGTATCCCAACATATGCATAAAATAACAAGCCTGTGAAAATTTGAGCTCAACTGGTCATCGAAGTTGCAAGAAAATGATGAAAGAAAAAACACCCTTGTTGTACAATTTGTGTGCTTTCAGATAGGAATAAAAACTTCTTGCAAGAAGTTTGAATTATTTTAGTGAGAAATTACCGCTTTCTCAAAAACTACGTTACTTCAGAGGGAGTCGTTTCCTACAATGTTTTATACTATCAACAGCTCTCCGCTGCTCGTTACCAAGTAAGTTTTTATGCTAATAGATATTTTGAGTCATTACCAAACGTGTACAGCGCCTTTAACGGTAACGGTAGGTTTCGTTCAATATGACAATAATTTATCTTTGCAGTAAGATAATTTGTCAATAGTTGCACTGAAGTTTATATAGAGAAAATAGTCAAAAAAAGTTTAAAATAAAAACGTTTACGTTTAGCGTTTAGCGCAGGCCTTATTATGTTGTGAGTTGTATGTCCATCATTTCAGTTTTTAATTAGAAAACGAAGTGAGGTGAAAGTTAAGTGCAAGATTGAAGAATGATTGAGATGATGTAAATAAGTTGCAAATTTCGAGTTCTATGTTTTTTTGTGTGAAGTAAAAGTCCGGGCGGTCAATCTCGGTCTGTGAGGACTGCCTTACACTCAGGGCCCAATTTCATGGCACTGCTTACCGTGGAATTCTGCGCTTACGCCCGGCTGCGTCCCATAGAAATACACACGTTATACAGTGCGCGTAAGCGCAGAATTATTTGGTAAGCAGTGCCATGAAACTGGGCCCAGATCTGTTGCAGCGACAATTTTGTGAGAGCATTCAAGCTCTTCTTAGTTTTTATAAATCCGAGCATCCAGGCTTGTGTTTGCTGTTGTAAATAATCCTTTAAAGGTATTGTATACGTTTGGTAATTGGAACCCACTGTTTGTTTCAATCCTAGATAGTTATATATATACACCATAAAACTAACCTGTGACAATTTCATTTCAAAAGGTGGAATCGTTTTTGAGATATTGCCGAAAATATCGAGCGGTTATGTCCACGCAGGAAGAATAATCTGCAAATGGAATACACAATCTGAGAAACGTTTCTGTCAGTAAACTTCTCAGATTCAAATTTTGGGGGATAAAAAGTGATATATTTTTCCATAACCGCAGTACTTCGAAGTGAAAAGTTTCTCAAAATGCATTATGCTACATACAAAGCTGCTGTACTTCTTACCAAGTAAGTTTTTATTGCCATTTATTTTCAGAGTCATTACCAAACGTACACAGACCCTTTAAAATACCGAGTTTTCACCTACCAACTTTAAATTTTTGGCGAGAGAGGAGACAAGTCCGGAGAAGGATCAACAACCTCCAGCTGAAGCTCTTGTGTAGATATTCCTTTGAGGGAAGTAATTTCTTTTTAAACTACCACATTGCCAAGTTAAGAAATCGTACATTTGTTATATTATGTTAACCCAAGTTATGGGTCTATAGACACAGTTATTTCTACTTTCAGTGAAGAATTGTCTGTGCTTTTGTTGTTTGGTAATTTTTTGTACATATCTTAATCCAAGAAAAGTGTTTGGTTTACTTTAATGAACTTGCAGACGGCTTTGGTTCTAGGCCGAAACTTTACGTTGGATCACCCATTTTATGGTGAAGTTCACCCCCCTCTTCAACACTGATGTTTGAGTGTTACCACCACTAACTTGAGGTTCAACTCTATGAATTCCTGACGTTATATTATGCAAGGTGTCTATGAGGGCATATAACGATAACTGCATTTCACGAAACAGCTATAATGCCATTTCCGAAACCACGGCTAAGGTTTAGTGTAAAGTCATTTTCCCATTTTCAAGTTAGGATTAGCAGACTTTCGAGTCACAGTGTTTAAGTACACTTTTGATAATCCTGGCCAACTTGCTATGGGGCACCTATTTAAAAAAAAATTCCAAATAGAATATTAAATTTTGTATACTGTATGTTTGTTTTTTGAGAAATGGCCGAGTAAATAATAATAGTAATAATTTGTCGAAAGTGACGGTTTTCAAAAATTACTGACGGTGCCTAACCTGCGTGGTTTCAAAAATGTCCCTATAGGTTATAGTTCTACACACTACTTCATCCAATAATCTGTAAAGATATCTACAAAAAGGTAAACACTTTCAAGAAAAAGGCATTCCGAAAAGGTTGCAATTAGGCCCCTATTTGTGGCAATAAAAATACTTACCTGTCATTAATTGAAGATCGGATTTCGGGACATTTTTCTGTCGGGAGAATTGGTGACAAGTACCGACTTTTAATCGAAAATCGGTTTATTTTTTTCAGGAATTACAAATTCTATGAGATAATATCTTTAAGAAGAATGCTGTAGTGTGGGTAATCTGCCAGTGGGTTGGTAAGTCTACACAGCGAGGTCAGGGGTGGGGAAGGGGGATTGGATATTCAAGTGGCTTTCAGTGAATGTAGAAGTCACCAATAACCGTGCAAATAGCAGGTTTTGGCCATCCCTGTAATGCCAGTGTGCTACCGTATTGTATCAGAAATGTTTACATGGAAACCCTGGTCAGACGTAAACATGAGTCAAAATGAACACTTCGTTTTCATTGCACTCTTTCTTTATTTCGTAAATTCTAAATGATACAATGTACCTCCGTCTATACACTAATACTAATACGACAATTTAATTCAACCAAGCCCTACTTTATAACAGATGAATAACGAATAAATTTGTTACAATTAATTTGAAGGTTTGGTGAAGGTATTATGGGATGTACCGGGCTTAGGTTCGGGGAGCTGAGAAGAACTTAATATTTTGGACAGTGTTCTGTTCCATGGTCGTCACCAGTGGAATAATTTGTCGTTAGGCCCGTTTCGTCTCACTGTGTAAGTGTTTCTTTCATACAAATATTCCAATGTTTATAAAGCATTTATAAGAACTGTGCCGTTTGTTATCCATCACCAAAGTTTAATCATTCATGTTTTATTTATATTTTTGCCCCTTTAATGGGTGGCTACCTTATCCTCTAAATATCACAGCCATGGTTTGCTTGTAACAATCTTAAAACTATTTTGTAAAACTACTTAAACTTCACTCGTCGTTGCCGTTATATTAAACTGAGTCCCAGTTTTGAGAACATCCGCCATTTTGATCTGGTGACAATACTTTCTCTAATGCTTCTTACAATAGTAACGCACGAATAGGTACTTGCGGGTACCAGTGCACGGGTTACCGAAGACGTTGTTGTTGGCTTTTATGCTGCACCACCTCTTGCCATGACACTTACTCTTGACGATCTGGAAAGTTGAACAAAACAAATTAAATACAAATCATTTTTATCATTTGAAAAATAGATTTGGCAAGATTATCCTCTGGTAGATTCGAACAGAACTTAATTCCGGTTGAGCTAAAGCTCGGGTTTGAACCTACGACCTACGGAGTGTCGGTCAAGTACGCAACCACTTGAGTTGTTGAGTCCCCGTCAGTCTCTGTTTATTTGGTTGGGCACAAATGCAATTACCTCACGTATAAGGTTTAAACCTCAACTTGTCGACCCAAAATAACTAAAAGTGTATGAGTTGATCAGCTTATAAACGTTTTTATATATTCTATTCTATGGTGGTGATGCAACCAATTAAAGGCACTGAACACGTTTGGTAAATTGTCAAAGACCAGTGTTCTCACTTGGTGTATCCCAACATATTATGCATAAAATAACAAGCCTGTGAAAATTTGGGCTCAATTGGTCATCGAAGTTGCAAGAAAATGATGAAAGAAAAACACCCTTGTTGTACAAATTTGTGTGCTTTCAGATAGGAATAAAAAGGCTTCTTGCAAGAAGTCTTTTATTATTTTAGTGAGAAATTACCTCTTTCTCAAAAACTACGTTGCTTCAGAGGGAGTCGTTTCCTACAATGTTTTATACTATCAACAGCTCTCTGTTGCTCGTTACCAAGTAAGTTTTTATGCTAATATATATTTTGAGTATTTATCAAACGTGTCGCCTGTCGCCTTTAAAGGAGACAGGTTTGCATAGTGGGAATTTGAAAGTCCGCGGCCTGTGCGTTGTGCTATAATCCCGTGATCTTAAAAAAAATGCACACCAATTTTTGGCCAGCACAATGAACTGTGGGCCCAAAGTATAGCTAAGCACAACAAAGTTTTGCTTACTAGATTGAGGTTACCAGCTTAAACACCATGGCACATGTACCATTTTGTGGCTGGTTTCCTGCTCATTTTTGCTTGGGTTCAGGTGTTTATTTTCTTGAAGCACGCTATTATTTCCACTTACCGAAAGGGCATTCTCAGCGTAGCAGTTGAAATCCAACAAGTTGGCGCTGTTGCACACAGCACTGCCATGAACACGACCGTAGAGGGCATAGTCGATCTGGATGATGTGCCTAGAAGGGCAGTCGATGCCCAAAGACCGTCCTTCGCAAACCGATTTATGGACCATTATGGGATAATCACCTGGACAGATATTATGACAAAAATTACATCATAATAAGGAAGGATGGATGGATGATGGACTGTTTATTGATGTGTTTTACGAGAGAATCAAATTTGAACACATTATATTATTTACATCCCTGTGTAGACATATTTTGTTTAACATCCTCCCATAGACTTTGTACACAACATTCCTTGTGGAGCACCCCAGTCTTTAGAATTCCCCTATGGGGGTTTTGTTCTCTGTCCTCGTAAGGTACTAATCATGAGCATAGCAGGCCTGTGGCTGTACATGGCATTGTAAACCTATTCAGTTACACTGTATACGCATTATTTTATTGTTTTCGAAATAAGAAATTATTTATCGCACTTATATTCTGACGATGCCGGTGTGGCAGGAGTATCTGTCCCTCCGGAGATTCTGTCCCCCCATACGGCGAACTGTGTACAAATTTCTTCTGATAGCGCCCTCTTTGAATCATTCTCCTCCAGCCCATGTTAATTTCCCATTATGGGGGGACAGAATCTCTGGGACAGATTTCCCTATGACACCGGAATCAATCAGTTTTTCATAAGTCATTCTTGGAATAAACTCATGCATGATGGCATACTGGTGTAGAAACGGTGATGTACATGTAATCACCATTGCCAGGTCCAGACTGCAACATGGGTTTGCTTTTAAAAACACAAATGGCACGAAAGATCCCGAAACCTTCGTTTCAGGATCAAGTTGAAAGTGAGAAGTGACGGAGCAAAAAGAGAAAGCAAAAAAGCAGTTGTTAATTATTAAGTGAACTTAATAAATTCGCTTACATTTATACCGGACTCGAAGATACTTTGGTCCCCCGTGGCAGCAGTCCGAGAAGTAAGCAGTCGTGGCGGGCACCTTGCACCATCTCTTCCCCTGGCACTTGGTATGTACGGCTGCAAGTGAGTTGGCCGTAACGCAGTTGTCGTTCCCCGCCCACCCGCATACTTTCTCGCCGGAGTACCGGCCGAAGTTGGCGTCGAGGATGTTGATGCCTTTACCGGATGGGCAGTCAATTTGGAACCACGCCCCCTCACATACTGTCTTCACTAGTCCTATCTCGTAACCTGTTTTGTGAGACAAAACAAGACCCAGTTATTTTTTGTTTTCATTTTCGTATAGATGTCTTGATTAGCCTAAAGTCTGTTAAATTAATGTATGTTTAAAATCGTAGGACAGTATTAAATGTCGAAGATATTCAATTTCATATCTTTCTCTTTTCATAAGGCAATCGGTGGCATAAACTATAAACAAATATTATGCACTTACCGTATACAGAATGATCGTTTGTCTAAGAAAACTTTTGAAAGATAAAAGTAAGAGTTGCAAATGATACTCACAACGATAGAAGGCATGAAGGTACTTGGAGGTACCCGGACAGGGGTCACCGAAGGCCCTGTTGTTAGCGGTAAAGGAACACGCCGTTTCACCCTCGCATTTGTCCCGTACCACCTCCAAAGCGTTAGTAGCCCTGCATTTCGTCGTCAGGATGGAGTTACTTGGGCAGACTGTGTTCCCGGGTAGGATGCGACCGTACACGGCGTCGGCAACATGGATACCATGACCCGCAGGGCATGAAAGACTGAACACGTTGTCCTCGCATACTCGGAGTGCTTTGAAGTTGTCTTGGGCTGTAATTTTGTTTAAAAATTAATTGACAATATGACATGAAACCATGTTCTCTTAAGCTTTGTTATTCTGTTGTCAATCTTTCTTGTATGACTTTGTTTTTACGATAATGCTTATTTCACTTTTATCAATGACGTATACAGTACTCTTCAGTTGGAAAGTGTGTACAAAACCAGTGGGAGCTGTTGCCAAAAAGTTAGAGTACTAACAAAAGAGGGACAATAACAAATTGGAGGTCCCCGATTGCTGCACACTTTGTGTGTGTGTGAGCGTGTCTATCCATTGAAACCGAGGACTTTAACAAAAGGGATCCGGGTGTTTGGCAGAGCGCTCGCTTCGTTTTCGTTTACAAACCCAATGGGGACGTCGCTTAAAAAACACAATGGGAGAACAAAGAGGAGTCCTCGATTAGCGGGATTCACAAACGTGTGGGTGTGTGTGTGTGTGTTTCCTAGGAACTGCGATGTAAGTTATTGCAACTTACCAAGACATATAATTGGAGTGCATACAGTCAGCACTGAGTTGGCAGTCGGCCCCCACCGTCCGGAAACTCCGTCATCGGGCGACAGCGTGACGCACACGTACGGGTAAGCCCCGTTTGTACAATCGACGTTTCTCAAGTCGAACGGGAACACAGCGTCGTAGAAAGACACCTGCTTGTTATCCGTCAGAACTTGGGTCTGGTCAATCTGATCGATTGTACCGATGACTTGTGCAGTCTGGCTCGCGCCGTTTCTATCAGTTGACAGGAATGCAGTGAGCGTGAACTTGGTGATGGCACCCAGGGAGTTGAGCTCCCGGGCGGCGCCATTTTTGGGAGTGAAGTAGACGCATAGGGATACCTCGACAATTCCTCCGTCGACAATAATGGCATCACGAGGTATGTCGACATCGACGTAATCCAGATCAACCCTCACGGGTTCTGCAAAGTAAAACAAAATGACGAATTTGATGAGAAATCTGTCGATCTATACATTGACTATATCTTAAGGATGTTTTTTTCTTAACAATGCTATGTGGTGTTTGCTTTTCAACAATTTCCATTGCTGATTCTTCTCAGGGAGCCAAGTATATTAAATAAATAAAAAACACCAACAACAAAAACAACAACAACAACAACATAAACTTGAACCTGAGACAATAGGACGTACTTGGTTTGCAGATGATATAGACGCATCTGGTGAGTACAGAGGATGTACTTGGCTGCCAGTGGTCGGCAACGGCATCCGCTGGGCTGAGGGTAAGACATGCGTACGGGAACTTATTGTTGGAGCAATCTACTCTGGTCAAATCAAATACAGCATCAGCGTTAGGGAGAACCAGCTACAAATGAAGGAGAAAAATGTGGATTTATTAAAAACTGGAAGTTCTCATTTGACGTCAAACAGTGTAAAAACGGCCATCTTTACGGGCAACGATACTTTGAAAGCACATCAGTTCTTTGTTTATGCGTAAATATCGGTACCGAGTCAGGCACCTGGGAGTTTTATAAATTTCTGACATGATTTAGTCGGTGAACCACGGCCCATTTTCATAGAGCTGCTTAAGCACAACAAGTAGCTCTTAGCACAGCAATGCTTACCGGGTTAAGGTTACCAGCCAAAATACCATGTAACACTTATAATTGTTGACTGGTATCCTGCACATGTTTGCTATATTTAACAGAAAACTGTTGAGCAGATATTAACTATGCTTGACACAACTCAAAGCCAAAACCCAAGTTGCGTAAAGATGGCACACATCGGACACGTCAGGTCTCCTCAACTTAATACTTGCTCCTCACAATAGGCCTAATATGATAGTATTTTAAAATGGGACAAATGTTTATTATTTTTTTCACATTTCTGAACATCGGACAGCTGGACTGATCAGATGGTCACGGAAAGCAACGCCAAAATAATGTGCCAAATTTCGGCATGACGTTCAAATCTTGGATGCAAATTAACACAGCCCAGCTTTATTACATGTACATATACATGTAATTGTAAGCTTGGTTTCAGCTTGATCAGGCGTTTATTGCTGTAACAGGACTTCCAATTATGGATGTTACACATCCCGCGTTGAGTACATGCAAACTTTCAGCTTTTTCACACATTTTTTTCCTGTAAATATCATGCAACCTTTGAAAAGTGCACCTTTATGGTGACGTCACCGAACAAAACAAGAGGTGTTCCGGGCCGATATGCCCGAACACCTAAATAATCTCTAATGGGGGTCAACCCGCCTACCTGTCTGCCATCAGTGACTTGTTTGAGTTGGTCTGCGGATGGAATAACAGCTGGCGTCACCGCAGTGGGATTTGAACCCTGGTTATTCGTAGCGAGGAAGGCGACCAGTTTGTACCGATTGCTCCTAAAGCGGTTCAGGATATTTGCCGCACCATTTTTAGGGGTGAGGAGTGCACGGAAATTAACAGGTGCCCTGCCGTTGTCAAAAATGATGAAGTTGGATGGGGTGTCTATTCCAACGCGATCCAAATTAACATCTGTAAAAGAAGAAAACAAAATTGTTTCAAATTATAAAGTATATATAGTGACACAATTATAATTTTAGAGAAAGCTTTCTGATTGTGTTATGTTACCAGAGATTTTCAGGCGAGATTATTTTTACCAAGGTATCGCAGTCCGCCGAGAGCAACGTCCGCGAGACCCAAGACCAAGACAACAATGATGCCGTTGATATTCATCTTTACGCCCGCTATCAAATCGAGCCTAGAGCTGACAACAATCTATAACTTCCCACTTTGCAATTTAGTGGGAGCATTGGTGTAAGTAATTACAATATTTCTATTTATAGAGAATGTTCTGTGGGGCCTACGTGTTGCCGAAACTTGTCCCTGGTGCAAGTATTGAGCGTCGGTGGCTTAAGGACGGATCGCTTCCACACTTGACCATACGATTCTTTTGTTGGTTTATGACACATTTGTTTCTTGTTCTAGAACTCTCTGGTTAAGTGCTGGAAAACAAAATATGGCGATCGTATGGTAGTAGCCATCAAGGGCACCCTACATAAAAAGAAAACAGAACGTCGGCCTCATTAAGTTTTATAGGGCCTCAAAATATTTTATAATAGACAGATTTGAGAGCCAAATAAAAGGGGTAGGCCTACAGTGTAAAAATGTTGCCCAATATTGTGACCTGGGGGTCGTTGACTTCCAACTTGAGGTATTTTGGAGGCCCTGAAAACTAGTCTTATTTTCCAAGACATTTTTCAAGATTGATGTTCGGACGTTTGAAAAATTACACCGGTGTAGGGGTGGTTTTTTTATTTGGAGGGAGAATAACTCGACGGGCCTTGGGACTCCTCATATCAAATCGAGCAGGGAATAAAAGTTCAAGGGTCCATGAATAATTTCCCCTTTGCTGTAAAAAGCTGTGAGACTTTTAAGTATTTTAAAAAATATGTTTGAATATTTAGTATTTTGCACTGTATGCTATTGGAGCTTATTTTAGTGGGGTGCACCCTCAACTTGTCTACTTGAACCAGATTAAAGGGTCTATATACGTTTGGTAATGACTCTGAAAATGGAAATAAAAACTTACTTGGTAAGAAGTACAGCAGCTTTGGATAGTATATTGCATTTTGAGAAACTTTTCACAAGTACTGCGGTTATGGAAAAAGATATCACTTTTTATCCCAACAATTTGAATCTGACAAGCGCTACTGCAGTAATATAATGCTTCTGAGATTGTGTGTTCCAATTGCAGATTATTCTTCCTGCGTGGACAAACCGCCTTTTGAAATGAAATTTTCACAGGTTAGTTTTATGGTATTATCCGGATAGGATTGAAACAAACAGTTGGTTCCAATTACCAGACGTATAACATACAATCCCTTTAAGAGTTGGAAGGACTATTGCATCTTGGATCAGAGCAACAAGTGAAGATGTCTTGTCTTTTATACAAAGAATTGGTTCTTGTTTGCACTCTTAAGCCTTCCGGTCAGTAGGAACTGGCCCATTTCTGGGTCAGAATGACCCGGAGAGTGGTTTCATATCTGTTTAACTCAGATTTTTCTGCGTCAGTTTGACCCGTTTCTCGGTACATTTTGAAATAGATTCTGGGTCATAATCTTGTTCATACTGACCCAGAAAAGGGTCAGGCCCCAAGGCATCCGGATCTGGGTCGATTCTGACCCGGAAGTGTTTAGAGTGATTCTTGAATCTCGCATTAAGAGTGGAATGTAGACACACACGGACATTAGGAGATCCATTTACTCAGTCATTCAAGATCAGTCTATCCCCTTCCTTGCAGGTGCTCCCTTAGCATGCAATTGACTGGGACTGATGATTTGCCTGCAGGCACAGTAAGTTAACTGTGCATTTGAGAACATAGTCGAGTCACCTGTAGAGCCCGAGTCCGGAGTCGCAAGTCACTAGGTCGAGAAGGAGGGGGGGGGTCCTGAGTCACTTGGTCCGAGGGGGAGTCATGGACTCATGTCCTACAACCCTGCTCACTCAGTCCTGACCCACGTTGGATCAACAGGACGACCCAAATGAGTCCGAGTCTGACTGACCCACGAAATGGGTCACTATTTAGTTCCCTTTCGAGTCAGTTGGCGAAGTGGGACAAGAATCCGGGTCAAATTTGATTTAAACACAGGGGCCTATTACTATTATTAGCAAACATCTTCCCATAATGTACAAAAACAACTTTCCCATTTGAATTAGTCTGTTTGTCATCTTTGCCGGTGTGGCAGGAGATTCTGTCCCCCTGAAGATTCTGTCATACGGCGAACTGTACACAAACTTCTTTTGATAGCGCCCTCTTTTGAATCATCCTCCTCCAGCCCATGTTAATTTCCCGTATGGGGACAGAATCTCCGGGGACAGATTTACCTGGGACACCGGCATCCTTGGATAAACCGAAATACAATAATAAGTGACAGAAGATGAGTGGCTCTTCAGAGTATGTAGACCAACTTGAGTTACAACATTTCCGAGGACAAGTGCAGAACAGACTGGTAACAACTTCCGCACCACCCCCGCCCTCGTGCTCCATGCCACCAGATGGTCCGGGCCTCTTTGCCGCCCATTGAGTTTCAAGTTGTTGCCGGACATTGCTCTGTTGCTGTTCGTGCCAGTTTCAGTGATTGAAACTTAAAAACCAATGGCCTGTAGGCCTAAGTAATAAAGTACTGAAGTAGGCCTACCATAGAGCAAAAGTTAGGCCCTGGTAGGCCCTATAGCCATAGGCCTACCAGACTGAAGTCAGCGCTAAATTTAGTGACAGCACCAAATTTTGCTGGGAAAAAATCATTGGTGCAATCAAAATGACACAGGAACTACTCCACATCCTGACAAAGTTGTCGACGAGTTTGCCAGAAAAGGACGCCGCATGTCATTAATGAAGTAGGAGCTTTTTCAGACAGGTGCACTATAAGCCTATAGGCCTAATACTTAGTATCATACACTGAAGTCACTAATAGTTATTACAACCATGGAGGTATAAGACCACAATGTCTTATTCCTCCAGGTTATAACATTGCAAGCCTTTTGTTCTGTCCACCGTTTTACTCAAAATTTGCACGCAACTTAACTGCAGCTATCATTTATTGTACTATTGTAACTTTCTACTTGGCGCCAATTATACATGAACATTTATAGAAAGGTTGCTTTTCGACTCACAAAAGCGGAAGTTAGGGGGACGTCACGTGCGAAGGGTCTAGCCCCCCCCCCCCAAAAAAAAATCATTTATTGACTCTAGAACTGCTCCTGCTTTTTCTTAAACAATTCAGCGCCTTCAGTGTGTAATTTACTATTCTTTTATAAGATAATCTGGCAAGTGAGTATACATTTTCTGTGTGTAAATGGACAAAATAAAGTAAAAAACAACAACCGAGATTTCAAATGGGGGGGGGGGGCACGGACATAAATTGGGTGGGCACCTGCCCCCCATGGCGTCTCAAGCTTAGTTACGCCACTGTCCTGAACTATAAAGTTCCTTATGCCCCATCCCACGCCCCTCCCCAAGCCGACCCCCATTGGTTCGCACAAAAATGGTCGAGCATAAAGACGACTTGGTCATGTCATCCAAGAACCATAAAAAAAATAGTACGAGTTGACTACTGCATGCAATTGCAACTTGGTGCTTAGCTAGCTATAGTCTGCATGCACGTGCACACACACATGCAGCCGGAGAATGGTGTGAGGTAAACAACAACAATGTCCAGTTTGAATTTTAAGCTTATTCGTCTAGGATCGTGTTTACACGATCAGTGGTTGAAGGAAAAGACACTGTTCCAGACACGACTGAATGCAGAGAGACATGCGGATGAACTCTTAGATTGTGATGAAGTTTCTGCGGGAGATTTTCTCGATCATTTACTTGATGTTCATCGGCGAATGTGTCGAGTTTGTAATTGCAGTACAGCAACGTCGTAAGTTCCAACTCGACTCTTGCACCTTTTTACAAATTTCAGATGATAATAATAACCAATTATTTCTTGAACTTGGTTGGGGAATGGAGGTAGAATGGTTGGGGATAGATCAAAATTGCCGCTTTTTTTTCTCAAACTGGTGATGTATTCATTCATTATTATTATTTTATTTTTTTTGTGTTACTCATTCTGTAGTTAATCCTTGACAAGTCCTCGGATTCAATTTTTAATTTTTTTTATACTTGTTTTTGTTTTTGTCCATTTGTTGTATTTTAAAAAATTCTGTGGAGATTGTCAAATAAAAACAAACAAACAAACAAACAAACATGATTATTTTAAAAGCATTTTATTTTGTCGGTGGTCAGTGCCGAGTGTGTGGTAGCCCAGGTTCGAGGTTGGAATTCTCTGTTGCAACAGACACTGACGTCCTACAACCAGGGCTATTAGCGTGTAGCAACAACATCCCCTCATGTTGGTTGGAATCTGGAATGAATGAAGGGGCGACAGGGGCCCGGGGAAGGGGGGGGGGGTGATGGGGATTGGGAAGGGGGATTCGGAGTGATCTGGTGGTGTTGGTGGAAAATACTGTTGGCCATGGCAAAGATTGTCTGGCATAAAAGAGCTGCCAAGGGTGTCCCTTGCATGCGTGCGTCATGAACACGTTCTAGGCTCGTCCTTCAGTCACATTATTAGCCTATAAATTATTATAATTTGAAATGTTTTGTTATTACGCTTTGAATAACTAACAAATTACATTGTATTTCAGGGTCATTAAACACTTATTTATTATTATTACAAATGACAATGTACCCAATACTATTAGTACTATTGTAAAGTGTATGTAATAATTTTTATGTGTTTAACCTTTTTACAGAAAATCAAAAAGTGAAGTCAAAGAGTCAAAAGTCGTTTTGACGTCTCCTTTATCAGAACATCCAACACCTCATCAAACTTTAAGAAATGGTAAGCAGTGTGATACATGTAGTTATTAAACTCTGGTTCTCATGATTTTATGTCACAGGTTGTCCAAAGTTTAGTGATTTTAAGTTGGTGTTCTTATCCAACTACTCAAGATTGTTTTCTTAGGCTGCTGTGAATCAAAATCCTCTCCAAACAATATTGTATTCCATCAATCAAAGTTTCATCCATTGCTAGTTTTTGTTAGATAAATGATTGATAGATTTGCCACTCCCCTTGAACCTTTATTTGTTTACTAAAAAAGGCTACTCAATTTGAAACTGTTCAGAAAGTGTTTTACTGATATTGTTTTAAGCTAAGGTCATATCCGAACTGGCGGCTACGACTGCGACTGTTGCTAAGATTGTTGCTAAGGACATCCTGTACCCCGAGGCATGAGGACGCGGCGATCAAGCTGTAGCCATAGCCATAGTCGCCAATTCAAACACAGCCTAACTATGGTTGGAAAGATACACATCTGGGCCCAATTTCATAAAGCTGTTTAGCAGAAAATTCTGCTCAGCAAAGTTCTTTGCTAAGCAAGAAATGAGCGAGGTACCAGTCACAGCAATGGTAACTACATGTATATGGTATTTTGGCTGGTAACCTATTTTTCTCAATCGTCTGCACAGTACAATTGACCCAGCATATGATGTCACAAGCTTGTTGTGCGTGGCACATACACATGTGCCCATTTCTATTGTTTGACCCTGCAGCAATGGCGGCCATTGCAAGGGGTAGTATACGCTGCACCGCTACCTAGCCCAGGTTGGACTCCTCCGTTGCATACAGTGCAGTGGCACTGTCGTCCTACCAGGGCTAACCACTACCATACACATTTTAGTCAGCTGAATTGTTCAACTTTTCATAGGATTTTTGTATTTCTTATTAACACTTTTCGATAACAGGCAGGTACTGGCCGTACCCAGGCTGCAGTACCTTTGCAGAATTGGTGCTGCTACTTCTGATCTGTGTGTGTGTGTGTGGAACCATTCAGACTATAAACCACATAATCCAGGAATGCAAAATCTTCCGACCCCCAAACGATGCTGCTGGCCTGATGACCCTTGATGATTATACTATTAAAGGCACTGTACACGTTTGGTAATTACTCAAAATATATATTAGCATAAAAACTTACTGGTAACGAGCAACGGAGAGCTGTTGATAGTATAAAACATTGTGAGAAACAACTCCCTCTGAACATAGTTTTTAAGAAAGAGGTAATTTCTCACTAAAATAATAAAAGACTTCAGGCCAGAAGCCTTTTTCTGGCATCTGAAAGCGCACAAATTTGTACAACAAGGGTGTTTTTTCTTTCATCATTTTCTTGCAACTTCGATGACCAATTGAGCCCAAATTTTCACAGGCTTGTTATTTTATGCATATGTTGGGATACACCAAGTGAGAATACTGGTCTTTGACAATTACCAAACGTGTCCAGTGCCTTTAACTGCCTCTCCTCGGACCTGCCCGTCTAGATGATCTATGGTGACCACACGACTGAGCGTGAAACGAACGATAACAATTGTTCTTCAATCTGTATTTTTGATTTTACAGGAGAAGTTCCAGGCTCATGTAAGACCAACACTCCAGAAACACAATCAAGGATTGCACAAGTAACTCCTGATTTAACGTCACCGAGCGCACAAGATGGTTTAGATCACTTGGATGAACTTGTAAGTGTGGAATTGCCTTCACTTTCATGAGACCAAAAGTGTCTCACACCAATCCACTCATAGTGGCTGCAAACGCTCTTTCACACATTTTTCCAAACATTCTCATTTGACAGAATAATGTCAGACAATTTTTATAAGCAAAGAATGGGCCAATGAGCAACTTTCTTTGGACCTAACCGAGGGCGCCCTACTCCAATTTCATCATGTGCATAAAAGGTATATTGCAATGATCCAAAAAGAACCTATAATCTGTTGGAATAGCTAGTTGGAATAGCTAGTTGGGAACATAGAGTTATATTATAGAACTAGAGGGCGTACTAAACCATGTGACAAGGCCCGACAAGAAGTATTTTTGTTGCCATTGAGAAAATGGTGCGGACAGGTCACACAACCAACATTTTGTAAGGGGAAATTTTTATGTAGTTTACCCATAGGGATTCGAACCCATGGTGGGCCAATTATATAACTCTATGGTTGGGAACTATTTCAACAACAAGCCAACTGTTCACTCTGTGAAATTTAAGAGCTAACTGAGCGAACTATGTTTTGCCAAGTTAATGTGGGTTTTTTTCTCTTGATTTCAGA
Organism: Plazaster borealis; assembly: GCA_021014325.1. Lineage (NCBI taxonomy): Eukaryota > Metazoa > Echinodermata > Asteroidea > Forcipulatida > Labidiasteridae > Plazaster > Plazaster borealis. Next base: position 4,357,015 of record CM037471.1, on the reverse strand, counting down.
CGAGTCAAGTTGACAACGGCATATGTAAAGCAGAGGATGAAGATGAAAGGTCACCAATATGGATATCAGATGATGAAGAGTCTAATGTAAGGGTTGCTTCAAATCTTTAATACTTGAATAAAAATATTTTTAGTCCTTTTTTTATAAGATCCTTTATCGTTGATCACTTTTTTAATCTAACAGTAGTTATCAATTAAAAATTTAGCTTCTGGAGTAATCGTTTTCGTTTTACCAAAATACCATTGCCACTATGAACCCCTGACTTGACAAAGGAAAGGCAACAATTGTTTTTATAATAAGCACCGGTGCACTTACAGTGAATCACAAAACTTCAGCCATAAGCCACAGCTGATAATCTGCCATGGTATGCTGGAATCTCAGAATGCTCGGACTTACCTACCATTGAGCTGTATACAATGATAAACAATTATGGCAGGCTGTCCATTCTTGTATGCCACATTTGTATAACAAGGGGACAAAGGTTTGGAATCAGGGATTACACAATAACCACCAGGAAAAGGGACATTATAAGCATGGTTCCAGTACCTTCTGTCCCTCTTTGTGGATGAAACAAAGCAAAGCCAGGAGGTGCATGCCTGTGCACGCTACACAATGGAATGTCCGGGGAATAAACATGTCAGCCGTCCAACTGACTGGACAAAATTGAGGACGTTTCGAGGTCGTTCTGGGTGCTAACAAATTTTCATCATAAGTCAGTCTAGAAAAATTTGCCATGTTATTAACATGTCGTCCGACGTGAATTGTTTTAAATATGGATAACTTTTTAAGTAATTTTGTTCTCTGAATTCACAGTATTGTTCGGTGAGTGATAGTAAATAAATTGATTTAGTTCAAATCTTTTCAAGAATTAGATTTTTTAAAATTTATGTTCTTTAATTTCAATCTTTTCAAGAATTAGATTTTTTAAAATTTGTGTTCTTTAATTTCAATGCGCAGGACAACAATGGCAGTATGCTACAGACAGAGACATCCAACGCCAATCCTTTTGATATTCAAATGTCACCCGAATCCACTGGAGGTCAAAGGTCACATTTTGACCCTCCAGTCGTGGAATCTTGTAGAATCCAGCCCCAGGACGCAGAGCAGTCCGAACCAGTGGGAAGCCAACCCGGCAACCAGAATCGGTTCATGTGCTGGGATTGCGGTCAGCTGTTTGAGGAGCTGACCCACCTCCAGCAGCACTGTAATAGCAGCAACTGCAGCCAGAAACTAACCATAACCAACAACTGCACCGACACTACTGTCCCGATGATTGAAGACACTCGCATCTCAAGTTTGAATGCTGGAACTGCCACCTCCCAAGATCCTTCAACTCACACATACAGCATAAGTCAAAATCATTTGGAAACGGGCATAACAGTGAACAGATCCTTCCAACGGAAGCGGACTATGGACCATCACAGGAGACTCCATACCATCAATAAGCCGTTTGTATGCGGCATCTGTAACAAAGCCTTCACACAGTTAGCTTCTCTTAAAGAACATAGACACTTCCACGATGATGTCAGACAGTACTCATGCCCCATCTGCAATAAAAGGTTTAAATATCGGAGCAATCTCTACGACCACCGAAAAACCAGTCACAGGGTAACACAAACTGGGAACGTTTTGTCAACGTTCCAACCAGCGGTTGTGCAAAGTATAAGTCAAGTATCTGAAACAATTTCTTCACAAGGAACTCAAGATCTTAATCATACTCATCACTTGCCTCTTGAAGACACTATTCCCCAAGATGCAAGTTTGACAGAAAATCCCCCACAACAGGCAGACAGTCACCCACATTTGGAAGAGAGTCGGAGTGGCATCACCATAAACCAGGTCAGATCCCTTGCACAGCCCAACTTCTTCATGCTCGACGATCCTAAGAAGTACGTCTGCGACATCTGCAGTCGACCGTTTGCTCAGAGTAACAATCTGAAAAGGCACCGTCGGACTCACACCAAAGAAAAACCCTACCAATGCGATGTGTGCTTGAAGTCCTTCACACAAAGCAACACGATGAAGGAGCACAAGAAGATCCACTCGGATCAGAAAGCCTATGGATGCGCCTTTTGCGGTAAGCGCTTTAGGCAGCGAAGCAGTCTGGACAAACATAAGAAGTCTTATGCCACAACCGAGGATGTTGCATGCGGACTTTGCGGACAGAAATTCAAACAGAAATGTACTCTCAGAGTTCACATGGCCAACCATGTGATTTTCTTGCCATGATAGTGTGGCAAGTCCCGTCCGGGTCAAGTTTGACTCAGTACTGCACAGGCGAGTGGTAGCCCTACAGTACTGTGGGGGAGGTCGTTTGTCAACCATATATCACCGCGCGCAACACTGTCCTGAGGACCTTATGGACTGGAACTAAAGCTACAGGCAGAGCAGCACATGGACCCAATAATCTGATAAAGAGAGGTCACTCAAGAGCGGCGGGGTTTACCCATTATTATGACTCAAACATCTTCACTTAAGTTAAGTTGATGATTCCTTAAGGGGCTGCTGGTTCCTTGAGGTAACCTAGAATTTCCTTAAAGTTAAAGGTTTTCCTGTATCCTTAAGGGATAATAATAAGCGTTTTCTACTGAGACTGAGGATTCCTGATATCGAGTTGTATAAGTGAAGGCACTTAATAATTACAATTACTGAATGTGACAATTTGTGGGGAGGTTCAACAGAATCGGTCCGGAACAGTGCTCGGCATTAACTTCAACTTAAAGTTAGCATGACCTACCCAGCGCTATGAGCTACGGTCCTGCTGCTAGATAGGGGCACCCCGCCGTCGCCCTGGACAATAGTAACAACTTTATCATCCAAACTATGCCACTTAGAGTATATTTATAGTACCCTGGTTGTCTACTTCAATGAGGATATCAATTACCAAAGTGGGAAATTGGTGCACTTGGTCTTTAGTTTTGATCTCTTAAAGGGGCCCTGCTTTATGTTCAAAGCGGACCTGTGGCTGTACGTGGAATCATGCACACGCACGTGCCCTTCGTAGATATGATACGAAGGGAGGGTGTGTGCATGCAGTAAGCAGGTGAGGGTTCATAATTCCATGTACAGCCACAGGCCCGATTTGATTATGACGACAGTGCCCCTTTAAGATATTTGCATTGGACTATTTGGTGGTGTGTTTTGGAAGGAAATGATGTCAATGCTATTTTTAGCAAAGCCTGCAGAGTGTACATGTTTGTTCATAGCAGTTGAGGGAGCATTGGCTGTACAGGCATTATATAGACATGTTTCTGGGGTGGTGGAATTGAAATATTTTGGGGGTTTTAAAAAAAATTCCAAAAAGTGCCGGAAAAGTGCAAAAGAGGTTAATTCGAATTAATTAGCAAATAAATTTACCCTAATTTTGTTCTTTCTTTTTTTCTACACTCATACCTAGACCCTCTGAAAGGTATTGGGCTTGAAAAAATTGTGAATAACTTAATTAACCCAGGCTTATTATGATTTCCCTGAGCACTTTAAACTAAAGTCGGAGTACTGTGGAATGATGAACTTTTTTTCCCAAATGCATGGAAGGGTAATCTTTGGTCTAAAGTTGAAATTAAGGCTGACTTAAGTATGAATTATATTTGTGTGCTTGCATATTTCGATGTGCAATTTAGTAACTTGCCACCTAATTAATGTTTTTAAACACTACTGAATAAAATCATTGAATATTAAGTAATTAAAAGCTATTTGATGTCTCTTTTTGTCATCTTTGTTGGAGAAAGTGGAAAGTGGGGAATGCTTTATGAAACCATGGAGAAACCAACCTGCCATTAACACCAGGTTTTTTGATCTTAAGATCATAAAATATAAAACTGAAACTTTGCAGATTAAAGTGCACTCCAGGCCTTATTTGTTGGAATTTTCTTATAATTTCCAGTGATACTGACCCCCCCCCACCCCGACAGTGCCCCTTTAAAATCCTTTGGTTTAAAGTTTAAATTAAGGCTGACTTTAGTATGAATTAAATTTGTGTGCTTGCATATTTCGTTGTGCAATTTAGTAACTTGCCACTTAATCAATGTTTTTAAACACTAGTGAATAAAATAATTGAATATTAAGTAATTAAAAGCTATTTGATGTCCCTTTTTGTCAACGTTACTGGAGAAAGTGGAAAGTGTTGGGATGCTTTATGAAACCATTGAGAAACCAACCTGCCATTAACACCAGGTTTTTGTTCTTAAGATCATAAAATACAAAACTGAAACTTTGTAGACTAAATAGCACTCCAGGCCTTATTTGTTGGAATTTTCTTATAATTTCCAGTAATACCCCCACCCTTGCTACCCAGTACAACACAACTATAGAGTGCAAGCTGGATGAAGTGTGAATTTAATTTATGTTGCATATTTTTGTGCAATTGAGTAACTTGTCACTTAAACAAAATAAGGTTTTTAAAGGCCCTGTACACTATTGGTAAGATCGAACAACGCAAATGTTCACAGATTCACACAAACTTACATGATTTAAAGTAAGTAATGGCAGAAAGGGGTCCTTTTAAAATTACTGCCTAAAATGCTATCGTTTCTGAGAAATGAGTAAAACAATAGTTTTTATCACGCGCGATAAAAACTTGATGTTTGAAAAAACCTAGAAACACATAAGGTCTCTTTTCACTATTTTCTCGTGACCTCGATGACCAATTGAGCTCAAACTTTCACAGGTTTGTTTGTTAATGCATGTTGAATGGACACTGATTTTGAGCTGTTACCAAAAGTGTACACAATACCTTTAAACACTGGTTAATAAAATCGATGAATATTTAAGTCATTAAAAGCCATTTTTATGTTTCTTTGTTACGAAACCAACCTTTCTTTTAAAATCATAACATGAAACTGATTTCCAGTACCACCAACCCCTGCTCCACCCCCCCCCCCCTCCAGCTACCCGGTACAACACAACTATAGAGTGCAGGACTCAGTGGCGTAACTAAGGGGGGAGGGGGTTGGCACGTGCCCCCCCAATTGATGTCCGTTCCCCTCCCCCCTCCACGGGTGCCCCCCTTTTGAAATCTTGACTTTTGGGATTGGACATTTCCAGAGTAGCCTACAGACCAGTTGGAACATGGAGGTAGAATTCTACCTCCATGGATGGAAGAAGCTGAGGAGGTCAGGGAATGTTGATTTCAATTTAGCATGTCGGAGTGCCATCAGGTACTTTTTAAGTGTCTGTTTTTAATTAAAAAGTCATTACTCAGCCATTTTTTTTTTATCTAAATATTTTCAGGTTCCTCAACTACACCTAGCCAAATAGCATGCCATCTTTTTACCATCGGGGTTGTTTTCACACCAAAAAAATTCCACCAATGACCAGTTCTCCGGTATTCCCTTGGGAAATGTGAAATGTACGAAATTATTATGTTTTTGCTGACTCAGCAAAAACGAGGGTTTCATTCAAACAAATGGTTTAGAGACTCATGTGGGCTGATCTCAAAGGAAATTTTGCTTGAATTTGTTTTATTTAGTCACAAGGGTCTATATCTAATAGTTTGGGCGATTTAAACATGATTGTGTTCTCCAAAAACATGTATTACACGCAATATAAAAACGTACACTTAAAAAGTACCTGTTGGTGTTAGTGTGTGAGGTTTTTTTTTACGCTGTCACGCAGGGTTTTAAACAACGCTCCATGGTTTCCTCCGTCGAACCCAAATCTATTCATTTGAATTTTTATTGAAGATCCGGTATTTTTTTTGTTTTTGTTTAAACCCCATGGCCCCCCACCACCACCTCGTAGTACCGCGCCTGGAACAAGGCAAACTTGGCCAGAAATGCCCCCTAGAAAAAATGGTGCACCCTTTGCCCCTAGTTACGCCGCTGGCTGGCAGGACTACTTCTGTTTTTAAATCTTTTGATTCGGGACAAGTTTGTTTTTTGATCGGCAACTGGTGGCGAAATTCACTGCAATGAAATTGAGTGGTTTAATATCAAACGAATAATTTTGTTGTTACCTAAAACTCCGCCCATGTAGTTACAGCTGCGAACAGCGCCACCGCGCGTTCAGCAAAATCTGTGTTTGTAAAAATGGCGGCGCCCAGGGAGTGGCACATGATTTCCTGTAAATTAGTTTCCAAAGTGGTTTTTCATATAATTCCCTCGCTATGCACAGTGTATCTTCTTGGGTAAAACATAGTGTGTGCGCTGGGACTAGTGCATCATGAAGCATCGAATCTGGTAACCACAATTTTTCTTTATTTCCAGTTATTTACTTATCCAGTTATGAGTTAGGCTTTTCTTCGGCCTTTTCTTCACTTCCAATGACTTCGGCTTTATTAATTGAATTTGTTTTTCGAAGGCTATTTTATTGTGCTTATTTTTAAAAGCGAGAGCAAATAAAGCCATGGAACCCCAATTGCAATAGTTTCCCCCAATACTGAACTATGTATGTATTGAAGACAGATCGTGCATATAAAAGCTTAAGTATAATTTTTTTGTAAGTCAAAGAAAGAGCTACTGTGACTGGTAGAGTGGCCACTACACAACATGTCATCACATGTTGCTAAAGTGACGATAAGGAAATAAGTCCGAAAAAAAATCAAAGTATTTTTTAGGGAGGCTAAAGTAATGATCGTCCTCTGTATTTTCAAAAGGAGGAGGATATTAACTTGAGCATTAAAAGGTGAGGGCCTTTTGATTTTTTTCTTCATAATTTATTATTTCTTTCAAGAGCCAGAGCCCAGACTACAGTATTGCTGACTTTGTTGTACTTAACTTAAATAATAAGTCTAAAAATTAAATCAATCAAAGAAAGAAAGAATTTTAGCAAGCCCAAGGTGAAGTTAAAATTTAGTCTTTTTGGGGACGACAATAAAAACATTATAACATAAAATAAAATAAAATAAAAGGATGCGGCTTAAAAAAAAAAGTAAGAGTAGAGGGCGAGTACGATCAATAATTTTTTTGTCTTGTTTACTTGGCCTTAATATTAATTATTAATTATAATATTTGAACAATTAAAACAAGTCTGTTAAGCTTAACATTTGGCTGTTTGGATAAATGTACAATTTTTTAGGGAATCATGTAAAAAGGAGTGAATTTTTTTGATATAAAATTAATATATAGCTACATTGTTCTCTCTCTTTTCAGTATGGTTTCAGATTTCTTCTTCCCAAACACTGGAGGAGTTGAGAGTCATATTTTCCAGTTGTCACAATGTCTCATTCAACGAGGACACAAGGTTTGTTTCATTTGTCATTTTATTGTATTCAACTCTGAACTGTCCACATTTCTTCATGGGTACTTTGGTAAATCTTACTCTCATTTTAATGCTCCGCCGGCGAGCCTAATGGGCTTAAAGTGTTTGCCTTGCCTTTCTGTGTGTGTGGTAGGTGTGGGTTGGTATACACATTCCAACTGGGGACCTATAACAAAAGAGGAGAATAGGGTCCCCGGTTGGGCAAAGGTCCCCAGTTGGAAAGTTTGTGCAAAAACAGTTGGAGCTGTTGCCAAAAAGTACAAACAAAAGAGGGACAATATGAGGTTCTTAATTGCAGGTGTTTTACACACTTGTGTGCCTGTTAGTGTTAAATCGTTACATACGAAGTGGGGACCTGAGAACAGGTCTGACAATAACTCAAGAAGGACTTGGGATATCAACTCCAAACTTGTTTTAGGGCTCTTTATGTTAAATGTCAAGGTCATTAGTATATGGCTAAACCAGAAGAAATGTTGTCTGAGTGATAACTTGAAATGGACTTCACATATCAACTCCAAACTTGGTGTGTGGATTGGTCTTGGGATCCCCCAGAAGCTTATTGTTTTTGGACCTCCTAGGTCAAATGTCAAGGTCATTATGGCTAAAACAGAAGGAATGTTGTCCAAGCCATAACTCAAGAAGAATTAAATTAATCTCAGCAGGGCGTTTGTCTTTGTCAACACACCATTCTTGTAATAAAATGGTTTGCTTCCATTCAAATGGCATTCTATTTTTAAAATCAAGTTTAGTTTGCAAAAAAATAGTTGAATGGCCTGATGTTTCGACCCTAGAGTCTTTCTCGAAAGGTAAATGACAACACAACACAACAGAACGCAACACGACACAACACAACACAACACAACACAACACAACACAACAGAACGCAACATGACACAACACAACACAACACAACACACATAAGTGGTAAACTGGTGTACACAGACAGGTGTAAAATACTGGTATGTTGTAACTGGTATGTAGGGCCTACTGTTACATACATACTTGTTTATAGTGTAAGGGTGTAAGGGTAAAACCAAATTATATATTCTTTATCCCTGATGCCCCCCAATTTTTTTTTTATGAATAAATAAATATCATCTTTGTTTATGTTTGTTATGTTGTCTTATAGCCTTCAAGACCCTGCTAGGGTCAAAACGTCAGGCCATAAACTATTTTTTGCATTTATACCATAGGTCCTTTTGGTTGGTAAGCAGTTTGCGACAGCTCATTCTATTTTCCTTTCGGTTCAATTATCTTCCAGGTGATAGTTATAACACATTCTTATGGAGATCGTACAGGAGTCTATTATATGTCTAACAATCTTAAGGTGAGTAAGATTTGAAGCTTTGCAGCAGAATTGAGGTGAGCTGAGGCTAAACTGTCAGATTTGTTCTGAACTTTTAAGGTTTTTTAATGTTTATAACAGAAAGGTAATTATGAATGGGAATAAAAGAGTGTTGACTCAGTCTTGAACGTTCATTTAACCCTTAAAACCTTCCAGGGTTGTGGCCAGGTGATAAGAGACCTTGCCTTTGGCCTCGGTCCTTTACTGCACGGCCACGACCCTTGCCAGTTTTAAACAACATTCAAGACCTTGATAAAATAGTAACAGTCATCCAGAATAATATTAGACTGGGAAGGGGATTTGAAGGAGCCTCTCTGCAAGTAACGCTACTGACAGTAGTAGGTCTACAGTGCGAAACCAATGCTTCTACAACGTAACGTGAATCATCTAAATCATATCAGAATGTGTAAAAAGGATAAGACAAAATTCAGTTGAAATTTTTACCATGTATTATTCTCCAAAGCAATTTATCTGAAGTCATTATTTTACCACAATTAGTTATAGTGTGTAAGATGTATGAGAGGATCGGAAATGTATATAATTTTCCGTGCTGCTTAAATTTTTATATACCTATATTTATTTATTTGCTTTTCGTTAACCAAAATGTTCAGGCCTGGAATTACACGGAGGCCTTGGCCTCTGTTGCCCCTGGTCTTGGTTTTGGTGCCCCTTCAAAAGTTCCCCATAGTTTTTAAGATTTTAAGTGCCCTTTCCAAAATGGAAATGGCCTTTCCCTCTCAAAGATGAAATTTCAGGCCTGAAAGTTGTCAAGTTGATTATTTAAAAACCAATTGAAGTAAATTTATTATTATCTTAAAATCTGTTTGGCAATGCAGGTGTATTACCTACCGTTTATCGTCTTCTACAACCAGTGTGTGTTTCCAACAGTGTTTGCCACGCTGCCAATAATACGGACTATTCTCATCAGAGAAGGCATCACAATAATCCATGGGCATTCAGTAAGTTCCTTTTCCCTATTGACCTTAATGCACATTGACGTCATCCAGCTGCCATCGTAGAGGTAAACCAATGATGAAATAATGGAACTGTGCACAGATTTGTACGCGCAGCGCACAGGATCGGCCAATGAACAACCTCCTTTTGCCCTCTAGGTGAGGGCACCCTAATTAAATGACTTCATTTGCATAAGGTCTATTGATCACCAAGAAGCCATTTGCGAATTAGATTTGAATAATGTCTGGTACAACGACTTGCTTAGTCACAAGTGACTGCTTAAATCTACATTCCTCAGATTAGAGAAAGTTGCTCTGTCACATCAGTTGGGGTAAGCTTTCGCCGGCACTTTGATCTGGAAATCGCAGCTTCAAGTCCCACTCTAGTCAATTTGTCTTTATTGGACCCCAAATTATGTTAAACAGGGATGTGATTTCTCCTTTTTTAACTGGAAATCCGTTTTGTTTGCCCCCCAAAAAAGAAATCCGTTTACCCCCTAAAAAGCAAAAAAAAAAACTAAGATCAAATTCATAAAAAAATGAAAATAAAATAATATATAATGCCCCAGATTGCAGAGTAGGGCTTTTAAAACCAAAGATAAATGTTATTAGTGGGCTTCGTGCTCGCGAGTTTTCGAGCTCGCAAGCTTTCGTGCTTTGCGCTCAGAGTTCATTTTTTTTTTCAACAGCCTATCACATCCCTGGTTAAAGGAAGATAAATATTAAATATATGAACCATGAGAAAATTTGATTTGCCTCTTTCTCTGTAGGCCTTTTCCACATTGGCTCATGAGACGTTGATTCACGGCCGTGCCATGAATCTCAAGACAGTCTTCACCGATCATTCTCTCTTCGGCTTTGCAGACATCAGCTCCATACTCACCAACAAACTCCTGAGCTTCACACTGGCTGACATCAATCATGTCATATGTGTATCTCACACCAGGTAAAAATGGCTTTCTCACTCTTAGTGTTTTTATTTTGTTCAGACTTCAGATACAAATCATTACTAAAGGCCGTGTCCAAACTGGCGGCTACAGTTACGGCTACGGCTAGATTTCCGCGTCATCATGCGTTGAAATATAGGACGTCCTTAGCAACAGTCGTAGCCAAAACCAAAGCCGCCAATTCGCATATGGCATAAGCCAAGACTTGGATATGTACAAATCCTTATTCAGTCCAACCTCTGAAGGCGTTCTGGTGAAGAGCTGCCCGGTATCCAACCAAATACTCCACTCTTTGGTAACTCAACACCCAAATGTATGGGCTGAGATAAGATCAATACCTTGATATGAGTTTATGGCCCTGGAATAGGGAACAACATCTATTCATTTCAAGCAAATTATTGAAATGGCGTTTTGAGATTTTTTTTTTTTTTTAAAGTTCAGAGAAACACTTTATTCAGCAACAAATCGTAGCCGAGCGGTCAAGCACACTGGACTCAAGCTCTGATGTTTTTGATCAGCAGTGTGTGGGTTCGAGTCCCGGTCGTGACACTTGTGTCCTTAAGCAAGACACTTAAAACCATTATTGAATTGTCCCTCGGATGGGTTGTAAAGTTACACTTCTCGCTGAGAGAAGGGATGTGCCCCGGTGTGTCTAGCAGTGGCTGCTGAATGCACCGCAGCGCCCTGTAAACCCTTAGAAGGTGCTTCATAAATATGTCTCACAAGTCATAATTACTTTAAAACCTGTCTTAAAAAGTGTTTCTCTTTGTTCAAGCGCCTTGAGCATCTTATTGGTGGATACGTACGCTATGTAAGACTCCAATATTATATAATTATTATTATATTAAATCCATCCTGTATTATAAGAGTGAAAACCGAAACAAAACAGCTCAGCACTTAATCTTTAATCTTTTCAAATTGAGTGAGGACCAGTTCAAGTCTATTATTCAGATTTCAAAAGCAGAACAAAGAGCTTTCCAATCCAATTAAAATTTTAGATTATTTATTCATCCTTTCTTTTCTTCCGGTAAAGCAAAGAGAATACTGTTTTGAGGGCGTGTCTTCAACCAGACATCGTGTCCGTCATACCAAACGCCGTGGACTCGACAGTCTTCTTTCCTGATCTCAGCAAAAGGAGGAAGGACAGAAGTAAGTTTGAGAAGTTCATCTTGATACTCTGCTACAGGGTTCTCTTCCTGAAATATCCCCCTCTCTCTCTGTCCACCTTCCCCCTTTCCCCTACTCTATCCTCAAATTCTGCTACCATTATTGCTCTATACCATGATTAATATGGGGGCAGAGCGTACCCCCCCCCTATGTTCTCATGCTTTAACACACTACTTTCCTCTTGTACAGCGGCACCCCCCCTGAAATCCTCTAAAGAATTCCACAGATTTCAAGCACACAAAGACCCAATAGGGGGGCGGATGCACCACCATGCCCCCTATAGAGCACCAAATGCCTTGCCCCGCTCTCAAATAACTCAATTGGTTGTGGTTAAATGAAGCATAGTGCAAGTTTGATGGCGTGTCGTGGCCGAGGGGATAAGAGCACCAGACTCAAGCTCTGGTGTTTCTGATCAGCAGAGTGTGGGTTTGAGTCCTAGTCGTTACCCTTGTGTCCTTAGGCAAGACACTTAATAACCATTATTGCCGCGTCCCATTGCCGTAGGTCTCGTTTGTTGTGTAATGCACGTAAAAGAACCCAGTGCACTTATCATAAAGAGAAGGGGTTCGCCCCGGTGTTCCTGGTTTGTTTGGCTGCCTATTGCGCCACAGCACCATGTAAACCATTAAATGTTGCTATGTAAAGGAATACGTCTCATACTTCAAAAACGTAGCTTCACATACCTTGCAGGAAAAAATTACTGTCTGTCTGTTCAAGCGCCTTCAGTACCTCATTGGTAGATACGTGCGCTATATAAGACTTTATCTTCCAGCAGGCCTGAATAATCGATTCTGATTGGTCGATCCATAGCAACAAGGAGTGTGATATAAACTTATATTGCACGGCTTATATCACACCCTGCGTATTGCGTGTTCTAACTGCGCATCAAGTTTGCTTGAAGATAAATACGTTATCACACGCGCGCTCGTGGAATACGGAAAAATATAGCGCGTCTGCGTCCCATATCCAACTCGGCCTTCGGCCTCGGTGGATATGGGACGCAGAAGCACTATATTTTTCCGTATACCACTCGCGCTTGTGTGATAACTTATAATATTATTATTATTATAAGTTGTCTTTCAAAATCAAAAGCCATCGCTTGTTTTGACTCAGTCACTGTTAAAAATACTATCCTTCTTTCATTTCTCCCCCTATTATTACAGTTACTGTTGTTGTCGTGAGCCGTCTTGTATACAGGAAAGGAATGGACTTACTTGCCAGGGTTATACCAGAGGTCTGCCACAGGCATCCTAGTGTTGACTTTCTTATAGGTAAGTATATCACATATTTTTAGGCAAATTGGGGTTTTGTGAATGAGAGTGGTGACTCGGTCTTAAATGGCTGTTTATGATTTTATCACCACTCTTTTTTATTCATTTTGTGAAATCAGAAATAATAATAATAATAATACGCAGTTCTTATATAGCGCTTTATACTCCTGATGGGTGTCTCAAAGCGCTCAGTATTTTTCCTACAAGGTAAATGGAGTTACGTGTTGAAGTATGAGACCGATTCCTTTGCATAGCACCATGTAATGGTTTACAAGGTGCTGTGGCGCAATATGCAGCCAATCAAACTAGGAACACCGGGGCGAACCCCTTCTTTTTTATGTCTTTACGATAAGTGCACTGGGTTCTTTTACGTGCATTACACAACACATGGGACCTACGGCTTAACGTCCCATCCGAAGGACGAAGCATGTGGTTAAGTGCCTTGCTTAAGGACACAAGTGTCACGACTGGGATTCGAACCCACACTTTGCGGATTAGAAACTCCAGAGCTTGAGTTTGATGTTCTTATCCACTCGGCCACGACACGCCACATAGTAAAATCAGGCATCACAGTACAAATATCTTTGGTGACTCACTGACAGTGAATAATTGTCACCCATATTATTTCTTTGTAAATCCGGCTCATATCTGAATGTTATAATTTAATGCTTAACCCCTTAGAGACCATTCTCTTCTGTATGATCATCACAATACGCCCAAACATGGCTATGATTGTTGATTTTTGCACTGTATTTATTTTTATCAGTGAAAATGTCTATAAAAACAATTTAAAACAAAAATTCTGTTTTGTGAAATGTAAATAGTATGTCAACATGGGAAACATAGGAAAAATGTCAATTCTAGACATGACTTTCAGTATGAACTCTTTCTGTAAATGGAAGTAGGTCAAATCTTGTGCCTGTTAGTGGCCGTTATGGGCATTTTGGTACAAGCTGCTTGTGGCCACTGTGGTCTCTAGAGGGTTAAGAATCAGATTATTGTTGTTACTCGGTAGAAACTTCAGTCGATACATAGTCAATATCACACAGTATCTCTGCACTGGTTCCTGCACAAACCAGCCATTTTAGGTTAAAAATGTGCTTCTTCATTTTAGTGTCAAGCCGGTAAACTTATGACCAGACAAGTCCGGCTGTCTTGTACTTTCAATCAATTGAATAATACTACATCACTTTATAATTTCTTCAATTAAGATTATGTTCAAATGTTGACTTTGAGTCTGATAAATATAGTTCAATTTTGTTGATTATCGAAGTATACTTTCCTATAGGGCAAATGACATAAATCTTCTCCTAATGCTTGTTCAAATAAAAACAGTTTTTATGTCAAACTGTGCAGAATGGTTTTCATATTTTGATTCTAGTTTTGTGTTTCCAACATTTTGTGGTTAAACCAGCCCCTTCCCTCTACCCCCTTTGTCTCCTTCCTCATTGCTCATCCCTTTTTCTTTGTGCTTTCTGCCTCTCTCTCTCTTTTCATTTCTTTCCACTGCTTCTATTACACTGGTAGGCCCTATACCTGTTTATGTGAGTTGTGTTCTCATTTAGCCTTCGAGAAAGACTCTGCTAGGGTAGAAACGTCAGGCCATTAACTATTTTTGTATACTAGTTTTGCATCAAATTTTCTGGTGCATTAAAAACTTTGAGCTACAAGCCATGCAGTCTGCAGTGTTGTGGATTTTTCCCCAAATGCCAAAATTTGTATTAACTAGTCTGGTGCCTTTTCAATGGCAATATTTTCAATTGGGATTCTAATTCAATATCTGGACTCTTGACTTCTCTATGGTAAGAGCAAGTCATGAGGCATTCCCTTTTGTAATTTATAAAAAATGAAGAAAAAAATGATTGAAATATCTAATTTTGTTTTGAAGGTGGAGACGGTCCAAAGAGGATTGATATCGAGGAAGTGAGAGAGAATTATCAGCTTCAAGATAGAGTCAAGATGCTGGGAGCACTACCTCATGGTGATGTCAAAGATGTAAGACTAAAGCTCAACCGTTTAACCTTCTAAACTCTTGTTCAGTAAATATTTGGTTTGGTCTAAACTTGTTTAAATGAAATTTTGTCCAGCAAGAAAGTGCTGCTTAAAATAATGGATTCGAACTGCCTGTAGCTACTGGGCAATCTCGGTGTTCTAGTGGTAAGACATTTGCTCTAGAATTGGCAGAGGTCGTGGGTTTGAATCCCACCCGGGTGATATGCCTGTGGAATCTTTTCACAGGACTCTGGAAAAGTACTAAGTATAAAGTGCTTTACACACATCGGTGTACGTGTAAAAACCAAATTGTATTCTTTATCCCTGATCTATTAAAGAAAATTGTAGTTGATGATTTATGAATAATTTTGTTTTTCTCAATGACAGGTTCTAAATCAAGGTGATATTTTCTTGAACACTTCTCTCACTGAGGCATTCTGTATAGCTATTGTGGAGGCAGCATGCTGTGGGTAAGTTTGGAACTATTTTGAAAACATAACAACATTTTGAGCACAGAAAATTATTGTGAAGGTAACTCTTGAATAATGTTCATTTAAAAAAACTAGTCAAAGTGGCAGAAAAATGTGAATCCAAATTTTGTGATAATGGGATTGTGTATTAAGGTTTTGGATTGGAACAGGAGAATATCAGCGTTTCTTTCCTAAGACTTTGTTTACATTTTTTCTGTAGGGGGGGGGGGGGTTGAGGGAATGGGTCATAAGGCCAGACAGAGCTCTAATTTCGTGAAGCTGCTTAAGCAGAAATGTTGCTTGACTTTAAATTTCTTTGCTAAGTGACAATTAATGGGGAACCAGTCACGAACAATGTGTACATGATATATTTTGGCCGGTAACCTCCTTCCGCTGCTTCATAACATTTTGTTTGGTGCTTAGTAAATTTTGGTGCTTTAAGCAGCTCTATGAAATAGTGCCCAGTGCAGTTGCCATCAAAGTTTCAGTGATGTCAAAGGATTGTGATTCTTTAAAGGCATCGTACACGTTTGGTAATTACTCAAAATATATATTAGCATAAAAACTGACTTGGTAAGGACCAACAGAGAGCTGTTGATAGTATAAAACATTGTGAGAAACGACTCCCTCTGAAGTAACGTAGTTTTTGAGAAAGAGGTAATTTCTCACTAAAATAATAAAAACTTCTTGCAAGAAGTTTTTATTCCTAGATCTGAAAGCACACAAATTTGTACAACAAGGGTGTTTTTTCTTTCATCATTTTCTTGCAACTTCGATGACCAATTGAGCCCAAATTTTCACAGGCTTGTTATGTTATGCATAAGTTGGGATACACCAAGTGAGAACACTGGTCTTTGACAATTACCAAATGTGTACAATGCCTTTAAATCGATGGTGATTCTGTTTTTCAGTTTGCAGGTTGTCAGTACAAGAGTTGGTGGGGTTCCTGAAGTTCTTCCAGATGACCTCATCATTCTAGCCGAGCCAAGTGTCAAATGTAAGTTTCGTTTGAATTGTTAATACTCATGCATAATCAAAACCTAAAGATTACGAACGAATGTTCTCTATTCACAAATTTGTCTGAGATGACATGGCTTCAACCTGTTACCTGTGAAAGAAGTTTTTTTGTGGAATTTAATTTTATATGGCTGTAGTTGTGTTTATAGAACATTTTAATTCGCTGTATTTTTTACCGTGGAGGGCGTATGTGAACCGAAAAAGAATTCAAGTGATGCAAAACAAGTAAACAAACTGGGTTTTTTTCATTGTTGTTATTATTATGTTGATGTATTTTGTCATTGATGCAAGAAAACTACATGCAGGCAATTAAAATAAGATGAAACTGATTGTGATGCAAGACAATCCCCTGATGAAAGCGCCCTCATGCGGTCAAAAATAGGGTCAATTGACCAGATTTCTGACCACGTGAGGACGCTTTCAACAGAGAATTTTCCTTGCATCACAATTACAGTTTCATTGCCTGTTAGTTGTTTTGTTGTATCAATGGCCAAATAGATCATAATGATAATAACAATGAAAAAGAAAAACAGTTTATTTTACTTGTTTTGCTTCACATAAGTTTGGTTCACATAGTCAAAAGTACTGCGAATTATGTTTTTCAATTGTTATTATTCATCTCAACAGCTCTAGTAACATCATTAGACGTCGCCATCTACAGATGTAAGACGGGAAACCATGTCCCAGCACACCAAGCTTATGAAACGATGAAGGGCATCTACACCTGGCAGAATGTAGCTAAAAGAACAGAAAGGGTGAGACCCCAAACTTGATCTTAAAAGAGCAAATTCAGTTTTTTGTATGCAATCTTTATCCAATAGACAGAGTCTTCATGAAAGTGGGGGAAATTTCAAGTCTTTAACCTCATGTTAAAATGGTGTCAAATGCCATTTTATTTGAGAGCGAAGTTTAAAACATGACGTCATCAGACATAAAACAAATGGGTGTGTACATTCCAAAGAGGAATTTGTGCGCCAGTCAAAAGGTCAAACTCAATGCCGTTTTGATTTGATTTAATATCATCAAAATTCAGGAATGAACTAAAAATTCACTGTACAAAAATGTACAGACCATATATTTGAAATGTGACGTCATCGAACGTTTTTAAATTTGGACAAAAATTGCACTTGAAGGGTATCAAACACATTTTTACAACCACAGTAATAAAGCTCAGTCCTTTGAAATCGCACTTAATAATAATAATAATACTGGGTTTTATATAGTGCTTTATCACAGTCCTAGGGGCGTTATCAAAGCGCCCAGTATTTTTTCCTGCAAGGTATGCGGAGCTACGTTTTGAAGTATGAGACTTTTTCCTTTATAGCACAATGTAATGGTTTACAAGGTGCTGTACCGCAATATGCTGCCGATCAAACCAGGAACACCGGGGTGAACCCCTTCTCTTTACGATAAGTGCAGTGGGCTCTTTTACGTGCATTACACAAAACACGGGACCTCCAGCTTTACGTCCCATCCGAAGGACGCAGCAATATTGCTTAAGGACACAAGTGTCACGACCGGGACTCGAACCCACACTCTGCTGATTTGAAACACCAGAGCTTGAGTCCGGTGTTCTTATCCGCTCGGCCACGACACTTGTTCTGACTCCTTTTTTCTTTCCTCCATGGTTTGATGAACTCTTGCTCAAAAGCCAAACCAACATTGAACTGATATCTATCTTCACCAAGCCTCAAATCCTACAATCTTCTCATCATTTTCTTGTTTTCTTTTTCTAGGTCTATGATCAGACACTGGAGATGCCAATCCTCTCTTTGGCCGAGAGACTGGAACGTTACAACAAGCTGGGATTCATTGCTGGGAAATTCTTCATGCTCATTGCCGTGGTTGATTTCTTAATGTATTGGTTCTTCGAGTGGTGGGTACCGAGGGAGGTATGTCTGGAATGTTCTGATCTTTTTTTATTGTTCAGTCTTAAATCCAAATTGAGACCAGAATGAAACAGGCTGAAAATAGTCTGACCCAATTTTGGTGTGAGGAGATTCAGTAGCCATTTTTACTATGGAACACAGGGAACATGTCAAAGATGGCGACAGCCTGATGAAGGCTTTTGGAACGTAAGGCCGTGTCTGAATTGGCAGCTACAGCTATGGCTATGGCTAGATTTCCGAGTCATCATGCGTTGAAGAATAAGATGTCCTTAGCAACACCCTTAGTAACAGTCGTAGCCGTAGCTGTAGTCGCCAATTCGGATATGGCCTAAGGCTACGTCCAAATTGACGGTTTCAGAAGTGACTTTGGTCGGAACGCCGAAAAAGACTTATTCTTCAATGCTGCCATTGCTGCCAATAGCCATAGCTGAAGTTGCCTAATTCGAACTCAACCAAACAAATGCAATTTTTTCAAGTTTCTGTGTAAAGTTGTCTCTGTAAAGGTAGGGTCATAGATTGGTTTTGTCAACGTAATGCTGATTTGAAGGCAATTATAGAGAAAGATACATTAAAAGTCACCTGTGAAAGTTTCAGCTGAATATAGTGACTACTTGCTGAGAAAACAGCAAAAAACTGTCATGGTATTTTCATAAGAACATCTAATCCATCCATGTTTAGCGAGGTGGCAGCGGGTACCAACTGCACCTCAGGCCGCAGCATTCACGGACGGACACCAACACTCAGAAATCTGAGAAACAGTTCATGCATAAATTGTTTCTCAGACTCAAATGTTTTGGGTGAAATTTTTTCCAAACCATGTTACTTTGAAGGAAATCCTTTCTCAAAATATTTATAGTATTGACAGCTGCAGTGTTTCTTACACAGTAAGTTTTTATGATCATTAATTTTTTGAGTGTTTACTAATCTATGACCCTACCTTTAAAAGAAATAAGGTGTAACATTGAGAACAATTTTTTGGCACTCTATCAAATTTTCATTTTTTTGAAACATTTTCCTTCTCTGTTTTTTCTCTCAGAATATCAACACAGTACCGGATTTTCCGCAATCACACCCAACGGAGGTTGATGAAACTATCATGCGTAAACCTAAAGAATCATCTGGTCCAAAGATAACAGGAGAGGGCGGTATTTATAAAAACAGGTTAAGACCACGAATTGGAGTAAAGGGTGACAGGTAGTACAAGGTCTTGTAACAAGAATGTTCATTGATGTTTGTAAAAATTATAATGTCACGCAATATTTGTTTCTTCCAGGTTTCTGTCTGTAAATAAGAAAAAAAATTTGGGTGCTGAAAAGAGGCTTCACCAGAGAAATTAAAAAAGCTGACTTTTATAATAATTTTAAGAATGACTTCCCTTATTCCGGTGAAGCAATTTGCATTGTAAATATTGTTTACATTTCAATTCGAAGTGGAATTTCTAAATGATTAAAATTGGCAAGAACAGTAACTTGAAAAGTTAAATTCCTATGAATATATTCAGTGCCAAAGTGCCTTGTTTTTAAATTGTGGCGTGTCGTGGCCGAGCGGATAAGAACACCGAACTCAAGCTCCGGTGTTTCTGATCAGCAGAGTGTGGGTTCGAATCCCAGTCGTGACACTTGTGTCCTTAAGCAAGACACTTAACCACATGCTTCGTCCTTCGGATGGGACGTAAAGCCGTTGGTCCCGTGTGTTGTGTAATGCACGTAAAAGAACCCAGTGCACTTATCGTAAAGAGAAGGGGTTCGCCCCGGTGTTCCTGGTCTGATCGGCAGCATATATTGCGCCACAGCACCTTGTAAACCATTGCATGGTGCTATAAATGACTAGGCCTCATACTTCAAACGTACCTCCACATATACCTTGCAGGAAAAAATTGTAGTCCCAGCGCTTTGTATCCTCTGGTAAAAAGGCGCTATATAAATGTCATGTTTAGTATTTATTATTATTATTTTTAACTGAAATGCAATATTTGTTTCCTTGATGTGTATATACTAGTAATATCCAACTTAGTACCTGAAATGTTTTACAGGTTGTTAATTTGTCGGCAGGAATTTAAATGAAGCAATGTTAATAATTTGCAAGCAATCAGTCATACAACAGTGTTCTTTTCCCCAAAAATAAT
This sequence comes from Plazaster borealis, assembly GCA_021014325.1. Taxonomy (NCBI): domain Eukaryota; kingdom Metazoa; phylum Echinodermata; class Asteroidea; order Forcipulatida; family Labidiasteridae; genus Plazaster; species Plazaster borealis. The sequence continues at coordinate 4,336,642 of CM037471.1, read as the reverse complement.
TTCAGCTGTGAGGGGTAAGCCTTTTTCCTCAAAGCTATAATTTGGGAAGTACTGAAAGTTGAAAATTTGCCAAAAACTGAAAAATCATAAGGGGCAAGTCCAACATTTTTATCAAATTTTTAAGTTGCAATTTTAGGCTCTAAAATGATGCAGTAGGCTTTACTGATTACTTTTCATGTAACTTGACCTCGGATAAAAGCTATTGATTGGGAAATACTGAAAGTAAAAAAGAAAATAGGCAAAAATAAAACTGAAAAATCTTATTAAAGGCATCGTACACGTTTGGTAATTGTCAAAGACCAGTGTTCTCAGTTGGTGTATCCCAACATATGCATAAAATAACAAGCCTGTGAACATTTGGGCTCAATTGGTCATCGAAGTTGCAAGAAAATGATGAAAGAAAAAACACCCTTGTTGTACAAATTTGTGTGCTTTCAGATAGGAATAAAAACTTCTTGCAAGAATTTTTTATTATTTTAGTGAGAAATTACCTCTTTCTCAAAAACTACGTTACTTCAGAGGGAGTCGTTTCTCACAATGTTTTATACTATCAACAGCTCTCTGTTGCTCATTACCAAGTCAATTTTTATGCCAATATATATTTTGAGTAATTACCAAACGTGTACGATGCCTTTAAGGGGTACAAATTTTGCAATAAAATGATGCAGTAGGCTCTATTGATGCCATGCTCTTCCAAGTCCAGCATTTTCATCAAATTTGTGCAAATTTTTAAGTTGCTATTTTAGGCTCTAAAATGATGCAGTAGGCTCTACTGATGCCCTTTTTTTAAAACCTGACCCAGGAAAAAAGCTATATTTTGGGAATATTTGAAAGTTAACAAATAGGCAAACAAAAGAAAAAAAAGAAAAAAAAGGGGCAAGTCCAGCATTTTTATTAAATTTTGGCAAATTTTTTAGTTGCGATTTTAGGCTCCAAATGACGCAGTAGGCTCTACTGATGCCTTTTTATTTAACTTGACCCAGGAAAAAAGCTATATTTTGGGAAATATGGAAAGTTGAAAAAAAGGCCAAAAACTGAAAAAAAACCCACAATGGGTTAGTCCAGAATTTGTATGAAATTTGGGCCCATTTTTAATTTGCGATTTTAGGCTCTAAAATGATGCAATAGGCTCTACTGATGCCTTTTCATTTAACTTGACCCAGGATAAAAGCTATATTTGGGAAAATATTTAAAGTTGAAAAAAAAAGGCCAAAAACGGTAATAAATCACAAGGGGCAAGTCCAGCTTTTTAATCAAATTTGGACCAATTTTGAAGTTGTGATTTTAGGCTCTAAAATGATTCAGTACGCTCTACTGCTGCCTTTTATAGAACTCAACCCAGGATAAAAGCTATATTTGGGGAAAGGTTGACAGTTAAAAATAGGCAAAAAACTGAGAAATCATAAGGGGTAATAAGTCCAGCATTTTTATCAAATTTGGGCCATTTTTGAAGTTGTGATTTTAGGCTCTAAAATGATTCAGTACGCTCTACTGCTGCCTTTTATAGAACTCAACCCAGGATTAAAGCTATATTTGGGGAAAGGTTGACAGTTAAAAATAGGCAAAAAAATGAGAAATCATAAGGGGTAAGTCCAGCATTTTTATCAAATTTGGCCCATTTTTTAAGTTGTGATTTTAGGCTCTAAGATTGTAAGGGGTAAGCCTTGTTCCTTAAAGTGGTAAGGGGGAACCCTAACCCTAACTCTAAAATTGCAAACAATGGTTAATGGCCTAATGTTTCATCTTTTTTCGAAGGCACACAATTTTAACCTTCGAAAAAGACTCTTTATTGAGGTTACCATATGCAGGCCTGGAATTTCATCTTTGAGAGGGCAAGGCCATTTTCATTTTGCAAAGGGCACTTCCATTGGAAAATCTTAAAGTCTATAGGAAACTTTTGCAGGGGCACCAAGGCCAAGACCAGGGGCAAAAAAGGCCATGGCCTCCGTGTAATTCCAGGCCAGCATATGTCTTTCAATCGAGGTTTAACATCCAGGATATTAGGGTCATACTGATGGTGTCTTTTAAATACTTCAAAGAAAAACAAAAGGCCTTTGTCACACTCTTTGTGCAGTTGAAGTAGACTTGTTTTAATACTGAAGAGTTTCTCAAATACTTTATCCCATGATAATACGTAACAACAGATCAAACTTATGGAGGAACGTTCCTTGCTGCAATGAACATCTGTCTGAGGAAATAGAACACAAACCAACCTGTGAATGATTCTCGTGTTTAAAATATTCCTTTAAAATACATTTTTTAAAGCTTTTTTCTCTCTCAGGGAATGCTTGCCTTTTAATGTTATCAAATATCAGTATCACAATGGGTAACTACTGTACATGTGCAAAAGTAAATTCCACTAATAATATTGCAAAATTAATTAAATTTTTGTAAATACTGTTTACACTTCTGTTGAATTGCATGACTCTTACAAAATATATTGTTTAAAACACCTGTTTTATATTTAAAACATGTTACATGTCTACAAAATAAATGTACTTAAATTTGATTGAAAATTAAAGATAAGATATTGTGCATAGAACATTGTTGCTGTCAACGTTTTTTTTCTTGTAGACGTTATTGCAGTTTATAGACAGTACTATGATGATTAACAGTGCATGAGGTAACCCCCCCCCCCAATCCTACATCCTATCAACTCAAATCCCTAACGTAAACCTTGCAAGCGTGAAGTGAACCTTGCAATTCGCAGTATTTTTTATCACTTGAGGGCACGTGTGAACCAAATTTACACGATGTGAAATGAAACAATCAAGATAAACTGCTTTTTTATAGTTATTATTATTTTATTTTGCCATTAATACAAGAAAAAAACGCAGTCAAAATAAGAGAAAACTGTGATGCAGGTTAAACTCAAGTCAATATTTGTTTTATAATAATAATATAATTATACTAATTATACAAATACTTTCCTTGTCCCTGTTTGCCCGTCTAATCCTTCTTGATCCCCCTCTTGTACTTCCTGAAGAGAAGACCAGGTAAGAGCGCCACCAACGCCATCCCTCCTAGTCGCAGCATAACGTTTAGCGTAATAATCTCATTGAGTGAGGTCACTTCAGTTAATATACTACCAGTTTGAATGCAGATGAAGTTGTAAGGCATTAAACCTGGAACAGGAAGACAAAATGGAAATACAAAATGAAAACAAAAATTGGAAATACGAAAAAAGAAAGGGTCTCTAAGCAGGGTTGCTAAGAGTAACACATGATAGATTGAAGATGGATTGAAAGCTGAAGACTTTAGGGTTATAGATTGGTTTTTGTCACTGTAATACTGATTTATAGGCAAAATTATACATATGTTTGTTTTGAGGCATTGCATGGTGAGGTATCAATGTATTTTCGTTTTGCGGTAACACAATGTGTGTATCTACTTTGCTGTGTAAGAGGTCAGCGTGAAGAACCGACGCTGTCTTTGCTGATGAGTATGTGTGCATGTGTCACATGTGATATCACATTTCAGACTGGCATAGTTTATCAATCACTAAAAACCACAGTAGATGAGAATGAAAGGTCAGACAGTAGGAGGGTTGACTGTGTATTGTGTACATACTATGCATTCACCACATGATATCATATTGCAGGCTGAAATAATTTACTTATATCTATCATTTAAGAACACAACAGATGATGTTGAATACTCAGACAGTAGGAAGGTTCTTATTGACTTAATAAAGTTGTTTTGATCGTTATCAACTTCAGTTAATTTATGACAAAAAGAAGTAACCACAGATGTCAAGGCAGGCTACCTCACAGCTAAACTTGTAGGAGAAACACTCCACTTACCAATTAATACTGACAGGAAGAACGGAAAGAGAGGTATTCCGATGATCGGAGAGGTCATATTAAGGAACCAGTTTGGTGACATTGGAAATAATCTCAGAAAGAGTAGGAAGAAAAACAGGCCATCAAGATTCTCTTCAACCTGAAAGAAAAACAAATTTAAGGATGAATCAAATAATGATAACTCTATTATGGAAATTGGAGAAAAGTCTTGTCACATTACAGGACTTTAATACCTACTTTAATCAATGGCATAAAGGGAGCGTCTCTAATGTCGGGTACATTCTAGGCGCAGAAGAACATTCCTGTTGGCATAAGCCCACAATCCATTGGACCGCCAGAACGTTACGCGAAAAACAAAAAAAACAACAGAGTACCTTCTGTTGTACACGTCCATGCAAAACAATCTGTTAGAAAGCCTCACAAAAAATAAGACTTAACATCAAAACAGGATGCCAAGAACACCTTTGCAAAGTGGCAGATTTACTTTCCAATTATTTAAGATTACAAAACTGTTTTGGAGGAAATTGAGAGCACACTTGACAAAGACCATCAGGGTTGCAGGCCTTATAACTCCACATAGGGAATTTCCTTCATTGCCCCTGGTCATTGCCTTGGTGCCCCTTGAAATTTTCCAACATAAATTTACAATTTCCTCATTAGAGGTGCCCTTTACCGAGGAGAAAACGCCTCGGTGCCCTTGCCCTTCAAGAACGAAGCATCAGGCCTGGGGTTGGTACCTTTTTCTGCAATGGCTGTACCCTCTGTGAGAAGTACTTCATGACGACAGCTCTACCGAAGAGATGTGACAAGAGATAACAGCAAGAGGCCCCTGTCGCAGTCAGGACACAGCAGAGTGGAAAGGCATACCAGATACCAAACAAGGCCCCTCCTAAAAGGTTCTGAAATATCAAAGATAAATCCATTCACATCATTCATACAGGGATGATATTTGTTCTTGCTTTTCGTTCGGATATTTTTACAAAGTAAAAATTCAGGCCTTGTACTTTTAGCTTTTTGTAAAGTAACCCACTGGGCTAGTAAACTGTGCATTGCTAATATCAGTCAAAATACCAATCCACATCTGGATCTGGATCAATATTCTCAACGCTCTTATTAGAGCCAAACGAGAAGAGTGGGTGTGCGCGGTGTAGTTTTTACCTGTTCTGAGGTGGGTTATGACGGCTTCTTAAAAGGTCTTATTGTCCGTGGACAGTCTTTAACTGTTTGGAGGAAGTATAAGTATTTGAAGCAGTTTTTGTTTGCTGAGAACAGTTGGTAGGCTTTGCTCTACATAGCACCACCTGTGACTGGTATCCTGCTATTTTGCTGCTTAGCAGAAAGTTTTCAAGCAACATTAGCTGCTTTAAATTAAGCAGATCTTTAAAATTAGGCTCAGGGGCATGGAGGCTCTAAAAGCTATCAGACAGGCCTGTCTTTTGATGTAGGATGGGTTACCCTATTACCGTGGGGGTTAGGACGTTTTTCGATTAGAAAAAATAAAAATAGACAATCTATAAAAAGTGTCAAGTTATTACTATTGTTGAAGTATTACTTTCCACTTTGACATAAAAAAATACATCGTTTGTCTGATTAAATTTGTCCACGAAGTCTCTGAAAGTGTGCATGCGCCTGGAGTGATTCTGGAGGTGAGCCTCCTATTATCGTGGTAATCGGAAATAATTTTTTTAAATGAACTTTCTCTACATTGAAGGAGCTAAATCCAAAGATAATATTGAAGTATTTACCTAATACTGGGATTACGATGTTAAACTTCCCAGCAGATGGACAAATTTTGTCTTTTAGGCATTTTAATTACCGAGTACGGACAATTTCCTTAGTAACCCCGCTGCGCTCAATTTTGGAACAATCCGATGACGTAGATTTCAAGCGCAAAGTAGTAATCCGCGCAAGTTAAAACATAACTGCGCAAGTTCGGAAATTGCGTGCATTCGCTTGCTACAAGTATTGTACTTGTGCAAGCATATCTGTAATTTGATCGAGTTTTTTACTTTGTGTGTTTAACTACATATTGAGGGCGCTCTTTGCAAAGATGCTGAATTTTTTAGCGTTTTTAGTTTCCTGTCCTTATTCGGACGCCAGACATTGGTTTATGTTTTTGAGGTGAAAACATATACTTTCGATGTCAATTTTTTTTTACCGTGGAACAGGATCTGGGCACTGATATTTCAATGCACAGAACAACATTTAAGGTAAAAATGTTAATGATATAATGGCACTTTTGACAGACATGGTCAGCGAAAATTCGTCCAGTCGGGAAAATAGCGTTTTTTTCAATTTTTTAAAATTTAAATTATTTCCGCAACAGTTCATTTTTTGTGTTTTTACCAGATTGGTAAAGGGTTCTTGGCTATCGATTCACCATATGAAAGTCGTCTATAGATAACGTTTTGACAACGAAAAAGGTAAATTTTCTGCTACCACGGTATTAGGAGACCCCCGGTAATATGAGGCTTGACTATACTTACCATAAATACTGATCCTGGGATGGCAAACGTTTGTTTGTAGAGATAAGCGCTACAGAAAAGCAACATGACGTACCCATAGTTATTGGATTTGTATTCTTGTAATAACCCTGCGAGACTGTTGAGATCGTCAAGGTTTGTGGGAAATCTCAGCTGAATACTACATCAGTGACAGAGTGGAGAGAGTGAAAAGAAATAATAATTTTATATTAATAAACTAACAGGACTTGAATTTCAACCAAGGAAATCTTTACTAAACCGCAGGTCTAGGTCTATAGCTAGCTCAGCATCTTGACTGGCACGGACCGGCGTAGACGTAGTAATTTAATGATACATAAAGAATTAATGTAAGACTAAAAATATTTCTTCATCTTCTTACTGTTTTAGGAGGGGGGGGGGCGGGGGGGGGGGTTGCCTTCCCCTTTGACAATCTTAAAAAATGATTAGTATTTGAACTGTAGGACCGTCAGTGAGTTACGTTTATTCTACATAGCACAAACAGTGAAACAGACAACAGACCACCTCCATGAACAGACTGACTAGACTCTGGCCTGCTGATCAACTAAACATTAAAATTACAAACAACATCCATGCATTAATCATGTTATTGCAATCATTGGCTGACGATAATCATATGTATGTGTAACGTTACCTTTCATTCCCCGAGGCGCTTTGCAGATTACTTGGCAGTGACGGCAAATTGATGGACAGCATGTACAACCAGATTGTTGCCGATATGAAGGCAAACCCACAGGCAAAGAAAGCAGTCAAAACTGCCATAATTTTTAGAAAACAATTACAGGATTGGCAAGATTAAACAAATTGTAAAGTTTCGCTCATGGACTGCGCCATGTTTGTGATTCCCGCCCTCAACGTTGGGACGTGCTTACCCGCCCCTGACACAAAGGGGCGGGGCTTAGTGGCATGGAGAGGGCAACACCCCCATCCCCATAATGACCACATAACATCGATTTTAAAAACACAATAATTACAATTATAGTAATCATCATTTCCTGGTACCTAACAGCAAAATTGACTGCTTAAAAAATTATAAAATAAAAACCTTTTGGGATAAACAAATTCATAAATAAAAATAAGTCTAAAACAACATCCCATTTTTATTGAACTAGCTGTCGCCCTATTTCATTGCAGCAGGGGATATTCAAAACTTCTGGGAAATTAAATCCTTCATCAAACCCAAGGTTGGCTCAGTGGTTTCTAATTTCCCCGCCTTTCCCCTCTGTGGACCCCGGTTCAAATCCCACCTGTTACCGGAGCCTTGCATGTGGATTGGGTTTTTAATCCCTACTTGATTGCGTGGATTTTCCACCATTGGGGTTTTCCTCCCACATTTAAAACTGAGCATAAAATAACTAAAATAACAAACTCACAAAAACACACACAGTCATCCAATAGACACGGAATGGAATATTATGCGGGTCTGGTCACTTGCGAACACAGCATTTATTTAATTGTGCCTGTCTTCAATTCATTCACTACAAACTGGTGTTACTCAAAGTTTACACACCACACACATTTCAGGATAAAAAACATTTTTCAAGGTAAAACTGCCAATCCTAAAAGATTGGCAACATTTTATAATAACTCTGCCCCCATCTCATCTAAACAGATGCTTAAAATGGTACAAAGGAGTATTGTGTAAATTGGAATGCTTTTTAGAAAATATTAATAAGTAAATAAAAAACTTAAAACAAGCAATAGCATGAATTGAAGCAAAAATATTTCTCTAGAAAAAAAAGACTCTTTTAAAGTTCTACATTATGTGCATGTTTCAGTCTGTTCATACAAAACTTATGTTACTGATGCAGCTGGTCTGAGTAGAAGCGTGGTTACTTTCAAGTTTAATGTCATCGTAATTTATTAAATTTAGACCACTTGCAGAGATAACTTCACAAATACTGAGACTGTGTCCGTTAGCCGTGGAATGAGGTGCATGCTGGTCAGTAGTTAGTGACAAATTTGGACCACCACGTAGCTTATTTCATGGCTAACGCGTGCGTTCCTAGTATTTGCGAAGTTGACATAACAATCTCAAACAGTGCCCTCACTGAGGTCAAAGGCAGACCTATCCTTGGCTGAAAGTTGTGCTTGGCCGCGCATATACAATTGGATGTTTCTATTGTTTGACCTCAGCCGAGGCAACCTATGCAAGGAGTCATACATTGTTTCTTAAAAAATCACATAAATACAAACATTATTCAAAAAAAATAAAAAAAATAAAAAAAAATAATGCAGTCCAATCTTTACGTCTTATCGCTCAATAATGTCTGACAAAAAGTTAATGCTTCCCTATAAAAAAAGTTAAATTAAGATTGATTCTTTTTAAACTTAAAACAAAAATAAACATCCACTGCAATCTTGGCTCAGTTTCACAAAGATGTTAAAGCTAAAAGAAATAATTGTTAAGCAAACTATGCTAGGGAACCATTCAAGAGCAGTGTAGATAAAATGGTATTTTGGTTGGTAAACCATTTTTGCTAAGCGAAATTTGTATGTGCTTAGTATCTTTTTCTGCTAAACAGCTTTATGGAATTGGCCCCTGTTCGTGGGTAGTAAGTTATTTCTAGTAAACAAAATAATTTAATTAATGCTGAAATATTAACTTATTTCAAATGAAAAACTCAGAAATAGAATGTTCCTCTTTATATAAAAGTCTTTGGTACTTTCAGTATTATTTCTTTTAAACATGACAAGAAAACAGCTTTAAGTGTTTGACACTTACCTACATATAACAAATAAAAACCTCATTGATTTTGATTAAGAAGATCAAGATATACTTTTTCTCTTTTTGTTCACTGAGTCAAAACATTTTTTTTTCATTATGATGACCATAATGTAAACAAATATTGGAATGATAATAATTCAAAAGTGAGACACAGCATTGATTTATGGAAAAGCAAAACTAAGTCCAGCAACCCTCTAGTTTTCAATGCAGAAAAATTCATACTTCACATGAAATTTTAACAAATTTAAGAGATCTGGGAACTTATTATTAAGGAAATAAAGTATTACAGTTTATGTTTGTCAGATATTTTGTGCATAATATCTTACACCTACTTTGAAACTTGAAACTCTGAGTCTTGTAAGAGGCAGCAGGGCAGCATTTCAGTCAAATATTTCTTAGAGTAAATTGTAATATCGAGTATATAAAAAGTGAAAACAGTGAAATTAAAAATCTTTCAGTTCTTTAGATCACTTTCAATCAGGAGTCTAACCACTAAAATGTTTGTGTGTCTCCACAGCACCACATGCTTGCTGCTCCATAAAAGCAGTGAATGAAACTACCTTCAAGCCCCTTGGTCACTGTCTGAGTACTCATATGATTGTTCAGGAAAAAGAGTCATTTCAGAATAAAAACATCTAAAGCTTAGGATCAAAACCTTAAGTCAGGTTATAAAATGATGACATTTCCGACCCTCATGTCATAGCTTTCAAGAAAACCTCTTGGATTGTATCCTCACTGCCAGAGAAGTAGGTCAAAGAGCACAATTTTGTTTTATATCTTAAGAAAATAAGTCAATTTTCTCCACACAGACATAAATCAATGCTGAATTAAAAGGTAGGGTCATAGATTGGTAGATACAGTGTACTCCAAAAATTAATTTTAAAGGAACGTTACAGAACTGGTAATTAAAATTTTCTTTAAGATCACAGATTTACATAAAACTTACACGGTCTAATGATGATGATAGTAGAAAACATCCCTAGAAATACTTCTGTCTGAAATGCCATAATTGATGAGAAATAAATAAACTAATTTCCGATTGGAGTTTATCGCTCATGAGCGTTTTATTCATTGTAGGCTATAACACATGCAAATGTGTAATCGGTTTTTCACCATTTTCTTGTGACCCAGATGGCCGATCGATCTCAAACTTCTACAGGTTTGTCAGTTTATGTATATGGTGGATTATTTAAAGTGCTTCCACTGTTTTGTTAGCAAAAACCAATTCTGTCATGTTCCTTTAAGCATTGCAGCTGGTGAAAGTGCAAATGTAAATTATTTTTAGAAATGTTTCCCTTCAAAGTTTTAGGCCTGTGGTTTGGATAAGTTTTCACCCAAAAACCTTTGAATCTGAGAAATGATTCATGCATGAATCGTTTCTCGGATTTCTGAGGGTTGACTGAAAAATTCAAATTTTCGTGGTGTCCACTCGCGAATGGTGCGGCCGATGCTGTTGGTACCTGCTGTCACCTCACTAAACGTGGATGGATTAACGTTCTTGACAAAAAGACCTTGGACAGTTTTTTTTGCTGTTTTCTCAAAGTAGACACTGATGTGTTCATCTGAAACTTTCACAGGTGACTTCTATTGCATCTTTCTTGATTATTGTGCGTGTAAATCGGCATTACGTTGACAAATACACTTCTATGACCCTCCCTTTAAAGATAAAAGTCTGGAATTTCTCATCCCTGACGTTCAGAGATGTTCAAAGAGGAACACTCAGAACAAAGAACCAGGCTTGGCCGCTCGGCATTTACAATCGATGAGCCAGTGAGTACACCTTGATTGTGTTGACTTTACTGGCCACAACTGGCATCTCAATCAATCTGAGGTACCTCACCAATTCGTCCCCTGTTGCTGATCGTCCCCTCCTCCCTCGCCACTTCCTCAATGCCACCATGACCATCACATCAGGAGGGTCGTTCTTGTGGGTCTTCTCGATGACCGTCATCTCGTCTTTACTGAAGTGGAAGACCCGCATGAGATCATGCAGCTCCCTCTGACGAACGTTGGCTGCTACACACCGGAACATTCTCTCAATCATTGCAACTGTAAAATCAAATAACAAAAAAAATGTTTAATTAATTAATTAATCAACAATGTTTTGTTTCTGTTTCTTCTCACACTGTTCTTACTGCTTCAGCCTGTAAAACCTGCTAGACCTTATAAACGCAACAATCTTATCATCCATCACCGCTGTCACCTGGTTGTCACAAAGAGACACTTAACCCCTGCAGCCAAACTTTCTTGTTTGGAGAAAACCGCAATTGAAGTTAAACTACCTTTGAAATCATTGTTTCGGACACTGTTTGCCATTTTAACTTTGACATTTTATCACGCATGAAAGTGGAGATCTTAAATCATGCAAATTTGTTGCTGTTTTTATCACAGTAAGTTTAACTAATGGGTAATTAACTATTTAAAACATATGTGTCTCCATGAAAACTCCACGTACGAGGTCTGTGTGCAGCGCGAAAGTTTCTCTTTGTGAAAACTCAAAATGCAGAGTATTCGTATTTGGCACCTTGCGAGCGCTATGTACAAATACTTCAATGTAAAAAATGGCAAATCAAAATGTGGCTGTTTGTTCGTGAAAACTCAAAACTTTAAATTTGGTCCTTGTGCTAATTAGAGTAATTACAAAACTACAATGTTTTGATTGACTAGATCATCAGAAATCAGGAAAAAACTTGAACATTTTCTGTACAAAAATGTACAGACCTAAACTTGAAATGTGACGTCATTGAACCTTTTTGGATTTTGACAAACATTGCACCAGAAGGGTATCAAACTCAGTGGCATTTTACACCATTTTAACTTCAGGTTAGATACTTGTGATTTGTTCCCCATTTTCATAAGGATTGGAAAATAAGTGTATCACAAAACTGAATTTGACCTCGGACCTCTTTAAGATATACTTCTTATACTTGAAACATCGTACCTTCTCTTTCCTCTGCTACTTGTAAGAATCTTGTGATTGGCTCCATCGCTCCACCATCACAAACATCTCTCGGTGGGTGAGACAATGGATTTTTCTGTAACCTCAAATCAATCAAGTTCTTCAAGCAATCGAACCCCAAGGGAAGACGCCGTAGTTTATTCCCCTCCACGTGTAGAGCTTCGATGTGCTTGAGCTCGCAGATGGAATCAGGAAGCTCAGCCAAGCAGTTGTCCGTCACATCTAAATTCATGAGATTCTTCAGCTCGGAGATTGTGGAGGGCAGGCTTTCCAGGGCGTTATGAGAGACATCCAGTTCTTCAAGTTGTTGGAGAACTTGAATAGTAGATGGTAGGTAAGTAATTTTTGTTCCCTCTGGTTGTGCGAAGCGTAAGACTCTCAAATTGGGGAGGCCACAAAGCTGAAGCGGAAACAGTCCGTAGCAATTGTTTGACAGGTTTAGCTCTTCTAACTGTTCCATTTTCTCCACATCGTCTGCCATGTCAATTAACTGGTTATTAGACATAAAAAGCTTACGGAGCCATGACAAGGCACAAAGTTCCTCTGGGAAATTCTCAAAGTGATTCTGGCTAAGATCAAGGTGACAGAGATTCACGAGGTTGGAAATCTGGGCAGGAAGAGAAGAGAGTGAGTTTTTGGACATACTCAAGTGTTCCAACATCTGAACTTCACAGAGTTCAACTGGGAAACTCTCCAGCTTGTTTTCATTCAGTGTCAGCTGCCGGAGACTGAACAGATTCTCAACCTCTTGGGGAAGATGTGATAGTTTGTTTTGGTCGAGGGTAAGGAGTTCAAGCTCTGCTAAGGAGCAAACTCCTGCTGGAATTTCCTCAAATTGATTGTTCTGAAGGAGAAGTTGGTTAAGATGCCTCAAGTTGGCGACTTCAACGGGCAGATCTGTCAGCCTGTTCCCTGAGAGGTCAAGGACAACCAGGCTATGTAGAAGACACATATCATCAGGGATCTCCTCGAGGCAGTTCTGCCCAAGGTACAGCTCCGACAGGACGCTGAGGTATTTCAATTCAGAGGGAATCTTTTTTAATCTGTTGGAATCCAAACCGAGGATCTCCAACTCAGACAGGTGTTGGATCGCCTCAGGAATTTCAACCAACTGATTGCTGTTCAGACCGAGTATCCTTAATTTGTCCAGATGCTTGATTTCCTTGGATATCTCCGTAATGAGATTGTGCGAGACGTTCAGCTCCTGAAGCTCAGGGAGCCAGTAAACTTGCACAGGAAGGATCCTCAAGGAGTTTTTCTCAAAATGGAGTTCCCGAAGATTGTAGAAATACTCAACATCAGATGGGATAGTCTGCATGTAATTTCCACACATGCTAAGCTGGACTAACTGATCCAACAAGCATATCTGCTTGGGAAATTTTCTGAAATTGTTGTTGTTCAATCCAAGAATGCGGAGAAAGTTTAATTTGTTGAATTTCGGTGGAAGCGCCTCAAGCTTGTTCTGATTTAGATTGACAACAGTGAGTTCTGTCAAGTAACAAAACTCGTCCGGTAACTCAAGCACCTGGTTATCATTCATGTGAAACTGCCGGAGCTTTCTCAAACCCACAATGTCACTTGGCAGATCTTGAATGTCATTACCACTCAGATCAAGGATGTCCAAGCTCGGCAGGTGGCAAATCTCTACAGGAAAGCTTGTCAGTCCGCATCCCTGAAGAACGAGGGCTTCTAGGCAGGTCATCTGCTGGATTTGTGGAGGAATATCGCTGATTCGGTTGTTGTTCAACAGCAAGCAGTGGATGTAATCCAGCTCAAATGTCTTGAGAGGGATTTCGGGGATGGCCTGGTCACTTAAATCTAAGCAGTACTTTCCATTTGGGCTCAAGAAGACCTGAGTATTCAAATCTTCCATAGAAGCACTCTCAAGTACTGCTCGAAGTAGATTTAAATTCCCCTGCTTGTCTTGTTGAGCCATCGTCTCCGATGATGAATCAGGACTTGCTCTCCATGAGACCTTCTCTGCAAGCGAAGCAGCTTTTTGGATCTCACTCTGCCGTTGGTTTAATTCTTGAGTAATAAATGCATCTTTCTCATCAACGGGGCTATCCTCATCTCTTTTCCCATCACTTTGAATCTTTCGCTGTTCGAAGTCTCCATCTTGTGCGATCTCTGGTCTGGTTTCTTGATCTACTCCTTCATTGTCAGCACTCGTTTGGATCTTACCAGTTATTTCTTGCTGAGTAGAGGCATCCATCTTGCCAAAATGACCTTCTACTCTTTATGATAAGTTGTAGATCATCTGCAAATAAAAATAATATTTGATTCCAAAGATGAATTTTAAATATGACTTTTTTTTATTTGGACATTAGGTCCGTTACCAATAATTTATCCTTTAGCCTAAAGAACTGTATCTAATGCAAGTCTCTAGCATACAATATTCAAAAAATTAGATCCCATGTACATTGTTTCCGTGTGAATGTAGCAACATCATCCACTTTAATGGGCCTTGAATTTTTTGTTGTTATTGTTTTGTTTTGTTTTTTTCGTTTTTTCAAAAGGAAGCAAAATTAAACAAAAATGTTTTACCAGTGCTGTAAAGATAATAACATAGTTAAAATCTGTTTCCTTTTTTTTCTTTTCTTTTAACATGCAAGGCTGTACAATTGACATTTAGGGATCATCATTTCTATATTATCATCACACTACGCCGATTTCAATACCTTCTGGTAAAATTAACACCAAGTAAAAAGTTACATGTTTGAAATTTGAATGTTTTCCTCAAAAATTATTTTACCATGTTCAAATGGATTTATTTTCCCATTTCTGTTTTTGTTTTTAATATGTTCCTTTAAACTTGAATAAATGAATAAATAAAGAAAAATAGATTTAAAAACTGATTCAATGTGTCAACTGTCAACTGACACACAAGACGATCTAACTGTTAACTTTAGGTAGTTGACATAATTGCTGGTACTGGCTAACTTTTGGTAAACACTAGGCCTATTTTAAGCCAATTGAGCACGTGAGTAGCCATATAAATAAGGCTTCAACTACCTCAAAACTTGAACCATTAATGCGTAGCACGTTGCATGAAACTATATATATACACCCTCTAAGTTTGAACCATGGCATTTTCCTATAACAAAATTATTCATCCCCCCAAAATAATAACTACATTTTCTTTTTCTGATTTGTGGCTCCTGAGGATTAATATTAATAAAGTCTGAAATTCATAACAATTATTGTCGTAAAATGGTCCTATCTCGAGATTACAAAGTCATTACGACAATGTTGGGGCAGAACCAGACTAACATTTACAAATAACACTACACTGAGCCAGCCAGCCACTGCCCATGTTCAGTGCCGTTCCGGCTTTAATATAACGTTAGCTGGTGCCGGTGTCATAGGGAAATCTGTCCCCCGGAGATTCTGTCCCCCGGAGATTCTGTCCCCCAATGGGAAATTAACATGGGCTGAAGCCTTCAGTGAAGGAGGATGATTCAAAAGAGGGCGCTATCAGAAGAAGTTTGTACACTGGTCGCGGTATGGATGGGGGACAGAATCTCCCGGGGGACAGAATCTCCTGCCTGCCACCGTTAAATATTCACTGCCTTAATTTTATGTTTATGGAAAGTTAAAATTTGATCAAGTTTTTATGTGAACATCATAATGTACCATCCATGAAAAAACATTGTTCCTGTCTCCGCCATTATTTTAATTTTGATGTGCATGGTGTATTTAAAATCATAATAAACAAACAGCAGGAGGACGGAATCCAGGTCATAATGAGATGAGTTGAGATTTGTAAATTTTTACAACTATTGATTGTAATCAGTCTCAATTTCTCATTGATTGATTCAAATCTATTTCAAATCCTGATATTACCGATGCAAACAAGTGCTTTGAAAGACCACTGTGTAAAAAAACCTCCAAACCTCCTAAAAAATACTTAAATTGAGTGAAAAGTACTCACGTTTGTTTACCCATATGTTCCACCAAACTTTGTCCGTCATTCGCCGCTTTCGTTTTGATGTAACCGGGCAACTGTGCCGAGAGGGTCAGAGTTCAATAACTGCGACAGGTGCAGGTCTAGTCAACGCCTCTAATCAAGCCGTTCTCCACTACATAGGATACGGTTCCGTTAACCGTACTAAAGTAACATAATTGATTGGCCGATTTAACAGCGCCCTCAAGCGTTATGTTTTGCCGACCACATCAAAGGGGCGTGGTTGCGTACCGAGAACTGATAATTTTTGGGAGGAGTCTTTTCTTCTTGCTTTCACTTGTTATGTTTGGCCTTTGTTTCCTTTAAACTTCAGTGGCACTTTGAGAAGTAAGAACTTTCAAAGTATCTCTAAAAAGATTTCCCCACAAAACAGTTCAAATCTGAAAAATTGAATTGTTTTAGCCTTTTAGAAAGACTCTTATTGGCTCAACACGTGAGGCCAATTAACAATTGTTCGCATGTACACCCTAGATAATTTTGTTGGGTAAGCAGTTTGCAACAAACAGCTCATTCTATTTTCTATGTGAGTTTATTTCTTACATCATACAAAAAAACTCCACAAGAAAACGGTATTTTAAAAAAACAAAAAATGTTCTTTAGGAAATCTGACAATAATGGGGCATCGTAACAATATTGTAAATAATTCCCCTTTTAGGCGGCTATTCTATTGAGTTTTATCTGCGGATTTTATCTTAACTATGCATACTGTACAACGAACTGCCTATAATAAAAGCAACATGTAAACTACCAGTATTAAAGGCCCTGGACACGTAAGACCAGTATTCCCACTTGGTGAATCCCAACATATGCATATAATAACAAACCTGTGAAAATTTGGGCTCAATTGGTCATCGAAGTTGCAAGAAAATAATGAAAGAAAAAACACCCTTGTTGCACAAATTTGTGTGCTTTCAGATGCCTGAAGTCTTTTTCAGATTCAATAGTGAGAAATTACCTCTTTCTAAAAAACTACGTTACTTTAGAGGGAGTCGTTTCTCACATTGTTTTATACTATCAACAGCTCTCCGTCGCTCGTTACCAAGTAAGTTTTTTTTTTCGTTTTTTTTTTCTAGTGGAGTTAAACTTCGTTTATTGACATCAATCATTTTCCATTTACAACAGAAGGTACAAAACATACGGAAAGGTACAAGAACACATGCAAATGTTGAACATTTGAAAACGAAATTAACTTAGAAGGAAATCAAAAACTGAAATTGGTGGGCAATTTAAAATAATGAAAACAGAACAAAAACTAACTGCACAATATTACCCATATATCAAACAGAAAACTAATTATTGAACATCAGAAGGTAAATTTAAGCTTGTCGTTTTCGAAATAGCACAAAGCACCGTTTTTAACATAAGTTTGGTGAAAGGCTTCTTCACATAATCTGATGTTTTCCATTAGAATGAATTTTTTCCAGTTTTCTTTTGTAAACTTTAAGAATATCAGCGTGATTATTATTACCTTTTATCGATACTTCACATCGAATATTCCAAATAATTTTATGCAATTTAACAATTAAAAGTAAAACTATACATCGTCTGTAATGTGAATACCAAGAATTCTAGCACAATCAAATAGATAGAAATGCGGATTGCCTAAGTACTTTTTGATGATATTTTCTACAAATAACCAAGCATTATAGCATTTGTTGCACTCTATAAACAGATGTTCAATAGTTTCATTAACTTGTTTACAAAGTAAGCAGACATCGTCATCTGTGATACCAAACTTGTACAATTTATCCTTAGTAGGGAGAATTCTGTGTTTTAATTTAAACCACAAATCTTTACCAAGTAAGTTTTTATGCTACTACTTTGAGTAATTACCAAACGTGTCCAGGTTCTAGAATAATTTCTGCAGGAAATATCTGTCGGGAATAATCTTCTATTACCCAAACTTCCTTTATTTCTTTAACACACATTCTCACAACAAATTTGCAAACTGCTCTCGCAAAAGCAGTATTAAAAAGAGACAGATTTTTCAGAAAATATCAAATCTAATGCGCCTTAATAATGTTTCGGATGTCTTTCCAATGTGATTCTTTTTACGATGTGATTCCTTATATCATGTTGCTGGTATTGTTTTTTTTTTTTGCTTTAATATTAGTCATCAGTTCCACTGACCATCCGAATAAGTTTCGTCTCGCCCTTTATCGGGTCTGCAAGGTTCCCCCAGAAGTACCAATTCCTTTGTTTCTTTACTGGGTCCTCATCAACATGAAGCCTCTCGAAGCTCCTGCTGGTCTGCTCGTTGGTGGTGGTGGTGGTGGTTTCTTTGGCCTCCTCCTCAACCTCCACAGGGGATTCAGACCAGAATATCTCCGTCTTGGCAATGTTCGCGTAGCCGCCTCTCTTGCCGTAGATGTAAGAGTACGGGTAGAGTTGGGTGGTATCGGGGGAGCTGATTGATCCGTACATGGGTCTACTGGAGAAAAGATCCCCGTCCACCATGTACAATTCTCCCCTAACCCCATCGTCTGAATAACTGGAGAAAAAAAACAAATCAAAGAAGTTGGGTTTAAAATGTTCCACGATGAAGAACAATCATCTGTGAAATTGGGTTTATCATAAAATTATGAAATGAGAAAAGTTAAAGTTAGGTATGGAATCCATCTTTCATGCAATTAATGTTTTGCACACGGAACGTGAAGGCTATAAGTTAACAAAAGAAATCGTTAAAGTTTGACAAAACGATAATGTCTGACATCGTGACGTCATTCCCCCTTTCTCTTTTTAAATGGAATCCATCTTCAATGCAAATTAATGTTTTGCCCACGGAAACTGAAGGCTATTATTATTTAAAAATAAAGGTAACGGTCTGTAAAGGTTTGGTAATTACTCTGAAAATTAATGGCAATAACAACTTAACTTGAAGTACGGCAGCTTTGGATAGTAGGCCCTTATAATGCATTTTGAGAAACTGTTCACTTATAAGTAGGCTACTGCGGTTATTGAAAAAGATATCACCTTTTATTCCCCAAAATTTGAATCTGAGAACCGTTACTGACAGTAACTTTTCTCAGATTGTGTATTCCAATTGCAGATTGTTCTTCCTGCGTGGACATAACCACTCCGGATTTTCGGCAATATCTCAAAAACGCTACCACCTTTTGAAGTGAAATTCTCACAGGTTAGTTTTATGGTATATATCTACAACTATATAGGATTGAAACAAACAGTGGGTTCCAATCCAAACGTATACAATCCCTCTAACAAAGTTAAAATTTCTATTCAATCATAGTTTCTCTATGTCTGGCATCTTGACGTTATACCTCCCTTTCTCTCGTTCATCGCCTCCGTTCATCAGCTTGTACTTGTTAATTTCTTCGCTGCGTTCAATCAAGCAAACCACCAAGATGATAAACAGTAGCAGTAGTGTAGTGCCTCCAATCCCACAACCGACGTATAACCATAAGAGTTGGACTCGTAGCTGACAGTGACTTCCAAGATATAGTATCTCTGCCGATTGAGGACAACTGTGTTGGGGAGTACAGATGGAAATGTTTAAAGGCACTGAACACGTTTGGAAATTGTCAAAGACCAGTGTTTTCACATGGTGTATCCCAACATATGCATAAAATAACAAGCCTGTGAAAATTTGGGCTCAATTGGTCATTGAAGTTGCAAGAAAATGATGAAAGAAAAAACACCCTTGTTGTACAAATTTGTCTGCTTTCAGATAGGAATAAAAACGTCTTGCAAGAAGTTTTTATTTTTAGTGAGAAATTACCTCTTTCTCGAAAAAACTACGTTACTTCAGAGGGAGTCGTTTCCTACAATGTTTTATACTATCAACAGCTCTCCATTCCTTGTTACCAAGTAAGGTTTTTGTTCTAATATTTGTTTTGAGTCATTACCAAACGTGTACGATACCTTTATAGGGTCTGTATACGTTTGGTAATTACTCATAAAATTAATGGCAATAATAACTTACTTGGTAAGATTCGTACAACAACTTCTGATAGTATGAAGCGTTTTGAGAAACATTTCACTTTGAAGGAATGTGGTTGTGGAAAAAGATATCAGTTTTTATCCAAACAAATTGAATCTGAGAAGCGTTTCTGTCAGAAACGTTTCTCAGATTGTGTCTTCCAAATGCAGATTATCCTTCCTGTGTGGACATAACCGCTACAGATTCTCGGCAATATCTCAAAAACGCTACCACCTTTTGAAATGAAATTTCCACAGGTTAGTTTACAACTATATAGGATTGAAACAAAGAGTGGGTTCCAATTACCAAACGTATACAATCCTTTTAAAACAAGACCTGTCTTTCAATCAAAGGCCTGTAACTTCATGTTTAAACTAAAATAAACAAC
The DNA here is from genome assembly GCA_021014325.1 of Plazaster borealis. Lineage (NCBI taxonomy): Eukaryota > Metazoa > Echinodermata > Asteroidea > Forcipulatida > Labidiasteridae > Plazaster > Plazaster borealis. The sequence continues at coordinate 4,316,359 of CM037471.1, read as the reverse complement.
AGGGGATAGTGACGTTGTGCTGGTACCACAATACGCATCTCACGTTACGTCACACATAACAGTGCACACATTTAATGTTCTAGTAAAATGCTATCCAGATTGCCTGGGATTGTCCTCCAAACTAAAATTCGAAAGAGAAAAAAATCACAATTGAAGAAACTTGAATTAAATTGTCATCAAACCAACCTGCATAATATTTCGTCTCTGTCTGGTTCCTGATAACACGTTCCTTCCCCACAGTAACCAGCTGAGGCTTTACAGCGTGACTGACAGACGTAGTAGCACCAGGTTCCCTGACTATTTTGCATCTCCACCATGTCAAGTCCTGTGGGACATTTCGGTTTCTCCGTGTTGCACATGTATGTCTTATCTAAAATAACAATATTGAGAAATAGAGAATGGTTTGTAGTGTGACAATGACACAATGGATGACAATGACAACAGCAGTAGGACAATAAGGCAATGGAAGTACGACTATAATCACATGGTAATGGAATTGCACTGTATCAAATGTGACAATGACAATGACATAAATATGACAAAGTCAATGACAATGATAACACAGTTTTGTGGGTTTTTTTTCTCTTAAAACACACGTCTTCCCATGAGCACTTATACGCGCCTATCCGCCATTTTAGGAGCCAAAATTGTGGAAATGGTAGACGCCCATTTTGCAAAGGTGCGTTCTGCGTCTGCAAGGGGTCCACTAGCTATACATACATGTACATAATGCAGTTCAGTACGTAAAACCACTTTTCGCAAAACAGCACATCAATCCGTACATGTTTAATTGTCCATTGGAAAGCTTGTGAGGGTTGGGTGGCAATTTTTGCAAGAGGCGTTCTTCCAGTCTTGGTTGTTGGTACCTGTATAATAGATAGTGTTTCCTGACCCCTACCTGTAATCTTATCACGTCCCTCTTTTTAGTTTCTCCAATTGAAGATTAACACGAGGATATAGTTTCTCTTTACATGATTATTAGAGACAATCTTTTGTATTAACCCAATTCACCTGACGTCATTATCACAATAATCTTGGTTGCGCCTTTTTGGAAGTCAATGTCCCCGTTTTGTGCACATTCCCGTGTTTTGCACATTTTTTTAGCAACTCGGTGTTTAATTCACATTGTACATGTTGACTCCCCAAATGGTGAGTGTGGCACATACGCCACGTGTGATGACGTGCGTGCAAGGGGTCACTTCCATGGAACATCAATAAAATGTGTAAAAGCAAAAGCATACCAGACTGGAGGTCGCTATGCAAAAGCTTGCCCCAATGTGATGTAGTATCAGTATTTTTAGCCTGATGAGGAAGTCAAATCGAGCATTTTAATAGGGATTCGGCGAATCACTGTAACGGACATTCTCGGGGGGGGGGGGTGGTCTGCACTGGTCCCCATTAGTCACACCAGGACACCATTTCAATAAATCTGATTTGTGGTTACCAGTTGGTGCTGAACAGTTTAGACACTCAGTCGGTATTTGTAGAAACCCAAGCCATCCAGTCTGAACAGCCTTCCAGACTGTCTTCTCGTAGATGCCAAGGGCTGAGAGGGCCCTTGCCGACGGGGCCATCTTCCCGTAGTCGTAGACCACCTCGTGTGGCACAATCACACTACCGGGCCTTAGTAATACAATTAAAGACAAAATAAAAAAATTCAAGTTAATCGTGGCAGCAAAATTAAATGCAACAGCATGAAAAGGAACTCAATGCGAAGCTTATCTTTAAATTCTTTTCATAAAAAACCCATACATGTTTCTTTCTCCCTTCTGAACGATTGCTAAGGTAATAGAAAACATCATGATCAAACTAATTTCACACATAGTTATTGATACACGTGATAATGTTTATACATTTTTATTATTATTAATTTTTTTATAATATTTTTTGTCCCTCCAACTTACTTGAGATCGTTCTGATTGATTTCAACGCGATCAAAACCTGACAGAATAGAGTACTCCGCTTCTGCCTATGAAAGAAAACAAGGGGAAACCATTTCCCGTAAGAATCATCAAATTTTTAACTTAATTTTCACCTACTTTTGTAATCCACTAATTTTTTAGAGTGTACTTTTGTTGTAAAATTTATTGGTTACTGTTAATGTTCCACCTTCTCTCAATTCTATTTAAGATTGTTGATGTAATTGTTTAATTGTAAACTCAATGTAATTTTGCCTTTGTCAACAAAATGTAATGTTTTTAATAAACCATAAACCACGAATACTAAAGACATGGATATTATTAATGGAAAAAGGAATTAAAACGAAAACTTCATTTTGATCCGAGGAAATGAATCACGTGATCTAGTTTGTGTTTTGCTGAGATTCCCACACTGCAAAAACTGGGATGTTACATTGACACCATGGGTGTTGTTAAAAATAGATACCAAAAAAACAATCACAATTTACACTTTAGGGTGTGAAAATAATAGTAATTTCTGCAAAACCGATTACATTGGTGTTATTTGTAACACCCTACGATGTTAATGTTGATTCTCTCTTCGGTATCTATTATGTGACAACACTCATGATGTCAATTTTAACACCCCAGTTTTTTTTTGCAGTGCAGCGGCACAACTCGTTTAATTTCTTTCAACAATCTATATTTACGTCAGAATTAAGTTTACAGAAAAAATAAACTATTTAAAGTGAACTATAAAGCTTCACAATTTTCACACATTATATTTTTTCCAGAGATTTACCGCTTGTCTGAATTCGGTGATGAGGTGTAGACACACATCAGAATTCTTATTGACGATTGTGTCACATGTTTTATTCTCAAGAACTGGAGAAATGACGGCTATTTCAATTGATATCCTTTTCTCAATCACTGTAAAACGAAAAGTACACAAAAGAACAATGCATGTTAACTGCTGTAGCTGCCGAAAAGAACACAGTTTTCAATGGACGACTTGTCTCGCGATTTTGAAAGCCGTTATCCAAATTGGCAGCTACAGCTACGGCTACGACGGTTGCTAAGGATGTTGGTAAGGACGTCCTATACTTCAATGTACGATGATGCAGTGATCCAGCCGTAGCCGTTACCGTAGCCGCCAAATTCGGACACATCCTTGATAACAGACCAAAGGACGACCTGTCTCAACGGACGACCTGTCTTAACGGACGATATGTATCAAGTCAAGTTGTCCAACGGTCGACTTGACTAACCTCCAGTTTTTATATTTTATAAATTCTAATGACCAGGAAAGTGCAGTTCGCGATATCTTGATAAAGGTTATAAAATAATGATTGACTCACCGACTCCATCAGGTGGATCTGGGTACTCGTCACTAGGGACACAACTCGTAGACTCTGTTAACATAACCACAAAGAAGTATTCATTAATCACTTCACGTTCTTAATATTAATTCAAAGCTTTTTAAAGTAAGTGAAACTTGAGAAAGTTCTAAGCTAAAGTAAACTAAACCATTTTTCATTTTGAAGGATCTAAGCTAAAGTGAAATAAAACATTTTTCCTTTTGAAGGATTTCAAAACATATTACGTTTACAATCATAAATTTCTTATTCATTGATCCTCACTATTTAGAGAGATTCTTAGCTTAGGTGTGGCTTAATGCTTGTTTCAGAGTGCCGTACCTGAGCAAAATCGTCCTGTCCAACCATCTGCGCAGTCGCAAGAGCACGTATCTTCCTCCAAGTCTCCCCCATTCAGGCAGACATCTCCACTTTGACAAACTAAAAAAGAAAAACAGCAACCAGTTTACATTTATTTCCTTGTCATAAACAAAGTGATAGATACAAGGTATTAATGAACAGAGTAGAGGTGAGTTATTTATAGGCTTGAAAAAGCAAAGAAAGGAAACAGTATGGAGGCTGATTTGATAAGCCGAGGCTAAGCCGAGGCTTGTAGTAATCAGCCTGTGGACAGACAGAGACAAGACAAACGGACAAACATTATGACGAACAGATATGAACAAAACAACTTACAAATAATTCAACCGTCACATGAAATGAAAATGATGTTTTAGAAAAAGGAACAAGCGATCATGATGTACCTCGCAAAGAAAGAAAACTATGTTACATACTTAGATATAATGGCTATTTTTAAGGAGGCTTTAAGAGTAAGGGACTGTAAATATCAAAGATTTTTTGAAAATGTTGGCCACGGCCAAAAAATGGATTTCCTTTATACTTTTATATTTAATGGACCTTGGCCCCAAACTAACAAATATGGAAAAACAATTCAAAAAATAACTTCGTTGCCATGGCAACAGCCGATTTACCATTTCGGGGTGGTTTTGCCTTTTTTTCGATTTTAGAATAGTGAAATTTGCCCTCTTTCAAGGCCGCGTTACCATTAAACAGCATATAGAACATTAGTTTCTTTACATATTATGGATAGGTGGGACCGTAGAGGTTGCATTGAATGCATAAAAATAATCACCAGGTATATGGGCGGGTTATACCCTTAGTTCGAAATAGGGGTGTTTTTGGACTTTGTTAAAAGATGAAAATATACCTTTATATATCTTTTGACGGCTCATAACCCATATGGTAGTGCTCCGATTTCAACATCGACCACATATAGTTGAGATGGGACATTGGTCTTGTAGAAAATTAAAAAAAATGCTTGGGGAAAAGACTTGATTCTTTGCAGTGTTGCCAGGCATTTTCAATTTTTTTCGAAATTCACATGGGCACATAGTGCCCCCCTCATCCGTATTATCTATATTTCTTAAGCGTTATTTATAAAACTTGCCACAAATGTTCATTTTACCAAGTTGTACTTGGTCAAATAAAAAAAAAATTAAACAAATGCAATGAAAGGCAAATTTTGGGGTTATTTTGCCCAATTTTGGTAAAAAACATGTTTTTACCCCAGAATTTCAGTGTTTTTCCCCAATAACTGTACAGTTTTGTAAACTTGTTTATTTTGACATAATCAATAACATGACATTGTATTTTATTACTGGGGTCATTGTTGGGGTGCTGTAATCTTTGGTTTATCCCATTTTGAGAACAAATTTGCATTTTTTGTTTTTCCACTTTAAAACAAATGATATAACCGCCAACTTTTGCGCCTAAAGTTACAAAGATAAGGCATGATTGACAACTAATATACAGTATTTCTCGGCCTTTACATTTGAAAGTAGTATGTTCAAAAAATACATTGATAACAAACTTGATATAGTTTGCAGCCCCTTAAAACGGGTTGGAAATACAACCGAAGACGGCCAGTCATGGCCGCTGGTGGCAGCTGCCCACCAGGTTACCGTACTTGCTAACTTTACCCTCGCTTTAGGGTCAACTTATTATATGATTATTAGCATTTTATTTATTGTCATGTAAAACCACTTGGTAACAGTGGCTTTACAGTTATTTTATTTGTATTACCTTTTTTTTTTTTTTTTTTTTTTTTTGGGGGGGGGGGAGTTATCGTCTCTTCAATGGTTATTTTGTACTCAACAAAATTTGATTGATGTGTATCATATCATCAACTCATTGTGGAAAATGTCAACTTCAGCAGAGGGAATAAGAACTACTTCTTTCTCTGGAGTGTTTCAAGACTCCTTTTTTTCAAATTTATTATTACATTTTTGAAACTCAATGCTAACCCCATAGTTCAATGTGTTAAAATGAGATGCAACGGAAAATTGTTGGTATAATTGGAGTTTTACAGTGAAATATGGATATAATTATACTTTTTCAAGAGTGTGAAAACACATTATCCCTGCCAGGGGGCACAATGTGACAATGTGCTCCCTACTATATTTTTGCCTCTTATTGGGTTCAGCTGTTACCATGGCAACTGTCGGTAAAACATTTCAATGTTTTTGAATTATTTTGTTTTTGTCTTTTTCAACAAAAGTTTTAATTGTCCTTGTTTTTCCCCCAAAATAAATTGTAGTGATGGGTGACTTTATAGCATTTAATGCATTGTGGGAACTCACAATGGCCGCCATATCCGGGGACCATCTTGGACTTTGTGTTTTTCAGCCCGTAATTAGGCGGTTAAAACTCAGTTTTTTATCAATGGAATATTTTTAACATGCAAATTTCCAACTTTTCTGGCGAAGAAATACTATAGAATCATCAAGCAGGCCCATCATTGTAACCTTAGTGGAAAAACAATAAAAAATTGGAATAAACCATTGATTATAGCATCCAAACAGTAAACCCAGTAGACCTACTTAATTAAAATATAATGTCATGTTGTTGATTATGTCAAAATAAACAAATTTGCAAAGTTGTATGGCATTTGGACAACAAATACTGAAATTATGGAGAAACAATGAGATTTTTGACAAAAAATGGGCAAAAAAGTACAAAAAATTCCCTTTAATGACACAAATTTTTAAAATTTGTTTTCTGCATCATGCAGAACTTGGTGAAATGAACATTTGTGGCAAGTTTCATAAATATCGCTCAAGAACTTTGGATAATACGGAGGGGGAGGCACTATGTGGCCATGTTTATAAAACAAAACAAAAGGGAAAATGCCTGGCAATACTGCAAAGAATAACGTATTTTCCCGAAGCAAATTTATTAATTTTCCACAAGACCAATGTCTCACCTGAACTATATATGGTCGATATTGAAATATGAGCACTACCATGTGGGATATGAGCTGCCAAAAGATGGTATATTTTCATACTTTCAAAAAGTCCAAAAACACCCCTATTTGAAACTAATGGTATAACCCACCCATATACCTGGTGATTATTTGTATGCATTCAATGCAGCCTCTAAGGTCCCACCTATCCATAACATTTCAAGAAAATAATGGTCTATATTTTGTTTAATGGTAACGCAGCCTTGAAAATAGGGAAACTTTGATATTCCAAAACCGAAAAAAGGGCGAAACCACTCTGAAATAGTAAATCGGCTGTTGCCATGGCAACGAAGCTATTTAAAACAAATTTTTCCCATAGTTGTTAGTTTGGGACCAAGGTCCATCAAATATGAAAGTAAGAAGAAAATCTATTTTTGACCGTGGCCACCCTATGTTTGATATTTACAGTCCCTTACTCTTAAAACGGTCAACTGACGGCTGGGTTTTAATTAATTCTTCGTCTATGGCATTCCAAAAGCGATGACCATACACAAATTAACGGTATGTTCTTCAGACGAACGAAGTTGGAAACATGATCATGGCGAGGTTGATTTGCACTGAGAAAAGCTAGGCTACAATGGGCAATGGTTGAATGGTGTCACCTGAACACAGCAAACCGGTGTAGAGGTTTGGGCAGTCACATCCACACGTAACGGCATTCTGGTACGATCCGCCATTTTGACACGGTTGACAATCTAATTAACACAAGATATATAAGACGTTATTTCCTCATATTATCAGTTATTCATCTGGATTTGAAATAATATTAATACATAAAAATTAAATACATAAATTTGTATTGTTATTTCCTATTGCAATCATAAAGTTATTTTACCATAAGCAAGAACAACTTCACCTGTGCAATTGTTTCCGGCGTAAGGCGGTGGGCAATCACAGCTGCATGACTTGTAAGAAAACTTCCCGCCATTTTGACACAAGAATATGGCCGGGCATCCTGAAGGTAAATGGGTAGAATTTGAACAGTAGCATTTCAACCATAGACGGTTTCGTTGTAGCAAAGATATGTTTCTGGAACTAATCTATAATAGAGTTATAGTAGTAAATCGTGCAAGTATCGCGCGTTTTGAACGGTTTGGGGAAACCCACTTTACATTACTTTATCGTGCAAAGGAAACAAAATGGCGCATTTAAACTGATCCCAAGGTTTCAAAACGCGCAAAACTTGCTCTGTCGATTCCGCCCCGCAACTCGACCTTTTTGTTGAAGACTATTATCATTAACTTAAATTGAAAACCAATCGAAATATAACTTCACATCACGTGGCATTTAGGTTCTTGGTTACCTTTGCCTGCTTAACGACATTTCTGCGAACAGCGGTTTCGCCTTCTAATATTGTCTCCACAATTCCAAGGGTTTCCGAAGACAAGCAGAGCGTACCAATCGAAACGTCGAGGCGTTAAGAAAAAAGTTCTTATCGTAGTCAGCAACTATTAAGATAATATTGAGGTCCTGCCGCATATCTCGTCTTGCAGTTTGAAATACTTTAGGAACAATGTTTTGTGAAAAGTGCAAATACACATTTTAAAGCCTCTATCTAATGTACCTTTTAAAAATAATATTTGATACTTTTAATTAATAATCAAAACATTGTCCAACCTGTAACGTTAGTGCTGAAGCCACACCTCCCCTCATTTCCACTTTTATCAGAGGCTGTGCAAGTTATTGTCGTGACACCCACTGGAAAGGTGTCCCCACTCCCAACGGTGTCGCCTCTGTCATTTTTACACGTGACGTCCGACGTACCGTCGACTGCATCAATTGACGACGGGACTGGGGACCAGTCTATGGTCGCATACGTCATGCCCGGGAGTGCCTCAGCTTCCAGGTCTTTGGAGCACGTCATGATTGGCGCTTCGTTGTCTGCATTGAAGGTAACAAAATAGCAAATTGTAAAATTTCTTTATCTATTATCATTTTGAATTTCTTCCTTTGCGAGTAAAGCCATTCAAGGCACCGTACACGTTTGGTAACTACTAACAAAAAAGCATAACAACTTACTTGGTAACGAGCAACAGAGAGCTGTTGATAATATAAAACATTGTGAGAAATGACTCCTTCTGAAGTTACGTAGTTTTTTAGAAAAATAGTAATTTCTCACTGAATTATTTGAATCTGAAAAAGATTTCTGGCCAGAAGTCTTTTTCAGGCATCTGAAAGCACACAAATTTGTGCAACAAGGGTGTTTTTTCTTTCATTATTTTCTTGCAACTTCGATGACCAATTGAGCCAAAATGTTCACAGGTTTGTTATTTTATGCATAAAATATGTTGGGATACACCAAGTGAGAATACTGGTCTTTGACAATTACCAAACGTGTTCCAGTGCCTGTAACCCTTTTGAGATTATGGTGGACACCATAGGAGTGCCCTGTTAGGTTTGGGTGTATACAGACAAATCAAACACTGCCCTAGTAATGTGTCCACCATACCTCAATATGGCTTATGGCTTAGGCTTGGAATCAGGCTTGGACTCCGCTTTCGGCACGGAGCTTTACGGACAAAGCCCCTGGTAGAACCGTAGCCAAAGCCGTTTATTCGAAACAGCCTAATGAATAATCATGAGCAATGCTGAATTGCATTCTATGACGTACCTATGACTGTGATGACGAAACTGCAGTCTCCCTCATTTCCACTTGTATCGGAAGCTGAACACGTGGTTACAGAATCACCAACAGGAAATCGGTTCCCTGACTCAACATGTTCATCGGCTTCATTGACACAGGTTACATCACGTACAGCATCGACGACATCTTGAGCTGACGGTAATGGGAACCAGTCTACTGTCGCATCCACCATTCCGGACTCTACATTTTGACTGTGGTCAGCTGGGCAGGTTACGATGGGGCCTTCATTATCTGAAACACATTGAGATTATACTTTGAAGCAAATGACTGACGACATTAAAGGGACACGTTGCCTTCGGATTGGGCGCTTTGGGCTATAAAAAGAGTTTTGTTACGAAATGAATTTGGTTGGAATATTTTAAAAGTAGAATATAATGTTTACACAAATATCTCTCGAAATTGTATGGTTTTCCTTTTACATCCTCAACTAAAACAGGCCGTATTTTTGTGGAGTCAAAAATTTTGTTCTACAAAATGGCGGACCGTGAAGTAAAAGGAATACCACACAGTCTCGAGGGACTATTCTACTTTTCGAACATCTTTCCAACCATATTAATTTCATAACGAATGCTTTTAAAGCCCATTAAAACCCTCCCATGTGCACAATCCAAGATACATGTAGGCCTACCTCAAAATCTCATGCTATGCACACAACGGTGAGGTAACCCATGCCTCACTTTGCTATCATTATATTTGTACGTGTCATTAATCAGTGCCACAGATTGCCTCTGTAGGAATTGATCAAGGTTGAGAAACCTTGTCTCTTCCAACAGTGGCACAGATTCCATTGTAATTGAGCACAGCTGGTGGCTTCTCCAGTTTGACACTTACTAAAGCACACGTCTCACTACAGCAAACGGCTAATGGCTCTACTCTCTACAGCATGTGTGTGCCACAAAATGCCTCTATTGTGGCATAGTGGGGTATGGGTTGGTTGTCTCAAGACGCGCACTAATAGTAAGATGCCGCAAAACAACAATGACGAAAAGCTGGCACATGATGGCGCCCTATGATAGTAAGAATCTTTAACACTCAGTGCTGTACGCAGACACTTTTATATTTTATCAGTAGGACCCCTAAAGTGAAAGTCCTGGGGCCGATTAAACAACGAGTTAAGACTGATCTTAATTGTGTAACAACCTTAACTGCTAAGCAAAATGTGATGTCACAATACAAATCACTATCTTGGTGATATTTACAACTCATCTTAAGACGAATCTTAGTGCTTTGTGAGATCGTCGCCTGTCAGCTTAGCAATTGTGGTTGCGGTGTTGAAGTACAATATATGACGTCATAACGACGATACCGTCATACTTGTCACCAATACTGTTTACTCCAAATACCTGTGACAGAGATGACAAATTCGCAGCTGTTTTCATTCCCGCTGCTATCCGAAGCTGAGCACGTGACCTTTGTCGTCCCTGGTTGAAATCTATCTCCAGTCTCGACAACTGTGTTGTCTTCATTATAGCAGGTGACTTTGACTAAACCTTCAACAGCGTCAATAGCTGATGGAGACGGAGACCAGACTACAGCAGCGTCTGGCATCCCTGGGTCTACATTCGCATTGGTGCTAACCGGACACGTCACATGTGGGCTTTCCAAATCTAGAGAGATAAAAAAGTAAGATTTGAAGTGTTACATGCTGCAGAAAATTAGAACTGAGTAGGTTTTATGAGTCATGGCTGTAGACCGTGCAAGTCTTGCGCGTATTCGAACATTGGGACCCATTAAATCCTGCGTGACACCACCCCCAAAAAATCACACTCGGACAGCATCGGTCACTTTTTGAGTGACCGTTTTAATATTAGCGTGTAATACATTTTTTATGAAGAAAAAAATAATTTTCAAATGGCCCAAACCATTAGATATGGACCCTTCTGACCAAATGAAACAAATTCAGGTCACTGCTTACAGCCATTGTACAAGTATACAGAGTAAGCCATCTGAAAACCATATGGTTCATTTCACCCAGTAGTGGATTTATTTTAGGTGAAAACCCCCCTGATGGTAACAAGACAATAATATTGGCAGGCTATTTGGCTAGGTGTAGTTGGGGCACTTGGAATTGTTTAGATTTTTGAAGAAAACAAATGGTGGAGTACCGACTGTTTAATTAAAAACGGAATTTTAATAAGTGATCGATGGCATCATTAAGTGTTAAAGTGCGCGAGTTTGTTTCCTTTACGCGTGAAAGCATTGTTCGTGGGACCAAAGTGGTCAACAAAATGTTCGAATACGCGCGAGACTTGCAGGTCTCTTATGAATTGGTGAATGACTATTTTTAGAGGGAAGCGTAAATTATGAGAAGAACCGGATTTGGATGTGCTCTGTTCTCCTCGTCTGCATGGCTTATTTTCTTCGGAGCGAGCAGAGCACACCGTTGGAACTGAAGAAGAATATAAAAAACTTGACGATCAGGTTTTTATAAAAATGTTTATAATGCACAGACGTCCACGGGTCAAGGGAACTATAACCATGGCTTGCAGAGTGGAAAATAAAAAGGAGCAATTTGAGACTTCTAAATTATATCAACAAACTATCAAGCTATTCTGAATCGCTACTGTTTTTTAAAATTTTATTTTATTATTATTTTATTCATGAGAGATTGCCTAACTTCACAATGCCGGACGGCCACTTCAAGGTGAGGGCTACACTTAACTGATTTGGGCTATTGACCAAAATCACTGCCACTTGCCATCTACTCCTGGGGCTGAAAACAGGGTTACCCCCTTCACAGTCCGTATAAGGATGTAGGCATGGGTATCATAAACTAGGCGCCTGGCTGGGAGAGCAGAATGCACGACCTTCCCAACTTTTTACGAAGCAATTATGGTTTAAGTGCCTAATGGCACAAGTGTCATGACCGGGATTCAAACCCACACTCTGCTGCTGACAACAACAGAGCTTGTGTCCGGTGAACAAGACCGCTCGGCCAGATATAGTTATAAAGATTTTGCAAAAACAACAATACCTTGAACTGTGACAACAAATACGCAGTCTGAAACATTGTTGAAGCCATCAAAAACACTACACGTAACTTCTGTACGGCCGATATAAAATGAGCTACCAGAAGAAGGATAGCATGAAACAGTCGGAGAGATGACGGTGTTATCTGTTGCTAATGGATCTTCCCATGTAATTACTAGACTGCTACTGTTTACTGTCGTTTCGGTGATGTTATCCTGGCAGGTGACGAATGTTGGAGGGACGTAGTCTGTCATCAACAAATAAATATATACACTTAGACAATTATTTAATTATTTTATTGTAAAATGGAAAACAATCCGTTAAACACTCTGTGTTCATACACGCTGTGGACCTTCCTTTGTTCTGTGCACTTAAGAAAAAACCTATTCTTCAACACTAGCAGGTTTTTTCTTTTAAATTGTTGAAGAATATGTTTTTTTCTTAATGCACAAAACGCAACCCATAGGTGTATGTGTGGACGTGTGCAAGTCCACAAAGTGTTTCAAGTCCCAACATTATGTGAACTATATTCTTTTGTTCTCAGACCCACAGTTCGTACGTAAAGTTTAAACACCCTCCAAAACATAAAGTTTGAAATGAGCTTTAAGGGTTAAAAGTAATCAGCAGTGAGGGTTCTGTCAGAAACGTTTTTCAGATTGTGTATTCCAATTGCAGATTATTCTTCCTGTGTGGACATAACAGCTCCAGATTGTCGGCAATATCTCAAAAACGCTATACCACATTTTGAAATGAAATTTCCACAGGTCAGTTTTATATCTACAACTATATAGGATTGAAACAAACATTGGGTTCCAATTACCAAATGTATACAACCCCTTTAATTAAGAACTAAATGTAACTTTAAGCATAACATGTATTATGTCTGGTAGTCTCTGCTGTTTGGTCCTTGATCTATGTGATGATACTAACCTATTTCGCATGACAATCCATGCCACTCAACTTCACACGTACACGGTGGGCCGAAGGCAGGTCCCAAACAAGCTTCACAGTGTGTTGGGTCACCTGGAGAATCGCATTTACTACCGTCATCAACTACAAGAAAACATACCATTAAAAGAAAGAGAATTAGAAATGGATCTAAACAACGACTCAAGTTAGACTCCAGCAGACTCATCGTCAGCTTGGACTTGATCGACCCATGGGCGGCTCCAGCCCAGGAACGGAACCTTTGAATTGATGTTTCAACCCCGTTTCCGAACACATCGAACCCCAACAACGTCCATCACTTCCTAATAGGTTGGTTGATTAATAGAAAGAGGGTGTGAAAACCCTCTATCGCACATTGGTTGTTTGATAAGTGCTCACCACTTAGAGCTCAGCCCCTCCATAATTCAATTCAGTTTATTGGTCCTCATGCTGGAGGAAAATTTCCTTGCATTCATGCCATACACAAAATAATTACACTCAAACAACAAAATGCTGAATATAAACTAAATCAATTTAACAACATCTTAGCAGAAAGAAATTAACGTCTGGGCTTATCATTGAGGAGGCGGACAGCGTATGGTATGAAGGAGTTGAGGTATCTGTTTGTTTTGAATCTAAGTGACTGCCATCTCCTACCACTCCTTAGTCTGGTGAAAAAACTTGTTTAGTGGATGGTCGATGTTACTTTTAACCGCTTCTGCTTGTAAATAGAACCCTTTATTTACAAGTTTCTTACAGGTATGTCCAGGTATGTTTATCCTCAGATATAACCCAAACTTACCAGCATACCGGGCGGGTCTTGGCCCCTATTAATGACCCCCACACTTACCAGCATCACAGTCAGGCCCTTTCCATCCCGTCTTGCAGCAAGACCCGGCTCCTTCGCAACTCTCTCCGCAGTAGGCTGACGGAGTACTAGAGTCGGTACAACCGGTGCCATCCGCAACTGCACAATGAAAATCCAACCCAGTTCTTAATGGGTGAATTCGATTAGCTTCCCCGTGTGTACCGGGGACTTACACTCGTGTATGCCACGCAACGAGGCTAATCGAACGCTGCAGTGTTTTCGATTGGCACTCTGGGAAAATTAAGGTCAAAGGTTGTTGGGAAGCAGCGCGACTTAAAAAAGTGTAAACAGACAGCTCCGTCATTTCCGTCGTCTGCTCAATTGGAAAATGTCGATGTCCGTGACGACAAAATTAATTATATAATTTATAATTTGTACACAACTGTTTGTTTTTCAGGAAATACATTTCCTTTCCATTTGCCATTATTGTTCCATAGACGATAAATCTGTGTATTAATTTGTAGTTTTTGTACTTGGGTCGAATTCAACTTGTCCCCGCCATCTTGGTATGATACACCTGCAGCCGGAAACTACGTCATTACACCGGGCATCAACCAGAGACCCGCTCGCGAGCTGGGGCTGTGGTGGCTGACACCGGGGCATACACGAGTATCACGTGATGGCTAATCGAACGCTCTCGTGTAAGTTTTACTTACACGTGTAAGCTAATCGAACGCACCCATAGACTGTGCAAGTCTCGTGCATATTTGAACTTCCGGGACCAACCATTATGGATATTTACGTGGGCAAGATTTTTTGGTCAATTATTTTAGTTTAACGTGGTTTATGAACATGAAAAATAATATGTTGTTGGGAATGTAATACTTAGTGATAAAAAATATGAAAAGTAAAATGAGTTCAACAATATAACGAAGAAAACCTGAGAACTAAACTTGACCTCAGCTTCCGGTTGCTGCAAAAAATTAAGAATTTTGTGCTCACCTCCGATCACAAAACTTATGCAAACGCTTGTTTTGGATGCGCGATGATAATCGCCAGATGCTGTAATTGCAACGCGAGGCCTTTTCATTGCAGTCTATGAGCAAGTTCGAGTGCGCACATTCAGTCGACCCGCTGTCGACCACAGACTAGCAACGCACATGCGCAGTGACGTACCCACGCGAACGACTCATTTGGAAGTCCAGTCAACCATTCAACATGGCGACGTCCACGGCAGCAATGTTTACTTTTTACCGATCCGTGCAGCTCCTATCCCTTCCGCCATTTTGCTACAGTGTCACTGGTTCCCCTCTCCGTTTACACGACTTAACATAGAACAAGGCTATTGGGACCAGTGAAGAAACCATGGGCTCGAGGCTGGTTCCAAATGGTCGACCACAGCAGTCAACCTATGGTCGACCAGCCTGGGTTCGAGTAGACTTGACTCAAGTCCCAATTCCGTGCCATCGCCAGAAAACTATTGTTTTGTGATGGTCTGCATTCCCCAACCTGTTCCCATTCTCGGGACCACATTTTGACGGCGAGCGCGCACTGTACGGCTTGTTTGCTAGTTGGCGCAATATGCTTGGGGATCTCGCACGAGAACGGGACTTGAATCAAGTCTAGGGTTCGAGTGCAAATGGTCAACCTTTATTCATAAATACCCCAGACAGTTTCGCTATTCCTATTGGTGGAGAACGCGTCACGTGGGGGTGTTTAAACGGTTGATAAAGACACAGCTGAAGCTGTTTAAGACCGGCTGGCTTCGCGTGTTGGGCGCGCAAGCTCATGTACACCAATTTAAATTACGCAGAACGCAATTCATAGCTATTAGTAACAGCGCGTAATATGTGTGTACACGCGCGTATACACACCGACCGACGCGCACAAAACATTTTTACAAAAGTTTTTGGAAATTTGCAAACTTCGAAAAATTCGCAAAAGAAACAGTGTGACATTGTCTATAATTGTGATATTATATTGCTTTTTAACATAAGGGCATTTATGAATGGGAATAAAAGAGTAGTGACTCGTTCTTAAACGGCCGTTTAAAACCTTGCAGGGTCGTGGCCGTGCGATAAAGGCCCTCGCCTTCGGCTCGGGCCTTTATCACACGGCCACGACCCTGCAAGGTTTTAAACGGCCGTTTAAGAACGAGTCACTACTCTTTTATTCCCTTAGTTAACCATGGTGCGCACTCGAACTTGCTCTATGGTTGTTGAGGCGTCAGCGTCCTCTGAAAACTGCGTCAAGCGTTAATTTTACGCCCGTGTGACCATCGCGAATCCGCGTAAATGGTTTCTGAAAAGTTAAGATTTAAAAGCATCCTTGTCCCAGAGTTTGAATTTTGTTTCAATAATAATAAACACATTATTTGTGTATTTATTATAAAAGCTAAAACTAATTTTATAAAAAATTTAATGAGTATTTTAGTTGTTCAGATTTTGTCATTAGATATAATTTAAAAACAAAGATTTGATTAGAAGAAGAAAAGTTCTTCGTTTTCTCTTTCCGATATGCGCGAGACTTGCACAGTCTATTGACTTCGTTCCACATAAACCTAGACCCTGCCACTTATTGACTCGTCGAGAGCCGGTTGCTTATTCACGTGATAAGGTATAACATTGTGAACGTGAAGCTGGTTACTAATATTTATTACGTGTATAACACAAGAGTCGGGGGTTTCTTCTCATCCCCTCCCCCACGTTTGAAACAATTAGTTGTTCCTCTTCTTTTTCATGACCTGTATTATCTATTTCTACAAAATCTGCCCTCTATGTTGCAATGAAGAAGCCCGTAACCAAAGTGTGGCCGGAAAAAGGTCGTAAGCAAATGCAGTCAAAAATTGTGTTTAAGGAATCAGTGTAAAAGTTTTGTCGGTTTTTGCCATTTTAGGCTATAAGAAATTTGGAGGAAAGTTAAATTAATTGAATTGAAAACTTGTCTTTCGAGTAATTCTAGAAAAAAAATATACATCAGTCATGTCCTACTTCAATAAAGCCATTTTGTTTACTTGAGACCCTCTGCTTGGGCAACAAGTTGTACTTTGTGTGCCCGAAAAAAGGCGTACAGCCTTCTGACCTTCTTACAGAAACACGAAGTAAAACAGTTGTCCCTGATGTCATAGGTGGTCGAGTTTGCGTAGTGGTATCTTTCCCCGCCTTCCACCTCTACGACCCCGGTTCGAATCCCGCCGGGGCACTATGCGGATATGGTTTTCAGTCCCCAACTGACTGCGTGGGTTTTCCCTGGAATAATTCTCTGGGGTTTCCTCCCACATCTAAAACTAAAACTTCCTTCCTTGTTTTCTCTCAACTGGGGGTACAGCGATTAAGTTTGCTTCAAAATCAGAACAAATAAAATGAAAATGAAAATGAAAGGATACAAGCCATTTGAACGATCTTTACCTGTACACATGATGCCAGTAAAGCCCTGCTCACACATGCATATTTCGTCACCAGGTGCACACAGACAATTCGGGGTGGCACCTACACGAGTGCAATTTAATCCATGACCTGATATACAAAAATATTCCCGAATGATAAAAAGGTAATAATATCTCGGCACAACTTCTCAATAGTTCTTTTTGTATTTTTGTGGTTAAAAGGGAAAGTATACCTTTGATTTTTTAAACCGTTCGATTGTTTTAATCCTATATATAAATGTAGATATACAATAACAATAAACCTGTGAAAATTTCATTTCATGGTCGCGTTTTTGAGATGTCGCCGAAAACCAGGAACGGTTATGTCCACGCATGAAGAATAAGCCGTAATTGGAATACGGAATCTGAGAAATGTATCTGACAGTAACGTGTCCCGGATTCAAATTTTTGGGGATAAAAACTGATATATTTTTTCCATAACCACATTACTCCGAAGTGAAATGATTCTCAAAATGCTTTATACTATCGAAAGCTGCCGTACTTCTAACCAAGTATGTTTTTAAAAACTTCGTCCCTTAATTATGCTTTACCGAAATGATAATAAGGGAAACAATAAATTGGTAAAAGTCCTCTTTTTCAAAATCGTATCTTGGTCGTCGGGGCCGGACTCACAGTCCAGGTCGTAAATAAGTCAGAATCCGAGAAAAGAAACACAATTCTGACCTGAATTATGACAACTGATTACTTAAACTGCACTTTAAAAAATCACGGGTCAGAATTTGAATCGGATTGGAATCGAATCGAATTGGACTTCGGGTGACTGGGGGCCGGATCCATTTCTGGGTCAGTATAACCGGGATTCTATATCAAACTGCCCTAAAAAAATATGTCAAACTGACGCAAAACCCGAGTCAAAATCCTTAGTTTTAATCAGTTTCTGGGCAAGTCTGACCCAGAAATTTATTTTTTATTTTATGTTAATTCTTTGGGCAATACAATATACATTCAAGCAGAGGCCGTCCAGGGAAAGGCAAAAGTCGAAAAACTGTCATCAAAAAAGATGTGCCCTCCCAGTCCAAAGCCGGCCATGGTGAAATGGGTCAGGCCCCCTGAGACCCGGCATTCGGGTCAATTCTGACCTGGGAGTTTTAAGAGTGTGGTTTGAAAAGGGTTCCGTGTGCCTTTCCGTTAAATATAGATCACTTTTTGACCTGAGAGTGTTTTAAAGTGTTTAAAGATCTATTTTAACTCGAATAAAAGTATCTTTAATTAATTAACATTTTCGTAAGTCTTTTATGTCGCCGAATACCAGCAAGTGCTTAGTTTTGTGTGTTTAGTGTTTCCTATTGTTTTGCTTTGTTTTGTTGTCGGAAGAATACCGTGTAATAACTGTGTTCACCAACATTCAAGTATTAACTTACCAAATTCGACTAGGAATGAACATGAAGTTACGAGTGAACTATTTGCACCATCCGTAGCGTTACATGTAACGAGAGTCACGCCAAGAGGAAACGAGTGCCCCGCCGGCTCGTGATCGCAAGACACCTTGGCCGGCTCTCCGGTAGAATCAGGGTTACCTGTCGGGGGAGGGAAGCCTACCGTGATTGACGTCTGTCCCGATGCTGGAGCTAGGATGAAGTCCTCGGGACACGGAGTGTCAAACGTTGGTGCTGTTTAGGGGATGATTTAAAATAGAAGACGAAACATGTGACTACATGGTTGAGCTTATAAACTATAGGACTTGTGGCGTGGAGGGGTGGTTAAACTCCCACCAGTCACATAAACTGATGCAAGATGAAACACATTTCGGCCTATTTTTTTATTTGCAGCCGATCATCATAAAAACAACATTTTTTTGAGGTTAAGAGACGTTTGTGTTATACATGAACCACACATTTCAAAGCTCATGGCAACTTTCGTGGCAATAATTATATGAACCAGCTGGCAGCAACCACCTCACAAAAAGATGAACACAATCAAACACATTTTACAAAATAAAACACTGTAGACTGGAAGCATCAAACATTAGGAAATCATCCTTGAAAAAACGTCGTGAAGATTATGATTATAGGGCAGAATGTTACTGTGATTAGTTGGGGGCTTTTCCAACAATCAAGGATCATTGACTAACATGTAAGAAAACACGCACAGGCGCAACTCCCGTGTTCAATTAATTTATTACATTGCTACAATAATGGTTGCCTAATCTACAACTCAAATACGGAACCAATCGCTCACCGGTGAAGCATTCGACCCGATGAACAAAGTAAAAGAGCCATGATGACCTGCACGCACACCTCTGAACACACAGACCACAAGGGTGTGTTTGCACCCAATGGGTTTTTATACTGCGAAAGTATTTACCAGTTACGTAATAAAACATTCCAACTTAACAAGATTTGTACTAAACGAACTTACCTTGGCCAAGGGCGAACTCCGTCGTGCACATAGCGCTCAACGTCAGTACGATCCAAAAGAAGACACCCATCTTATTGTGTGTAAGTCGCAAAGAAACAAAACTACTCTCTATTAAATCGTTTCGAGGGGGAACCACAACATGCGATGGGTAGTGGTCGATCAGTAGTGGTAGATCAGTTGGTATTTCGCTTCTTTTTAGAATGTTTACGCAAACTTTATTTCCAAAGTGCAGGTTTTGTCACACCACACGCACAAACTAAGAACTCATCGTACATGGGCCTTTTGAAAGGCTTTGGTGTTGAAGACTGTGTGATAGGCAAACGATCTATTTACAGAAATTGTGAATTGCCGGACTATTTATTCGTGTTTTTTGAAGCCAGAATGCCTCGCACTCGATGGCATCTATAACACGCCCACTAAACTTGCTATCTGATTAATTGTCAAAATCTTTTATATTGCTAAAAAGTGTTTTGAGTAGTTGTTGACGCGTTAGTTACCATGCAAAATTTAAGGAGAAAAATACTCTAAAACTGTCAATCATTTTAGTAACGTACCAATCAAAATGCGTCAAGTAGTATCACCGCCCTTCAGATGCATGCTGTTTAAATAAATAATAAAAATACACAACATGTATTAGGCGCTTAATACGGATGTTTCTAAGCGCACCGTTGTCTGACTACAAATTATTTTCCTGCAAGGTATGTGGCTACGTTTGAAGTATGAGGCCTATTCATTTATAGCACCATGCAATGGTTTTACAAGGTGCTGTGGCGCAATATATGCTGCCGATCAGACCAGGAACACCGGGGCGAGAACCTCTTCCCTTTACGATAAGTGCACTGGGTTCTTTTACGTGCATTACACAACACATGAGACCAACGGCTTTACGTCCCATCGGAAGGGCGAAGCAATAATGGTTAAGTGTCTTGCTTAAGGACACAAGTGTCACGACTGGGATTCGAACCCACACTCTGCTGATAAGAAACACCAGAGCTTGAGTTCGGTGGTCTTATCCGCTCGGCCACGACACGCCAAAATGAACATGAATATATAAAGTAAACCGAAGAATATACATCTTTTAAAACATTTTTAAAATCCATTTGCTTCTATTATTTTCTCAGAATTAAAATACTGAATAATTACATTGTTCAAACAATCGTCCAAAGGACCTTTTGCATTGACGTCACCACGCCGCTATCTTAGAGGTAAAACGATGACGAACAAAAATGGAAAACGTACGCGCGGCGTAGAGGATGAGCCAATGAGCAAACTTCTTTTGACCTCTAGCCGAGGGCGCCCTACTCAAATGACGTCACGTGCATAAAGGTCAAGAGGTAGGCCTAATGTTAACATAGGCCTATTATTGATTCATTTAGAAAAATATACTTTAACATTTCTGACATTAAGGCCTCTAAATTATACTAGTGAGTTAAACATTTTAACTGACAGGAAAACTGATCTGTTCTGATGAAGAAAATATACCCATGTGATTCCCCTCCCTTATCTAAAATATCGGAACGGAACATTTTCACAAGAACGTTCTGGGCCCAATTTCATATAGCTGTTAAGCAGAAAACACTGCTTAGCAAATTTCTTTGCTAAGCAAAAAATGAGTGGGGCACCAGCTACAACAATGTAAACTTTATGGAATTTTGGCTGGTAACCAGTTTCTGTTAAGCAAGATTTGTTCTGTGCTTAGCAAGTTGTTATGCTTACAGGCTTGATGAAATTGGGTTCTGGTGTCACCTCTGCTCCACAAAACACACGTGCAAAGTAAATCCCCCACCTCCACATCTTCTGTGTAGGAGAGAGTGAGAGTAACAGGTGTCGATTTCACTAAGAATGATCTTGTAACAAGAATTTTCACTAATCTGTCATTCAATATAACAAATTCTGCTGAAATTTGATAGATTGGTGAACTCGACCCAAGTGGTCTGTAGATTTCAGCCCCGGTCCCAATGCGACAGACTGGTATTCACGTTTAGGGTAAATGCAATCACAAGATTACAAGAACTTCTAATAAAGTTTCTCCTTCTGGAAACTGTCTTCCTCGGTTGTCCAGCCTAGCCGCCCTCTTATAATAAATCTCTCTTTATTATTATTATTATTATTATTATTGTTATAATTATTATTATTATTATTATTATTATTATTATTATAAAGCACATAGGAACAAACCAAAACTTAGGCCCCATCAAAACAAATAACCATGCGAGATTCATATCACGGTAATACAAACGGTTAAACTCGTTTGATATAGCTTCTGTCAGTATCACAAACGGTAGCAAGACTATTGATATCTTGTATACACCACCTGTCATAGTGAACATAATCAAGTGTGATTGATCATGTTGACACAACCTTCAAAATTGAACAATTATTTCTCCTCAGGTGGAATAAAAAAACATGTGATAAGATCACTCATTTTGTTGAAACCACAAAGAATTGAACACCAAAGACATTGGAAAACGCATCGGATAGAGGAACTACTGGTACAATTAATGACACACTAAAATCAACAAACAACCAAAATAATCAACAAACAAATAAAATAACACTGGGTAATATTTACTGAATAACTAGTTCAAAGCCACGGATGGGTTCAACCACAAGTATCATTATCGCCTCTAAAATGGTACCATGGAATTTGTCGACAGTTAACCAGAGCTTTTATCTGTGTCTGCCCTAATTACTTCCAAGGGCCTCCTGGCAACTATTACAGTCTCTCAAAGTGACCAAAAGATAACCCGAATAATTAGTTGTCAGAATAGTGCCAACACCTTGTACATAAATCGAGATATCAACCATGGTCTTTCCCCAAACCTCGGCTTTGGGCTACGGCTTTGGGCTACGACTCCGGCCTGGGCTCTGTCATCAATTTTGGAGCAGTGTACATTTTGTACGGTGTTTCCCGACATCAAACGGAGCCCGGAGACGGAGACGGAGCCTGAGGTTTAAAAGCCCCAAGTCCGCCCTGCATGCACATCGCAATTAAGGCAAAAGGATCGTTCAGCGAGTCGACAATTACTTTTATGTCGTGGGGACTATTGTAGAGGTACTACACGGGAGCAACATTTGCAGTAATAGAGTCATGTCATTTTGATGTAGAAACAAATTCAGGGATGGATTGTAGTTATTTAGAGGAAACACAATTTTGGCCAATTCCTCAATGTTATTTAAATTTCGAAACATATTATTTCTTGGGGAACTACCTTCTTGACAATAATTACTTCTGAAGTAATAACTTCTAGGAAATTACATCATAATCTTTTCGAAGGATCGAATATGATTTTGAGGAGAGAAAAAAAAGATCTCGAACGAAATTATTTCGAGGATACCAAAATGATTTTGGTTCTTTAGTTCACCTGTCCCTGTATAGAGGTTCCGTGTTACCACAATGCGTATACGAGAAAACTAATTGCGTACAAAATGTAACAATCAGAGGGTAAACACTTCACGAAAACTCGGTCAAACCGTCCACGGTACCTGTCTAATTATAACCAACTATACACAAAAATAAGTACCGGGTATCTTTACAAAAAATAAACTCAATAACGATAAAAGTACAGTGTTAAAAAAATGTGGCAACCTTATCAGATTGTATTCACAAAAGTTGCTACTCACGGCAAGCGAACTAGTTCACTAAATAGGCCTAGGGCGTACTGGTATTTTAAACATTTTTTATTAAAGGGAAAGTATACCTTTGGTTTTTGGAACCGTTCGATTGTTTAAATCCTACATAAATGTAGATATACAATAAAACTAACCTGTGGAAAATTTCATTTCAAAAGGTCGCGTTTTTGAGATATCGCCGAAAATCCGGTGCGGTTATGTCCACGCAGGAATAATAATCCGTAATTGGAATACACGATCAGAGAAACGTAGATTCAAATTTTGGGGGATAAAACCTTTTATCTTTTTCCATAACCACATTACTTGGAAATGATTCTCAAAATGCTTTATTCTATCGAAAGCTGCTGCACTTCTAACCAAGTAGGTTTTTATTGCCAACAAGTTTAAGAGTGACTACCAAATGTATACCATCCCTTTAAAGACGCAGCAATCTTGTTTCCCGTGGACGTAGAGACCTTGCTTGTGCATGCTACGTCACAGCTGCGGGTTTTGCCATACATTGGTGGGAAATGGCCTTCGCATTGTCAAAATCAAATACAACTATTTGCTACAAGTGCTATCAGACCACCACTTAAATCAATGATTGCTGCTAGAAAAACAAGTCAAAAGTATTATTCTTAATAGCAGCAGATTAGAATTTGTATGACAATAATTTGTTCTTATACAGAAAGTTTTTTTCATAATCAAGGCAGTCAAAATGGCGCAAATTATTTACAAACAAAAGAAACGTTTCTAAAGTAAAACAATTACAGTCTGGTTTCTTTAACGCATCTGATTCGTAGGCCTATGAACATTATAGAAATAGGAAATCAGATGGATATAGGCGTAAAAATACAGCTTGAAAGGATGATCAGCATACAATTTTCTTCGTTCGAAATACTTGGTTTTCAAATACCGGTACTTTTCCAAACCTGACAGCACTTTTGAGTTACTAAGTATCATACGGTTATTAAACTTTAGCAGAAGCGGTCGTTTTTAATAACAACAATCTTTGGAAGACTTAAAAGAATTGATCAAAATTTGTTCTGTTCGTCGAATTACTTTTAGAAAACTTATTAAACATGCAAAATCGTATTGGAATCACATCAAACTGAAACTTTTTTCAACCTGTGTATTTACAGTCAACCACAGGAGGGCGCCTTCATAAAACTTCCAGAACGCCCCCCCCCAAAAAAACAAAAAAAAACAACAACAACAACAAAAAAAAAAAAAAAAAAAACCCAAACCCCCCCCACACAAACACCCAACCCCCCCCAAAAAACCCCCCCCAAAAAACAAAACAAAAACAAACAAACAAACAAACAAAACAAAACAAAACAAAACACAACAAAACACAACAACAATTATTGTACTTATTGAAGCTTTGCATGAGAAGGGTGTGAGAAAATACCACGTGGCCCTGAAAAGATGATTAATTAAAGACAAGATTAATTTTCGTTTTAGTTTAGTAGCACAACCAATGTAGTCGATCAAAAGGCGAAGGCCAAAATAGTTTAACCGTCAGTTAATGTTCTTGCTTGTTCATTTCTGATTCACGCGAGACTACAGATATTCAAGGAGACTACGTGATTTATGCGATATCCCTGGATGATGAATCAGTCACGTGCTCAGAAGTAATCTCTGTCCTGTGGATAGAAAAGAAACAGATTTTAACATCCATCTAAGACAAGAGCGAGTTCGTATCACAAACATCCAGTTGACATTTTTAGAAGAAACCAATTAACAATCGATATAAAGCATTTTGTTCTTACCGGCAAGTCGTCATGTTTGCTCATCGATATCTGGGGGCGCTGAATCTTATACTGTATCGGAAAGAAATATAAACACAACATTATGTATAGGGTATTTACACTGGCTGTTGATTCTGTTTGGAAGTTGCTTTGTTTGAAATATCAGATTGGCACTGCTTTCCACCTCGGTTCGAATCTGCCTCAGAACGGAGCATCGCATTGATTGGGTTAACTTTTCTTTCAGTCCTTGCCTGATGACGTGGTTTATACCCTACATGCCTATAGGGCTTCCTTCCACATCTAAAAAAACAACAACTCAAAAACCTAGCCAGGAACAAAGAAAAACACAACCTCGAAAATGTAGCTGTCTGAATGCAAACTTTTCAGAAATATTCACAGAAAGATCTTATTTTCTTTTCAATATAAGATAAACCACTGCATGACTGCAGGACCCATACAGCTGTTTAAAGAAAATGAGGTACATTTTTTTTCTAAGCAAATTAAATGTGGGGCACAGTTCAAGACTGTTCATGACGATCAATGTTGCTTGGTGACGCGGGGCTTTTCTGTGGTTAGTTGCTTAACAGCGTTATAAAGTGTTGTGGTCCAATTTCATAGAGCTGCTTAAGCACAAAGAGTAGCTAAGCACAACAAAACGATGCTTATCGGAAATAAGGTTACCAGCCAAAATACCATGCCACAAGTACAATCTTGGTACCCTGCTCATTTCTGCTCAGCACAAAATTGTTGTTAAGCAGCTCTATGAAATTGGGAAATCAACTTGCATCTGAAAGCACAGAACTCCGTGTGACAAGGTTGTTTTTTTCTTTCATTGCTATCTCGCAACCTCGATGACCAATTGAGCTCAAGTTTTCACAGGCTTGTTATTTTATGCATATGTTGAGATAGACCAAGTGAGAAGACTGGTCTTTGACAATTACCAATAGTGTCCACTGTCTTTAAGCAGCTCTATGAAATTGGGCCCAGGTGATGTCATTTTATTTTTATTTTTTTTACAATAATTGTTTCCATATTTCATTACGAATAATACGATTAATAATAGCAGGAATTCACAACAATGGAAGCACACAAGAAGCCGAAGCTTATATAAAGTGAGAGACTTGAACATAAAATCAAGTGAATACAACGGAATATTAAACTAACGGTACAAAACAAGCGAGACAGACAAACAAACAGACAGGCAGCACATAAAAACGGACAGACAAAAGGAAAAACAGATTTCAAATGACGATGTAGTTAGAACAAAATAATTCGGCACGTAATGGAGAATGTCAATTGAGAGGAGAACTGCAGAGAAATAAACTTTCCCAAATACGTGGACAAAGTTCTTAAAATAGTTTTTAAATATGAGCTGACCCTGTCTTCCATATTATTACCGCCAAACCGCCCTCAACATGAGATTCCTTTTTCTTTTTTCTTTGAGATATCGCCTAAAATCACAAGGACGGACGGCCACTTCAAGGTAAGGACAACAGTTAACTGATTTGGGCTGTCGACCCAAATCAACTGCCACCATGACAGGGGCACGTTGCCACCTTTCTACTACTGTACCATTCTAGCAATTTGGCCTGTGGCCACGACTGGAACGTATATAAACCAATACCAATACTCCTGGGGCTGAAACAGGGTTACCCCCTTCGCAGTCCGTAAGGATGTAGGCATGGGTATCATCTTGTAGGAGCCTGGCTGGTAGAGAGCAGAATAATTGATGAAACTCTACCTAGTTTCCCTTACCATCTTACTGGGGTCAATATCCCGGACCATCGGGATGAGTTCAGTTTCCTCCTTGACTGGATCGCTGAGATTCCCCCAGAAATACGAGCTTCGTTGCTGCTGGTTGAGCCGAGCCAGGTCATCCACGTCCTGCGGCTGCTCCGTGTAAACCGTCGACTCGTACCGGGAGTTACGCTGAGCGACCCCGGAGTTGGACCGGGACACCCCGTTGGCGCCGTCCTCTTTGCCGTAGATGTAGGAGTAGGGACGGGCCTGGGTGAGCGAGGATGTGTTACCGCGCTCATCGTCAGCAGTTGCCGTGTCACCCACGAAGCCGTTGTTATGAACAGCTATTACTTCCCCTCTCAACTCACTAAGACAACCACAAATGAAAACAAACAATATGTATCTTATTATAAGATATGCATCGACATTGGCTCCTTCAAAGGGACACGTTGCCTTCGGATTGGGCGCTTTGGGCTATAAAAGCGTTTGTTATGAAATGAATATGGTTGGAAAGATGTTTTAAAAGTAGTGATTCACACAAATATACGTCGAAATTGTGTGGTTTTCCTTTTACTTTGTGAACTAACACGGTCCGCCATTTTGTGGAGTCAAAGTTTAGGTCTCTTGTTAATTAGATCTCAACCTAATCCGTTTGAAAACTAGGAGAGCTGTCATTGAGAAGATCATTGCGTAAATACCTATTGTTTTGATTAAAAAAATTATTTGATACAAAAATGAATACGCCTCCATTGTCATACTTGTCTGTATTTTTTCCACAGTGTCCCTTTTTAAGTTTCTTGATCTCCTTGTTGCATCGAATCACGCAAGCGATCAAGAAGAAGATCAGTAGTAGAAGTACACTACCGCCCACACCACAGCCGACATACAGCCACAATAGCTTGATCTTAAACTGACAGTTGCTCCCGATGTACATCACTTCAGATGTCTGGGGACACCTAGAAGATAAAAAAGCAGCATCAATTTCAATCAATAGACTGTGCAAGACTAGCATGTTTTCTGACTTCCAGGAGGCAATATTTGTTTTCCTACAAACGTTTTGTCCCCACACG
The DNA here is from genome assembly GCA_021014325.1 of Plazaster borealis. NCBI lineage: Eukaryota > Metazoa > Echinodermata > Asteroidea > Forcipulatida > Labidiasteridae > Plazaster > Plazaster borealis. The sequence goes on along the minus strand of CM037471.1, from coordinate 4,288,462 downwards.
GGAAATTAACATGGGCTGGAGGAGGTATTCAAAAGAGGGCGCTTTCAAAAGAAGTTTGTACACAGTTCGCCGTATGGGGGGGGGGGGTGGGAACAAACAGTTCATAGGAAAAAAAATATCGCTTCCAGGAGCCTATTTTTGAACTTGTGATTCAGGCCGTTTTCGAAACCACGGGATTTGGCTTGGACTCCGCCAGTTAGGCCCTATTTAGATAGCGTGCGCTGTCATTATGGGACTTCAAACGTGTGCGCGGAGCCCAAGACAGAGAGCCCAAGCCCAAACCGCGGTTTCGAAAACGGCCTTAAAGGCACCGTACACGTTTTGTAATTACTCAAAATATATATTAGCATAAAAACTTACTTGGTAACGAGCAACAGAGAGCTGTTGATAGTACAAAACATTGTGAGAAACGACTCCCTCTGAAGTAACGTAGTTTTTGAGAAAGAGGTAATTTCTCACTAAAATAATAAAAGACTTCTTGCAAGAAGCATTTTATTCCCATCTGAAAGCACACACATTGTACAACAAGGGTGTTTATTCTTTCATCATTTTCTTGCAACTTCAATGACCAATTGAGCCAATTTTTCACAGGCTTGTAATTTTATGCATAAGTTGGGATACACCACGTGAGAATACTGGTCTTTGACAATTACCAAACGTGTTCAGTGCCTTTAAAGGGTCTGTATACGTTTGGTAATTACTCATACAATATGGCAACACAAACTTACTTGGTGAGAAGTACATAGCAGCTTCTGATAGTATATGTAAATCATTTTCAAAAACATTTAACTTTTTGAAGTAATGTGGTTATGGAAAAAGATATGTTTTTATCCACACTTAAAAAATAGAATCTGAGAAGCGTTTTTGTCAGAAACGTTTATCAGAGTGTGTATTCCAATTGCAGATTATTCTTCCTGCGTGGACATAATCGCTCAAGATTTTCGGCAATATCTCAAAAGCGGTACCACCCTTTGAAATGACATTTTCACAGGTTAGTTTTATGGTACATAGGATTTGAACAGATTACCAAACGTATACAATCCCTTTAACTAGGCCCTTTTCAAAGTCATGACTTCGGCTTCAGCTCCGTCAGCTTGCCCCCCCCTAATGGAAATGTCTGGCTACGTCACTGGTTCCAGGGGCCTTTAATGCATACGGTTATTAACCTAAACTCACCTGCATGTAATGACGCCACTATCTTGTTCTTGGTTACATGTTCCTTCTTCTCCACAAATATCAGATTGACAAATTGATTGGCAAATGAGGTAGCATGAGCCATCAGTTTTCATCTCGTACTTTTCAAAACCTAGTGTGTCGCAATTCATATCAGCATCGCAAATATCCGTTAAATCTGAAACAAAATGTAACGATTTGTATCTGTCTAGAAATCTTGCTTTATGGAAATGAGATCATTACCACCCTGTCCGCCATCTTGTATTTTCTTCCATTTAAGTCTATGTAACCAAATCGAGGCTGCAAGAACAAAGTAGTCTAAAGCCTAGGTTTGGTAAATGGTAAATTGCCATTTAATGCTATATATTAATGCTATTGCATAGGGGGAACAAGACATGGTCTATTTTGAGCGGTCACGCTGATGGGGGTTAGCAACGCCCACCCCTCCATCAGACTGCCTGTTTTATATTGTATTTTCTCAGCAGCGCAATAAAAGAAGGAAACGAACAGGTTGGAGGAAATCCTGACAACTTGGAGCTCGTTCCTGATGCGATTGAAAGAAGTGTATAATGTTTGGTGATGAGTTTGAGATTTGCACTCATCACGATGGCTACTTTCATTCAACTCAGTACATGAGACATTGGTCAAGTTATCACACATGGTGGCGCTATAACAGTTACATGCTTTAAGGTCAAAATCATTGACTTGCAGGCACACAGGTAAATCCAATTCACGTTCAACATATAGGCCTAAGTGGATTTTGGAAGAAGTACATTCATTCCCATCATCCAGTTTCCAAGAAACATATACCAGCAGATGGTCACTTTTTCAGAACTCACACCAAAAAAAGGGTAAGATTTGTCCGGGATTCGTGACTATAACTGTATTTAGATTTTGCATATCATAATAATAACCGAGTATTGAAGAACGATGTCTTCGCCCGTGGTAGTATTTGATACGGGAAATCTTCACATGACAATTAGAGGCCTAATTCAATTCAATTCAATTCAATTCATTTAGGTTTATTATTCAACCAAATAAATACACGACAGTAGTTGAAAAGACTAAAGTTTACGTGTTTACATAAAATTAAAATAAAAAGTTTGTAAAATTAAAAAGAAAACAAATCTATAGGTCTAAGGCTATAGAACCTGAAAATAGAGGGTCAAACACAGTAGAACTAGATAAACCTACTAGATAGCACAAAAAGCATCGTTCAACAAAATTGCTGACGACTAATAAGACAACACTTAGGTAAGCAAAGAACAGAATTGAATGGCCCTCACACAGCTGCAGCAAGGCCAACAACAGTAACAAGGTTAACCAATACAAAAGCACACTTACGTACAAATTATATAATTATGTTTGTAAAAAGTAAAAACAATCAGATTGCAATTCTCAATGAATGCATGCGATGATTATCGATCAATGATACCTTTAAAGTAACGGGAAGTGCCCAACTCTTAATTTGAAATGTTTTATTTAAAAAAATACCTTTTGGTGGTTCACACTCTCCACAGTACGACACTGCAAGTCCCCCAATATCCCCCTCAGACACCGCTGTGCCAACTGTCATGTAGTAGAGGTCGAGTGCCGATAGCCGTTTCCCCTCCTCACTCATCTTGGCGTAGTTGTAAATTACTTCGTGTTTAACTATGACACTACCCGCCCTATAGGAAACGCACAAGTCGATCATATTAAACAACTGAAGTTTGTAAACAAAATATGTACTGGTTGGATTTTTGTAAAAACTAGGATCTTGGTTTGTTTGGGTTTTAAAAAAGCCTCCAGAGAACTTCTGTTTCGTATAGAATCTGTGTCTGTGAGTATGGTACAGACAGGGAAACCATACTGCTTGGAGGGTTTATATCGCAGTAAATCGTAGAGTTCTACATTCTGGCCATACAATACATTCACTAGACTATAGACTAGACTATAGACGATGTGACCTCTGACGTCATTCGAAAACCATAACATGATGCGCGCGCATGTCGCCGGGCAAAACCTTTGTGTACTGACAGCCACTATAGACCTTTCTTTTGTTGATAAACAAACCGCCTTGGTTGGCATGGACGGCCGAATGTTTGTAAAACACTCAATCGTATTAACAGATGTTTTAACCAAAATTCACGATTTCTGCAAACTTTCAATTAAATAAAATACCACTCATATTTGTTGTTTTGTTTTCAACACAATCAACACAATGTTTGAATATTTTTGTAACATTGTTACAAACAGTAGCGATCTGTATTTTATTTGAATTTATGGCTTTCCATAGTTTTCCAACCTGGGTTGGCAAAAACTCGGGCTGTGACGTTGCAAAAGAAAGGTCTATAAAGGACACGCAATGTTACCATGGGTACGCGTCTTCTTGCCCGGCGGAAACGAGTGTTTTGTCAACAGAGGGCGATTTGAATGTAAACAGAGGTCACATCGTCTATACTAGATTGATTAGGTCAATACTTTGCATTGCAGGTAACCGATAAAAGCAAAGTTGGACAAACAATTGCAATTTAAAGTAGGCCTATAACGCTCGGAACTGCTTATCTTTCTTTCTGGTAAGTTTCAATGCAAAGTGATGATTTGAAATTTGACATAATTATTTTCCTAAAAGCCTTGACAACAATACACTCTAAAACCAGGGTAGAAATTGATCCGGCATCCGCGTCCCAGGGGACCTGACCTATTTATGGGTCAGGCTGACTCGAAAATTGATTAAAAGAAGGGATTTTAACTCAGATTCTTCGTCAGTTTGACCCATTTCTGATTATTTTGACACAGATTCCCATCAGAAATGGGTCTGGCCCCACGGGACTCGGAACCCGGGTCAATTCTGACCCGGTAATGTTTAGAGTGTACACAAATTACAACAAAGGAAAGGTACATCACTGTTTTGTGAAAGAGTAAACTATAAACACAAATCCTCTTCATGTTTCCAATAAACATAATGTTTTGGTAAAAACTACGAATTTTGTGTTCGTTCTCACCGGGCTTATTTCGATAGCGGCGATCGTAATAATTTCCAGGACTTCGTCATGATTTCAGTGTTGGCACTTAACTTACTCTTGAGCTTTAAGATTGAACTATTTTTGTTTTCCATAATTACAAATCATGTCTTTAATCTTTACCTGATACTCTCAACACGTACTTCCTTGAACCCACGTAAACGCTGATATAACTTTTCCACCTGTTTTGGGAAAATTAGAAGAATCTTTGCATTGGATTGTTTTCTCTGTAACTTTTTAATGCACCGTAATTTAAATCTAGATTATCAGTAAAAAAGAAAATACAGATGAGAAAAAAAAAAAAAGGTGTCCTGATGAAGCCCGAACAATTAAAAAGGAGAAGGATGATCACACACACACACACACACGTCACACACCATATGTGAATACCGTGGTAACTTAGGGTAACACATTTTTAGGTGTTCGTGCAATTCAGCACGAACACCTATTGTTTTTGTTCTGTTTTTTTAGGTGTTCGTGCAATATGAGCACGAACACCTCTTGTTATTGTTCCGTTTTTTGTTTTGTTTTTCTTCTCCATCTTCTTCTTCCCTAGAACTCTTCTCGACAGCATAACTCAACATTGAAACTGAATTGAACCTTGAAACTCATCAGACAATTGAACCTCAATATGAGGACGGCACAATTGTCATGACGTCATGATGACGTCATCAGGTGTCAAATTACAACGTTTTTAAAGTTGAAAAAAGACCATTTGGTATTTGCTGTATCTCATTGAATATGAAAGCTATGATGTTCATAATTGGGCATGTGATAGATCAAGACTGGGGCTACATTTCAAAAGTTAACGTCAAAATCGTATGACCTTTTCTTCAAGGTCATGCCCTAGGTCAAAGTTTGCCTTTGGTTTTTTCTTGAAAATTATCATTTTCGGGCTTATCTACGGCATAACTCAAGATTGAAATTGAATTTTACATTGAAACTCATCAGACATTTGAACCTAAATATCAAGACGACACAAACTTGATGATGTCATGATGACGTCATCAGGTATTGAATTACATTAAATTAAAGTTTAATATTTGAAAAAAAATCATAACTCATGAACGACATGTTGGATTTTTACAATCTATACATCATCGGAAAGTTCGTTAAAGGTCCAACAAACGCTACACAGAAAGTGACCCCATTTGACCTTGACTTCCGGTTCAACCCGGAAATTTAAAATTATATAAATTTCGTATCTCAAAAACTACTTATCATTTCAGCATAATTTCTCCATCAGATTGTAGAACGTTGAGCCAGCTCAAACTTTTGCACAGAAATAACAACATTTTGATATTTACATCTTGTCTTATGACCACCGGCATTAAAGCGCACGTTTGTGTTGACCCACTTTGATAACACAAGATGGTGTAATAACACGTGTACAGACACACGTACATTGTGCGTGTAGTTCAGTTTACACCAACTACATGTAGGAATACATTAATTTAGCATCGCTGTTACCTTGTATATTGCGCACCTCGGCATGAAGATAATCCATGTAATACTTGAAAAATTCGTAACTCCTGAACCACACATTCGATTTTTACAATCTATACATCATCTGAAAGGTCTTTGTAAAACCTAACATACGCTACACTTATTGTGAACCCGTTTGACCCTGACTTCCGGTTCAAAGCGGAAGTTGAAATTTAATGTTTCAAAATTCATAATTCCTGAACCACAGGATGGATTGTTACAATCTATACACCATTGGACAAGTATGTAACAACTTAACAAACGATATACAGAATGTGACCCCAAGTGACCTTTACTTCCTGTTCAAACCGGAAGATGAAATTTAATATTTGAAAAAATCAGAACTCCTGAACCACACATTGGATTTTTATCATCTATACATCAGCAGAAACGGCTCCAAAGATTTAAGAAACGCTACACACTGTGACCTCATTTGACCTTGACTTCCGGTTCGAACCGGAAAGTAAAAGTTAATGTTTCAACAAATCGTTTGAGGTTTACAATCCATACATCATCTAAAACGTCTTCATAAACTAAATGCGCTACACATAATGTGACCCCTATTTGACCTTGACTTCCGGTCCAAACCGGAAGTTGATGTTAAATTTTTTGAAAAATTCATAACTCCTGGACCAGGCATTGGATTGATAAGGTAGAATGTTTATTCATTCAATCACTCCTCACGAACACCTTGTTTTTGTCACATGACAAAAACTGAAAGTCTAGTTTTCTTTTTCTTCTCCTTCTTCTTATTCGCAAAGTTTCTCTACAGCATAACTCAAGATTGAAACTGAATTGAACCTTGAAACTCATCAGATAATTGAACCTCAATAAGAAGACGGCACAGTTGTCATTACGTCATGATGACGTCATCAGGTGTCGAATTATAAGGTTTTTAAAGTTGAAAAAAGACCATTTGCTTTGTGCTGTATCTCAACGAATATAAAAGCTATGATGTTCATACCTGGGCATCACATAGATAAAGACTTGGACAACATTTGAAAAGTTAACGCCAAAATCGTACGACCTTAGCTTCCGGGTCGTTACCCTGGGTCGAAGTTCGCCTTCGTTTTTTTTCATCAAAAAACAACTTTCGAGCTTATCTACGGAATAACTCAAGATTGAGATTGAATTGAACGTTGAAACTCAACAGATAGTTGAACCTTAGTATCAAGACAACACATATTTAATTACGTCATGATGACGTCATCGGGCATCGAATTAAATTAAATCAAAGTTTAATATTTGTAAAAATCATAACTCAAAAACCATAATTCGGATTTTGACAATCTACACATCATCGGATAGGTCGTTAAGAGTTGGACAAATGCTTCACAGAACCCGTACAATATTTTGACTTACTTTGGTTCATAACGGAATTTTAAAATATCATATTATCTTATCTTATTCATATCTTTAAAACTACTTATCACTTCAGCATAATTTTTGTATCAGATTGTAGAACAGCAATCCTTCTTAAACTTTTACACAGAGATAAGAACATTTTAACCTTTTACATCTTGTTAAAACCGGGAAAATGATGCGCACCTTCCCACTCGTACCCCCCCCCACACTTTCATTGACAACGCATTATGTACACATAACGTTGAAACTGATGCAAGTCACAGTTCACGCGCTGACTGTGCTGTCGGCGGCAGAGCCGGTCGGCGGGAAGCAACAGCGCCCTCTTTCGTTTTACATTTATTGAATAGCGCCTATAAATAAAATCGTTTTGGGGGGCTTATCTACGGAATATCTTAAGATTGAAATTGAATTGAACAATGAAACTCATAAGATAGTTGAACCTCAGTATCAAGACGACACTAACTAAATGACGTCATGATGACGTCATCGGGTATCGAATTAATATATGCCTAAATCAAAGTTTAATATTTGTAAAATACATAACTTATGAACTATTAATTTGATTTTTACAATCTACACATCATCGGGTAGGTAATTTGAAGTTCGACAAATGCTACACAAAAAATGACCCCATTTGACCTTGACTTCCCGTTCAAACAGGAATATGACATTTTAAATTTGAAAATATAACTTCTGAACCACACATTGGATTTTTTCAATCTATACATCATCTTAAAAGGTCTTCATCTGTTTTTTCTTCTTCCACGCAACTCTTATCAGCAGCATAACTCAAGATTGAAACTGAATTGAACTTTGAAACTCATCAGATAATTGAACCTCAATATGAAGACGGCACAGTTTTTATTACGTCATGATGACGTCATCAGGTGTCGAATTACAAGGTTTTTAAAGTTGAAAATGACTATTTGCTTTTTGCTGTATCTCAACGAATATCAAAGCTATGATGTTCATAATTTGGCATCTGATAGATCAAGACTGGGGCAATATTTGAAAAGTTAACGCCAAAATCGTATGACCTTTTCTTCTGGTCGTACCGTAAGGTCAAAGTTTGGCTTTGTGTTTTTCTTTAAAAAAGGGTCGTTCGGGGTTATTTACAGCATAACTCAAGATTGGAATTGAATTGGGCCTTGAAACTCATCAGATAATTAAACCTCAATAAGAAGACGGCACAGTTGTCATTACGTTATGATGACGTCATCAGATGTCGAATTACAAGCTTTTTAAAGTTGAAAAATGACCTTTTGCTTTTTGCTGTATCTCAACGAATATGAAAGCTATGATGTTCAAAGTTTATGCATCTGATAGACCAAGACTGGGGCAACATTTGAAAAGTTAACGCCAAAATCATACGACCTTAGCTTCCGGGTCGTTACCCTGGGTCGAAGTTCACCTTCTTCTTTTTTTCGTCAAAAAACAACTTTCGAGCTTATCTACGGAATAACTCAAGATTGAGATTGAATTGAATGTTGTAACTCAACAGATAGTTGAACCTCAGTATCAAGACAACACATACTTAATTACGTCATGATGACATCATCGGGCATTGAATTACGTTAGATCAAAGTTTAATATTTGTAAAAAACTATGATTCGGATTTTGACAATCTACACATCATCGGATAGATCGTTAAAAGTTGGACAAATGCTTTACAGAACCCGTACAATATTTTAACTTACTTCTGGTTATAACGGGAGTTGAAAATTTTAGATTATCTTATTTTATTCAAATCTTTAAAACTCTTGATCACTTCAGCATAATTTTTGTATCAGATTGGAGAACAGCAATCCCTCTTAAACTTTTGCACAGAGATAACAACATTAAAATCTAATGCATCTAGTCAAAACTGGAAAATGAAGCGCACCTTCCCACTCGTACCCCCCCACTTTCTTTGACAACGCATTATGTACACATAACGTTGAAACTGATGCAAGCCACAGTTCACGCGGTTATTTTGTGCTGTCAATATCTTCCGTTTGTTTGATCTGCTGGCGGGAAACAGCGCCCTCTTTCGCTGGATATGTTTTAGTAGAAAGCACTGATAATTTAATGAAATCTTTTCCGGGCTCATCTACGGAATAACTCAAGATTGAAATTGAATTAAACATTGAAACTCATAAGAATGTTGAACCTCAGTATCAAAACGACACAAACTAAATGATGTCATGATGACAATATCCGGTATCTAATTAAAGTAAATCAAAGTTTAATATTTGTAGAAAACATAACTTTTGAACTAATTATTCGAATTTTTTCAATCTACACATCATCGGAGAGGTAATTTAAAGTTCGACAAATGCTACACAAAAATTGACCCCAATTCCCGTTCAAACAGGAAGATGATATTTTAAATTTGAAAAAATCATAACTTCTCAACAACAAATTGAATTTTTTATTTTATTTATACATCATCTAGTAAAAGGTCGTCATAAAGTAATCAATATGTGACCCTATTCAACCTTGACTTCCGGTCCAAACTGGACGTTGATGTTCATTTTTTAAAACAAATTCTGAACTCCTGAACCAGGCAATGGATTGATAAGGTAATAAAGTCGTCTCACCACGAACACCTGGTTTTTGTAATTGACAAAAACTGTACATGTACCTCTAGTTATATTTGATGTGATAATTACTTTGAGGACAGTGAAGAGCGACGTTATTTTTGGTTTTACCCTAAATCGACCAACCGATATGTGAGCTATGTGCGGGGAAAAGTTTCACAGACATATCGGTCGAGATTTGAACCCACAACCTTCCAGATTGCTGTTTTGTTTTTACTCTCAGTTTCGTGTTTTTGATTCATGGCTTTTCTTAACATTTTGCTCTGTATTTTACTTGTTACTGTTTGTACACCGGACCCTTAGGGACAACATTTGTAACACTGATAAGGCTATACCCCGTCTGAATAAAACTGCAAATAAATAAATAAAATTCCACATTCTAGGGCAGATTTCTTGAAAATGCATCAAACCTCAGATTTATACACAAAGACAGCATTATTTCAGAATGATTACCCAGCACCCCCATTAAAGTGGCGTGTCGTGGCCGAGCGGATAAGAGCACCGGACTAAAGCTCTGGTGTTTCTGATCAGCAGAGTGTCCATAAGCAAGACACTTAACCGTTATTGCTGCGTCCTTTGGATGGGACGTAAAGCCGTTGGTCCCGTGTGTTGCGTAATTCACGTAAAAGAACCCAGTGCACTTCTCGAAAAGAGAAGGGGTTCGCCCCGGTGTTCATGGTTTGATTGGCTGCATATTGCGCCACTGCACCTTGTAAACCATTACATGTTGCTATGTAAAGGAGTAGGTTTAATATTTCATAAACGTAGCTCCACATACCTTGCAGGAACACACTGAATGTTGAAGCGCCTTGAGCGTCACTGAGTGACGGATATGAGTGCTATTTAAGAAGCCACTATTATTATTATTATTATTATTATTATTTAAAGACAGAGGTGCAAACATTGCGAAACGACTGTCAAGAGAGCCTCCTCTGCCAAGAGGGAAGTTTAAAGGGATTGTATATACGATTGGTAATATCATAGAGCAAGGACCTTGCTCTATGGTAATATGAACCCACTGTTTGTTTCAATCCTATTATAGTTATAGATATATACCATAAAATTAACCTGTGAAAATTTCATTTCAAAAGGTGGTAGCGTTTTTGAGATTTTTGCCGAAAATCTGGACAGTTACGTGCAGGAAGAATAATCTGCAATTGGAATACACAATCTGAGAAACGTTTCCGCAGAAACGCTTCTCGGATTCAAAATGTTTGGATAAAAACTTAGATCTTTTTCCATAATCACATTACTTCAAAGAGAAATATTTCTCAAAATGCTTTATAGTATCAGAAGCTGCTGTACTTCTTACCAAGCAAGTTTTTATTGCCATTAATTTTATGAGTAATTACCAAACGTATATACAGACCCTTTAACCTGAGAATGTTCGTTTTAAAATAGCCACGCTTTCATAAACTTCATCATCCTGAAACATCCAATCATATCCCAAATTATTATTATTATTATTATTATTATTATTATTATTATTATTATTATTATTATTATTATTATTATTATTATTATTATTATTATTATTATTATTATTATTATTATTATTATTATTATTATTATTATTATTATTATTATTATTATTATTATTATTATTATTATATTATTATTATTATTATTATTATTATTATTATTATTATTATTATTATTATTATTATTATTATTATTATTATTCTTATTATTATTATTTAAAGACAGAGGTGCAAACATTGCGAAACGACTGTCAAGAGAGCCTCCTCTGCCAAGAGGGAAGTTTAAAGGGATTGTATATACGATTGGTAATATCATAGAGCAAGGACCTTGCTCTATGGTAATATGAACCCACTGTTTGTTTCAATCCTATTATAGTTATAGATATATACCATAAAACTAACCTGTGAAAATTTCATTTCAAAAGGTGGTAGCGTTTTTGAGATTTTTGCCGAAAATCTGGACAGTTACGTGCAGGAAGAATAATCTGCAATTGGAATACACAATCTGAGAAACGTTTCCGCAGAAACGCTTCTCGGATTCAAAATGTTTGGATAAAAACTTAGATCTTTTTCCATAATCACATTACTTCAAAGAGAAATATTTCTCAAAATGCTTTATAGTATCAGAAGCTGCTGTACTTCTTACCAAGCAAGTTTTTATTGCCATTAATTTTATGAGTAATTACCAAACGTATATACAGACCCTTTAACCTGAGAATGTTCGTTTTAAAATAGCCACGCTTTCATAAACTTCATCATCCTGAAACATCCAATCATATCCCAAATATGGAAAACGTACCTTGTTTTTGAACTCGTCCACTAATGATTGGCACTGCTCTGATGTATTATGTGCTGCGACATCACATACACCCTTGGAACTGTTACTTGAGGTTACAGCAATCTCAATTTGGATCGTCTTTTCACCCTCTATGAAAGATGATTAAAACAAATTAGAACTAAATTAATAAGCTTAAGCTTAGCCAATCTCAATTCAGAGCGTCTTTGTGCCATCGAAAATTAAAAGAATAGCAATAAACAAAATTAGCCTTACCTTTTAAATATGCTATTTACTTTCACGCATGCGTACAGACACTTATGGTTGGCGAACGCCATAAAGTTGTGCACCGAACAGCCAGACGCACAAACGCGTATGTGTCACGCCACCATCAGCTCCTTAAAAAGGCGCGATGTTCCCAGCCTTGCTACCATGGGCAGCGCGCCGTATCGATATACCTCTCGAGCATGCTGGGGAAAAAGGCGCCGCGAGATCGATCACCCCTGGGAACGAGGTTGCGATGTTCCCTCATTTTGCCAACCAGTATAGTGTTAGTGCGCATGCGCGATGTGCAATTTACATTATTTCATGGAAGAGCTTCATGATATGTAGTGTTATAAATGCAAACATTGTAAACGTGACAGCCGAATGTTGGCCGCTTATGGGTAACGATATGGTTTAACCATGCACTTAAAAACAAAAATGAAATGGCTTCGTTCCTATTTTTGTTCTGCAGCTAAGCTGACGCGAATATTGGACAAACTAATATCTATTCGGGCATAAAGATACACATTCAAACATTAAAAACTTACATTTCAAATTCGCGCCCGGGAGAGCATAAAAGTGAAAACAAAATTTACTTTCTCGAAAAGGCTTAAAAATGCTATATTTTCCTAGCAATGCTTACTCTCAAAAGTAAGTCCAGACTTCACACAAGAAAGGGTGGGCACGGCGACAGGAATGGGGGGGGGGACGTACCACCCGTGCCCCCACCCCCCCTCCTCCATTACTTACGCCATTGCCAACGAGTCTGTTTAGAGCTGCTAAAACCCACAGTGGAGAATATTTCCGCAAAGCCAACTGCGGGGAATTCTTACCATGCAAATTAATGTGAAGTTATTCAAATATTTCCTTTATTTACTACAAATTGGACATGGTCTGATTCTTGCTTACCAACGTCTGGATATTTATCGTCAGGGAAATTTGGCACCTTCTCTGTAGAGGAAACAAACAATTTTTGGAAAGTAAATCCGTAAATTTTGATTTTATCGCATACGTATTTCATGGGTTTCAGGACCCCCTTTTTTCACAACCGCTATATCGCTAGAGACACAATCGGCATAAAATGGGTAAACATTTTTTCTGATTAAACATTTTCTTTAAACCAACAAAATAACAACCAACCAACCAAACAACACGACACCCCAACAAAAAAACAAACGAACAAACACCCCAACAAACAAACACTCAAGCCTACGGAAGCGTATTAAGGACATGGCAAAACAAAATTCCCAGATGGCTAATTCGCCAGGGCGATTTACTAATTCGCCCGGGTGGTTTACTAATTCACCCGGGCGATTTACTAATTACTAAAATAGTAAATCGCCCTGGCGAATTAGTAAATCGCCCGGGCGATTAGTAAATCGCCCGAGCAAATTAGTAAATCGCCCGGGCGCAATAGTAAATCGCACGGGCAAAATAGCAATCTTGGAAACTTTTTTGTTTGTCATGTCCTTAAAGGCACGGTACACGTTTGGTAATTACATATCAACATAAAAACTTACTTGGTAACGAGCAACAGAGAGCTGTTGATAGTATAAAACATTGTGAGAAACGACTCCCTCTGAAGTAACGTAGTTTTTGAGAAAGAGGTAGTTTCTCACTAAAATAATAAAAACTTCTTGCAAGAAGTTTTTATTCCTATCTGAAAGCACACAAATTTGTACAACAAGGGTGTTTTTTCTTTCATCATTTTCTTGCAACTTCGATGACCAATGAGCCCAAATTTTCACAGGCTTGTTATTTTATTCATAATGTTGGGATACACCAAATAAGAACACTGGTCTTTGACAATTACCAAACGTGTACGATGCCTTTAAAACGCTTCCGTACAGTCCAGTATTGGATGGCATTATTTGTTAATACATCTGTATGATTCTGTTGCCACTTCGGTCTTGTTCCCCAAATTCAATATCAGTTATAAATACAGATGCTCACAATAAAAAAAGGGAGCAGACGATCTTTCCTTTCAGCCTTGATTTCTTCTAATTCGCCGTGTTTTTGACCGCTTGGAGGCGTATGTGGACCAATTTCACTTAATGAAAAACAAGTAAACAAACGGTGTTTTTTCATTGTTGTTTTTATTATGTTAATGTATTTCGTAATTGATGCAAGAAAACTACGTACAGTCAAATAAACATTAGATAAAACTGTTATTATGATGCGAGACATTCCCTGATGAAAGCGCCCCCATGCGGTCAAAAATATGGCAAATTGACTTTAGTATAAAAACATGGATTTACTGTGATAAAATGTCTTAAAGGTTTGACCTACCGGAACAATCTTTGCCTGTCCAATCTTTGGCACATTTGCAAGAGCATTCTTCCTCGTTCGAAGTTCCACCATTCATGCAACTCAACCACCGTGGACAAACTGGGAAATATTTGGGTTACTTTTATATTGGTATATTGTTTACTAAAAACGTTTCAAAAGTTACGGCCAGCTCTGGCGGAAATGAACTTGAATTACAGTAATAAAAAAAAAAATTAAAAAAATTAAATAACAAAATAAAAATTAAAGGCACAAGGCCAAGTAAATAACCTACTCTAAATCTAAATTAAGGAAACAAATTAACAAATTTAAACAAAACCAAACAAAAACAAAAGAAGATAAACAGAAATCACAACAACAAAAAGACGAAAAGCAAGAGCATGAATACAAATAGGTATTGATTAAAAACGATTACAAATGGCAAAAGGAGCAACACTTTAAAAACATGGCAGCTGTGCGAACAGCGCCCTCTAGGTTTGATGAACACAGTGTTAATCAAAAATAAAGCGGTCTCAAGTAACGCCAATGAAAAAGTAACAAATTGTTGAAAAAAAAAACCAAAACTCAACGAATTTCTGTATCAATGGACCATTATAGTTAAGAGATGTTTTATTAATGCACACGGTAAAACTTTTGATATAAAATTATAAAACAGAATGATCAGATCACATTTTAAGTGTCTGTCAAATTAAAAATGTTCAATGAGTAGGGGCCACGCTGCTCATTTTCAGTTTAATTGTTAAATGTTGCTTTATGTCGCATTTATTTACTGTTCGCCAACACGTCCGCTTGCTTTGTACGTTTACGGTTGTTACTTTTTTTCTTCTTCAGTATTTAAGGGCGGGGTTCTTGTTGGTAATTTTTGTGGAAAGACGGCCTTGTAGAGGTGCTGGTCACCTGTTCCTCCTTGCCACTCACTGGCTCGGTATTTTATACAATTGTAAATATTTGTACCTATTTTTATATCTCTGTCATGTTATGTTTTTTGGTTTGTATCTATTCATTCCTTTTAGTGTTTTGCCAGTGTGAAGTATATTAATAAAAATAAATAGTATACGACCTATATTGACTGCTTCTAGTGCTAGGTTAAAACTACGACTCCCGAGGTGATCCTCGGCGCGTTCTAAAAAAAATCGCTTCGGGGATCACACCGAGCGAGTCTTACTTTTAACCACAGCACGATAAAAATGTTTGTTTTGTAACACCCCATATTGTGCCTACACGTCAGGGTACCAATAAGCTGCTGTTGCTGTGGGTATTATACAAATATTGACTGCTTCGAGTGCTATGGTTAAAATTACGACTCCTGAGGTGATCCCCGGAGCGTTCTATGGTCCGGGGATCACCGAGAGAGTCGGAGTTTTAACCATAGCACGAGTAAAAGCAGTCAATATTTGTTTTATAACACCCCAACAGACTATTTATCATCCTCGTACACGTAACGTTCGTACGCGCATTTCAGATACACAGATGCACAACTGATTGGGTTCGAGGTGGGTAAAAAAGACGTCTGGGTACCGCGCGCGCCATGTAATAGTCTTTTGACTATTGCATGGCAAACGACTATCACACGGCCACCGGGTTTCTAGTAAAACTAAGACATATCATGTGACGCGCTCTAAACCAATGAAAAGGCAGAATTTTTGTAAGGGGTGTTATAAAATGGGATAGTACACTGGTTGCTATGGGATAGTACATTGTTTGCTGCGTGTAAAGCGCGTCGCGTTCGCGCGGTTTCTAGGCTAGTAAAAATAAGACATATCATGTGACGTGCTCTAAACCAATCAAAATGCAAAATCTGTAAGGGGTGCTATAAAACATGATAGTCGATTGCTGTTTTTTTTATCTTGTTGAATGGCTATTCACGTCACGTAGGCTACACCAGCATTTTTCTTCTTGTTTCCTCTTCAGATGTTGAACCAATTATTTTGTGAGTGTGGATAAAATAGTATGCGAGTGTGGAAAGAACCGTGATTTGAAGTTTAATGATCACGATCGTTTCATAAAGGAGTCGGAAGTCTTCTCTAAGTGTCTGATCGTTACGTAATAGTCTGTTAAATCTTTGGTATTATTTGTTTTGTACATACCTGCACACAATGGGCCAGTCCAGAGCTCCTGGCAATCGCATTCACATGTGTATTGGTTTTGTAGCGATCCTCCGTTCTCACAGCGTACACAATCTTTGGGTGAAATATTAAAACCGAAAGTGTTAAAATTACTGTTAACAAACTCACCTAGTCAAAATTTCAAATCTATTACTGTTTGCATGGGACGCAAAATGACAGAAATGTCTCTGTTTTGAAAGAGATTGCGAACTCGTTCACAGTTCGTAACTATACTTTTTCCGGGTGGGGGGGGGGGTGCGGGGGTCTATTATTCGATTTTTTATTTCGGTTACGGCACTGCTCGTTCAAGTTATTAACAAAACCCACAAGAGACCCCTCGCATTGGCCACCATTGTTTAGGTCAACGAATGGTTACGTGCACGCGTGTACGCGCAGCGCACAACTCTCAGCCAACTCTCAAAGCACATTGTTCTGACATGACAGAATGTACTTAAGACGTATAAACAATTCTCAGGAAAAAACTTGTATTTTTTTGTACATAACAAACAACAAAACTTGTTGGATTAAAAACCGTTGATTGATTTTTCCTTCATCTTATAGTTTTACCTCAAAGGGGACCACAGATTTTAGAGAGGTGACATTAAAATTGCTCAAATTCATACCAAGAATAAACTATTACCTTCACACAGTAAGCCTTCGCGAACCTCGGTGCATTCGCATGCACAAGTTGAATCATTTTGGTTGATACCATCATTAAAACATTCCTTGCAATCTGGGAAACAGATAAATCACGTTGTGGTTATTATAATACATCGATTGAAAAAAGAGCCATTTTAATGGTCCGAGGAAAATTTCTAGAAGTTACAGTGAAAGCACAGGCAGGCCTTAAACACCCCTATGTTCCGACACCCCTATCCGACACCCCTATGTTCGGACACCCATAATGTTCCGACACCCCTATGTTCCGACACCCCTATATATGTTCCGACACACCTAGTGTATTTTCCTAACACAAACCCTAACCCTAACCCTAAACCTAAACCTAACCATACAGCATGTAAATTACGAGAGGGTTTTCGGAATATAGGGTTGTCAGAACATAGAGGTGTCGGAATATAGAGCAGTCACCGTTTACACAAGCCTTCAAAACATTCTAGGCAGTCACATTCAAAAGTCGTGCCATTAAAATTTCCATCGTTTATGTATTCCTTGTCTGTATCGTTCTGTAAAGATATGTTATAATGTAGGATCAAAAACATCGGAGAAAACATTCGTGTAAATAAATGGGTTTTGGAAACTTCAAGTTGGCTACATTCAGATATGTTGTTACATGAGATATGTTGTAAAAATATATACACTTGTATTTCTCATGATATCATTTTTAATAGATTAGAGATGTATACAAACTCACGAGCGCAAAGCTCGCCTTCAAAACCTTCGAGGCAGTCACATTCACAAGTCGTATCGTCCCAAACTCCACCGTTCATGCAGTTCTTGGGAGTACATTCTGTACGAAGGAGGATTTAAAGTATGATCCATAACAATGGAGGAAACATTCATGTCATTGAGGGCTGTGGATATTTTCAACTTGGCTACATTACAATTATAGATAATATATATATATACAACATTTATTAGGCGCTTAATACGGATGTTTCTAAGCGCACAATTGTCTGACTACACATTTTTTCCTGCAAGGTATGTGGAGCTTCGTTTGAAGTATGAGACCAATTCCTTAACATAGCACCATGCAATGGTTTACAAGGTGCTGTGGCGCAATATATGCTGCCGATCAGACCAGGAACACCGGGGCGAACCCCTACTCTTTACAATAAGTACACTGGGTTCTTTTACGTGCATTACACAACACACGGGACCAACGGCTTTACGTCCCATCCGAAGGACGAAGCATGTGGTTAAGTGTCTTGCTTAAGGACACAAGTGTCACGACTGGGATTCGAACCCACACTCTGCTGATCAGGAACACCAGAGCTTGAGTTCGGTGTTCTTATCCGCTCGGCCACGACACGCCACAAAATAATACGTTGTTTTAGATAAATTGTGGAAAATGAAATGTACAATTTTCTTCCATTTCCCGTGATATATTTTTTTCAAAGAATAGACATCAAACATTAAATCAGCGACTCAACGGCACAAAGTTCGCCTTTTTTTAAATTACTTTTTTAGTATTTCTTTGTTTTCTTCGGTTGTTTGCTTGTAGTTGTGCTTGTCCCTTGTCTTTCGGTTTTGATGTGTGAACAAGGGTCCCCATTTAGTGGGCCTGTGTGCCTGTTCGGGGTTTCCCTTTTGCACCGATGTCATTTTTTTATTATTTGTGCAATGAAGGTAATAAAAAGAAAAAAGAAAAAAAATCTTCGAGGCAGTCACATTTATAATACAAGTAGTGCCATTCCACCGTCCACCGTTCATGCAGTTCTTCGGAGTACACTCTGTGGAAAAATACCTTAGAGGGATTTAATGTACGACCCGATAGTTAAGAGGAAACGTTCGTATTTCTCATTGTATTTCTCAAATTGTACCTATCTTGATATCACTTTGAAACAACTTTAACAAACTGAAATCTGTAGTTACTCACCAGTGCAAAGTTCGCCTTCAAAACCTACGAGGCAGTCACATTTACAAGTCGTTTTGTTCCACTCTCCACCGTTCGTGCAGTTCTTGGGAGTACATTCTGTAGAAATACGAAGGAGGATTTAAAGTACGATCCATAACGATGGAGGAAACATTCATGTCATTGAGGGCTGTTGATATTTGCAACTTGGCTACATTACAATTATAGATAATATGTTGTTTTAGATAGATTATGGAAAATGAAATGTACAATTTTCTTCCATTTCCCGTGATATATTATTTTCAAAGAATAGACATCAAACATTAAATCAGCGACTCAACGGCACAAAGTTCGCCTTTTTTAAATTACTTTTTTAGTATTTCTTTGTTTTCTTCGGTTGTTTGCTTGTAGTTGTGCTTGTCCCTTGTCTTTCGGTTTTGATGTGTGAACAAGGGTCCCCATTTAGTGGGCCTGTGTGCCTGTTCGGGGTTTCCCTTTTGCACCGATGTCATTTTTTTATTATTTGTGCAATGAAGGTAATAAAAATAAAAAATAAAAAAAATCTTCGAGGCAGTCACATTTATAATACAAGTAGTGCCATTCCACCGTCCACCGTTCATGCAGTTCTTCGGAGTACACTCTGTGGAAAAATACCTTAGAGGGATTTAATGTACGACCCGATAGTTAAGAGGAAACGTTCGTATTTCTCATTGTATTTCTCAAATTGTACCTATCTTGATATCACTTTGAAACAACTTTAACAAACTGAAATCTGTAGTTACTCACCAGTGCAAAGTTCGCCTTCAAAACCTACGAGGCAGTCACATTTACAAGTCGTTTTGTTCCACTCTCCACCGTTCGTGCAGTTCTTGGGAGTACATTCTGTAGAAATACGAAGGAGGATTTAAAGTACGATCCATAACGATGGAGGAAACATTCATGTCATTGAGGGCTGTTGATATTTGCAACTTGGCTACATTACAATTATAGATAATATGTTGTTTTAGATAGATTATGGAAAATGAAATGTACAATTTTCTTCCATTTCCCGTGATATATTATTTTCAAAGAATAGACATCAAACATTAAATCAGCGACTCAACGGCACAAAGTTCGCCTTTTTTAAATTACTTTTTTAGTATTTCTTTGTTTTCTTCGGTTGTTTGCTTGTAGTTGTGCTTGTCCCTTGTCTTTCGGTTTTGATGTGTGAACAAGGGTCCCCATTTAGTGGGCCTGTGTGCCTGTTCGGGGTTTCCCTTTTGCACCGATGTCATTTTGTTATGTATTTGTGCAATGAAGGTAATAAAAAGGAAAAAAAATCTTCCAGGCAGTCACATTTATAATACAATTAGTGCCATTCCACCGTCCATCGTTCATGCAGTTCTTCGGAGTATACTCTGTGTGGAAAAATACCTTAGAGGGATTTAATGTACGACCCAATAGTTAAGAGGAAATGTTCGTATTTCTCATTGTATTTCTCAAATTGTACCTATCTTGATATCACTTTGAAACAACTCTAACAAACTGAAATCTGTAGTTACTCACCAGTGCAAAGCGTGTACATTCTTTAGAAATATACGGGAAGAAGGGTTTAATTAGGATCTAATACATCGCAGAAAACATTGGTGGCAATAAATGGGTTTTGGAAATTTCAATTTTGCTACATTCAGATATGTTTTTACATGAGAAAGACTGTGAAGATATAATACACAAATTGTATTTCTCGTGTTATCATTTTTATAATAATAATAATAGGTTCTTATGTAGAGCAAAATTCCAAGGTTCAAGATCAAGGCGCTGTGAAGATGGAACGCGAATTAGAATCGAGCGGATGTTGTGGGGAAGATTGTCCCACAGGCCAATATAACCAAGGGCACCTCGGCCAACAAATCTGGATTAGGTAGTTCAAGGTGAGTGGATCACGAATTGATCTTAGTCTACTGAGATAAGTTTTTAAAAGATTAGGTATTACAAACTAAATTCTGTAGTATATACTCACCAGTGCAAAATTCGCCTTCGAAACCTTCGGAGCAGTCGCAGTCACAAGTTGTATCGTTCCACTGCCCATCGTTCATGCACCCCTTGTCTGTACATTCTGTAGAAATTTACGAAGGTGGGTTTTTGGTCATGAATATAATATTTGCGTCAATATTCACGACATGTATGGAGACAAAAATGTGAACTTTGCATCGACATTGGCGACAATATTTACAAGTTCTGCACAAGTCGTTAAATAGACTGTGCAAGTCTCGCGCATTTTCGAACTTCTGGAACCATTATGGCCCCAACCAAAATAATATGGAGTTTTACGTGGGCGGGATTTTGTTTCGTCAATTATTTTAGCTTAACGTAGTTTATGGCCATGCAAATTATATATATGATGTTGGGAATGTAAATAATTAAGAATTTTGCCCAACTGACGGTCATGTTGTCATTAAAACTATGTGATAGAAGCACACATTCGGGCATGATTGGCAAATGCTTTTTTTTGGACAATAAACTACCTCGTCCCAAGTTTAATTTTGTTCAATGTTAACTTGAACAAATTATTTGTATTATAATGTTTTATAATTTGTTATTTATAACAACTTGCTTTGGGAATTTTTTTTCCCAAGAATTTTGTATAATATAACTTAAATAGAAAATTTGATTTAATAAAAAAATATAGTCTTCGTGCGAGTTTTCCTTCTTCTTCTCGTTTTCGATATGCGCGAGACTTGCACAGTCTATTGGCGTCAATATTCACAACTTGAGTTGGGGCACGAGTCGTGATTTTGTCATGAATGTTGACGTCAATATTGTGTTCGATGTCCCTTAAAGGCCCTGTACACGATTGGTAAGATCGAAAAACACAAATGTTCACAGATTCACACACAACTTACATGATTTAAAGTAGGTAATTTTTGAAAGGGTTCCTTAAAATATTTCTGCTTAAAATGCTATCGTTTCTGAGAAATGAGTAAAACAATAGTTTTTATCACGCGCGATATTTTGAAAAAAACAGAAAACACATAAGGTCTCTTTTCACTATTTTCTCGTGATCTTGATGACCAATTGAGCTCAAACTTTCACAGGTTTGTTTGTTCATGCATATGTTGAATCACATAAAATGTGGACGCTGATTTTGAGCTGTTACCAAAAGTGTACAATACCTTTAAGGGCCACCATAGATATGCACCCACCAGCGCAAAGTTCACCTTTAAAACCTTCGAGGCAGTCACATGAACAAGTCGTTTTGTTCCACTCTCCACCGTTCATGTAGACTTGACTCAAGTCCCAATCCCGTGCCATCACCAGAAAACTATTGTTTTGTGATGGTCTGCATTCCCCAACCTGTTCCGCATTCTCGGGACCACATTTTGACGGCGAGCGTGCACTGTACGGCTTGTTTGCTAGGTGGCGCGATATGCTTGGGGACCTCTCGCACGAGAACGGGACTTGAATCAAGTCTACCGTTCATGCAGTCATTGGGTGTACATTCCGTAGAAATATACGAAGGAAGATTTAAAGTACGATCCATAACGGTGGAGGAAACATTCGTGTCATTTATGGTTTGGGATATTTGCTACGTTACAATTGGAGGTATGTTGTTAGAGATTACATTGGTAAAAATAAAATTTTGAGGCAGTCACATTCACAAGACGTGGTGTCACACTGACCGTTCATGCAGTTCCTGGGTATATACACTCTGTAGGAGGGTTTATAGGATCCAATAATCGGGGGGGGGGGGGGAACATCCGTGTCATTGGGTTTGGGAATTTGATAAATTGACAACATTCATTTTCGGCCTTTTAAAACTAAATTAAAGTAAATCATGAAGTTCATACTATCAAAATTACTGAGTTGTACGGAAAGCTCGATTTGGCAAACGTGGGAAAACTCTCTTTTATTTGGAGACTAAGACGGACCAGCTTATTCGCTGAAGTCTTTGGAACATGTTCCCTCTTGTAAATCTAGAAATAAATCTTACCATCACAAAGTAAACCTTGGTGAAACTCAATGCACTCGCAGGCACAGGTGTCAGTCTGGTTGTCACCGTTTGCACACGGGAAACATTCTGTAAAATAGATTGAAATCAATAAGAAGTACTAGTTCCATGCTGAAAATTAATTTGAGTTTATGGAATTTTTAGTCAATGAAACTAGCAGTTAAGCTACACTGACTCGACTTTAGGAAATAACAGATCAGTAGTATTCCAAGAATAAGACTGGAGAAAATTAAATTTTGAAAAAGAAGTTTCCCAACAAATTATTACCGCAGTTTAACGAATAAAGAGAGATGACAGACGCACTTTTCGATCTGTCATCACCGACAATAGGCTTTTCGACCATTCGGCGAAGACTCCAATGTTTGACCAAAGATTGAGCAATTTGGGGAAGCATTTTGGGTTTCCAGAAAAGAAGTGTTTGTGAAGTGGTACGACCATGTACGACCATGTAGCAGCAGCAGCAACAACAATAGCTACAGCATCAGCAACAGCAACAACATCAGCAGCAACAGCAACATCAGCAGCAGCAACAACAACAGCAACAACAACAACAACAACAACAAAACCAGCAGCAGCAGCAACACTTACCTGTTAAGGTGATGGTAAACTCACACATACTACCGGTATCATCCATGCATATTACGACAGTCTCTCCCACTGGAAATACATCTCCAGATTTAACCATGTCTTTATCTTCCGTGTTACACGTGACGGTAAAATTTCCATTTTGGGTCACATCTGGCCAGTAAACAATAGCCTCTTCGTCTCCATAAATCATATTCTGCGTAACGTTAACTGGGCATTCGAGGTCAACTGCAAGGAGATACGAATGTGTGGTAAAGAGTGGTGCATATAAAGTCTAGTAAGGTTTAGGGGTAACACCATGTACAGTGTATGAGTTGTGGGTTCTGAAAATAACCGGTGGTGAAAAAAACTCGACGTTTCGATCAGTATGCTCCGACAGTCTTCAGGAGGAAAACAAAACAAACATGGTGTCATAATCAGGGTTTGTATAACAATAACACACGAGCTGTTTGCAGTGTTTAAATATAAACATGTTTTAATATATTAGGACTTAATACGGAGTTCTGAAAGTGCCATCCGACATGTTGAGATTCTGAGATAATTTACTGCTGGATGATGACATCATAAACAAACGATGTCGACCTCCTGATGTGATTTATCTCGGTATGACAGCTTCCTAATAAAGATGTCGCCCTTCCGATAAGGATGTCGACACCATTTTTTATGAGATATATCGCCTCACATCACAAGGCCGGACGGCCACTTCAAAGTGAGGGCTACACTTAACTGACTTGGGCTATACTGTCACCAGAGGCACGTTGCTACCTACTCCTGGGGCTGAAACAGGGACAGTCCGGTTGTAGGCATGGGTATCATCCACTAGGAGCCTGGCTGGTAGAGCAGAATGCTCTATACACTCAAAAAAATGTTTTGTTCAACTTACTTAATTTTATTAAGGCAAGTTTGTTGCCTCAATTTTATTAAGTAGATTGAACGGGATAAGAATATAAGTTCTTGGTACTTTTATTCCTAAAGTTATTTAAACTTAAAATGTCAAAGTCCAGTTTACTTAAATATTATGAGTTCCTCGCTTTTTCGAGTTAGCTTTACTGATTTGAAATCAGTTGGGATGACATATTACGATTCATTTACTATTACTCAAATCTAAGGCAAGTTAAAATAACGTGAGGCTAGAAGTAGGCGCTACATTTAATTGCAAGTAAAATAAACTCAAAACGCGTTTTGTTCAATCGGCTTAATTTTATTAAGGCAAGTTTGTTGCCTCGATATAATTGAGTAAATTGAACGAGGAAAGAATACAAGTTGGCGGTACTTTTATTCCCAAGTCCTTTAAACTTAAAGTCTCGAAGCCCAATTTACTAATTTTGATGCAATTGTTATTACTCAACAATACGGCAAGTTGAATTAACTTAAAATTAGAAGTGAGCACTACTTTTCATTAGAAGTAAAATAAACTAAAAACCGAGAGTTCTTCTGATCCCAATTGATTAATTCAAGTTGATTCTACTCAGTATGGGTTCGTTCATTTTAATTGAATTTTGATTAATTTAGTTCAACACAATTATATTATTGTGTCTAACTTGATTTTGCACTGTAAATAAACGCAAATAATTTAAGTTTGTAATACTCACATTACATTCACACATTCACATAAATAAAATGATCTGGGCAAGGTTGGTTGATTGAGGTAAATTTTACTCGGTAGAAATTTATTCATTGTACTTGAAATTAAACCTAATTGATGCTACAAAAATAATATCAGTATATTAAACTTAGTTTGAAGTGTGATTTAATGCTTAATTTTAGTATGATACCAGAATTAATACAACTCAATTAGGCATGAAAATGTATGCTTAGACATAAAGTTGGCTGAAATTAACTGATTTTAGGAAATAAAATGATTACAGGGTAATTATTTTACCGTACAAAATCGTTCAAGTTATTTCTATTCGTGCAAGTTGTTTTGTTTCTAACTAAAACTATTGATACCCTAGGAAAAATCCGGTAAGATTGGACATTACGATTTGCGCAAAGCTCTGTAATTTCTATCAAATTTAAGGTCAATATTACGAATTTGGTATAAACGCATTTTATATAAACAATTTAACAATAACAAGATTTTTTAACAACAACATGCGGAAACCCAAGTTTTAACATTTTCAACTTTCATAAAATCATAACAATATAACACCTCGCCTTGTCGTATATCGCTTGTTTTTACGATACAACTTTCATTTTACACCAGACAACCCCCCCCCCCTCCCGAAAACTTACAAAACAACATGGTCGAATGATTTCAAAGACCAGGGCCCAATTTCACTGAGCTGCTTAAGGACAAACAGTAGCTCAGCAGAAAAAGATTTGCTTACCAGAATAAAATTACAAGCCAGAATACCACGTCTCTGGTATCCTGCTCATGTTTACTGTAAGCATAAACATTTTAAGCATTAGTTTCTGCTTAATTAAGCAACTCTATGAAATTGGACTCAGTACGCGATTCTAAGCAGTTAACCACAAAATTCCCACACATGGCTCTGCCTTGTACTTGTTGATTTTAAAGATAATGTACTGCATGTTCGGGGTCTCTATTGCCAAAAAACATAAAAATAGGTTAAAAATAACTGTTTAAAACAATCGTTTCAAGGTGAGAATCCGTTTAGTTGGCTTTTTGTTTAAACCCTCAACATTATATCACAATGACATTATCAGTTGTCAGAATTTGTTTTTAAATTTCCATGACAACTGATGTCGTTTTGAGGTGGAATAGCTAAACAATTGGGCAAAGCTACATGACTCAAAGTATAATGGAGGAATGATTGAACTCACTCTATACCCAGCATGTTGTCATTATTGTTTGTGCACATTTCATATTGTAATGTTTTCAGAATGGCTGTCAAGTAAAGGGGGCTGTTACCTCAAACAAAAATGAAGGAACACTCTCTAAGGATTTGAAAACTAGTTTCGCAGATTTGTTAAAAGTCTTAGTAATTATCTGACATGAGGATCCCATAATTATGACAAAGTATAAAGCTGTACAGGGTTATAGGGTATTACTTTGGCAAGTGGTCGGTTGGTTTCAAACTCAAACAATACGAAATTAAAAGCAAAGTTTGTTCTTAAGGGTTTCTACTTTAGGTGACCATCAAGGTGGTCACCATCAAGCACCATGGAAATCTTCTGGATGACTTCGAACAAATACTTGCACTCTTTGGGGTAATGTAGGTTTAAAGCATAGATCAAACCAAATAAAAGGCAACATGCCTTCGCTAAGTTTTCACCTCCGGCAATACTTCTTCTCCTTCCAGCACAATAACTGTCTTCTGCTCTTCAACAGCCTCTGCGGTGGGCATCTTCTTCCTGTGTGGAATTTGAAAAAAATGTAAAAGGCTTGAATGGAATTTTTTTTGTTTTATTCTACATTAGAATTTAAGGAATAATTTTGCACAGTTTTCACATGACTGTTTTTTTTTCGGGCTTTAAATTTTTCAGTCAAAGTTTGAGGGGCTATGTTTTTTCTCATTAGCAGAAAACAGGTGGAGTACACGTGTAGTATTTACATTGAAACAGAAGGCAGTGACGATATCCAAACTAAAAACACATTCTAAAATGTTTATGCTAAAACATATCTGTTGGCAAAATTGGGTATACCTTTTTTTTTTGGGGGGGGGTAACTTTCAACAATTTTTTTTTTACAAGAATTGGGTCACCCTTTGAAGAGTTTAGTAATATCTTACGAACACGTGCTGCTAAAAATGATATAAGTAAAATTTAAATCCATATACAAAGTCTTGCTTCCCTTAAGCCTTGCCTTTGGAAAATAGAATGCTCAACGGTTCACCGTCATCACATTCAATATTAGTGCATCATCAAATAATTTTACACTTACCAAAACATGTTGAAACAGGGCAGCACTGTCGTCTCCAAGATATTCACAAAGAGCCTTGATGACTGCTGCTCGCTTGCTGAGCACACTCTGTTAGAAAAAAAGTACAGCATCCAGAGTTTTTCAGTACATGATTCAGATATTAACAACCACACATAATAATCTGCAAACCAATGAAAATGTCATTGTTTTGAGATCACTGTATACTAACTTTATTCATAATTAAGTAACTATTACTTTGTGTTTGTGTTGTTTTGACTTAATTTATGTTGGTGCAAAACACAAACTCTTCAGGAAAACTAACTTTATTTATAAATGAGTAGCTACTACTTTGTGTTTGTGTTGTTTGAATTAATTTATTTGGGTGCAATACACATACCCTTCAGTAAAACTAACTTAACTTATAAACGAGTAACTAGTTTGTGTTGTTTGGACTTAATTTATTTGGGTGCAATACACATACCCTTCAGTAAAACTAACTTGACTTATAATTGAGTAATTACTACTTTGTGTTTGTGTTAATGGACTTAATTTATTTGGGTGCAAAACACAAACTCTTCAGTAAAACTAACTTAATTTATAAATGAGTAACTTCTACTTTGTGTTTATATTGTTTGGACTTAATTTATCTGGGTGCAAAACACAATTCTTCAGTCAACCTAACCTAACTTATGAATGAGTAACTATTACTTTGTGTTTGTGCTGTTTGGACTTAATTTATTTGGGTGCAAAACACAATTCTTCAGTAAAACTAACTTAACTTATGAATGAGTAACTTCTACTTTGTGTCTGTGTTGTTTGGACTTAATTTGTTTGGGTGCAAAACACAAACTCTTCAGGAAAACTAACTTTATTTATAAATGAGTAGCTACTACTTTGTGTTTGTGTTGTTTGGGCTTAATTTATTTGGGTGCATACACATACCCTTCAGTAAAACTAACTTAACTTATAATTGAGTAATTACTACTTTGTGTTTGTATTGTTTGGACTTAATTTATTTGGGTGAAAAACACATACCCTTCAGTAAAACTAACTTAACTTATAAACGAGTAACTACTACTTTGTGTTTGTGTTGTTTGGACTTAATTTATTTGGGTGCAAAACAAAAACTCTTCATGAAAACTAACTTTATTTATAAATGAGTAGCTTCAACTTTGTGTTTGTGATGTTTGGACTTAATTTGTTTGGGTGCAAAACCCATACCCTTCAGTAAAATTAATTTAACTCATATATGAGTAACTACTACTTTGTGTTTGTGTTGTTTGGACTTCATTTATTTGGGTGCAAAACAAAAACTCTTCAGGAAAACTAACTTTATTTATAAATGAGTAGCTTCAACTTTGTGTTTGTGATGTTTGGACTTAATTTATTTGGGTGCAAAACACAAACCCTTCAGTAAAACTAACTTAATTCATAAATGAGTAGCTACTACTTTGTGTTTGTATTGTTTGGACTTAATTTATTTGGGTGCAGAACACATAACCTTAAGTAAAACTAACTTAACTTTTGAATGAGTAACTTCTACTTTGTGTTTGCGTTGTTTGGACTTAATTTATGTTGGTGCAAAACACAAAATCTTCAGGAAAACTAACTTTATTTATAAATGAGTAGCTACTACTTTGTGTTTGTGTTGTTTGGACTTAATTTATTTGGGTGCAAACACATACCCTTCAGTAAAACTAGAAATCGGTAAGTATTACTTTATGTTTGTGTTGTTTGCCAAAACTTATTCTAAGTTTGTGCACATACCAAACACAATTGTCTAGCTACTTTATAAATGTAGGCATACCACCATCATAGAGGAAGAACACGTATTTATTCATAAGCACGTTGTTATATAATTAGAGAACGACAACGTGACAACAAGCTTGACAAGTACAACTTGACGAACTGGGTCACTTTTTAGCTGAGCATGTATGACAAATACAACAGTGTGTGAAATAAAAAATGAAATTTTCGAATTATATTCTTACCTATCAATGCATTCAATCATGGAGGTAGGAAATTCACGCCAAAGTTCAATGCACAGATGTTTTTTCTCTCTCTGTACTGTTTTGTGGTCGATCGTGTTTGCTGCTACGTCGACTTTGTCGTGAGACCGGTGCGCGCCGCATGGTATGGAAGCGTTGGTCCCATACAAGCAGAACTTGAAACCACTAATTGTACGCAGGGGACCAGGCTAATCAGTTGCAAGACACGCGCATTGTTAAATGTAACTTGTTAAAATGAAGTAAAACTAGACGCGTAATAATCGGATGGTTTAAGTAGGATGAACCTACCTTACTCTACTTACAAACAGCAACAACAACATGAAATCATCAGCAACAACATCAACAAAATCAAAACAACAACAACAAAAATAATGGGAAAAATGAAGAAAAGAAATGGGGAGGGAATAGGGATTAACTTTATTTTTTTTAAATAAATGTTATTGATGAGTGACAGACAAGCTTAGAAATGTATTCGTGTGGTTTGGGCTTGAAATGCGTACAGAACGATCCCTCCCTCAATTTCAGTTATACTTGTTCGTTCTACTCATGTTTGTGTTGCGAAAAAAGGGCATACTAACAAGTTATGCTCTCTCAGCATCAACTAAAAGCGATCTAGTATTTAGCACTCAATATTCGCAGTAAAAGTGGCAAAGTTTTGTATTAAGTATCACTAAATAATTAAGGATAAGTTGTTATTACTTGATTGTAACACTTGTTGATTTGACTTATTATTTATGGAAAAACAACTTACATATTTTAAGTAACTCTGACTTTTCAAACTTTAAGTGTTAATCACTTAAATGAGCAAGTATAATTAGCAAAAAAAGTGTATTAAGTATTGCAAAATTATAAAATTCGAGTTAAATTTACTGAACACAAATTTCATTTTTTTGAGTGTATCTTCCCAACTTTTTACGAAGCAATTATGGTTAAGTGCCTTGCTCAAAGGCACAAGTGTCATGACTGGGATTCGAACCCACACTCTGCAGCGCTGACAACACCAGAGCTTGGGTCCGGTGAACTAGACCGCTCGGCCACGACACGTTAGATCTTTGAAAGTAAGATGTCGACTTCCAAAGATAAATCATCTCGGGATGAGGACATACTGAAACTAAGATGTTGACTTCCCAAAATAATAATGGGATGATAACATCGTGAAAATGTCGAGAACCCAAGATGACACTATCCTACTTTCAGGATGTCGTCATCCCGATATAATTGGAAGAAGCCATTCTACTTTCAAGATGTCGTCTCTCAAGATAAGTTATCTCAAGATGTCGCCATCTTACGTTTATGATGTCATCATCCTGCAGTAAATTGTTTTAGAATCTCAACAAGTTGGATGGCACTTTCAGAGCTCCGTAGATACTTTACTCAGGCATGTCTCGATACATTAAAAACGCTAGGGTATTAAGAAAAGACGATAATGCACACCTAAAATGTATAATGTTTTTGTAATTTGAACATTGCTCTGTTACCTTGTGCACTGACTAGTGTGACTAAGATGAAACAAACAAGCGTATACACGAATCTCCGGTGAGCATACGCCATCCTGACAGTCAACAAAAACACCAGTGAGTTTAAGGAGGAAACTTCCAGTCTTTTGAACACTCGTTGAAACACTCTGGGCCGCCAAAAGCAGTGACGTATCCCGTATGTAACGCTACACTGCCAGAAAGGTACAGTAGAAGTCAACAATCAATTGTGTTATAATTGATGGATAATCCGTCCAACTCCTGTCAGGCTCTGCTTCCTCAATATACACTTACAGAAATTGAAATCATGTGTTAATCACGAGACATGAGAGTTTTTTTCGTTGAGTTGATGAGATGAAATAGGGATGCAGCCGGTTCGTATTTCCTCATAGCGGTGCTACGCAGTGCAATATTCAGTTGCTATTCTGTCTGTACCATGCGGTTCAAAGTACAGCAATATACTGTACACGACAGAGTTGTGTGGCAGTAATATTACAAACACGGCATAAACGCTTTTCTCTTGTTACACAGCCACGGTTATATCAATGTCAAGTGACCTTTGAACTCTTATGGTAAAGCTCCCACTCCCACGGGAGTACACCATTTTAGATGAAACTATAACTACGGATAACCTCAATTCTGTGAATGTTTAACTTTAATGACCGACTGAGCCAAACAGGTCCGGTTGGGCAGACGCAATATCACGAATAACGTGATACACATAAAGATAAGTGTGCTTTTGTGTGACTGCATATCATTACGCCTTTACCAGCAAATTTGAGGATAATATTCAGCCCTTTTAAAAGCGCTTAAAATGATGACATTAATTAAATCTCCTAAAGATATCAAACATTTTTAAATCAAGTCAATACAATTAAATATATTGATGTTGACTTGATTATTAGAATTCGATTTAAACCTTACGGCAGCTCGGCTCCAATACTTGCACCGCCATTCCTCAATTCAGATCAGGTGAACCACACGTGAGACCGTTAAGCGGGGAAAACAAAGTCTGTCCCTTATTGGGCATAATAATAACAACAGGTACTTATTACTGCAACTGGGAAACAGCAACCAGACAAAGGTTATGGCGACAATATTATTTTCCAAGATTTCAATGCATACTTCGTCTTCGTCTACTTCGTCTACTCGGATTCAACCAGGTACAGGTCCCAATAGAGCCGCTAAAAAGCAGTTAATAGTTCTTACAAATTTACCGCTAAGCAAAAGTAAGCAGGATACCAGTCACAGATTGTACATGTGACATGCTATTTTGGCTGGTAACCTTACTCTGGTAAGCATAATTTTGTTGTGCTTAGCTATACTTTTTGTGCTTAAGCAGCTCTATGAATATGATGGGCCCTGAATTTGAAGACCTAGTGAACTTAACCCAAACGGTAAATTTTCAGTTGAAATGGTGTAAAATTTCAGAACTAAAATAGCTTAGCCCAGCTGAGAAGGAAATGACTCTGTTCGTATTTCAAGTATTTTCACATGTTGACAAGATAATGTGCTTAACAAAGTTATAGTCAAACAGAAACCGCTTATCAGGGACATGCGTTACCGGTACCATCATTCTATATGTTGTATTTTAATCGGATACTTGCATAATTAGGTGTTGTCGGCTCGGCTTGTGAATCAAACGCCGGTTCGGAATGCATGTCTATATTAACTGTTTCCTGTATAATAGGCACGTGTACAAGTTGCTGTGCATGTTGTGATAAATTCAGTTGTGTTGGCAGGTGTTTAAACACAAACAGTATAAAACAAATACTTCATGATGATAATAGCCGAGTCTAGTTTTTCTTCTCGCTTTAAAAATCAATGAAACCAAACCGAGGCTGTGATGACAGTATTTTTTATTCCAATAGGGGGAAAACAGTCAATGGTAATATAAAGATCTTGCTGGAAATGTGAATGTAATATGGTAAAAGGGTTATGGTTAATGTACTTTACAATCGGCTGTGGTTTGATTTTATGTTATAGGTTTTTTGCCTACCAGCAACAGTAGCCTATTTGCAACTCTTTCTTTCGTACAAAAAACATAAGCGGTTGTTTTAATGAGTTTGGTTACTACAGTGGAAAAACACTGAATATTTGGGTTACCGGAGAAAGGTTTGGTGTGAAAACATCTTCAAATGCTTCGATGTTTTGAAAAAAACAAAACAAAGATAACAATTTTTTTCTCAAAATGATGTTGAACGCAAGTAATGTCTGTACTCGACTTAAAAGCTGGCAATAATGAGGACAATATTATGTTAAACTCATGGAATATTTAGGGCTGACGTGGAATTAAATAATAACCAGCATTTTGCCATAATGACCCTACGGGAGCGGGACAATATCAAGGCAACAAATTATTGATTCGTTGTATTTTTTACATAACGGGAAAGTACAACAATGTTCTTTTGATTAATGCAATTCGTATTATAGTCTGGTTTTTGTTAGGGATTTTGTGCACATTCCTATGGGCTCATTTTAATTGCGGCAATCGTAAGAAGGTATGGTATTTCCTTGGGTCTTCCACTGTTATTAAATGCACAGTAGCTACTTCTCTGGGGAATTGTATTGAATGAATGTGCTTTCTATAGTTGAATTTCTTTACCTCTAATGATTTTTGTATACCATTACTACCCTTTAAAGGCACTGTACACGTTTGGTAATTACTCAAAATATATATTAGCATAACAACTTACTAGGTAACGAACAACGGAGAGCTGTTGATAGTATAAAACATTGGGAGAAACGACTCCCTCTGAAGTAACGTAGTTTTTGAGAAAGAGGTAATTTCTCACTAAAATAATAAAAGACTTCAGGCCTGAAGCCTTTTATTCCTATCTGAAAGCATACAAATTTGTACAACAAGGGTGTTTTTTCTTTCATCATTTTCTTGCAACTTCGATGACCAATTGAGCCCAAATTTTCACAGGCTCGTTATTTTATACATATGTTGGGATACGACAAGTGAGAACACTGGTCTTTGACAATTACCAAACGTGTTCAGTGCCTTTAAGGCGATTCAAGTATTACGAGACAGCACTAAAATTCCACCTTAAAAACACCAAGGTTTGAACGAAAATCCCTCCCGAAAAATCAACAATCCTATAGAAACAAATTCTTGAAGGCAAAAGGTCAAGTGTCAATCACTAATAATACTTGTTGAAGTCAACCTTTGAGCTCGTCGTATTTACCAACGAGGCGGGTGTTCATTGTAAACAAACAAACAAACTATGTGTCATCATCACTTTGGATTTCCGTGAGCGTATAATTATGGAATTCTTCTAACCATGACCAGGATTTCCTTAATTTAAAGTAATACAATATCTTAGGGTAATAGGTAATTAAAGAGTTGGATTATTTTTGTGGAATGTTTCTAAGTGGTACGATAGAATTAAAAATTAAAAACTATTTGTATTAGATAGATGAATCTTTACGTTACGTGGCACTCAAACCCAACCCAAACTTTAATCTTTTAATCTGAACAAGGTAAAGTATTCTCAAAAGTGTGCTCGTGCTCAGAATGACGTTAAAATTGCTGCTGCCCCCCCGATAAAAAAAACCACTTTAATCATATGCCTTATTTTTCGCCTGATTTTGGGATGCTGTCCTTATTTTTCAAACTCGACCTTTTTATGGATGATTGGTGCATTGACAGTTCAATTGTTTAATCAAAAGGTGCAATTCGTACCATTTCGTTAGTACTTATAAATATAGACAATCTTTAACTACGTGTTCCATTATTATAATGGTAAATATGAAAGACAGGTAAATCACAAAGCATTATGAGAAAAAACCACGTTTGTAGGAATTCAACAAATAATTAAAGAGCGGCTCTAAGATGCTCTGAAATAGTTTATGTATATTTCAAATAGATGGAGTCCACAAGAAATATAAACACATTATTGAGTCCCTTACCTCACAATAAAACAGGGTAAAAATGTATTTTCTCCGATATACTCAAAGGCAAAACCCCCACACAAAAACAAACGCGAGGTCAAACAAACCACGTGACAAAGGACTCGTGACGTCAGCGGTCGGTAGTTGATTTGGACCTGCCTATATGGATGTACGGAGCTAACGCAAATACACTCCAAACTTCAGTTCAGTTCAGTTCAGTTCACATTACTTTATTTTCCAAACAATCATGACAAAATGATGAACATGAAATATCACAAGAAATGGTTACATTTGGTAATAGTTATAACCATAACAGTAAATGCTTAAAGGTACTGTACACGTTTGGTAATTACTCAAAATATCTATTAATTAGCATAAAAACTTACTTGGTAACGTGCAACTGAGATTTGTTGATAGTATAAAACATTGTAGTAAACGACTCCCTCTGAAGTAACGTAGTTTTTGAGAAAGAGGTAATTTCTCAATAAAATAATAAAAACTTCTTGCAAGAAGTATTTATTCCTATCTGAAAGCACACAAATTTGTACAAAAGGGTGTTTTTTCTTTGATCATTTTCTTGCAACTTCGATGACCAATTGAGCCATAAATTTTCACAGGCTTGTTATTTTATACATATGTTGGGATACACCAAGTGAGAACACTGGTCTTTGACAATTACCAAACGTGTTCAGTGCCTTTAACCATCATATGGATGTGGAAGGGGGTCCCTAGAGAGCGAAGCTTGTCGAGTAAAAGGCCCCCATTTACAATTCTAGCATAAATTAGAAAATAAGAAAAAGATTACATAACAATAATCACTAACATAATATAGGCTATAGGCCTACGTGTAATGTGCCAATGTATGTTAGTATGACACTATGTCTCTCGTTATATTATAACGAGAGACATAATGTCATACTAACATACACGGAACATTACACGTATAGCCTAGTAGCCTTTAGTGTAGACACACTTGGCCTATAGCTTCTAATCCCACAAGAAAAACTTCACCATTTGCAATCAACACGGCATTGAATCTGACTCTATTAAAGGATGATCCAACAGACACATAATCAGCAAGCCAATTTTCAACGGATTTGTGATTTGGGGATTGTATTTCTTTTAGAGGCAAGGCGATTCCGCAGCTCGGCTTGATTTTGGGACATCGATCTACACGCCAAACGTTGTACATCGATCTACACGTCAAGCATTCATGTACAATTCAATAGAACATTTATTTACACATTTGCACATGGAGGCATCATCCTAAAAGCCGAGGCTTGTGATGGATGTGCCCATTACAACAATACAAAACAAAACAAGATATACAACACTAATTGTAGAATTAGGAATTGGTAACAGTAATTAAATATACAACAATTTAACAGAGTAGAAAGAGAGACATACAACACCAATTATAGAATTAAGAAATAATGGCAATAATTAATAGATAATAATAATAATAATAATACCAAACATTTATAGAGCGCAAAAACAAATGGTCACTATGCGCTGTACAAAATAAATAGAGAAACCAGAAACAAGAAAAATAAAGCAAAAAACGTCAATAATCCAGCCAAAAGGCAAGGAAAACACCACTAAAAATAGAAAGCAAGTAAAAGCAGTAAACAGTGTAAGCAAAACGATAACAAGAGAAAACAGATAAACAGAAAAATAAATAACCAACTACAGCCATAAGATAAAAAGTACTGGAATTGTACAACAGCAGAATAGCAATAAAAGATAGGCAACAATAAAATACCAAAGAAAGCAGATAATGTATGTACAACAATAATAACGGTAGAACAGTTTAGAGATAACAATTATGTACATGTATCAGGTAAGCACGACAACAGATAATAGATAAGTAACGGCTAAACCAACTAACAAAATAAAATATCAATTACTTTGAGAATTTAGTATAATTTGTTTTAGTTTGTACACACACACGACAATGCACTACACAGTGCTATAAAGCCTGTGCGGTTACACGGTTAACCGACCGATCGTCTAGTTACGTTGACATTTTTACGGTTCGGATAACCGTCGAAAAATTCACTCGAAAGTGCCGCGAAAAGCAGACCATTTGCTATAACGCACAGTCCTTGTGACACACAAGCAGTCACCTCGTTCCCAATGAACAGGCTTGGAACCTTTATTTTTATTTTTATCAACAATGTGTTAGCGCGAGAGTAAACGCCCTCTATTGGTGAAATATACCAGCGAATTACGTGATATCATACAAAACCAGTTACAAACGTCTTAACCAAAGACTAAACGTGTCTGCGCATGCTCGGGAAAAAAACGGACATTCCCCCGAAATTACACACACGGTCTGATGCGGAGCACAATTCCTTTGAAATTTTAGCTTGGTTACGAAAAACTATACCCAACGTGTTCAGGCTTCATTTAACAAAAAATACACAATTTAGGGTACCCTGGATGAACAGAAAGATGTTTTTACTCTGTAATATTTAAGATTTTGTTTGTTTGATTTTTTGTTTGTTTTCCAAGCAAAGATACGTTTGTGTGCCCTTACACACGCTAACTTACAGGATACTTTTAACAATGGAACAATGCTACCCCACAACATGGTTTTCTTTGTTCTGGTGGTACCCCACAGAGAATTTCTTCAGAAAAGGGAATAATAGAACAACAATGGAAGTGTGGTATGTGTGGGTAGGTATAAGCATTCAAACCGGGGACCCATAACAAAAGAGAACAATAGGGTCCCCGGTTGGGGAAAGGTCCCCAGTTGGAGAGCGTGTACAAAAGCAATTCGAGCTGTTGCTAAAAAGTAGAGTACAGCGGCGTAACTATAGGGTAACATTTTAGGGGGGCACAAGGGGGTGCACCATTTTTTCAAGGGGGGCACAACTGGCCAAGTTTCAGTTTGCCTTTGTCTTTAGAACCGCCCATGCCCGTCATCGGGGGGGGGGAGGGTCAGACGGGCCCCCTAAAAAAATTAAACATAGTAATAAATAAACAAATAAAAGTATAAGAAATAAAGAATAACAAAAGTCTGACTTTTTTTAAAAAGTCTGCATCGTAATAACTGTGCAACTAATAAATAACACACTTAGTAAAAAGTTTGTTCAGTCTATTTATTATAGTTGTTGTAATGTGCGATTGCACCACGTCATAAGATAAGCAATAACCCAGTCAGGCGTGACCGGGGCGTGCACCAAGCACCATGCAAGCCCTGGCCACGCCAGTCGTATTCCTGAAACCATCCTGTGTGCTTGTGTGTCTCCTTAGAGCTCCTCTCAACCCCCAGGCTTCAGAGCGGTGCGACTCACCTATCCGGTAAATATCCGAATGTTGCTATAGAATAACCACTATAGCGCCATTCACAACATAGTTAAATTATGGCATTTATAACATAAAATAGTATATACAAAGATGTAAATATAGGACGTAATGGGTGGCATACGCCGTCTGAGCATTAAATATGCAGAAATAATATTGATACAAAGCTGTAATTGAGTTGTTTTCAGATATAATAACCAATATCATAGCGCAAAAATGGTGCACCAAATGGCTTGAATTGGGCATTCTTTTTTACAAAATTTCGAACTTCTGGGAGGGGGCACATCCTCTTCCCACTCCCTCCTGCGTCGCATACGTGACGGGCGGCGCTAATGTACATTTTCTTTCATACTCGTCCCCCCCCCCCCCTAAAAAAAAGGAAAAAAGGTTAAACAATTCCTGGTTACGGGCCTGAACAAGCCCCTTTACATCGCCTATGTAACTTACTATTTTTTATAATTTAATCTGGCGTCAGTGTAAAACAAATTATATTTTTTGCATGTAAATGGAAAAATAGTTCTAAAAACATCGAAATTATCTCATCAAAGCATTTACAATCATGTTACATTTTACTCTGGAAATTTCAATCACAAAAGTCCAGATTTCAAATGGGGGAGCACTCGGGGGTGGGGGGCACGGACATCAACGGGGGGGCACGTGCCCCCCTAGCCCCCCTTAGTTACGCCACTGTTACAGTATAAACAAAAGAGGGACTAGTCCCCGATTGCAGGTGTTTACACACTTGTGTGTGGGTGCCTTCATATTCACTACCTTATGGAGACCGAGAACAAAACAGAAAAGGGAAAACAAAAGGTCTCCATAGGGGAATTCTAAAGACTTGGGTGCTCCACAAGGAATTTTGTGTACAAAGTCTATGGGAGGTTCTTAACGACAGGGACAAAGGAAAGAACAAAAGATGTCTCCACAGGGATGTAAAAAATAGAATGTGTGTCTGGGGGTACTTGTAGTCACATTCATAACAGTTTAACAGAATTATATTTCCAACAACCAAAGCATTACCAAAACTGGATTTCCAACGAAACAGGGGAAACTATTGTTGTGGCCATAGAGGGCAGCAATCTAGATCAACAACAATATCCCCGGTATCTTGGAAATGTCATTTACTTTTTGATCATTTCATCCCGCATGGCTGGGATGATTCCCTTACGGAATGCTACATCCAGCAACTCACGACAGTTCTTAATATCAGGATACTCATTAATTGCCCATTTGAGGTAAACCGAGAATTCACTCCAATCTATTTGACCGTTGGCGTCCATATCAATTGCCTTCATGGCCCTCCTGGTGTCGGAGCATCTATAGCAAGAAAAGTATGGAGCCATGAAGCCATTGTAGAAGGAATCATACTGTAGCATGTCGTCATTCTGCACTTCGTCTTTAAGATCCCATGTATCCCAAATAGCTCTGATTTCAGACAGGAGGTTCTCAGCATGAGGCGAGTTTACTTCCATTCTGTCGATAATATCTCTCATGTTCTTTGTAAGAGCGCCCCCTGCGCGGTCGAAAAGTAGAGCCAGCCCCACCACACTCATGTACTCTTCCTTCCTGCAAGAAATAAGACAAAGAACGAAAAAATGTAATAGGTGATGTTTGGAGAAAAGTTTTGGAGAAAATTCGAATTTCGGAAATCGCATGATTGGATGAAACAAATTATCACCTTTCGGTACCCAGATCCTGCAACATAACCTCCTTCATCTCTTGAGCACGTGCCAGATTGAACTGAGGGTCTTCTCCGTAGAGTTCGTTCATTCTAGCAAGAATCATCTCTGGGGAAGCCAGGGTTGTGATACGTACAGGTGCCTTCTGGCCAAAGAACTCGGCCAGGTCAAACTCTTCCGGATTCAGGTCGAACACGAAGTCCAGAGCTCTTTCACCGTAGATTGGCTGCTTGATATATGGGTCCTGTCCAGTGGTGATTCTTGTGACGTTGATGGCGGCCTGTCTCAGGTAGCTGCAGTTGAATTTCTTTAGCACCTTCTTGTTTCCCATTCGGATGAGATTCATCAGGGTGACACAGGATGCTGCGTTGCCCATGGCGGAGCCTTCGATGCAGACACTTGCCCAGATTCCATTAGCACCACTCATCAACACCTGAAAGATGATACAGAAACATAAATTGTGACCAACAAAATTTGCAGATAAACTGTTTAGTTCATAATACACATTCTTCCATTTATATTTACCTGAAGTGCTGTGGCGTCACAGTACCCAAACTTCTCGTGGACATGGACCAGAAGGTTTCCCTTCCAATCGTTGGCATCCATCACCTTGCGGATGTACTTGGCATAGGTACCGCACTCCTCCGGAAAAGACTTGCCCCTTGGCTCTTCAAACATCAGGCCAAAAGGACGGATGTTAAGTGGAAGCTTGGCCAGAAAATCCACGGTTTGGAAGACTCTCTCTGCATGGGTGGGCATTGTATCCGGCAGGTCTCGGAAGCTGAAGAACACCTTTGCCTCTGGGTGCAGAAGGTCGTGACACAAGATGATCCACTTCAGCAGTAAGGCACACATATCATCCATGGTGAACTTAGTGAAATCGTAAATGGCATCACTCAAATCCAGCTCAAAGACGACATTGTACAGGCCGACCTCCTCCATCTTACGAAGCCCAATTGGAACACTTTCGGAATCAGGAACTTTGTTCTTCACATCTTGAAATATAATGGACGGCCATAATAAGTAATAAGTAATAATAATATTGTGTGCAGGGCTTGAACCTGCAACGCCAGGATTAACTGGAGGTCGCAGGTTCAAGTCCCGCTCTAAGTCAATTATCCTTTGTTCATCAACCACAAAGTGTTTAAAATTTATCCAGTCAGTTACCCTTGTGGTTTATCACTTCATTGCTATAAACATATTCAATCGCACGCATTACCCGGTTAAATACTTCCGTCGGAAATATTTCTGAAAAAATTGCCGGCCAACACTTTTGGTTCGATTTGCCAAAATAAAATAAGCGCAAAACAAAAAATACCCCCACCAAGCCATAAACCAAACCGTTTATTTGTTGGAAATTGTACCGACCACCAGAGTTATGTTGAACATTTCCATAGGTTCGGTGTGAAAGTTGTAGTACATAATTGATATTCTTTGCTTACAACTTAAAAATTTGTCAAAGTGTACTCTTGGCCAGTTTAGTCTTGTACTAGTTAATTGTAAATAGGTGCAGAGAATAAAAGTTTGAAGAAAAATAAAAGATCCTTCATGCCGAGCGGATATTAAAGGACACCGGACTCAAGCTCTGGTGTGTTTCTGATTAACAGAGTGTGGGTTCGAGTCCCAGTCGTGACACTTGTGTCCTTAAGCAAGACACTTAACCATCATTGC
The DNA here is from genome assembly GCA_021014325.1 of Plazaster borealis. Taxonomy (NCBI): domain Eukaryota; kingdom Metazoa; phylum Echinodermata; class Asteroidea; order Forcipulatida; family Labidiasteridae; genus Plazaster; species Plazaster borealis. Next base: position 4,246,972 of record CM037471.1, on the reverse strand, counting down.
TTTGTCCTTCGGATGGGACGTAAAGCCGTAGGTCCCATGTGTTGTGTATATAAAACATTTGTATTTATGTATTTATGTATACCCTACACGTTTGGTAATTACTCAAAATATATATTAGCATACAAACTGATTTGGTATCGAGCAACAGAGAGCTGTGAGAAACGACTCCCTCTGAAGTAACGTAGTTTTTTAGAAAGAGGTAATTTCTCACAAAAATAATAAAAGACTTCTTGCAAGAAAAGACTTCTTGCAAGAAGCCTTTTACTCCTATCTGAAAGCACACAAATTTGTACAACAAGGGTGTTTTTTCTTTCATCATTTTCTTGCAACTTCGATGACCAATTGAGCCCAAGTTTTCACAGGCTTGTATTTTTATGCATGTTGGGATACACCAAGTCAGAACACTGGTCTTTGACAATTAACAAACGTGTTCAGTGCCTTAAAAGGCATTCCATTCAGCATACACCCCTCACCCCCACCCAACCCAACACCCCATTTGAGATGCATTGAAGTGTTTTTAGTTGTGCCCTTTTATTTTAATTGTTGAACCTTACACCATATCTGACAGTGTTTGACAAAGCATTGATTGTGTTTCATCTCACTTCTAACTTTTCAGAAAATGTTGTCATGTCGTTTATCGGTATACAAGTACCTTGGCAGAGTGTAGCTCTTCCATCATGCATCATGGATGCCATCCGCAGAATTGGACAGTTACAAGGGGTTTCGCATTTATCCACCATTCAATTAATTGGCTACAATTGCTATTTGAAGAGGCGCACATGTGGGAAATCAAAGTGTTTGATATTATGAACTTGATTTTCTTAGTAAAAACCGCATCAGGTTTTTTGAAGTGCATCCTTTAAAGTCTCTTGATTACAATTTGAAGCATTATGTTAGTGTGTAGATTTTTATTTACCTAAAATGAATGGCCCAACCTAAATGTGTACTGGAATGTACATGTGAATTGCTAACATGTTTGCATAATGCTTGTGTAACATTTAGGTTTGAAATCAGAATAGTTTGCTATAAGGGACAAGGGAAAATGTTTATCTGTTTGTATAGTAATTGTAAACAAAGGTGGAGTTTCAGGTTTACTTGTTTTAAGTTCTGTAAATATAGTTAGGCATATTTCTCTTTTGTAAAAGATGTCGAGTGGACAAATTCACACTGTACATTGCTTTTAAAATGATCAGAATTATAAATTTACATCCCCACAATACAGTGTGCAACTGTGCGTTCTTCCTCAATGAGTATCAAACACAGTACATACAGTACACTGTTCAATATAAAGACAATGGTTCAATGTACGTGCACACTGTACATGTATGTACATGTACTTTGTGTTATTTTCATAGACTAGCTACTAAGTGTGCATCCCGTACCGCACAGTTCGTGTACCTAAAACAGTTAAACTTTCGTTGTACATGACAATCTCTTGGGGTTAGTGAACTTGCCTTTATTGTAAAGTCATGTGCGATACATGAAATGGCATATCGGGGGGCTCTGTAGCAGTTAAATGATTTTGAGTTAACGACATAATCATTCGTGGTAACGAAATTATTTCCAGAAAACGAAATGATTTCGAGGGAATGAAACGATTTCGTTCCCTCAAAATAATGTTTAGAGGGGCCAACAAATAATATGGAGGGAAATAAATAATTTTACCTTTAATTTGTTTTTTCACCTTTAGGGCCTTCGTAGTTAAACATGCCAATTTCTGAAATTCTTAATGCATTATTGGTAGTTGTGTAACAAAACTTCAAGTATTTAGCTGATAAAATCATTCTCCAGTTGAAAAATCCTGAGAAACATTTAACTTGAACTAACTTTACTATGACTTGTTAACAATATACATGCACCTCGTCAGTGGTTTTGCCAACCGTACAAATGGTGTGCCTTTTCTTCAATAATAATAATACCAGTTCTTATATAGCACTTTGTACTCCCGATGGGTGTCTCAAAGCGCTCAGTATTTCTCCTACAAGGTAAGTGGAGTTACGTGTTAAAGTATGAGACCTATTCCTTTGCATAGCACCATGTAATAGTTTACAAGGTGCTGTGGCGCAATATGCAGGCAATCAGACCAGGAACACCGGGGCGAACCCCTTCTCTTTACGATAAGTGCGTTGGGTTCTTTTACGTGCATTACACAACACACGGGACCTACGGCTTAAGGACGAAAGATTAATTTATTTAACACAAATGCAGAAGTACGAAGAATAATTTCATGAAGTTTCAACGCTTCAAGAGCTTTACTTTGTTATTACGATAATTAAGCGTTGAAATTTTTGCACCGAGAGTGACATTTTTCGTCTCCATGAACTGACACCAAGGTTCAATTTACTATTGTAACACAGTCATAGGTGAACACAATGTTTAACGGACATCAACCTACTATTGTTTGTAACACGGCGCGCACAAAGCTCAGTCATATAACGGACACCAACCTTGTGTGTGGGGCGCGTGCACTGACCTACAAATATTTCACGAACATTATGACACGCACGCAGGTAACAGTTTGTGAAAACGGGAAAAATGTTTTGCGTAAATTTTTGATTTCCTGAACTGACACAAACGTTTATTACTTTATTGCTTATTAATTTAGGAAGAAAAGCAGTAAAAAGCACCATACATAATGACGTTCAAAAGCTTATGTTCCTGTTAGAAAACAAGTTGAAAGGAAAGTAGGATTTTAAAAAGCGTTCAGCTCTAAGCGCCGTTTTCTTCGATTGCTAGTTTTTACTGGTATCTACGCGTGTGTCAGTTCGTGGCGTCAATGACGAAGCATTGTGTACCCAACCAAAAAAGAACCATAACGTGAAAGCATAACCACGTGTTTATACGGTAATTTAAGCTTTCTGTATAAGGTATTATCAACGGCTGTACACCATTCAGAATGGTTAGTTTCGTATCACTTAAAGCAATTTATAGTAGGAATGTTCTCAAAGAACTTTACAAAATTCTGCCAATGAAAGATATCAAACTACGGAATTTCAGTATTTGTTTTTGATTTACATGTAAAATAAGACCAGTAAAATCTTTTCTACTGAAAGACATTATAGGCGCATGAAGTCTAATTTGACGTCAATTTAATTGGGTATGGGAAATTACAGCTGCAAAAAGGACATTTGGACTCGTTCATCTTACCGTCTGTGATCTCGGAGAAGGCAAAAAGGCCATCGCGATCCTCTCCTCTTTCGCACAGCTGCTTGATGAATATATCGTCCACTCGGGTCATGTGAGAGAAGGAGGCAACGATGGTGTTCTTGAAGCCAAGTTTCTTCACCTCATTGTAGATCTTCCATTTGCTCTCAAGGGTGTGGCCGCGGAGCTGCCCGACGGTGCTCTCCCTGATGGAGTTATCGAGGACGAAGATGTCTAGGTCCTTTAAGACGTCGTATTTCTTCGTCTCCTTGGCAATCTCTTCGTGGAAACTGGAGACCAGCCCGTCGAAGTTCGACGGCTCGGCCGCGTGACCGTTCACTTCAGAATCAGGCATTTCGAGACTCAAGTGACAGCTACTTTCCTGGACAGAGTTACTTCACACGACACTGCGATAGGACTTATAGACTTGGTTGATCGCAGGAACTGCTTTTTACCTCAAAACGGACAGTAGTTCATACCCATTACGCCTTTCTTTATATTAATGCACGGCGTCATCGATATAATCCAAACCGACGCTACAGGCCTAGCGCCAAATGGTGATCGCATATTTCTTGTTTGTGATTGGTCAATGAAAAATAGGCTTACTTGATCAGTGCTTTGGTGGCACTGCGCCGGTAGCCTCGTTTCGGATTACAATGATGACGTCATGCATTAATCGTCACCGACGCCACGAACTGACACACAGTGTACAAAGCCAACTTTTTATATTTTTTCATTTTTTTTACAATTGTTTAAACAATGTTCATCGAAGTCGCTTTTATAGAAATCAGCAATCGGAGAAAACGGCGTTTAAAGTTGAACGCTTTTTAAAATCCCGCTTTCCTTCAAATTTCTAGGGTATTTTCAACTAGTTTTCTTGTCAGTGGAGAGTTGATGCTTTGAACTTCATATGTTTTTTACTGCTTTTTGTCCTAAATTATTAATAAGCAATAAAGTAAGAAAGAATTCGTGTCAGTTCGTAAAATCGAAAATCAACTCAAAGCATACATTTTCCGTTTTCACGAAACGACACCATCCATATGTGTTTGTGTTCATGCGTTTTGCTCTTGGCCAGTGAAAAGCTCTCATTTGCAGTCTCCACCCAAAAGCGCCACCCCCTACGACTGTCCACGTCCTTAGAATCCCACAATGAGATGTTCTGTCTGTAATTGTTCGATTTCTTTCACTCCGTTGATTTGCAACGAAAGTTGTCAAGAAGACAATTCTATACTTCATTGAATTGTCCACGGCTCAGAGGCGCTTCAATGTTTTTAATTGATTTTATCTGTGAGCACAGATGCCTCTGAGCAGAAAAATGCTGCTAGTTCACATTGTGTCATCTACTAGTCCTATATGTGAAATTTGAAGGTTATACGAGCTTCGAAAGTATGTCTTTTACAAGGTTTTGCGTGGACGACTGTATTAAAGGCATCGTATACGTTTGGTAATTGTCAAAGACCAGTGTTCTCATTTGGTGTATCCCAACATATGCATAAAATAACGAGCCTGTGAAAGTTTGGGCTCAATTGGTCATCGAAGTTGCAAGAAAATGATGAAAGAAAAAACACCCTTGTTGTACAAATTTGTGTGCTTTCAGATAGGAATAAAAACTTCTTGCAAGAAGTTTTTATTATTTTAGTGAGAAATTACCCCTTTCTCAAAAACTACGTTACTTCAGAGGGATTCGTTTATCACAATGTTTTATACTATCAACAGCTCTCTGTTGGTCGTTACCAAGTCAGTTTTTATGCTAATATATATTTTGAGTAATTACCAAACGTGTACAGTGCCTTTAAAGACCAAGGGTATAATGCTAATATTCAGGTTGATATGTACCTTGAATGGAGACTTTACCACATGGTTGTGGTTGAATGCATCCATACCCAGATTGTGCATGTATAGTAAACTTTGTAATAGATGTTAAATTTGCATCGGGGATAAATAATATTATTTTTTGTATACCCATTATACACGTTGTGTGTTAAGCACATACTCAGTACTTTCCCGATTTTTGTGATATGCCTGTGGATTTAACAAAACATCAGTTAGTCTTTCGCAACCCTAATACTCATGCTATCGCATGACAACTCTTTCCGCGGAAGTTACTTACGGAACTTGATCTTATATTTCTAGCAAACATCCTTGTCGATTTCGGGAAAGTGTACCCATAGAGGGAGGTTAAGAGGTTAGTGCTACAACTTGATACCAAGTTTTTATTATTTTAGTGAGAAATTACCCCTTTCTCAAAAACTACGTTACTTCAGAGGGATTCGTTTATCACAATGTTTTATACTATCAACAGCTCTCTGTTGGTCGTTACCAAGTCAGTTTTTATGCTAATATATATTTTGAGTAATTACCAAACGTGTACAGTGCCTTTAAAGACCAAGGGTATAATGCTAATATTCAGGTTGATATGTACCTTGAATGGAGACTTTACCACATGGTCGTGGTTGAATGCATCCATACCCAGATTGTGCATGTATAGTAAACTTTGTAATAGATGTTAAATTTGCATCGGGGATAAATAATATTATTTTTTGTATACCCATTATACACGTTGTGTGTTAAGCACATACTCAGTACTTTCCCGATTTTTGTGATATGCCTGTGGATTTAACAAAACATCAGTTAGTCTTTCGCAACCCTAATACTCATGCTATCGCATGACAACTCTTTCCGCGGAAGTTACTTACGGAACTTGATCTTATATTTCTAGCAAACATCCTTGTCGATTTCGGGAAAGTGTACCCATAGAGGGAGGTTAAGAGGTTAGTGCTACAACTTGATACCAATATCGACCAGGATGTTTGATTAAAATAAAGGAAGAAGTTTTGTTTGTAACTTCCGCGGGAAGTGATAGGGCAAATAATTATGTAGTACAACTATACTGCACCACGAAAGGGTCCATCCAGTATAGTTTACTCGTTACCAGGAATGTTTTTATTTTATTTTGGATGAGGCTACAAGCTGAACATTTCAACGGCCAACCTACTAAAACTTGAAAAGAAACAAAATGAAATTTAGTTTTCATTAAATATATTTGGTTTGATTTCAAGAGCCCCGGGGACTTTTAAATATTTTGTTGAGTAGTTTTGAAATGTTTTCATTTAGCGTTGTATGCTGTGAGAAGCTTATACAGTTCTGTTCACCCCTAAAATAATGGACTTTGAAACCCCCGCGCATCCCCAACAACCACGTGCGTGCTCACCACCGCGTATGGTAAACACAGCTATACACTGACTATTATTCGCCCCTTGCTCGATCAGCCAGTTGCGTGTAGAGCCTCAAATTGGGGACAGTAGTGAATAGAAGCATTATTTAAAGGCACTAAACACGTTTGGTAATTGTCAAAGACCAGTGTTCTCACTTGGTGTATCCCAACATATGCATAAAATAACAAGCCTGTGAAAATTTGGGCTCAATTGGTCATCGAAGTTGCAAGAAAATGATGAAAGAAAAAACACCCTTGTTGTGCAAATTTGTGTGCTTTCAGATAGGAATAAAAACTTCTTGCAAGAAGTTTTTATTATTTTAGTGAGAAATTACCCCTTTCTCAAAAACTTCAGAGGGAGTCGTTTCCTACAATGTTTTATACTATCAACAGCTCTCCGTTGCTTGTTACCAAGTAAGTTTTTAATGCTAATATTTGTTTTGAGTCATTACCAAACGTGTACGATACCTTTAACTCTGTATTGTCAATGGTAATGTTATGACACTTTCATCCAAACAAATACATTAATACAATTCAAATGCAGCATGAAGTTGAGGCTCTACACGCACATGGCGGATCCTTGCAATTACCGATGTTATCAATTCTGGTTACACGCACTTAGAGATTCTGGACTTTAATGAGCATAGGCCTACCAGTTTACTGTTTACGTAATTTAGTGATGTAGAATCATAGGCAATCTTAGATGGTTTTTATTTTGATAAATCATCAAAATGTCACGTAATTAACAAGAAATGATCAACAACAAAAAGTGGTCTAAGCTCAGCGTAATCATAAGCTTTACTGGGTGCGTTCGATTAGCTTCCCCGGCTCGACCCCAGTGTGCTCGTCCGGGTGAGCCCCTGCCATGAGCTAATCGAACGCCAACTTCCCCCAGCATTCACACACCAATGCATCCTGGGACAGTCGACCCGGAACTATTTTCATGTTGTGCCTTACATTCGTGGATTCACGAAAAGATCGTAAAATAATTATTCTCAAGGTAAAAATGCAACGTTGTACAAGCCCACGTTGATACACAAGTTTTCGTCCTCGAATATAAAAATACTTCATGCTCACAAAGTCGCTGTTTTAAGGGTGAAAATGTGTGTCAAACTTAGTGAAAGTGTCCCGCTGAATTACAAATAAATTGGTAGCCATTGAGAATGTTTTACGTAGTGACGTCATGCACCTCGGTCAGCCCCAAGTGACCCGCTCCACAAGCAGGGTTCCTTTGGGCTGACCCCGGGTGGGCCCCGAGATTGACGTCAAAGCTATTCGAACGCAACGGGGGGAGACCTGGGTCGACCTGGGGAAGCTAATCGAACGCACCCAAAATAGCCGTTGCAAGTGTCAAATTTACGGGATATTGCTGAGCAATGCTGCAGTAAGTAGACTGGTGCTTTGTTTATGTAAATGTATAACTATTATGGCGAGGCATGAGAATCCAGTCTGCATATCCATCCAGCCCAAAGGCGTGTATAAACAAGCGACACAATACACACGTAAGTTCAATTTACGTTCCTTTGACATCCAAAGATCGTCCCAGAAATCATAAAAAAAAGCCCAAAATACGGTAGAACAACAAGTAAAAAGTAAAAAAAGGCATGATAAATCCAAAGACGATAAACGTACATACAAGTGCATGTACATGTATAGCCTACTACTATATACTACACTAGCAAAGCCAAAGGCAGTTGGAATGCGACCGTAACCCTCCATCCTCCCGACGGTCGTCGCGACGAACCACGGGTACGGAGCCCCCCCTAAAGGGACATATATAAACAATTTTAAAAAAAGTAAAACATAAAATAAAAGGACAAATATATTTCGTTCCCTCTAAATAATTTATTTCGTTATTTCTTTCCCTTGAAATTGTATTATGTTCCCTCGTAACATTTTGAGGGATCGAAATAACACTTTGAGGGGACGAAATTTTTTCGAGGGAACGAACATATGTTCTGTGGGAACGAAATAATATTTTGAGGGAATGAAATAATATTTCGAGTGAAAGAAATAATTTAAACATTTGTTTTAATAATTTATTGTTACCTTTTCTATTTGTTTGACCTGTCCCTTCAGTGATAAGGCTGAGTGCACAGCCAGAAATGGGATAATCCATTTACTTTATAGGGGACAAAACTCTAGTTCATATACAAAGTGGCTTAAAAAAAAGCTTACAAGTAAAGAATGATAAATCAATTGATAATACTTTTAAGTCGCACAAATAAAGTGTAGGTTATAAATAGTATATAAAAAACATTGAACATAATTTGATGACAAGACTAAAGTCATGACCAAAAAACAAAGCATGATTCGTCATGATCGTTGTGTTCATCAGTGACAAAAAGAGACATGACCCCTTTTAGCGATATTTTGGGTGAAAATGTTGAAGTCATGTTATGTAGGCCTAGTATAATTAGCAAGTTTCTCAACAAAATGTAGCATTGTTGGGATCCAACATATCTGGAAAAACCACTGTTAACTTAATGCATTGATCCAGCCACAGTGAGTCAAAGAAAAACATAAAATACCAGAAATCAAATAGACTTTGGGTCACAAACGGTAGGCCTACATGTTTAACCAAAAGGTTTTATAAGTATAAAATGATTGTCACGGCAAAAAGAATGACGAGTTAACAGCGAAACTCTTGGCAAACGACGAATTCTGCTTTCGATGTTGTGCTTCGCGCGGTTTGAGCAGGCCAGGTTTCCGCCCACACAAACCATTAGCCACACGATTCGTAGTCCGGACTATAAAGGTCTTGGTCTCCCAAACAAACTTTGTGATTGATAATATAGGCCTACATTGTTTTATTTTTCAAACAAGAATCGGCTATTATAACTCAGCCCTCTTGTCATCTTGCTTTGGAGAAATAGGGTACCAGCCAAAATGCAACAACGTTTACACCAATTTTTGGTGCCCCGATAAACATTAATGAGTCGCGTTGTTCTATAGAGCATAAACCCAACACAATGTCTGTGAAAATACTTGAAACGTATTTCAAGGGCATTTTAAATTTTGATTAGTACTTCCATTCTTTACTTCTGAAAATTAACATTGTAATTGTGAGAGGATGGTCCCTTCGGTGGAAGAGGGCCTAAGTCCACGCCGAAACAGAGGTCACACAGGTTCAGAATGGTTTCTGCTCATGTCCGGGTAGTCCGGTATTTATTCAAGTCCTTTCTGTGAAAACCTGCACACACTGTGAAAAGTTGTGCAGGCGATGAGCCGCAAAGGTCACGGTACCTCAAAGCCCGCGAAACCAGTACAATAAAACAATGGAACGTGTAGTAGATGATTAATGAACACAAGCAGAATATTAAAGAACAACAGATAGTAAACACAATTAATACAAATTGAACCGTACGTTGAATTTTGTATCGATATTGTATCACTTATTTTATTATTAACAATGCAGTTATTATAACTCGCCGGCGAGTCAGCAAAGAATACAAATGCATTAATAAAGTTGGGTAAAAGCTAAACAGCTTCAGTTGAATTTGTTATACAAAACAATTGTTTTCTTAAAAAAAATATAATAAAAACAAAGCAATCATACAGAAGTAAAGATATACAGATCTATTAAAACGGTAACAAAATATCAATGCTCAATACAAAACAAGCGCAATAACAGCGATTTCTGTGTAACATGTACAATAATTTGGAAACAAAAATAAATCCTAAAACCAATTGCAGATTATTCTTCCTGCGTGGACATAACCGCTCCAGATTTTCGGCAATATCTAAAAAAACGCTACCACCTTTTGAATTGAAATTTGTATGGTATATATCTACAACTATATAGGATTGAAACAAACAGTGGGTTCCATTTACCAAACGTATACAATCCCTTTAAAAATGTTGCTCGCTCATGCACATTCCACTCCAGCCGTCATTCTAGTCTATAGGTTCCTCAACCCTCCATGTGCTGTTATTCCGAAATACAGCAGGAAGCTCTTGAACTGAGCACTTTCATCATACCTTCAGTGAAATCTTCCAAAACACACTTCCCAAGCGTCCTATATTATGTCAGTTTCAATGTTCTATTGTTTTTCCTTTGATTGTATGTCTTTTGTTCTGATTGCATCACTATCAACAAAGGGTTCCGACTTTAAAACCACAATCACCACAGAGTAACAAATTTCAATGAATGAGTTAATAATTAGACGCAAAACTGTTTTCATAATAATTGTCCGGAAATCATTTCGTGTCCAATGACGTAGTCTGTGAACTTATTAGAATCTTTACCAGGGATATCCTTTTCTAACCACAAACTAAATGTCCGATGTTAAAATGAATAATTTTTTTTATTATTAATATGCATAATTACAAGCAATAACGACAATACGCATTCCATATTCTTGTGCTCGTCCCACTGGGGACCTTAAAATGAAAGGGAGGAAACGGTTTCCAGTTCACTATCAATTCCGGTACTATACTTAAAAGTATTTTTAACAGATCTACAACAGCTCTGAATAACATTTTTTGATTTAAAACCCTGCATGACACCATCAAAAAAAATCACACGCTTACGCCCTCGGACAGTAGCTACTGTCCGTTTGTATATCGTGTAAGTCATTTTTTTGGAGAACTCAATCACTTTCAAATGGCCCAAACCCTTAGATATGGACCCTACTCAATTCATCCAAATAAACAACCAGGTCACTGCTTACAGCCATTACACAAGTATACAGAAAAAAGCCATCTGGAAACTATATGTTCATTTCACACAGTAGTGGCTGTTAACCCCAAGGTCAAATAACTGCTGTACAATTCCTATGGGAATTCCGGGAGATGGTCATTGATGGATTTTTGTGTGTGTGAAAAAGACCCCGGATGGTAACAAGACATTTACCATGCTATTTGGCTAGGTGTAGATGGGGAATGTTGAATTTTTTAGATAAACAAAAAATGGCGGAGTACTGATTTAAAAACGGACAGTGGACCACAATTCGATGGCATCATGCAAAGTTTTAAAATGTTTAAATGCATGTATTATTGGAGTTTTCAGTTCATTTTTCAGAAGTCCCTCAAGAGTTCCTTAAGTACATACCAGTGTTTAATTTGTGACCGTTGTGCGTTTCACCTCATAACATTTTTAAATAATGCTATTTCCGTCTCAAAGTTGTAATTATATAAACTATGCCAAAACCATTAACAAATTATTGAATCATAAATACACCTCATGTGTACTGTTTAAAAGCTATGAGCAACTGAATAAAAAAGTACTTTTTAAAAATATGGACTGTCACCATTAAAAGCTTGGTGTAGACTTATTGTCTTTCTACCTGCCGAATCATTGAAACCCAAACCGAGGCTGGAGGTGCAAACTAATCTGGCCGCCTTTTGCACATTGTGAAGCCGGGTTTGTTAATTGTTCTTGCAGTCTGGGAACACGACGAAGGTCACCTGGTAAAATTCCCCATATCTTATAACTCAAGGGGTAGAATTAGGTTTTTTTGAAAGAATACAACATTTTCATTATAAGCAGGAGGGAAGTGTCAACAACAACAAATCTGTGTGTGTGTGTGTGTGGGGGGGGTCAACAACAAGTTCTTTGTCTGAGAAGTCTCTGTGGGAGGTCTTTTATGGTGCAGCCAAACTAGCATTTCTCAAATTCATAAAAAGTAACGAAACTGACGCTACAAATAGTTTGAATTTTTTAACTAATATAGATTCATTCCTCTTTTTTGAAGAAAAAAATTAACACGGTACCGTAGTGACTCATGACTGCGCCTAGTCCAATCAGTATGTTGAAGGCTCTCAACTATTGCGGGTAACATTTCAGATATAGGCTACGTAACCATACATGTAGGTCATACAAAGTCAACCTACATTCCGTTGTTGTGTTTATTTTTACTTAATGTCTGGATTGAATCCCTGGTTATCGAACATTGACACCGCATTGAGCACGTGACCCGTCTTAATATGAGCCCCACCCCCCTCGCGATTATTGGGCAGATTGGGATCCCAGTTTGGGTCTTTTTCGCGGCGGCTGATGATGTTATCATACAGTGGATCAGAAGAGGCACTTTTGATGGCCCCTGCCCCATTCTTGGGCGCAGCCCCATTTGTGACCCCAGCCCTTTTTGCGGCACCTGTCGATGTTGTGACCCCAGCCCTATTATTAGGGACCATAGCCCTTTTTGCAGCCCCTGTCGATTTCGCGGCCTCAGCCGTATTTGCAGCCTTAGCCCCATTTTCAATCTCTGCCTCTTTGCCAGTGCTGTAACGGTTCATATTCCTTTCAGTGGAGCCCATTTTGCCAGATCCGTCACCATCAGCTCTTTTTGGCTGTTTTTTCCTGCAGACCAGAACCGCTAAAGCAATCAGAATTATTAGGAGTAGGGCGCCACCTAGCGATATACCGATGACGATGGCCAGTGGGAACTTCCTGAAGTCACGAGCAGATGAAGATGCGATGTTTGAGGGCTCACTCTGTTTGTCTTCGTCGTCAACAGCCACAACCGAGAAATAGTAACTATAACTCCCTGTTTTTTCAACAGAAATAGAAAGTTTACTGATCAGTTTGTGCAAGGATGTTTCTTTCGAAGCCTTGATATTAATTATTTTCAGAATTACAGAGTGTTAATTTGCACAAAAATATTTACGTACCAATTTCTGTGACGCTCAAAACAAAGACCTCACTTGCCCCTGCCTTTGATGTAACGCTGACGTCACCTGTGACATAACTTGTCTTTGGTATCTCTTCCACAGCTTCGAAGTTATCAAAAAGATCTGAACTGTTTAATGTCCTTTTGATGATGTAACTCGAAGCTAACACAAAAAAGAAAAACACAGAATTCGTAAACATTTTAAATATTTTAAAGGATTTTTAACTCCCCAGAATGTTCCAAACGTGTGCTAATAAACCCCTTGCATTGGTCGCCATCGCTAAAGTCAAACACTGGAAAGGTGCACGCCTGAACGCGCCACGCAAAACTCTCAGACAGTGATAGGTCCTCATTAGACTGGTCCCCTGTCTTTATCCCCAAGGACAAATAGAGGCACTGGTCTTACAGGCACAATGATTTCATTGGTTAAACGTGCGGTGACGTAAGCTTTCCATATGTGTTTTATGACTGGTTCGAGGTGATGTAGTTTGTCAGCTTGCACTTTCAGTCGACTGCATGCAGCGCAGTGTGCATAACGTTATATTAATGTAATGTTGTTTTATTCACTATATGTATGTACGTGGTGTGATGACTGAGTGACTGCGAATCTCCATGTGAAATGGATGTGAGGTCAAAGGCACTTCTGGCAGGATCTGGCCAGGCGCTCAAGCTCAAAGCAGGTATCTGGCGTTATTCACGAGCCTCGAAGTGGACGTCAGCTGTTCAGGCTAGGTCGTCATTAGCCCGAACATCTGACGTCACACTTCGAGGCTCGTGAATAACGCCAGATAGCGACCTTGAGCAACTGGCAGGATACTGGTAGTTGCTACCATTACATTGTGTATAAACAACAATACATGCAAACCTGCGCACCTTGTCCGCCAATGAAATCATTGGACATGTAAAACCAGTCCCTGTCTTTATCCTTGCGGGTAAAGACAGGGGACCAGTCTAGGTCGTCATTGACCTCAGTGAGGGCGCTGTTTGGATCTTTTGACGTCATATGCAAGGGGTCTATTTGATGTAGGCCCTACGCGTCTGGACTGCGTTTAGTGTGACTGGGGCTAATTAATTTCAATGACCAATATCTATTTGGATATATTTTTAAAACTTTGGGGGGAGAAGGGATGCAGATTCGATCTTTAAAATAAATTGTTGGCACAACCATTGTATGCCTCCATAAAATCAAGGAGACTGCAGTAATCACATTTTAGTTGATTTCTTTACCTTGGCCATTCGTCAGATCATCCCCTGGTGCCGTGAAGGTCAGCGTAATCTGCATGTTTTCGATGTCCACATTATCAGCCCTTAAATCAGTTATTCGGGAAGGAGGATATCTGTCCACGGTTCCTATAAGATAAAACATCGATTATTCAGTATTTTGGTATTTTACCATTCGATCATCAATTCAATTCAATTCAATTCAATTCAATTCGACATTTATTTTCATATTGGTGCAAAATCCAGAAAAGTAAACAAATTTAGAACAATTATACCAAAGACAGTCAAGAACTGTTTGACAAAAAATAAATAAATAAATAAAGAAACGGATTAGGAGCAAATCAATACGGGGCATTTTCAGAAGCCAAAAGGAGGCTTGTATTAAAATGCCGACTGACAAATACAAACCGATCACACAAGTCACAGCAAAAACAAAAGTAACAAACAAATAAATATTAACAAGTTAACTTTAAAAAATAAAATAAACTTGAACGACAATAGCAATGATAATAACAGGTAACAATAATAACAATGACGAGAAGGAGTTATGCAGAATGAAGACATGAATTTTACACAACACAACAGTTAGGCAACAAGGCAGAAATGAATAAAAGAAATAAAGGAAACAAAGCTGAGTATTGGAAACAGTGTTCTAAAAGTGGCCTTGAACCGACCAACAGAGGGCCAAGTATTTAAGGCCTTGTCAACTGAGACCATTCCACTGCCGTGGTCCCCGAAATCTAAAGTGTTCTGATGATGACTGCTCTATATTCCGACACCCCTATGTTCCGACAACCCTATACTCCGAAAAACCTCTCGTAATTTACAAGGTTGGGGTTGGGGTTAGGGTTAGGGTTAGGAATAGGAAAATATATACACTAGGTGTGTCGGAACATAGGGGTGTCGGAACATAGTGGTGTCGGAACATAGGTGTGTAACCGTTTTGATAGTTTATGCTGTGCGGGTGCACGGAACGTTAAGATTGTCAACAGAACGAGTGTATACCCATCATTAGAGTGATGTTGTGCTTAGACTGGTCCCCTTTCTTTATCCGTATAAAGACAGGCACTGATCTTACAAACCCAATGATTTGATATACTACTACCAGACTGATTTGATATTACACGATCTATCAGCTTTCTTACCATTGCAAAGATCAGCAGATTCACATTTGAAGCTCCCACTCACAGTGACGCGCTGGAAGGCCCCGGTGCTCTTAAGGGTTAGCTCGGGGAGCGATTCTCCGTCTGCCCCATCGTATGTCGGATCAGCTGCAGCACCAGCACCGATAACAGCCCCGAAAACTATAGATGTCACACTACCATTGCTGGTCACATCAATCTTGAATAGGAAAAACAACATAATTTAATATGAGAAATTGTGTTAATACTATTGTTCAGGGAGATAAACTAACAGTGGTCCCATCTGAATTTTTCGGGGATGTAGTTATTTCACACTCGGTGATATATTATTTTCTGGTAATGAAACCAAGGATGTCCCATGGGTGAACTTAGCTCGTAAGCCTGGGGATGCTTGCTAAGTGAAACAGAAACACCGGGGTTAATACCTACTCTTCCAGGATAAATGTTCTGGGTTATTTTGCTTGCACTACCAATCCTAGTACACGCGACCTACGGCCTAATGTCCCATCCGAAAGACAAAGCAATTAGGCCTATGGGAAAGTTTCTCGCCCAAGGACACAAGTGGCACGACCGGGAGTCAAACCCACAATCTGCTGATCAGAAACACCAGCGGTCGAGTCCGGTGCTCTTAATCGCTCGGAAACAACACGCCACACGCCAAAGTTATTCTAACTCACCAGACATAATTTGCTCGAATCTGGTGGATTTGTTACTGTACCATCAAGCTATACCCAGTATAGAAAGGAGCTGTAGAGATCAAACTCATAATATAAGAGTTCAAACAGTTTGGTAAAGAGTTGACCCCGGCGGATGGAGTAGTTGTACTATGCTAGAGATGTATATTGAAAGAGTTGAGACATAGAGGAACCAGTTTTCTGTGGTCACGTGGTTGCTGGACGCCACTTTCGGTCCAAATGCAGCACAACTCAATAATGCAGTCTAGTCTTGCACCCTGTGTACGCACACGGGTTTTCCTTTTTTTTTGGGGGGGGGGGGACACACACAAAATGGCATTTAATCGTAAGTTGTCGCAACTCTCTCATTATACGGCTCTGGACTATGCCAAGCCAGAGTAAATGTTAGGGTTATGGTTTTATTAAAATGCTTTTCCCAACATCAGGTTTTCCCTACCGGTATCGGAAATAAGACACTTCTCTCTCACCTTTCTTCACATAATTCTTCAGGCCTCCGGGAAACATGTCTAGCCAGCTGAGGATTTTTGAAATGTCTATATGGGTTTTGTTCTCTCTCGTTAACCATAAAAAAGTTAAATAAACAAATAGATAACAACAAATGATGTGAATACTACAATGACGAAAACCCATATGCTGTATAATTCTGGTCTTGACTTACATTGGCACCGTATCTCCCCTCTCCGCAGAATTCAGTGAAGTAAGTGGAGTAGACGCCATCATCCTTTCTGACGTCAGCACCTATCCCATCATCCCTAGGGTACAGGGTCACGGTATCATTACATGGACGGTCAATTACAGCTCTGACGTCACTGTGAATAACTGGTATGCTTCCTGCAATGTACATAAATTAATGTTAATATATTGACAATTCTGTTTATAGCTTTGAGTTGCAATTGTATATTGAAGTTCTGCGAAAACAATAAATGTTATAAAATGGCAGATCGTGACACGTTCCAACGTGGTTTCCCCATGGCTTTGTTTCCCGGCTGTTCCAAGGAGTAATTATTATTTGTAATTTAATTAAGGCCCATTTATGACACACATTAACGAACTGCACGTGATAAATGTATAGTTTATGATACTTTTATAATACTAAAACCTGGGTGTTAAATTGATTCATTCTGGTATGTGATAACACCGAGATGGTGTGAGTTATCCCCAATACTATATCGTTGGTGAAATTAACACCTTGTCGGTGTTGTCACATTATAGATACAAAGATAATCAATTTGACACCCCAGTTTTTGCAGAATACGAATAGGCTACTGTAAATTAGAACAGCAAAATCATGAATTTTTATCACATTAATAACATTAGCATTTTTCAACCAAATTAATGTTCTCCCATTGCTGGATGAACAGGCTTAGAAAAAAAGAAAAACCCCGACAACATTCATAAAGTAAAACCAAAAAAATGCTTCATCTTTGTATAACCCCATGTTGAAGTAGTACGTTCAGTTTTTCAATGTTAATAATTATTTTTGTTTTAATGTCACATTCTTGTTTAACTAAAGAAGAGTATTTTTGATCAATGGAACCAAAATGATTTCAATGAAAGGGCTGCGTCGTAATGATCAAAGCAGCTTGTGGCTGTACACGGAATAACTCTCACCAATGAGATTTGCGATGATGAGTGGCAGTAGACTTATAGTTCTTGGTAATGTGCGCATGCTCAGAACTACGTGAACAATGGAAATGTACTTGGTAAGTCTGCTGCCAGCTAGTTCCAAAGTCTCCCATTACTGCAAGCACGCGCCCTCCCTCCGTATCATTGCACAATGCATAGCGTACTTACATGCGCCTATCCTGCCCGCCATTTTGGGAGTCAAATGTACACAAAGAAATAAACTGTGTGGTGGCCGAGCGGTCTAGTTCACCGGACCCAAGCTCTGGTGTTGTCAGCAGCAGAGTGTGGGTTCGAATCCCGGTCATGACACTTGTACCCTTGAGCAAGGCACTTTACCATAATTACTTCGTAAAACGTTGGAAAGGTATAGTGCATTCTGCTCTACCAGCTACTTCGTAGTGGATGATACCCATGCCTATACATCATTACGGAGTGTGAGGGTTACGGAGGGTTAAGCCTGTTTCAGCCCCAGGAGTAGGTGGCAATGTGCCCCTGGTGACAGTTGATTTGGGTCGACAGCTCTATTAGTTAATTTTTGCCCTAACCTTGAAGTGGCCGTCCGGCCTTGTGATTTTAGGCGATATCTCATACAAAAAACTATTTAAAAAAAACCTCCCAAAGTGGTGGAAATGATAGACGCGCATTGTGCGGGGTGCGTTCAGCGTTGTTCAAGGGGTCAAAACATTCATAAATAATGTTGGCTCAAATAATGTACCAACCTTTTCCCACGAACACATAAAGGGACTGTTTTTGTGGCGGAACAACACTTTCAAGTCCCCATCGCGCATCGACAACGATCGGATCTCCACCTTCCCTTGCGTGACTCTGTACAATAATGGTCACATTCTCTTCCTTTACTTGTTTGTTCTCAATTTGGAACTTCCACAGCCCAATCTGTCAATTCAAACATACAGCAAGTGAATGGCAACCGTTAATTAATCATGGTTTCTTCTCACATAATACACGCTGATGCATTTGTATGTGAAGGATTACAAATTATGTAAGTGACAGATTACAAATTTAATATAATTGCTGCACAATTA
Source organism: Plazaster borealis (assembly GCA_021014325.1). Classification (NCBI taxonomy): domain Eukaryota; kingdom Metazoa; phylum Echinodermata; class Asteroidea; order Forcipulatida; family Labidiasteridae; genus Plazaster; species Plazaster borealis. The sequence goes on along the minus strand of CM037471.1, from coordinate 4,228,273 downwards.
TAGTGCGCCACCTGGAGAAAAATGATTGCGTTGAGAAAAATATTAACAAACTTTTTTATTATAAAAGATGAACTCTTTCTTGTTCATTAAATATACACCGTTAATAAGTTCGACACAAGTGGTCTATATGTGCGTAATGTCGACGAATGTCGACCAAAATTTGACACTCCAATAGTCGAACACCACCTCACCTTTGCATTCCCAGGAATTGTAACACGAATTTGCAGGAAATTGTTGTTGCTGACATACTCTGGACTTCCATCTGAAATCGTCTTACCATCCGGATCAGTGACAATGACTGAAATACTTTCTCTGTTAACATGCCCGAACACGAACTGAGTGTTGCGACCCAAGGTCGAATCGATGTATACGGCATCTGTGAAATTGGTGCCTGCTTGGACTTTGACGAACTCCGTGTATAAATATACTGGAACTGACGTGACAGCTGGTCCGAATAAATGGGAAAATACAGTTATCGAAAGGAAGGAAGATGGAGAAAATAACTGCCAACTAGTCACATGAATGCTAAGTACTATACAGTGGACGATGGCTATAGGTATAAAGTGGGAAAAAAAATCATAAATCGTGTATTTTTGGAATAAACTGCTCATTTTCAATACCCCCTCACCTGTATACATGTTTATTTCGTTTCGTTTGAAGTATGCTCCAGCTTTTATATGAATCTCACGAATTGTTTGCTTTGTTGCTATTAATTACGTATTATTATTATGCTGTTGTTCTTATGCTGTTGTTCGTTTAGAGAAAAATGTAGTTTTGTATTATTTTGGAGCGATGGTCGGCCGACCATCGTTTGAACGTGTAAATTGTAATACAACTCGATCCTGACAGTTTAAAATCGTCAACATTTGCTGTCGTTTTTTCGGCAGTCACGGATGCACAAAATGTACACAGATCGGTGGAACGATGTTTCATATTAAATCCTCTACCCCACAAAAATCAACGTTTTCTCAAAAAATAAAACATTTACCAATGATGTAATTTCCATACAAAAACTTAAAGCCCAAAGAGTTGTTCTTTCGTTTTCTTACCCTTTTCCGTGGTTGCTGATTTACTGAATGCGTCAGCCAATGCGTTGGAATTTTCGTCACGATCATAATAAGCTCGTCCACCAGTTGATGTTGACAAAAGTTCAAGAGAGGGCGATGCGTCCGGTCCGATAGCTATAGTGTCTATAGTTACACCAGACTGATTAACCTGATTGTGAGTGAAATGATCAAGATGAATTAAAGGTATCGTACACGTATGACTCAAAACAAATGTTAGCATAAAAACTTACTTAGTAACAAGCAACTTACAGCTGTTGATAGTATAAAACATTGTAGGAAACGACTCCCTCTGAAGTAACGTAGTTTTTGAGAAAAAGGTAATTTCTCACTATAAAAACTTCTTGCAAGAAGTTTTTATTCCTATCTGAAAGCACACAAATTTGTACAACAAGGGTGTTTTTTCTTTCATCATTTTCTTGCAACTTCGATGACCAATTGAGCCCAAATTTTCACAGGTTTGTTATTGTATGCATATGTTGGAATACACCAAGTGAGAACACTGGTCTTTGACAATTTCCAAACGTGTTCAGTGCCTTTAAAAAAAATAAAACATAACCTATTTGTTGAATTTTCACTACACGCTTGTTAAAGCAAAATCCGCAAATGGCGTCATAAAAACATCCCCAAAACTGGATGTATGTAATGTACTTAATACTTTAGTTCAGAAAGGTAACTGTTGAGCGTTGCTGTTGGATGCAAAACAAAATAATGAAAATGTGTGTGCTCATAATTATTCGGTACCGTACGAAGACCGAGGACAACACAAAAAAGGAAAACTAAAGGTCTCCATATTGGAATTCCAAAGACCGGGATGCTCCACAAGAAATGTTGTGTACTTCTGCAGGCTATGGGAAGATTTTAAGTACAGGAAAAATACAAGTCTCCGCAGGGATGCATTTTTGAGAACTTGTGTGCGGCTTGTGTGTTGGTATTCATGGGATACAAACAGTGACTTGAGACTACAGGAAACGAAGGGAGCAAGTCATTTATGTTCCATCTCACTATATACGTCAGTTTTAAATTACAGCATAATTATTTAGGCCTACGATAAATCCCGTATTGGTACCCGACAGATCTCTTTAACTTTGGACGTATTGTACCTTGACCTCCCCCTTGAAATGAGAGAACCGTTGAAACGGTAGGTGGCAACAGACAAGCCTTAATTAGGTGTTCGGCTCGTCAGCCGAAAACCTATTGTAATCGTCAAGGTTTTTTTTCCACCCTTCTGAACTTTCTCTTGCAGATTTCGCAAAAGGTTTAAGTTGTACAAACTTGAAACTTGGCATGTACTTGAACCTTAGCATGAAGACGGCACGCGAACAATGACGTCGTGATGACGTCATCAGGTGTCGAATTACAAGGTTTTTAGACATTTTTTTTTAATCTTTGAAATTCTGTAACAAATCACACTAAGAGGCCGGCAGTTACTTTATGCGGGATCATACTAAGGTCATATAACTCTTTATTTTTTGTCGTGTGCGTGACATCACATGACCTCTACTTCCGGTCGAAACCGGAAATGCCTAGTAAATTGAAAATAGCAGAAAGTGACAATGTTTTTTTGAGTTGTTTTAACGATGTTGTACAAAAAAATTGGACCGGTGACGTCACACAATTTAAAAGCGCCCTCTAGCGGCAGGTTGAAAAAAGTTCAAAGCACACTTTTACTAGATGTCTGTGGCAAAGTTTATGAGAATCTCTTCAAAACTAGTAAATATGATGATCTTTATGCAGACAACATATTGTTTGTATAGTCGTAGTATGATGACGTCATCGTGTGTCACGTGGTAAGGCCCTAAAGGTGCACATTTTGAAGCCGTGTATCTACTAAATGAAACAGCCGATTGAGTTGAAACTTGGTGTACTGTAAGACAACGACCATGGCTTGTGAACTGTGAAATGACGTCATGATGACGTCATCACGTTATTTTTTACATTTTTTTTTATAAAATCAAAGCTTCATAGTTGAAAAAAATCATTACTCCAAAACCAGACATTGGATTTTTGTTATTAACATATCATCAGAAAGGTATTAAAAAACTTAATGGATAATACACAGAGTGTAACCTCGTTTGATCTTGTCTTCCGGTTAAAACTGGAAGTTAAAACCGGAAGTTTAGTAACGGAAAAAATAATAACTCATGAACCACATGTTCGTTTTTTACAATCTACACATCATCGAACAGGTCGTGAAAAGTTCAGCAAAAGTTACTGAGAACCTGACCCCATTTGACCTTGACTTCCTGTTCAATCCGGAAGTTGAAGTTTAATCATTGAAAAATCATAAGTCTTGTTGTTCTCGAAATTGTGCGCAATCCCAGGGGTCTTCTCTGTAATTGAAAACGGTGTCTCGCAATATAAAACCACGTCTTACCAGGTGAAGAATATCTTCAATAAACGGTGCTCTGTTCTCATCGCCGTCGGTGATGACCAGCAGCTTGCCCCCCGCTGCAGGACCGTTACGCCCAAGAACTTCCAGACCTTTTCGTACTCCTAAAAGAATCAATTATTAACAATTATTAGCCAGGTTTCACCGTCGGTGCATAAATTAATACGCTGCTTCTCAGTGTGTGCTGGAAAGGTACCAGACTATTTTACTGATACATGGAGCTTTTTCCCAACCTCGGTTCAGGTTCTATCTCCGGCTCTGTCTCCGGGCTCCGTTTGATGTTGGAAACACAGTAGAAAATGTACACTGCTCTTAAAATGATGACGGAGCCCAAGCCAAGGCCGGGGCCCAAGCCGAGGCCGGGCCCATTTAGCCTTGATCAAGGCGTTGGAGGGTTTTTTATAATTTTTATTGTAATGTTTTAATTTCTATTTTATTTGCGCTGCGCTACCCGCCCGAGCTACCCGCCCGAGCTACCAGCTACGTGCATGGACGTGTCTGTGTGCAGTATCAGTGTGCGCGTGCTCATATTATTATTGTGAGCTATACGTCCTATTTACTTACCGAGTCACGCGTTCGAGGTTGAAAGAACGACCGTACTCACGACTTCGCTATACTGTTCTCGCTGTACAATGTATGTCCATGTACTGTACATGTACAATGTAAACTGTCTATGCACTGCAGTTGTTGCCGAATCGTGCCGCACCGGGACGGGGTACACTACGCCAACAGCCTTGAATCAAGGCTAGGGCCCAAACCGAGGCCGGGGCCCAAGCCGAGGCCGGGGCCCAAGCCGAAGTTTGGAAAAGGCCATGAGTTGAAATTGGAGTTTCAGGTCTCGCGCGTATCGAACACGAGAAAACAAGTCGAGAACTACATTGTTTATGAATTAAACAATAAAAATACTCATAGAAATTTTTAATACATAGAATTTTAGTTTTAATAATCTAATAACTTATGAAAGGTATTATACAGGATTTGTAAGGATAAAAAACATAATTATTTAATTTTAGTCTGAAAGCTTACGGGTAGTGATTATGGAGTTCATACTGGAAAAAAAAATTGTGAAATATTTCCCTCTGAAATGAAGTCATATTCGAGAAAACTGTATCTGAAAATCTTGTAACAAAAAATGCAACAGCTGATTTCGGTTGTTTTCAACCAAAATTAAGGACAATGTGTTTACATGCTGAAAATTGTGCATGTTTTTTCACTATTTTCTCATGACTCACACAACGGATTAAGCCCAATTTTTCACAGGTATGTTATTTCATGTTGATCATGCAACACATGAACAATATATGCGACTTTTTTTGTCAGCTTCCCAATCCTGTATAATACCTTTTACATTATAGCAGTACTCACCAGCTCCTATACTTGTAGCACCATCAGCAATAGAGGGCAGTTTTCCTAGTAACATCTTACGGTTAACATCATTGATTTCTTGTAGCTCTGAGCTGATGTCTGCGTTCTTGTTAAAAATTACGATTCCGAGCTGTTCGCCATCTCTCAGAATTTGGGTGATGAGAAGTTCTGCCGCCTAGAGGTAGAGTAGTTTAGCCAAGGTTTATTATAATTGTTGCGAATTATTCGGGCAGAGTTAGCTTTCGAAGATTTCTTATAATTACATGGAACAGCGGGCACTTTGTTCATCGTGCATCCAAAATTAATCCACGTTACCTTTTTAGTTTACACAAATAATTATATGCCATTTCGTAAATCATCGATGCAAATCGCTTCACGTTGGGATTATCATCATCAACGGAATAGTTAACACTTACACGAGCCGTCTACAGGGCTTCGCCATTAACTTTATCAAATAGGCCTACCGTTAGTGACAGATCTGATTGTCTTCACTCGATGATGCCATCGGACTGTAGTCCACTGTCCGGTTTTAATTAAATAATCAGTACTCCGCCATTTTTTTTTTATCTAAAAAATTTAGCATTCCCCATCTACACCTAGCCAAATAGCATGGTAATGTCTTATTACTATCCGGATTTTTTTCACACACAAAAAATCCATCAATGACCAGCTCTCCCGGAATTCCCATAAGGAATTGCACAGCAGTTGCTTGTCCTTGGGGTCAATAGCCACTACTGGGTGAAATGAACCATATGGTTTCCAGATGGATTTTTCTGTATACTTGTACAATGGCTGTAAGCAGTGACCTGGTTGTTTATTTGGATGAATTGAGTAGGGTCCATATCTAATGGTTTGGGTCATTTTTAATTAATTGGGTTCTCCACAAAAATTAATTACACGCAAAATACAAACGGACTGTAGCCTACTGACCGATGGCCTCACCGTGTGATTTGTTTTTGATGATGTCACGCAGGGTTCGTGTACGCAGGGATAGCACGTTGCAATGCTTGTTTTTACCAGTCAACGTTAAAGAGGGGCTTCAAGGTCAAATTAAGTTTTGTGATGCACTCATTTTCCAAAAGATAGAGTCCTCATGAAAATGGGAAAACAATTTCAAGTCTCTAACCTCATGGTAAAATGGTGTAAAATGCAACTGTGTTTGAAAAATTCAAGTGCAATTTTTGTAAAAATCCAAAAACGTTTGATGACGTCACATTTCAATATGGTCTGTGCATTTTGTACAGAGAATTTACAGCTCATTCCTGAATTCTGATGATCTTCAATCAAAACAGCATTGAATTTGAGCTCATGACTGGCGCAGAAATTCCTCTTGGGAATGTACAAACCAATTTGTTTTTTTGCTGTCCGATGACGTCATGTTTCAAATTTCGCTCTGAAAGAGTTTCAAATAAAATGATATTTTACTCCATTTTAACGTGAGGTTTAGAGACTTGTAACTTTCCCCCACTTTCATGAGGCCTCCTATTGGAAAATGAGTGCGTCACAACACTCAATTTGACCTTGGAGCTCCTCGATACCAGCATGGTTGAAATACCTGTCTAAGTTGTATAATCCTTTGGCCCTTCATGCTTCCAGACCGATCCAAGACGAGCACTATACGGCTACTTGTCCTCTTGACCACGGTAAACTCAGGCGCGGAATACCCGTCAGCTTCACCCACGCCATTGACCGAGTTCTGCATTTTGCCACTCGTTCGGAAATCTTCGTGCTCGAGCATAACCTGGCGGGAGAAGTTAAATAACTCCCATTACCTTTATAAGTTACTCCGTGTTTGACACCAAATATTTCAGTTCAATCAAATTTGACATTTATTTCCATATTGGTGAGGAATAAAGAAAAAGAAACAAATTTAGAACACATATATATTTGGTTTGCGGTAACACCATGTGTATATCTACTTGCTAGGTAGATTTTGTTCTTTGAGAACTTGTCTTTATTATTCTACTGCCGCAGAGTAGAATATATTCGGAATTCGGGAGACTTTAGAACAGTTATTTAAATAAAAGACAATCATGAACTGATTCATGAAAACAACACAAAATAATGAAATGGATTAGCAGCAAACCAATATGGGGGCATTTTCAGAAGTCAAAAGGAGACTTGTATTGAAATGCACACTGACAAATACAAACCGAAACAATTTACAGCAAAAAAAAAAGCAACAAACAAACAAATATTAACAATCTTCAAGAGGAATACGTTGAACGAAAATATTAATAATGATAATAATAAAACAAATAATGTGTTAAATACCACACTGATTTTAGACCCTAAGAAAATACGATGAATACGGTTTAGTTCAACTACTATATGTTAATATATTATATGTACTTACAACAATTATTTTCTACACTTTCCTTCAACTGAAAGTATGAAAACAAATTTATATCATCGATTGAACATATATGTTATATATTACTACAGGTGCCCTTTTGAAACGGTTTCCATAAAGTGGTTGTCTGGTTGTTCTGAACAGCTATTTTATGTGCATTCTAAATTTGTTTTTAAAAAGGTTGTTTGATAACATTGATGAATTTATCATCTATTGTTTAGGACCCAATTTCAAAGCTGTTAAGCAGAAAACATTGCTGAGCAAATTTATTTTATAAGAAAAAAACGACAGGGAACCAGTCAGGTTCAGCGGAATAGCATGTTTGTTTTGGCTGGTAATCCGTTTTTGCTATAGCTAGACTTTTCTGTGCTAAGCAATATTTAATGTTTGTATTCAACACACTGCACTCTAAAATCTCCCGAATTGATCCGGATTCCGTGTTCCAGGGGGCCTGACCCAATCCCGGAAAGTCGGATTCTGCGTCAGCTCGACCCATTTTATGGATACTTTTGACACAGATTCCGGATCAAACCGACCCAAACATGGGTCTTTACCCACGGGACCCGGATCTGGGTCAATTCTGACGGGGATTTTTGTATAAATGACTTGTTACAGGGTGACAGGTGAAGTTTTTCTGTGGAGGTTTTTTTTTCCAGTGATTTTGTTGCTGCTGTTGTTGTTGTTGCTGTTGTTGTTGTTGTTGCTGTTGTTGTTGCTGTTGTTGTTGCTGTTGTTGTTGTTGTTGTTGTTGTTGTTGTTGTTGTTGTTGTTGTTGTTGTTGTTGTTGTTGTTGTTGTTTGTTTTTGTTTTTGTTTTGTTTTGTTTTGGGGGAAGAATGAAGCAGGGACTGAATTTACCTCCCAAATACTCTTTCCTTGGCACTGAATATTCTGCAGATTCGGCGCATCTCTATTGTGCTTATTTCCTTCAAAGCCACCGATTCCAGATTTCTCACAGAATGTGCTTATCTATAAGAGATACATTGAATACACGTCAAGTAAACTCAAATCAATAATATTTGTATTTTTTAAAAAGAATTATGTACTGACAATTAATAATGAGATTTAAAGGACTTAAATTCAACATCAGAGGTATAATGGGTACACTTACAAAAGTATTTTAGAAACAAAACACATTTTTGAACTCAAATAAGGGACCAAACTCTTACCGGTAAAGCATTCCTATAAATGAACAAAGAAAGCCATGGTGACTGGTGCCCTAGGGAAATCTGTCCCCCAGAGATTCTGTCCCCCATAATGGGAAATTAACATGGGCTGAAGGAGGTTGTATCAAAAGAGGGCGCTATCAGAAGAAGTTTGTACACAGTTCGCCGTATGGGGGGACATAATCTCCTGCCACACCGGCACGCACGCCTCTGGACGACAGACCACGAGAGTGTGTGCCCGATGGGTTTTATACTGGCGAAAAGTATTCAATTACGTACCAAAAACATTCCAACTTACCTGGTGAAATTCGTTATAACAATAATCAATTAAATGAAACTATTACATTAATTTATAGCACACCAAAGAGCGCTATGTAGGAGTGGAGAGTGAACATTCGTGAAGCCAACGTCCTTGGGGTCCTCGGGATATGGTGCGAGAATTGGTTGATTGATTGATTGATTGGGGATCAGGTTGGCTCAGAGGTTTCTTTCCCTGCCTTTCACCTCTGTGGACCCCGGTTGGAATCCCACCTCAGACCGGAGCCTTACATTGGGTTTTCAGCCCCTACCTGATTGCGTGGGTTTTCCCTCATCGAGGTTTCCTCCCACATCTAAAACTGAGCATTTCTTCCCGTTTCCTATTCATCCTGTAATTGGCGCTAATTGTGCTGTTGGATGTATATAATCAAATAAAATTGCGTCACCAGTACCACTACCAACTTTACAAAAAGGTTGACAAATTATTCTACTTTTGTCATCTTCAGATCTCATCTACCTAATGGATTGCCTTTGGGTGAGTATTTGTCTTCATGATGTCTTACCTGAGGAAGAAACTGTTTGTACATGAGTGAGCCGGTGTATCTTGCTGCTGCCACATCATTTGCGTTGTCCAGAAAACGACAGTCTCTTTCCGGCAGGCCATTCTCGTTGATTATACACTCACGAAAATTCTTACTTGGGTTAACCATTCTACCTGAGAATTGAAAGAATCCAGCACACCAATCATCGTCAAAAAATATCCCAATTGTATTCAGAAATTTCAATTCTTATTTTGCTGTCACTACTTTAGCGCAAGTTGTGGGTTTGATTCCCCAAGTGTCCGTGTCCGCCCCCTGCCCCCCCCCCCCCCAAAGGACTCAGCAAGCACCGACTATATATACAGTGCTTAATTCATCGGTTATTATTATATATTTCTGGTAATGAACCTAATGATGCTTCATAAGTGAACTTAATCGCTGTAGGTCGCAAGCCCGAGGAAACCTGTAAACAAGGGTGCTTGATGTGAACCAGAAAGAAACACTGGGGTTAACCCTTTACTCTTCCAACGATAAGTGTTCTGTGTTCTTTTATGTTCACTGCCAATCCTAGTACACGGGTAATAAAACATCTTCATATAGAAGACAATGTTTCAAGCATTCCATATTATTTTACTGGAAATGGGAATCACACAAACAAAATCCTGGTGTCAAACTCACCAGTAATGCTCAAGACGCATCTGACAGCCTGTATGGCGCCGTCTTGGCCGGCGTAAAAATGTTGTCCCGATTCCAGTGGAAACTCGTCAAATACGCCCCATCTGTAATGGGCCCATTCGTGAACAAGTGCCTAAGTGTGAATATTAAAGCAAATTGTAATTAACATTATACAAAACAAACTCCATTTTCACTTCCTACATTCTAATTCATCTTCCTAGCCCCCACTTTTTCCCCAATGATGACCCATTTTTCGCTTGGGAGGTAAAGACCAAAGCTGATTCTAGAATCTCGAATGATTTGTATTTATTTCTTTGTTTCGTCTTGTTTAAGCAGGGTATAGCCCCATCAGTTATCAAAGAAAGGCCCTGGGGTCACATGTTAAAAATATATATAGGCTTAATTATACAATAATACAAATAAAAATAACAGCATGCACAAAAGGATACCAATCATTAAAAAATTACCATATCCATAAAATACAATAATTTATTAAAATATTAAATAATGGATAATTGACCAGAGTCATGCATTCACCAAAACTTGGGTCAGCCGGATCCAATATCACGGTCGACCTATCCCAGTGTCTGGTGTTTTAAAAAGACGAAAATTTTGAATAAGATTTAGTCACGTTTCAACTCTGATCTCTGGTTGTGGTTGTACCCATAATTGTTTGGGGTAAACCCCGGTTAATCCTGACTCAAGTCAATTCTGATCTGGGTCAATTCTAACTCGGGTCTGTTGGAAAGTGAAGGTATACTTAAAGGCACTGAACACGTTTGGTAATTGTCAAAGACCAGTGTTCTCACTTGGTGTGTCCGAACATATGCATAAAATAACAAGCCTTTTGAAGTTGAAAGAAAATAATGAAAGAAACAACACCCTTGTTGTGCAAATTTGTGTGCTTTCAGAAAGGAATAAAAAACTTCTTGCAAGAAGTTTTTATTATTTTAGAGAGAAATTACCTCTTTCTCAAAAACTACTTTACTTCAGAGGGAGTCGTTTCCTACAATGTTTTATACTATCAACAGCTCTCCGTTGCTCGTTACCAAGTAAGTTTTTATGCTAATATTTGTTTTGACTAATTACCCAACGCGTACAGTGCCTTTGAGGCTCTTTTCAAAGACGTCTACATACAGGGCCCAATTTCATAGAGCTGCTTAAGCAGAAAATATTGCTTAACAATTTTCTGCTTAGCAGAAAATGAGCAGGATACCACTCACAAATTATACATGTGTCATGGTAGTTTGGCTGGTAACCTTATTCTGGTAAGCAACATTTTGTTGCGCTTAGCTACTTTTTGTGCTTAACAGCTCTATGAAATTGGGCCCTGGACTATTTCAATTATATTGTTCACCTTTTATAAAGTGAGGTTTGAGGATACACGTCAGTCAGATGCTAATGATCGCATGTGTGCACGCAGCCACGATCATGGGTACACATTTTGTTCGTGTCCATTTTATGAACAACAGTTTTAAAACCACTGATGTAGCAGTTATCTCAATGTTATTTATATATACCACTGATGTAGCAGTTATCGCAATGTTATTTATATATCAATTAACAAACGCTGTGTCAATTATGAATAACAAGTGCTCGAGTTTGTCGAATACAAGATCTGCAAAGAGTTACTCAATATTTATCTGTTGTTCATTAATTTTTGTGTCTCTGTAACAAAAAGTGAACCCATGATTGTGGCTGTGCAATAGGAACAAATGATGAGAGTTTTATTCTACAAGTTTTAATTGATAGCTATTAATTATTCTTAATGATACAGCTTTGGGGGAAATAAAGATCTACCTTGTCATATTCGCCGTATACTCCCGCAATACTCTGCGACAAGATGTAATCTGGCGTGAGATGAATAAATAGTCCCGGCTCCCCGCAGGGTGTGGGTTTATTCGTGTATGGCCGGTTGCTACCATTTTCGCTCGGCAGATCAACAATGACGTCACTTTGGTCGTAGCGCTGCCAATCAACATTGGAATAGACATCAGAATTAGACCATGTCTCCGGAACCAGAATGTGAATATCTTTAAAGTAGGCTCGTTGGCTAAAAGAGAAAAATATAGTTACATTTTAATAATGATATAGTTTAATACTTTCCCTTATGTCCTTTAAAATGTGAATTAGAACAAAATAGCCGTTCATTTCCATTCAAGGTAATCTACAGGCTACTCTAAAGACTCCCGGGTGATAATTTAACCCGGATTCCGGGTCCTGAGGGGGCCTGACGAATTTCCGGTCAGTGTGACCCGTTATCTGCGTCAAAATAGTAGTAAACTCCGTCAAACAGACGCTGAATCCGAGTCCAATTTGTAACCAGTTTTCGGGTCAGCCTGACCCCGAAATGGGTCAGGGCCCCTTGAACCCGGACTCCAGGTAAATTCTGACCGGGAGTTTTTAGAATGTAGCGGTGTTGACTTGTGTTACAATTCCTTGTCAGCACTGTTTTGGGTATAGGGGTATATAGGATTTGGGAATACAAACAAACCACCACGTGCATTCTTGAGCATTCTTTATTTGCAATGTACAAAACCAAAGTTGTTGATAAAACCATAACACTACAGTCCAAAAGCCGCGAGGTCTTCAACAAACTCTAAAAACTCCCAGTCAGAATCGACCAGGATTCCAGGTCCCAGGGAGCCTAACCAATTTCTGTTTTATTTTTATTTTTACTGGCATTCTGCGTCAGTTTGACCCATTTCTTGGTAATTCTTAGTCATACTGACCCAGAAATGGGGAGCCCGGAATCCGGGTCAATTTCGACCCGAGAGTTTTTAGAGTAGGCTACGTACATGCTAAACAATTTATCAAATTGATTTCCGGCAGTTACCAAAACTGGGAAATCATAACAAAAAAATGAAAGGAAACACCACCAATGGGTCACCAAGAGGTTTCCGGGTGTTGTTCGAAACTCAACAAGTTTCGCCTAAACTCGATTTTAAATGCAAATGCAGTGTATAAATATGGCAAATAACTGCACTACATCAATGTACATAACCGGCCATGATCCTGTAAGGACGAAATCTTTATTTTAGAGTTGAAAGTGTAGACGACGGGTGGCTGCCTCCAATGTACTCGATTTGATGAACCATGAATTTGTTCAATGGCCAGGGATGGATTTTATTCGACTGTGACAGTCACGGAACGCCCCATTGTAGATAGCCTTCAGTCAAGGCGCACCGCGGTACCCCAGCCCAGATGTATCGCACGAAAAAAGATTTCGTGCGTGACATCTGGGCTGGGGTGCCCGGCGGCGGTGCGCCTTGACTAAAGGCTACATTGTAGACGGCGCGGTGCTGAACTAGACATTTAAAGGGACACGTTGCCTTGGATCGGGCGAGTTGAGTCTATAAAAAGCATGTGTGAACGTTTGTTATAAAATGCATTGTGGTAAGAAAGATGTTTTAAAAGTAGAATACAATGATCCACACAAATATGTCTCGAAATTGCGTGGTTTTCCTTTTACATCGTGAACAAACACGGTCAGCCATTTTGTGGAGTCAAATTTTTGACTCCACAAAATGGCCGACCATGTTAGTTCGCAATTTTATAACGTCTTTCTAACCATTATGCATTTTATAACAAACGGTTACAAAAGCTTTTTTTTTAAAACAACTCGTCCGATCCAAGGCAACGGTCCCTTTAACTGCAACTCCAACCTGCCAACACTTTGCCTTATAAAACTATAAATAGTTTTGCGAAGCTTGACAAAAGAAACAACATGGAATGGTCTGTTTTTTCTTCCAGGCGCACCTGTTCCCCGTAGAACGGCGTGTTTTGTAAAATCTGAAGTTGTTTTTTTTTCAGCCGGAATCATTTCTCAGAAAGCTTTGTCCCATTAGAAAGCGTCCATTTGTTGTCCTTTTAAAAAAGGAAAAAAATACAAGTTTTTAATATTTCTACTTATCTCATCTGTCAGAGCCGTGCGAAATTATTCGCATTTCAATCCGCCTATATACGTCCTTTTTTATTTTAAAACAGTAGACTGTGCAAGTCTCGCGCATATCGAAAACGAGGAAAAAACTCGAAAGAAGACTATAGTTTTCTATGAAATCAAATCTTCTTTGAAAATTATAATTATACAAAATTCTTTTAAAAAAATACCTATAGCAAGTTGTTATGAATAAATGGTCAATGTTTGTATAATACAAATAATTTGTTCAAATTAACATTAAAACAGAAATAAAACTTGGTACGAGGAAGTTTATTGTTAGAAAACCCATTTGCAAATCACGCCCGAATGTGTGCGTCTATCGCATAGGTTTAATGACAACATGACCGTCAGTTGGCCAGCATTCTTAATTTTTTACAAGTTGAATTGGTTTTACTTTCATATTGTAATGTTTATCACTTAGTATTACATTCCCAACATCATAATGTTCATGGCCATAATATACGTTAAACTAAAGTAGTTGACGAAACAAAACCCCGCCCACGTAAAAACTCAATATGCTTTGGACCACAATGGTGCCGGAAGCTCGAAATTATGCTCGAGACTTGCAAAGTCTATTGTTTAGAGTATTATGACTGAAAGAACAAGGATTGGATCAGTTTGTCATCTATATTTTGTGCATTATCTCCGCACTATACACCGACTCATCGTCGCCACAAAAGCATTTCCGGCACTTTCATTGTCAATCCAGCAACAAATTGATTCCAAAGAATACTTTTGTGCGCAACAAAATGAAAACGAAATATTTCACATGAGGGATTTCCCTCTTAAGACCCCCCCCCCCCGAAAAAAAAAACCCCAAACCCCAGCGTCACTCTTTCCGATGTGTCATCAAAAATAAATCTATTGTTTAGATACAGCATAATATGATATAGCTTTCAAACTTCCTTCTTTGGTTGTTGACCGAATTATATTTTTAAAACTCCAACACGTACCAGGCAACTGACAGCATTCCATTTCCGAACGAACGAGTTAAATGACCACGAGATCGATTGAACCCTGGAACAAATCCAGGACGATTTCTCCACAAAGGGGAAGAGTGAACCAAGGGGAAAATGGATATTCCAATGGAGTGAAAAAATGTTATTGTTAATAACTTGTCTCCAAATAAGGAAGCAGCTACGGAAAATGATTTGCATTCATAAAGAAAACCTGCTCATAGTTCGGAGAAGTGAGATAGAGCAATGGACCTGTTTATTACGGTGCACCCTTTTTATATTCACACACAATGAAATCGAAGTATCGAAATCGAGGCTGGATGCTATGCGAAACATTCACTAGGTTATTGTAAGGCGAGAGCACTACATTATAGTTTTATAATCATCATTTTTACTTTCGTTCAACGTATTCCTCTTTGAGTTAAATGTGAATTTTTGTTTGTTTGTTGCTTCAGTTTGTGCTTTTGGCTTCTAAAAATGCCCCCATGTTTATGGATTTATATTATTTTCATGTTATTATTTACTGTTTTCATTATTTTTTTTTTTTTTTTTGAATCGGTTCTTGATTGTTCTTGATTTAAATCATTGTCTAAATTTGTTTATTGTTCTTCTTTTTTTTCACCAATATGGAAATAAATGTCGAGTTGAATTGAAAAAAAAAATGAATTGTGGTAGTATAAAGGCATAGGCTACATTTGCAAAAACATTACATTATAGCGATATTAGGCAGGTATACTTTTTACAATTGTCAAAGACAAGTATCCTCACTTGGTGTATCCCAACATATGCATAAAATAACAAACCTGTGAAAATTCAGACTCACTCGGTCAAAGTTGTGAGAAAATAATGAATTAGAAAAACAACCTTGTTGAGATCTGAAGCCTTTCTCAGATTCAAATTGTTGGGGTGAAAATTACTTCTTTCTCTAAAACTACATTACTTATAAGGGATTCGTTTCTCACAAGGTTTTATATTATCAACAGCTCTCCAGTACTCTTTACCAAGTAAAATTTATTGTAATTAACTTGTAGAGAAATTACCAAAAGATCCTACCCGAAATCAAAGGTACACCATATATTGAACTATTTGCTAGTTCTGCCATATCATAAGTTTCAACTCATTGAATCATTTTTGTTATGCGGATATCCTGTATACATTTGTATTTAAATATACATATACTGGTCAGATCCAAAACTACCCCTCCGCGAAGGGATGGAAAATGAGGCACATTCGGCTGCATATTTGTAAAGGGAGTGTTTAAACAAATATAATTAGTTCCATATATTCACATGTAAGTTGTGCTCAATTATTGGGGGAAAAAAATAGGTCAAGCATAAAGATGTTGCCATGACAACAAAAACAAAACAAGTGACGGGACGGAATGAAGCAATGAACACTTTTGTACCTTGTGTATAATACTGATTGTCATCAAATTTAATGAGAGGTTACCAAAAAACACTTAAAGGGTATGTATACGTTTGGTAATGACTCTGAAAATTAATGGCAACAAAAACTTACTTTTACTAAAAGTAAAGCAGCTTTGGATAGTATAATAAATTTTGAGAAAATTTTCACTTCGAAGTACTGCGGTTATAAAAAAAAATGACATCACCTTTTATCCCCAAAAATTTGAATCTGAGATCCCCATGCAGATTAATCTTCCTGCGTGGACATAACCGCTCGAAATTGTTGGCAATATCTCAAAAACGCTACCACCTTTTGAAATGAAATTTTCGCAGGTTAGTTTTAAGGTGTACATCTACAACTATAGGATTGAAACAAACAGTGGGTTCCAATTACCAAACGTGTACAGACCCTTTAATTAAACAAACAAATGGTCGTTTGACGGGACGGAAAAGTGACGGGACGGAAGTTGTCAAAATGTGTGAATGTACGGTTTAAATCTTTAAAAAGTCTAAAATAATTTTCTATCCATAATATTCAAAAAAGTGTCATACACTAAAGAGATTTAACCAACTAATGTAGTTGATTATTTCCGGTTTTGGTTGGCAGGTTTCTGATCTGACCCATAATTCAACTTTATTTGAGCTCCACGTTCTGCAGGGCCCATTTTAGAGCTACTTAAGCCCCCAAAATAGCTAAGCACAACAAAATTATGCTGACTAGACTAAGGTTACCAGCCAAAATATAATTTCACATGTACAATTTGTGACTGGTATCCTTGGCCCAATTCCATAAAGCTGTTAAGCAGAAAATTCTGCTAAGCAAATTTCGTTGCTAAGCAAGAAATGAGTGGGGTACCAGTCACATCAATGGTAACTGTAAAGTATTTTGGCTGGTAACCTATTTTTCCTAAGCAAGAGTTTTCTATACTTAGCAAGTTTTTGTGCTTACATGCTTTATGAAATTGGGCCCTGCCCTTTTTCGCTTAGCAGCAAATTGTTAAGCAATATTTTCTGCATGCGACTTTGAAGAAACAAGCATGGAATTTGGGACACAGCCTTTTTCAGTTGGCCTTTTTCATTGGAGTCGGAGATATTTGGCTTTATGGCCATCGCAGATTTGTCCTTTGAAATGCTATATTTGTCCTTTGAAATGCTATATTTCTTTCAAATGACAAATCTGCATTGAAACCCTATAGCCAAAATGTCTCTCTCGTGACATCCAACTGTGTGCCAAAATCCATGCTTGCATCATCAAAGGCACAATTCACCTTGTGGTTGAAATATATTTGGTAAGAAATTGCGGGAAAACTTAGTCCCACGTTAATCCATCTTGTGTGGTAAACCATTGTTGAAATAGGTCTATGCTAAATTATAATATCATTTTTGTTGTCAACCGTGTTCTTATTGTTCATTGATTGGTCGAATTACGGTAGCAAAGGGTGATATTGTTGATACAAACATTTTAGGTCTCAATTTCAGTTAAAGTTGTTTATTAAATAATCCAGCTACCTTTTAGAAGATGTTTTATGAATTCTTGAAAAGAGTGGTCGTAGCACTTAAAGGTATTAGAGCTGACAATTGTCGCAGACAGTGTTCATGTTTTGTGTGATCAAACAGTAGGCCTATATCATAATAACAAACCTATGAAAATAAGGGCTTAATCCATTGCGTGAATCGGAATAAAATAGTGAAAAACCATGCACAATTTTCAGCATGTAAACACAATGTTCTTAATTTTGTTTGTAACAACCGAAATCAGTTGTTGCGTTTTTATTTTGGTTTTGGGGGTTTTTGTTGTTGTTGTACAGTTGTTGTTTTTGTTTTGTTTTTGGGTTTTGTTTTGTTTTATTGGGGGGGGGGTCCGATACAGTTTTCTCGAATATGGCTCCATTTCAGAGGGAAATACTTCACAGAAATGATTGTGGTATGAACTTCATAATCAGTAAGCTTTCAGACTAAAACTAAACAATTACATTTTCTATCCTTAATACCAATCCTGTATAAAACCTTTAAAACAAAACATACATGAGCTTTCGTACAGCATTTGTTTGTCTGATCAAAACAAAATATATTTAGAAATGTGATTGTTTTTCCCAATACGTGATTTTGTGCTCGATGGCACTGTCTACCCCCCTCCTATCGTGTAGTTATTTTGATCTAGTAATCTCAGGAATTCTTTAAAGGATTTTAGGGGTATGCTTGTTCTGTTCAAGAGGAAAGAGAGTGTTAAAGTATTAGAACATTTGGGGGACACTCTCTGCCACATATCGGGCAAATCGGTGCAGAAGACGTACGGTAGTCACTAAGGCACTGAACACGTTTGGTAATTGTCAACGACCAGTGCTCTCACTTGGTATCCCAACATTTATGCATAATTAACACAACAAGCCTGTGAAAGTTTGGGCTCAATTGGTCATCGAAGTTGCAAGAAAATGGTGAAAGAAAAAACACCCTTGTACAAATTTGTGTGCTTTCAGATAGGAATAAAGGCTTCTTGCAAGAAGTCTTTTATTATTTTAGTGAGAAATAACCTCTTTCTCAAAAACTACTTTACTTCAGAGGGAGTCGTTTCTCACAATGTTTTATACTATCAACAGCTCTCTGTTGCTCGTTACCAAGTCAGCTTGTATGCTAATACATATTTTGAGTAATTACCAAACGTGTACAGTGCCTTTAAGACAACCAACCCTGTATATTATGTGAGATTTCTTGTTCATGGCCGTCTGACAGTTTGTTTGTCTTTCTGTAATTCTGTAGAAAATAGACTTGTGAAAGTTGTACTTACTTGGTTGCCTTGTATAGGAACTTTGAGGTTTCGGTAAACACAAATTTAATCCGATCTAGTAGAGCTGGATCTTCAGGTACTCTCTCGTTGATCCCAATCAGTAGATTGACGTAGCCTTTCTTGACGAGCTCCAACGGTGCCCTGGTATTTCTCTGCCCAGTAACGATCCGAGAGTAACCGGCCAACATCAACACCAACACGGACAACAGCAGAGGACGAAACATGGCCATTTTACGTTGCAAATAAGAAAGCTTTCCTGCTTCGTAAAGGTAGAAATAGTTCAGTTCTTATACCGGTTTACTTCTAGTTTATGACCCTACAAAGATGGCAAGTTAGCACAATGGCTGCGGGGGTTTCTTGTGCTAATAATGTATTAGTCCGTCATATGCGGTTGTTTGGTGTGAGCATGGATGTAGGAATAGAGTATCTTTGATGATTAATGCTTTGGGGAATGCTTTCCCATCGATCGATCTGAAAACCCTGACGTAGTAGAGTTCTCAATCCTATCTTCCAGTCAGTTCGTCCAATGTTCAAATTCCTTTTCTTTGGTTATAATGATAAGGTGACACTGTGTATAGTTCTCACACGAAGTTCATGTACAAAAAGTTTCGCTCCTACCAATTATTGTCAAACACATCCGTTCGAAAGTCGTAAGGTTTTCGAGAACCTGCTCGTTGTATGAACGGCGACCACTGCCTGCAGTGAGTGCCAAGTACTGTTCTGCTAGCTTTCGACACAAGCTTGTTGTTCGTATATTATGCGATAGGTATTCCTTTTCACTTCAGGAATGACGTAATTGTATGAGAATAAACTGACAGTCGTTTGTAACTGTCGATACACCAGTCAGTGGAGGACTGGGTAAAGAATAGTTCAATCCCTAAACTCAGGACAAAGAAAAGCAGACTGGTGTGTTTTGAACCAAGGATTTCTGGTTTGCATAGCGGATCACCGAAGCGAAGAGGGGCCTTCTCAAAAATAAAGGGTCACGTTCCACAACAACACCAGTATAATAGTTTGTTCGTTCGCGCACTGAAATTTGTACGAGGAGTACCAATTGGATAGTGTCTGAATTAGACGGAGCTTGTTTTATGCGCTTTGAGTCTTGGGCATTTTGTCAATAGCGATATTCGTAGGAATTTAAAACCGTGTAAGTTTTGTTAAAACTGTCTTTTACGGAGGTTAGAGATTCAAAACATTTGCAATCGGATTCAATTGAACCCTATGTTTTTTCCGTGAAGTAATTAAATTCCTTTCCTTCCTCGATGGTACCATGTACGGCCTGCCGGTTGTTTTTTTTCCTACCAACTTTTTGTCCCCATACGGGAAATTAACAAGGGCTGGAGGAGGATGATTCAAAAGAGGGCTTTATCAAAAGAAGTTTGTTCACAGCTCGCCGTATGGGGGGGGGGGAGTTCGTAGGAAAAAAATCTCGCGTACGGCCTTATATATGACGTATATTTTGGATACGTATGATTTATGGCAACAGCAATTTAACCACAAGATCGAAGATTTTTGATAATTAATGTTGTGGTGTTTGACTGAAGCAACAAATTTTTAGGTCTGTTAAAAGCTCCGAAAGGGGAAAACTTTGGAAGGACCAACAATATTAATTTGTTGAATGTGTGACTTGACAAGCATGACCGCCTGTCAACAAGGTTTCTCCTTGCCAAAATGCTACGTACTTTTTATTCAAATAAACCTATTGTTTGTGTAGGTTACATTTGGTTGAAAAATGCCTTTTGTGAGATTTCATCCCCTGGCTCATGGACTATTATACGGACCATGTCTACAAGCTTTGCTTCTTAATGGATCCCTCTGCAGTATCACATTAATGTTATTCTCATCTCTATAATTTCATTTACATATGCAACTTTTTGTGGTATACTTTCTTTGGTTTAATACTTTCTTTGATGTATTACTGTGGAATAAATAAACCTGAAACCTGAAACCTGAAACCTAAATCAGCCCATGGATTTCCATGGTTCTGAACGAGTGAATACCTGACGACTGCCAACCTGAGTTGAGTTTTACAGACGGTGTTGAATTGGCCGTTCAAAAGGGGGAAAAACTAGAAATGCAGTTTCATAAAACGGCTTTGTGTACTAATGACGTGCGAACCGTTAGCCTCTTCATGGGATGTTCCATTGTAGTGACGTCAGCATTTACAGCCAACGATCGATTCGATTGTTGCGGGGGGGGGGGTGGCTGAGGCTTTAAGATTCGGTGGTTCTCTTTTGTTGTCAAATGTCCTTCCAAAGAAATAAGACTAGTCGTATCTGAAGTTAGGACCAATAACTGGTCTTATAACGACTAGTCCTATCTCTTAGTATTGCCTAGGACTAGTCCTAAGTTATAGGAAGAGTTTTGTGAAATCGACCTCTGGTCCACTTAACTCTTCACACTAAAATATACAATGTGACTGACACTCTTCCAAAGGTAAAGCTAAGGTCTTACTCTTGACATAATCTAGCTGGTTACACCCCTATGTTCCGACACCCCTATCCGACACCCCTATGTTCCGACAACACTGGTGTATTTTCCTATTCCTAACCCTAACCCTAACCCTAACCCTAACCCTAACCCTAACCCTATGTAAATCATGAGGGGGTTGTCGGTTTTTATAGGGATGTCGGAATATAGTGCAGTCACCAATCTAGCTTTGCCTGTACACGCAACCACACACCGGGCATCGAACCTGTGTGCGACTCATTCGGATCTTACAGCAATGGAACCCCACCCCTCTGGAAGAAATCACAATTTGTTGTTATACCACAACATGGCATGTCTCTAAACTCTGATCAATCCCGTTGTTTACAAACTTGTCCCGATGTAGGGCAATACGTGGGTTAAGGTCGGACATCGCCATGTTGTGTTACATAATTTATCCGATTGTAAACCATGAAGAAGGTGTCGACTACGTCATCACCTTGGTTGCTTCCCATAATACTCAGATTTTTTTTGTTTTTACAAAAACTGATATCCTCCAATAAAAGGGTGTCATTTAGACCGACTCAGCGGTTGCTTCCCTGCTTGTCACTCACCTCTGTGATCCCAGTTCGAATCCCGGGACCGTAGCCTTGCATGTGGATTGGGTTTCCAGTACCTACCTGGGCCCAATTTCATGGCACTGCTTACCAAATAATTCTGCGCTTACGCGCATTGTAACGTGTGTATTTCTATGGGACGCAGCTGGGCGTAAGCGCAGAATTCCACGGTAAGCAGAGCCATGAAATTGGGCCCTGATTGCATGCATATAGGTTTTCCTATCCTCCACATCTGAAATTGGCATATCTTCATCATCTATACATCGTCGGGCCTACAGGTGGCAGTATAGTTGTTTTTGAGGTCCCTTAAAGGCATCGTACACGTCTGGTAATTGTCAAAGACCAGTGTTCTCATTTGGTGTATCCCAACATATGCATAAAATAACAAGCCTGTGAACATTTGGGCTTATATTATTGGTCATCGTAGTTGCAAGAAAATGATGAAAGAAAAAACACCCTTGTTGTACAAATTTGTGTGCTTTCAGATAGGAATAAAAACTTCTTGCAAGAAGTTTTTATTATTTTAGTGAGAAAATACCTCTCTCTCAAAAACTACGTTATTTCAGAGGGAGTCGTTTCTCACAATGTTTTATACTAACAACAGCTCTCTGTTGCTCGTTACCAAGTCAGTTTTTATGCTAATATATATTTTGAGTAATTACCAAACGCGTACGATGCCTTTAAGGGTTTCTTCCGGCAAGATACAATATATATTCAGTTATTTTTATAGAAAAGATTGAATCAATTAGGCCTATATATGTTATTTTTTCAGGGAAAGTCCATTGTTGAAAAAGCAGCGAAGGTGAAGAAAAATGGGACAACTCTTAATACTTGTATCAATACAAAGATTGTGTCGTGTTCAAAATTCTTCTTTTGATTTCTTGCTCAATGTCACTATGTATCATAACTTTTTGAGGACAATAGTTTTGTTTCTTCGATATAGACAATGTGCAACGAATTATTTTAACTGTCTTCAATATTATGATGTTGTCTGCCGACGTTTACGAACCCATGTTTTTCCAAGTAGTGACACACAAGATATTCTTCCTGTATAGTTTTATTTGGTTCAGGACAATACCTGTGGCACGAATTCAACCCACAAACACATACACACATACACACATACTATCAATCAATCATTATAAAGGCAAACCGGAACTACGATTTGTTTGCGTGAAACAGCTTTGAATAAAAACATTAAATCTGAAAAGTATTCCGTGTTTAGATTTCAATTCCATGTAATGCGAGTGCATGCAGCTTTGTCAACCAACAGAGCATTAAAAACGTGCGTTTCCTTTTCTATTGCATTTCGTCATGACTTGCACATTTTTTGTCACAAAAGCAGAACAAATCACGGGACACCCCTTTGTGTTCAAACCCATTGAAATAAATCTCGATGTAAAGCTGACGTATTATTATGGTAGGCCTACAGACTTACATTGTAAAAGTTGCTGAACACCGATTTGCTGAGGATGCACTTCGCTGGGCCCCACCGGTCTCATCGAAGACCGCATGGGTTTATGAGCTTGTACAGTTGTAGGTTGCTCCCCACTAAATTAAAATCCATAGCGTACAGTGCGAAATGCTAAAATATTCAAAAATACAAAACAAAAATACTTAGAAGTGTTACAGCTTTTTACAGTAACGAGAAAATTTTCCATTGCCTCTTGAACTTTTATCCTCTGCTCAATTTGATATGGGGAGTCTCAAGGCCCGTCGAGTTATAAAAAACACCCCTACACCGGTGTAATTTTCCAAAAGTCCGGGCATCAATCTTGACAAATGTCCCTTCACCTCTCGGCAATTAGGAAACAATTCAGGGCCTATAAATTATGTCATCCAAAATACCTCAAGTTGGAAGTCAACAACCCCCAGGTCCCAATTGGGCAAAATTGTTACACTGCACCCCATTTATTACGCTTTCAAATCTGTCTAATATAGAATGTGTTTTCTCCCTATTTATAGTGGGGTGCACCCCTGTACAAGTTCTTGCAGGATATTGTGACGCATAGTGGAACTTTAGTGTGCTGCTGATCGGCGCAATGCGCACAATCACGTACAAAATGATAATGTAAACCGCCTTTCTTTTTAAAGGCACTGAACACGTTTGGTAACAGTCAAAGACCAGTGTTCTCACTTGGTGAATCCCAACATATGCATAAAATAACAAGCCTGTGAAAATTTTGGCTCAATTGGTCATCGAAGTTGCAAGAAAATAATGAAAGAAAAAACACCCTTGTTGCACAAATTTGTGTGCTTTCGGATGCCCGAGAAAGGCTTTAGGCCTGAAGTCTTTCTCAGATTCAAATATTTTAGTGAGAAATTACCTCTTTCTCAAAAACTGCGTTACTTCAGAGGGAGTTGTTTCTCACAATGTTTTATACTAACAACAGCTCTCTGTTGCTCGTTACCAAGTAAGTTGTTATGCTAATATATTTTTGAGTACCAAACTTGTCCAGTGCCTTTAAACCAAAGTTGCTAGTAAAATAAAACTACTCAAGTAAATTATTAGTGTTGTATTTTTAGTACAAGGCAAATAATGACAATAATTATTTCAAATGAATTTACACCATAGAGCTATGTTTATAGAAGTCGAATCTTTCGTAAACAGGAAGAGGTGACCGGGGGTTATTAGGTCACTGGAAATGGTATGAGCATGCGTATACGTTGGCCCATCCCATCGCCTTTGGTTTTTGGCACTGGGATTGAGCAAAAGGGTGCACCCCACTAACAAGGGAGAAACAGTCTGTCGGACCAATGAATATTTTGTATGCCTTGAAAATGTTCTACACTAGACAGATTTGTGGGCCATAAAAGGGGTACAGTGTACAAACTTTGCACAGTTGTGACCTGGGGATTGTTGACTTCCAATTTGAAGTATTTTGGATGACATAGGCCCTGAAAAATTGTCCTATTTGCTGAGAGTTGTAGGGCAATATTTTTCAAGATTGATGCTCGGACGTTTGGAAATTTACACAAAAAATGAGGGTGTTTTTATTTGGACGGAGAATAATTCGACGGGCCGGGGACAACCCATGTCAAATTTAGCAGAGTGGAAGTTTAGGAGTCAATGGATATTTCAATTTCCTCTTTACTGTAAAAAGCTGCGTATTTTAAAGGTATTTTTGAATGTTTAGCATTTTACAATGGATGCTATGGGATTTCATGGGCACACCCCTAAGGGTGCACCCCACTAAATAAGGAGAAAACAGAGCGTCGAGCTCATTAATTTTTTGTAGGCCCTCAAAATATTCTATATTAGACAGATTTGAGAGTCCCAAAAAGGGTTTCAGTGTAAAAATGTTGCCCAATTGTGACCCAATTGGGACCTGGGGGCTGTTGACTTCCAACTGCAGGTCCATCCTAGAATACGCGGCGCCAGTTTGGCTACCTCACCAGAAGAACCACATCCAATGCCTTGAGGCAATTCAACGTCGCTTCACTAAATCTTGCTACCATTATTTCTCTTTTTTCTCTTCTCTTGAAACAACAACTGTCCAACTTTCCCTTGCCTCCCTCTACAACAAGACTTGTATCCCTCTCAGCTTCCTTGTCATTAAATGTTATCTGTCTCTAATCATTTTCTTCCTGTTTTCATTTTCTCCACAGGCCACCCACTAGGGAAAACCCTCCTCCTCAAAGAACAAAAGGTAGAGACGGACAAACTCTGTTCTGTTTTTCTTTGTTTTTTTTTTTTTTTTTCCCAGGTTTTTAAATTTACTTTCCAAGAGCTTAGAAGACCACGTTCAACCTCACCTCACATCTTCTCATCTCATTTCTTTCTCCATCTGATCTGTTCAGTCTCCCTCCCTCATTCTTTTTCCTTCCTTATTTTTTACTTTGATTCAAACCAGACTTCTCAATCAATCAAATTTCTCAAAAATTCACTGCATATTATTATATTATTTATTATTATTATTATATATGTGTGTGATACAGAGCATGTTTTATTTATTTGTTTCTTTTTTTTTTTTTAATCTTATTTTGTTGTTTTTATTTTATTTTATTTTTATTTTTTTTTTTCATTTTATTTTGAATTTTTATATATTTTATATATTTTTTTATATTTTAATTTATTTATTTTTTTATTTACTTTGTTTATTTATTTATTTATTATTTTACTCTTATTGTAATTTTTTTGTATTATAATTTTTTTGTAAATATATTTTTTTGAATAACTTTATTTTCAATATATTTTTTATTGAAATTTTATTTAATGTGTATTAATCACTGTTATATAATTAGTTAGAGCCCTCGACAGAAACTTACTTTTTTCGACAGAAACTTGTTTCTTTTGGGTGTTGTGTTCTGCTTGCTTTTTTTGTTATGTTTTTTCCTCAGTGTTATTTTTTATTTGTTATACTTTTTTTATTGTTTTTTGTTTTGTGTATGTAATAAAATGAAATAATAATAAAAATAATATATAAAACTGGATGTATTTTGGATGACATAGGCCCTAAAAAAAATTTGTCCTATTTGCTGAGAGGTGTAGGGACCCAGGGACTCCCCATATCAAATTGAGCAGAAAATAAAAGTTCAAGAGTCAATTAATAATTTTCCCTTTACTGTAAAAAGCTGTGGGACTTCTAAGTATTTTTCGTGTATTTTTGAATATTTAGCATTTTGCACTGTACGCTATGGGAGTTGATTGGGGGGGGGGGGTGCACCCCTAAACACAAAACGTGCGATATGAAGGGCGCCCTCAGCAGGTAACAGTCAACGGGTCTGCTGGAGCGTGGAAGAGGGCGCTCAACAACACGGCACCTGCTAAGACCTTTTCGCAAATACACGGTGTGCACAAGTTTCCCATAGAGCCGCAGTGCATGCAGGTCTAGCTCGCGATCAAAAGCAATCAATTTGATCGCTAGCAAGACCAGCACTGCGGCTCTATGGGAAACTTGTGCACACTGTGTATTTGCGAAAAGGTCTCATAGCGGCCATTGGGAAAACAACAATAGTGGACCTCTTACGAATCTCTGCGCAGAAGTTTACCTCCGTGTTCAGAAAGAGGGGGGGGGGGGTAAGAGTTGAGGGAAGGTATCCAAAATGAGTCGTCTTCACGCTAGGTTGTAGGATCTTTCTCGCCGAGAACGATTATGTGCATGAAACAAAGACTCACACGGTGTCCTACTAGTGGTACAAAATTGAACTCCAAACGCCCTGCATTATTTAAAGTATTTATACAGGGCGGGGGAATACAGACATCACTCAATCTCAATTGAATGGATGGGAGATCAAACATTATGAACTTTGGGTACCATTGAGGCAAATTTGCATTTCTAACCCTAATGGAAATTGTATAATAAGATAGATAACATAGAAAACCCAGAGAATGCAAACGAAATACAACAAGTCGCAGGGGAATGGTTTAAATACTGCACGTTGCCGTCAATTATGTCAACATACGTGTCCATTAATTGCAATCAAACAAAACAATTCATCATAGTCCTAAAACCCATTTCGATCTAAACGTCAAGCCAATGCTAAATAATGATGTATAATCTTATGGCTGACGGACTTGTTGACTCGAGTCACAGAGAGCTTCGTTTCACAGGGCCACAAAGATCGGCAGACCGCGGTACCAGTACTTCATTCGTCTATTATGTCCCTACAGCGAGGGGCATGTCGTCTGCTCAGAACTATAAGGTCATTAGTGCAATTCGGGTTTGAAAAAAATTGCTTTTGCATATTTTGGAGCTCCTGGTAAATGGGGGTTTTCGATCAAGAGTGGTCTTTTCAAAGTTATTGTTTTGCATTGTTTTTACATTTTCTAAGTAAAACATTAATTTTGTTGATTTTGATTTATTTTTTTCAAATGTATACACATGTTTCATTTAATGACCTTTGGATCATTACGAGTATGAAATTGCAATTAATGACCTTATCGCACCGAGCCGACGATGTGTGATTGCCCCTACATACGTTGTCAGCACATGCTGAAAAGCTTTTCCATAGGTTAGGAGGGTTTATTTTGTATCTATAGTTTGTTGTTTACATGTCGGTAATGCCTGGGTTAATTTAAACTTATTTGTATGCTTAACTACTTAAGTTTTACAATTTGGTTTCATCTATACATTGACAATTGACATACCGATTTTATACACAAATGATGCTGGTGGAGTTTTGCCCGCCTCCTCCGATAGCTAACCAAATCACTGACGTTGATTGACGTGTGGCATGGTCCAGCTTAGGATATCATGGCGTATGAGCTGATCAGCGTGTACGATGTAGTTAAGACAATTAGGGCATTTTTTAAAAAATATGTCAGCATGTGCTGACAGCAGCCCTACTGCAGGGTTTTAATAACGTGTTTGAGGTCAGACGTTAACTTCGACCATTTTGCACCTTGTCCCTTAGTCTGTGCTGGAGAAGCTTACCATGCAACTCGTCCAAAATAAAAATAAAAATAAGTGCCATACTTTTTCGTTCTTAGCAATTTGTTAGTTTTCACGAGAGATAAAAAACCTGCTAATAAATGAACCGATCTAGTATGCCCTGCCCCATGATATTGACCAATCACAGCTGCAATTGCACAACCCAAAATCTAACAAGGGACCCCATTGGAGAGGCTCAATTTTGTTCGAGTGTTGTTACTCGCGTGTACGGTGGGCGGGGTTCAGGATCACGCCTAAATTTGTGAGAATGACACCTTAGCAACTTTAACACACATGAAGTTTCACAAGACACAGATCCTTCAAATGTTGGGTTTTATTTATTTATTTTCAATTTACAAATTCTAAAATATTGTTGTACTTTATAACCGTTAAATATTTCTGAATAATATGAATACCCAAGGCTGTCACATAAATCAACAAGTTGCGGTATATCGTTGCGTACACGTTATTAGTGTTCATTCTATTGTGCTAATACAAAGAAAAAAAACTTCTGAAAATCGTGATTTCTAGCTTTACTTTTAACTGCCCTTAAGTAAATAGCAACCCATTTTAAAAGACGATTGGAAGGTCCTATTCTAATTTACAATATCCTTCAACACCAGGTTTGCATTAATCAATTAATAAATGTATTTATTTATTGTAACACCTTTCAATCCTTTAACTGAAGGTGACAGCAAATGCACATCGTCTACCTCGATCGAATTAAACCAGTTACAAATTATTTTAATATAGTTTTGGGGAAAAATGCCGAATAAGGTGATGGACAGAGATAGGGCCCAGAGGGCGCTATTTATAATTAACTGAAATTCCCCAATTAAAAGTGCGCCAGTGCCAATTTTCCAATTATGTGAAAATATTCCAAACTTTGACTTTAGATCTATGTTTTGTTAATTCGAAGTCAACTATAGGTACATGTACATACATCGTTCTTGCAATTATATTGAAGCGCAAATGATCGTCTGATTAGACCAAGTTATTCTGCAGTAAGCTAATTGGTTAACTTAGTTAAATGGTTAACTAGAGGTTAACTTGGTTAAATAGTTATAGCTAGGGAGTTGTGCATGTATTTATATTTTGGCAATTATTTACATAGAATGCAACATCATTTTCATTCGATTTTTTTGCAAAAGAGGGCGCTATCCAAAGTCATTTTAGGGAAGGAAAACAAAATTGTCATGTCAATGATTTACGGACAGTCGGGTGTTGGCAGGAAGATACAGCACCCTGTCAACCATAAACCGGTGCTCCATAAATAAATGCTGCAAAGATGGTTTGACTTTTAAATTGCTGATTTGTGTTTCACAATTTGTGATTGCGTCATAAAAATTCCAGTCGGCTCCAAGGAATTTTGTTGACTTGGTTAATAGAACAACCAAGTCTTCTTTTGATTAAATAACGAATCACTGTTCATTAAGGTTCCATGGTTGGAAAATGTATTTAAATTCCTCATTAGTATAGAAAACTGTTGTGGTATCTTAACAATTATTATTGAAACGTCGTCTGGGCTGTCGGCATGCCCTGCGAAACGCTAGAGTGTTGCAATTTCCGGCGCGAGGAATCCATTGATTTCGAAAACACACGGAAGATCCAATGGGATAAAATGACTGGAAATCAACGCCACAAAGACGAGTGTAGTGGTTTTTTGTGTTAACTGAACTTCACAATCTCCCGTTCAATATAATTAAGCCACTGTTTTGATGATAAACGAATGAGACATAACTGTCCTATGGTCTTGTAGATGCGTCCGGTTGACGGGTGCATCTCACTTGATGAATTCGTGAACCTTTCCGGCGCGTCTTCTCCCTCCTCTAATCAAAATTCGAATTACCTACAACTCGCTAAATGTGAAGCCCGACCAATAAATGTTAAATTTGTAGATAGTGTGAGATCCATTCATCCAACCATTCAGCCTACGGGTGAACTCGTTCTCTCAATGTGGGTTTCCAAGATTAAGATCGAGGTCAGGAACAACATGGCGGACTGCCGACTACAAACACACACTGTTTTCTTGCTGCCGGTAGCAGGGTGTGACAAAGATAATCACTAGGCCTACTCCAGCAGAAGATGTTTGCCTTCTTATGAAGTACTGAAGGATGACGCTTTAGAAGTCACGTTGGAGTACAGTTAGCTCTGATTATAATGGGAGCTTTACATGCACGATACAATGATAAACCAATAATACATCGTTCGTGATGTAATCCAAGATGGCGTCCATGTAGATGGCCAATTACGGCAAAAATATACCAAAATGGTCATTATTAATCGAGCACATAATGATTATCGCAGAAATAAGGTTTCTTTTCTGAAATGCACCGTTCGTTATTAACGAAGATCCTTATAAAGATCAAGATAGTTAAAACATGGTTAAAATAATTACATCAAACATTTCCAATTGCGTCTTTACTCGAGTGGTCCACGACCTCGTCATCAAAGCTTTTCTCTGGGGGTCTTTTTAGTATTTTCTCGATGGCGGCATTCAATGCTTCTAGCTTCACGGGACATTTTAACTCCTCTATTCTCAATCGTTGAGGACCATCTTCTTCGATTGTCCGAGGTGTGCCCTCATGTGGTGACCTGCCCTGGGTCGTGTCCTCGTCCACTTCCCGTATCTCGTCGAACGTGACCGGCTGCGTGCGGTACCTCGCGTCCGTCCGAGGCCGTCGGGCATGGCGCGAGCGCGGCAGGGGCTGAGGCCATTCCGTGGTGACGTGGAATTTACCCAGAGGTTCCCCGTACGGGGATTTTGGTTTCATCAGATCGTCCAAGTCGTCCTCCGCGTCTAACAGAGGCTCCATGGCGGTTGCCATTTTACCGAATTACGTTCCTTTGATAAACAGCTCCTTCAACAAGCTGGCACGTAATTATCCAGCATCAGCATGACAACAAGTGAACTCAAGACAGTTGCAGAACTTCTGTAGCAATCCTAGAACCCAGAAAGAAAGCAGAAAAATATAAAGATTGTTTAATTCGAGGCATAAATTTAGCTTCACGCGAAGTAACTAATAATTTTAATGTTAGGATTAAAGTACGCTATAAGATTTTTGTCCACGCTTCACGTCGCATAAACAGAGGCCAGGCTATATGACTTTCCACAGCACAGAAGACTCGATTTAGAAAGCGTTAATCTGTATAGAAACAACAAGATGAAGGAAGGCCGAATTTCTCAAAAAAGATTTAACATTTTTAATTCCCAAGACAAAAAAAACAAAAGTATAAAACAAACACGGTTGAGCGTTTTACGCGTTAACCACTTCAGCTTGTTGATATAACACACTCGATATCTCGACCCTGTGCTTTACTGTGTGATCGAGGTTGCAATGAATATGACCGTTAACGTAGTATTTACATCTGCACTCTCCATCATCTTTTAATCCAAGCCCTCGGGGGAAATAACTGCTCCGCACGAGTTTCGTGTAAATGTCAGTTGTATTTCTGCCAAATGTAATGACTTGTTGATTACCCACTGGAAATGTTCTGGGAAATTGCTCTATACAGAACGGGGTGAATATATAAGCAGTGATTAAAACAAGTTTTTTCGAAGTTTCCCTTTGCCAGTCAATACAAAGGGATCAGTCGTATACCTTCTGGGATTTATGATCATCATCGCCACACGTTTGGATTACTTACTATCAACATCATGTACCTAAGCTCGCAAGCTAGGGAGTAATGCACAGTGTATTGCATAAGAAAAGCTGATTGTAATATCAAGATGAACTATAACATCAAAATAACTTATTTCAATGTTCTGACTGTTTTAATTGTTACCTTTACAATTTCGATTTTAAGGGAGTAATTGCACATGTCTAATTATAAGCGAAATACAATCAAAGTGATTACACTAAAGGAAACACGTCCCAGGTGCCACTAGACCGGTGCCACCTACCTCGTACCGGGGCATACGGACTTGGTAAACTTCTGTTTTGAATTCATCAGTAATTTGTACTTTTAGAATGTTGTAAAATACAACAAATCGATAACATGATAACACGAGTCTCTTATTTTACTTCAGTAAAAGACACCGGGTTTTGCACAATTCGGCACAGAAATATCATTATTTGTAAATAAACAATCTTGAGTGACGTCATTATGTTGCACCGACTGCGACCAGCATGGCGGTTTCTGTTTTTTGGTCCTATACTTATAACCCAACAATACTTTGGCTCCAGCTGCGACTCTGTAGTCCATTTTTATTATTTTTAAATGCCTATTGTTACCGATAATGCAATTGATGTGGCTAAAATGGTGGAATCGTTATAAGCCTGCAAACACTATAACCTTTAGGATAAAACACGACTCAACTAAAAAACGACGCCACAAAGTACCATGTATCACAACAGGTGTACGGACCGTTGAGCGCTTAAATCGAAGTCCACGTTCATCCCTATACTAACTGTGCCAACTGTTCCTCCACAGCCTTCGCAGCCTTCACACTTTTAAAGGGACACGTTGCCTTGGATCGGGCGAGTTGGTCTATAAAAAGCATTTGTAACCGTTTGTTATAAAATGCGTATGGTTAGAAAGATGTTCTAAAAGTAGAATACAATGATCCACACAAACATGTCTCGATATTGCGTAGTTTTCCTTTTACAACGGGAAATGGCCGACCGTGTTAGTTCGCAAAGTAAAAGGAAAACCACGCAATTTCGAGGCGTATTTATGTGGATCATTGTATTCTATACTTTTATAACGTCTTTCTAACCATATGCATTTTATAATAAACGGTTACAAACGCTTTTTTTTTAGACCAACTCGTCCGATCCAAGGCAACTTGTCCCTTTAAGCCTAGTGCTTCAAAGGTCAAGATACATATTTACACACTTATATTTCAGGAGAAGTCACTATTTTCACACAGCGCTGTCCGTGCACTTTTCGAAGTAGGTATAATCTTGTACCCGGAGCCAAAACACTTCAACGAACGTCTGCAACTCAGTAGTTTTTAAACTTCTAATAAAAACCACCAGCTGGGTCCTGCTTATCTACTTGAAACTGCTTATCGTCAAACATTTACAATTACTTGGCTTGTAACTTAACGCCTGCGTGTCTACGTGATGGAGTCTTAAACGGGGCAACTTCAACTGCAGAATCTTCATTCTCAATTTAATTCAATTCAACTCGACATTTATTTCCATATTGGTGAACAAAAAAGGAGAACAATAAACAAATTAGAACAATGATTTAAATCAAAAACAATCAAGAACTGATTCAGAGAAAAATAAATAAATAATGAAAACAATAAATAATTAATTGAAAATGAAATGGATACGGAGCAAACCAATATGGGGGCATTTTCAGAAGCCAAAAGGAGCCTTGTATTGAAATGCCCACTGACAAATACAAAACGAAACAAACAAATAAAAGCATAAACAAAAGCAAAAAACAACAACAAATATTAACATTTTAACTTAAAGAGGAATACGTTGAACGACAAAATAAAGATGATGATAATAAAACTAAAACGAAGGCGGTAATAACAGCAATGATAGAAGGGGTTTTGAAGGGGGACGACATGAATATTATATAACTCCACAGATTGGGAACAAGGCAGGAATGCATAAAAGAAAGGAAACTAAGCTGAGTATTTGGAAACCATATTTCTAAACTTATTTAGTCTACATCGAGCACCTTCGTGTGAAATGGTCGTGAACAAAACAATGTGTCCACGCAAGGTTGATATAATAATAGAAAGATACCAGCAACTACCGAGGTTGACATTCTTATTAAAGAGAAAAACAGTATTTGTGTATTAGATTACACTTAATACCCAAACAGTTTAATTATATAAAAAAAAACAATGTTACTTTTTAAATCTGTCGTAAATACTTAAACGAACTCTGGCATTTATTAAGATGTTCGTATTGACACTTTAGATTTAAAGAAATATTCATAATGGTAACATTTGCATAAGACAATTGAAAGGCAAATTAAGTCTATACTTTTTATAAAGGCGTGAATCGTACGTGATACTCGAAAGGGAGTGGCATTATGAGTTTAAAATATATTTACAAGAGTTAAAGAAATTATGTTTGTATCTTTACTGCTAATGTCTTACAAAAAAATCGTTAGTATCCTCGCTGCTTCTTGTTGATATAAATAAATACCACCATTCCGACCCTGAACGCACTTTCACTAACCTCCCCCGGTGAGCATATAATTGTGTAAGTATGTATTTGAAGAACATAAACTCAAGAAATTTATTGACAAATTCCTCTGTCTTAACCCAAGGCCAGTATTGACACATTTGTTGATACATCCTTTGA
The DNA here is from genome assembly GCA_021014325.1 of Plazaster borealis. Taxonomy (NCBI): domain Eukaryota; kingdom Metazoa; phylum Echinodermata; class Asteroidea; order Forcipulatida; family Labidiasteridae; genus Plazaster; species Plazaster borealis. The sequence goes on along the minus strand of CM037471.1, from coordinate 4,193,679 downwards.
TCCTATTAAACAATGTATTCGCCAGATGTAATCTAAAAACGCTCATAGGCATGCAGTCTGACTGTACATACAGTATAGCATTTTTTCTTCTTCAACTCGGTGGACTTGTGTCAACTTAGACCGAAGCTTGAAGGTTTCACGAGGGGGCATTTTATAGAAGGATACTAAAGTTGGACTGATTTCATTAATGCATATAACCCCAGGGCCGGGGTATCACACAGCGTTGGTGAACATATAAGCTGATTTTATATTAGCTTACGGGGGAGGAGGTGGGTCAACCAGAAAACCAGAATGTTTGTTCCTTTATTAGATAGAGTGACTCTAAATCGGTCCCCTATATAAGCAGGTTATACTCTTCGATCAAAGGTATGGCGGCAAAATGTATGAATTGAATGGACAACTGCACCTAATTTTCTTTCACTCCGATTTATAGGGCCAGTTTGTACATTAATCTAGTAAACAGCTTTGTTAACGGTCCATCAATAGTGCTTCATCTTTAGACTGTATTTATTAGCCCGTCTAATCAACTTGGAGCAACCTGGGGTCGACTTCACAAAACTCTTCCTAACTTAGGACTAGTCATTGCTAAGAGATAGGACTAGTCTTAAGTTAAGACCAGTTTATACTGGTCCTAACTTCAGATAAGACTAGTCTTGGCCCCAGGTCCGGTTGCCGTAAAGTACCCAGTGTTAACAAACATTAAAGTTTCCCTTTAGTCTGTATATACGTTTGGTAATGACTCTAAAAATTAATGGTAATACAAACTTACTTAGTATAAGAAGTACAGCAGCTTTGGATAGTAAAATGCATTTTGAGAAACATTTCACTTCGAAGTACTGGGTTATAGAAAAATATATCACTTTTTATCCCCCAAAATTTGAATCTGAGAAGCATTACTGACAGTAATGTTTCTCAGATTGTGTATTCCAATTGCAGATTATTCTTCCTGCGTGGACATAACCGCTCCAGATTTTCGGCAATATCTCAAAAACACTACCACCTTTTGAAATGAAATTTTCACATGTTAGTTTTATGGTATATATCTACAACTAGGATTGAAACAAACAGTGGGTTCCAACTACCAAACGTGTACGACGCCTTGAAGGACAGCTAAGACATTAAACAATTTTATAAGAAAATCTAGTAGTTCAGAATTGAATGCTGCAGCTGGTGTGGAGCGGAGCCCCCCACCACCGGTGTATAACTTGGAGTTAAAGAATGGAAGTTTTATAAGGAACATAGCACATTGACACAAAATGTATAAACACCAAAGTGAAACATGAATAACACTGTCATGAAGTAAATACATAAAAATAAATCACCACACGGCGGCTGTTGAATTATGGATACAGAGACAATATACTTCTTAGTCCGTGAAATATTAACATTATCCACTCGAGAGTTTGTGAGAGAAATATGAAGTGACAAACAAATTTATTTGTCTGTGTGGAGGGGTGACAGGGTTGTTTTGCAGAGAACAACATGCTTGCAATATTTACAATCTGAATTGTAAATTTTCTTAGTTAGGCCTAAATAGCTAAGATTTCATACAGTGCTGTCAGTGTATATGGTAATGCTTGAGAGAAGAGCAAAATTTCACTTTCTTATTTGCCGTCTTGGTGGAGTCCCGGTGTCATTCCCAAGAGCGAAATCACCGTATACATTCCCCCCGTAACGAGACAGTCACCTCATGGTGGCCTCCTTGTTTCATTGAGTGAAATATGTGCCCTTTTTTTACAACAGTGTCGGGCTTTCATAAGGAAACAGATTATACGCGAGGGGGTTGATGAGCTGATTTGCATTAGAGTCACGTGTAGACTGCAATCATTCATTGAACCTTCACAGGCGGGTACAAACCGGGCGGCGCTGTTAAATGAAAGGACTGCTGCCTGTCTATCTTCATTAAATAGACTACTGCTGCGGACAAATTTGAATTAATTGAATTGCCACGTGCTTGTATACCCTCGGCGTAAACAAAATTATTGTGTACAAAATCATTGCAGGACCCAGGTTAAAATTCTTCTCGGAACATCAGCGATAATTACAAGAATCAAGAGAGGCATTCATAAAAATAAAAAAAAGGTATGAGTTTCCGTTGAATACCTGTCAGACACCAGGTGATTATGCAAATTAAGACAAAAATGTATTTACTGAATTTGTTTTTGATCGGGAACATATCCTGTCTGTTAGTTAGTTCACAATGGTCAGGATATGTTTTCTTTTTTACGACAAAACGTATGATTAGAAAGCTGACTACATATAGTCCGAGTGACCTAGGTCATGAATTTCCATTTTGCAAAGTCATTTACAGCTGTTTCAAAACCATGATCACAAGTTGTGCTCGGTGTACATTTCCCAGGTTAGAGCATTCTAACAGTAAGCCCCAGCTTGTGCAAGAACCAGACAATTTTCATGGAACGTAAAGTACCTTTTCCGTAATACAAGGCCCGTGGTTAAAAGCCGAGCACGACATCAAACTAGCTTAATCAAGCCGAGTGTGATTGAGACATTTCAATTTAAAAGTTTAATTAATAAGCCCCGTGGATGGACATAAAAACCATCCTCGGATGTTGACATAGATCAGATCATTCCTAAAGTCCCATATTAATTGTAATGGAACCCTTTATTGGCCAAATATAAAAAGGCCACTTCTTAAACAAGGCTTTTAATATATCCAGAGGCAGAGCTCGAGTGCATGAAGTTTAAAGGTGGATGAGAAATTAAAGTCTTTTAAGAAAATTGGCTTTGGTTTGCAATCTTTCAGTGAGGCAACCTAGTTATCGTTCCCTGATGCACAGCACATCGATAAGTATCGTTACTAAAGGCCGGCCAGGTTCACGCTGGGGGGGGGGGGGGGCAAAGAAGATCGTGACGTCATCAGGGAGATACCAGCCAATATGTTCGGGGGGGGAATTGAATGCATTTTTAAGTTGTACAGCGCCAGCCATCTATCTATGACCATACTCCTACTACTAGGCGCCGGATTTTTCTTTTAAGAAAAGGACATTACAAGATACTTAGGTAATCAAAGTAAACAGGGGATGTAATAAGAGCACAATAAAGAGAGATTTGCACACTAACAAACAGTGTATACTCATAACATAAAGTCAGTCATAAGCAATGCCGAACAAATGTGTTTAAAGCATGCTTTTGGAAACGTCCAGCGATTCTGTAGCTCAGATATTAAATGGATAATAGTTCTAGAGTTTGGGAGCGGAGATTGAAAAGGCACGATCGCCATATGATGAGGTTGCTTATAATGGACAGCAGAAGAAGTTTGTTGATCGAAAATTGCGACTTGGAGTTTAAGTTGCAAGAAACTTTTGGCGTGAGTTTCTAATAGGGAATGGCGATATAATGTGATCACTCAACTTGGCCTCCCTACGAAGCTGCACAAAATGCAGGTCTCGATGAACGTCATAAATAATTGTACTGCATGGCCTCGCGCTGCATGTTTTTTTTTCCGTGTCCAAAATACTGTACTAATTCTTCAGAATTGTTTGGAATGCGACTGACAAGATGTAAACGTGTGCGGTCGATACACGAGTCACGTTCTACACCTCGGTCACCCGATTATCATTGGCACTTGAATGTCTATAAGTGAGAAATTATTGTGCCAACGCTGGAGTTAAATTTCAATATCGTCTTACGTTTTAAAGATTGCATCATTTGTCTTCGTTTAGGCACGATATAAGCAATCCTACTTCTTTTCCCCCATGAAAGGGAACTCAAATGTTATATATTTTCAAGCCAATGGAATTATTGTACACAAGTTTGGTTAAAGAGGCCAAGAACTCGACTTCACAAAGAGAAGACTAGCCTTATCTGAAGTTAGGACCATAACTGGTCTTAACTTAAGACTAGTCCTATCTCTTAGCATTGCCTAGGACTAGTCCTAAGTTAGGAAGAGTTTTGTGAAATCGACCCCAGGAACTCGACTTCACAAAGCACTGAGCTACCTCTTAGGTTGAATTGTCTTTATCACCATGGTGATTTCTATTGTGATATCACTTTTTGCTTAGGTTTAAGATTGTTTCATCGGCTAACATTACTCTAACTCTAAGTGCTTGGTGAAATTGATCACAGCTACCGGATTTAGGAACATGATTTCGAATTCGATTGGTATCCTTTTTATGTTACGTAATCATTTGCTTTAACTTGCATGGCTAGCGCCCTCTGCGGGCTGCTTCCCGTTCAAGATCATTCTGTTTTGGGCCGAAGACTGATACTGACGTCTTTGAGTGTGTCTTCACCCACCAGGTAAAGATCTTGTTATATGTTTCATTTAAATGTTTTCCTAATTACTACTTAGATTAATTGGTATTTAATAAGCACTATCCTCAAGTCTCATTTTGTTTATAGAATGTTGTTGACTCTAGTGGATATTTGGTTGATTTTGCAACATAACGCTAGCTATTGACTGACTTGCGATGTTTAGAATTATTTATTACCTCTAGAGACTTTCCTAATAATCTTTGCAGTGTTACTGACTGTGCCGTTTTGGAGATCCTTTAGTTTATTTCATCACTGCATCTGGGATTGGAAATAACGTGTTTTATTGCATTCCTCCGTTAATTTGCCTTAAATCCAAGATGGCGGTCGCGTCATTAATTTTGGCGCGAACCGCGGGTATTGTTTTATCGTTTCATTGTTTATTATTTTGAAGTTGAGTTTATGTAATTATTATTGTATATTTTGTAAGATCATTCTGTTTTGGGCCGAAGACTGATACTGACGTCTTTGTGTGTGTCTTCACCCAACAGATTCACCGTTTTGACTGATTGTAAATAAAACTAAAGAGCTACTACTAGCACACTTGCCGTCTCCGCCCGTATTCATTCCAAGGGTCACACTGGCTACCAGGGAACGTGATTTATTTCATTACAGTTTGCAAGTAAAAAGTGAAACTTGTTTTCCACGGTGCTCTAAAACATTCAAGTACAATACTGACTACAAACACAATTCATCACAAATGACATACAAAATGTTCAATACTGACGAAAAAATTAGCTTTTAACCATTAAAAAGCTAACTGAGGTTTTTTTTTAAAGCAGAAAATATTGCTTAAAACGTTTCTGCTGAGCAAAAACCTGTAGGATACCAGTCACAGATTGTATACGAGAATTGGCATTTTGGCTGGTAACCATAATTTTGTAAGCATCATTTGGTTGTACTTAGCTACTTTTTTTGCTTAAGCAGCTCTATGAAATTGAGCACTGGGAAGCTGTTTTCCAATGTGTGGCTTCGGCTACGGCAGGAGCGCCAAACAGTCCTATTCTTCAACGTTGTCGTTGCAGCCAACGGCCCTAGCCGTAGCCGTAGCCGAAGTCGCTTGATTCGGACGCGGCTGAAGCTTTATTCAACATCGGACTCGAATCAGGCTGCGGCTGTCGCTCCTTTCAGCCAATCAAAAAATGGTGTGGTTCCCATACAGATTCAAAATGGCGGAAGAAGCTAAAGCCATAGACCGAGCAAGAAGCGGAACAAAAAAGATGAAATTGTTAGTGTCTTTGCTAATCAGAATTCCCTGAATTCCCAGGTTAACGGGAATGTTAACAAGAATCGATTACATCATAATTTATGATGTAAGTATTAAACAAAACTAAACAATGTCAGCTCAACAATTTTTACACATTTTTTTGATGGAATGGATTGGCCTAATTTTAACACTGACGGCCTTCGTACGGCTATCATTATAATTTGGTGTACCCTTTGTGACGTCAGAAGGACATTATCGACTGTAGTTCCACATAGTTGATTTGCGGCGGCATTAAAGGCCCGCATTACCAACACCTTTCACTGTGTTTCACTCGTGGGAAAAATCCATAAAGTCTGAGGCCGAATTTCCCCCCTAATAGATTCATACACGTGTATTTCTAGCCACCAAAGGCTGCACTGTGGTTATCACCATGCAGCTAGAACGGCACATGCTCTCGTGTCTGTACGTCTGTGTACCCTACTCATCATGTTTCACCATTTATGCATACACCAGTTAACTCATTAAACGTATGCTTAGCAATTAGACACGACAGGTGAACTGCCAACGTAGCATGGGAATAAATCAGTCAGACTCTGCACTATACTGTTCTATATTATTAAAGGCAGGGTTATACTTCTGGTAGTACTGTCAAAGACCAGTATCCTCACTTGGTGTGCCCCAACGTAGGCCTATGCATAAAATAACAAACCTGTAACAATGTGGGCTCAATTGCTCATCGAAGTTGCACGAAAATAATGAAATAAACAATCACCATCGTTGCATAGAATTGTGTGCTTTCAGACGCCTGAGAAAAGGCTTCATAGCTAAAGCCTGTCTCAGATTCAATTTATTTTTGAAAAATTACCTCTTTCTCTAAAACTACATTACTTCAAAGGGTGTCGTTTCTAAAAAGAAATTGTGTAATACCAGTTCTCCAGTGCTTTTTACCAAGTAATTTTTGTTATGGCCATTCATTTTTTGAGTAAATACCAAAGGTATACCATCCCTTTAGAAAGTACTTTTAAGTTAATAAATACAACAAGCCTACATAGGATCACGTTTGAGTTAACAACAAAGGAACATCCGTTCGTGTTTTTTCGGGGATTTGTGCTTTCACAACTTACTTCTTTGATTGTGGCAGTTGTAATAAGCAGTGATGGAGTTTTAAGTCTCAAAATGCTATCTTCGGTTTTTACAGTTTTCCACACGGATCTATTTATCTGGAGGTATGGTACTTGTACCGGTATGGTTTCTGCCTCCCTGGTTTCTGTAATCAATTCAGGCGATCGTAACAAGAAGTTATGATCCCCAGCACACCCTGAACAATTTTTTGAACATCTACAGTATCTTTAATTATTTTAGGGTTGAACAAAGAAAAATGTATCCAGTCAGTTTCCCTTGTGATTTACAACTTGGTATCTTTTAGCCCTCGAGAAAGACTCTGCTAGGGTCGAAATGTCAGGCCATTAACTATTTTTTGCATTTATCATATAGGTCCATTTGGTTGGTAAGCAGTTTGCACAGCTAATTCTATTTTCTCATCTTTAATTATAGGTAAATCAATAACGCACCCAAACTACAAAAATGTTCATTGACATTAAAAGGAGGGTTTATTACTCAACAACAAAATGACCATCAAAACTTAATTGGTAAAGAGCACTGGAGAGCTGTTGATATTATAAAACATTGTTAGAAACGACCCCCTTTGAAGTAATGTAGTTTTAGAGAAAGAGGTAATTTTTCACACACAAATTTGAATCTGGCTTCTCAGGCATCTGAAAACACAATTCTGTGCAACAAAGGTGTTTTTTTCTTTCATTATTTTCTTGCAACTTCGATGACCAATTTGAGCCCACATTTTCACAGGTTTATTATTTTATGCATAACAAAAAATGTTGGGATACGCCAAGTGAGGATACTGGTCTTTGGCAATTACCAAAAGTATACCTTGCCTATATAACAAGAACTAAACATAAATTTAAAATATTACATAAAGGAAGGAAATTCACGTTTTTTACAAAGTTGAAAACCAAATTCTCAGACCAAACTACGGAACCACTTTAAGATTAAGTGTGAGCTGAATAATATGTTTCCGTTCTACGTCTCGGCGCCGACTCGTGCAACCAACGGTATCCGTCTCGGACGAGGACCAAACCGTTTTGCATCCGTCTCAAAGTCCTTCATTATTCCTTCGAACCTGCCCCCATTGCAAGTAATTCAGTTTTGCCATATTTGTAAGCCTATATTCAGTCAAATAATTTAATAACTATGGCATTTTACCATATACTGTGTCGTGCAAAAGATCTAAATTATTATTTTATGAGATAATGTTTCAGTTTTAAAGTCGAGTATAGAATATTTCAAAGATTAGTATATTTCAAAGATACATTTCTTTTTAATTGAACGTGCTTTTTGTTGATTTTTTGTTTCTATACCTTCGATGAAGATCCGGTTTGGACCTACAGCTAATGCCGTACCCTCCAGACTTACCGTAATTTATATTTTAAAGCTATGATTTATGAGGTAGAGGAGTAACTGAAAGTGACAGCGACAACTTTAAAGGCACTGAACACGTTTGGAAATTGTCAAAGACCAGTGTTCTCACTTGGTGTATCCCAACAATGCATAATTGGGCTCAATTGGTCATCGAAGTTGCAAAAAAAATGATGAAAGAAAAAACACCCTTGTTGTACTATATTGTGTGCTTCCAGATAGGAATAAAAACTTTTTGCAAGAAGTTTTTTATTATTTTTAGTGAGAAATTACCTCTTTCTCAAAAAATACGTTACTTCAGAGAGAGTCGTTTCCTACAATGTTTTATACTATCAACAGCTCTCCGTTGCAATTGTTACCAAGTAAGTTTTTATGCTAATATTTGTTTTGAGTCATTACCAAACGTGTACCGGTACGATACCTACAATTGAAGCCTATGTCACTGATTGAGCTCTTCAGTGAAAAAAATGTTTCGTCAAACGTACCCGTAAAATAGAGATTAATTGCAGTAGCCTATACCCCTGTCGCAAATCTGGTTTTCTTTAAAAAGCATTTTTGTTTTGCATCGAGAAAATAGAAGAGTTGTGAAACTGTGTTCCGGTGCAAAAAGAAGCTTATACCGATTCCAATCCTTTTGAAATCCTTATAGACAAGTTGTGCCAACAATCTTTAAGAAAGCTGTCATTAAATCTGATGTTGTTACTATTGATTTTTATACAACATGTGGCATGCGAACTTAATTATCACCGGGGCCCAATTTCATAGAGCTGTTTGAGCATAAAAAGTAGCTAATCACAACAAAAATGCTAACCAGAATAAGGTTACCAACCAAAATACCATGTCACATGTACCATTTGTAACTGGTATCCTGCTTTTTTTTTTGCTAAGCAGAAAATTGTGAAAGCAATATTGTCTGCTTTAGCAGCTCATGGAGCCTGTTTGTCCACCCGTTAAATCAAGAACTTCGTTTTGTTCCATGATAATGGTTTGGAATTTATTTTGGAGACGTCTCCATTGGTTTTCTAGACAAAATCGAACTAAGAACCTGGTCCGTTGTCTGTCAAATCACCAGAACACTTTTGTTTAAAGGGATTGTATACGTTTGGTAATTGGAACCCACTGTTTGTTTCAATCATAGTTGTAGATATACCATAAAACTAACCTGTGGAAATTTTATTTCAAAAGGTGGTAGCGTTTTTGAGATATTGCCGAAAATCTGGAGTGGTTATGTCCACGCAGAAAGAATAATCTGCAATTGAAATACACAGTCTGAGAAACGTTACTGTAGGTCACGCATCCCAGATTCAAATTTTAGGGGACAAAAAGTGATATCCTAGTCCATAACCGCAGTACTTCTGAGTGAAAATGTTCTCAAAATGCATTATACTATCCAAAGCTGCTGTACTTCGAACCAAGTAAGTTTTTATTGCCATTAATTTTCAGAGTCATTACCAAACGTATGCAGACCCTTCCTGGCATTCCGGGTAGACAAGGCTCATACACAAACATGACCGAAAGGATTGTGCTTTTCCCCACAAGTTGATTTCAAGACACGTTTCTTAGGAACTCAATAGCTTGAACAAATATATTTTTCCATGAGCACCTCGTGTAGTTTTAAAGGTAGGGTACTAGTTTGATAATGATCTCAAAAACAAATTGTGTATTTTTTTCCGAAAGCCTACGAAAGATAGCAATGGTAGTAAGCACCATGCAAAGCTATTCCGTCTGAAATGCCCCGTTGGTTGGAAATCAATAGCAGCAGGCCTACATCGAAAATATCATGCATGAATCGTTTGTCAGATTTCTGAGGGTTGGTGTCCGTTCGCAAATGCTGCGGCCAGAGGTGCGGTTGGTACCCGCTGTCACCTTGCTAAAAGTGGATGGATTCGACGTTCGGCCTGAAAATACTGTGACAATTTGTGTCTGTTTTCTCAACAAGTAAACACTGTATTCAGCTGAAACTTTTACATGTGAATTTTATTGTATCTTTCTTTATAATGCTGTATTTAAGTTAGCATTATACGTTGACAACAACCAATCTATGACCATATACCCTTAAAAAGGTCCACTTTACACAGAAACTTGGGGAAAATTGCATTATTTTGAACTACCTTTAAAGTCACCCATTGCAGGTGGACTAAAGCTTACACACACACAAACATGACTGACGGGAATGTGTCTTTTCCCCACAAGTTGATTTCAAGACACGTTTCTTAGAAACACAATACCTTGAACAAATACATTTTGCCATGAGCATTTCGTGTATAGTGTTAAAAAATAAAGTCAAAACATGACTAAAGGTATCGTAGAACATGCAGTTGTAGCAAAATGACTGCTATAAGCCTTGTTCGTATTGTTATAACATATCATTTCAATGTACGTGTGAAGCTCTTCTTTTCATGATTTCATTAGAATAACAAAGAAGGACCATAATGAAAACCTCCAAGGTCATTGTTACCCTCGTTCCCAGGTCATGGAAAAGCAGTTTGTTGCTTTTATTAGGCTTTAAATGGTTCCAGTTCTGGTCGTCATAGCAACGAGTGGAAAAAAATGGCTGACTAAATTGTATGCAAGGATACATAAATTGTTCGTCCGTGGATATTTTATAGTATTTCGTGCTTCGACAGACACATGATTTACATGTTATAATAATATGGTCATAGGTTAGTTTTTGTCAACGTAATGCTGATTTAGAGGCCAAATTATCAAGAAAGATACAATACAAGTCACATGGAAAGTTTCAGCTGAAAACAGTGTCTACTTGTTGAGACAAAAAAAAAAACACTGGTATTTTCATCATTAGAACGTTGAATCCATCCACGTTTAGCGAGTTGACAGCGGGTACGAACCACATCTCTGGCCTCAGCATTTACACACGGACACCACGAAAATGTTGAATATCAAAGGCGAGTTTATTACCATCCTTATAACAAGGAGACTTTCGGATAGAAATTACGCAACCCTTTTTTCAGGGTCATTACCAACGTATTACTCCACCTTTAATAATAACATGTTGCTACCATTTTGTCATGTTCCCCGCGTTCCATAGCATTAACAGATGCTAAATAAAACAATTACCAAAAGGTGCCAGACTATTTTACATTGATTTAAACGTGATTAGCAGCTATAAGTATTTACAGTCGTGTCTCTTTTATAGTCTCAGTCTGAGACTTGGTCTTCCAGGGCTAACAAGTGCTAAAAGCAACTTTGATTACCATAAAATGATTAATAGCTGAAGTAGTTATGATATATTATTTATTGACTTGTTATCTTACAGAAGTGTATACAGATTCCCGGCTTAATTTCCCTCTGCAGGTATATTTGTCTTAATCGTCAATAATAACACCATTCTCATGTCTCAATAAAGACATGCGTCAGTATAACGATAATTGAAAGTCATTGTGTAAATCTTGTGTAAGAACAAAAGTTTCAAACATTATCCATGCAATTCCCCTGACTCCTACCCCCCCTTTAATCCACTCCATAAAAGACGTTCAATCATGTTGTTATAACATTATCGGTCACATCACTTGTTAAAAAGACAACCTCACCAAGCAAAGTCAACTAATTAAGGATATCAACGACTGCAAAAGTATCAGCAAATATTGATAACAACGCTACGTGTGATTCAAAATCCCTCTCAACATTCGCGTCTTATATAAAATAATATAACATTTTACTCGCGTGGTAAATGTTATTCCAACCGGGTTCGTATAATTATACGCGTCTTATTAGGTTCTTGATTCCTCGGGTGATATGGAAAGTAAATACAAGGCACTGGCGTTTACTATAGACCACTCCGATGACGTAGTCTAAAACAGCCAGCCTGGCTTTACCCCCAAAATGTCAAGGGAGATGTGAAAGAGGCGATGTCTATGAATTAATCTACGCACCTCATCCGAAAGGGCAAGGGACCGTCACTGCTGCAGTGTACGTGCAACGGTAGCTCCAGTAGATAAAGTCGGCTAGAAGTCAATTCGCAGCCAATTTTCTGTGTTACTTTTGAGTGATTTCATACAGTTGGACTGCTGGATGTTTTCAAGGCTTGAATCTGGATATGTATACCTGCAGATTTTTTTCTTTTCTTCCCCACCTTCTTTCAAGGAATCACATTCTGATATGATTTCCAACGACCGTATTGCACAGTGTCACATTCTGGTGTATTAAGTTACAACTTGAACGCTGACAAGTCTGTATTTTGTGATATCGTGTGTAGTGATTCGGGCGATATGACTGTAAAGGCTGCATTGATTACCGTATATATGAAACAGGAGAAGAAAAATCCAGTAATGTTTTGTTTCAATTACGAAAGCTCACTCATTACAAAGTTTACACCAACATACCTCTCCCTAGAGATCTATTTCCTTCTGAAATATTGTCAAAGTCGAGGAAATGACATTTTGAACACTCACAAAATCGCCATGCTTAGTATTTCGACTGCCGCCATGAAAAAACTGTATTAATGCCTTTATTTATTCATTCTGTTGTCATTTTTGATATACAATAATGCTAATAATGAGCAATTCTTCAATCGGGTGATGCAGCTCAATGCATAAAAATCGTCAAACACAACAAGCAATTTGTTTTATAGACGATAAATTTAAATAAATGACACGTAATAAACGATCATCGACCTCAACATTGTGTAACGTTGAAGCCGAAAGCCCTATTTTGTTTTTCCCTCCGTCAGTTTCGCCTGTTGACAGAGCGTTATGTCATTAGTTTATAAGGTATTATGTTACTCTTGCCTGGTCGTCGCGAGAGCAAACGGAGTTCAAGATGCAACTGTCACCCTTTATCTCTAGAGCAGACTCTGTTATGGTTTCTTGTGTACATTAGGTCGCCTCAGAGTTGAAAACATTCAATGTTCGGCTCAACTTAACCGGCGTTATGACAATACATCATCTGCGTATAGGGCACTTGCTGCGCGATGATGAGGCGATATCGATTACACGTTGTTGGCGATGAAAACATAAGGATGGCACCAACAGTGGCGTAACTAAGGAAGCACGTTCCCCCTCCCCTGCCCCCGCCCCATTGATTTCCGTGCCCCCGGGTGCCCCCCATTTGAAATCTGGACTTTTTAGATTACAAATTACCTGAGTAAAATGTTACATTTTGTGAGCTTTAATGTGATAATTTCTATGTTTTAAAACCTTTTTTTTAAATTTACACGCAGACAATGTATTTTTTTGTTACACTCACGTCAAATTATCTTATATAAAAAAAAAAGTAAATGGCATAACAAGAGCGCTGAAAATGGGCCTATTTAAGACCAATGCAAACGGAAACTGCAGTTTTAATTGTCCATGAAGTGCCCCCTAGAAAAAATGGTGTACCCCCTTGTGCCCCCCCCCCCTAAAATTGTACTCTAGTTTCGGCGCTGGCCACCAAACGGGTTTCTGAAATATTGAATCGTCTATGATTGCTAGAAACGTATTACAATCATCTTTATGGTGTTTCTCTCTGAGAATGTTTGGTTCCAACTCGATGATTTGATCATTTTTGTAAGGATGTTTAGAGTTCAACCCACGCACTCCAAATGAACTTTCTAATTTGGGAAGATTAGGATCCTGCACCGCGTGAGCTGATAAAACTCTTGAGATCCTTGTCTGTTAATTGTGCCAATCAAGCAATTTTTTGCTGCTAGTGATGAGTCTGGATGCAATGCAGGAAACACCTTTTGGTTATTTTGTTATTTGTTTGCCATGGCATGCCAACACAGTCTCATAGAAACAGGAACTTTTCCCAAAATGTCCCTTTTTTAAAAGTTACAAATCCGCTATTCCGCTATGGTTATCTCCCCCGAAAAAAATCAGGTATTATGAGATATACCCTTACGCATATAATAAACGCGGTGTGGGCCTGTCTCACAGTGATTTCAAGGTTAAAGTAATTTGGTTCGTCGCCATTGAACTTCACGCACGAATGATTTCACACAGTAGCAATCGTCAAAATGTATAAACAATTGATTGTGCACTTGTGCGCAATGTTGTTTATAGGTCAATACTTTGTTTTCACGACTGGCGCTTGTTGCTATTGTGCACTGGTATCTCAACCAGCTGCAGCTGCGAAAGCCTTGGTGCATGGCGACGTCCAGAACTAATGGATGCGTACAGTACAGAAATACTGATGATCATGAATAAATTAGGGGTTCTGAGCCACAGTGCTTGTAATTTCATAGAAAATTAAGCCGGCTTTGCACATTACTAATAAGTTTGAGAAACACCACAAAAAATACCAAAATTTCGGGTTTTGTTTTTTTAAAGCCTCCGTAAAAAGCTGTTAAACTTTGTATTATTTGTTTTATTCGTGTGGGGGTGGAGTTGATATTACGATAGTTTTTAACAAACACCAAGCAACACAACCATATAAACAATTTCATCAGTATAACGGTCATATTGTTTTTGAGAAATATCGACAAACTGTTCGGCTAATATTTTGTTGGGAATGTTGTGCTTTTTGCTCAGGTGTTTTTCGAATTGCCAATCGGGATGTAAAAAATTACGTTTGGTGGTACGGATTCGTAGCGGATGGCAGCATTTCAAACAACAGAAATGTTGATAAAACAAAATTGATACCGCCCAAATACAAAATTGGTCTTTGAGATTAAAAAATATGTCATAAACGTTGTCGTGTTCTATAAATCATGTATTGTACCTTTAAATTGAACAATTATAAAAGGCACTGAACACGTTTGGTAATTGTCAAAGACCAGTGTTCTCACTTGGTGTATCCCAACATATGCATAAAATAACAAGCCTGTGAAAATTTGGGCTCAATTGGTCACCGAAGTTACAAGAAAATGATGAAAGAAAAAACACCCTTGTTGTACTCTGTGTGCTTTCAGATAGGAATAAAAACTTCTTGCAAGAAGTTTTTATTATTTTAGTGAGAAATTACCTCTCTCTCAAAAACTACGTTACTTCAGAGGGAGTCGTTTCCTACAATGTTTTATACTATCAACAGCTCTCCGTTGCTTGTTACCAAGTAAGGTTTTATGCTAATATTTGTTTTGAGTCATTACCAAACGTGTACGATACCTTTAAGTACCTTTCACAAAAGGTAAAATCAAACAAACGAGCAAACATACCAACAAACAACAAACAAACTCGATGTGTCATTTAGGTCTATACCGCATACATGGTAACCTGACAGGTCTATACTCGCATAAGACTATTATTCATAACGTAATTGCAATGCAGGATACGGGGTGCATTTAATATTCATTGGTTTAACCGACCTCATATTTCATAAATTATAGCAGATAAATTTGATAGAGTGTATCACCATTAAGAAAATTAGATAAGGGCCTATCTGTAACAAAAAATATAATATTTACTGTACATCTTTGTTGTGCAAGTTCATATACGTGTATATTTTGTATTAAAGGGAAGGTATACGTTTGGTAATCACTCTTAAAATTAATGGCAATAAAAACTTACTTGTAGAAGTACAACAGCTTTCGATAGTATAATGCATTTTGAGAATCATTTCACTTCGAAGTAATGTGGTTATGTAACAAATATTTCAGTTTTTGTTCCCCAAAAATTTGAATCTGAGAAATGTATACGTTTCTCAGGTTGTGTATTCCAATTACGGATTATTCTTCCTAGCTGCGTGGACATAACCGCTCCGTTTATCTGAAAAACGCGACCACCTTTTGAAATGAAGTTTTCACAGGTTAGTTTTGTTGTATATCTACATTTATATATTTTGATTAAAACAATCGAACGGTTCCAAAAAAACCAAAGGTATACTTTCCCTTTAAGTAAACAAGTTGATTAAGACATAAGGTTACACAAAGGGTGCCTTCGATTCCAGTTGACCAAAACTATGCTCTCGATTTAGACCTCTAAAATTATAGTGTGTGTATTGACATGAAGAAACCGACTTTCACTGAGTTTGAATAATTTTCAGAGAAACCAGTGTCAACAGAATGTAGGAGAAGTCTTCATGAGTTAGCAGTGCTTCCATTTTTGTCATCCCTGATGCACAGTAAATGATAGACGCTATGTCAATGGGGTCAGTGCAGTAAGATGCTATATCCTCCAGCTCCATACACATTTCCATCATCAAGATCGTTCATCAACGATCAGTGCTTTCTACTCAAGACGAGGGCCAAGGAGTTTTCTAAGAACCTTTAACGTGCTGTCTTCACCGCGATAAGGCGCATGGAATCACCCCCGCCTGTGTTGTTAAACAATCTCAATTCGGTCCTGCATGTATCGCTTGACTCGTGAAGGAATGTTCACAATAAGTTCACACACAAAAATGTCAGAGTGTAGCCGTCTTATGTTTATCTTCGATGTAAGGATAACGAAGATTAGACTGAGGTCGGGTGGACGTTATTTTCAGTTTTCAGTTTCGATATTTGGTAATGTTAAAGGGAACATTCAAGACAGATTGTGACTGATATTTTAATATCGAAAACTGAGATTGGTTTCACTACTAAAAGCTCACTCATTATCAATTTCATACAAACAAGTATCCTCCAGAGAGATGTATCTATAATGAATGTCAATGACGAGAAAATAGCATCTTTAAAGACCCCGAATTTACCGTTGCTTATACATGTAGTGACCACCTTCATCGAAATAGACCCGATATGAGCGTGCACATACATTTTTTGTTTTCCCTTGTTTTCACTTTTTTCACTTTAAAAACATGACCTGCGAATTGGATAATTTAAAGAAAAAATGGTTTCCATGGTGTGTTAATCGAACGCAAGCAGATGGAAATTTATTTACTCTAACTTCCAAAAACCAGTCAATATACTATTTTTCCTTTAAAGATGGCGCATGCCTGTATATTTTTTCAAACATTGTTATCTTTAATTTTCATAATTCTCCCATACACTGCAGTGCTTGTAAGCATTGCAATTAATATTAAGATAACAAAAGCGTGAATTTGGTTTCCCGAGAATAAACCGTCAAATACATGTCTTTAAAGGTATTATGCAGGATTGGTGAGGATAAAAAACATTGTTTAATTTTAGTCTGAAAGCTTACTGATTATGAAGTTCATAATAGAAACCTTTTTTTTTTCGGTGAAATATTTCTCTCTGAAATGAAGTCATTTTCGAGAAAAATGTATCGGAAAACCTTTTTAAAAAATGCAACAGCTGATCTCGATTGTTATAACCAAAATTAAGGACAGTGTGTTTACATGCTGAAAATTGTACATGGTTTTTCACAATTTTCAGCCTGACTCATGCACGCGCAACCCCGGAATAAGCCCACATTTTCACCGGTTTGTTTTTCCATGTATGATTGATCACCACACAAAACATGAACACTGTCTAAGACTAATTAGCTCTACCATGGAGGTAGAATTAGATCTAATTAATCTAATTCTACCTCCATGGCTCTACCAATCCTGTTTAATACATTTAAAGGCACTGAACACGTTTGGTAATTGTCAAAGACCAGTGTTCTCACTTGGTGTATCCCAACATATGCATAAAATAACAAGCCTGTGAAAATTTGGGCTCAATTGGTCATCGAAGTTGCAAGAAAATGATGAAAGAAAAAACACCCTTGTTGTACAAATTTGTGTGCTTTCAGATAGGAATACAAACTTCTTGCAAGAAGTTGTTATTATATTAGTGAGAAATTACCTCTTTCTCAAAAACTAGTTACTTCAGAGGGAGTGACTTACAATGTTTTATACTATTAACAGCTCTCCGTTGCTTGTTACCAAGTAAGGTTTTATGCTAATATTTGTTTTGAGTCATTTCCAAACGTGTACGATACCTTTAAAATGGAAGTGTGGGCCTCCGTGGCAATCCACGCAACAACGATGTCAGGTTAAGTTTAAGACTGGAAAAAAATGCGACCCACAGAGTGCATCGATCACGTTTGCATCAATCATACACATCTACCGTGTCAAATACCAAGGGGACAGCGAAGGCACAGTGTTAAAATGACCGGGGTTTTGTGACGAATAGATAGGGGAGAACGTGCATTCAATGGTTGGATCTTAGACACGCTGCCTCTGTCATTATCAATAGGTTCTATCATAAAATTGCTCAGCAGAAGAAAACTTCTCTGCAAATTCTAAGCAAATTCTAAGCCAATTTGCGTTAATGTTTCATCCTCGCATAATTGTTTGGTTTGAGTTTACCATGGATAGTAAATTATGCACGTAGTTAACATCGTGTTTTAAATATGTATCAAGTAATAAACCACAAGGGAAATTGACTGAGAATTTTGTTTTTATAATTTGGTGTTGAACAAAGAAAAATTGACTGGAGCGGGATTTGAACCAACGACCTCCGGATTAACATGCCAGCACTCTACCAACTGAGCTGTCTAGCCCTATTTTGGAGGTCTCCCTATTTTGTCAATATCTTTATTCGGGGTACCAGTCAGAAGCCAAACAACCTTTATCGAATATGTAGTAATGTAATACAGGGCCCAATGGAAACCAATTAACTGGCGTCCCTGGCTAAAGAAAAACATTAACTGAAATGAAACATCACATTGGATATGGTATTTTCTATGGTTAACCATACCTTTCCTGTTAAAGGGATTGTATACGTTTGGTAATTGGAACCCACTGTTTGTTTCAATCCCATATAGTTGTAGATATATACAATAAAACTAACCTGTGAATATTTCATTTCAAAAGGTGGTAGCGTTTTTTTAGATATTCCCGACAATCTGGAGCGGTTATGTCCACGCAGGAAAAATAATCTGCAATGTTGGAATACACAATCTGAGAAGCGTTACTGCAGTAACCCTTCTCAGATTCATATTCTTGGGGATAAAAAGTGATATCTTTTTCCATAACCGCAGTATACTTCAAAGTAGAAAGTTTCTCAAAATGCATTATCTACCCAAAGCTACTGTACTTCTTATCAAGTAAGTTTTTATTGCCATTAATTTACAGAGTCATTACCAAACGTATACAGACCCTTTAAAGCAATTGATTTTGAAAATGTTTAGCAGCTCAAACGCAATCACAATGAACTAAAATCGGCCTTATCCTGTTCCTGCTTCCGTGTAGACTGGGGTTAAGATTGAATTGTGTAAGCTTTATATTTAATTAATTCTGTCCCAGGTGTAACTTAAACAAGATATGGCCTTACAAAATAAATATGGCATTTTGCAGTAATGCAACTGGGGGGGGGGGGGGCCACGGGGGGCACGTACCTCCAAATTGATGTCCCCCAGCCCCATTTGAAATCTTGACTTTTGAGATTAAAAATTACCAGAATAAAATGTTACATTGTATAGGCTTTAATGTGATATACTTTCAATGTTTTTAAAATATTTTGTTCATTTACACGCAGAAAATGCATTTGTTTTTACACTCACTTCAGATATCTTACACAAATAGTAAACGGCATAACAAGAGCGCTGCAAAGGGGCTTGTTTAAGGAAAATGCAAACGGAAATTACAGTTGTGGCCAGAAGTCCCCCCCCCCACCCCCCCCCCACCTGAGAACAAAAATGGTGCACCCCTTTGGGCCCCTATCCTCCATGGTTTCAGCGCTGCATTTTTTTAAGGAAATTTCGCCAAACTGTGTTCTTGCAAGTTGTTATGATGTTGAAACAGACCATCTCCCTTGTTGATTCTTAAGTCCCCATTTAATTTAGCGAAGATATGAACACCATTAGACTATACAGATTGAAATGTCGAGTGTCAACTCAAAGCCCCCAGCTTCAAGCATAAGGGTAAAAAGACTGGCGCCAAAGTGTTGCTCATTACTCGGTACATCTTCTCATCGACGCTTCGTGGCTAGTCAACCTGCACCAGACCACACAACATACAGCAGCAGACTAAGTAAACACTTTTCAGGCATGACTTAAAATCAAATCATAGACTAGCTGGAGAGGGACTTAAACTGGGACGGGCACCAATTCCAACATCCCGATTACGAATTTTACCGGAAATAAAATCTTAGAGCCGCTCTCTTTACGTCTAATTGATGCACGCATCAATCAGTCGATCACCAAACTGTGTAGATGCCACACAATGCACTTCATAACGTCTGACGTAAAGGGCGACATCCAAATTGCTTTTTCGAAAAGCCAAATTGTGATTTTTGTTTTAATGGTTGGGATCAAACGTTCTTTGGGTGAAAACAAATCGTACAAATCCTTTTAAAAACAAGTTCAAACAAAGGAGACAGAATGTTTCAGGATCCAACAGATCTAAAAACTTTCGGGTCAGAATCGACCCAGATTCCGGGTCCAAGGGGTCCTGACCTTTTTCGGGGTCAGACTGACCCCAAACATGGTTAACAGTGGTATTTTAACTCGGATTCTGCGTCAGTTTTAACCATTTATGGGTCAGAAATGTGTCAGGCTCCACGGGACTCGGATCCGTGTCGTGCCAACAAAATAAGTAAACGTCGAACACTATCCTTTCATAAAGGCACTGAACACGTTTGGAAATTGTCAAAGACCAGTGTTCTCACTTAGTGTATCCCAACATATGCATAAAATAACAAGCCTGTGAAAATTTGGGCTCAATTGGTCATCGAAGTTGCAAGAAAATGATGAAAGAAAAAAACACCCTTGTTGTACAAATTAATTTGTGTGCTTTCAGGTAGGAATAAAAACTTCTTGCAAGAAGTTGTTTATTATTTTAGTGAGAAATTACCTCTTTCTCAAAAACTACGTTACTTCAGAGGGAGTCGTTTCCTACAATGTTTTATACTATCAACAGCTCTCCGTTGCTTGTTACCAAGTAAGTTTTTTATGCTAATATTTCTTTTTTTACCAAACGTGTACGATACCTTTAAAAAGAATCACGTATCATTGTTGTCATCGTCGTTGATAATAAGCATTCATCATAAAAAGAACTACGTGCTGTCTAGCGTTTCAAACGGAAGATCTACAAGCAGCACGATGAATCCTCCAAAAATATAAACATCCAGATTTCTCAAATTACTGACCAAATTGAATCAAATCACCCGAGTGTATTGTGTTACCACAAATTAATAATGAAACCAAAGTTGGCATTTCTAGGGCCCTCTCTCTGTGAGATTATATCATTTTTTGTTATTGACGTCACTGGGACCCAATTTCACGGCTCTGTTTGCCGCGGAATTCTGCGCGTACTATCCCATAGAATCACGCGCTTTACGGGGCGACGGTAAGCTCAAAATTCCGTTGTAAAGCAGAGCCATGAAATTGGGCCCGGTAGGGTGATGCACAACACCTGGGGGTGTAACTACTGCTGTGGCGACTATAGAGCCGATCTTTTTCCTCTTTTTGTATAGCTATGTTAACGCTTTAAATACATAATAGGTGACTTGCATTTATTGGTAATACAATATGCTACCTGATTATTTGTAAACTTGATAAAGCACCATTTGTCGTGAGGAGATTCCCGTCTTGTGCAAAAAAAGTGATCGTCAGTTTTCGGTTCGTATTATTGATTAATACAAAAACTAACAATTATAGTATTTTAACGATAAAAACACGAATTGTTTGTTGTTGTAGTTGTTGTTTGTTGTGGTGTTGGGGTGTTGGGGTGTTTGTTTGTTTGTGTTTTGTTTTTCTCGAAACCATTAATGGGTCACAGTTTGATTGTATTGATAGTCACTGAAAAGAGTTGATGGGAATGGATGCACTCTTCGAACGGATCATTAAATTAGACTTGACAAGTCATGCTTCCTATTTTTCACAACTTCAACTATCATGTTACATGTGACTTTTCAGTCACTACGGTTTGAAATTGTTATTTTCTTTCTGTCCGATTCCAAACTCTGGCAGACTGGGTGCGTGTGTGGGGGGGGGGGGGGGGGGGCGCGAACCACTTTGTGTAAAGTGGCCTAAAGTATTATAAACAGAGCAAGAAACTACGAGGAAGTGAGATCGAGGTGCGCTTCAAAGAATCGTACTTTCAATGGTCATTAAGGGTAAACAATATCAACGTATTGTAAATTTTGAAAGATTATACGGATCATTTTCTTCCAGATTATGCAAAAATATCAATTAGCCCAAGATGGGTTGTATAATTAGCAAGGGCGCAGGTCGGACGACTAGAACCAATGGCCCAGGGCCATCCGACCCCACCAATCACAGTTCACTCCTTGGTATTTTTGGTGTCAGTCAACCACCCATTATCAAAATCAAGAAAATGATACAATTTTGTTTATTTGTGGAACTTTTTGACTATAGAAAGCACAAAACAGATCGCATCATTCCCCGTGAATGCATTAGTGCTGACACACATCATGGAGATCACGTGAAACGATTTTGTACTACACCACTATAGGAATACTTTCAAGTTACAAGACTTCTCAAAAAATGTCAAAATGTCGAACGCATGACTGAAGCCAATGCCATTAAAATCAATCAGAAGGCAAAACCTGTTTAGTTTTACTCCGTCAAAATGACAAAAAACAAACCGTATTGGTTTTGACGTTTGCAGATGCACACATCTGCACAATCCTTTTAAATATTACTATTATCATTATTATTATTATTATTGTTATACATTTCTGTTAATGAAACCATGAAACAATGGATACCTCATATTATAAGTGAACTTAATCACTGTAGCTGGCAAAGCCCGAGGAAACCTGTAAGGGTGCTTGCTATCATGTGAACCAGAAACACCCAATGTAATGGCAAAAAGGAAACTAACTTCTTCAGTGACATGAAAGGGTTTCATAAATACCGTTACTAGTACAGAATATTAATGCAAGGCAAGTTGTCGTCTTGGGATACCAGACTATGACTGTTCACATAATAAGCAATGTTTCTTTAGAACAACAAGGAACGTTATGACGGCAATAATAATCAATGTATACACAACACACACTGGCTCACCTTGGCAGTTCCTCTATTATCGGTGTTACTGTTGGAAACTCACGTACTGTCAACTGCACAAAGCAGAGCATAACTACTGCTATAGGTGTGAGGGGCTGTTTTACTTCACACGAGGCACGTAGACATCCAATGGAAGATATAACATAAATAAGAACCAGTCAACGAGGTGATGCAGGAGACGGAATTGATGACAGTCCCAAACGCGAAATAACGCCCATGAAAAATCAGCACGTTTAATTTCAGTCGATGTTTTACTAGCGTGGAGTCGGCCGAGTTTCTCTGTTTTCGGTGCAGTGTGTTGACGAAAGAAGATGCGAAATGACCTGGTATAGTGCCTATAATGCCGTGCGATATCTCGACAGAAAACAAATTATGTGGCGCGCCGTGAAGATGATGACATAGCGATTGTGATATCGCCGGATGGAAGGCTATTCAGTACGCGCCGCAAGAGGCAAAACAAAAAATGGACATCTGCGAACAAACGACTGATGCTTTAGATGCGCATCCGGCCAAGGGCAATGCATGCGAACGATGTCGCCGCCGTTATTTTGTTTATTTTCAAATGTGTGGAGGGTGCCAACAGCAATTTCGTTTCCGTATTTCAAAAGAGTTTGTCAGACTACCAGCTGGAAACAATTAAAAAGCAATTCACCCAGTCGACCTCGGCAATTCCCAGCACAATCCAAGGGAAAATTGAATAATTATACTGAGGCTCAAAGCCACACCGAGGAGACAGTTATGAGTATCGTGTGTGGAATGAGGCGGCATAGCCAACAGAAATATCAATAATTAATTGATATGGTGTTTCTCGGCCTTACGTAGTTTTGCCACATGCATTAATCATTCACTGTCAGCGGAGTGATGAGATGAGCGAGTTCATTAATTCCGGCGCATAAGGCAAATGTTACGTTTATATAAACCAAGGCGAACATTTTTTATTAAATCTTAGGAAATAACATTCATCAAAAGCAGCAGGATTGTGACATATTGTAGATACGTCAGAGTTATTGATGAACACAGGCAGGCAGGCTGGCGTGTATTCTTCTTAAAGTTGTTTTTGAAATTCGAATAAATTAATTACATCCATCAGCCATCAGCCAACTGGTGGACTCCTATCTTTACACTTTGGGTTGTATCAAACCACAACTACTGTTAATATACATCTTTGTATTTTGGATGAGCCAGTGTCCGAATAGACTGTGCAAGTCTCGCGCATATCGGAACGAGAAAACACGTCAAACGATCGAAGAACATTTTTTTCTCGGAAATCCATTTTTTAAATTTTATTATATTTAATGATAAAATCTGAACATTACACGTTCATAAAAACAGTTTTAGTTTTTATAATAAAATACACAAATAATGCGTATTGAACCAAAATTAAAACTCTAGGACAAGGATGCTATTAATTTGATCTTAACTTTTCAGAAACCACTTACCGGTACGTGGATTCGCGATGGTCACACGGGCGTAAAATTAACGCTTGACGCAGTTTAAAGAGGACGCTGACGCCCCAACAACCATAGACTGCTATGAAAAGGCTTCGCGTTGCAATTACAGCATCTGGCGATTATCATCGCTCATGAAAAACAAACGTTTACATTATAATTTTGTGATCGGAGGTGGGCACATAATTCTTAATAGACCTTATTCATTGACGTCATCCAGCCGCCATCAGAGAGGTAAAACGATGACGAAACAATAGAAACGCACAGATTTGTACGCGTGGCGCACAAGATTAGCCAATGAACAAGCGCCTTTTGACCTCTAAGCGAGGGCGCCCTACTGAAATGACATCATTATGCATAAGGTCTATTGTTTGCAGCAGCAACCGGAAGCTGAGTTCAAGTTTAATTCTCGGGTTTTCTTCGTTATATTGTTGAATTGATTTTATTTTCATATTTTGTTATCACTAAGTATTCGATTCCCAACTATTTTTCCTGCTCATAAACCACTTTTAAAGGTATTGTACACTTTTGGTAACAGCTCAAAATCAGTGTCCACATTTTGTGTGATTCAACATGCATGAACAAACAAACCTGTGAAAGTTTGAGCTCAACTGGTCATCGAGGTCACGAGAAAATAGTAAAAGGAGACCTTATGTGTTTTCTGTTTTTCAAATTATCGCGCGTGATAAAAACTATTGTTTTACTCATTTCTCAGAAACGATAGCATTTTAGGCAGAAATATTTTAAGGAACTCTTTCTACCATTACTTACTTTAAATCATGTAAGTTATGTGTTAATCTGTGAAAATTGTGTTTTTCGATCTTACCAATAGTGTACAGGGCCTTTAAATAAAATAATTGACAAAACAAAATCTTGCCCAGGTAAATCTCCATGTGGGACCACGGTCCCGGAAGTTCCAAATTGCGCGTGACTTGCACATTCTATTGGTGGGTACGGCGATGGCTATGGCTGTCGCGTTGCCCCTTGCACGATCAGCCATTTGCGTTTAGAGCCTCGAATTGGGGACAGCAGTGACTAGAAGCATTATTTAACTATGTATTGTCACGGTAATGTAATGACACTTTCATCCAAACAGATGCATATTTTGCAATACAAATGAAGCATGAAGTCGAGGCTCTGTGCACGCTGTGCAAGTAGCGAATAGAGCGTCCTTATAGCATCAGCAAATCATTTATAAGTCAATTTAATCACAAACAAACCATCTGTATTGAGTTTTATCAAAAGTGTTCAGATTGAACGTAGTTTCGGGTGTCTCCCCCTCTCTTTTTTCTTTCTTCTTTGTTCGTCCTTTGCCAAAGAAGTGTGTATAGGCCGAATCCTTTTGAAATTGGCATTTAGCTCAGTCAACACAGAAGATAACGAAGAATATTCAACATTTTATTTTTTTGCGAAGAAACATAAAAATGAACGACATTCTACCTGTTGTCCACTGACTATACATAGTTATTTAAACAGCTGTAGAAAACTCTGTAGGTGTTCTCAAGGGTAGTCTAAGATTATCAAAATTCAAAATGATTCAAATTGAGCAAAACTAGTTTCGGAATTCTTCCCTCAGTGAGACTACCAAGTGTAGAAAGGGACAGTACCCGATAGAGGTCACTGGGATGGTATTATTGGAGATGGCTGCATTGAAGACCTTCCATCCAGGGCAATCCACCTCTACTTCGAGAAGCTTCGTCGGACAGAGACGTAACATAATCCAACATAGATTGGGTTTGTACTCGCAAAAACCGCCCGGCCCGCCCTGCGCCACCCACCACACTGTCCATACGTACTTTCTGGTTTTGCTCTAGCGTTGTTTTTCCTTTCTTTTGGGGCACTTGGCACCGCACTCTTAAACTTTTATGACGGGAGTCTTCAGAAAGCCTTGAGGGTTGTCTGCGCGCGCGCCAAGATTAGTTCAAACTTTTTGAAGGGCGCCCTCTCTGTCCTGTAAGAGCAGGACATTTACAAAATGGCAGCCGCCATGTACCGGCATTTGATGTGTGGCCGATGCTTTCATCGCCACAGTTTCACAGTTTTACCGGCAACATCATTCCTGGGAAATGTGACGAGCAGAAAGACGAGTCATTATGGGTCTGTTGTGTCAACTTCTCTACCAGATGTCGATTCAGAAATAGAAAGTATGCATGTTTTTAAGGCTAGCCTAAACAAAAGTAACGTGACGTTACGAACGAGTCGATTGACATGATTTGATGATTGAAAAATGAATAACATTCGATGCTTTGTCTCTGATTTTGAAAAAATAATTTCTTGCAGTAGGCCTACATAGTGTCACCGATGAGCTTGTACACACTTCATACTATTTACTGTTCAAACTAGACCCAGTAATTCAATTGTAAAGTAACTGGATGGGGCGATGTACTCCTTTTTCGAAATCGGTCGTACGTACTAACTACGCCCCAGCATATCAATTTTTTTTGCACGAGGGATCTTCATCCAACTCTCGGTTGGATTTTAGACGGGTGCTCTGCCTCAACCGTGACGACTACACGGTTTGAGGTAGGGCACCCGTTGATTAGACGGGTAACCGTGATAACAGCGCGGTTGAGGCAGGACACCTGTCCAATTTTAGACGGGTGTCCTGCCTCAACCGCCCGTGTTAATTATCACGGTTGAGGCAAGGCACCTGTCTAAATTGAAGATCCCTCGGGGAAAATACTTTGATACACTGGGGCGCTAGTACGATCGATGTCAAAATTTCGAAAAAAGGAGTATGCGCCCCAGTTACTGGGTCTACTCTATATTCAAACATACATTGTACAGGAGGTCGTACACTCCAACTGTTTCATGTCATACAAGGTTAACATTAACAATACTGCGTGCTGTAACTACGCCCTGTACTCCTCTTCTTCAAAAAGGAGGACAGCAAGCACCCCAGCTAGTTACTGAATCTGAATCTAAATCATCGTCGGCAAAGCATCCTATGGAAACATCACACCAACCTTTGTTTAAAAGACGATGACAAAATGTCAGTTTTACATGTGGAAGGAAACCCTCCCCACTGCCCCCCCCCCCACCACACACAGTCAGGTAGGAACTGAAAACCCCAATCCACATACAAAGCAAGACTTCATTCCGGGAAACGAACCCAGGTCCACAACCCGACTGCCCCTGGGTCTAGGTTTAGGCTATAAAATTTACTAAAACTAGTTGAGCAGATCTCTGTGTAAGTTAAGAAGGGTTAACATTTCCATCATGTTCAAACAAAAAAAGCTCTTGCATTTTTTAAGTGCAACTGTAATCCTGTCTGTAGAAAGTTTGTATCGTGTATTTATGCAAAACTTAGTATTTCTTCTTTCAACTTTCCAGGAGTATCTAAGCACTCTATGCGAGGTAAAGCCATGCGTGCTTTGCAGGACAAACTCAGACGACGAGACCCAGTAAGTTGATAATAATTGTTAACACTGCTTTCATTTACTTCAGGTGATTGTACATAAAATTGACTTGGCCAGGGAACGGAAACATTATTTTATCTGCTTAAAATTGGAAACACTATCTTTGGTTGTAACAAGTGAAAGAAAAACTATTTTCAATTTGCGGTTGGATATTACAAAACAGTGTTGTATCCAACAGCAAATTAAAAATAGTGTTTCTTTCACTCGTTACGACCAAAAATAGTGTCTTATTAACCCAGATAAAATTGAGATTTTTTATCATAACAAGTGAAAAAGTGGTGGTTGGATACAGCATTTTGGCCTTTATAGGGAAATTATGTTGTGTGGGATCCAAGGGACATTGTTTTGTGTTATTTTGAAAGGGAAAAGTTGTAAAATGCAAGATTGTTTTTGGAAGCAAAACTGTCTGACTTATGATGTAGTTTTGTGCTAAAATGGATTGAAGTTAGAATTTTATAAAGAGCAACCCTTCCTCATATTTTTTGTTGGCAAAAAAGCCTAGAGTTACATCTTTACTCTCGGCTTTTCCAGTTTCTTACCAATAATGGAGAAAGCAGAGAATGTACGTTGCATTTCTAAGCCTTGAATGACATGATCCTTTTCTTTTTAATCAAGTTACCACAGCCACGAGAGTTGAGAATGCAAGAAGACCAGGACTGGAGCAATGTGTATCCCACTGCTGCACCCTTCAAGTGGTCAGCCGTCCCTCTACCAATCAGGATGGGCTACCCAGTTAAGAGAGGAATTCCACCTCATAAATACGGCAATGCTGAACTACTCAAGGTAAAAGGGCTGAGTAAAGTCTAATAGATGTGATGTAATTCTGGTCTGACATTTTGTGTGGTAATTGTTTTATTTCAGTAGCATACAATCGTCAATAAACGAATGAACTTGTTTGGGCCGGCAGATATCCCTATGCAAATACTCTAATCCCAGACTTTCATTTGTTGTTTGTTTTCTAGATTCCCAATTTCCTACATTTGACACCACCTGCGATAAAGAAACACTGTGCAGAACTTAAAGGTTTGTTACTTCAGTAACATCTTCAATTCAAAGGGAAAGTTTTACTTGAGTATTTTATGTTCAAAACTTTATTGGGTTTTTTTTTATGGGGGGGGGGTAGTTTGATAACAGCGTTAGTTGTTTATGGTAATTTCTGTCAATATTTCATGACGTCTAAGTTGAAGTGTCTCAAGACAAACCCTGGAAAATCTCATGTACATTAGTTTATACATTTGTTGGATACTTAGTGAGGCAGTCTGAAAATGAAAACTTTCTTTACCTTAACTATTTTCTTGTTCATTTTGTGCAGTCAAATATTTTGATAGCCGTTTGTTTTTTGACAGCTTAGTGTTTTAAGTGTCTTACAAGTACCAACTTCATATTTAGTCATTTTATAGGTCGGTTTTTCAGGTCCCTTTTTACCCAAGTTGCATCCCATCAAATTCATCTTTTAATAAAAAACATAGCAGAGTTTTGTTGAAACAATAAATTCTTTGGTTTTCTTAGAATTATGCACAGAGTGGCCAGAGGGTCTTGAGACCCATGAAGATTGTCAGAGACATTTTCCTGTAGAGGTTGAGACGTCGGACTATGTATTCAGCGGTCTGTCCCTTAGACATCCGGATGCAAGAATTGTCACATTGAAGGTAAGGGAAGGAATGTATGATGGTTCATCTATCAAATTTGTTTAAAGGTATCGTACACGTTTGGTAATGACTCAAAACAAATATTAGCATAACAAACTTACTTGGTAACAAGCAACGGAGAGCTGTTGATAGTATAAAACATTGTAGGAAACGACTCCCTCTGAAGTAACGTAGTTTTTGAGAAAGAGGTAATTTCTCACTAAAGTAATAAAAACTTCTTGCAATATTAAAGTTGTTATTCCTATCTGAAAGCACACAAATTTGTACAACAAGGGTGTTTTTTCTTTCATCATTTTCTTGCAACTTCGATGACCAATTGAGCCCAAATTTTCACAGGCTTGTTATTTTATGCATATGTTGGGATACACCAAGTGAGAACACTGGTCTTTGACAATTTCCAAACATGTTCAGTGCCTTTAAGGAACATCACAAAGCCAGCCTCCTCTCCATGTGCTGTTACCTTGTTGTGTTGGAGAGACTTGTGGGCTTAAATGACCCTGAAAGCTATACCGATGGAGGCTAATGCTACTGGTAGGTTCAACCATGTCAGGCAGGTTCTAGGTAAGAGGCCAGACAAAGTTCAGCGCCTGGTCACATTACAGAAACCGCAGCGGCCTTATGTCCTACTGGGAACGTAGAGGATTATAAAGTAAGTACAAAGCCAGCCTCGGATCAACTTCATTCCTCCATTAGAGATGAGATAATGAAATTATTTCATTCTTTGCAGGTTAAACTGGCAGACTTGCCACTGGACAAACACGCTCGCTGGAAGTTGATACAACTAGCTGGAAAAAAATACAATGAGAAGACTAAAACACTGACGCTGGTGACAGATAGGTGAGTACAAAGACCAGATGTTTACAAGGCTCCACGAGCTGAAACAAAACCGCACCATTTTAAGCAGCTGTAAAAGGGGCGTCAGCATCATTCTTGTCTTACTTCAGTCTATTCTGAGGATAATTTTTTGAAGTTCAAACCTCAAATCTCATTTGTCTTCTTAAAAATGTGTCTGTCAGATTCTTACCTTTTACTAGAAATTCTGTGTATATAAGAAATTAGATATGCAAAGCTGTCACATGCAGCCGATTGTGCTATGTCTGTTGCCAGCTTATTGCTTCACTCTTGTGCAAATATGCAGATCTATGGTGGTCGGGTGGGCGTAGTGATATCTTTCCTCGCCTTCCACCTCTAGCACCCCGGTTTGAATCACACCGGGGGCACTATGTGAATTGGGTTTTCAGTCCCTACCTGACTGCGTGGGTTTTCCCTGGAATAATTCTCTCAGGTTTTCCTCCCACATCTAAAACTGAAACTTCCTTCATTGTCTTCTCTCCATTGAGTTCTTGGCTAGTACAGTGATTAAGTTCGCTTTTCTGGGAGTCCTTGGCTTCACAACCAGAATAAATGAAATGAAAAGAAGGTTTGAACAAAAATCCACCTAAATGTTTTGGGAAAAACAAAGAAAGTTGAACACAAGCCCATTCGCTCTTCCTAACATCAATCTCCATGTGTCTTTTAAATTATTTTTTTAATAGGTGTCCAGTCAAGAAGCAGAACTATGACTATGCAATGTACCTCTTCACCGTTTTATTCCATGAAGCTTGGGTAAGCAGTGCATTCAATCAGCCTTAACGGATGAAATATTTATGGGGAAAAAGGAAAGCATTCAAGATGCGTCAAATAATTTGAATCTTGGTCACATATTTTGATATGTAATTCCTTCAACCCTCTTACTATCTGACCAGTCACTATCTTCCACTGTGGATTTGAATGATAAACAACTGTTTGCCAGCCTGCAATATGATATCATGTGGTGAATACATGGTACATGGTCAACCCTCCTACTGTCCGACCATTTAATATCATCCACTGTGGTTTTGAATGATAGATAAACCATGCCAGCCTGCAATATGATATCATGTGGTAAACACATTACATGGTCAACCTTCCTACTGTCTGACCATTTAATATCATCCACTGTGGTTTTGAATGATAGATAAACCATGCCAGCCTGCAATATGATAACATGTGGTGAATGCATCTACACAGATGCAACACACACAACCTATGCAGATGAATGGTTTCAATTAGTTGCTCAATTTGCTGGAAAATTTTCAAAAAATTCCAAGAATTATCATGTTAATCTGTTATTTTAATATCTTGAATTTTATTGGTTGGACTGCAGATAACCGAACCATGGGAGGCTGATGTTACAGAAGACGACATGGAAGAATATGTCTGGGACCTCAGCCAATCACGGCGCTCGGCCATCACCACACTTGCAAGAATAGAGAATAAGGTATGTACGTTTGCATGTACGCTTAACAATTTAAGTATATGTCTGCTCATCAACATCTGACTATCTGACGCCCCCCACACACACCACTGCTATCAGAAGGCTATGTGGAGACAAACAGTCACTTGCATTGTTTTAAATCTTGAAGCTGTTTACGGCTGCCACGAGTGGTACAAAAAGTTTGCGGACACAAATTTCTCTGAAAGTTTAAAGCCTAGGCACCAGAATCAGTCATATCTTGAAGAGAAGACTTGTCTCGCCTCGGCATCAAAAGTAGTCATATCTTGAAGAGAAAACTTGTCTGGCCTCGGCATCAAAAGTAGTCATTATCTTGAAGAAAAAACTTGTCTTGCCTCGGCACCAGAAGCAGTCATTATCTTGAAGAGAAGACTTGTCTCGCCTCTGCACCAGAAGTAGTCATTCTTGAAGAAAAAACTTGTCTTGCCTCGGCACCAGAAGCAGTCATTATCTTGAGGAGAAAACTTCTCTCACCACCAGTAAGTTCTTCCCAAGCCACAAGAAGAGATTTATGTTATATATGTTGTTAACCAATAACTAGTTTCCAGCTTTTAAGCTTCTTTTTGTTTTGATTTACAGAATAATTTGTCTGGAGACGTCGGCCCAGAGGAAGAGCTGAAGTACCTGAAGTCGCCCGAGATCTCAAGGTATCGAGATGCGGTGACCTCTCTCAGGAACACCAAGGAGACACACAATACCCTCGAGGAATACAAAGCATCTGTTATGAACTTATTAAAGATGACTCAAGAAGCCAATGTGGACATTAAGTCGTGATTACAGAGACCAGGACGTCTGTATTGTCAGCCGTTAAACTTGTTTTGATTTTTACATTGATGAAATTCGTGATATTTCTATAGATCCCTTGCATATGACATCACAAGCTCAAATAGCGCCCTCGTTGAGTTAAAAGGAGGAATACTCATTGGCTGAGAGTTGTGCGTGTTGCGTGACCATTTCAATTGTTTGACCTCATTGATGGCGGCCTATGCAAGGGGTCTGTTGGTACTGTAGCGTGTCGCGGCAGAGTGGTGCACCAAGCTCTGGTGGCGAGGTCAGATGTTTTGGAATTTCGGTCGTGGCATGTATGACTTTAAAATCCTGCAATGAGGGCTGCTGACATTATTTAATATTTCCATTGTCTTAACCAAATCATACACACTGTTCAGCTCACATGCCACGTGTCCTAGAGGGGGTGTCAATCAACAGGAGTCGGTGATTTGGTTAGGAGGGAGCAGCACAAAACTCTGCCAGCATCCTTTGCGTATAAAATCGGTATGTCAATTGTCAATGGTAGATGAAACCAAATTGAAAAACTTAATTAATTAAGCAAACAAAAGCAATACCTGGACACAGATAAAACAATCGTTGAAAAAAATGCAAAACATACCCTCTTAACCTGTGGAAAAAGCTTGTCAGCATGTGCTGAAATGTACCACTGGTACCAAACAGGCCCCTAGCTGCAGAGTTTTAAGCAAAGTACATTCAGTGGTCTGTATACGTTTGGTAATCTCTCTTAAAATTAATGGCAAAAAAACCCTACTTGGTTAGAAGTACAGCCACTTTCAGTAGTATAAAGCATTTTGAGAATCATTTAATTTCAAAGTAATGTGGTTATGGAAAAAGATATCATTTTTTATCCCAAAAAATTTGAATCTGAGAAACGTTACTGTCAGATTGTGTGTTCCAATTACGGATTATTCTTCCTGCGTGGCCATAACTGTCTTGATTTTTGGCGATATCTCAAAAACGCAACCACCTTTTGAAATGAAATTTTCATAGGTTAGTTTTATTGTATATCTACATTTATATTTATAGGATTAAAACAATCGAACGGTTCCAAAAACCAAAGGTATACTGTTTGGCTAAATCACTTGAAACACAGCCATACAAATGGAATTCTCCTTGCTCCTAAGTACGCAGAAAACAAAACATAACTGTAACCAAAAAAAACATTGAAAATAAAGTTAACTTGTATGCTCATTGCATGGTTTATTTTTTTGTTGAACTATAATGATTATTTAATCGTAAATAACATCTGATTAATCAATAATTAATATCCAATAATAGCAACACCTACCCTCTTCTTGTTTGTCATGCGCATACAATCCATGAGATGAGTTTAAAGTTAGATACTTGTATTTAATTTCTCAAGGCAAACCCTTCACTCACCCTTGCCCCACGGAAACCCAAAGTCTTCCCAGTGCTGTTTTGACTCGGTAGAGTTGATGAGATTTGCATCTCTTAAAGTCTTCACACACGGATAGTCACAACTTCAAAACACAATACTTTCAAGAAAAGAACATGTAAATCCTTGCTGGGAATGGAACTTCAATGAAAACCCTAATGATCTAAAAAAAAATCCTCCATGATCCTATTCCAGAAGTTGTCTAAGGCAGTACCCAGTCCCACAAAGTAAGGCCGTATCCGAATTGGTGGCTACAGCTACGGCTGTTGCTAAGGACGTCCTATACTTCAATGCATGATGACGCGGAAATCTAGCCGTAGCTGTAGCTGGTATTTTGGACACGGCCTTACTGTGTGGGACTGGGTACTGCAGGCACGATTTTAAAATTGCTTGGCCAGGCATACCAACCGTTCAGTCCAAACATTTGGGTGTTGAGTTACCACAGGGTGGATTATGTATACGGGAGGATAGGTGAAG
The DNA here is from genome assembly GCA_021014325.1 of Plazaster borealis. Lineage (NCBI taxonomy): Eukaryota > Metazoa > Echinodermata > Asteroidea > Forcipulatida > Labidiasteridae > Plazaster > Plazaster borealis. The sequence goes on along the minus strand of CM037471.1, from coordinate 4,159,423 downwards.
ATCTCTGGCCAAAAACTCTATAGCTAGAGGGTTAGGGCTAACAAAACAGTGGCTATGGCTAGAGCTGTTGCTAAGGGCATCCTATATTCTTCAACACCTGTTCATGTGACGATCAAGCCACAGCCGCTAATTTGGAAATAGCCAAACTCTAAAAAACATGAACACGTCTTTAACAAATAGGATCTTTAAATGTTTAAAATCTAAGTTAAAAAACTTGACCAACCAAAAGCATCTAAATGTTGGAACTTCTGTGTCCCTTGAATATTAATCAGCAAAAATGTTCAAATTTGCCACATCCTGGAGGGAAAAAAGTCCTGATACATTGACAAACTTGCATGTTTCCCAGGGTGGCATATCATCAATAAATTTGAAGTGGGCAAACAAAGTTATGTTTTGGGGTTTTTTTTTCCCAAAAGTTTTCACCTGGGGCTTGAAAACAATATGATTTCAGTTCTTTGCACATCACCAATGTATTGTAAAGCACTCTTCACTTGACTCATTTTAGGTCTTGCTCAAAGACAAAAAAGGATGGCAAAGTCTGCCACATCCAATCAAGGTCTCTTAACATATCATCGATAAAATATGCCCCCATTGGCTATTTGATGCAGGTTAAAGGTATCGTACACGTTTGGTAATTACTCAAAATATATATTAGCATAAAAACTGACCTGGTAACGAGCAACAGAGAGCTGTTGATAGTGTAAAACATTGTGAGAAACGACTCCCTCTGAAGTAACGTAGTTTTCGAGAAAGAGGTAAATTCTCACAAAAATAATAAAAACTTCTTGCAATAAGTTTTTATTCCTACCTGAAAGCACACAAATTTGTACAATAAGGGTGTTTTTTCTTTCATCATTTTCTTGCAACTTCGATGACCAATTGAGCCCAAATTTTCACAGGCTTGTTATTTTATGCATATGTTGGGATACACCAAATGAGAACACCGGTCTTTGACAATTACCAAACGTGTACGATGCCTTTAAGTAAATATAAACCCATTACAGAAATGTTGTCAACATTTTTTGGCAAAACAAGTTGGTCAAACCTCAACTAATACACACTAGTTTAATCATATATGTTATAATCGCATCTCGGGTATAGAATATTATTTTAATAATAAACACTAAATTTATTCTCTCGTAAAACTAGCACAAATTTAGGAATAAAGTCAGTCAAATCTGATTTTTAATTGACAGACACTAAGAACACCTCAACGGCAAATTTAGAAGAGAAAAATTTAACTCTGGTTGAACAAAAGAGGAATGTTGTCGCTTTCATGTAGGATGACCTTCTAGAAAAGTCAAATCTGAGATGTTTTTTTTTTTCTTTTCTGGAATGGTTAATAAAAGTTGACTACTTAGAAAAATATATGGTAAAGCATCATTCATTCAAATATATATATTTTGATAGTTTCAGCTGCATCGACTAAAAGTAAAATAACCAATCATATGATGTAGACACCCTACCTCTCCATAAACCGAGAAAATAGAAAAGGTCACCCCCCCACCCCTCCATAAAAAATGTAAGAAAAAACTGCTCATGGTTGATTATAAATATGTCTTGACATGTTGGCAAGTATGCTTTGACAGGAGTTGTACAAAAAGTAAGAACAATCTACCAGCCAAAATCCATTTCACACAAAAAAATGATTAGGCAAAATAAGGCATCTCAAAGTATTTCAAATTTACGTCGTTTCTACAGGGGACAAAAATTGCACAGAAAAAAAGTATGTTGGCTTGGAAATAACATAGTCAATAAAGTTAAGGATACAAACAAAATATCAAGTATTCACTTTTTCTTTGGGAAAAAAAACAAAAGGTACATGTACAATGCAGCCACCCTAAGGTCACATAACAAAAAAAGTTGTTGATCGTCTCCGCCCGACCCTACGAAACCCCGAACCCATTTTTATTAATTTGTTTCATAAAAAACAACCTTTTCAATGATCTTTTCAGTAAAATTTGGCTCCCAGATTGTTCAGCTAATATTTTTTCAAAATGTACAGTTTGGAAAAGATGTTTGAAGAAAGTTTATTCATGTTGGCAAAAACAAGAACAATTCTTCAAATATTTATGTAGGCTACACTGCGTTTTAGTTTTTTGAAAATGTTGACAGAAAATGTCATCTAGGAGTTAAATGGGTTTAACAAAACAATTAAAAACATCAAAATCACACAAACGCTGTTTTATAGTGATTGTCATGATATCTTTTCTCTTTATTTAATATTTTGCCTTGTCAACAAAACTAAAAAAAATCTTTAAAAAACCGCCTACTTCCCCTCCCCCCCCCAAAAAAAAGGACGATCAACCAATTTTTTTTTATGTGGCCTAATAGCAGCAGTATGCGAACATTTTAAAAGAGTTTTTGATGTCAGACTTTTAGGCGTACTGTTGAGGCTGTGATTGGATGTATTAAGGCCCCAAGCTCATTGGATGACTCTATTGTTTACAGAGCTCATTATATATGCAGCTAGGTCACAGCATGTCAAAGGTAAGATGTGTCCAAATTTACAGGGAAAATCAACAGGTGACAACACCTTTAAATAAAATGTGTATGGTTTAAAGAAAGTGATCGGGAAACGTTGACCTTTTTTCTCTAAATGGAATGTATCATTTAGGTAAATTTTCTCCTCTTTTACTTCAAATGGAGATGATAAATGCAAAGTTCATGGTCATCTGTTGTTTTCTCTTTTTAATTTTGGGGTTGAACAAAGAAAAAATTGCTAGAGCGGGTTTTAAACCTGCGACCTCCGGATTAACTGAGCCATTTAGCCCTAATGTTGGCTGTCTCCATATTTTGTTGATATCTTTGTTCGGGGTAGCCAGTCAGAAGCCATTCAACCTTTAACTGCCCTACATCAGGGATCACACCCAAGTTTATGATACAACCTGGGAAGCGGCAGGAGAGGGATCACCTTATTAAGGGAATGCAACTTTTTTTCCTTTTTTTTGTGACAAGGAGTACATGCCACAGACTTTTTGTGGCCAACAATACAACAAAAATGCACTTCTTACTTATATAGTGCAATATGAAATGAAAATTGGTGCAGTTTGGAAACAAAAACAACAATTGGAAGGTAAGACAGTAATCCAACATTGAATCTGAATTACTTTTTTCAGAAAAATATATATATAATTAGGCAAAATATGGCTTCAAGATAACTAAACATGCTTTTAAGATGCAGGACAGGAATTTCAAAGGAAAGTTTGCAGAAACATCTTATAAGAATCTCTTAAGAAATGTGGAGGCTTAAAAAAAAAAACCCAGTGGTGTACAACATGTCATGTAGTAATCGTTAAGTTCCAACAGTCTTTAGGGGTAAACTTTTTTTGGGGGGGGGGAATCTATTATGAGAAGTCAACTCAACTTTGCTGATGAAAGAAAAATGAAATTTTACAAAATTCCCGAGAGGGTAGACTGGCTTTAAAGGAATAGTCCCTGAACCTAACCCTTCCACTCTTCTTTCCATCGTCATAACAACAAGTAAAAAAATAAAACATCAAAAAACAAGGCACACAACTCCGATCATCATCATGCCATCACTTTCCTCTATTCCCCATCCGACCCAGCCATTTCCCCTTCTTCTTCCCTTTGTTCCGGCCTCCCTTGGTGTTTCTTGGTTGCTCGGTAACGGGTAGGATTTTATCCTCATCGGCCGCTTCTTCCTCCTCAAGTGCGATGTCTGCTTCCAACGCCTCATCTGAAAAGACAATGGTTGAAAGATGATACAACTTTAACAATCCAAGTTTTATTTTGCCGATTATCTTTAGTTATTATTTTAAAGTCAACTAGATTACAATGATAATGATACTTTTGAAAGTTTAGAGAAATTAGAAAACAAAATTTTAATTTATTCTTTATTTTTTAAAGGTTACTTTTTTATGAAAACAAGACAAATTAGGCTGTTACAAACTACTAACCAACCAAAACAACCTGTGGTACAAATGTACAAAAATGGTCTTTGGACTCATGTTTTGACCCTAGCAGAGGCTTAAAGGCACTGAACACATTTGGTAATTGTCAAAGACCAGTATTCTCACTTGGTGTATCCCAACAAATGCATAAAATAACAAGCCTGTGAAAATTTGGGCTCAACTGGTCATCAAAGTTGCAAGATAATTATGAAAGAAAAAACACCCTTGTTGTACAAATTTGTGAGCTTTCAGATAGGAATACAAACTTCTTGCAAGAAGTTTTTATTATATTAGTGAGAAATTACCTCTTTGTGTGCCTCAGATGCCTAAAAAGGGCTTCTGGCCTGAAGTCTTTTAATATTTTAGTGATAAATTACCTCTTTCTCAAAAACTACGTTACTTCAGAGGGAGTCGTTTCTCACAATGTTTTATACTATCAACAGCTCTCCATTGCTCGTTACCAAGTAAGTTTTTATGCTAATATATTTTGAGTAATTACCAAATGTGTACAGTGCCTTTAAATAACAACACATGCACACAGAAGTATAATATTCATTCAAAAATTGGTCACAACGCAAATTGACATTCTTTGCCCCCAAGAGCAAGAAAACCCTAGAAGAACATCAGTTAACATAAACAGTCAGGTATTACAGTAACAGAAGCAGTCAGGTGAAAAAAGCAATGAAAAGAAAGGATCAAAATGCAGTCAGAAGAAGCAAGAGAAGAACGAAGAAAAGCAATCGGGGAGGTTCATTTCTGTTACACTCCTTGTAAACTCGTCAGAAGAAAACTAATACTGTGCCAGACATCATTGTCAGATCAGCTTTATCATAATTCTGGTAAATACAAATATTAACCTTCCAAATCGTTAAAACTTTCCCAGCAGGTTGACCAATCATTTGAACATTCTGCACCGTTTGTGTACGGTGGCACAACTGGTCAGAGAACTAACGTGGACAGACCAAGAAAAATTACCACGGTTGAAAATGAAGTCTTGAGACCAGGACAAGTCTTTACGATTGATAACCACTGCTTACCAGCTGTTATTATAATTCCCTCGTTTCCCTCTGCTGCTGTCAATGTTTCCTGTTTGCGCTTCTCGTATCTTTTTTGGGCTTTGGAGTACACTTTATTTAATAATGCTATTACATGCTGCATCTCCTGGAGCTGTTCGAAGGCTCGCTTCTTTTGAAGCTCCGCCATTTTGTTTTTGAGATCCTGGAGGTGCCTGTTGAGACTCTGTAACACAAGGTGCATTTAACAAATTAAAAATTGGAAATAATCAGGGAGTTTCTGCGTGCAACATCAAAAACAAGACAAAATACCAAGGTGATAGATAACATTTATCACATTGTAGTCACTTCTATTTTCCTCTCGTTCAAATTAACGTAACCAAACTGAGGCTTGAAGGTCAAAATAGTCTGGCCCCTTGATGGCTTATTGAGAATCAGTAATTATTGTTGCTTTTGAACACAGGTAACAATACAAAGATAAAGGTCTATAATGGAGCTCCACTACCACAAATACCTCTTCGAAGTACTGCAGGTCTGTATGTACCCGTGCTGCTGCTTCAGTACCCCCAGTCTGAAGAGAGGGAAAGTTGAGTTCAGCCAGTAAATCCTCCACTTCTGCAATGGATGAAAATCATTTTCACAAAAATGAGTGAGCACCGGGTTGGAATAATTATAAGCAATGTTAGTATATGTATCGCTGATAATAATAATTTACAGTAAAATTCTATCACAAATTACAGCAAATTACAAACAGAAACAATTACATCAAAAAACATACAAAACAGCAAAAAAAAAAAAAAAAAAAAAACAAGATGCAGAAAAAAAAATTACACTAAGATCATAAAAAGCATACACCCTCACCCCATATCAGGGGGAACAAAACTCTATAAAAATGAATTAAAGAATATAAGCCTCCATGAACAAGTAAGTCTTTTGTAGATGACTCAAAGAAAAACAGTCATAAAACGGTTATCAGACGAAAACAAATCGAAAATTCATCAAACCACAATCGACAAAACATCTAACAAACAAAAATCTCTTAGAAAATAGACTGGATGGCTGCTAAAAATGAAGAATAAAAACAGATTTAAAATCACACACTGACACAGAAATAAAATGGCAGCCCAACAGAAGAGCGCCCTCAATAATTAAAAATGATAAAAGCCAAAGCATCACACACTTTGGTTTGTAAAACAATCTCTGAAAATCCCACCTCCGACGATGACAAGAACCCAGCTCTTGATCAACATTGGAAGAACCCATTCAATTCCTGATCTTTAAACACCACAGACAAAGTTAAAACAATGGCCGTACTTGTGAGTAGTGGATAAACCTCCTCTTCGAGCATCATTCCGTACTGGATAAAGTGACCGTGGGTCTCTTGATGAAGAATGCTTGCCTCGTGCTCCTCCTTAGTCGGGAAATCTGCAGAGGTGTCGACATCCAACTCTGGAGAAATCTCCTCTCTTGGCTCTGGAGTTGATCTTCCATCTGTAAAAAAACAATAGACAATTGTGACAAAAGATTTCCAACAAAAATTAAAATCCATGGCTACTCGAAATAACATACTTGTTCAACGAAATAACTAAGTCATTTTTCAAACTATTATATTAATATTGCAATTTACTCAGCAAAACATCAAACTGATATGTGATGCGATCAAGCAAAATGAGTCGTTTGTCGACCCAGGTAATTTTTCATTTTTTTTTATACATTTGAAAAGAGCCTTATCTATGCTTTAATACTGTTAAAACCCCATGTTAAACCCACCTTTGGTTCAAAAGTTGTGAAATTAGGAACACCAAGAGATGCGAGAGAATGAAACTGAGAAAAGGGGGTTTAAAGTCGAGTTGTTTATGGAAACTACATCGGCAAATTTTTCTTTCAATGCAAATTTATCACCTTTTTGATGTTATTTATCAGGAAGGAAATTGCCAATATAAAAAAAGATAGATTTTGGCATTTAAATTTACCAAAACAATATTTTTGAAAATTTCACCCCTGTTGGTCTGTTTTGGCTTGTTTCTCCATACTGATATTCCAGACAGACGATTCATTTAGCTACATCGCATCACATATTAAGCCCACTAACCTTTCAAGTCTTTATGTTCTTCCTCGTCCAACATGTCCGCTTGACCACCAAGATCGGATTTTGTTTCCGCAACCCTTCTCAGGCTCACGTTACAAATTGTGCACAGTGTTGGGCTTACTCGTAGTGAGCTAAACTCAACGAGTTGTTTTGAGACCCACTGTTTGGCTTTTTCCTCATGTCCATACTGGACAGGATCATCTACTAGGGCGATCTTACACCGGCCGCCTTGTCTCAAGATGGAGGCAAGACGCAGCAATCTACGACGTCTGAAGAAGGAAACGATGATCTTACTGGCTTTGTCCTTCTGCAGTTTTTCCTGATCCCGCTGTACCTTGGCAGCCTCCTCTACAGACACCTCTAATCCCATCCCTAGATCTTCCTGGAGTCCTGCCTCAGAGGAGCCATCTTCTTTCTCCAGATTAACATAATTGCTCCTCTTACTGGCACTCCTCTTACCATCACAAACAAAGACAGTCGGATCTTCAGCAGGAAGTGAATCATAGTATGCATTTTCAAAAAGCTGGACATTGATCTTCTTGAAATCTAGACCTGGAGCTCCACGAGGCGGCATATTTGTAGACCACACACACTCTCGCAGATACTCCTTTTCTCGTGCTGCTAAAAGCTCCTCTAAAACACGAAGCGCATCATGGCGGCTTTGGGCTGCCTGGATGCTTCGTAAAGCAGTAGCTACTCTCTCTGGGTGCTGGTCTGACGGGGCAATGGCCTGAAGAGCACAGCGAATGTCCCACGCAACCTGAATGGGTAGCGCTAACCCAGCATTACACAGCATCACCAGAACAAGAATCAGAGTACGCTCAGCTTCACCAGACATGATGAACTCAAGATAAGTGAAGGCATCACCCAAGGTGTCGACATGATTACCGTACTTTCCTGATCCACAAATCAAATCAACCAAAGCCCTTACATGGTAAATGGGCAGCCTGTTAAATGATGCAACACCGTTCACAGCATTGTACATGGCATGCCCCTGGCGTGGGCAACAAATTGCATCAAAAAATGTAGCCTGTGAAAGGTAGCTGGCTGGAATAGCAATGGAGCAGTGATTGCATTTAGCCCCAATGGCTAACACCATTGTTATATTTGCCTCTATCATTGCAACTGTGTTACTTATTGACGGCAGAATGGGATCTACAGCTTTATGAGCAAGTGTCCCAAGGAATCCATAGAAGGCCTTCAATGACTCAGGGGCATCACGTTTTGAGTAAAGATAATCAAAAGAATCTAAATGGCGTCTTTTGTAGCTCATGTGCCTCCCTCCACGATCACGAGGGTTGATTGGATGCATTCCCATTGGAAAATATGATGAACTTCCTCTGTTTTGCCATTTCACATAATCACTCTCTTCTTGAACCACCCAGCCATCCATGACCTTAGATCCTCCTCCAATCAGTTGGTGGACTCCAAGACACATGCGATACAAGTCGGTGTCTGCTCTTTTATGCAAGGCGTCAGCCCTTTTCCGTGCCTCTTCAGTGAATGTCTTCATCTGCTTTTTAATCACCGGACGCTGAACCAGAATGAGAAAGTCCGATAATACTTTGGAAGAATCCCCGATGATTCTCTGGTGACAGTGCTCTGGAAAGAAAACCTCATACAGATCTTGGCACTGCTTGAATCTTGACCGCTCTCGTTGTTGAATCTCAGTTGTGAGTTTCTCTGCAGACGGGAACTTTGAAAGTTTGGAAGCCTTCTCCATGATGTCATCAATTTCAATCAAATGTACAAGGCACTTGACGAGATCTAACAGTTTATAGTTTGTGTATGGTTCGTGAAGCTTAACACATGTTCCACGTGGCTTCGTGCATGGCATCCCAATGATGTATTTCTGACACTGTGTGAGCTTCTTCCGTTCTACTTGTAAGATACCCCGCATCCATTTCACCCAATCCAAGGCTCGTGGAATGAGGCAGTCCTTGGCAATGACCTGATGAGCTTTGTCAGGGTCCATGTCTCCTGTTTTTGGCAGCGGCTTGTTCCCGAGAAGTTCTATGATTCTGGCCCCCTCACTGCTGTTGATATGAAGCTGACCGTCCACCCCAGGTACAAGGCCAAAGAATTCCTGACAACGCAGCCTCTGTCTCTCCTCTTCTGCCGTCTTGCATTCGAAAAGAGCACAAATGAGTTGAAGGAGATTCTGAAGAGGATTGAAGAGGCGATTCTTCAGTGCAAAAACTTTAGGTGGATCTAGCTCCAAAATTGAACCAAGGCACGCAGACTCCCCGGCTGTGTGTGTCACCTTGTTGAAATAAAGTGTTGCCTCACGAACCTTTCCCACATCCTTTCTGAGTTGACCCAGAAGAAGTTGTGTCTCTGCTCTCCTGACAGACTCCACCTTACATCTATCATACAGGTTGTCTGCCTTAGTCAGGAGGTTGATAACATCTATGTTTCTCTCAGCACTTTCTAGCTCCAACAGGAGCTTCTTAGCCTGGCCCAGTCGACAATCAGCCACAAACTCTGGACAGTCTGAAGACTCAAGGATGGTACAGGCTTCCTCAAGCTTGCCCTACAATAACAAGGACAATGTGAAAAAATGTATATATAAAGACCATCCTGAAGCAAGGTCTACAAAAGACATTAAAAACATCCTCACAGAACCACAAGATTGAACTTTTTGTTAGTAGAGATGCTACTTTGAAAGATCTTAGTTAATTCCATATTTTAGAGCAAAAAAGTCAAGCAATTTAAAGAGAGGGTCATAGATTGGTTTTTGTCAACGTAATGCTGATTTACAGGGAAAATTATAAAGAAAGATACAATAAAAGTCACATGTGAAAGTTTCAGCTAAAAACAGTGTCTACTTGCCGAGAAAACAGCAAAAAACTGTCAACGTATTTTCACACAAACGTTGAATCCATGCACGTTTAGAGAGGTAACGGCGGGTACCAACCGCATCTCTAGCCACAGCATACATGAATGGACACCAACCCTCAGAAATCTTAGAAACGTTTGATGCATGAATCGTTTCTCAGATTCAAATGTTTTGGGGTAAAAAATTATCCAAACCACATTACTTCGAAGGGAATCCTTCCTCAAAATAGTTTATTCTATCAACAGCTGCAGTGCTTCACGTTTTTATGGTCATTAATTTTTGGAGTATTTACCAATTTATGACCCCACCTTAAAATGGAAGAGTCACACAACATGATAGAGCCCCAAAATGTTCTTTTGATCCCACCCTTCATTGACAGATTGTTTTCTTCAGAGATATGACAAATTACAGCCCCCTTGAGCCCTTCAAAGTACTATTTCATTGATCGTTTATAATAATTCTAACCCTCATATTTGAGCCAAGTTAATGTATGCATTCCAACTGAAACTCATCCAAAGTGGACAAGACCTCTTACCTTCGTAATCAAACTCACCTGCTCTTTGAGCATCTTTGCGGCTTCCAATTCGCGGCTGGCTTCCACCAGCATTGTCACAGCTTCCTGGAATCGGCCTCTCTTGCGGAGGAAATCAACTCTCTGCTCAAACTGACCCAAGTGATCCAGTGCATCCAGCATTTGACCAACATTTCCCTGCCTGTGATGGTAGTCTGCTGACTTGTAGATCATTTCGTCTAAAGAGTGTGTCGCCCTAGAAACATATAAGAACGTTGTACATTAAGCCTGTACTATAATCTATAATAGATGAAATACTTGCATTGGTACCCCCCCACCCCCCCCCCCCCAGTCCTGCAGAAAACAAATCATAGGGACACTACTCGGGTGGGATTCGAACCCAAGACTCTTGCTAGTCTCAAGTGTGCCTGGTAATTAGCATTTTTGAAGAAAAGTTGTTTAGTCAGGTATGAAACTAGGAATGAAGTCGATAAGTCACAGATTTTCTTGTTAACATCTAATTTGTGGTGGTTTCATTGATTGATCAAATTCATTATGTTTTTACCCTGGTGGCTTGATATGTCTCGGCTTGGTTGATCCTAGTTTTAAGTGCTCCTGCTTTAAGACTTTATAGCGATCGACAACATCCAGGGCCTTGGAATGCAAGCCCTTGCTGCACAGAAGGTCCAAGGCCTTGGCGTAGTCGCCCATCAGTTCCAGGCAACGGCAGGCATCGCTCACACGGTTCAGGCGCTTCTCATAGACCTTGGCTGCATTGGAGAACTTTGAAAGGAGAAAAAACAAATGTGAAGAAAGTAGGCATTTTTTTTTGCGAAATAGCATGCTCTCAGAAACTATGCGTTTTCTTAGGAAGTAGGCATGCTCTGAGGAAGTTGGCAGGTTTTGAGGAAGTTGGCATGCTTTGAGGAAGTTGGCATGCTTTGAGGAAGTTGGCATGCTTTGAGGAAGTTGGCATGCTTTGAGGAAGTTGGCATGCTTTGAGGAAGTTGGCATGCTTTGAGGAAGTTGGCAGGCTTTGAGGAAGTTGGCATGCATTGAGAAAGTTGGCATGCTTTGAGGAAGTTGGCATGCTTTGAGGAAGTTGGCATGCTTTGAGGAAGTTGGCATGCTTTGAGGAAGTTGGCATGCTTTGAGGAAGTTGGCATGCTTTGAGGAAGTTGGCAGGCTTTGAAGAAGTTGGCATGCATTGAGAAAGTTGGCATGCTTTGAGGAAGTTGGCATGCTTTGAGGAAGTTGGCATGCTTTGAGGAAGTTGGCATGCTTTGAGGAAGTTGGCATGCTTTGAGGAAGTTGGCATGCTTTGAGGAAGTTGGCATGCTTTGAGGAAGTTGGCATGTTCTTTAGAAATATGCCTTGTGATGGCTGATTGGTACAAGTCCCAGTGCCTTGATGTCTGGGTTAACTGAGACATAAATTAAATAAAACAACTTTTAAAAACTTCTTCTTTTTTACCTATGCTTTTGATTAAAGTAACTATTAAAACTCTACAAAGTACATATTTTTTGTGTAATAAAATCATACCTCGTGCCAAAGGTTTTGTGTAAAAACCATAGCACTCTACTTCTGGAAGTTAAAACAATAAACCCTTGTTGCAATTAAAATGCCTCAAATCACATTGACAAAAATTAGGATTATTGAAAACAAGTTTGTTTTCAGTCAACCATACCTCTCCAAGCTTCTCTAAGAGCTTGGCAAGGAGTCCAAACTCCTTGGCATTGTACAGACAGTTGACTGCCATCTTACGGCTGTCACACTGCAGAAAGAGGGTGGCAGACACCAAGAACTCCTCTCGCATCTTGTGGGGGACTTCACGCAGGCGTTCGGCTTCGATGGCTTGGTGGTGAGCCCGGGCAAGAAACTCTTTCTTTTCTGCTCATGAACAGAAAAAGGGAGTCCATTACTAAACTTGGAAAGTTTAATAGCAATTCCAAATTTGCGGCGTGTCGCGGCCGAGCGGTCAAGCACACCAGACTCAAGCTCTGGTGTTTCTGATCAGCAGAGTGTGGGTTTGAGTCCCGGTCGTAACACTTGTGTCCTTAAGCAAGACAAACACCATTATTGCTTTATCCTTCGAATGGGACATAAAGCCGTAGGTCCAAAGTGTTGTGTAATGCACAGACCTGAACCCAGTTACACTTATCACTAAGAGAAAGGGTTTGCCCCGGTGTTTCTGGCAGTCTTGTAAACCCTTTTGAAGGTGCTACATAAAAGGGTCTCATGATTCATAAAAAACCTTCAAAACATGTCTTAAAAAGTGTTTCTCTTTGTTCAAGTACCTTAAGCACCTTATTGGTCGATATGTGCCCTACAATTCAATTCCAGGAAAAGCATGGTTGGACTATTTCACCCGACATTTCATTATATGCTCAGGAGAAAGGGCGTAAGGCTCTACGCCCTTCTTCTAGGCACACAAAGCACTTTTCCAGTGACAAAAGGCAGTAATCAATAAAATGGCACCTGACCAAAACAAATGACATTACCGTTACATTTTCATTGCTAGAATCATCCCAAAGACATGTTTTCCCATTCCCATGCAGAATTTAACCTTCCAATGATGACTAATGAGTGGCAGAAAAATTGATCAAACTTTCACGCTCAGTTCTCTTGAAACACAATTTTGCATATTAAATGCTTACGCCCTTTCTCCGTAACTTTTAATTTACCTTCTTCAGGCACATGGCCATTTGACAAAAACACTTACCGTCATTAGCGCGCTGGTAGCACTTGGCAGCAACGAGCCACAGCTTGTTCTTTAAGAAGTAATCTCCTCGCTTGATCCACTCCGCGTTCGTTGACTGCTCAACAAACATGGCGTCCAACTCTACAAAACGTTAATAATAATAATAAACCAGCATTTATAGAGTGCATTATGGATCACAGATCCCTCAATGCACTTTATAATCTACAACAGTTATAATACAAAGATACACCAGAGACAATAAATACCAGACCAGTGCCCAATTTTATAGAGCTGCTTCAGCACAAAGAGTAGCTAAGCACAACAAAATTTTGCTTACCAGAATAAGGTTACCAGCCAAACTAGCAAGTCACATGTGCAATTTGTGACTGGTATCCTGCTCATTTCTGCTAAGCATAAAAATAGTTAAGCAATATTTTCTGCTTAAACAGCTCTATGAAATTGGGCCCTGCTGTATACAATGATTAAAAATATAAAACACTTTGACTGACTAGGAAAAACTCAAAACTTAAGAAAATGCGAGGCCCCCGGCCCCATAAGTGAAAAACACGGCTAGTAACACATACAAGGCAATGTTATCAACATACATGAAACAATACACTAGACGACCAGGATAAGTTACAAATCAAGAAATTCATCAAACATGACTCAATTAAAAACTCCTCAGCAGATAAAATGCAAGAAACTGAAAATAATATCAGCAATTATACCAAAAAAAACTAAGTAACTAAACACACCCGTAATGACTTAAAACACAAGACCAGCTGTATACAATGTTTAAAATATATAATGCAATTTCACTGACAAGGTACGTCTGTAATTATAATAAAAAGTAAAAAAAGTTACACATCAATAAATACCACAACACTACTTAAAACTAAAAGAAAGAGGTTTTAGGTGTGTAGAATATTACATTATGGGACAATTCTTAACGGTACCAAGCTATTTTAATACCTACATGTAAACATCCAGTAATGAACTCCTTAGAAATGATTTCACAACAATCAGATGCGTCATTTTTTATTTTGTTTGTTTGGGGGGGGGGGGTCCGAACTCGCTAACTAAAATACGAGTGTGTCTGGTAAGGTTTGCGGTGGTTTGACAACTTGACGTTTTGATCAGTATGCTCTGATCATCTTCAGGAGAATGCTCAAAACCACCGGTTCTTCTCAGAACAATCACTACTCAAAAGAGATTTATACACATGGTGACTGTCACAGCAAACCTCATCTGATTGTATTCCCACCATGCAAAGTTTCAAATCCTACTTAAAGGGTCTGTATACGTTTGGTAATGACTCTGAAAATTAATGGCAATAAAAACTTACTTGGTAAGAAGTACAGCAGCTTTGGATAGTATAATGCGTTTTGAGAAACTTTTCACTTTGAAGTACTGCGGTTATGGATAAAGATATCTATTTTTATCCCCAAAAATTTGAATCTGAGAAGCGTTACTGCGTAAAGTTTTTCAGATTGTGTATTCCAATTGCAGATTATTCTTCCTGCGTGGACATAAATGCTCCAGATTTTCGGCAACATCTCAAAAACGCTAACACCTTTTGAAATGAAATTTTCAATTTGCCCGGTTAGTTTTGTGGTATATATCTACAACTATGAGGGATTGAAACAAACAGTGGGTTCCAATTACCAAACGTGTACAATCCCTTTAAAGTGTACAAAGGATATCTGGGCCAATACGTTTTGAAAACAATTAAAACTATCAATGAGTTTTGGATAGGTTTTCCATAATCAATTGGTGGAGAGTAACCTTGACAACGTTTTGTTAAAAGGTTTTTCTTTTTCAACTTTTTCATTTTATATTCTGTAACTTACCACTGACACCTGCCTTGTTCACAATCTCAGGCTGAATCACTTTGACCAATGACAGGCACCGAAAATACTCAAACATGGGTTTTCTTTTGACTTCGTCTTCGTCAAAGATCCACACATTTACCCTTGCCCTCGTAATGGCCGTGTATAAATACTTCAGCTCCGAGTTCAATACCTTTAAAAGAAGAATTGCAAATTCAGGGAGCAGTTGACGATGAAGAATGTTTTGTTCTCAATGTTAAATTTGTCAGTAACAGGATGTGGAAGCATTATTTCTGATGTTGGAAAAATTTACACAAAATCAGGGAATCTGGCAAAATTATTCTTTATACCAAAAATTAAAGGTAGACCTAAAAAGAATGTTTATTGATTATGATACATGTGATAAACTTTATGATTGTAACAATTTTGACTGTAGAGAATCATTTACAACAATTTTGAATTTAAAACTCAGTAGTAAACTTGAAGTGGTATCAATTACATATCTTTTTTTGTTATGCTTCTAAAACTTTAACTTGCTTTAGTACATTCCTATGTCAGAGCGGCCAATATTTACATCTTGCAATTAGAGAGATTTTGTACAACACTCCATGAGAATACAATTTATGATCTTGTCGAGCCACAGTAATTGATGTATTTGATTAACTTTGAAATTACAGCATTGAAATACAAGTAAATGTGAATATTTTGGATAAAACGTATCAGAAATAGAACAAATAAAGCAGTCACATCATAAAAACATCAAATACAAATAAAAATATTCAAAAAGTGTAGTGAACAAAGTAGTTATGTTTTAATGCCTTCTTACTTACAAACACACAAATCTTATGCTCGTCTGGGTTGAATTTCAGAGGGCGGGGTCAAGATGAGGAACAAAATGCATTGATAAGTTGTTAGAAAAACACAGACCTTATGCTAATCTGTGTTGAATTTTTGAGGGCGGTGGTTGAGATGAAAATAATGCTTCAATAAGATGTTAGAAACACACAGACCTTATGCTCATTTGGGTTGAACTTCAGAGGGCGGGGTCAAGATGAAAATAATGCTTTGATAAGATGTTAGAAATACACAGACCTTGTGCTCGTCTGGGTTGAACTTCAGAGGGCGGGGTCGAGATGATGAGCTAAGATTATCCAGATCGATGGTCCGCAAGGCCTCAGACGGCTCGTCTTTCCGGTTCTGATGTTGTGCAATCATCTCATTAAGGTACTCGGTGATCACTCGCCATTCTTTGTCCGCCTGGTAGAAAAGAATCGATCACTATAAAAGTCATCCTTGTATTGTCTAATTGCTTGCTTTTAAAGGGTGTGTACAACATTGGTAAGAATGAAAATATAAATGCTCACAGATTTGCACATAACTCACATGGTATAAAGATGGTCATGGTGGAAAACTTCCCTTGAAATAGTTTTGCTTGAAATGCCATAGTTTATACGAAATGAGTAAAATAATAGTATTTATCCTGCAGGATAAATTCCGATGTTTGAAAAAAAGTTAAAACACATAAGTTTTTTTTTCACTGTTTTCTCATGACGCCGAAGACCGATTTAGCTTAAACTTTCACAGGTTTGTTATTTCATGTACATGTTGGGTCACATCGAGTTTGGATACAGGTCTTTGGCAATTACCAATGTTGTACACACCCTTTAAAGGCACTGTACACGTTTGGTAATTACTCAAAATATATATTAGCATAAAAACTGACTTGGTAACCAGCAACAGAGAGCTGTTGATAGTATAAAACATTGTGAGAAACAACTCCCTCTGAAGTAACGTAGTTTTTCAGAAAGAGGTAAATTCTCACAAAAATAATAAAAACTTCTTGCAAGAAGTTTTTATTCCTATCTGAAAGCACACAAATTTGTACAACAAGAGTGTTTTTTCTTTCATCATTTTCTTGCAACTTCGATGACCAATTGAGCCCAAATTTTCACAGGCTTGTTATTTTATGCATATGTTGGGATACACCAAATGAGAACACTGGTCTTTGACAATTACCAAACGTGTACCAAACGATGCTCTTAAGAGCAAGATTTACCAGCATCTTCCTTCAAAATGGTTTTCACCTTGATAGGAGTATACTTTACATACAAATAATCCGCCATATTTATACAAGTATATCAAGTAATAAACCACAAGGAAAACTGACCGACAGGGTAAACTTTTAATTAATTTTTGCTTGAACAAAGAAAAACTGACCAGAGCAGAATTTGAACCTTCGACCTCCAGACTTAACAGAGTTTACTTAGTGAGTTTTGATGAAATATCAACTTCGTTGCTCTCCCACTGTCTCCTTACCGGGGAATCTTTGAAGAAGTTGTAAAGCAGAACATCGTCAAACTCTAATCCCTTAGCTTCAAAGATGGTCATGACCAGCCCTACTTGTAGTTCAGCTGGTAAATTCTCAATTGCATCTTCATTAGCAACCAAGATTACCTGAGGAAAGTAAAAATACAAGAAACCAAATTACTTAAAGGCCCTGTACACTATTGGTAAGATCAAAAAACACAAATGTTCACAGATTCACACATAACTTACACAATTTTACATAAGTAATGGTAGAAAGGGTTCCTTAAAATATTCCTGCCTAAAATGCTATCGTTTCTGAGAAATGAGTAAAACAATAGTTTTTATCACGCGCGATAAAAACTTGATGTTAAAAAAAACCAGAAAACACATAAGGTCTCTTTTCACTATTTCCTCGTGATCTCGATGACCAATTGAGCTCAAACTTTCACAGGTTTGTTTGTTCATGCATATGTTGAATCACACAAAATGTGGACACTGATTTTGAGCTGTTACCAAAAGTGTACAATACCTTTAAGTGAAATGAGGTCACTTAAAACTTCAAACTTATCTTTAACCCTTTAACGACCATTCATTTATGTATACCCATCACCATATGCCCAGACATTGCAAATCTTAGAGATTATACTCGGGAAAAATGTCAGGGAAATTAATATGAAACAGAAATACATGGCTTTGTTTTAGAATTGTAGATTCTATGTTAAAGGAACATTACAGAATTGGTTTTTGCTCACAAAACAGTGTATGCACTTTATATAATCCACCATATACATAAACTGATAAACCTGTCGAAGTTTGAGATCGATCAGCCATCTGAGTCCCGAGAAAATAGTGAAAAACCGATTACACATTTGCATGTGTTATACAATACATGTATATGAATAAAACGCTCATGAGCGATAAACTCCAATCGGAAATTAGTTTATTTATTTCTCATCAAATATGGCATTTCAAACAGAAATATTTCTAGGGATGTTTTCTACTATCATCATCATTAGACCGTGTAAGTTTTATGTAAATCTATGATCTTAAAGAAAATTTTAATTACCAGTTCTGTAACGTTCCTTTAACATGGGAAAAATTGAAAATGTCAATTCAGTCCAATACCTTTACTTTGACCCTCTGCTTTGAGCAGAAGTAGGTCAAATTTTGCGGCCGTTTGCAGCCCCTATGGGCATTTTGGTACAAGCTGTTTGCAGCCGCTATGGTCTCTTAGGGGTTCAAGCAATAACAGTCATGTATAGGTATACATGAAAAGAACCGTTTTTGGAGAATTCTGACTTGACCTAAACTCATTATCAGATGTGATTCCAACATTATTTGGCAAAACTGTTGAATGCGGAAAAAAATTACAAAGTTCCAGTTGCTAGCAATGTAGCCTGTGACGTGTAACAACACATTACAAAATAGCCAGAGAGCCTGTTCTTCATGCTGGCACAATTTGTACTCAGCCGAATGGAAGAAAACATAAAACCTTACATTTACTATCTGATTCTTATCAACTTTTTGATTTGAAGAAAGGGACACATCTCAAAACTTTTCCAGATGTTATTTTGACATTTCTTGATTTGTATGTTGTTTATTTCCCATAACATGACTATCACAGTATCTCGCCTGCCAAAAAATGCCCTGGAATGTACAAGGTCACATGGTCTGCACTATTTCTACTAAGAAAGTATCGTGTATGATATGAGTAGTTGAAGGCTTAAGTGCTCAGAAATTGAGCCCTGAAACAGCGAGGAGAATTTCACATCTGACCTGGTGGGCACCAAATTCTATTTCTGATGTTTTCCTCTTGTTTCCGCACAGCAGCATTGCTAGATCACTGAAGCTGCACGATTCCAGCAGAACTGGGGAGGGTCCGTTAAACAGCCCCTGGTCCCGCTCCAAACGATCGAAGGAATTGGGGAAGAAGTGTGTCATGAGATCGACGATGCTGGAGGCCAGATTCAGGATTCCTGAGGAGAAACAATAACAATGGTTATAGGTAGCGTCTCAAAAGTTGGAACGGTAGAAACGTTCTGAGTGGAACGGATAAGTGTTCCAGCGCGTGCTCATGGACCGTTTCCGTTGGACTGCCGGAACGCTCCATTTGAACGTTCAAAATAGTAATGTGCATATTCACTCATGTAGGATTGCTCCTGTACATCGGCACAATGATGCGGTCCAGCTGAGTGTACTGGCAGTCTAATGGATTGCGGGGTGTGCCCACGGGAACGTTCTTTTGCACCGACTTTTAAGACGCTCCCACCAGTCAGACAACGCACCAACTTTAAAACATCTGTGAACATGCACAAAGCACTCTCAAACAAAACTTACATGATACTTTATCTGCTCACTCCTCCCCGAACCTAGCAGAAATGGCTTCCGCTCAGGTCATAATCTAAAAATCCCACGCACTTACAAAAGGGCAGGGGACCAGTTCTTCCCAGTTGCTGGTCCAAGATGCTGAAGCTCTCTACCGAACCACATTCCCAACATCAACTCACTCCTGGGCCCAATTTCAAAGAGCTGCTTAAGCACAAAAAGTAGCTAAGCATAACAAAATTATGCTTAACAGAATAAGGTTACCAACCAAACTACCATGCCACTTGTACAATTTGTGACTGGTATCCTGCTCATTTCTGTTAACAAAAAATTGTTAAGCAATATTGTCTGCTTAAGCAGCTCTATGAAATTGGGCCCAGACTTTCAAGATTGACTTAAAAACACCCATGTTCTCTTCTCGCCGCTTATTTCTTTTGTTGTCTTTTTGAGGCAATCTTTCACAGCATTGTAGCCTTTTGAAAACGTGCTATTTGGGTCAAATTTGTTTATCATTGTGGTTGTATAAATGTACCGAATAGTCATTGAAGTATTAATGAGATTGAGTTTAAGACGTCTGTGAAATGCCCTGCTATTTGAGAATAATGTGCAGCATTCTCACTGAACTGTAGTCCATTGGTCAACTACTAGTTAAAACACCTGAGGACCAGTCAGAATTCTCTCCAAGTGGCACGGCTGGCTAGATGCAGTGTTGAAAAGCATCCCTGTTTAATACGGGCAATTTTGGCATGGCATATCACAGTTACTCTTACCGGCATGCGATCGGTAGTTGTGAGTGAGCTGGTACACTCTCTTCGGTACGGACACTGCCGAGTGTTTCCCGAGGGCCTTGACCGATTTGCTGGCGTAGTGAAAGAGGGATTTCAGGTCGTCAAATCGGAAGGAAACTCCACGCATGATGCTCTGAGCAGTGTCTCCTATGGTAGAGAACAAGTGCATATCAGGTTATATCAAGTTGAAGTTTACAAAAGTTCAAAAGTACAGAAGAAAACTAATAACGTTTAAAGGCACTGAACACGTTTGGTAATTGTCAAAGACCAGTGTTCTCACTTGGTGTATCCCAACATATGCACAAAATATCAAGCCTGTGAAAATTTGGGCTCAATTGGTCATCAAAGTTGCAAGAAAAAACACCCTCGTTGTACAAATTTGTGTGCTTTCAGATAGGAATAAAAGGCTTCTTGCAAGAGTCTTTTATTATTATACCCAAAACAAACAAAAATTCAAACATCTGAACACAGAGACAGACTGACAGACGAACGGGAGGAACATATAAAAACCCACTCATTTGTTGACCGTGTAAATCAATGACTTTTCTTTGTTCTCCCATTGCCTGGACTTGTTTTTTTTTTAGTGACGTACCCATTGGTTTTGGACTTGAAAGCAACGCGATGCAAATTGATTATCTATTAAAAAATCGTGTGGTACCAGCTGCTAAAATAAAGGATTCAAACTGTCTCTAGCTACCCGTAACCTCAATGGTCCAGTAGTAAGACACTTGCTCTAGAATGTAAAAGGTTGTGGGTTCGAATCATTCATTCATTCATTTCATTAAAGGTTTATTAAAACTCACATTGCAACCAAATGGCTGAATTGAGCGATTTCATTTCATTTCACTTCATTTCATTTCATTTCATTTATTCTAGATGTGAGGCCAAGGATTCTCAGAAAAGCGAACTTAATCACTGTACTAGCCAGGAACCCAATGAAGAGAAGACAAAGAAGGAAGTTTCAGTTTTAGATGTGGGAGGAAATTATTCCAGGGAAAACCCACGCAGTCAGGTAGGGACTGAAAACCCAATCCACATACACATAGTGCTCCCGGCGGGATTCGAACCGGGGTCCAAACTGGGATCCTACAGGTGGAAGGCGAGGAAAGGTGAAAGACGAGGGAAGATACCACTATGCCATTCCTTTTTTATTAAAAAAGGAACATACAAAATAAATCACATGAAACATTAAAAACCAACAATAATCTCATCCAAGTAGTATGCACGTGGATTTTTCTCATAGGACTAAGGAAAGTACAGAGTATACAGTACTTAATACACATTGATGTATTGGTAAACACAAATACTATGATATCCTCGCTGTCAAAACACCTGGATCCCTTTTGTTGATGTCCTCGGTTTCAATAAGAAGAAACCCACACACACACACACAAATCAGGGTTCTCCCCAGGTTTTTTTTTCTTCAATTCTGTGGGTCATTCTGGACCAAAATTTCCGAAGTTTGGCCGAAGTACGCTGAATTGAAACAAGGTCTTCAGACTGTTTTTTACTTGGTGCTTATCTTGGTATTAAAAGCCCTACTGTGCAATCAGGAGCATTCTATTTGGTTTTCTCTTGATGATTTTTGTGGAAAAAAAACACACACAAAAAAACCCACTTTTTTTCCAGCCGAAATTTGCCTGTATCGGCACGCAAACCACGCGATCGGCCCGATATGCTAGCATGTGCATTGGGAGAACCCTGCAAATGAGAAATAGGAAGGAGCGGTCATATATGTACCTGTCAAAAAAAGTGCATTGGGGTCATGTGAGCATCGAATGAACAGCGATAACTCGGCTTGAGTGAAGTCCTGTGTCTCATCGACGTAGATTTCATGGATGACCCAGTCCATGGTCTTGATGTCACGAAGACGGCTGTACAGATGAAACACCAGGTCACCTTCATCAAAGTAGCTTTTCTGGTTCTTCTCATGCTAGATGGAAAACAAGAGAATACCACCATTTTTATTTTGTAAATTATATACGACTAAAATGGACTAAGGATATAAATTCTCTTGTGCAGCATTCTCTCTTAACAGTGATCTGCTGGCCAAACGCTAGTTACAACACCTGAGGACCAGTCAAAATCGTCTTCAAGTGGTGCGGCTGGCTAGCTCATTGTTGAAAAGCTAAACCTACTTTTTATGCAATATGGGCAAAATCTAGTGAAACGACAAGTCAACTGGCCCCACTCGCCAGTCACTAAAACTGTACTATCACTCCTTCCACTTTGCATTTAATAGGAGACTTTGGAACGCTAGGTGGCAGCAGACTTACCGGGTTAATTTCCATTGTTTACGTAGTTTTGAACATGCGCACATTGCCGAGAACAATGGATTTATCGAGAAAGTCTGCTGCCACCTAGTGTCCCAAAAGTCCCTCATTAAAAAGTTATTCTGGCTTCTTACTTGCCTCTAAAATGAGGAAGTTAATCACCCATATTGAAAAAAAAGGTAAATTCCGGGGGAAAACTTCAAGGTTTTTCTTCAAATGGCAAAGTTAATAATAAATCAAAATGAACCTCATATTTCTTGAAGAGCTGGTATATTTCTTCTCGGTTAGCAGTGAAGTTTGGCGCCCTCTTTCGACCGAGATCCGTGTAGTTCTCCAGGGATAAATAACCATGGTCAGTGTGAAGAGCTTCAACTGACCCTGCAGTAACAGAACAAACACATCTTGTTAAAGGTGTTTAAACTTAAAAGATGTTAAATTTGCATCGGGGATACAGAATATTATGGTTTTACCCTTACACCGATGTGTGTAAAGCAATGTATACTCAGTACTTTCCCCCGAGTCCTGTGAAAAGAATCCACAGGCATATTACTCGGGTTGGATTTGAACCCATGACCTTTGCCATTCTAGAGCAGATGTCTAACCAACTAGACCACTGAGAATGCCCGGTAGATAAAGGCAGTTAAACTTGTTACAATTCTCCTGAATTAATCAAGTATATCCTCTGACCCATTCCAAACAGCCGCACAGTTCACAACTTCAAGTTCTGCAAACAATCGTGGGTGAAGAATTTAGAGGGGCTTAGATTTGAGTTGGATCAGCTGAAAGTTAGAGCTGCGCATTTACGTTGATTTTCCAAAACGGTTAAACTGAACTTGTGACTTCTGTTTACATTAACCTATTTCTACCGATTCCAATAAGAACAATGAGGCACATCTGTAAAAGGAGCAGGGCCCAATTTCATGGCACTGCTTACCAAATAATTCTGCGCTGACGCGCATTGTAACATGTGTATTTCTATGGGACGCAGCTGGGCGTAAGCGCAGAATTTCACGGTAAGCAGTGCCATAAAATTGGGCCCAGATGTCAACACACTTTCAAGGATTAAAAACACTATAACCCAGTCTTTGCTGTCACAAAACCACAAAAACAAATTGTAGGGGATTGAAAATAATGCGTTACATTTGTAGGGATTAAGATCAGAAACATTCCACAAACAAAAGGGATGTCCATCATTCTCACTGGATAGTGTCTGAAGCTAATATTTTAAAGAAAAGGAAGGTCTTATTTATGTTTTACTGTCGGCTTCATTTAACTGAAATTTGGAACTGGATTTGAACGTACGGTTAAACAGTGAACCGATTAAATGTCCAAACCCTACTGAAGGTGAGTTAAAGATACAGGCATGTACAGGTGCGTGTAATTTACACGAATTTTGATAATGGTGGATTTGGTGTTTTTTTCAGTTTGATTAAGAACACCCAAGCAATGTAGCTTGTTATCATCAAATGTACAATGTCTTCTAAATAACTCTGCTGCCTAAAGTGGCAAGCTGGCTGGCTTTCCCGGTTATCTCAAAATTTAATCTTGGCTACGAAATGTACAAGATTTCTAACATAAATTGTGGTAAATAATTCTATATTAGTGGGGTTTTTTCCGAAAGTGTAGACATTTTCTCAACCCCTACCTTTGATGAAAGAAGCGATTTCCATCCAAATCAGTGTGGGATGATACGACAATTTCTTCTTGTTGATTCTAGGCCACAGCTCATAGGCAAACACCTCATAGGTGACCTCTCGTCTGGGATCGTACTTCGTCCTCCGATCTTTGCCTCCTTGATTGTCATGACGACCACCCTGGGCAGCAATATTGTGAAGGTCACTATCATCTTCATCATCTGGTGTACCCTCTTCAGGTTTGTCCTCCTGTGCTCTTTCTGCGTCCTCCTCGTTGTCGATGTCTTCATCATCCAAGAGGGGAATAAAGGTCAAGGGCCCATCCTCTGAAGGAGAACAAAACTAGTATGACATCAGATCTAATAAGAATTCTAGATTTGGCATTATGGCCCCAAGGAAGCAGCACTTATAAAGGAACCCACACTCTAGACACTGAACACCAGGGCCCAATTTTATACAGCTGTTTAAGTAAATTAAGGTTACCAGCCAAAATACCATATCATATGTGCACTCTGTGACTGGTATCCTTCTTATTTTTGCTTAGCAGAAAGTTGCTAAGTATAATTCTCTGCTTAAGCAGCTCTATGAAATTGGGCTCTGAAGGGTCGTCCTCTGAGCTTGAGTCACCTGCATTAGCCTGCTCAGCCAAGACAAGCTATTAGTGGTGTCATATCTAAAAATCTATTTTCATAAAATTTATATACAGCAGATGGACACTAATATGTAGTCCAGAGCTGTGTATTGAGAGAGTTGTGAAATAGAGAGACCAGTTTTCTTTAGTCAGGTGGTTGCTGGACGCCATTTTTGGGTCCAAATGCAGCACAACCCAATGCACAGTGTAGTCTAGCACCCTGTGTTCGCTCATGCATTTTTTTTTTACACAAAATGGCTTCAAAAATCGCAAGTTGTCGCAACTCTCTCAATATACGGCTCTGATGTGGCCTACTAATGGAGACCTCTGATTAGATGCACATTTACTGAACTTTCTGACCGTAATCTCTCACCTTCTCCCCATCCTCGGATCTTCCTCTTCATTGACCCATCAGCAGCCCGTGGGAAGTACGGGCGTGGCAGTGATGCATCAAGGAGCAGCATAAACTGACGCGAACTCAGGAACAATGGGTACCTGGCCTGAGGAGCATCCTGGAACCGCTGAGGGATCGGGGTATCCTGAAGACGCTGGGGCTCCGTGGCGCACTCACAAGCGTGGGTCATGTCGCAGAAGTTGCGCTGGACTTCACTGCACAGCACGGCGTTCTTGGTGATGAAGATTTGATGGAGATGATCCATCACAGTCGGGACTGCTTCGTCTTCCTCCGAGTCAATGGGACCGGATGTTGATGCAGCGCCCTCAACCAAAGCACTCTTGGCATCGACGCATCCTCTGGTCTCATTAAAACCATCGTCAGCTTTAGCATCTCCCGCAGCAGACAAATCCTCATCTAAAAATTAAAAAAAGGTGTCAGATAACTTTAGATTTTAAAACAAATAACTATAAGATATGAACCTCGGCGGCGGTTGGTGTAGTGGTATCTTTCCTCTCCTTCCACCTCTAGGACCCCGGTTCGAATCCCACCGGGAACTTTGTGGATTGGGTTTTCAGTCCCTACCTGACTGCGTGGGTTTTCCCTAGAGTATTTCGCTGGGGTTTTCCTTCCACATCTAAAACTGAATTTTCCTTCTTTGTATTCTCTCCATGGGGTACTTGGCTAGTTTAATGATTAAGTTCGCTTTTCTAAGAGTCCTTGGCTTCATAACCAGAATTAATAAATAAATGAAATGAAGTGAAAAACCTCCAATATCTTCCGCGGCTCTTATCCTCTGTATAAATAAGGCATGCTTGACAAATTCTTAAAGACTGCTGCATGTCTTACCGGCATCCTCTTGTGTCTTATCTTGATGAACAAAGGCTATGTCTCTTGGCAGCCATGGCTCACCAATCTCTGACGCCCTCTGCCAATACTTGAAGAATTTTGTCCACATTCTGTACAAGCAACAGGTTGTCTTTCCTACATCGAACAAAAGAAACCCAAACTTTGTTGTAAGCGAAATAGCACACAACCTATTAATAAGTTTTATTTTGCGATCATGCAACAATGTAAGTTGAATTAACCTTTATTGTTAAAGGGACACGTTGCCTTGGATCGGACGAGTTGGTCTGAAAAAAGGGTTTGTAACAGCTTGTTATAAAATGCATATGGTTAGAAAGACGTTATAAAAGTAGAATACAATGATCCACACAAATATTTTGATCCAATGATCCACAAAATGGCCGACCGTGTTTGTTCACGATGTAAAAGGAAAACCACTCAATCTACAAGACATATTTGTATGGATCACTGAATTCTACTTTTAAAACATCTTTCTAACCATATTCATTTTAAAACAAACGGTTACAAATGTTTTTTATAGACCAACGTGTCCCTTTAAACAAGCAAAACAATAATTTTACCCTCAGACAAACTGAGGAGTTTCATTAAAAATCGAGTATTCTTTTCTAATAACTTTTAAAACAAAACAAAAACAAAATTTTTTTATGAAACGCAAAGAAGAGATATTGATAATTAATTTGGTTTTATTTCTTCACCTGTTCCACTTCTGCCGAGCAATAAAAGAGACGAGGGTGGTTTCATCTGCAGGTTGATGATAGAATGCTCCAGCTCCGTCACACGGAATGGGAAATCCACCTTCACGTTACTGTCATTAAGCACAGCGTTGACAAGCGTGGAGGTTACCGAGTAGAACTTCATTATGTGGTACTCGTTCTCTCTGGAGCTGGCAGGAGGGAAAAATGGTTGAGGGGGCTTCTTGATGTCCTCCTGGAATGATCTTCCTTTCCGTTCTGGGGAGCTTCCAGTGATCTCTCTGAACAAGGTTGGTAACCGTTGTTGAGTTGAACCCCCTTGGAACAAAACAAAACATAGTCATAAAATATTGACTCAAGATATTGCATTGTACACTGCATTTATTCTCCTGTTAGAGTGATAAACTAAATACCATTATTAACGAATTCCGGTCTTGAAAAATTGCGCCCTTGAGCAAGGCACTTAATCATAATTGCTTCGTAGCAAGTTGGGAAGAAAGTGCATTCTGCTCTACCAGCCAGGCTCCTAGTGGAATATACCCATGCCTACATCATTACGGACTGTGAAGGGGGTAACCCTGCTTCAGCCCTAGGAGCAGGTGGCAATGTGCCCCTGGTGACAGTTAAGTGTAGCCCCTCACCTTGAAGTGGCCGTCTGGCCTTCTGATATTAGGCGATATCTAGTAAAGAAAAAGAAAAAAAACTTACCAGTTGGGACTTTATTACTCATTCCAATCAGATTCTTACGGATGATACACTCTTCGCCTCTCTCCACCGACTTGACAATGACCTCAATGGCATGTGACACCTTGTCATGGTCAAGGACAATGTCCCATATACGGATGATCTCCGAATAGACTCTGCCCCCTGCTACTGCCATGCCTTCAGAAGCACTGTCCCCTATTAGTTGTAATGAAACGTAAATGTAAAGTAAACCAACTGCAGCTTAAAGGGTGTGCATAAAATTGGTACAAGTAAAAGTAAAACAAATTCACAGATTTACACACAACTTACAGATAGTCATGGTTGGAACCTCCCTTTGAAATATTTTTTCTTGAAATGAAATAGTTTTTGAGAAATGAGTAACACAATTGGTTTTGATTCTTGCAAAGAATGTTTGAAAACAGTGAAAACATTTAAGGTTTTTTCCCACTTTTTTCCCCTGTGACTCCAATGACCGATTGTGCTTAAACTTGCACAGGTTTGTTATTTCAAGTATACGTTGGGTCATATTAAGTGTGGATACTGGTCTTTGAAAATTACCAATGGTTAAACATGTGCTTTAAATTGCTATTTTCAAAATGGAGTAACAAAACAATGGTGATGCACAAAAGAGAATAGCATAACAAAGATGGTGGCTGAACGACTCAGACATAGAAACAGAACTCAGAGAATGCTGCCTGTGAAGTTATCAATGCACATCTGGGCAAAATTTTACCTCTCCCATTGGTTGATCTGATTAATATTGCCATAAAGAAATGTCACATGATATGTCTACAGTTGACACAGAGGGCGTGCACAGTAGACACAGACGACAATTGAGCTCGGCATTCTCCAAGTTCTACTTCAATGTCCAAAGTTTAGTTAGTGATTTTATCAGTAAAACAAAGTCTTCATTCAAATTCTGCAAAAACGTCCTTTTCTAAACATGTGAATAGTCCGCTAAAAGCTCTCATATGACCTTTTTTTTGCTGTGTGGTGACAAACATTCCATAAAACACAGAATGAGCTAGATTGCCGACTTAATACAAAAATTTGCCTAAGGACACCCTGATGCCTCATTAAAGATAGGATCATCGTTTGGTTTTTGACAACGTAATGCTGATTTATAGGCAAATTTTTTTCAATAAAGATACAATAAAAATCACCTGTGAAAGTTTCAGTTGAATAGAGTGTCTACTTGCTGATAAAAAACTGTCATGGTATTTTTATCAAGCTCATCGAATCCACCAATGTTTACCGAGGTGAAAGCGGGTACCAACCGCATCTCTGGCCACATTGAGGGCAGCATTCAAACAGACACCACAGAAATTTCCTAAAGTCGCCTGCAGGTGATCTTTGGAGATTCACATTTTGTGACAGACTTTTACTGATTTCTAATAAATGGGGGCACTTCAGACAAAATAATTTCACAGGATGCTTACTACCATTACCATCTTTATAAAAAGTCAGCTTTCCGATAAATTACAGAATTTCTCTTCGGGTTCATGATCATGAACAAAGTATGATCCTATATTTAAAGGTATTATACAGGATTGGTAGAGCTAACAAAACAGTCGCAAACAAAGTTCATGTTTTGTGTGATTAACCATATACATGAAATAACAAACCTGTGAAAATTTGAGCTCAATTGGTCATTGAAGTCATGAGAAAATAGTGAAACAAGACCTTATGTGTTTTCTGTTTTTCAAACATCGAGTTTATTGTCACGCGTGATAAAAACTATGGTTTTACTCATTTCTCAGAAGCGATAGCATTTTAGGCAGAAATATTTTAAGGAACCCTTTCTACCATTACTTACTTTAAATCATGTAAGTTGTGTGTGAATCTGTGAACATTTGTGTTTTTCGATCTTACCAATAGTGTTCAGGGCCTTTAAAGGGTGTGTACAACATTGGTAAGAATGAAAATATAAATGCTCACAGATTTGCACATTACTTACATGGTATAAAGATGGTCATGGTAGAAAACTTCCCTTGAAATAGTTTTGCTTGAAATGCCATAGTTTTTACGAAATGAGTAAAATAGTAATTATCCTGCAGGATAAATTCCGATGTTTGAAAAAAAGTTAAAACACATAAGGGGGTTTTTCACTGTTTTCTCATGACTCCGAAGACCGATTTAGCTTATTTCATGTATATGTTGGGTCACATCGAGTTTGGATACAGGTCTTTGGCAATTACCAATGTTGTACACACCCTTTAAGACAAAATACAACAAATTTATTGTAGAAAAAGACAACCTTTCTGTTACTCTAGAAAGGCAACATTTCTGACAGTCCAGGCTTTTATCTTGGCTTTTCCAATTCATAACCGAGGTACAAAAAAAAAAAGGCTGGGGTATCTCACCCGAGGCAAGTCTTTTATCACAATCGTCACTACATCTTGGGGAGAAGGCTATAGCCAGCTCCCACAGGATACGACTCCCTCTGGTCAGTCTGGCCTCGTAAAGCTTCATGTTGTGCTGCTTCGGTAGTCCCTCAAGAGGCTTACAGAGGCGCCCTCGCCAGTCGCTGTTACCCAACATCTGAATCTTTCTAATGGACGTCTCCTTTAAGCTGAGCAGGACTTGCTTGTCACGTAAGAATTTCCAAACCTTTCATGAAGACACAAGATTTTGTTGAAACAAATTAGGACTAACTTTGTAATTACAACAAAAACTTACATACTGTTTTCCTCTCTTATTTTGTAAATTGTTCGAGTCTGCATTCATATCTTCTTACTTTACACATGATTTTTAAAAACCTATAATAAACCATTTAAAGACATGTTCTTATATACATAAGCTTCTTATTCCGTGAATTTGTCAGTTTTATAAAAAAATGTTTTTGAAAGCTGAAGTGTTTAACCCTTTAGAGACCATAGTGGCCACAAGCGGCTTGTACCAACATGCCCATAGCAGCCGCAAACGGCCACAAGGTTTGACCTACTTCCATTCGCATAAAGAGGTCAAAGTAAAGGTCATGTCCGGATATAACATTTTCCAATGTAGTATGTTAACATAGTATCCCAATTTCTAAACACGAAAACGAAATTTTCTGCTTCATGCTCTTTCTGTTGATTATTCTTCCAGCGTGGACATTACCGCTCCAGATTTTCGGCAATAACTCAAAAACGCTACCACCTTTTGAAATGAAGTTTTCACAGGTTTAGTTTTATGGTATATATCTACAACTACTTATACATAGGAATGAAACAAACAGTGGGTTCCAATTACCAAACGTATACAATCCCTTCAAATAACTTTGTCTTTATAACCACAACACCACTGAATTCACACAAACCTTGGCGGTGCATTCCACTTCCCAGATGAGATCGTCAAAGATGCTGGCGTTGATTATGATTTCTTCATCCTCGTCCTCATCTTCATCTATGTTTTGGGGAAAAAAATAAATTCTTTTTAAGTGTTGTATTGAAGCTTTCCCTGGTAAATACAAGGCTCACCCTTAACCCTCCGAGCAGCCACGGTAACAAAAATTTACATGCTGGATCCCCGAGGAGCGCACGGGAGGCACGGGTAAATAACCGTGATTGGGGGGCACAATTCTTGTACAAATGTTCTGAACAGATGAATAGATCGTGTTCCCTTGACCCACACACTAAAGATTGAAGCATTCTCGTAACTTTCACATTTTGGTTCACTACTAATTTTCAAAACATAGTACATTTCGAAAGGATTAAGTTTTTGTGCACACAGTAGGATTTTTGTGTGCACTCTTAATGGCACCCAGCTTTCCCACACTATTTGTCAACCTCTGAGTTCACTCACCCAGAAATCACTACAGTATATGAAAGAGGGGTGTTTATAGGTAGTTCAAAAACAAAATCAGCAGAATTGATCCACACATTTTGTAGTTATTAAAAAAAAGTATGAAGCTGGTGCTGGCTCCTGCTCCCCGTGGCTGCTCGGAAGGCTTTAACATGAGCCCGGCGTACATTGTCTAGTAAAAACTGCTATGAGCTAGTAAACACAACTTAACAATAATAATGACTATTAACAAGATCAAAGCGCTTCACAGTGAAGCTAGAACATTTATAAGAAGCTAAACAGAAATAGAAAAGAGGAAGGTCTTTGAGAAGTTTTTTGAATGTCTGAATTGAAGAAGAGTCTCTGATGTGAACAGGGAGTTTGTTCCATTCCCTGGGGCCGGCTATGGAAAAAGCCTTGCCACCTGTACTACGAGATTTGATGTTAACATGTAAACAGGAAGTATCAGATGAAGACCGAAGCCCCTGCCTACCTGGGACATGAAGTGACAGTAGGTCAATCAAGTAGGGAGGAGCTACGGCATGCTGGCACTTGAAAAGATTGAGGAGTAATTTGAATACAATGCGATGCCTGACTAGTAACTAGTGTAACTTCTCAACTTGCCCTGTGAGCTTATAAAACCTGTGCCACTAAATTGTTTAAAATACTGAAATTTCTTCCTTTTTGGATGTGAACAGTAAATTTTTAAAAATCTGTTCATTTATATTTGAGTGTGTGTATATACCTTCATTTGACCATTAAACCGGTTGCAATTGCTACTATTAATACATCAGAAAGGTAGATTTATGACAATACATTTTTAAAATCTTGGCTACTCAAACTTCCGGGAGGGGGGGGAGTAAAATGCAGTTTTCTAGCCCAGCGGGCCACTTTACAAAAAGCTTAAACACAAGGCCTGAAATCATTGTCCACTGCTCATCCAAAGCAAGGCAGCCTTTTGGACGGTTGTCTTTGACGGCCACATTGCTAGCTTTTTGCCATTGTTATTGGCAGATTTGCAGCAGATTAACTTTGTTTCACTAAAAAAAGTGTGTGCAAGAAAGCAGTGACTGACAATTTGAGTTTTAAAAGTCATTAAATTTATAGGAATCAAGTAATTAACCACAAGGGAAACTGACTAGGTAAATTTTGGTTCAATTTTGGCTTGCTCGTTATCACTAGTGTTCATCTCCAAAAATAAAATTATAGATACTATTTAATCAAATAGTGGCGTGGCGTGTCGTATCCGAGCGGATAAGAACACCGAACTCGAGCTCTGGTGTTTCTGATCAGCAGAGTGTGGGTTCGAATCCCAGTCGTGACACTTGTGTCCTTAAGCAAGACACTTAACCACATGGTTCGTCCTTCGGATGGGACGTAAAGCAGTTGGTCCCGTGTGTTGCGTAATGCACGTAAAAGAACCCAGTGCACTTATCGTAAAGAGAAGGGGTTCGCCCCGGTGTTCCTGGTTGGATTGGCTGCATACATGTATTGCGCCACAGCACCTTGTAAACCATTACATTGTGCTATAAATGAACAGACCTCATACTTCAAAACGTAGCTCCACATACCTTGCAAGAAATAATACCTTAAAGCGCTTAGAGGCTGGCCTGCAGTAGGCGCTATACAAATACGATATATTATTATTATTATTATTAATCAAGTCTGGTTCCAAACCTTCATTGTCAAGAACCTCCCAAGACTCATCATCCACTTCATCTTCATCTTCAATAGTATGGTTGCCTAGCAGATGCTGCGCTCCGCCTCGTTGGGGAGATATCTCAGCCTTTGGCTTGCTCATTATCACTTCCTCCAGGCCTGGTTGCTTGGGAACAAAGGCGGGCATCCGATCGAGCAAAGACTCCACCTCTTGCTTGAGCCGTTCCTTACGAGGGACATGCTCAGTAGGTTGCTGCGAGGAGTGCTGTCCATCTCGACTGTGGGCTTTCATTCCATGGTACTCTTCCTCATACTCAAAAGGATCTTCAGATGTGGCAGCACCACCTTAAAATTCACATCAATAAACAAATCATGAACTACGTTCAGAATTGTGCAGAGCACTTTGTTGCCTTCTTAAGTCAAAATACATCCACAAATTTATTCTTAAAAGGGAAGAAAACATCTCTGTATTTCTTGAAAAAACAGAAGTGTTAAGTAACCCTGTTTTATGAAACAGCTTTAAAGATTTTAGGCACAGCCATTTTGGTGTCTCCCTTTAAAACATTCAATATTCTGGCCAAACTGTGGCCGAGGGCAGAATAGTCTGGCCACATCAAAAAAGAAAACAATGTCCATGGCTATTATAGAATACAGGGTACCTGACAAGGGAGGTATAAGCATGACTTGGTCCGTTTCTACATCTTGACTGGCTGGTGATAAAAAAAAAAATAGTAAAAGACCAATTTTATTTCATTGTCTACTAGGATGAGTACATCACTAACTTGTTTTGCCTGTTTTGGTCATCACGTCTCTTTTGTCGTCACTGTAGTACTTGGCAGCGTCAGCAAGAAACATGTAGCGTCGGTCGGTGTTCTTAATCATATCGAGGGGAACCTTCCCTCCGTGATTCCTCAGCCTGGGATTCACCTTGTGCAAGCTGAGTAGCTTGACGACGTTGGTGGATTGGTTCTTGGTGCCCTTCATGAGGGCCAGGTGAAACAGGGTGTTGCCGCTACGGTCCCTGGCGTTCTTGTCCAGGTACGAGACGGATGTTTCATCCGAGGAATATGTAGTCAGAAGTAATTCCAACATGGAAAACTTGCGGTCTACAAAAAAAAATTGAATGGCTGACTTAAGAAGTTTGATTGGCATAAAAATACTACTATTTTGTGTCATAACATTTTTCTACAAAATATTTTTAATAATCTGTAAAACAAACGTCAGATTAGGTGCACAACATTGCTAATTAATTGGCTTAAAAACACTCTTCTCAAAACGAATTTTTCAGAGTTGTTTTTAGGAACTTCTCTCACCTTACACTCCAATGCGCAATCTTCGATCTACAAACAAACTTCTTATTACTGTCTCTTTTAAGACAACCAAATTCTATGGCGATCATGCCTTTTCAGTCTCCGCTCCCAATCTCTGCAATTCTTTACCAATAAATATCTTGAGCTACAGAATCTCTGGACATTTTCAAAAGCCTGCTGAAAACACATATGTTCGGCATTGCTTATGAATGACACTATTTATTGTGTTTATCCACTTGTTTTTTGCTAGTGTGCAAATCTCTCTTTATTGTGGTCTTAATTACATCCCCTGTATACTTTGATAATCTAAGTATCTTGTAATGTATGCTTTTCTTAATTTTCTATTTTTCCAGTGCCTCAGAATATGTTTGGTCATAGAAAGATGGCGCTTTACAAATGTTGTATTGTTATTATTATTTTTATTATCTTTGTCTACTTAAAGAATTCAAGAAAACTTAATCAGTAACCTCCCATGTAAAGGAAAAAGGAAATTAATTTGAAAGTTTCAAGTGCACAACTAATATCGTTGTATCTCGCGCGAAAATGCTTCATGCAAAAACTTGTTTGTGTGTACATCCGGGCTATTTTAAGAGAGACACAACATTTTGACAATTTCAAACTCGAGCGTAACGTGAGTGCTAATTTAGGAGATATTACATTTTTCCACTGACACAACGATATACAACTAGAACAAAATGTTGAAATTAACCTAACATAAAACAAGACAAACTCGTCTACTTACCATCTTGCAAAATTCCAATTTTCAGAGCAGCATGAAGGGGAGTGTCACCTGGATCAATGACCAAATGTGAGGGCGCTGCTTCGTATTTCAAGAGAAGGTTAACAAGGGAATAGAGTTTATTCTGCAGGCAGTAGACCAGTGGTGTCACTTTGTCATCTAGAAGGCCATTAGGTTTGGCCTTATTCTGGGGAAGTAAAATAGATTAAATCTTTGAAACTCTGTTTGGTAAACTTTTATTACAAAACAACAAGTTTGGAGATGAGGTCCCCTGAACATAAAGGATGTAACATTACAGAATCTCTAAATAATCTCAAAAAACCAAGATGTTTCCTCATAACTAATACTACGCCACCTTATATTCAAGAAAATATGAAGAGACAAAAATTAGCTGTTGCAAACTGCTTACAAACCAAAAGGACCTTTGGTATAAATGCAAAATATATTTAATGGCCTGACCATTCGACCCTAGCAGAGTTTTCTCGAAGGCTAAGTGACAACAAAACACACCATCAACAGGTACATGTATAATGATGTGACTAAAGCAGTCAATGAAATATGATGATGAT
This sequence comes from Plazaster borealis, assembly GCA_021014325.1. Lineage (NCBI taxonomy): Eukaryota > Metazoa > Echinodermata > Asteroidea > Forcipulatida > Labidiasteridae > Plazaster > Plazaster borealis. Next base: position 4,123,872 of record CM037471.1, on the reverse strand, counting down.
GAAGGGAGAACATCAATAAATCTTTGACCAATCATAGGCCAGACAGTTTACCTGAAGCAAAGCTTCCACCATCGGAAGCCTCCCTGGTGCTTTAGTCAGAGACTCCCACTTCAGCAGGAAGGCTAAGATGGAAACACCAGATGCATCACAGCCAAAGGCGACTCCCTGGCTAGTCTGGTGTGCACTGCTACTCCCTCCGACAAGTAACATAAACAAACTCCACCATTTGTCTTCCTTCGCCAACTCCTTCACAGTCTCGTTCCAGAATGTCGGCGGGGCAGCACACTTTGTTGTGGGACAAATTTCTGTAACAAATTTTTAAGAAGATCTCTTTTGAGATGAAGTTTCAGTTTCAATACAGTTGAGTATACTATCACATTCAAAATTTGGTTTGAAAGGAAGGTACAATGGTTTTGTAATCATCTACTACCATGGAAGCTTAAAGAGGAAGGGAAATGTAAAAATTCAATTTTGTGATGTACACATTTTCCAATAGATAGAGTCCTTGAGTGGGGAAAAAAATACAAATCTTCAACCTCATGTTAAAATGGTGTATATTGCCATTGCATTCGATACCCTCCCAGTGCAAAATTGTCAACATCCAAAACATCTGATGATATCATTCTGAGAAAAATTGGTCTGAACAGTTTTGTACGGTGATGTTTTGGTTCATTCCAGACTTTTTCAGAGCGAAATTTGAAACATGACATCATTGGATTTCAACAACTTATGGGTCTTTACATTCCAAGGAGGAATGTTTCGTAAGTCAAAATGTCAAATTCAAGGCCATTTTGATTGAATATCTTCGAAAGTCAGGAAGGAACCAAAACATCCCGTACAAAAATGTAGAGACCCATTTTCTCAGAATGATGTCATCTGATGTTTTGGATGTTGACAATTTTTGACCCGGAAGGGTATCAAATGCAATGGCAATTTACACCATTTTAATGTGAGGTTAGAAACGTGTAATTTTTCCCCCACTCACATGAGGACTCTATCTATTGGAAAATGTGTACATCACCAAATTGAATTTTACATTTCCCTTTCTCTTTAAATACTCCCCGCCCCTTCCTGATTGCCACCTATGGGTCTGAAACATTGACAGTTGGAAACGCAGACAGAAACAGATTTAATGCTTTGGAGATGTGGTGCTGGCGGAGGATGTTGACAATTTCATGGAAAGAGCGGAAAACAAATGATTACGTCAAAATATTGACTGGGGATGACACAACTATGTGCCAAAGGATGAACAAAACCAGACTACAGTATTTTGGCCGTGTCTCAAGAAGAGAAGGAGATAATCTGGAGAAGATTAATGTTCCAGGAAATGTTGAAGGAAGCCGTTCATGTGGCAGATGGAAACTCCACTGGGCCGATGGAGAAAAGGAGCTGACTGGCATGTCCCTGACCTCAGCCTACCGGTCAGCTTTGGACGGGCAGAGGTTGAACTCGGGGTTCTCCCCAGGTTTTTTAAAAACTGGGGCATTCTGGGTTAAATCTTTAGGATGCTTGGCCGAAGCGCGCTGAATTGAAACAAGTTCTTCGGTATATTTTCTACTTGGTGTTTTTCTTGGTTTTCAAAGCCCTACTATGCAATTTGGAGCATTCTATATGGTTTCCTTGTTATGTTTTTTGTGAAACTACCGTATTAAAAATAGGCCGAAATGTTCGCGATTCGGCACGCAATTCGCGCGTATCGGGCCGATACGCTGGCTTGTGCACCGGGAGAAACCTGGAACTCCGTCATCAAAAGGGTAACAATGAGCCAGTCGAGACTCTCAAGACTACGACAATGACTATGAACCTTCCAAACTCTTCCTTACAGAACACCTGCAGGTACTTTGCTTCATAATTCTCTTTCTAGTCTTTACCTTGAACCTTTTCCAAGGAAAGCAAAAGCACTTTCAGGCAACGGTTAAGATCCCGATACATGAAAGAGTGTTCATGGTGCAGGCCGATAAACTCCAAAAACAGGTCCACTGCCTCATCGTGTTTGCATTGTTCATGGAGTTTCAATCCTTTCTGGTAAGCGTCAAGTCTAGACTCGGCCTCTGTTCATAAAGAGAGAAAAAACAGATTTGTTTTCATTTTTTTTAGTATCGGTAGGAATCTGCATCTGTTGAGTACTGTGCAAACAAAGATATCCTGCCTAGGGTGCAGATGAGGCTCCCGAGGCCATCTGGTGCTCAATATGTGCCATGGTGTACCCCTCCTATCGAGTGTGTCTTCATTGTGTTCTGGGAATCTCAGGAATTCTTTGGAGGATTTTTTATAAATTGTTTAACCGGGGTATGGTAACATTTGTGGGGGCACCCTCTTCCACATATCAGGCATGGTATATGTCAGGCAGCAGAGGCAGGCGGGTAGAGCCCACACATTTTATCCTTACAGGGTAAACATTTTTTTATATTGTTATTATTTATTTGTTTTTAAACAAACACAGATCGAATCCCTGAAGGCAAAATAGGATTTGAATTTGACCATGGCACCCCGCTTTACGATTTCTTTGAAATAATTAAACAAACACTCATCAAAATAAACTTTTTTAATCGTCAATGTTATTCCCGATCACTGTGAGAACACTTCGTGCAGACATACCTTTCTTTTGCTGCAACTCTCTCTTTTCTTTCCGTTTTAGATTTTCCTTTCTCTTTTTCTCCTCTTGCTTTTGGCGTATTTTCTGCTGACGCTCACTTTCTTTCTTTTTCCTGTCAACCTCTCGTTTCCGGTCGTCTTCTATCTTTTGTCGCCTCTTGTGCTCCTCTTCCTGTCGTTTCTGCTCCTCGTCAAACATTTTCACCTGTCTCACTCTCTCAACTTCGTCAAACATTTCTTTCCTCTTTCTTTTTGTTTCTTCTTCTTCTCGTCTTTTTTCTTTTTCCTCCTCTTGTTGCTTTCTCAATGCTTCTTGTCTTCTTTTTTGGGCCTGCCTCTGTTCCCATTCCCTCTCTGTTATCTGCTCTCGTTGCCAAGGTGGCTTCTAAAGATACAAAATCAGACGTATAATCTTTTTAACCCTTTGGCATTTGTGCACTATTAAACATAACGCCATTCACCCCTCACCACGCCACAGAAATTCACAAGTTTTTCGGCCGTACCTAGTAATCCTCAGATAACTTTCAATGTGATTATTTTCTTCCTTTTGTAGAGGATGAAATTATCTTTTGAATGATTTTCACAGTCGTTTTGTTTCCTTTACCAAATTAATGCTCTGAGGTCGTAAACATAAGACAGATCAAAAACAAATATAAAACATTGTTTGCTTATGAAGTCAACGTTTGTTACGTGGAAAAATCTGCACACAAGTTGTCTCAACTGTACTATTGTCTCAAAGGAAAACAAAGCTACAAAAGTGATTGAATATAACCACAACCTACCTTTGGAAATGAAAAACGAATGCCTCTGTTACCAACAGATAAATTCTTTACCAAAACTCTGTGTAAAATCCTTTCAAATCACGCTATTCCGTGTGTAAAAACACCAATAAATTTATCGTGACACAAGTGGAAGGTTCCCAGTACTTTGTACATTGCGCGAGTGATACATGGTACGGTAATATGGTCCGCACACACGCACAAACACACACACAGAAAAAACAGCTACTCGTAGTGCCTCACATGCGTTGGTGATAGGTCTTCCAACCTTTGAACCTGTGGAGGTGGCCAGTGTCATTTTTTTCTTATGGGGACCGTGTGCTATTTTTAAACTATTGTCATCTTGAAATCGCGTTCTATCTACGGCTGTTTGCTGCGTTTTAATCGCATGTTTAAAACTCAAAATACAACTTGTCAAACTTCGAGGGCGCTTGCGGGCGATATGCAGAGTAATAGGCAGGGAGACTGTGGGCAGTATGCGAGCTAAATGGTTAAATCAAGAAGTTTCACTTTACATTCAAATAGCCAAAAATTGCAAATGTTTCAAGCAACATGTTTTTCCTCAAACATTTATCGAGATAGACTTTCGAATGGATAAATTAAAAAACAGACTCACCTGATCGCCAAATATTCTGCCATGATCAAAAAAGGGTGGTGGTTGCTGAAGATAAGAAATTGTACACAAAATTATCTTTCAGGGGAAAGTACATATTTATTTTGGGGGAAGTGTAAATTTGTTGTCATCTCACAACCATTTTCACCACAGACCGTGTAAGTCTTGGGCTCTTCAAACATTTTTAGGACACTTGGGTTCTCACTAAAATGTACATGGCATGTCATAGCCGAGCAGTCCAGTGCAATGACGCCTGCTTTTATCTCAAAGCCTCTCATTGGGCGAGACTTGCGCACTCTATACCCTGTGTAAGCTTTTCAAATCTGGTGGTCAAGTTTTAGGGGAAAAAAACCCCAGTAAGTATTTTGTCCGGGACTTTGTACACGCTCACACTAGGCTTCCTTTGATTGCAACTAGGTGATTTGTTTAAGGTTTTCAGGAGCTATTTTCTACACTCAATCAGCACCTTTGCGTGTCGTGGCCGAGCGGTCTAGTTCACCAGCCCCAATCTCTGGTGCTGTCAGCAGCAGAGAGTGGGTTTGAATTCCGGTCATTACACTTGTGCCCTTGAGCAAGGCACTTAACCATAATTGCTTGGTAAAAAGTTGGGAAGGTAGTGCATTCTGCTCTACCAGCCAGGCTCCTAGTGGATGATACCCATGCCTACATCTTTACTGACTGTGAAGGGGGTTTCAACCCTGTTTCAGCCCCAGGAGTAGGTGGCAACGTGCCCCTGGTGGCAGTTGATTTGGGTCGAAAGCAGTTGTAGCCCCCACCTTGAAGTGGCCGTCCGGCCTAGTGAAAGGCGATCTCTCATAAAAAAAAAATTATAATAAATAACACTAGACATGAATTTTTGTTGAAACAAAAACAAGGTGTTCAGTGTAGACATGTTCGAATTAGCAGAACTGGTGAAAAGTAGAGAGAAAAATGGTACAGTTGTCTGTATGAAATAATGATATATAACGAGAAGTTCATTGTGGTTCTAAACACTTGTATTTTTGAAACAAGAAACTTTGATCAAGCGTAGCGGGTGCTACAGACATTTGATGTACCAACGTAAACTTGGGACATATTTGGAACAGTTGTTCAATGCGTGATATGTAGGTACACCTGTACGTAATCCATGAAGTCCACATTGCGCCAGTAAGGTTTTAACCCTTTCCCGATCTGTATGAAGCACTGTATATTCAGTACTTTTGCGAGTTTGTAAAAAGAAAAACAAAAAACAAAAGAACAACACAGGCGAATCACTCGTGTTGGATTCCAACCCGCAACATTTGCACTGCTAGAGCAGATTTTCTTACCGCCATACCACAGAGCTTGTGTACCTTTGTTGGCCGACAAAAGTGCTCACATTACGTTTTTGCGTGGATAAGACTAACAAAGCCTTGTGCCAAATCAGGCTTCGTGGCTGATCAATGAACCTTCTGATCAATGGAGCGGAACCGCCAGCCACACTGCTTCAAGCATACACAGTAAATGCGGTCAATACATACATGTACATGTAGGTAGTCTTGACGGTCCAACTTGAAATGTTCAACTTCCGATTTGAACCAGAAGTGAGTGTAAAAATCCAATATGGAGTTATGATTTTTGAGATAATAAACTTTGAATTAATGTATTTCAATACCCAATGACGTCATCATGACGTAACTGAAGCGGTTTCATCTCCTAATGAATATCTAACTATATGTGAAGTTTCAAGTTTATGTGAGGTTGGGAAGGGTGTTTTAATACCGGACAATCGCGGGGATAAGAAAAAGAAGAAGTTAAACAAAAAATTTAAAAAATTCGAACAAAAACAAGCGGTGTTCCGAGCTTCGCTCCGAACATCTAAAAACTCAGACAGACATGTTTCACTAGAGAAGTTGTAGCATTACGAAACTACAATTAAAAACTCACCCGAGGTTGATTGGATGCAAACATTTTCTTTGGATCAAAGAATGGCCGCTCAGGCCTTGGTGGATGAGTCGGGAACCTCGGGCGAGGGTATTGCTGGTGTTGAACCTTCAGATTATAAATTTATAAGTGAGTGTACAGATTAACCATTTACAGCAATATTTGGAAAATTCAAATTTTTTTGCCAAATGTTTGTGCACTTCTTCAGGTGAGGATAACTTGTAACAGATCCACTTGTTGGTTAATTTTTAATGTATATTCGGTTTGCTGTAACACCATGTGTAAATCTACTTTGCTCGGTAGATTTTGTTCTTTGAGAACTTGTCTTGCTATTTATTTAACTGCTGCGGAGTAGATTTCGGAATTCGGAAGACTACTAAGTTCTGAAAAGAACTGTCCTCCTTATTAACTACTAGGTAGGAAATCGGCCGGGACTACTACTTTCTTCTGATTGGTTAATGCACCCAGCAGGAAATGCGTTTCTTGCAGGTGATTGGTTAGTGGGTTTGTTTTGAATTTCTTTCCTCCCAGATGAATGAAGTGGTTGTTGCTACAAAAGCATATGCAGATTTTTATTTATTACTAGTAGTAGTCATTAAAGTGCTACATTTGACTTTCCTCTTTCCCCCCAGAGGGAGGGCGATGGTTGTCCAAATGAGATTTACAAACCTTTCTCAAAGTTTTTTTTTGCTTCAGATTAAATTTGCTTACATTTCCTGCATTGTACGGGAATCGTGGCTGTCCTTGCTGTTGTTGCTGTGGTGGTGGACTAAATTGCTGTTGCGGCTGTTGTTGACCTCTATAATTAGATCTCTCCCATTCCAAAGTAGTACCACGCAAAAGGCTATGCACCTCACTATTAGCCCTTAATATCGAAAGATCCAAAGGCTTCTGGCCTTGTCTGTCCATTCTGGTTGGATCGACATTATACTTCTTGAGGATGTTTACAATGACTTGAGTATATTGAAATGGACATGCCGTCTTGGCGACCACGTGAAACAGAGAATCTCCAAACCGATCTGTGGGGTTTCTCTCGGCGCTGGTTTTGCAGACACGTTTGAAGAGATACTCCAGAAGGTCAACCCAACCTGCGAGTTTCAAATATCGTTGTGTCTGTGAAAAAACGTTGTATCTCGATTGTGCAACGTCATATCTCGCACAATATTGCTCTGTGCAAAAACGTCGTATCTAGATTGTGCAACCTCATATCAGGCATGAAAATGCTCCATGCAAAAACTTCGCATCTCGGTGCCTATTGGTGTTGTGTACATCCGGGTTCTTGTAAGCAAGATCTGACGTTTTGAAACCTTCAGACTCGTGTGCAACATAAAGGCTGTTTGACGAGATCCTTTCAGACTCGCGTGTAACGTATGCTATTTGCGGAGATCCTTTCAGACTCGTTGTAATGTAAATGCCAATTGACGAGATCCTTTCAAACTCCCATGTAGCATAAATGCTATTTTAGGAGATGCAACGTTTTTGCACTGACACAACAATATATATCAAAAATTCTACGAATTTATAGTATAAAATCGAGTGACAAGGACATACCATTTCTGTTTTATACGAAATCTTTTGGATATGCGACCAAAAGTAAAGTTCCAACTTAACTCACCAGTTTTCAGGGTGTTTTCTACAGCAAAGTGAAGAGGCGTGTCACCTTCTTTCTGGGAAAGACCTTCGACCTTTGACCCATGTTTGATGAGCTCAAGCAGAAGATGCATACCCCAATCCTTGTGTTTACTCATCACGTATCTATTGAAAAATAAATAGCTTTATTTACATGTAGTAAACAAAATTAATGTTTTCTTGAATTTTTAACATTTTTAAAAAACGGAATCAGATTACAATAGGAAGAATATCAGGCCTGCCTCTTGTACTGAAGAAGTACCCCCCCCCTCATAAATATTCATGATCGAGAGGTGAATTCTAACTGGTCCATTCACCATAACAAAACATATTATTTTTTTAGCAGTGTGCATGTGAGTGTTCACGCAAAGGTTAATATGCATGCGCAGTAGACCATCGCCATGGGCAACAGTCACGCACAGGGTAAATACGCATGCGTAGCTAGACTATCGCATGTGTAATAGTCTACTGCCAGCGCTTTTTGATTAGCAATTGTTGAACTGTAGCATGGGTGTACAAACATGAACATCACTGCTACACATATATGGAAAGATGGTGGCACACATAATGCCAACCCACACTTTCTCAAGCTCATTGATGCCTAACTAGAGAAGTATGAGAAATAGTAAAACAAATAAAACGTGGTTTATTTCAGATGAACGTTGACCTAGGTGAATCCTCGGGAACTAGTTGGTAAACTTCCAATACCTCGTAGGGAGCAATTATCAACTGTCCGACCTCATACCATATTATATTTGTATCTTACTACTTCATTTAAATTAACATTCGTAAATACCCCAGACAGTTTTGCTATTCCTACTGGTGGAGAGCACGTCACGTGGGGGTTTTAACGGCTGATAAAGACATAGCTGGAGCTGTTTAAGACCGGCTGGCTTCCCGTGTTGGGCGCCCAGGCTCATTTACGCCAATTTACTTACGCGGACGCAATATATAGCTATTACTAACCCAAGCGTAATCTTTTTGTAAACGCGCGTACACACAACCCAACGCGCACAAAACAGAATTTTACAAAAGTGTTTGAAAATGTACAAACGTCGAAAATTCAAATTCTAAATAGAAAGATTGTCAAAGCTTGTCTATATAGGCCTACTTGTAATTTTTTCGCTTTTTAACAAAAGGGTATTTATGAATGGGAATAAAAGAGTAGGGACTCGTTCTTAAACGACCGTTTAAAACCTTGCAGGATCGTGGCCGTTTAAGAACTCGTCACCACTCTTTTATTCCCTAAGTATCAATTCAGTACAGTATTGGATAACTTGCCTTGTCAATGGTTTCAGATCTATGGATGCTGTGTTGCAACCTGTAGCTACACCACCGTGTCCGACATCATAGCATTTTCCTGACCGTGTCCCACCCCGGAGAAACAACAGGCGTAGTTCCTTTTTAGAAGGGAAAAACAACAAATCAGGTACAAATATTTTTGTTTCACATGGTTTTGAATCAGGGAATAACAGAGTGGCAACTCAGTCTTAAATGGTACAAACCTACCTTTAATTCTGTGCACAGCTATGCCAACATACACAGCGCATGTTAGGGCTCGGTTGAATCCAAACTTCGTCTAAATCAAATTATGTTGCTATTGATCCCCCGTGCACGACGCACAGCGCACTTACGAGTACAAAGTGAATACCCTGTCCCAAATTATGGGAGTCAAAATGTACACAGAGGAATTGACCCCCAAAATGGTGGAAATGGTAGAATCACATTTTGTGGAGATACATTCCGCATCTGAAAGGGTCAATACACCTTAAATATCATTCTAATAATAACAATAATAATAATAATCTAAGCACTTATATAGCGTTCTTACGCAGAAAACAATGAAAAATTAACAATGCAAAGGAATGAAAATGAAATAAATAGCCTAGTAAGCAAAATAAGTCTGGAAAAGGTGAGTTTTAAGCGATGTTTTGAATTCAGTAAGTGAAATGGCATGACGTATTTGATAGCGAAGATTGTTCCAAAGGTTTGGAGCAGTTGCATAAAAACCTTTGGAAGATGAAGAGTATCTGAGTTTAAGATTTTGTGAGAATCCTTGCAATCTGAGCTGGAACGGAGTGTGTTATTAGGCTGGTAAGGAGTGATAAGTTCAGTAAGGTAAGGGGGAGCAGTTTCGTTCCAACATTTATATGTGATGGTTAACAACTTGAAGATGATACGTTCATGAATAGGAAGCCAGTGGAGTTGTTGAAGGAGGGGTGAGACCTGGTCAGATTTGTTTGCCATAAAGATTAATTTGGCTGCCCTGTTCTAACACCATTGTCTTGTTCCAGTTTCCAATAACAATCATATGTGTACTGACTCTCATTGTACAAAAAGGGTATCAGACTATTCTTCCCTTCCAGGGCCCAATTTCATAGAGTTGCTTTTAAAAGCGAAAAATACTGCTTAACAAATGTCTGCTAAGCAGAAATTAGCAGGATAACAGTTACAAGTTGATCATGTGACATGATTGTTTGGCTGGTAACCTTATTCTGGTCAGCATAATTTTGTTGTGCTAAGCTACTTTTTGTTTAAGCAGCTCTATGAAAATGGACCCAGGGCACAATTTGGCTTCTTTGACTTAAGGTTGCAGGTTAATAAGCCCTTGGTTCAATGCTGGAGTCGTCAGTCCAACAGAATATAAAAAAACATAAAGAAGGATTTACAAGGGTTCGAGATGGTTAGAATTTCAGTAGAGAGTGCATGTACTTACAGCACAGTTATTTTTCTTTGCCAGCCGTTGGACAACTTGAGTCCATACTGATAGGCTGGCAGTAAACGACCTGAACAGATATTGACTTTTCGGCCAGTGATCTAACAATAGGAAACAAAAACATTTTAAATTATATATCAAACGAACTTGTGAATATGTTAATTTATTAACTAAGGTTGTTTTCACAAAATGTGGACAAACTATAATTACAAACAACACTTCGGGTTATGTTTAGCGTTTTGCACAGTTCTGTATTTATGCACGTAACAAATTCTTAAAAAGACTCGGCTTGATTTTACAACATGTACAAAGCACTATTAGATTCATTTTAAGATGAGTTGTCAATATTGCCATAGTGGTTTCTATTGTGACATCAAACTTTGCTTAGTAATTGAGATAATAATAATATTAATAATAATAAACCATTTTTATATAGCATATATCACCGTGAGGTCCCTATGCGCTGTATAGGGGAAATCAACAATTGTACAAAGTAAACAGAGTATGTTTTCACCCGGGTTTTGAATTGTTCTGTTGTCTCAGCCTGTTTAACAAACTCTGGAAGCCTGTTCCATAACTGAACTGCTGCATATTGGAAAGAGGGGGAACCATACCACTTGGTTTTAATAACTGGGGGAGTCAGAAGGGATTTATATGTGAAGATCGCAGATCTCTAGCTGCTTTATCCTGAACTAAACTTTGAAGATAAACAGGGGCAATGCCATGGATACACTGATAAGTGAGAACCAAAATGTTAAAATCTATTCTAGCCCGTAATGGTAGCCAATGTAAATCATTTAGAATGGGTGTGATGGATTCCCGAGTGCGAGTTCTGGTGACAAGTCTAGCAGATTGATTGATTTGATACACAGTTAAAGGCACTGAACATGTTTGGTAATTGTCAAAGACCAGTGTTCTCACTTGGTGTATCCCAACATATGCATAAAATAACAAACCTGTGAAAATTTGGGCTCAATTGGTCATCGAAGTTGCAAGAAAATGGTGAAAGAAAAAACAACCTTGTTGTACAAATTTGTGTGCTTTCAGATAGGAATAAAAACTTCTTGCAAGAAGTTTTTATTATTTTAGTGAGAAAATACCTCTTTCTCAAAAACTACGTTACTTCAGAGGGAGTCGTTTCCTACAATGTTTTATACTATCAACAGCTCTCCGTTGCTTGTTACCAAGTAAGTTTTTATGCTAATATTTGTTTAGGGTAATTACCAAACGTGTACGATACCTTTAATATCTATCTTAGCTCTTTGTGAAATTGAGTCCAGCAGGGAATGCTTCTAACCGTATAGCAAAACAGATTAAAAAGTATATCTTGGGGAATCTTTTGATCACATTATTGATTTTAAAATATTCCACCCTTCCAGAAATTCTAAGCCAAACCCATTCAGACACATTACAATAACACAAGCAGGCAGTCAGCGTCAGTTTATTGGGGAGATGTTGAGAAAACAATGTAGGCCAGATGTTCATGGTGTGCTGGGTTTTCACAAAAGCATAGAATTATGAAATGGCCCAGTAGGTCTACAACCTTGAACATCCTAACTATTAATAAACCTGACGCCATCACCCAGGATAAACTGCAGATTGATTGCAACATTTAATAGAGGAGTCGCATTTCCTGTACATTACAGCATTTTTAGTTCCACAAAACAGTGTACTGGACCAATTCACGGGACGTCATCACCCGCCAGAAATACACATGTCAGATTTTGTCCATGTTACTGTGCAGGCTGTGCATTATCGCAATGTGCACGCTGTTTAGACACTCACCATTACGTGCAACTTGACTCCCAAAATGGCAAACCACGAGTAGGTACAGTAGCCTCTTGTGAAGACAGTGCAAAAAGGAGGGGGGGGGGGTATTGTTTCAAGTACATGTAATGTGAGCAATTTACAAAGCCTGGTTCATACTTCATGCAAAAGTGAACGCGAAGCGAGTTGTGTGACGCAGCTGTTTTCTAATTGTGACACAAGGAAAATCGCTTCGCTTTCGCAATTCACGTTAAGTATAAACTGGGCTTAGTTCTTTCCGGGCTGAATTCCCCTTTAATAGAAGAAAGGACTAAATTCTGATGGCTGGAATTAAAGTTCAATTATCTGATATGTTTAACTCATTTTTTCTTACCTTGTAAATGCCACATAAATTCAGCTTTGTGCAGCCAGTTGTTTTTTAATAAAAATGAATGAATGAATAACATGTCAACAAGGTGTATTGTTAAAACACAGGCATGGCATTCATCCGTTTTTACTACCATCGTTTGTCCAACAAAACAACATGTGCGGCTATATTACAAGTCAGGAAATGAGCATTATGCTAATGGGTACTGTATGGCGGATTTCTCCTTCCCCCCCCCCGAAAATGCCTTCCGTGTGGTTCTTTGCTAAATTTGATTTTTCCGATATAAAATTTAGTATCTTTATGAAATAAAACATTTAAATATAAAGGCTGTAGTGAGAAAGAAAGCAGGTGGGGATGATATATTTGTTAATTTTTTTTATTTTGGCCTATGTTCACTAAACTGTCGTTGAGAACAACACATACTCACCCCACAGCTTGACAGCTAGGACTGTGATTTCATACGCAAAGAGAACCCGATCAGAAAACGAGCGCTGATCACTGCCGATGATCTTGATGTATCCATCGATCAGGGCCTCCATTGCTTCATCCTCTCGATTCAATTGTTTCATCACTGTAGCAACTCGATAGTAACCCTGTGAAAAGAACCAAAAAGTAGGTGAAACAAAAATAAAACCAGGGATTAATTTCATCGAGCTGCTTTAAAGGCATCGTACACGTTTGGTAATTGTCAAAGACCAGTGTTCTCATTTGGTGTATCCCAACATATGCATAAAAAAACAAGCCTGTGAAAATTTGGGCTCAATTGGTCATCAAAGTTGAAGAAAATGATGAAAGAAAAAACACCCTTGTTGTACAAATTTGTGTGCTTTCAGATAGGAATAAAAGGCTTCTAGCTAGAAGTCTTTTATTATTTTAGTGAGATATTACCTCTTTCTCAAAAACTACGTTACTTCAGAGGGATTCGTTTCTCACAATGTTTTATACTATCAACAGCTCTCTGTTGCTCGTTACCAAGTCAGTTTTTATGCTAATATATATTTTGAGTAAATACCAAACGTGTACGATACCTTTAAGCAGAAAATAATGCTCAACATTTTCTGCTATGCAAAATAAGCCGGATACAAGTCAAAAATGATACATGTGGCATGGTATTTTAGCTGGTAACTTTATTTTGGTAAGCATATTTTTGTTTTGCTTAGCTACTTTTTATGCTTAAAGCAGCTCCATGAAATTGGGCCCAAGCCTCTCCTACCCCTGAAACCCATCACCGTCATCGAGGCTCGAAATTTTTTTGGGAAAGTCCACAACACTACAGAGCCTGTGGCTCAACCTTTTCATTGGACTGGCATTTATTTTACAAGACCAGAATCAAAATGAGTTGATCAAGAAGTAAGAGAAGATAGATGGCTTACAAGTATGTGTTGTACACTTTACTCAATGCTCAACAAAATTGAAAGATATTTATCACTTTCATAGTCAGCATTTTATCACAAAGATATTACACAGTGAGGTATTTTATTCAATTGAAAAACACAAGACCACCGGTCTTGTCCCGTCATGAGTTTACTGGCCCGACGCTAAGTTTAAACATTTAAAGTAGATGGAACATTTCTAAAATTATCGGCGAAAGAAAAATCACAAATTCTGAAGATTTTTACAATTTTTTAGTTAAAGGTTTAATGAGACTAATAGTGTGATGACCCGGTCTGCGTGTTAATGACCTTGGTTGGTGGCTGGCCGCTGTAAAATGGAATTCGCCTTCTGCTCGGTCCATGAACAGCGGCCAGCCACCAACCCAGTCATTCCATTACCATGCAGTCATGGTAGTGAAGACCAGGTCATCACACCATTATTCTATAATTATTGTGACATTAGGCACCTAAAAATGTTGGGTCCATAAGAAGTTGTATGGTAGCACTCAAGTACCTTTTACCCTGTTCACAGTTTCCATTCTGATTGGTCACAACTCATCATCTGGGTGCATTAAACAGTGATATTCATGTTAACAACATTTTGAAAACTATGTCTTTCATGTTAACTTTTGTTTTATTTTCTCAAGTTGTTGCGTAAATGTGTAATGCTTCTCTGAAGGTATCGTACACGTTTGGTAATGGCTCAAAACAAATATTAGCATAAAAACTAACTTGGTAGCAAGCAACAGAGAGCTGTTGATAGTATAAAACATTGTAGGAAACGACTCCCTCTGAAGTAACGTGGTTTTTGAGAACTAAAATAATAAAAGACTTCTTGCAAGAAGTTTTTATTCCTATCTGAAAGCACACAAATTTGTACAACAAGGGTGTTTTTTCTTTCATCATTTTCTTGCAACTTCGATGACCAAATGAGCCCAAATTTTCACAGGCTTGTTATTTTATGCATACAGTATGTTGGGATACACCAAGTGAGAACACTGGTCTTTGACAATTTCCAAACGTGTTCAGTGCCTTTAAAGGTATTACAGGATTGGTACAGTTGCAGACAGTGTTCATGTTTTATGATCACGATTACACATGAAATAACAAACCTTTGAAAATTTGGGCTTAGAGGCACTGCCGTCGATTTCACCAAACTCTTCCTATTTTAGGATTAATCCTAGGCAATGCTAAGAGATAGGACTAGTCTTAAGTTAGGACGAATATCTTAAGACTAGTCCTATCTCTTAGCATTTCCTAGGATTAATCCTAAGATAGGAAGAGTTTGGTGAAATCGACGGCTGGACACGTTTGGTAATTGTCAAAGACCAAGTAAGTTTTTATTGCCATTAATTTTCAGAGTCATTACCAAACGTATACAGACCCTTTAACAATCCTGTATTTCATAATACCTTTTGGCCACGAGTCTTACCTTTGCAAAGCTAGGATCAATTCGGACACAACCTATAGCATCATCATATGCATTGGGAATATCTCCGAGGTTGATGAAAGCCATACAGCGATTGCTATGAAGTAAAGCAATCTCATGCTTGCTCAAGAGATTGAGGCCGGTAGTTTCACAACTACCACAAATGTTTAGAGCCTGGGTGTACAAATACACAGCCTTGTCGGGCTCCGAGCGGATAACACTGTTCCCAAGTTGTTTCAGATTTTCAACTTCATGGCGTATTTCTTCTGTAAAAATATAAGTGATATTTGAAGCTTTGTTAGAGAGTTAGCTATTAATACTAGAAAACTTATGGGCCCAAAAAACTATGCACAAAAATCTCTCTTCGGAGCAGTTGCGGACCATGGGAGGGGGATGGGGGTCCTGAAGAGGAACGTGCCCCCCCTCCAATTTTTCAGTGATCCCCAGGCATCCCCTCAAAGAAATCCAAATAGTGACCTCAAAAAAGAAGAGCCTGACCCCTGCCCCCCCCCCCACAGGAAAGCAATGCATCCCTGTGCCACCCCCCTGTTAAATTAACCGGGCTACACCGCTGACTTCGAATGAGTGTTGGCTCTGAAAAGAGCAGTTTTAGTCATGATGTTTCGAGCAGTAAACTCTGCTCGTCTTTAGAAGAATGATTAACCGAGTTGTTAGAAAACATTCCGAGGCGCAAGTTTCCAAGACAATTGATTATCCTACTTCTTAGATTTCTACAATACATCCAGATTGTATGTACTTTCACTCAATAAACCTTTAAAGTCATCACCACAATCAATCTTGGTGATTTGTGGCGTGTCGTGGCCGAGCGGATAAGAACACAGAACTCAAGCTCTAGTGTTTCTGAATTAGCAGAGTGTGGGTTTGAATCCCAGTCGTGACACTTGTGTCCTTAGGCAAGACACTTAACCACATGCTTCGTCCTTCGGATGGGACGTTAAGCCGTAGGTCCCGTGTGTTGTGTAGTGCACGTAAAAGAACCCAGTGCACTTATCGAAAAGAGAAGGGGTTCGTCCTAGCCCTGGTAGGACGTCAGTCAGTGCCACTGCACTGACTTCCTGGGTATAAAGATCCTTTACAATGCGAACAAAATTTTGAGTAACATTTTAAAATATTTTTATCTAATTTGAGAAGCTGAAACTCCATTCACTTATTCTTGGTGCCTTTAATTACACTTTTGCAGAGGGACAATTCCACGCGAAAGTTGACATAACTCAAAGAATTTCAAATAGGACTTTTTGAACTTTTTTCACTTTTGCAGGTGACACTGATACCTAAACCTTATGAAAATACATTGATATCACCAACATTTGCTCATTTTTATTTTTCCCCGCTCATTTGAATATTAACGCATAATTAAACGTCAAATTTTCACAAAAAATGAAAAAATTTGACTTTTTTTTTTAATCTTTCATTATTTATCAACAGCAACATTTAAAAAAAAATATTATATGCATAGTAGTACTTAGGATACCTTCTTTAAAAAATTGGGGGGAAAAATGTTTTTTCTATTTGCATAAGTACACTGCACATGAATGTATTTTACGTTTTTTTTTTCCACGCAACCATGTAACGTCCGTAACATTTTGGTCATCTTTTTCCTCTAAAACAAAATCTAATAAAGATTTTTTTTTATACCACATATTCAAAGCTAAGTTTTGATGGGTAACTTTATCCACAATGAAACTTGAAAATCCAATAATTAGAACTAGGCTAACGAGCGTTACGGACGTTATAAAATTTTGTTACGGACGTTACGTTACGGACGTTACACATTTACAGTGCACAAGTACATGGTAATAAATGTACACACCCCTATTTAACAATGAAAAGACCCTGATGCACATAGAACTAGGTCAGTTGAGTATAAATTGTATCAGTTTTATGCCTTTTGGTGGGAATGTTAGAAACACATGTCCAAGGCAGGCAGTATACAGCATAATGATCTGTTCACCTGGCCAGCCGGGGAGGAACTAGCCTTGATCAAGGCGTTGGAGGTTTTTTTATTTTTTATTATTGTAATGTTTTAATTTTTATTTTATTTGCACCGCGCTACCCGCCCGAGCTACCAGCTATGTTCATGGACGTGTCTGCGTGCATAATCAGTGTGCGCATGCTCATATTATTGTGAGCTATACGTCCCGATCAACGCCTTGATGGTTTTGTATTGAAGCCAATGACTCATTACTATAATGCGCGCGAAAGGCGAGACCCCATTGGTCAGTGGCGGAAGTCTTGTTTACTCATTCTTATGAATATGCATGCAGTATCCAGATGTGGCTACTGCACTGGCGCGCCGGTTTGAATTTGGGAATATTTTGTTATAATAATATCTATCTGAAAATGTTGCGTATTCTCCACAAATTGTCAGCTGAGCGAGACAATGAGGGCAGGAATATGAGGTTGAGTGGATCGATTTAGTACATATAACATACACACCATTTCCCATCAGGAAGACGCTTTTCTGACGTTTTATTTTATTTTATTTTATAATGGCCTATAATGACAAAGTGCATCCGTAACAAGCAGGGAGAACTCCTATCAAACACAACAGAAATTAAACAACGGTGGTTTGAATACGGTCAGACACTATACAACCATAAAACGGGGGCAGATCCATCAGTCTGTGCAGATATGCACTCAATGCCTACTGACAGCGAACCTTCAATCCTCCGGTCTGAAATTGTGGAAGCTATTTACAAGCTGAAAGCAGGCAAATCTCCGGGAACAGACGAGATACCAGGCGAACTACTGAAGATGGGAGGCGATAGTATGATCGACAGGTATCATCGCATCTGTAACAATATATGGTCATCTGAAAGGATACCAGACGAGTGGACAAAATCAATCATGGTCACATTACCAAAGAAGGGAGACACCAGTTGCTGCGAGAATCATAGGACCATCAGCCTTATCAATCATGGTAGCAAAATTCTCCTAGAGATAATAAGAAGGCGCATGAAGCCATATGTCGAAGCTATTCTGTCAGAAGAACAGGCAGGTTTTCGAGTTGGCCGCAGCACAGTTGAACAGGTTTTTGCCCTAAGACTCCTCATCCAACATCGAATTGAGAAACAAGGTGGAAAGGTGTTTGCTGTGTTTGTTGACTACAAAAAGGCATTCGACCGCGTATGGCATTTTGGTTTGTTCGCTGTCTTGCAACAATATGGCGTCCCTGGAAAACTGATCAACATCATTAAGGATCTGTACAGCAAGGCTAAGAGCTGCATCAGAATAAGCAACGAACACACCGACTGGTTTCTAACTACAATCGGTGTGCGGCAGGGTTGCCTGTTATCCCCTGACCTGTTCAACTTCTTCCTGGAGAATATCCTGTCAGAGGCTTTTGCTGAGTGTGACCAGTTTGGGATTAATGTAGACGGGTACAGACTGCGGGACCTACGCTTTGCAGACGACATCGCTCTGATAGCAGAGACAGAAGCTGACCTCCAGATTTTACTTGACAGAGTCCATGACACCAGCAATAAGTACGGAATGGAGATAAATGTACCAAAGACCAAAGTAATGGTTTTCACACTCGATGATCACAACACAACAACAAATATCACAATCAATGGTTCAGCACTGGAGCAGGTGTCACAATTCAAATACCTTGGTGTGACTTTGACACCATCCAACGACTCCTCCTGTGAGATAAAACAGAGGCTGATGCTAGCATCCGTGGTACTTGGGAAGCTCCAAAGGATCTGGCAAGACAAAGACGTAACACAAAAAACGAAAAGTGCTTGTGAATGCACTTGTTTATCCTGTTCTTCTATACAGCTCAGCAGCTTGGACCATCAGGAAGGCAGACCAGAAGAAGTTAGAAGCTTTCCAGATGCGCTGCCTGCGCAAAACCCTTAACATCTCCTGGCAAGACAAGGTGCGGAATGAAGAGGTGTGTAGGAGAGTATCAGCTGGTGGTAACCCACCTGAGTTGATCACTTTACGCATCTACAAGATCCAACTTTCCTGGTTTGGCCACATAGTGAGAATGAAAAACAACAGACTCCCAAAATGCATCCTACTTGAAACAGTAACTGGAAAAAATAGACGGGGTAGGCCTCGGAAGAGATGGGAAAATGACATCATTGCTAACAGCACCTTCTACCTGGAACACCGAAGAGCGCAAGATAGGCAAGAGTGGGGAGTGAAAGTTCGTGGAGCCAACGTCCTGCGGGATATGGTGCAAGATTGATTGATTGATATAGGCCCGATTGACCATCTCCTGTCTCCATCTGGCACCATTAAAACAGTGATTTAATCATTGTTGGTGCATTCATTCGAGGTATACAAAACAAAGCTAGACCTCACATAACTACAATATTGTTGATTGTTTCATCATGGAGGCAATTAATAGCTTATTGCACTTTTTATATCTTGTGGGCCGCCCCAAGAGGTGCCCAATTTCAGAGCTGTCTATTTATTTAAAGCACATTTCCCAAGTACACTTACTAGAATAAGGTAGCTAAAACTCTAATTCACATGTATCATGTGTGACTGTGTATCCTTTCAATTTTTGCTTAGCAGTAAATTCTTAAGACCCTGCCCGAGAACAATTCAAAAGTATGAAGACGGTGTGGCTGCACAGAGTTAAGTCGGACTTCGAGAGGACATGTATAAGAAAACACAAATGCAGAAACTACATCAACTCCAGAATTAATAACCAAAAGAATGGCGAATGATCAGGGTTGTCCATATCCTTGATCAAGGTGCTCCAGCCGGCCGCGACC
Source organism: Plazaster borealis (assembly GCA_021014325.1). NCBI lineage: Eukaryota > Metazoa > Echinodermata > Asteroidea > Forcipulatida > Labidiasteridae > Plazaster > Plazaster borealis. The sequence continues at coordinate 4,103,951 of CM037471.1, read as the reverse complement.
GGCCGATCTGCGTGTACAGCGTATAACCAACACAGTGGTCGTCATGGATTGCATAGCAGCAGTAATTATGCAGCCTTGTCGTTCAGGTCAAATAGGTCATTCTCAATCGCGCCTGTGATTGGCCAATGTTTAGAATGAAACGACCACATCCTGCATAAGTGCTTTTATTGGATTTCCAATAAAATATAAAGAAACACATAAGCTTTCATTTACAAACTGGTCAAGGCTGTTGTTTGAGTCACGCGTTCGAGGTTGAAAGAACGACCGTACTCACGACTTGGCTATACTGTTCTCGCTGTACAATGTACATGTACTGTACCTGTACAATGTACACTAATGTACACTGTCTATGCACTGCAGTTGTTGCCGAATCGTGCCGAATCGTGCCGCACCGGGCCGGGGTACACTACGCCAACAGCCTTGAATCAAGGCTAGGGAGGAACAGATTTTCAGCCACCCAAAGGAGGATGTTATATAACAAAACTCGAACAATCCAAAATCATAATGCTGGGGAGACGTATTTACTTTGACTTTGATGTCAGCAAAGCTGAAATGATTTTTCAATCATTCTTGAAGTTTTCCAATTAATTACCTAAAACTTAAACATTCCCTGTTTGGCGACAATGCCTCTTCATGAACCTTCTGTCCTGGACATTTAGTCCTGGACATTCTGTTCTGGACATTCTGTCCTGATTCTACATTTGGTTATTGACAGTTGTTCAGTGTTTATATGAAATAATTGTTAAAGTGAATTGATTATTGATTCTATAATGCAGACACTGATATTCTAATGTGATTCCCAATTTGTTTTCCTCAGAAAATGAGTAGGCTAAAGATTTGTAATTATTCTTGAAGTTTGCCAATCAATAACCTAAAATTTAAACGTTTCCTGTTGGGCGACAATGCCTCTTTATGGGCATTCTGGCCTGATTCTACATTGTTTTTTGACAATTGTTCAGTGTTTATAAGAAGAGTTTTTAAAGTGCACATCCTGATTGATTATAGATTCCATTAATGCAGGCATGATATCATTCCTATTTGAAAGCAATTTTTGCCCTCAAAAAATGAGTAAGATTTTATTAAATAGCCTCAAAAAGCCTTTCAAAACATAAACCACAGGCTAGTGGCCTTTGGATTACCATGCCTTTTTTTTCAAGGTTCAAATGTCATCTCTGATCAATGTCCAGATGTCTGTAAGGCTTATCTTACATTCAACATTCAATTTAAAGCCGAGAAAATCATTATTCTTGAGTTTCTTCCCACGTTATTTCACATCCGTAACGTCCGTAATGCTAAAATGTAACGTCCGTAACGCTAAAATGTAACGTCCGTAACGGCAAAAACTTCATATTTGTCCATTATCAAAATGATTTTTTCTAAATTGTCAATTATGTTTGTATAGAAGGAACTTATATCTACTACTGCATAGTTATTTTAAAAACCTCTGCCCAGAAACTTCACAGAGTTTTACCAATATGTCAAGGAGCTTGAAAAGTCTCGTCAGAACATGTAACGTCCGTAACGCTCGTTTGCAGTGATTATATCTAATTAATAAACCAAGCTAAGTACAGTTTCACTATGTCATGTTATACACTAGGGTCTATAGTAATGATGTGCAAAATAAATAAAATCTACTTTGACTGCAAGTATGTTACTTTGTTAAATTGCTAGTCACCCCTGTATGTAACGTCCGTAACGGTGGTATTGTCCAGAGTTCAAAACCTATCAAATACATCCATGAATGACATTATTTCCGAAAATAAGTCCAAGTTGTGCACTGGCGCTGTGACTCCGCCCGGAAGAAAAAGCGTTCAGTGTTACGGGTTAGACAGCGCCCTCTTTTGTGGACTTGGTTCCATTTCAGTTGAGGTTGTCGCAATGAATGCGTCAATTTCCATTTTATTTTCACAATAATGTCATCCAAGGATAAAATTGGCAATTCTGAATAGAGCAGGCGTAAGGTTCAGGACACAAGGAACATGTGAGTCACGTTTCAGCTTCCTCAAAAAGGTAAAAATATGATAAAAAATGGTTATAAATTTTGTCGCAATGCCTGAGGACCTTTATACCCTGGACTCCGTCGCGTTGTATGCAACGGAGGGGCCCAACCTGGGCTAGGGTTCGTCCCAGTGTTCCTGGTTTGATCGGCAGCATATTGCGCCACAGCACCTTGTAAACCATTACATGGTGCTATGTAAAGGACTTAGTCTCATACTTCAAAAATGTAGCTCCACAATACCTTGCAGGAAAATAATGAACGTTAAAGCGCCTTGAGTATCACTGAGTGACGGATATGTGCACTATATAAGAAGCCACTATTATTATTATTATTATTAGTGCCAATACGCTGGACTCTATTCGCTTCTTGGCCCTACGCCCAAGTACCTTCAGGAGGTGAAATAATTTTTTGGAATGGAGACGAAAATATTTGTGGAGAGCACATTTGTGGAGTACACGAAAATGTGCACTCTCGAGCGCGCTCGTTTTGTTGTAATTTTGTGGAAAAAATTTCAGAGCTGATGGCAATCACTCAATAAACATCGTCGGCGCCATGATGTTTACTAATGTGCATGTGCACACCAGCGCTGATTCGATTTGCTGTAACGGCCGCAATTACCTATTGAGTTTGTTTTTGTGTTGCTGTCAGTGCGCTGTTTTACTCCAACCTGCTTGCTACCGATTCATGTTCCGCGGTGGTGGCGCTGTGAGTGATGAATACTGCCTTGACTAAAGACTAACTCGTCGCACTTGCAGTTGCACATCAGTAAACATCATGGTGCCAACAAAAATTTTCGAGCGATTGCCAGCTCTGAAATTTTTCATAAAATTATAACAAAATGAGCGCGCATATTTACATGTTAATGTGCTCTCAATAAATGAGCTACGGTAAGTGATAACTGGGGGAAAAATCTCAGCGGAGTGAGTTCTTAATAATCATAGTCCTCAACGTTTAGACTAGCTTGCTCTAGTCATCGTCAGGTGACTGAAGAGAGTGAGACATGTTGGTCTTCCGCCCAGGTAGAAGAAGCAGGACAGTTCTTTTCAGAACTTGGTAGTCTCCCGAATTCCGAAAAATCTACTCTGCGGCAGTAGAATAGTCTCCCGATTTCCAAACTCTACTACACGGACAGCAAGACAAGTTCTCAAAGAACAAAAAAATCTACACAGCAAAGTAAATATACACATGGTGTTACCGCAAGCCAAATACACATTGATAGTGATGCCATGTCTAATCCTAACTCCATGTAACATGGAGGAAGGAATCTCCACATGGTCAGATGGTGATAACCGACAAAAACACCATGCAACATGTGCAACAATGGGATGGCAATGCCTCAAAATATTGCCCTTGACTTTGAAGCAAACAACAAAACGTGTCTGTAATTAATCCTTTAAAAAATTAATTAAAATATATCATGGCCAGGGCAAAATTAATGACACTTTTGACTAGACCAATCGTCAAAGCTACATACGTGAGTGTTGTGTCTACCCCCCCCCCCCCTCCTCCCCCATATGACACCAGTTTGTAGTTTTTACCTGGATGCGGCGGTGGCCATCCTGGTTGTTGTTGGTGGGGATGGCGAGGCAAATCACCCGGTGCAGCCATTCGTCTTGTATTCATTTTGTTTTGGATTGTTGTTTGAACTCCTTCGAAAAGAACGGTTCACTCTTAACGTCGTACGTTCATCTTCAAGTTACGTTTAGTTCCATTATTAATGTTGCCGTGTATTGACTGCTGTTATTCTATCAATCAATCGCTCAATCTTCGCAAGATGTCTATTTTCCTGTGTTGCGTTGAGTCTTAAAAGTGGGGAATTTCCCCGGCTAGGCTGGCGCAGGCACTGCCGTATGCACACGTGGGCCGTGTGTCATACATATGAAACTGCTAACTGGTACCCACACCAATGCATAAACTCGATCAGTCCGCTGAGTACTTTCGAGTAGTCTTGGTCCAAGATGTCACTATCTCATACTCGTGATAACCCGACAGAGGGCGCGCTTTTCCTCCTGAATTTCAACGCGTTTGACGACTGGCTGTTCGGCTCCTCAGGGGCCACTGCCAACGGCCAATCAACACCAGGTGGATCTTCAAATCCATCCCATGCACAACCCGCAGATAACACCACTGTTGTATGTAACTCCACTGGGGTCGGCCCTGGAAAGGTTGCACTACCAATAGTTCCCGTTAAGGTCAGAGGTCGTGGAGAACAGCACTTTGTGACAACATATGCCCTCCTAGATACTGGTTCCACACAGAGCTTCTGCTCAGAGGACCTGACTCTACGCCTTGGCATCTACGGCAAGAAGGACACCATCAGACTCACCACACTTGAACAGAAGGAAGTTAAAGTTAACACCAGTGTCGTCCACCTTGAAGTGGCCGACCTTGACGACAACCACCTCTTCCCATTGTCTAACGTTCTTACAAGGTCCCAGCTAAACGTTGGTCTTAACAGTCTCGTCGCTCAAGAAGACCTCAGCCATTGGCCACACCTTCGTGATCTACTTATCCCAGATGTCAACATTGACGATGTGCACCTTCTGATTGGACAAGATGCTCCAGGCATTATGGTTCCTACCGATGTTCGTGCTGGCCTTAAAGGTGAACCTTATGCCACCTTATGTGTAGTAACGTTTGGGGTATTTTGTTTTAGAGGGCGTGGGCAAGTTATGGTAATGAAGCATCAAGTCATGTATTATTCATATTAGTGACTAAATGACAAGCTTGCAAGACGAGCAAGATGTGAAAGGTCATTATGTCGTTGACACGAGTGACTGTCGAGCATGACATTGTATGTACATGTGCTGTGTTATAAACATCGCATGAACTCTCGTTTTGATTGACCACCATGGCTTCTTCATCGCATTATGAATAAGGGAATAAAAGAGTGGCGACGAGTTCTTAAACGGCCGTTTAAAACCGGCAGGGTCGTGGCCGTGCAATAAAGGCCACGACCCTGCAAGGTTTTACTACGGCCGTTTAAGAACGCGTCACTACTCATTTATTCCCATTCATAAATGCCTTTTTGTTAAAAAGTGAAAGAATAAGGAAAATCGGTGGTAAAAAGACAATCTCTGACATAGCCTTGATATCAAGGCTGTGTAGACAAGTACTCTAGCTAATAGAGCAAGGATACTAAAACCTCAGCTGCCCGAATGCGATACAACCCCGGTCCCCCGACTGACTCTAAAAAAATAGCACACCGCACTCTCACACACACAAAGCCTGTACACACAATGTACGCAGCCCCACACACACACCGCTAATCCACACACCGCTATCGCCCACAATCCTAGCCCGTGAGCCGTTTGTACATTTTCAAAAACTTTCTTGTAAAATTATGTTTTGTGCGCGTTGGGTTGTGTGTACGCGCGTGTACAAAAATATTAGGCTACGCGCGGGAACTATAGCCATGTATTGCGTTCCGCGTAAGTAAATTGGCGGAGCTTGCGCGTCCAATACGCGAAGCCCAGCCGGTTATAAACACTCTTGGCCGTGCTTTATTAAGGGAATAAAAGAGTAGGCGACGAGTTCTTAAACGGCCGTTTAAAACCGGCAGGGTCGTGGCCGTGTGATAAAGGCCCGAGCCGAAGGCGAGGGCCTTTATCGCACGGCCACGACCCTGCAAGGTTAAACGGCCGTTTAAGAACGAGTCACTACTCTTTATACCCGTTCATAAATGCCCTTATGTTAAAAAGCAATATAATATCACAATTATAGACAATGTCACACTGTTTCTTTTGCGAATTTTTCGAAGTTTGCAAATTTCCAAAAACTTTTGTAAAAATGTTTTGTGCGCGTCGGTCGGTGTGTATACGCGCGTGTACACACATATTACGCGCTGTTACTAATAGCTATGAATTGCGTTCTGCGTAATTTAAATTGGTGTACATGAGCTTGCGCGCCCAACACGCGAAGCCAGCCGGTCTTAAACAGCTTCAGCTGTGTCTTTATCAACCGTTTAAACACCCCCACGTGACGCGTTCTCCACCAATAGGAATAGCGAAACTGTCTGGGGTATTTATGAACGGTTGATAAAGACACAGCTGAAGCTGTTTAAGACCGGCTGGCTTCGCGTGTTGGGCGCGCAAGCTCATGTATACCAATTTAAATTACGCAGAACGCAATTCATAGCTATTAGTAACAGCGCGTAATATGTGTGTACACGCGCGTATACACACCGACCGACGCGCACAAAACATTTTTACAAAAGTTTTTGGAAATTTGCAAACTTCGAAAAATTCGCAAAAGAAACAGTGTGACATTGTCTATAATTGTGATATTATATTGCTTTTTAACATAAGGGCATTTATGAATGGGAATAAAAGAGTAGTGACTCGTTCTTAAACGGCCGTTTAAAACCTTGCAGGGTCGTGGCCGTGCGATAAAGGCCCTCGCCTTCGGCTCGGGCCTTTATCACACGGCCACGACCCTGCCGGTTTTAAACGGCCGTTTAAGAACTCGTCGCCTACTCTTTTATTCCCTTATTCATAAATACCCCAGACAGTTTCGCTATTCCTATTGGTGGAGAACGCGTCACGTGGGGGTGTTTAAACGGTTGATAAAGACACAGCTGAAGCTGTTTAAGACCGGCTGGCTTCGCGTGTTGGGCGCGCAAGCTCATGTACACCAATTTAAATTACGCAGAACGCAATTCATAGCTATTAGTAACAGCGCGTAATATGTGTGTACACGCGCGTATACACACCGACCGACGCGCACAAAACATTTTTACAAAAGTTTTTGGAAATTTGCAAACTTCGAAAAATTCGCAAAAGAAACAGTGTGACATTGTCTATAATTGTGATATTATATTGCTTTTTAACATAAGGGCATTTATGAACGGGAATAAAAGAGTAGTGACTCGTTCTTAAACGGCCGTTTAAAACCTTGCAGGGTCGTGGCCGTGCGATAAAGGCCCTCGCCTTCGGCTCGGGCCTTTATCACACGGCCACGACCCTGCCGGTTTTAAACGGCCGTTTAAGAACTCGTCGCCTACTCTTTTATTCCCTTATTTAAACACCCCCACGTGACGCGTTCTCCACCAATAGGAGTAGCGAAACTGTCTGGGGTATTTATGAATAAGGGAATAAAAGAGTGGCGACGAGTTCTTAAACGGCCGTTTAAAACCGGCAGGGTCGTGGCCGTGCGATAAAGGCCCGAGCCGAAGGCAAATACAAATACTGGTGTGTTTATTGATGTGTTGGCCTTTATGCATATTAATGAGTAGGTTGTGGACCATTGTGGTGGTCTGTTGTGTGATATATTGGTCAAGCTTTGTTTAGTGCTCGGATTCAAGATGTCTGTAGCCTACTTCTAGGTAATCAGTTCGGTTCATTATGCAAATGCCTCTTCCTCTGTCGTAAGGTTTAATTACGATATCTGGGTTATGTTTCATTGGCTGATATTTGCTGTCTGGTCATATTTCTGAGCTGGTTGCGCAATCGAATATGAGCAAATTGGTATTTTGTGGATTCCAAATAATTTTCGAGTGTCGCACATTGTGTTGAAATTGGACGCCATTTTGAGGGTGGTTTGAATGGTCGAGCCTTGGCAGGTTTGTTGAGCATTAGGAAAGCAATTCTTCTTCTTTGGAAGATGTTGAAATCACTCAGAAGTTTTTTACGGGTAGGTTTGGCAGGAATGGGAACAAAATTTAGGCCTTTTCCTAAAGCAACTTTCTCAATTGTAGAAAGGTTTGCCCTGGATAGGTTCGTTATGAATTGTTCGCTTTCTTTAGCCACTTATTCAAGAATATTATTCTTAATGAACCATTTGGATGTGTCGCACGTGTGAGAAAAGTTGTTGGCTTTTCTTTGAGAGCTGTTTGCTCGTTCAATAAACCTTCGTTTAGTCATGTTTAACAAAGAGGAATACTGATTTATATTGCTTATAAATAAAAATATATACTTGGGAATGCCGTATTATATTATTATAATAAATTTTATATTAAAAATCAACGTAGTCATGAAAATCTCTCCTTGGAAAAAGTGGTGGTCCTGAAAAGGACCGGTTGGTTTATTAAAGAGGTTGTTCTCTTTTTCTCTTGGTTCCTCGAGCCTTGGTTGGTCTTGGCCGGGTGAAGAAACCGAAGAGCTGGGTTGCTGTTCTCAGTTCCGCTCCCTTGAAGTCTTGTACCAGCTGTGCTCTTGCTTCTTTCTTGGCCTTGTCAAGTCTTGTCTCCAACTCCTCCGCCTGGAACTGTACTCCGCGAGTGTAAGCTGGACCAGTAGCAAGGATGCCTTTGAAGTGAGTCTGTTCCAATTCTCTGTGAAGGATGGTTGGAAGGTGAGACCCTTGTGTGGATGCGGTGGCCTTGCTGTGTTCCGCAGTATGCCGGCGGTTTGTTTGCACTATGGCTTGGCCAAAAGTGGTGACTTGGTGCGTAATGTGGCTTGTAGCGGCTGTTAAAATGTTAACTGGCTCCGCTAAGAGTTTTACGTGGTTAAAGTCTTTTTCGGCAAGTTTGATGCGTGGAGCAGGGGTTTCACTTTGAAATTCTTCCCTGACATCAAACGACGTGATTAGTGACTGGCCGATGAGAGGGAGTTGTCCGCAGGTAAAATCGCTGATGATGGAGGAAGCTGGCGATGAAGGCTGATCTTGAGTGCTTGAGCAGGAAGGCTGAGGGCTGGACTTTGGGCGTCGTTTAAACGATTTGCTCAGTTTGGTATAACATAGAGGATCTGAACAAATATCCTCGCGGTCTCCCCAAAAAATTATAATTTTCCTGACACATTTGTCAACCGGTTCTTCTGGTCCTTTTTATGTTCGCCAACCACCCCAGTCAACTTGACAAAATACGAACATAATACAGACGCTGACCCATGCCCATAAAACATGTAAAAACACTTTTACGGTTTTATGTTTATCTCAAGTCAACAGTGTTGGAGTGTCACTGAATTGGACAGCACCATCATTTTTCAATCAAATGATTTGGAGGTTAAGATGATCCCCAGACTCTACAATTACCATTCCAGTAGATTTGTCATGCCAAATATAGTGGAAAAAGACATCCCTTTTGTCTGTCTAGGTCATCTGGTGCCAGAGCTATTGAAAGCTATGTTTTTCAAGATGGCGATGGCGGCCATCTTGGATTTAGAGATCAAGATGGTCTCCAAACCTTACAATTACCACTCCAGTGGATTTGTCATGCCAGATATAGTGGAATAAGATATATGTTTTGTCCGTCTAGGTCATCTGGTGCCAGAGCTATTACAATTTATGTTTTTCAAGATGGCGACGGCGGCCATCTTGGATTTAGGAGATGTGGATGATCCCCAAACTCTACAATAACCATTCCAGTAGATTTGTAATGCTAAATATATTGGAAAATGACATCTCTTTTGTCTGTCTAGGTCATCTGGTGCCAGAGCTAATCAAGTTATGTTTTTCAAGATGGCGACGGCGGCCATCTTGGATTTAGAGGTCAAGATGGTCTCCAAACCTTACAATTACCACTTCAGTGGATTTGTCATGCCAGAAATAGTGGGAAAAGATATCTTTTTTGTCCGTCTAGGTCATCTGGTGCCAGAGCTATTACAGTTTATGTTTTTCAAGATGGCGTCGGCGGCCATTTTGAATATTGCGCTATAAAAAAGTTCCTATTACATTTCAGAGGTACATAGTAGCTTATTTTCCTTTTAAATGGTTCCTGAAGTCAAATCTATCAAGAAAAAAGGTAGCAAAAAAATGGTCACGGAATCCAAAGATATGACCCTACTACGTAGTGTGGAAATCTATGTCTGTTCAAAAACGTTTAAAGGCACTGAACACGTTTGGTAATTGTCAAAGACCAGTGTTTTCACTTGGTGTATCCCAACATATGCAACAAAAAAAAAACAAGCCTGAGAAAATTTGGGCTCAATTGGTCACCGAAGTTGCAAGAAAATGATTAAAGAAAGAACACCCTTGTTGTACAAATTTGTGTGCTTTCAGATAGGAATAAAAACTTCTTGCAAGAACTTTTTATTATTTTAGTGAGAAATTACCTCTTCCCCAAAAACTACGTTACTTCAGAGGGAGTCGTTTCCTACAATGTTTTTTATACTATCAACAGCTCTCCGTTGCTTGTTACCAGAAGTATCTTTTTATGCTAATATTTGTTTTGAGTCATTACCAAACGTGTACGATACCTTTAACCACAGATGCTAGCGAGGTGATCTTTAGACTTGTGGACAAGTCGTTAAATTTTTGTCGCGAGACTATACTCCTCTTACCACCACGGTCCAATTTAAAGCAAACGTACAATATTTATTAAATCTACGTAATGAACGAAATTCCTGTCTTAAAGGGAGGGTATACCTTTGGTAATTACTCCAAAAATTAATGACCATAAAAACTTACTTGGTAAAGAGCACTGTGAGCTGTTGATATTAAAAAACGACCCCCTTGGAAGTAATGTTGTTTTAGAGAAAGATGTAATTTTTCCAAAAACAATTTGAATCTGAGAAAGGCTTCGGGCGCGAATATTGTCTTCGTTCGTGTTTTTCCTCGTTTTTGATAAGCGCGAGACTTGCACAGTCTATAACTGTATTTCTTTATTTCTTATTTGTTTATTTCTTATTTGTACATTTTGTCGCAATTATAATAATAATTTGTCGCAATTATAATAATTTATATTTTTGTATAAAGGTAGTTCCACTTCGGTCCAAATGAATAATTTTCAAACTAAAAGATCAAACAAAATACCACATAATTCTCATTTTACGTGGCTGGTATCCCCACACGCTATCAGCAAAATAAATTTGTCAAACAATATTTACTGCCGAACAAGTTGTGACATAAACAAATTAATACAAATTTGCTAAGCACAGAAAAAAGTCATGCTTGGTTACCAACTAAAAATGGGGGGGGGGGTGGCGATGAGATGCAGCTTACCAGAAAGTGGGGAAAGGATATTTCGTTAATTCATTTATTTATTTATTTATTTAAACCCATATTTATCGAGGGTGACCCTTCCACCACAGCTGATCATTTGGGGCCTTCACAATATATAGAAATACATCAACGATAACATACTAACAATGGCAAGACTTTCGTCTGCTCATAAAATTGCCTTTGTATATTTTGGAGCTACTGATAAGTTGAGATTATTGATCAAGAGTGTTATTTGTTTGGCAAAAAGAAACATCTTAAGTAAAACATTTATTTGTTGATTTTGATTGATGTTTCTTAAATACATCGTACACGATGGGAATTGGAGCCTACTGTTTGTTTCAATCCTATATAGTTGTAGATATATACCATAAAACTAACCTGTGAAAATTTCATTTCAAAAGGTGGTAGAGTTTTTGAGATATTGCCGAAAGTCTGGAGCGGTTATGTCCACGCATGAAGAATAATCTGCATTGGAATACACACTTTAAAAAGCGTTACGCATAACGCTTCTCGATTCAAATGTTTTGGGGAATAAAAAGTGATATATTTTTCCATAACCGCGGTACTTCGAAGTGAAAAGTTTCTCAAAATGCATTATACTATCCAAAGCTGCTGTATTTCCAACAGTAATTTTTTATTGCCATTCATTATCAGAGTCATTACCAAACGAGTACGATGCCTTTGAATGTATACACATTTTTCATGAAATGACCTTTTGATCATTACGGGTGTGAAATAGCAATTAATGACCTTTAGCATTAAGCTGGCGATTTACATACAGGACAAACAGACGAAACTACCAACCCAACACAATTAAAAATGCGAGAATAATAGGCCTACATCTATAATTTTTAGAGAGCTGTACACAAACAACCGGTTATTTTTTGAACTATTGCTCAAACATTTTTGCCGTAGGAAATATTTGGTGAAATTTCATTTCATGTCATTTATTTTGGTTGTTGAAGCCGATGACTCCCAGAAAAGCGAACTTAATCACTGTACTAGCCAAGAAGCCAAATGGGGAGAAGACAAGGAAGGAAGTTTCAGTTTTAGATGTGGGAGGAAAACCCCAGATATTTATTCCAGGGAAAACCCACGCAATCAGGTATAGGGACTGAAAACCCAATCCACATAGCGCCCCCGGTGGGATTCGAACCGTGGTCTAGAGGTGGAAGGCTAGGAAAGATACCACTATAAGCCAACCCGACCCAACCAATTGTGCCTTTGATGATACAAACATGGAATTTGTCACACGGTCAGAATACGTAAAGAAAGCCATTTGGTTATATCGCATAAATTATAGATAGAGAAACTAACAAACAATGGCAACCGTTTTGAACATTTTGAAAAGTGCTTGTTTATTGTACGTAATGTTTTGTCAAAGGACGGATCTGTGATGGCCCTATTACTTAGCCAAATATCTTTCTCATGACTGTGTGCCAAATTCCATGCTTGTAACATTCGGGCACAATCTCATTACCTAACCTGCCGTATTATAACAGCTATATTTTTCATCTGTCATTAGCAAATGTTTGTGCTCCACAATTTTATGAAATTGTGCTATGTTTTTTTCTATAAATGAAAACCCGATGAAAAAATGGTGAATGCGGCGGTGTCATCAAAGCATAACGGGATTATGTGTTGGGTTAGGAACGCACCTTTCAGAAATGTTTTTTGATATGTATCGAGGTTGTCAAATTACCTCAGTTAAATCGATGTTATATATTAACCCCTGCCCACCACAACCCCCCCCCCCGACCGATCGATTAAATATCTACCTATCTCGTGGGTATTAATAAAAAGCTGCATTTTGTTTGTGTTTGGGAATGTTTATTTTTAGTTAATAAATGACTTTAAACAATAAATACAATAAATTCTCGTCACGCAGATTTACTTACTTTTTAACACTTGAATTCTAGAACGGAGGCTCATAAATTTTAAGAAAATTGAATTACCTGTTTTAAACTGCTTACCAACCAATACCTATGGTATAAATGCAACAAAATAGCAGATTCTTCCTCAAAGGCTAAATGACAACACAATTGTATACCTGTTTATGTGTGTTGTGTTGTCGTATAGCCATCGAGAAAGACTCTGCATAGGGTCGAAACGTCAGGCCACATTAACTATTTTTTGCGCTTATAAATGTTACAATTGTTCGCTTTCCTAAGATGTTTTTGGAACTTAGTGCGGATATCAGGAACAGATTGATTTTAGACATGGGGTTGACCTTTTCACACATGAACTGCTACCCTTGCAAACTCCTGGGAAATAGCCATTTCCCGGGGAATAGCTACCCTTGCTTGGGAGTAGGGTTTAAGCTAGACAACCCTGGGGTTAGCATACTGAGTGTTCATTCTTCCCAGAAAAACTGCATTGAGTGTGAAACGAACATGGGGTGGCGGTGGGGTTAAAACTCCTCGGGACTTTCCTAAAGTTTTATTTCCCGGGTATTGGCTCTGTAATGTGAAAAGGGCTCTGGAGAATTTTAAAGTCCTTTCGAAGCTGAGGCAGGGTTTTTCGGGATCTTAGTCTGGTTTTGGGCTTCTCTTTAATACTGCTTCATGGGTTTGTTTCGATGTTTTACATCTTACAGGCTTTGATATTGTTTGTGTTTCTATGTTTTACTTGTGTGCAAGTTTTTAATATGTTATGTGCAAATCCATTTTAATTATACATTTAATTATATTTTTATTGTTGACAGGTGTCTGGTTATACACTTATTTTGATGACATTATTTGTTTTATACATTTGTATTTCCTTGACAGTCCTTGTTCAACTTTTGTTTTAATCTAATGATTTGAAAAAAAAAATAATAAATAAATAAATACGAAATAAATAAAAATTAATATTTCCCAGTTAAGGAAAAAACTATGAGTGAGGGTCACAGAATTACTATATTCTAAAATAATGGAACACAGTTATATATTTTACAGCTGTAACATCTAAAACAAAATCCAACGAACGTGAAAACGTCTGTATAATTTGCAACGTTTGTCGTATTGACCTGAGTGAGTCCATGAAACGTATAGACCATATATCTGATTCACGAATTCCTGGAAATGGTAAAGTGGCTTTTTGTTCAACCTTCACTCCGGGGAAATGTCTCATCCAGAGCCGTATATTGAGAGAGTTACGACAACTTGCGATTAGAAGCCATTTTCTGTCAAAAAACGCACGGCCGAACACAGGGTGCCAGACTAGTCTGCACATTGGGGTGTGCTGGCGTCCAGCAACCACGTGACCAAAGAAAACTGGTCCCTCTATGTCGCAACTCTCTCAATACACAGATCTTGTCTCTTCCAGTTACAAACAATAATGGAAATTTCCAATAAGAGATAACACACATGAGGCTGCCATAGCTTAACCCCCAACCCAAGCAAACACACCCATACACTTTGTGGACATTCCTTTGTTATGTGCACTTAAATAAATATTATTCGACACTGTATAAACACTGTGTGGACGTGTGTAAGTCCACATAGTGCTTAAAGTCCCTACATGTGGAACTCTTTTGTTCACAGGTCAGCACTTCTTATGTACGCTTTAAACACAAAAACGTTCCATACATCGGTGACAATTACCGATTAGTTAATATTTACGTTTTCCTTACTGACTTCTAGCCATTTTGAAATTTATAAATTTTGAAATTTGCTTGTTATTTTCCCTTTATTTCCTCAAAGGACAAAGCTGCGATGGCCAGATGTCTTTCTCATGACATATTCTGACTGTGTTCCAAATTCCACGCTTGTATCATCAAAGGCACAATCCCCTAAATATTTACCACGTCTACCCCTTTAGTCGTATGTGAATAACTGTATACTCACCAAATGGATGTATTCAGAGAAGCATATGGAACGTCGAGAGATATTATTTTGTTCACCTAGACAGGGATATATATTTCCCTTGCCCTCCATTGCCATGGCAACGTGAGATTCAATGCAGGGGCCTTTGTGCCGCCATGTTATGAGTTAACGATCCTGTCAAAGATGCACCCCGTGTGACTGACGACGGACGCTTTATTTCATACCATTAATGGTGTAAAATCCTCGCGCGTACCACGAACCGACCTAACTCGTACACAGTATAAAAAAACGTGTTTGGAGAAAATCACGAATGAAGTTGCACTATTTTTCAAACTGCTGTTTCGGGGTCTGCTAACTATTTGTATATTATTTTGTTAAGACAAAAATAAAGCCGACTACTTTATTAATACAAAACTGTCAATTTCATTTTATCCCTGCAACTATTTTAATTAGTAAATAATACCTAAACAGATAGGTCACTTTGTGAAATTGAAAATCCGAGTTTTGCCCGCAGAGCGCCGTGTACAAACCAATGCATGATAGAGCGTGGTACGAAAATTTTACACGCGCGCCCGAACTCCGCGCGCTGTAGCGCATAGTACATCATTGGTAAAGTGGCGTATCTAGATAGATCATCAAAGGCACAATCCCCTAAATATTTACTACGTCTACCCCTTTAGTCGTATGTGAATAACTGTATACTCACCAAATGGATGTATTCAGAGAAGCATATGGAACGTCGAGAGATATTATTTTGTTCACCTAGACAGGGATATATATTTCCCTTGCCCTCCATTGCCATGGCAACGTGAGATTCAATGCAGGGGCCTTTGTGCCGCCATGTTATGAGTTAACGATCCTGTCAAAGATGCACCCCGTGTGACTGACGACGGACGCTTTATTTCATACCATTAATGGTGTAAAATCCTCGCGCGTACCACGAACCGACCTAACTCGTACACAGTATAAAAAAACGTGTTTGGAGAAAATCACGAATGAAGTTGCACTATTTTTCAAACTGCTGTTTCGGGGTCTGCTAACTATTTGTATATTATTTTGTTAAGACAAAAATAAAGCCGACTACTTTATTAATACAAAACTGTCAATTTCATTTTATCCCTGCAACTATTTTAATTAGTAAATAATACCTAAACAGATAGGTCACTTTGTGAAATTGAAAATCCGAGTTTTGCCCGCAGAGCGCCGTGTACAAACCAATGCATGATAGAGCGTGGTACGAAAATTTTACACGCGCGCCCGAACTCCGCGCGCTGTAGCGCATAGTACATCATTGGTAAAGTGGCGTATCTAGATAGATCATCAAAGGCACAATCCCCTAAATATTTACCGCGTCTACCCCTTTAGTCGTATGTGAATAACTGTATACTCACCAAATGGATGTATTCAGAGAAGCATATGGAACGTCGAGAGATATTATTTTGTTCACCTAGACAGGGATATATATTTCCCTTGCCCTCCATTGCCATGGCAACGTGAGATTCAATGCAGGGGCCTTTGTGCCGCCATGTTATGAGTTAATGATCCTGTCAAAGATGCACCCCGTGTGACTGACGACGGACGCTTTATTTCATACCATTAATGGTGTAAAATCCTCGCGCGTACCACGAACCGACCTAACTCGTACACAGTATAAAAAAACGTGTTTGGAGAAAATCACGAATGAAGTTGCACTATTTTTCAAACTGCTGTTTCGGGGTCTGCTAACTATTTGTATATTATTTTGTTAAGACAAAAATAAAGCCGACTACTTTATTAATACAAAACTGTCAATTTCATTTTATCCCTGCAACTATTTTAATTAGTAAATAATACCTAAACAGATAGGTCACTTTGTGAAATTGAAAATCCGAGTTTTGCCCGCAGAGCGCCGTGTACAAACCAATGCATGATAGAGCGTGGTACGAAAATTTTACACGCGCGCCCGAACTCCGCGCGCTGTAGCGCATAGTACATCATTGGTAAAGTGGCGTATCTAGATAGATCACTTTGTGAAAAGACAAAACGGCAAATCTAGTGATACGTCGTTTTTAGTAATTAGTGTAATTACAAAACTACTACGTATTTAGTTCTGAAACTTGCTGATAATGTTAACAGTTATGAGTATATTAATAATTTGTAAAAAAAAATATTTGCAAAAGTGTGTGATTTTTGTCAGTTAGGTCGGTTCGTGGTACGAGCGACGAAATGTACAATGCATTAAACAGCAATGATATTAACAAATTCTCCAAAAGATCTCTTCTCCATGGAATCATTGCGGCCATTTATTTCTCTTGGTGTGATAAATTGAAGAAAAACAAACAAACAAACAAACAAACACGCAGTAGAACATTGTTGACAAGTCGACGTATTCCATAAAATAAATTGACTTGACGAGAAAAATTATTTCGTGTTCAGGATTAAGTTGAATGTTAGCCTACTCCTGTTATGTAGATTTCCTCGAAAGTGCTACTTGAAAATGTTGACACGCACTCAAAACAAGAAACAAATAAAGAAAGAAGAAGCTTGTATTTTTTTCAAAGCACAAATCTGCCTTGGCCCTAAGACCGTGCAAGTCTCTCGCGTATTCGAACGTTTTTGGGACCACTTTGGTCCCACGTACGATGCTTTAACGCGTGAAGGAAACAAACTCACGCGCTTTAACGGGTCCCAATGTTCGAATTGTCAAATATCTTTCTCATGACATACTCTGACTGTGTGCCAAATTGCATGCTGGTATCATCAAAAGCAAAATTCCCCAAAATATTTCCCCTAACTGCCCCACTAAATGACAATTTTGCCAAAACCTCAATGTTGCATGGTCTCTTTTCTCCAAAGTGGAATGTAAATTGTGTGTGTGTATAAGTTTTGTTTGGTTGAGTACTAAGTTCATTTGACGAGTTGCACTAATGTAGAGTTCAGCAGACGACACATTATTCATTTGGGGGCAAATCCTCGGGGCCTTAAAATATATTTTCCCATGTAATTATGCATTATCTACCTGTTGTTCGTGTGTAGTGTGGTGCCCCAGCCCCCCCCCTTAGTGAATAATGAGTTAAACAAGCATAACAACTTTGCCACGACATGCATATTTTAGCCTTTCCTATAAAATATGCTAATTATATTCACGCATGCGTACAGACACAATTGGTTGGCAAACGCCAGAGAGTTGTGCACTAGGCAGACCAGCCTGAACATCTGACGTCACACTTGGAGGCTCGTTGAACTTGATAGGGGACCAGTCTAAATGCTGACGCACAAACGCGTACGCGTCACGCCGGCCATCATCAGCCCCATACAAAAAGGCGCGACGTTCCCTCATTTTTGCCAAGTGTTAGTGCGCACGGGCGATGTGCAATTTACATATTTCATGGAAGAGGTATATTATGTAGTGAGACAAAAATCACCATAATTGCCTCGGAGAACAGACGCATAGATAAACAAACACCACAAACACACACAGACACAACATTGTTTTCTGTTGTGTGTGTGAAATTGTTTGTGAAAGCTTGACTAATGGACGGGCCAGCCTACCAGATGGGTAGCTGATAAATACCAAGAGCATTGTGCCAATTAAAAAAAATATATAATAATTTCATCCATCATTCAGATTATGAATGTACAAAGCTGTATTTCAAACTCGATGCCTGTGCTTGTAATGTTCAGTTGTATTTCATCGTAAAGATCACAGTTGGTTTATTTTATTAGTAAATAAATAAATTTCGTTTGGCCTTCATTCATTTGATAATTTCCCAGGTAAAAACATTACAATTACATTATATATATATATATAATGATTTTGGGTTGAACAAAGAAAAATTGACTAGAGCGGGATTTGAACCAACGACCTCCGGTTTAACGTGCCGGCGCTCTACCAACTGAGCTATCTAGCCCTATGTTGGCGGTCTCCCTATTTTGTCAATATCTTTGTTCGGGGGGTGCCAGTCAGAAGCCATTCAACCGCAAACTGCCGTGTAGCCAGGGATCACACCCGTACGATACAACCTAGGAAGCGGCAGCCTGGGATCACCTTAAGGGGATGCGACTTTTTTATATCAGATATCAAATAATCAACCACAAGGGAAACTGACTGGGTAAATTTTTAAATGATTTTGGGTTGAACAAAGAAAAATTGACTAGAGCGGGATTTGAACCAACGACCTCCGGTTTAACGTGCCGGCGCTCTACCAACTGAGCTATCTAGCCCTATGTTGGCGGTCTCCCTATTTTGTCAATATCTTTGTTCGGGGGGTGCCAGTCAGAAGCCATTCAACCTCAAACTGCCGTGTAGCCAGGGATCACACCCATACGATACAACCTAGGAAGCGGCAGCCGGGGATCACCTTAAGGGGATGCGACTTTTTATGACCTACAACCATACACACAGCAGATTACATAACATTACAAAGACAGGGCAATGGCACACCTGAAGGATTTTAAAAATGTAAACTTAATTACTATCTAGTTGTTCTCCAAATGCCATTAACACCACAAAGAAAAAACAACAATAACAATTGCACTAGAACAAGATTTAAATAAATAAATTGATAAAAAAGGTTGTGTAAACTGCTTACCAACCAAAATGACCTATGGTATAATTGAAAAAAAAACAGTTTTTAGTAGCCTCAGGGTTCGACCCTTGCGGAGACTTTATCAGAGATTCTGCTATGGTCAAAACATATACCCATTAATAAATAAAATAAATAAATAAATAATAAAATAAACCATTTAATGTATTCATTGGTTGAAATCACTTTCCATATTTGTTTTCCGTGTATGGTTTAAATCAAATCCAATTGGCGGTAATTATTTAAATGTAATTCACTCACGTTTACTCACATACTTTTGTTCGATATGTTTTGAATTATACTTTATTCTGGTGCATAAGTATTGCTTAATGCGGTTGACCCATAAAAAACATTTTTTTAAGGTTTTTGTTCGTGTTATTTGCAAACTGACTTAACGTTTAAGCCTGTTTTAAAAGTACATTTCATGACTTAACTTACTGATTTCATTTTGTGTCATCGTTCAAATTTTACTGGATGTTTTTAATGCAACACGGCCCCTTGAAAACAACCTTTGGTTAAATGTGTCGACCGTGTATAAATAAGTTTGAAATAACAAAATGATAAACATTAATGCTAAGATGGAATAACCTGGAGCAAGTTCTGGTGGGTGACTAGATTCGACAAGACTTAACCATAGTCGACCATAGTCGATCTAGACGTCAGCCGAATGCTGTGTGGTTTGACTAGCTAGTCAAACTGGATCAACCTAACCCCAGAGCACTGTTGCTCTATAGTCAAGTCGCGAAGTTACGTCACGTTATCAAGATGGTGGTTAGGTATGTGACGGAGGTTTTGTAAACTTTTGCAAACACACAAAAAGTTAGTTTGATTAAATTTCATTTGTTTAATTTCATTTACTAATTCTGATTGTGAAGCCAAGGACTCTCAGAAAAAGCGAACTTAATCACTGTACTGGCCAAGGACCCAATGAAGAGAAGACAAGGAAGGAAGCTTTAGTTTTAGATGTAGGAGGAAAGCCCCAGAGAAGTACTCCAGGGAAAACCCACGCAGTCAGGTAGGGACTGAAAACCCAATCCACATAGTGCCACCGGTGTGATTCGAACCGGGGTCCTAGAGGTGGTAGGCGAGGAAAGATACCACTACGCCAACCTGACCATTAGATGGCGGTTAGTGACGGAGAAATGTTTGTAAATTTTTTTGCAAACGCATAAAAAGTTAATTTTAGCGAATCTCTTAGAGTACCGTATGTGGTTTAATGACAAATGGTGGTTTTTTTCTAATACAATCCGTCAATCATTAGGATAATAATCATTATTGCACTATATTACGCAAGTTATTTTTGTACGAGCCAACACATTTTTTTTTCTGTTCACTACATCGTCGCCTTGTTGGGTTGCCATATTTTGACGAATCAATCGACAAGACGCGTTCGAGTGAAACACAGACGACGCATCCGTGATTTTGGCAAATTGACTAAAGGTTAGCACCCGAACTTACTCCTGTATTAATGACATGCGTTTTTGTCAAGGCAAATGTTGCAACCATTTTTATTTTGTTTCAGGGAAAATACATCATAATTTTTTTTAAAGACTAACTTCATTTCATTATTATTATTATTATTATTATTATTATGGTTTATTAAAAAAAATGCTCATTGCAGCCTATCGGCTTAATTACAAAAAAGTTGTACATAAAAGATATAAGGAAAACCAATAGTTTTTTTTTTTTAAGTAAACAGTTTAAAAATACAGAATGAATCAAACAAAGAAGCATTTAGGAGATCAAGAAACATACAGAGCACAAACAAAAAATAGCACAGCAAAACACACACACACATATCCATGAGGACATGAAAAACCACAAATTCTAAAACGCACACAACATTGCAATAAATTACAAGGATGGTGGGAGTGAACTGAGAGAATTATTGACTAGTCTGTTGAGGTAGGGAACTGGACTGTTACTTAGAAGAGCAGTTTTATATGAAGCTTCATGGAGAGTTTTTTTTATCGAAGATTCATAGAATGAGAGTTTTTGGATTTAACAAACCATTCATTAAATTTATTTGAGTTGTATGATTTTAATGCAAAAGAAGTAGAAAGCGTGATTCGTCTAATATGTAATGGTTCCAGACCCAACGTACTTAATGCATGATCATAATGAGTATATTTGTTTCCTAATGATGCGAGACGTTATTTTTTGGATGGATTCTAATTGGTTAGAAAGAGTGAGAGAAATACCTGAATGCCATAAGGGAGCTGCATATTCTACAATGGGTCTGATATATCCTCTATACACAGTCACTAGTTCATCATCAGTGAGACCATTCTATTTTAGTTTCCTCAACATGAAAAGTTTCCTATTGGCTTTATTAACTATGTCTACAATGTGCATATCCCATTTCAAATTATGTTGTATACATATGATAAACGCTTGTCTTTCAACGTGTGACAATAAAGTTATTTCGATTTATATATTATTATAATTTTCTTTCTTTATAACATCAAGCTATAATACGAGCGCCTCAGTGATCAAGGCAGTTCTGTTGATCTCTAAGATCCAAGAGCATAAATACATCTGATCCTCCATTTACAGAAGATTGCAAGATGTGAAAATAACAAAATTTCACTTTCTTCAAGTTTAAAAAAAAATTATCCGAAATATAATTTTCTTTCGTGAATGGATTATTACACAAGGATATTATGATGACAAGTATGAGCAGTCCTAGACTGGTCCCCTGTGGTATTGGTCATTCAGGCCCAGCGATTTCATTTGATACAATGATTTCTTTGGATAAACGGGCAGTGACGTACATTATGTTTGTATGTAATGTTGTTTACACACAATGTAATGCTTGTACACGTGAGACTATACTACGAATCTCTGTCGTGTGAATGGATGCGAGGTCACATTAATACCATGGCAGGATCCCGCCCTTCGCTCAAGGCTGGTCTCTGGCATCCTCTTCCCCATAGTTTACTTTATTTCCAACCATGTTTACAATAGTAAACCCTGGGAGGGAAACTCCTTACTTGGACCCTGATTGGACAACGACTGGTGTACAAAAGTCTAACGTAAATATGTCAAGTTGTACTCATTCAGTATTCACCATGTTCACAGCCAGACTATTCTAATTTGCCTACGTATCCAACAAATTTGGATATGCAAATGATCCAATACCAGGGTGAGAAAGCGTCAACCTCGTACTGCTGGACACACCATGGGGACGAGGTTGGGTCACTGGCGTTATTCACGAGCCTTGAAGTGTGACGTCATGTTCGGGCTAGAGCAGCGCGCTGCCAAGTATTCCGGTAGCAGTTCAGCGAAGTGGTAGCACAGGAGTGGCGCTGCACAAACGAAGCAGCAGTGCTTACTTTAAGGGACAGCAAGTTGGTTGAGCAAAAGATGTGTTTTGACACTGTGAACTCTGAAAGGGCAATGTGAAAAGGGAACACTCACTGAAGGGGATGACAACCAATCCACTGATGTATTTGTGGTTGCTTTATACTGCTTGCATCTTTATACCGTTTCAACTGAAAAAGGAGACAGGTAACTGATAACAATATTCACAATGTTTCAACTGAAAAAGGAGACAGGTTTAAACTGATAACATTTCAAACTGTTTCAAATGAAAAAGGAGACAGGTTACTGATAATTCAAATTATTTCAACCGAAAAGGGAGACAGGTTACTGTAAGACTTCAAACTGCTGTCAACCATGCGTGAAGTGGCCATGGTTGCACGCATGATATTGTGCTTATTTGCGACCTTACCGGGATTGCTGGTCGACGGCAAGCAGACGACTTGGGGGCACCGGGACTTCAAAACAAGGTGTGACTCCGGGGCCCGTCTGACGGGCCACACCTTGCAGGTCTTGGATAAGATCAAGTCGAAATCTCGATGTCTGACCCGATGCTTCGATCATCCCGGGTGTCATTCCATCAATTACCTCTCTGAGATGAAGGAATGCCATCTTAACACCGCCTCCTCAGTGGACTTGACTGAAGATGAAAAGTTCGTCTACTGTGGGAAAGATGACGGAGAAGTATGGGAGGTGAGTTTTTAAAGAAACATAATTGGGAACCAAAATGGGAGCAATTGACGCCTTTGTCTGACATATAACATCTGTCGATTAAATAGCATTTCAAAATCTTTAATTTCAATCACTTATAGCAATCGAGCAACCAAAAAAGAACGCTTTTGAACGAGCACAGATAGGCCTACCTGACAAAAAATGAAGAGTTTTTTCCACTATATTTGTGACCACCGAATTTCAGGTCATTTTTCACAATTTTATTTTGCTGCAAGTTTAATCATGCGTCTTATTGAAAGTTTGAGGATGGTTATATTATGATTGTTTTTCTTCTAATCTACAATAAATTATTCATTATCGAAAAGAAATAATGAAGTTTTGGGGGATATCGGAAAAAATAATGTTCCTGACCAAAATTTCTTAGAATGGTGAGGTTTGACTGATGCCCGAGAGTCGAACCCCCTGGTATGCTCTGACAGGCAAGCATCTTGAGGTAAAGTGGAGAGTGTACGACCGGCCATGACAAAAAAAAGGTGTAGGGGGGAAGCAGGGGCAAAGATATAAATTAGGGGGGGGGCATGTATCGACTCATTCATTTGTTCATTTTCCGATCTCATGGGGGCCAAGGGAAGGGGGCAAGGGTTCTGAGCGGGGAGGGAGGCCTCTGCCCCCTACCAACACATAATCCCCCGGTTACGCCACTGCCCACGCGTTCCCCTAGTTTTAAAAAGACACAGTTTTCACAATATCTTTTCCGAATTACACCCTATTTTCGCGAAAAAAGAAGTAGTTCTTTTTGTTCTGTTTCTAGTTGTTGCAAGGTAAATATAGCGTCTCATAAGAAATAGAGAAACCACCTAATATTAATTCCAATAGATTGCTTGTTGATTTGCCAGGATTCAACCCTCGTAAGAACACTACAATTCAGGCCCGCACAATTTTGCAAGGTGGTGCTGGTTTAGCGCGGAGTGCGAGGCCATTATGATGTGGGGTCCGGGGCCCAACTAAGGGCCCCAGAAGATTTTGGGTCCTAGATGCTCTGGCGTGCAATCAAAGCCACTATAATGATATTATTAATTTAAAAATAGGACATGCTACACGTATTTATACATTTTGGACCTTTTCCAAGTTTTCTGTTCATAAACCTGTTTACTAAATGTAGGGGGTGCTTTGGCAGCACCCCCATCCAAAAAGTTGGGCCTGCTACAATTTATAGACCCTTCCCATGAAACTTGAAATTGCACATCGCGCGTTCACACTTCGTTTGGCAAAAATGATGGAACAACGCGCCTTTTTGTGTCGGGCTGATAGTCGCGTGACGCAGAAGCGTTTGCGCGTCTGCTTAGTGCACATTTCTATGGCGTTTGCCAACCAATAGGGTCTGTACGCATGCGTGAATGTAATTAGCATATTTCATGGGAAGGGTCTATTCTGAGGATGATGAAAAAGTGTACCCTTTGTTTTTGCATTCCGGGTTCCCGCGCTGACTTTCAAAAGCAGTTTGGGGGAACGAGCTTGCGCACAGCAGTGGAATTTGTTTTAACCTCAGTGAAAGGGGGTGGGGGTGGGGGGCAAAGTCATAAATACAGTGCCGTGTGCCCCCAAAATCCTCATCCTTTCATTGGCTAATTAAATCGTTTAAATAGCTTGGTAGAAAGTTTGGGGCACGGAAAAATAGTTACCTTTTCGGGGGGGGGGGGGCTCAAGTGGCCATGCCTAGTGAGTCATGGCCAAGTTGTAGACGGAGCGTAAAGTACCGGTATATAGACGAACTGTACCTTTTACTCAAAGATGAAAATAAAAATAAATCAATAAGAGGACGACGCATGGACGATGAAGTAATTGTGGATTGAGTCTTTAAAGCTAACAGCAAACTGGTGCGTGTTTCGAATTATCTTTAAAAAGAAAAAAAAATCAATTTTGAAGCTGGTTGGTTTTTTTTTTTTTGACATGGCAAAATATGAAATAAAGTATCGTATGGGTGTGATCCCTGGCTACACGGCAGTTTGCGGTTGAATGGCTTTCTGACTGGCACCCCCGAACAAAGATATTGACAAAATAGGGAGACCGCCAACATAGGGCTAGATAGCTCAGTTGGTAGAGCGCCGGCACGTTAAACCGGAGGTCGTTGGTTCAAATCCCACTCTAGTCAATTTTTCTTTGTTCAACCCAAAATCATTTAATATTTACCCAGTCAGTTTCCCTTGTGGTCCATTACTTGATATATGACATATAAAAAAATCATTTAATATTTACCCAGTCAGTTTCCCTTGTGGTCCATTACTTGATATATGATATATATATATATATATATATATATGATTTTGGGTTGAACAAAGAAAAATTGACTAGAGTGGGATTTGAACCAACGACCTCCGGTTTAACGTGCCGACGCTCTACCAACTGAGCTATCTAGCCCTATGTTTGCGGTCTCCCTATTTTGTCAATATCTTTGTTCGGGGGTGCCAGTCAGAAAGCCATTCAACCGCATATATATAAAATAAAATAAAATAAAACATCATCAATTTTAATGAAAAAACACAGGTTGAGTCATAGTAAATACTTACTGGAATGTGAGTGAATTTACCTTTTGACACAAGAACAAAATGGGCCTAAAAGCAGACTTTAAAAAGTAACAACTACAATTTTGATTTTTGTTTTCTTTCAGAGAACCGCCAAGACCAAACTAATCCCAGGTAAGAATTTTAAAAACAAAGTACTTTTTGAATTCTTTTTGGAAAAAAAAGTATTATTATTATCATAAACAGTGGTCTTTCAGTGGAAATAATCAATATTGAGTTTTAATCATGTGTACATGAAGCAAAGTCAATGTTGATTAGTTCCATTGAAAGACCACTGTTTATGATGATAATACTTTGTTTACAAAGGCCTAGCGCTTTATCACACCCAGGGGCGTATTCAATTCAATGTGACATTTATTTCCATACTCACAATAATATACAGCATCATTTGGACAGGAAATACGGTACAGTAGTACAATACAAGCAAAGAGTATACATGACTAATGATAAAGAGGATGGAAATTAAAACAATATATAAGCTGTGAGTAAGCAGGCTGTTCAAATAAGCCGAGGCTTGTGGGAACAGCCCTAAAAAATTAAAAAATAAAATTAACAATTAACAAAACAATAATACACAATACAAAATAATAAACATGAGAGAATACAAAGTGAACCGGTAAAGAGCTAATAAAACAGATATTGACAGGGCATAATGACCCAAATTAAGAGCAGCTAAAAACAAATAGAGCTGAAAACGAGCAGCGGAGTATCTAAGCGTTTAGCTGTTCCGGCCTTCATTTATTTATTTATTTATTTATTTATTTATTTATTTATTTACTTCGTCTTATTTAACCATGGTAGCCCCATCAGTTTTCAATGAACTGTTCTGCCTGTGGGCCCTGTATACATACACTACAATACACAATAATAAAATACAAAGGCAGCTAAGATTTACCATACAAGAACACATAAGAAGTACCACTCTAAATTACAAGGATTTAAATTTAAATCCACATGATTACATTTTAACTCTTTCAAGGAGTGTGGTTAGGGACCAATCTGCGTGGATTTAAAATTAATCTTTCAAAAGATTTTAAAAAATTAGTCTTTGGAGGATTAATTAAATTAATCCCAGTGGATTAAAATGTTTCAAACTTTACAGATTTAACCTTTACCCTTTGATAATTAAAACCTAGTCTGTTTGGATTTATCTATAAACTTTCCTTGAGATTTAAATATAAACACCCAATTATGGACCAGGAGATTTACCTATAAATAAAAATAATCGGAAACAGCCAATCGAAATTCTCGACCAATTTTTTAACTTTATTGTCAAGTAAATAAATACAATGCACAAAGTTTCACAGATAAACCTTTACATAGTACGTCAATTACAAGAAGTACATTTTTTAGATGGTTAACTGTTTTTGTAAGTGCGAAAGATTGAATTAAGAATGAGAAAAAAACACCAATAATTTTGACTTATTCCGATGGCTCGTACACATTTTGCGACGTGTATCAAGCTTAAGAGGATAAGTTTAGACAACGGATTCAACATTGTTAAAGAGAACCATGTCTGCTTCAGCTGCCTCGAAAGCCAGGAAAGGGCCACGTGTTTACATGTTCATGAAGAGGATAGTGCACAGGGAATGGAATCCAGTGTGAACAGTTTCACCACCAGTTTTTAGGCCCACAGCAAACGACCAGTCCAGGCAGTGTTGCAGTCAGTATAACAACCCGAGCAGAAGTATTACTACCAGTCCTACACAAGTGCAGACATGGGAACTCAGATTACACAACCAGCAAATGGTCATAGATAACCGCTCCAGATTTTTAGCGGTATTTTTTTAAAAACTAGAACACCTTTTTTAACTGAAATGTTCACATTGTATTTTTATTTTTACCTCTTAACTTATATAGGATTAACACAATGGAACACTTCCAAAAACCAAAAGTATACTTTCCCTTTAAACAGATTTAACAGCGGTTGCGAAAGATCGAACCCGAGGCTTTACCCTGGAGGGAGGCATCACTCCATAGATGAAAGCGGCAAAGAATTCAAAAAAGTTGTTCAAAACTTTTGGGTAGTCCAACCCGAACACATAGAAAGTTTTGAACAACTTATCAAATGCTTCCACCACTGTCGAACCGCCACTGATAGGAATAGAGTCCACGCACAAGAAAAACTGATTCGGCTTCTTTTCTGGCCCCAGGGAGATTATTACTGGCTGCCTTATCCCTTTCGCTTTGATGCTGTCAACTGCATGTTCGATATGTGTCCCCGCCTGGTTTTTTTAAGAAAACAAACAGATGTAATTCAAATATAGAGATTTATTTTGACAAGGTTTGAAAGTTGCTGTTATTAAATGGGAGGAAGTATTGTTCTGGTCGTAAGGAAATGTTTTGATGAATTTTGCATGAATTTTGCATCTTGCAATTTTTTACTTAGCAGATTTTTGTTGCTTTACAGCATTATGAAATTGGACCTTGCGGTTTACAAACTTGCTGAAATCATGTTATTGTTTTGTTCTAGCGGTCGTTTCACGACCAAGTTTTGTGTCAATTTTTTTTACTGTACATCATTGTTTCTGCAAATCATTTTAAGTTCAGCTTTTGTCTGCGATGCATGGAATAAACCATTCGTTATGAATGAAGGAAAACAAAATTGACATGATAATGTTGTGTATCTGTTCTTGCTTTTGTGGAAATTAGGTGAGCAAATTAGGTATTTAATCTAGCCCCCCCCCCCTATATCGTGTTAAGCAAGTTAGGCATAGCGCGTTGGACGTACGCGTCTAGTTAATACATCAGCTAGATGTTGAGTTATTTATGTCTAAGATACAATGTATTACATTCCAACTAAGAGCGCGTTGCAGAAGTGTGTAATGTAAGTCAACGTGTTTTTCAATGAAGAACCAGAAATGTGTGTAATGTACATGTTGTAGCCAACTACAGCTACAGATGATGGAATAATAATATGGAGTCCCATGGTACAAATACGCTTCCTTCAAGTTCTTGTTTTGATTGCTAATTAATTGTTTATTGAAGAATACTCAAAATGTAGAAGATAAATTGAATACAGAAGATTGGAGGTGTACTATATGGAGGTGTATTCGGAAGGTGTATTCGGAAGGTTTTGCTGTAAACAACGATAATAAAATGTGATTTAGTAAAAGAAACTATAGGCGTATAAAAACTAACAAAAATGGCAATTTTAACTAAATAAGCATGAAGCATAAAATCATAGATAAATCAACCACATGTGCTTAAGAATAAACTATATACTAATTTACTTCAAGCACATGTAGGCCAGGCTAGAAGGAAATGTATGGTTCAATTCAAGTGAGTATAAAAATAAACCAAAAAACTAAACACCAAGTGGCTGTGTATAAAACTCTATGCAGTGTACACTGTACACATATGGCAACAATACAAAAAAGTTTGGCCAGTCCCTAAGAGTAAGAGTAAGACTTGAGATTAAATCGCCTTGTATGGGAATAGCCCAGCTATCAATAAAAGAGGATAAAATAGTAGAAATCTAGAAGGTCTAATAATCAAAATGAAATAAAATAGGTACTTACTACGCTGGGTCGTTGCAAGAAAATGGGTGTCAAACTGTAGTAAATATGGTGGGATCTAAAAGCTCAAGCACATAAGTGTGTGTAAAATGACTAGGAACAGAATAATGGTGAATGGAACTAAAACTATAGGTAATACTATGGCCAACACCCAGACAGTGTCCTTCGTACGATGCCCAAGGGATGTTGGGTCTGGAGTTAGGAGAGGTTGCCATGGTAACTGCCACCCAGGCTGAGATAGTGGTCCGAAGGACATCTAGGGATTGGGCCTGAAATATAAATCTAGGGCATAAGTGTTTGTGAGATTAGGTCTATGTGGTATAAGCTATACAGATAAGGGATAAATAATATTTCTAAGAGAATGACCGGAAATGGTATAAATTGAAAACAAAAAACAGGAACAAGGAAAAACTAAAACAATGCACAATGTCCGCTACACCGACCCCGATGACATATCCGCAGTGTCATCAACGAAAGTCAAGGACAGTTGTGCTCTACTTCTTTCTATAAAATATAAAGCAAGCTCAAGATGAAGACTGACTCCTTAAGCTTAAGGAAATCATACTGGTAAGCGTCCATAATTCTAAGTGTTATAGTATTTTCGTCATCATCGTGCTTGGGATCATCAGTAATACGTGTAGCTGTCAGTTCGGCTTCAAGAAGACAGATCTTGTTGGTTGGCCTATCGTACACGCCGGCTTGGGTCTTGACCCGCACGGACCGAACGCATCCATCCTTCCCTGGGTAGGTCCCAACAATGAGACCCAAAGGCCACTTGCTGCGAGGGGTGTTCTCATATCTGATTAAAACAAGGTCTCCAACTTTAAGATTTCGTTGAGGGTGTAACCACTTCTGGCGATGTTGTAGTGATGGAAGATATTCTTTCAACCAGCGAGACCAGAACATATCGGCAAGGTATTGGATCTGGCGCCATCGCCTCTTGTAGAGGTCCGTCTTATCGAAGTGTCCAGGTGGTAGAGCTGGACCAGATCGCAGGAGTAGTAGGTGGTTAGGTGTTAGTGGTGAGGCATCATGGGGATCATTTGACAGCTTGGTGATAGGACGCCCATTGACGATTCCTTCTACGATGCACCGTCAAGGTGTTTAGTCCTTCATCGTCGGTAAGTTGCTGGTGAAGGAGACTGTTTAGGATGGAGCGAACGGTCCTTATCTGGCGCTCCCAAACTCCACCCATGTGTGAAGCAGCTGGTGGATTGAAAATCCATTGAATCTCACGCTGGTGTAGGTAGTCCTCGATTCGGTGTTGGTTCCACTCCTGTAATGCATGGCGAAGTTCGCGTTGGGCTCCT
Organism: Plazaster borealis; assembly: GCA_021014325.1. Classification (NCBI taxonomy): domain Eukaryota; kingdom Metazoa; phylum Echinodermata; class Asteroidea; order Forcipulatida; family Labidiasteridae; genus Plazaster; species Plazaster borealis. Next base: position 4,073,295 of record CM037471.1, on the reverse strand, counting down.
ACAAAATTGGTGCCGTTATCAGAGCGGATTTCAACGGGTTCTCCACGGCGACATATGAAGCGCTGGAGTGCATTAATGAATGAATCGGTCTCCAGGCTGTGGCAAACCTCTATGTGGATTGCTCTGGTGGTAAGGCAGGTAAACAGGCATCCATAACGCTTCAGCTCACTACGTGCTCTCTTGACACTAAAGGGACCAAAGAAATCCACGCCTACATTGCTAAATGGTGCTGCTCCATGGGTCACTCGATCCTTGGGTAAGTTTGCCATCATCTGGGTTTCGGGGGTTGCCTTCCTCTTCTTACAAGATATGCAGCGGCGGAGAACACGCTTTACAGCAACACGCCCCTTTACGATCCAGTACCTCTGGCGGAGCTCAGCAAGGATTCTTTCGGCTCCGGAATGCCCATACTGTCGATGGTAATGCTCAATGATGAGCTCAGTCACTCGATGTTTATTTGGCATGATCCACGGGTGCTTAGCCTGATGTGACATGTCGGCATTGGTTAGGCGTCCACCGACACACAATATTCCGCTGTCTGAGCTTATAGGGAACAGCTTTCGAAATCGATTAGATTTGAGGTCCCCTTCGTGGAAGGCATTCTGCTGGGTGTGAAGGACAATTGCAGCTTCTGCATTCTGGAGTTCCTTCACTGACAATGATCTGGCAGCCATGGTATTCGCGTCAGGCAGCTTGAGAGCTCTCATGCGCAATAGCTGTCTTGCACGGAGGATCCAAGCAACTGCTCTCTTCAGTGCATACCATGATGAGAAGCGAGTAATCAACTTGTCAACAGGATTTGTCATTGGCATGGTCTCGGTGTTGGTATTGGTGGTGGTGTAAACTTGTGGTTTCTTCTTAACTTCAGCATCTTCTTCTTGGAGTTGAAGGGACTTGAAGTCTGGTTGAGTTGGCCAGGCGTCTTCCTCCTTCAGAAGAAAGGGTGGTCCATTTATCCAGCGGTCGCAGTCGATGAGCTGTTGGGCTGTCATGCCCCTTGAAACGTCATCTGCTGGGTTTGACGGAGAGTCCACGTGCCTCCACTGTGATGGTAAAGACTGGTTGTGGATCATGGAGATTCTGTTAGCTACATAGGTCTGAAATTGCTTGGTTTGATTGCATAGGTATTGTAGGACAATCATACTGTCGGTCCAGAAGACAGACTCCGTGAATTGCATTTGCATGTGTTGTTTGATCATCCTGTCCAGGTTGACAGACACGACTGCAGCAGCAAGCTCCAGTCTGGGTATAGTCGCAGTCTTAAGTGGTGCAAGCTTAGCCTTAGCAACCACGAGGGAGCAGCGTTTACGTCCTTCTGCGTCAACAAGAAGTAAGTAACTGACGGCACCATAACCTCGTTCGGATGCATCGGCAAAGTGGTGTAGCTGTGCACTAGCAATGGCTGCAAAGTGGACAGGTTTAACACATCTGGGTACATTCATCTTTTCTATCAACGGTAGGTCTATTAACCATCGTTTCCACTGTTCAGCTATGGTGCTGGGAATAGGGTCGTCCCACCCTATTTTCAGGCGGCAGAGTGTCTGGAAAATCATCTTTACCTTTAAGACAAAGGGGCTGACAAATCCAAGGGGGTCGTAAATTGAGCTCGTTACGCTCAACAATCCTCTTCGGGTTTCTGGCTTTTCCTTAAGGTTGGTATCAAATCCAAACGTGTCTGTCTCGACCTTCCAAAGTACCCCTAATGCTCGCTCTGAGGGGAGTATCTCCTTATCTAGATACATAGTCGTGACAGCCTTTGCACACTCAGCTTGGGGTATTGACTTCAACACAGTGCGAGAGTTGCTTAACCACTTGGTCGGAATCCTCCACGTGCTAGTAACTCTCGTAACTCACTGACCAGTAAAGTGGCTTCATCCTCAGTTGAAACAGATTTTAGGCAGTCATCAACATAGAAATTTTGGTCGATGGTCTGAATGGTAGTGGTGTCATACAGGGTATGGTGATCTTGTGCTACACGCTTCAAGGCGAAGTTAGCACAACTTGGACTCCAAACTCCTCCAAATAAGTGAGCCGTCATTCGGTACATCAGTGGCTGGTTTTCAACATCGTCTCCCTTCCACCAAAGAAAACGAAGGGCGTCTCGGTCATCCTTGGACACACGAACCTGGTGGAACATGCCTTCGATGTCGGCCATTAGGGCTATGGATTCCTGTCTGAAACGTAGAAGGACTCCAATGAGTTTGTTAGTCAGGTCAGGTCCTTGATGAATGGTATCGTTAAGTGAAGTACCTTGGTAGCGGGCGGCACAGTCGAATACAAATCGAACCTTTCCTGGTTTACGTGGGTTCATCACAGGATGATGGGGAAGGTACCAAACACAGCCATCTCTTCTATCGATGTCCCTTGTAGGAACTGGCTCTGCGTATTCCTTCTTAAGCAGGTCATGTATGCCGCTGGTGTACTTCTCCATGAGTGTTGGGTCTTTGGAGAGGCGCTTACCCAACAGTCTGAGTCTGTGTTCTGCCATCGACTTATCATCGGGTAGATGAGGCGGTCTTTCCTTGAATGGGATATCCATTGTGTAATTTACTCCATCACGACGTAGGGAGTTCTCCCAGATCGATAGAACTTTCCTTTGACTGATAGACATCGTTTCGTTGTCGCTGCTTACATTGGCTATGTCGTCGATCCTCCAAAATTTCTCAACCTGGTGCTGGAGATCCATGTCAAGCTTCACAAAGTAGGAGGATGAAGACTTTGGTGTTTTCTGGTGTGTTATCGGACCATTTATGGCCCAACCCAAGGCGGTTTTAGTGGCATAAGGTTCACCTTTAAGGCCAGCACGAACATCGGTAGGAACCATAATGCCTGGAGCATCTTGTCCAATCAGAAGGTGCACATCGTCAATGTTGACATCTGGGATAAGTAGATCACGAAGGTGTGGCCAATGGCTGAGGTCTTCTTGAGCGACGAGACTGTTAAGACCAACGTTTAGCTGGGACCTTGTAAGAACGTTAGACAATGGGAAGAGGTGGTTGTCGTCAAGGTCGGCCACTTCAAGGTGGACGACACTGGTGTTAACTTGAACTTCCTTCTGGTCAAGTGTGGTGAGTCTGATGGTGTCCTTCTTGCCGTAGATGCCAAGGCGTAGAGTCAGGTCCTCTGAGCAGAAGCTCTGTGTGGAACCAGTATCTAGGAGGGCATATGTTGTCACAAAGTGCTGTTCTCCACGACCTCTGACCTTAACGGGAACTATTGGTAGTGCAACCTTTCCAGGGCCGACCCCAGTGGAGTTACATACAACAGTGATGTTATCTGCGGGTTGTGCATGGGATGGATTTGAAGATCCACCTGGTGTTGATTGGCCGTTGGCAGTGGCCCCTGAGGAGCCGAAGTCATCTTGGGGGCGTGGGAGGTGTAGATACTTATTATGCTTCTTACCGCATCCCTGGATCGAGCACACAAAGGGTCGTGGGCAGTCCTTACCCAAATGACCCGGTTTGAAGCAGTTCACGCAGAGTTTCTGGCCCTGTACAAAGGCAAGTCGGTCCTTAACCCCAAGTGCCTTAAATGTGTTGCATTGATTAAGGTAATGGGTTTGTCCGCAACTGGGGCAGGGGTCACGAGGGGGCAACGTCGGCCTCGATTTGGGTTTGCTATCGGGGCTTGAAGTCGTAGATGTGGTTTGGACGCCAAAATTCGTCCGTCGATCACTTGACTTCCTTGGTCTGGTATCTCCTTTCGTTGGACCTCTTTGGATTATCTTGCCAAAGACTGGATCTCGAACTTCTTCAGCCGCCATTGTCACAAAATGTGTGACGTCATCAACGTTTGGGGGTCTAGATTTGTAGTTCTTTATTTTGTGCACCTCTCTAAGCCATCTTGATCTCAGGTGGTATGGCCAATTTCTCTATGATAAGAAGGAGGTTACCTCTGTTATTTAAATCGTTGAGGTACCCCATGGTGTCAAGCGTCTCACGACAGCATCGCAAATCATCGGCAAAATCTTGAAGGGATTCGTTGTCTGTGACATTGGGCCGTGACGTTACCTTGTCAATCCATGATTGCGAAATGGTATATTCATCACCATACCTCTCCTTGAGGAGGCGTAGTGCGAGTGTATAACCCTGACAGGGTTCCTTTACGGTGCAACACTGGAGTAGATGTTTTGCTTTCCCGGTACAGTACTGGAGCAAACGGGTTAGTTTCGCACCATCGCTAATTATATCCTTTGCGACGGTGTTCTGGAACGCACGTATAAATGGCCAGTATTTTAATGGATCGCCATCAAATGTTATGAGTTCGGCCTTGGGGAGCTGAAGCGCCTCCACCAAGGATTGCTGATGGACACGTGTATCAGTGATCAGTTGGTGCAATAGATATCCTGTATCAGGTTGGGTTGGTGGGGCAGCAGCGGGTGTGAGAACGGATAACGGCGTCGGTGTGCAATTTGGGTGTGCTGACTGGGCTAGAGTATGGTCAGGTGCCGGAGGGTACTTCGGTGTAGGTTGCTGTTGTGGAGGGTGCTTCGGTGTAATTGTTTGGTTATCAATGGGTGTAGAAGTGAAGCACACTTCCGAAGGCATCGCTGCATCAGTACCCGCGTAAGTCCTTTCCATAGCATTGACTTTAGCATATCTAACTTTCAACTGCATCTCTCTGCGACGCTGATCCAGTTGAAGCTTACGTTGCTGCATTTCTACTTCAGCTTGCAAGGCTTCAAGTTGAAGGGCATTTTGTTCTTTCAAGGCCTTGACCTCGGCTTTAAGGGCAGCCTTTTCCGCCATTGCGTGTAGGTGTGCACTAGCTTTTGATGACGTCATAGAGCCCTGTTGACTGACAGAGTCTGTGTGGTCAACACCAATTGCTCCCTCAAGTTCATCATCATTAAGATAACTGAAGTGTCTCCTTGGTGACGCAGAATCCATTATGACACGGTTGTATTGGACTTGTTCCGGTGTGTATACAAGTAATTCAATGTTCCAGCGATCGTACAAAACTAATGTAGCCAACTACAGCTACAGATGATGGAATAACGGCCTGGATGTGATTTCTCTACTAAAATGGTAAGGTGGCTCACTTGGATGTGATATTGGTAGGGATTATACAATATCACATCCATATCTCAACATCACATCCGAGCCAGAAATCACATCTAGGATTATAGTCATAAAACTCCAAGATCACATTCTTTATTAGCGCCTCGCTAAAATCACATCCACTGTCTGGCTACTTAACTAAAATCACATCCAGTGTCTGGGCCCTGGCTAAAATCACATTGGATTTTCAAAATCACATTCAGTATTAAGTGATAAAAAAACAATGGCCCAAGATCACATCTGTCAAAGGAGATAGACAGCTCAGCTATTCAATATCACATCCTTGTGGTCAGGCCCATGAGGTAATTAACATTACAAACAGTTTTTACTGTGATAGTCGCATTATATCATTTAGCGAGGTCGTCCAATCAGAGAAGGGCAACAGCACGCGCGCGCGTGCTGACTTAGTACCATACACACACACACCACGTAGGCCTGGCCTAGCCTTACACACACACCACGTACGTTGTACACTTGGCATGACAATTCGAGCAGATCCCGGCAGAAAGGTTCATGACAGGAGAAATTTGTATGGTCGAAGGTACGGGGGTATAGTTTCATCTATGCTAATAAATAACCAATCAAAACGAAGCTTATAAAATTCTGCATGTCATGGTCAGTGAGCATTTTACTCAGAGCGCAAGGGTATGCGTGTGTTCTGTGTATGTAAAACGTGGATCTCCGTCACAATGGTGGAGATCAACATGAAAAACGCCGTTGCCACACACGCAGCATATACACGTGTAAATCCATGCAGGCTGAACGGCCGTCCGCAAAATCGCAAGGTCCGCTAATGACACAATGTGTACGAGGTACGGATCATTAGTAGCTTATTTGGCAAAAAATACCCGGTATATCAATAAAATGTATTATCCTTTTGGAGAGGGTTGGTGTGCAATTGTTGATAGTTTTCTCAAAACGGTCACAAGATCGTTGTAAATATGGGGGTGTGTGAGATCACTATGGGGAAATTTATGAATGCTGTGTGTGTGGGTCGTTCGTGTACGCGCGTCCCCAATGGAAGATGCGACTAATCTGTTTGTAATGATAGTCCCTGGCTGACCACTATGTTTACCTATCAATTATGGGACACCCACTTGCCAGGATAATGAGTTTGACCATGAAGGGTTGGCCACAGAATTTG